>JAWWNH010000111.1:1200000-2400000 GCA_034641385.1 Darevskia mixta | reverse complement strand
TCGCCCAAAATTAATGTTGCGGAATATTTTTTATGGTGCCAATGGACATAAGTTGTCGAAAGAGTTGATCTTACATGCAGGTATGATATTGGCAGCTCAAATCGTAACTGCAGCTCAGTGGAAAACAGCCCCCAAACTGACACTGGGCACTCACCCTGGAATATATAGCAAGAATGGAGAAAATTACACATAATTTGAGATTTCGGCTAGAACCCTTTTAGCATTATTTTATGACGTATACAGCCGAACCATCATTTTCAATACAGCCCTTGTCACAAGCCTAGCAAATCTGCAATGATAACCTGAAAATCTGATGAGCCTGATAGTCTTGGACTTTTTCTTAACCCATGTGCAACTGTGTTCATTCTATGTGCCTGTTTTATAGTCTTGTTTTTTCACATAGAGTTGTACTTTGTTTCTCAAACGGAATCCATTCTGGAAGTCCTTCCGACTTCCAAAAACGTTCGAAAACCAAGGCGTGGCTTCCGATTGGCTGCGGGAGCTTCCTGCACTCAATTGGAAGCTGCGTTGGACGTTCGGCTTCTAAAAAAGTTCGCAAACCGGAACACTTACTTCCGGGTTTGCGACATTCGGGAGCCAAAATGTTCCGAGTGACAAGGCGTTCGAAATCCAAGGTACGGCTGTATTTTAATTTTCGTCAGTTGTTATAATTGTTCTCTCTATACATTATAACATGAAATAATAATGCAATAATGCAAAAAGAGTGGTGTATAAATTTTATGAAACGAAATAAAAGAAATAATTCACTTGGCTCTGCGTCTGCCCCTCGAAGGCTCCTGGGTGTGTCTTCACTCCCAACTGCAGCCTGGCTGTCTCTGCATCTTTGAAACCACGTTTAAAAATACGCCTGGCTAACATTCCACTTGTGGGATCCAGATCCAGAGAGAGCCTCTCATTTTCCCGGCAGCTGCCAAGGGCGTGTGTGTGTTGAACTGCCACGAGTTGGCAGGATCCCAAGCAGGCCTGCAGCAGATAAACTTCAGTAGATCAGGTGTCAGGTGGCTTTAAACAAAGCCCAGCTGCACCTGACCGATGGCAAAGGCCTTTCTCACTCAGCACCAAGGAAACCAATGGCTGAGCACCAACATGAACCATGCGCTCAGGGTCAGGCAGCAATCTGCATCCTTTATCCCACCAGTGGGATTTACATTCTGCAGCCTTTTAAAACATCTGGGAAAGAACTGTGGCAGACCCTCCAAGTGTCCCTATTTTCCAAGGACAGTCCCGGATTTACAGAAGCTGTCCCAGTTTCTGATGTGATCCCATAATTTTCCTTAGGACACCCCTATTTTCCTCAGAGAAATGATGGTGGGTATGGAGTTATGCAACCCCCGAGCCAAGGAGATAAGTAACTAATCTGAAGGCAGCCCTGGAGAGGGAAGTTCTTTAACGTTTATGTTTTATTATAAAAAAATTCCTTCCAGTAGCACCTTAGAGACCAACTAAGTTTGTTCTTGGTATGAGCTTTCGTGTGCATGCATGCATGTATCTGAAGAAGTGTGCATGCACACGAAAGCTCATACCAAGAACAAACTTAGTTGGTCTCTAAGGTGCTACTGGAAGGAATTCTTTTATTTTGTTTCGACTACGGCAGACCAACATGGCTACCTACCTGTAACTATGTTTTATTATGTTTTTATATATGTCAGATGCTGCCCAGAGTGGCTGGGGCAACCTAGTGAGATGGGTGTGGTATAATAATAATAATAATAATAATAATAATAATAATAATAATAGAATAAGACCCCTATTTTCATCAGAGAAATGTTGGAGGGTATGCTGTAGAGACTGTGGGGGGGGGAGGGAATGAAGGAAGATGCCTTGTACTGAGTCAGACCATTGACCCATCTCACTCAGGGCCGTTGGCACTGACAGCAGAGCTCCAGGGTTTCAAGCAGGAAACTGAGGAGGGTGACCAAGACTCGGTCCAGTATACCTGAAGGAGCGTCTCCACCCCCATCGTCCAGCCCGGACACTGAGGTCCAGCTCCGAGGGCCTTCTGGCGGTTCCCTCACTGCGAGAAGTGAGGTTACAGGGAACCAGGCAGAGGGCTTTCTCGGTAGTGGCACCCGCCCTGTGGAACGCCCTCCCATCAAATGTCAAAGAAATTAACAACTTACTTTTAGAAGACATCTGAAGGCAGCCCTGTTTAGGGAAGTTTTTAATCTGTGACATGTTAATGTATTTTAATATTTGCTGGAAGCCGCCCAGAGTGGCTGGGGAGACCCACCCAGATGGGCGGGGTACAAATAATAAATTATTATTATTATTATTATTATTATTATTATTATTATTATTATTATTATTATTATCAAGGATCTGGAAACCACCCCTTATGAGGAGCGGTTGAAGGAATTTTGTATAATAGGCTGGGAAAGAGGAGACTGAAAGGAGATATGATAGCCACCTTCAAATATCTGAAGGGCTGTCCCATGAGAGATGGAGCAAGCTTGTTTTCTGCTGCTTTGGAGGGTAGGATCCAAATCAATGGATTCAAATGGCAATAAATGAGATTCTGACTAAGCACACGGAAAAAACTTTCTCACAGGAAGAGCTGTTTGACAGTGGAACGGTCTCCCTTGGGAGGCTGTGGCCTCTCCTTCCATGGAGGTTTCTAAGCAGAGGCTGGATGACCATCTGTCAGCGAGGCTTTAGCTGAGATTCCTGCATTGCAGGGGGTTGGATTGGATGACCCTCAGGACCCCTTCCAACTATATAAATCTACAATTCTGTGAAGAAGGCAGGCAGGGAGGAACGGCAAACTGAGGCTGGTGTAGTGGCCCATTTGCGCTAACAGATCATCTTCCGGGTTTAGAACATGTTACACTCAAATATGTGTAAATGAAGCTCAAATTATTCATTACCTTAAGGATGTGCTTTAAAAATACATGCTTATGGGGGGGGAAAGTCCTCTCTTTCTGCTCCCCCCTTCCCCCCAAAGATGTGGAGCTTCTGTGAGGAAAAATAAATCGGGCCTGAGTTATTATTTAGTTGCGATTCTTGTGACTGGATGACCATTTGGGTCCCGTCCAGATCGACAGCTCTACGATGTATGATTTGTGCAAACAAGACAGCCTGGCGGTGTGTTCACACCACACAACCTCCGCAGCAAATGCTGTTATAGGACAAAGCAGATTAGCAGGTCTCATTTGCACAGAGCGAGAGGGAGAAGTAATCAGCACACCTGCGCTGAGAGAGAAGCAACTTCAGCAGCCAATATTCTGCGTTACTAGCAGCAAGGTGACCGAATCAAAGATTCGAGGTGACCCTTTCTCTCATCGCCGAAGGCAGAAACGCTCCCCATTTTCCAAGCTTGTTAACACTTTCTGTGCCCATCTTGACAGAGTTGGGAGACCTGGACAACCCGTGACTCATCAAGTTGCTGGAGCAGTGAGGTGTAGCGGTTAGAGTGTTGGACTAAGACCTGGGAGTCCAGGGTTCGAATCCTCACTTGGGCCTGAAGCTCACTGGGTGACTTTGGGCCAGCCACTGCCTCCTAGCCTGACCTATCTCACAAGGTTGTTGTGGGTATTAAATGAGGAGGGAGAAAACCAGTTACATCACTTGGAGCTCCTTGGAGAAAAAGGCAGGATATAAATGCAATAAATAAATACAATTAATAATAACATAACCCAGTCCACAGGTGCCATGGCTAGCCAGATTTCTCCAGTGTTGCAGCCCAATGGTGAGGCTGTATTTAATTTACTAGGTCTGAAGACTTGTTTTAAGCACATAGCTAGCACATAGCTAGCATGTCCTGCCCTGAAGGCTTCAAACATCAGCTGCCCCAAAATAATATACAGTGGTACCTCGATTTACGAACTTAATCCGTTCCAGAAGTCCGTTCTTAAACCAAAGCGTGCTTTCCCATAGCAGCAGGGCACTCAATTTACACTCAATAGGAAGCAGAACGTGTTCTGCTTCCAAGGCAAAGTTCACAAACCAAAACACCTACTTCCGGGTTTGCAGCGTTCTTAATCCAAGTTAGTCATAAACTAAGCTGTTCTTAAACCAAAGTATATGATTCTTCAACTGCATGAGTCCCGCATTTCAAGGGGGTTGAACTAGATAGATGGCCCTTTGGGTCCCTTCCATCTCCACAATTCTATGATTCAATCAACAATTTGATTCTATCATAGTTTGCTTCCGGCATATCGTAAAAGAAAACCCTCTGCCTTAAATCACAACTGCTTAGCTCGATTGAAGTGGCAGGGGGAGAAACAGCTGTGCCTCGTGGGTCTCCTGCTGAGGAACAGTGTTTTCAAACCAAGGTGCTAGTCCTCATGGTTCGGAAATGCCAGGCTGATACCTAGGACAGCCCAGAGCAGGTGTCAAACGGTTGGGGAGTCTTAGCAGCCCTGCATAGCTTCATTAATTTCCTGCAACAGCTCCATCTCCATTCGCAGTGATGGGCCTTGGACCCACATTTCCCTGATGATCCAAGTCTAATTCCTAATTGACACTGATCTGACCCTAACCTCTTTGGTAGAAGGCACCACTGGAGCCAGAACAGGTGTCGCAAGGCTTCCGTTCCTGTTCCAGAAAGAGACAGTCAAATCTTGCCTATTCTTGTTTGGATCGAATGAGGTAACTGCATTCTGCACATCAGCTTTCCCCAAGACGGTGCCCTCCAGAGGCACAAAATCGCTGGAGGGCACCAACTTGGGGAAGGCTGATGCACACAAACATTTGCTCACTTTGTTCCTTGAATTACAGACTTGGGAGGTGGAGGGGAAAGAGAGAATGGCAGATGGGAAAATTAGAGGGCTTCTTCTAAGCAACACAGCCCGCCTCTTAAAAAGCATTACAGTCATTTGACATTCAGGACGCCTAATTAGAAAGAAACAAGAGTCTGAAGAGAACGGCTCGCCCTAAGATCCTGCAGAAAATGAGCATGTATTACCACCCTACAGCACTGCCCCATTCATTTTGGCGAGCCTCATGGAGCAGATGTTCCCAGCTGATCATACCTGTTTGTGTGTTATCCATTAAAAGCATTTACCCACTTATAGACAGCCTGCAAAATGGGGCTGTCAGCACAACCCTGGACACGTTTACATGGAAGTCTCATTGAATTCAAAGGAGCTTACACCTCGGTAAGTGTGCACAGTCTCAAGGGCTCTCTCATCAGAATTGCAGAACTGGTACGTGCACAGGAGCCTGTGAATGAGGCCACAAACGGACAGAAGTCTCCGGGTGACTGTAGCAGCCCAGTTGGCCTGACAGCTGTCACAGACACATGCAATAACCCACTCCCCCCCCCCAGCCTTCTTTCAGTGCTGCCAATGCCCCCTTGGCTCAGTCTCTCTCTCTCTCTCTCTCTCTCTCTCTCTCTCTCTCTCTCTCTCTCTCTCCCCCCCCCCCCCGGTACTGCCTCTGACTGTTTTCTTGGCAAAAACCAAACAAAGGAATCACGGTGCCTTTGACTGCCATATTCCTCTCCTGCAAGAACAGGCAGGCGCTACCAGAGCATGTGGCTGATGGAAAGACAGCAGAGGGAGAGGGTTGGAAGGGAGCTCTGTGTGGGTGGCTGCTGGACCCACTAGCTGCTACAATCAAGCAGAGGCTTCTCACTAAGCAGATGCACTTTTGGGAACGAGAGAACAGATTTAGGAAGGCCACTTAGCCCTGGTGAGGCTTAAAATGAGAACCCCTTATTTTTTAATATAGCAGCTGTTTATTTCCAGTCATTATGGCAACTTTAAAAATAGTAATCCGAGTGTGCATGTTTGTTTTAAGTGCACTATTAATATGCATTTACACAGTCAGTTTTCTCTTGGTGGTAGTTTATCCTCTTCCCCAGAAAAGCTGCATCTGAAAGGCAGCAAGGGCTAAAAACCACCCTGAACTGTTTGGAAAGGAAGGAAATGATATTTAAAAAATTAAGCCGCCACAGGGACTGCTCAGCTTCCGCCCGGCTTTGCAACCGAAATTATAAACATTCATTTGCTGGGGCAAATCAGAGTCTTCTGACAGTTTTGCTTCCTCTCTCATGATTCAGGCCAGCTGCCTACCTGCAGTTTTAGTTTTAAACTCTGCAGGAACATTAAGGCATTTGACTGTTCATGTGTATTTTTCAAAAGGAAGCTTTTTCAAATTGCGGAACTGCTCAGGGAAGGGAGAAATTTCTCGACGATGTTACAGGCACTAGCCAGTCAGTGCTATGCATCAAACTAGCACCATCACCACCCCACGGCTGAGCCCTAAAGAAAGAGATACATTTGAATTGAACACAGTGCTGCTGTTTCCAGGGTGGCACCACCACCCAAACAAAAGTTGTGTTCAGTCTCTCTCCACAATCCCGCCCCCTACAGATCCAGGGGCGGGGGGGGGGGGGAGAAGGCAAGATGCTTTGTTCGTTGCATTTAAGCAAAAGCAAAGTTTTGCCTTGTGAAGCACCTGACAGATTCCTTCCCTACTTTTAGACTTTACTGCTAAGTTTGACAAGCCAAAACTGGACCAGGACACTTTTATTTTCCTGCTAGTTAGGGAACAGGAGGAAATTTTTGTGTGTGTTGCTTCTGCCTCTGAGATTGATGGGGAGGGTGGGCCCGGTATTTCCCTGTCAAATCACTAGAAAGAAAAAGATAAACACTATAATATCCGTTCACCTTTCCTTAAGTAATCCAGACAGACAGACAGATATCACCTTCCGGGATGGCTCAGTCTGGAGAGCATGAGAATCTTAATCGCAGGGTCGTGGGTTCGAGCCCAATGTTGGGAAAAGATTCCTGCACTGCAGGGGGTTAGACTAGATGACCCTCGTGGTCCCTTCCAACTCTACAATTCTATGGTTCTAAAATATAAAGTGCCATTTCTTACTCAAGAGCAAATTTCACTGGCAGAACTGAACCTGCCTCCGGAATGACAATTTTTTGAAATGTCACCCTTCTCCTCCTGCCCACTTGTACAACAGCCTGGATGCTTGGGGTAGGGGAGAAGAGAGAGACAGCTGCCCCCCCCCCCGTGACTGTAGCTCTGTGGCTGCTGGGCATACAGGCGAGGGGGCGTAGCTCAGCGGTAGAGTGGTAGGTCTCAGGTTCAATCCCCAGAATCTCCAGCTAGGAGAGGCTCCATGCCTCCCAACCTGGAGAGCTGCTGCCAGTCAGTGCAGGCAGCACTGGGGTAGGCAGAGTAGATCAAAAGTCTGACTTGGCATAAGGCTACCCCTGACATCTCCAGTCAAGGGGAACAAGTAGGAAGTGGAGACCCAGAGGAGCAGCCACCAGCCAGAGCACGAGGCAGACTAGGTTAGAATGACACATAATTTGCCATGTTCCCATGGCTCCATGGACGCAACAGATGCACGCTGCAGCGACAGGCAGAGGTGACTTGCTGCACACAAAAAACACAAAACCAAAACTAACAGGAGCCAATATTATCCCGGGATTCATGAATCCACAAAAAAAGCAAGCAAGGAGCATCTCTGGAGAACCAGTTTTGGGTTTGCCGGATAACGTGGCAAGGACCCCCCCCCCCCCCGCCCGTGGCTGCAAGGAAACAAGAGTTTAATGTTCCACGAAGAACTTGGGCGTATTATCTATTAACTAGAGGATCAACAGCTTCTCCCTCGCCTCGACCAAAGTCAACAGCTTAAGAAGGCAGGGATGGGGGGTGGAAGGAGCGATGGAGAGCCTCAAGGAGGGGGCTGCGCGCTGGGGAAACAACTGATCCGGCACCCTCTGGCTACCTCCCCCCCCTTTTCTTCTCTGGCTCTGGGCAAGAGGGAAGGCACGCTATTTATGGGGGTCACAGAGTGCGCGTCCATCCGGGAAGGGGCTTTGTTGGTTGCAAACACTTCAAAGAAGGAACGGGTGGGGGGCGTTGTGCAACTTTTCAGGCAACCCCCCCCACCAGAATTGCAAAGACTTCTCGCCCCCCGACTCCCAAATCGGGCTGCCTCCAAACCTACCTACCTCCCTTCGGCTCTGCAAGAGCAACAACAACACCCCCCCCAAAAAAAACTCTTGCAACAGGCCAGAAGTTTCAACTTCGACCCGCCGCCGCCGCCGAGCGATTTGCAAAGCGAGCCTGCCAGGCGGAGCGCCGGGGATTCAGCACGCGCGCTGGCAACCGGGAGAGAGAGGGCAGGACCTAGACCCGTGCCAGGATGTGGCCGGGGAGAGAGGAGCCCCCACCCACGCCTGCACCCCCACCAGGGGTGGGGAGGGCGCTGTCAAGCCTTGTCAAGTGGGCCGGGAGGCGCTGCTGCTGCTTGTTTACGCGTCCCCAACCAGCCCTTTCGGGACATGGGAAGGGAGGGCCGCCGCCCCGAGGCGCCTGCAAAACCCGGAGCCGGCCACCCCCTGCGCGCGCCTTGCCCACCTCCGTCCGGGGTCCCCGGCGCCTCCGCTGGGGGGCTGCTGACTTGCTGCCGCTGCTCCTGGTGCCGCCGCCGCCGCCGGGCTGCTCTTCAGGTGTGAGGAGGAGGAGGGGGGAGAGAGAGAGGGAAGAGGGAGGGCAGAGGAGTCTGGGAGATGTAGTTTGCCAAGGGGAGGAGCAGCCCCCGAGGAGGATCCCGAGCGCGCCGCCGCCGCCTCGCCTCGCCTCTCCGCCGGCCCGAGCGGCAAGGAGGCGAGCGCCAAGGCGCAGCGGCGGCCGCTCTGGAGTTGCTCTTGCAAGATCTTGCAGATCCATCCATCCCCTCCCGTTGCAAGCCATCCTGGTCTCCGAGCGGGGCGAGAGTGCTGGGGATCCAGGCGCTCAGCGTCCCCGTTTCCTTTTGGGAATGAGGTCCAGCAGAGATGGATGTATGAGTGGAGTTGACATCCGTCTGCCTGGGGGACCATGGAAGCCAAACCTTTGGAGAGTTACAGCACCTGCTGTGGCTGCAGAGACCGATAAGGGAGAGACATGTTTTGTTGCAGCTGGGGCAGAGGAAGGAGTCCCTTAGTGCTGCTGCAAGCTCACCAGGACGTTTCTTCTCTCTGTCATTCTTCCTCTGGTCACTGCTATGGATGCACAACCTGACTTTCTGTCTCCGGGCACTGCGGTCATCCGCAAGGGATTCCCACATGGCGGGGATGCTGCTGCCAGCCTTCATGCTCTAAATGGTCCAGTATACCTGAAGGAGCGTCTCCATCCCCATCGTTCTGCCTGGACACTGAGGTCCAGCTCTGAGGGCCTTCTGGCGGTTCCCTCGTTGCGAGAGGCCAAGTTACAGGGAACCAGGCAGAGGGCCTTCTCGGTAGTGGCACCCGCCCTGTGGAACGCCCTCCCGTCAGATGTCAAAGAGAAAAACAACTACCAGACTTTTAGAAGACATCTGAAGGCAGCCCTGTTTAGGGAAGCTTTTAATGTTTAATAGACTATTGTATTTTAATATTTTGTTGGAAGCTGCCCAGAGTGGCTGAGGAAACCCAGCCAGATGGGCGGGGTATAAATAATAAATAATTGTTGTTGTTGTTGTTGTGTCAGGTGTGCAGACCTCTTCGCCATGCAGAGTTGGTCTGCCAGCAGGCCTAGGGCTTGTCAGAGCATGTCCTTGGGGAACCTGCTATCATCTACTTGAGTAATCTTTCATAATACTTGACATGAGTCAACAGTGTGATGCAGCAGCTTGCAATTCTGGGCTGCATCAATAGGAGTATAGCATCTAGATCAAGGGAAGTAATAGTACCACTGTATTCCGCTCTGGTCAGATCTCACCTGGAATACTGTGTCCAGTTCTGGGCACCACAGTTCAAGAAGGATACTGACAAGCTGGAACGTGTCCAGAGGAGGGCAACCAAAATGGTCAAAGGCCTGGAAACGATGCCTTATGAGGAACGGCTTAGGGAGCTGGGTATGTTTAGCCTGGAGAAGAGAAGGTTAAGGGGTGATATGATAGCCATGTTCAAATATATAAAATGTCATATAGAGGAAGGAGAAAAGTTGTTTTCTGCTGCTCCTGAGAAGCGGACACGGAGCAATGGATTCAAACTACAAGAAAAAAGATTCCACCTAAACATTAGAAAGAACTTCCTGACAGTAAGAGCTGTTCGACAGTGGAATTTGCTGCCAAGGAGTGTGGTGGAGTCTCCTTCTTTGGAGGTCTTTAAGCAGAGGCTTGACAGCCACCTGTCAGGAATGCTTTGATGGTGTTTCCTGCTTGGCAGGGGGTTGGACTCGATGGCCCTTGTGGTCTCTTCTATGATTCTACAGTATAATACAGTGTGGGCCCAAAATTAGGCATCCCCAAATGGCTCTTCTCAATTATGGATCTTCTGAATTTTGCACCCCCTCAGCTTAGCACCCTGTGCAGCAGAACTGCCGGCACGACCCTGAATCCGGTATTGTAACTCCTGAGCCTAGGGTGGAGGGGTTCACAGCACTACCTCCCCCGATCCCAGCAGAAAGCTCTGATCTGTGATGAGTCTGAGCTAACAATACTGCAAAAGGTCCCAGCATCTGTCCCCAGCTTCTCCTGATGATGATGATGATGATGATATTGAAATAAACAGAAATCTGCTCTTATTCCCTTATGGGGTACACAAGAGCTTTTTGAGGTTCTCCATCGGAAGGAGTAAATTACAGAGGCCAACCAGAGAAAAATTGAGAAGCAAAATCTTTATTATATCTGTTGCAACAGGGCCCACTCCCAAAAATGGAGGAGCCGCCCCCAACACTGGTGTGCAAGCTCCTATATAGACTTTGAAATTCCCCCCTCCGGCTCAAGACCACCCCCCTATACATTAAAACATCAGTCATTAAAAAACTTCCCTAAACAGGGCTGCCTTCAGATGTCCTCTAAACATCAGATAGTTGTTTATTTCCTTGACATCTGGTGGGAGGGTGTTCCACAGGGCAGGCGCCACCACCGAGAAGGCCCTCTGCCTGGTTCCCTGGAACTACCCTTCTCGCAGTGAGGGAACCGCCAGAAGGCCCTCGGAGCTGGACCGCTTCTGAAACCCAGTCAACGCAGATATTGAGCTGGATGTACCAGATGTAACAATAATGCTCTGAGCAGATCCACACGGTACATTTAAAGCACATACAATGCACATTTAAAGCACATGATTTCTCCCAAACAATCCTGGAACCTGTAGTTTGTTAAACGTGCTGGGAATTGTAGCTCTGCAAGGGTGAAATTATAGTCCTCATAATCCTTTGGGGCAAGTAATGGGGAGGGGAATGGTGTGGGTCTCCCCAGTGGCGGACCTACATTTGGGGGGCCCTGAAGCTTGAACTGTCATGGGGGGCCCCTTCACAACCAGGCCTGGGGAACCACTGTTACCTTTTTCAATGGGGTTTATCCATGACAGATCACAACATTATTATTACCATTCAGTGGATTTGTAACTGGCTGACTGACCGAACCCAAAGGGTGCTCATCAATGGCTCCTCTTCATCCTGGAGAGAAGTGGGGTGCCACAGGGTTCTGTCTTGGGCCCAGTCTTATTCAACATCTTTATCAATGACTTGGATGATGGGCTTGAGGGCATCCTGATCAAGTCTGCAGATGACACCAAATTGGGAGGGGTGGCTAATACCCCAGAGGACAGGATCACACTTCAAAATGACCTTAACAGATTAGAGAACTGGGCCAAGGCAAACAGGATGAATTTTAACAGGGAGAAATGTAAAGTACTACACTTGGGCAAAAAAAAATGAAAGGCACAAATACAGGATGGGTGACATCTGGCTTGAGAGCAGTACAAGTGAAAAGGATCTAGGAGTCTTGGTAGACCACAAACTTGACATGAGTCAACAGTGTGATGCAGCAGCTAAAAAAGCCAATGCAATTCTGGGCTGCATCAATAGGAGTATAGCATCTAGATCAAGGGAAGTAATAGTACCACTGTATTCCGCTCTGGTCAGATCTCACCTGGAATACTGTGTCCAGTTCTGGGCACCACAGTTCAAGAAGGATACTGACAAGCTGGAACGTGTCCAGAGGAGGGCAACCAAAATGGTCAAAGGCCTGGAAACGATGCCTTATGAGGAACGGCTTAGGGAGCTGGGTATGTTTAGCCTGGAGAAGAGAAGGTTAAGGGGTGATATGATAGCCATGTTCAAATATATAAAAGGATGTCATATAGAGGAGGGAGAAAGGTTGTTTTCTGCTGCTCCTGAGAAGAGGACACGGAGCAATGGATTCGAACTACAAGAAAGAAGATTCCACCTAAACATTAGAAAGAACTTCCTGAAAGTAAGAGCTGTTAGGCAGTGGAATTTGCTGCCAAGGAGTGTGGTGGAGTCTCCTTCTTTGGAGGTCTTTAAGCAGAGGCTTGACAGCCACCTGTCAGGAATGCTTTGATGGTGTTTCCTGCTTGGCAGGGGGTTGGACTCGATGGCCCTTGTGGTCTCTTCCAACTCTATGATTCTATGATTCTATAATACAGTGTGGGCCCAAAATTAGGCATCCCCAAGTGGCTCTTCTCAATTATGGATCTTCTGAATTTTGCACCCCCTCAGCTTAGCACCCTGTGCAGCAGAACTGCCGGCACGACCCTGAATCCGGCATTGTAACTCCTGAGCCTAGGGTGGAAGGGTTCACAGCACTACCTCCCCCAAAGGGTCTTGTTTCTCCTATAGCTTCAGCCTTGGATCCCAGCAGAAAGCTCTGATCTGTGATGAGTCTGAGCTAACAATACTGCAAAAGGTCCCAGGATCTGTCCCCAGCCTCTCCTGATGATGATGATGATAATATTATATTTATACCCCGCCCATCTGGCTAGGTTTCCCCAGCCACTCTGGGCGGCTTCCAACAAAAGATTAAAAATACATTAAAACATCAGTCATTAAAAACTTCCCTAAACAGGGCTGCCTTCAGATGTCCTCTAAACATCAGATTGTTGTTTATTTCCTTGATATCTGGTGGGAGGGTGTTCCACAGGGCAGGCGCCACCACCGAGAAGGCCCTCTACCTGGTTCCCTGGAACTACCCTTCTCACAGTGAGGGAACCGCCAGAAGGCCCTCAGAGCTGGACCAGAAGGCCCTCAGAGCTAGATAAATGGTGCACGACACATGCATGGTACTATGCATGACAGAATGATTTGAGTTGTGCGACTCCATTGGGTCTAATAATAATAATAATAATAATAATAAATAATAATAATAATAATAATAATAATAATAATAATAAATTTATTTATACCCCGCCCTCCCCAACCAAGACCAGGCTCAGGGCGGCTTACACCAGGTATAAAAACAATTGGTTAAAATACAACTTAAACACAAGATTATAATACAACATTAAAGTGCAGCCTCATTTCAGTAGAAAATCAAATCAAAAAACTCTTTGGGGAAGAAAGCGTCAAATCTCCACCAAGGCCAACTATCCAGACTGGTCCTACGTGGGCCAGAAAAAAGCCAGGGAAGTCCCCAAATAGGAGTTCCATCACAGAAGGGAAAAGGAAAGAGGGGGAGGGGATCAAGTTGATTCCAAGCCAAAGGCCAGGCGGAACAAGAGTTTCATAGTATATCAGGCCCTGGCTATCCTCGATAACAATGGAGACAGAAGCCAAGCGGTGCTGATGATAGAACTCAAACAACACAGAACAATCTAGCAAAGGCTTCTGCTTGGGGAAGAATCGCAGCACATCAATGCATAACTTTGGGGGTTAGAAACAGAATCTTCTTATTTTTTTGTATATAATTTTTATTAAATTTTCTGTTTTACAATTTGAAATACTCATTTTTACATCCTTAAGATATCAATGACTTCCCTTCTTCCCTTTCCATGCTTCATTTTGCATATCATAAATCCCTGCATATTTTACAAAAACTATACCATTCAGTCTTCCATCATTGCATCCATCAAAACTTATTTACACTGTTGAATTTATCTTTATGCTGCCAGCGTTTTCAGCTGCACACAGTTATTTCCCATATAGTCAATAAACGTTTTCCAATCTTCTCTAAACGTATGTTCTTCTTGTTCTCTTATTATATATGTAAAGTCTGCAAGCTGTGCATATTCTGTCAACTTAAGTTGCTATTCTTCTTTAGTTGGAACCTCGCTTGTTTTCCATTTTGGGGCTAACAAAACATGGGCCGCAGTAGGAGCATACATAAATAACCTTTTTTGACACCTGGGAATTTCAGTCTGAATTATCCCCAGCAGAAAGGATCCCCCCTTTTTTTGAGAAAGTACTTTTAAATATTTTTTTCAATTCATTATGGATCATTTCCCTGAAGCAGGATCTTCTTAAATCCTGCTTGCGGGATTCCCACAGGCTTCTGATTGGCTGCCGTAAGAACTCAACTCAACTCAACTCATTTTATTTCGGCTTTAAGCCCATAGACATAACAACCAAAAACAGAAACAGCACAGTCTGGTTTACAATTGCTAACAGTAAAATAGATTAAAAGGGATACTCAATTGAATAAAATATGATAAAAATTAAATTAAAATTTCAAGCTGTAAAATTTCAATCTATTGCGTTTCTTAAGTGTCAGAACTGATGTCAGAAATTTTGCCATATGTAGGGTTATAATCAAGTCTGAATCTTGCAACAGAAGAGCAAGGTAAGACTCTTCCAAGTACCCCGGTAATTTTTGAGTTAATGGAAGTAATAGAGTCTTTCGGGCGGCAGAATACAAGGGGCAGACAAACACTATGTGATGAAGAGATTCAATTGAACGGTTATCCCAGGCACATAAGACCGAAACTTGGCCCCTAGAAAATCTATGAAAAAGGACGTTTGAGGGGAATACATTAAACCGTGCTTTAATAAAAGTGAAACGATGACTAGCAATAGAAAGAGTTGATAGATAGGCTGGTACTTGAAGTGGGGGTACAATGCCCAGGGATCTTGGTGGGCATGTCCCCCCGCCCAGCATAACATTGCGTTGCAACTCAATATAATCCAATCTTTTAGAGATGGTCTTTTTTGCTGTATTTAGATCTTGATTCAGCATTTCTAAGGGCGAAATTCCAATAAGCAAAAGTTTGGCGCGAATCTTACCAGCCCAGGGGCTTATGAACTCATCGCGCCATAAGCATTGGGCCGGATAATATTCAGGTAATCTGTGCCACAGTGTTAACCAATAGATAAAAACACGCTTCCACAGGACAGGATTTCTGGACTAGATGGGTCATTGGGCTGACTCAGCGGCCTCTTCTTCCATTGTTACGTTTGTACAAGACATTTAGGACTTTTGAAACTGGCTGCTGGGGTTACACAAGAGCCATCTAGCTGCACACAGATCTCCCCACAGGCAGGCCCTTGCAGAGCCAGGCAGAGGCCCAGGCCAGGTAGATAATGTGGCCCCCCTTTTTTTACCATGGGGATCTCTGATAACGTAATTTTTTTATAGTGTATTATAATTTTAAATACATTTTACAATAAATACAATATTCATTTTAAAATGTATTATACAATTTTTAATAGTTCAAAAATGTATTTAAAAATCTATTTTTAAGTAGACAACTTTGACTATTATTTATTATCTTCTTATTCTACTCTTAAAAAAGATGTATGCTTGTGAGAAAGCCACTATTTCTTTAAAAAACATGGTTTCCACCAACTTTTATCCTCATTGAGCTATATGTAATCCTTGGGTGTAAGTAATATTCCTGGCCTAGCCAACAAAAGTTTAAACAAATGGCCACATCTTCATCAATTTTTCATCATTAAAAAAAAAAAAATCAGCAATAAGAAAGCCAACACACTTATCTTTAAGTTAAAGGTGAAGGTAAAGGGACCCCTGACCATTAGGTCCAGTCGTGACCGACTCTGGGGTTGCGGCGCTCATCTCGCATTATTGGCAGCTTCCGGATCATGTGGCCAGCATGACTAAACCGCTTCTGGCGAACCAGAGCAGGTCACGGAAACACCGTTTACCTTCCCGCCAGAGTGGTACCTATTTATCTACTTGCACTTTGACGTGCTTTCGAACTGCTAGGTTGGCAGGAGCAGGGACCGAGCAACGGGAGCTCACCCCGTCGCAGGGATTTGAACTGCCGACCTTCTGATCGTCAAGCCCTAGGCTCTGTGGTTTAACCCACAGCGCCACCCGCGTCCCCATCTTTAAGTTACTCATTTTTTAAATTTTATGCAAACAAGATTTCAAACAAAAACTCACCAACTTTTAACAGCATGAAAAACATGGCCCACCACAAACACTTGACTTGACTAAGACCTTACTTGCTTACCGAGGGCGTATTCACATTCCCTCACCTCTCCAACACAACCAGGTGAGCAATTGTGAATATGCTGAGCCCCCTTTGGAATCAGAGGCCCGGGCCAAGTGGCCCATATGGCCCACCCTCTATCTGGGGCTGCCCACAGGGCAGTAACGGATTCTGAGCCAGGTTAAAAATCACCTACTTTTGTGGAGCAGAGAAGAAGACGACGCTGTCCTCCCCAGGCCAAAATAGCCACCCTTTGGTTCCTGCCGGTGATTTGGTTGCTGCAGTAAAAGGAGGGACACCACGAGCCCAAGGAAGGGACGGAGGCGCAGTTAGTCACCAGCGGCAATTTTAATGGCAGCCTGTCTCAACTCTCTACTACCAACACGGTGGATGGAGGTATGACTCCGAAACAAATTCAGGATGAATGATATAGCTGTCCCTCTGTGCCCCTCCAGCCTTCTTAAAATGGCTTGTATCCCACCTGGCAGGGAGAGAGAAAGGAAAAAAGATTTTACACGGAGCAGGATATGACTTTGATTTGCAGACTGCAATTGTGTGTCTTTTTGACCTCCGGGTCCCATTGCTGGCCGGACGCAACTCCATATGAGACACACAATGCCATACAGTACACCTACAGGCCACATGCACAGTCACCACATGTAGAACCATAGAATTGTAGAGAAGGGACCCCACAGGTCATCTAGTCCAACCCCTGCAATGCAGGAAATATGCAGACATATTTCTCTCACACACTATTTCAGTAGGGGGTCTCCCAAGCTGTCTCCATTGAGGCCAGCAGTTGCACTTAGATGGTAGTGATGCACACTTACTTATTTATACAAAATATTTTATAACTAACTTAAAAAAAAACTTTATTTATTTCCCTGGAGACGCACAAAAAATTCATTATGAAAACCTGTATTCCCATATGTGCACCACAACTTATAACAGTAAACCTCTATAACACACATTAAATGAGTCACAAGTTAGTATAAACCTTTGAAACTGGTCTTTGGTTTTCTGGAGATTTTGGAAACGAAATGAAGAGCCACCCTTCTCCCGCAAAGGGATATTTGTGTTTTGTTCCTCTTGCCGGTCCTGATTTGTGAGCCCATTTTTCCATAATACGCCAAGCATGCTCTCTTGTACCAAGATTCAAATTTGCACCTTTTAAATGTGCAATTTTACTTATATCATTAAACACTTGCCCAAAATTTACTAACTTTGGACATGTCCACCACAACAGCCCATATAGCTGCCTCTCTCCCCCTTGCGCCAGCACATTGGTGAAGTATTTTTATGTATATTTGAAAGGTTAACTGAGGTTAAGTACTATTTCTGCGTTGTCTTCAACATTATTTCCTTGATGCTGGCTGAGATAGTAAAAAGAACCTAAAGAGCAAATTACGCCTATGACTTCCTTCCTTCCTTCCTTCCTTCCTTCCTTCCTTCCTTCCTTCCTGCCTGCTTGCCTGCCTGCCTGCCTGCCTGCACAGGATTCCAGATTCCAGACCGGTGTCAGCACACAAATGGAGCAATTTTGCACGAGACACTCCCCTTTCCCATAAGTAGGACTGATTTGCATCTGTGTTGGTGGAATCTGCGTTCCTCTCGAGCGCAATTTGAATGTGTTTCTTTTGGCACATTCATTTTTACTCCCATCACTGAATTCAAGGAGGCATTGGGGCGGGGAGCCAGTGTGGGAGAGCCAGTGTGGTGTAGTGGTTAAGAGCAGTAGACTCGTAATCTGGGGAACCGGGTTTGCATCCCTGCTCCTCCACATGCAGCTGCTGGGTGACCTTGGGCTAGTCACACTTCTCTGAAGTCTCTCAGCCCCACTCACCTCACAGAGGGGGAGGAAGGGAAAGGAGAAGGTGAGCCGCTTTGAGACTCCTTCGGGTAGTGATAAAGCGGGATATCAAATCCAAACTCTTCTTAAGCAGACTTTCCCCAACCAGGCAATTGCTCACACCTGGACCAGCTCAGCTTTTGCAAAGCTATGGCATCACCTGCTTGATGCTCTACGCCCCTGGAGGTTTGTTATTTTACCGCTACACTTTGGAAATCCAAATACTGAAATCAGACGTATACACTCAAAACTGCCAACTCAAGCTCAGAATTTACACCACAATTGTGACCACCTCGCTTAAAGCTCTGCAAGACATGGAAGGCAAACTGACTGGTATGGGGAAGTCAGAGGGCAGAGCTCCTGGAGAGGATGGATAATAAGAAGGGCCTCTCAGAAGCAGAAACATTATGAGTGCAACCGGGAAATCGGGTCCATCCACACAGATGCGACCTGGCAACCAGACCCGGTGTTGTGGGTGGGGATCCTTTGGATAGCCACAACCTCCTATAATAATAATAATAATTTTTTTATTTGTACCCCGCCCATCTGGCCGGGTCTCCCCAGCCACTCTGGGCGGCTTCCAACAAATATTAAAATACATCAAAATCACAAGTTAAAAACTTCCCTAAACAGGGCTGCCTTCAGGTCTTTTCTGAATGTAGGATAGTTGTTGATCCCTTTGACCTCTGCTGGGAGGGCGTTCCACAGGGCGGGCGCCACTACCGAGAAGGCCCTCTGCCTGGTTCCCTGTAGCTTCTCGCAGTGAGGGAACCGCCAGAAGGCCCTCGGCGCTGGATCTCAGTGACCTCCCTATTGGTAGGTCCCTCGATCCTGGGAGCAATCTGGTCAAATGGCATGCAAGCAAAGGGCATCGAGGAATTTAACCCCTTGCAGGTGCCCTCGAGTTTCCTCTTGGGGTTGCTGCATCGGAACACCCGCCCACCTCTCCCTATATTTAGGGCTTGCGCTTGACCTTGCTATGCCGTCGTGTGTCGCCTGTCGTTGGGACAGGGGCACGGCAGGAATTTTCCCCATTTGGCTGATTGGCTGGTGCCACTTGGGCTTCGCCTGCTGCGTAGCAAAGCGTCACAACTTGTAAGGTTGCGGATAGGCTCAGGTTCAGGTGGTAGGGGTGGCAGAACGGTCTGGCCACTCCTATGCGAAGGGTATTCCAGTAAAGGGATCCAGGGACTCATTGGTTTGGCAAACCCTGAAAGAGGTTGTGCCCTCGCTGAGTCCAGGGGACATCAGGGTGGCACCTCCTGCCATCCGCTGTCCCTGGTGTTCATCCTTGGCTGTTCTACGATAGAGCTCTGGGACAGCGCTGCCTGCAAGGGTGCAGGGAGCTGGTCGAACCAGAGCCTATGCAACCACTCACTTGATTGTAATCAATAAAGTTGTGGCCTAAATTCTGCCAAAAAGCAAACCAAATATCTGTCTCTTGTGTGAGCTTATTTTGGGGAGGGTAAACACGCAAAAAGCTTAAGGTGGGCCTTCACAAGATATATCTTCCCTCCTCTACCTTTTTCCTTGTGTGCTATGTCTTTGTGAGTGCAACCAAGGAAACACTTAGGCTGGAGACCCACAAGATACATGCACGCATCTTCCTTCACCTCCCTTTTCCCTTTTGTGCCATGTCTTTTTAGAATATGAGTTGGACTACTTTAGCACTGATTATTTCTGTAAGCGGCACTGAGAAACTTCTTTGGTTAAATGGGGTTAAAGTGTCAAGAGGGCAATGTGAGCAGCAGCCTCTAGCCTTCTCCTCCCTCCTCTTTTCTTTTTAATTTTTAACTTTTGTTGCTGGCCTGTTTTATGCTTAGAGGGTAGGTTGGAAATGCCTTCAGTAAACAAACCATCTATGCATCCTGTGAACTTTAGAACGGATCTTTACCCTACTCAAGGCCTTTATCCTAATCTGGCTTCTTCAGTGAGTGCTGCAACATCACAGGAACCCAGAACATGGAAATGCCCAAGGCCTGGGGCTGAGAGTTGGTTGCTGCTCCCCTTTGCCCCCCCCCACCTGACTGTTGTTGTGGTCCTGCTATATCCATATAGGTGGTTTTTTTCTGGAACCACCAAAGCACCCCAATGGCCCTGGGGGGAAAAGGAAAGGCGGATATATACCGTATTGGCCACACCCACAAATAAGCCACACATTTAAAATTCAATGGGGGGGGGGAGAAAAAAGACAATACCAGAATATAAGCCGCTTCTTTAATATTGGGTTACAGGCTGAAAATTGCTGCGGTTGGTAGAATTGTAACTCAGAGCCAATGAAAGCCTTTGATCTTGCAAGCCCGCAAAGGTTATACCGTACAATTGCTAAAACTGCAAATCGCTATTCAATTGCTTCAATTCCGCAGCCACTCACACCCGCAAATGGCCAATGAACAGTCTCAAGCTCGCAAATAGGCAATAAAACACATTTTTGTTCCGTTTTACCATACGTCTGTTTCAGCAGCGATATCGTAAAAGCCCATTTTTGTAAGGTCGCGAATTTAAGCCGCACTTTAACTTTTCACGGTTGGAATTTGGAAAAAAAAAAAAGTGCGGCTTATATTCGGGCCAATACGGTATATATTTTTTCCCAGGTATTGAGAGACATGCCTGCTCAACACATACCTGTCAAATTGTTCATACTCCCTCCCCATTTCCTTCATGTTGGAGCTCCCAATTAAATGCCCTCCGTGTAAGGATTTCGGAAAGCAAAAAAGCAGACTTTATTTGTACCGGCAGAGAGAGGTAGCCTCCTCCAACTGCCTGGCAAACAGAGAAATCCACCTCATTTCCAAGACACAGACACACAGAACCAATCACTACAGCAACCTTTGCCAATCTGGTGCCCTCCAGATGTTTCGGATTACGATTCCCACCAGCCGCAGCCAGCTGGTGGGAGCAAAACATCTGGAAAGCACTAGGCTGCGGAAGGATGGCTTAGTCAGTCCCTGCAGTATATCTTCTGATATTCTCCAGGTATACCTTTTAGAGGGGTGTATGGGGTGGGGGACACACATTGTGCTATTTCTGGGATAGTTTGTCCACCTTTGGTCCCCACCCTGCGCTCAGCTCTTACCTGTGGCTCCTAGAAGCTGTCAGCACAAAACAGCGTTCATTTCCTGGGAACAGCTTCGACTGGCTGGCTAAGCCAGGTGGGTCTCAAGCCCTCGTCAGTGAGGGTGAGAAGGGGGTCCTGCCGTCTGAGCAGCCCGGGACCTCCGTACACACTGCCCAAGCTCACACCCCGAGGAGGTCACTTTGGTGCTGCTGACGCAGCGGTTTGACTTCACCCCTGGAGACGCACTCCATTGTCTCTCGAGAAAGACGGAAGCCAGTGCTGAAAACATCACCCAGAGGTCCACTGTGTGACATTTGAAACCTCCCTAGTCTGCCAGCCTCATTTCTCCAGCTGGAACAAGGCAGGGTTGGGCTCACCCACCTGCGGAAGGTGGCACCTGTGTTTCAGTTGCTCTAGTCAACCAAGGCTGATGGCTTAACCACTGGCGTAGGGATATGGGGGGCGGAGGGGCGCACCGCCCCGGGTGTCATGCCTAAGGAGGGTGACAAGATCAGCCCCCGAGCAGATCGCAGACGCGCCAATCGGCACGGCGGATCCGCTTGGGGAGTGATCTTGTCACCCCCTGGCGGATCACAGACGCGCCGATCCGTTTGGGGGCCATGTGAGACTCGTGGCGGCGGCTGACCCCGTGGGTGGGTCGCTCCACCCCATGGGCAGATTACCCCGCCGCACCGGCAGTGGCATAGGAAGGGGACAGAGGGGGCGGACCGCCCCGGGTGCCTCTCTGGGAGGGGTGACAAGATGGCCCCTGCCTCCCCCCAGGTGTACAGTGGCCAAGGGCGCGGCGTCCGTACAGGATGCCGTTCGCGTGTGCAAGCGGCAGGCCGTACGGACTGCGCATGTGCGGCATTCTGTACGGAGTGCGCACACGTGGGATGACGCACATGTGCAGTCGGTACGGGGTGTCACACAGGCTCCGCACCGGGTACCATCTGGGCTTGGTAAGCCAGTGCGCATTGGATACCGGAGGAACTAGCTACGCCCCTGGGCTTAACCCAGTCTCCCTTGGCCTGATCCAACAGGCACTGATCCTATTATACAGAACCCGCCTCTGGTTCGCTGGCAGCCCAGCTGTCCTTGGGGGAATTCAGAAACGGTCCCCAGGCAACACACATCCCTTGTGAGCAACCCCACCTCCCCACCCCAGCTCCTTCCCTTCACCAAACCTGTTTGGATTCCTTACTTAAGGTTCATATACGGGAAACCAGGCGGCAGGTTGGGCATTCGTGCATAAAGCATCATTTCTTGGTCCTGGTCGTAGCACTGGAAATTCCTGGAAGAGCAGTGAGGGGGAGAGAGAGGTTGCCATTAAAGGGCTGCAGGAGACCTTGGCTGGCATCTCAGCGGGGGGCAGGTGGATCAGAGCCGGAGCCATGGGAAATAACTTGGAGGGGAAAGCAGGACACTAGGGAAGAGCTGCATTGCAGGATCAGACCAAGACCCAACCAGCCCAGTGTTCTGTGCCCAAGAGTGGTCAGCAGCTTCTCACAGCCAGGGCGCGAAGTTGATGACCATTTCCTAATGTGTTGGGTGTTTTGTGTGTGTGTGTGTGTGTGTGTGTGTGTGTGTGTGTGTTTTTGGTTCCCAGTAGAGGTACACTGCTTTTGCACGTGGAGGTTCCACTTGACAATCATAGTTAATTAACTATCATGGCTTATTGAAGTGGAGGTGAAAGAACTAGGAAGTGGCTCCCGCTATCGGGGTGTCAGAATTGCACCTTACCACGACAAAGAGACCAGACATTGCAAATGCAGGGGGAATTCTAAGCAGGGAAGGAAGTGCTCCCACTGAGATGAACCAGGCCCTCATTAAAAAGAAGAGTATGAACTGTGTGACTGGGCTGGAGGCACTAAGGATTACAAGAAAACCAGGTGGGTACGTCTTTATGTTTGTGTTGTGTATTGATTCAGAGTGTTATGATATCTGTATTACTATTGTCTGTAAAGTAACTGCCTTCCTGTCCCAGAAGGAACAGTTACTATTGGTGCATTCAAGTTGCTGCATTGGGATCCTCTGTCTTATTGGTTCCCACCAAAAAGCAGCTGTGGTTGCTTGAGATTGTTCCCTCCAAAATGTATCTTTTCCTAGCCAGTCCTCTGTCCCTATAAATGTAGCTTCCCTACCCTCAGTTCCCTCAGTCTTGTTTGCCTGAATAAAGATTTGTTACATGAAGAAGCTGTCTCCTGCCTGCTATGTCAGAGAGCTGAAATCACTTGCTGAAATCATTAACCCACGCTACAACAGTTTGGAAATTGTCCCTTTTCTTACGGCAGTTATAAACAAGGGTGTGTAGCTTTGTCTTCCACAGAGTCAGAGTATGTAGCTGTGACTGAGCATGCAGAGAGCTGGCCTGGCTGACTATGGATTTGGGGTTGGCACAGGAGGAACCTATTTGACAGGTGGAAGACAAGCAGAGCTGTCCGAAGGTATTGCAGAGTGAGAAGTTCCACGTGAGAACCAAGCACATGGGGGTGGGGGGGAAGTACCACTGCCTGCGCGATGGCCTAGTTGAATTGGCCTATTGCAGGGGTCCCCAAACTAAGGCCTGGGGGCCGGATGCAGCCCAATCACCTTCTAAATCCAGCCCGCGGGCGGTCCAGGAATCAGCGTCTTTTTACATTAGTAGAATGTGTCCTTTTATTTAAAATGCATCTCTGGGTTATTTGTGGGGCATAGGAATTCATTCATAATTTTTTTTCAAAATATAGTTCGGCCCCCCACAAGGTATGAGGGATAGTGGACCGGCCCCCTGCTGAAAAAGTTTGCTGACCTATTGCCAAAGAGATGACCGCTGGCATCTTCACCAAACCTCGACCGAGACAGTTTTGAAAACCTTTGAGTCAAGGTGGGACTCCGGGTGCTTTCATAAAACTGTGCATGCAATTGCTGTATTTGCCTGAGAAGGGGTTTGTGGGAGATTAGCAGCCAAACCTAACAATGCATATTTTTGCCAGTTAGCATGAGGAGGGGTTAAGACCACAGAGCTGTATTGCTGATAGGAAGACTCAAGCCATAGACATGTAATTTGTAGAGAGGGCTGTGTGTGAGGTCATTTCCCTCTCAGGACAGGAGGAAAAAGGAACATAATAGTATTTCCTGTTCCCTCTCCCTCCCTCTCTTCGACCAGTGCTCGGAGCAGACATATGTCTAACTGCTCCAGCTCACACACATGCATGCCTGGGGCTATTCCTTCTGTAAATGTAAGTATTTTACCTGCATAGTTTTTACTGCTGCGGTTGCTGACAACCAGTGCGTGACTATGAGTAAGTAAACCTCATTTTAAACTTACTTCTCAGCCTGTATCTGATTCTTTGTTAAGCGGGGCAAGAAAAGGGGGAACCAGCTTGCTCCGCAGCTGGACCTGTTCAAAAGAAGGCTTTGCAGCCTAATTCATATGCTTTTAATTTGCTGCTAAGAATGGGACTTTCAACTCAGCCTCGCATTTAAATGCAGGCGGTAAGCTGATGTTCTGTCTGTTCAACCCAAACATGTGGGCACCTGGGGGGGGGATGAATCGCAATTAATTTATCCTCTCCTACCTATTAAAACCCACCCCACACTGAGGACACCCTGCAGGCCGCGCCCTGTGCATATGTTCCAATGAGGAGCTTATGGCGGAGTCTTTTCTATGCCGCCCCCTTTCCAAGCCCCGCCCCCAAGAGCCCTGAGGGGGAGGAGTTGGGGGTGTGGTCTGCAAAACCCTCCGAACCTTACAATCTTCTCAACTAGCTGGCTGATCTGTCGCTCGTTGGTGGGCGCCCCGTCGACGTAGTAGTCCATCCCTCGCAAGCAGTAATGGCGTCCCGAGCAGGGGCTGTAGTAGCCTTGGTAAGGCATCCTTCCTGGGATGGTGTAGCGGTGCTGTATGGATGGAAGCTGCTTCCGAGACAAGCTGTTCAACATGTTAACCACCACTTCCCGTTCTGAAGAAAATGGGTGGGGAAGAAAGAGAGGAGAGCTTGTGCCCCTGGAAAACTAGGAGGGAGTTATACGACAGCGTAGGGGCGGCGTTAGCATAAAACACTCGGACGCAGGATGCCAGCCAGACAAGTCAATCAAATAGTGTCTGGAAGCGGTTGGAGGATGGATGGCGGCTAACAGATTGAGGTTGAATCCAAACAAGACAGAAGTACTGTTTTTGGGGGACAGGGGGCGGGTGGGTGTGGGGGACTCCCTGGTCCTGAACTGGGTAATTGTGCCCCTGAAGGAGCAGGTGCACAGCCTGGGAGTCATTTTGGACTGACGACTGCCCATGGAGGCACAAGTTAATTCTGTGTCCAGGGCGGCTACCAGCTCCATCTGGTGCGCAGGCTGAGACCCTACCTGCCCACAGACTGTCTCGCCAGAGTGGTGCATGCTCTAGTTATCTCCCTCTTGGACTACTGCAATGCGCTCTACGTGGGGCTACCTTTGAAGGTGACCCGGAAGCAATTAATCCAGAATGCGGCAGCTAGACTGGTGACTGGGAGCGGCTGCCGAGACCATATAACACCAGTCCTGAGAGATCTACATTGGCTCCCTGTACGTTTCCAAGCACAATTCAAAGTGTTGGTGCTGACCTTTAAAGTCCTAAACGGCCTCGGTCCTGTATACCTGAAGGAGCGTCTCCACCCCCATCGTTCAGCCTTCTGGCGGGTCCCTCACTGTGAGAAGCAAAACTACAGGGAACCAGGCAGAGGGCCTTCTCGGTAGTGGCGCCTGCCCTGTGGAACGCCCTCCCATCAGAGGTCAAAGAGATAAACAACTACGTGACATTTAGAAAATACCTGAAGGCAGCCCTGTTTAGGGAAGTTTTTAATCTGTGATATTTTGATGTATTTTAATGTTTGTTGGAAGCTGCCCAGAGTGGCTGGGGGGACCCGGCCAGATGGGCGGGGTACAAATTTATTATTATTATTATTATTATTATTATTATTAGTCGGTTCAGGACAACAGAGAAAAGGAAGCCCCTTCTCTCGCAGCGCATAAAATTGCAGAGTTGGATGGGACCCCAAGGGCCATCTAGCCCAATGTAGGAATCACAGCTCAATTTAAACTGAGGGCATTTGCAATAATTGCTTGTGATGACGATGGCTGCTAGCCTAGGTGCCTTTAAAAGGAATTGTTATCCAAGCTGACAGATGATGAAATTCCCCTACGGCTGTTAGGCCAAGACAGTTAAACAGAACCTCCAGGTTCAGAGGCAGTATACCCTCAAAAGATGAGCTGCTGGTCTTTATGACACCCCCCCTCCAAAGCATCTGGTGGCTGGAGAGAGAATGCTGGATCAGATGGGCTTTAAGGACAGTGATGGGTAACTAAGAGACCTGCAGAATGAAGTGGAGCCAACTAAGGGAAGGGCCATAGCTCAGGCATAGAGCATTAGCTCTGTATGCAGAAGGTTGTAGGTACAATAACTAGCATTTCTAGGCAGGGCTAGGAAAGACTTCCTGCCTGAAACCCTGGAGAGCCTCTGTCCATCAGTGCAGACTGACAGCATTGATTCAGTATAAAGCGGGTTCCTATGTTCCTAAACCAGGCAGGACGTGCAAGATGGCAGAGGAGTTACCGTAATTGTTGAGACGCTCAGGTTTCGGAGGGTATTGCATGGGCATCCCACGAAGGATCGATTCCAACCCAGCCTCCTGCAAGGAAAGATTGCACAGCATGAGCTCATTTCTCTGGGATTTATGCAGGGACATGTGCAGTTGGCGTTATGCAGTGTGCAATGCTCAAGTTCGGGACCCCGTGTCCCCCCAATGCTCCGTGGAGGCGGGAGAACTGGGCCCAAACTGGCAAAAGGAATTCCACGAGGAACCAATGTAAGGTTCTGCTCTTAGGCCGGAAGAACCAGCTGCACAAATTTAAGCTGGGGGACGCTGTTTGACAGTGGAACAGACTCCTTTAGAAGGTGCTGGGCTCTCCTTCCTTGGAGGCTTTTAAGCAGACGCTTTAGTGGAGATTCCTGCATTGCAGGAGAGGGGTGGACTAGAGGACCGCTGGGGTCCCTTCCAACTCTATAATTCCTCACCAACAGCACCAAGGCTGCTGCCCAGCTCTGTCTCATGGTGGAGCTAGCCTTGCTTAAGAGTCGCCTTGCTTGAGTTTGGATTTGATATCCCACTTTATCACTACCCAAAGGAGTCTCAAAGGGGCTCACATTCTCCTTTCCCTTCCTCCCCCACAACAAACACTCTGTGAGGTGAGTGGGGCTGAGAGACTTCAGAGAAGTGTGACTAGCCCAAGGTCACCCAGCAGCTGCATGTGGAGGAGAGGAGACGCGAACCCGGTTCACCAGATTACGAGTCTACCGCTCTTAACCACTACACCACACTGGCTCTCGCAGTCTTCCCTGCATCCCTGCCCTCTGATACTCTGCCACCAGGTGTGAAGGGGCAGTTCCTGTCCACAGCAGGAGCCTCCTTTCAGACCTGCACCCCACCCCGAATCCCCGCGGAGTCCCGAGGATTACCCGAGGGATCCGTGGAAGGTACGTGGTGTATCGATTCCATGCCGCGCTGTTGTAGGGCCCCGTTCTCCACGTTGCGTACCTGTCGTCACCAAGGAAGACCGGGTTGAACCTCTCTGCAATTTAAAAAGGAGACGGGAGAGTTTTGCCACCAGGGTTGAGGATGGAAAGCCCAGAGGGGGCAAAAAAGAAAGGAACGCGCCACTGAGCACCAAAGCGTTTGCTATACAAATCTATGGCGCCACTGCAGTTCTGGTCGCCTCGCCTAAGAACGGATGCTGTAGAATTGGAAAAGGTTCAGAAAAGGGCCACCAAAATGATCGAGCGGTTTCGGCAACTCCCCTATGAGGAAATGTCACAGCTTTTGGGACTTCTCTGTTCAGAGAAAATAGGTGATATGACTGTGTAAAAATCCTGTATTGCATGGAGAGAGTGGATGGAAAAAAACTTCTCTCTCTCAGGATGCTGGAACTCAACAGGGACATCCAATGTAGGCAAATGATTCAGGACATATAAAATTAAGTGCATAAAAACTGCTGCCTCTCCCAGCAGGTACTTTTTCATTTTTTAATGCCTCTTATAGAAAAGGCGGGTGGCGCTATGGGTTAAACCACAGAGCCTAGGGTTTGCCGATTGGAAGGTCGGCGGTTCAAATCCCCACAACGGGGTGAGCTCCCGTTGCTTGGTCCCTGCTCCTGCCAACCTAGCAGTTCGAAAGCACGTCAAAGTGCAAGTAGATAAATAGGTACCGCTCCGGCGGGAAGGTAAACGGTGTTTCCGTGTGCTGCTCTGGTTTGCCAGAAGCAGCTTAGTCATGCTGGTCACATGTCTCGGAAAAACTGGCTCCTTCAGCCAGTAAAGTGAGATGAGCGCCGCAACCCCAGAGTCGTCCGCGACTGGACCTAGTGGTCAGGGGTCCCTTTACCTTTACCTATAGAAAATTATGTTCCATCTCTACTCTCAGGGACAGGAAATGACTGGGAATAAGAGTCACTGGGGATCACAGGCTGGATTATCAGCTCCGTCTGATTCACCAACGACGGCGGTTCCTGGACAGGGATAGCCTGAGAGCGCTGCAGTCCATGCCTTCCTAACCTTGAGGCTGGATTACCAATGGATTCAAGTTACAAATCAGAATCACTTTTCTGGTAACTTGTATGCCTAATCAATGCCTGCTTTTAACCTTTTCAAATATGGTTTTCAGCTGTATGGTTTTATGCATACGTAATTGTAAACTGCTTTGACATTTTTTAAAATGAAGTTGTCGTTTAGTCGTGTCCGACTCTTCGTGACCCCCTGGACCAGAGCATGCCAGGCACTCCTGTCTTCCACTGCCTCCCGCAGTTTGGTCAGACTCATGTTGGTAGCTTCGAGAACACTGCCCAACCATCTCATCCTCTGTCGTCCCCTTCTCCTTGTGCCCTCAATCCTTCCCAACATCAGGGTCTTTTCTAGGGAGTCTTCTCTACTCATGAGGTGGCCAAAGTATTGGAGTCTCAGCTTCAGGATCTGTCCTTCCAGTGAGCACTCCGGGCTGATTTCCTTCAGAATGGATAGGTTGGACCTTCTTGCAGTCCATGGGACTCTCAAGAGTCTCCTCCAGCACCATAATTCAAAAGCATCAATAAATATTTTTTAGTAAGTCATAGAGTTGTAGAGCTGGAAGGCACCCTAAAGGCTTCCTAGGTGTCAAAAAGGGTTACTTATGTATGCCATTACGGCTGCCCATGTTTTGTTAGCCCAAAAATGGAAAACGAGCGAGGTCCCAACCAAAGAAGAATGGCAACTTAAACTGATGGAATATGCGCAGCTTGCGGATCTACCGGTAACTTACAGTATAAGAGAACAAGAAGTACATTCATTTAAAGAACATTAGAAAATGTTACTTGAATATATGGGGGGGGGGGAATTGTGTACACTTGAAAACATCAGCAGCATTAAGATAAATTCAACAGTGTAAATAAGTTTTGATGGAAGTAATAATGGAATGCTGAATGGTTTAGTTAATATAAAATATGCAGGGATTTACGCTATGCAAAATGAACCATGGGAAGAGAAGAAGGGAAGTCACTGATATTTTAAGGTATATTCTAAATTGTAAAACAGAAAATTTAATAAATATATCTAGGGACAAGTAAGTGAAACCTACCTTCCTCCCTGGTCACCCAGTATTTGTACGGCCGGTAAGCTGTTGGGTCTATGGAGTTCTTATAGGTGTATTCCTGCACTGCCTTCTTCACGATATTCTCCAGGCGGTTTTGGTCTATCGGCTGGTCGATTCTGGGCACGCTCAAGCCCTACAAGGCAGAAAAAAGACTCATGAACCCTCAGATGCCCTGTTTGGGGGTGTTGGTGACAGGGTGGGTTTGATTTAAATCAAATTGATTTAAATCACGATTTAAATCACTAGTCAGTAAGGCTTGATTTAAATCACTAGTCAGTAAGACTTGATTTAAATATTTTTTTTACAGAAAGACTCATTCTTGCTGGTATAATCTTAATATTTACAACCATATGAAGGTTTCATTTTTGGTATAATAAATTTTCAGTAGTTTTTACAGTTATATCAAAAATTACTGATTTGGTTATACTACTAGAAATACATAGACAGATAATGATGAAATTATGGTGAGGTTTAATAAGTTAACTGTTTATATTTGGACAACTTTTCTGCTGTACTTTATTGGAAGGAGAAAAATAATCATTTCCTTAACAACCATTTAAACAATTTATTTAACTAAAACAATAACATGATAGCATATGTATCCATGTTTGTTAACTGATGTGCTTAAACATTTTTTAAAAAAAAAACTTAGACTGAGTTTTAGCACACTTGATAAACTTAAAACAAATCCTTATTTCCTGATGAATAGCCTTTGGACTACAGTGTAACTTAAATAGAAGACTATATTTAGAAAGAGTTTTCCCCCAAAAGCATTTTATTTTAAAAATCCAATTTAAATCAAAAAAATCCAATTTTTTTTTTATTTTTTTAAAAAAATCATTGATTTTTATCCACCCTGGTTGGTGATCTGGTGGCCCTGGGCAACTCGCTTCCTGCAGGGCTGGAGACCTCTCCAGGGGTTGTTGCTGGACAAGTTGGCTAGGGACTAATAGGAGCCCGGTAACATCTGGAGGACGACCCCTCCTTCCTTTCTGCCTTCCATTCCAGAGGTGTTATTTGTGTCAGTGGTTAAAATCAGCACAGTTTCATTTGAAAGGTTCAGTCTGCCACCTCGATCCGACAGGTACCAAATAACACCAGTTCTTCATTTGCAAGAACTGGATGGTTTAGTGTGGCAGCACCTGCACTTTGCAACTCCCTGATGTGAATTTTAACCTGTTTTAGTATCTTAACTTTGTATATTTTCAACTATTGCATTTTCCCCTTGATTTTATTGTTTTTTCTTTTCATGAACTGTTTTGAGGGTTTTTAAAAACAGAAATAAACAAGTGAATTAAGTAAAAACAAAATAAAAAATAAAAAAATTCCTTCCAGTAGCACCTTAGAGACCAACTAAGTTTGTTCTTGGTATGAGCTTTCGTGTGCATGCAACTTAGTTGGTTTCTATGGTGCTACTGGAAGGAATTTTTTATTTTTTATTTTGTTTTGACTATGACAGACCAACACGGCTACCTACCTGTAACATGAATTAGGTAAGTAAGGCTCAACAACTTCCTTCGATCTTATATTTTCCCTGCTGTTCTCAAAATCCAGATCTTACAGACTTAACCCTCCCAGCCTTATATCCTACTGCTCTTAAATTAGCATCTATGCTCCATTTCCAAAGGTTTATTTGTGTATTTATTTCCTAAGATATATTTAAAAAACAACAACCCTCAAAGCAGTTTACGAAGAAAGATAAAACAATAAGTTCATTAAAAAGATTGCAACCATAGTTTAAAACATACAGAAAGTTAAACCCACAATAAAATAAGACTAAAACAAATTAAAACTCATACAAATTTTCTAAATGTCTCAGCAAGCTTGTCTACATAAACATGTCTTCGTCAGGTGTAGAAAAGAATGCATTGAAGGCGCCTGTCCGATATCAATAGGCAGGGAGTTCCAATGTGTAAGGAGATGCCACACTAAACGTTCAAGTGGGGCACTGTTATACAGTGGTTCCGCTCCTTCCTCCTGGGCCGTGTTCAGAAAGTGGTGGTGGGGGATGAGCGTTCAGACCCCTGGGCTCTCACTTGTGGGGTGCCTCAGGGTTCCGTCCTCTCCCCCATATATGCAGCCGCTGGGAGAGATCATCAGGGGGTTTGGGCTGGGTATTCATCAGTATGCGGATGATACCCAGCTCTACCTCTTTTTCAAATCAGAACCAGTGAAGGCGGTGAAGGTCCTGTGTGAGTGCCTGGAGGCGGTTGGAGGATGGATGGCAGCTAACAGATTGAGGTTGAATCCTGACAAGACAGAAGTACTGTTTTGGGGGGACAGGAGACGGGCAGGTGTTGAGGACTCCCTGGTCCTGAATGGGGCAACTGTGCCCCTGAAGGAGCAGGTGTGCAGCCTGGGAGTCATTTTGGACTCACAGCTGTCCATGGAGGCGCAGGTCAGTTCTGTGTCCAGGGCAGCTGTTTACCAGCGCCATCTGGTACGCAGGATGAGACCCTACCTGCCTGTGGACTGTCTCGCCAGAGTGGTGCATGCTCTGGTTATCTCCCGCTTGGACTACTGCAATGCACTCTATGTGGGGCTACCTTTGAAGGTGACCTGAATACTACAACTAATCCAGAATGCAGCAGCTAGACTGGTGACTGGGAGCGGCCGCCGAGACCACATAACACCGGTCTTGAAAGACCTACATTGGCTCCCAGTACGTTTCTGAGCACATTTCAAAGTGTTGGTGCTGACCTTTAAAGCCCTAAACAGCCTTGGTCCAGTATACCTGAAGGAGCGCCCAGCGCCGGGGGCCTTCTGGTGGTTCCCTCACTGCAAGAAGCAAAGCTACAGGGAACCAGGCAGAGGGCCTTCTCGGTAGTGGCACCTGCCCTGTGGAACGCCCTCCCACCAAATGTCAAAGAGAACAACAACTACCAGACTTTTAGGAGACATCTGAAGGCAGCCCTGTTTAGGGAAGCTTTTAATGTTTGATGGATTCTTGTATTTTAATATTTTGTTGGAAGCCGCCCAGAGTGGCTGGGGAAACACAGCCAGATGGGCGGGGTATAAATAATAAATTATTATTATTATTATTATTATTATTATTATTATTATTATTATTAGGCAGGTCAGCTGATCAAAGTGGTTGAACACATATGGATCTCCTCGGTAAACTGGTCCCAAGTTGTTCTTTAGAAAAGCAGCTCTTCTTCAAAAAGTTCCTATGTGTCCTCATCACCCCCTTGACTCCAGACACAGGTCTGGACATGAGTCAACAGTGTGATGTTAAAACTTGATAAACTTGAGTCAACAGTGTGATGCAGCAGCTAAAAAAGCCAATGCAATTCTGGGCTGCATCAATAGGAGTATAGGATCTAGATCAAGGGAAGTAATAGTACCACTGTATTCTGCCCTGGTCAGACCCCACCTGGAATACTGTGTCCAATTCTGGGCACCACACTTCAAGAAGGATACTGACAAGCTGGAACGTGTCCAGAGGAGGGCAACCAAAATGGTCAAAGGCTTGGAAACGATGCCTTATGAGGAACGGCTTAGGGAGCTGGGTATGTTTAGCCTGGAGAAGAGAAGGTTAAGGGGTGATATGATAGCCATGTTCAAATATATAAAAGGATGTCATATAGAGGAGGGAGAAAGGTTGTTTTCTGCTGCTCCAGAGAAGCGGACACGGAGCAATGGATTCCAACTACAAGAAAGAAGATTCCACCTAGACATTAGGAAGAGCTTCCTGACAGTAAGAGCTGTTTGACAGTGGAATTTGCTGCCAAGGAGTGTGGTGGAGTCTCCTTCTTTGGAGGTCTTTAAGCAGAGGCTTGTCAGCCATCTGTCAAGAATGCTTTGATGGTGTTCCTGCTTGGCAGGGGGTTGGACTGGATGGCCCTTGGGGTCTCTTCCAACTCTATGATTCTATGATTCTAGGTCAAGATTTACCTTGGAGACGAAGTGGCTCCAGTCGCCCATATTGAGATTGGGCTCTTCGTAGGAGTTGTCGGTGCGGGATGGCACCCGGTACGAGTCCTTGTAGGTGCTGATGGGGGTGTGGGTCTTATGCGCAAAGATGAACATCTCGCCTTCCCTGAAGATTTCCGCCTGGGGCCTAAACTAAACTCTCCGCTACACTCAGGGTTTTCTAGCAAAAGGGTCTTTTCCTCCCCCTACGCCACGCTAAACTAAAGGGTCCACTAAACAGCTCACACCACAGCTCGGTGCTAGTTAAGGTAAGAAAATAGAAAGGGGAGGCTTTGAACTTCAGTAACAAACTACAACCTGCTAATGGCTCTCTAAACTCACAGCCTCCCTCCCTGACACTGACCCGGTTTGCATCAGCTGTGATGTCACAGTCAGGGAGGGGGGCATAATACAGGTGAGCTAAAAAATGGAGGGGGAGGTCTGGCATGGAGGCTGTGTCAAAGGGCTCGAGAACAAGGAGGGGCTTTCCCCTGGAGTGTAAATGCATAACAAGAACCACCATCGTCCCCCCCTGCTTAGATTAGGCCAGGCACCCCCAAACTCAGCCTTCCAGATGTTTTGGGACTACAATTCCCATCATCCCTGACCACTGGTCCTGTTAGCTAGGGATGGTGGGAGTTGTATTCCCAAAACAGCTGAAGGACTGAGTTTGGGTGTGCCTGGATTAGGCCATGTGTCCATTGAGTCTTGCATCCTAGAACCATCGAATTGTAGGGGCCCAAAGAGGCATCCAGTCCAACCCCTCCTGCGGTTTTGTACAAAATGCTCAGTTAATACAATACACTTTTGCATCTCATTTTCACACAAAGCAGGTTCAACAAGCTGTATCCAGCCTTTCCAATCCGTTTTAGACTTCTGCCAGCTTACTTAATTGCACGTTGTTTATTTATACATAAAGCCTGCATGTCATATGAAAAAGGTCCCACAGTGGCTTTCAGATCAATAATACTAATAAAAAAAACCACACCTTAGGTTTACAATCTAAAAGGCACGACACAGAAAGAACCATGGATGGGGAGGGAGGAGGAAAAAACAAAACCCACACACCATTTCTTAGCTGCAAAGGTCTTACAAGGGCCAGCTGGGTTGGGAAGCAGTTCTTTTAAAAGCTGCTTTACCTAGTATTTAAGTTGGATGCAACAGTGTAGTTTCAAAGAGATATATTTAAGCTAGACTTTTTGAATTACTTCTCAGTGGAGTAAGAGGCAAGGGCGAGGTGACACACTAGGTTTGATTATAAACTCATGCATGGCATTGAGAAAGTGGATAGAGAAGAGTTTTCCTCCCTCCTCCATAATGCTAGAACCCGTGGATATTCCGTGAAGCTGAACGTTGGAAGATTTAGCACAGATAAAAGAGAGTACTTCTTCACCCAGCGCAGAGTTGACCTATGGAACTCCCTCCCACTGGAAGCAGTGATGGCCACCAAACTAGATGGCCTTAAAAGAGGATTAGACAAATTCATGGGGGAATAGAGGGCTACTGGCTAGTAGCCAGGGTGGCTCTGCTCCTCTGCATCCCCAGTTGCAGGCAGCAATGCTTCTGAATACCATTTGCTGGAAACCACAGGAGGGGAGAGTTGCCGTTGCGCTTGCATCCTGCTTATGAGTTTCCTGCAGACGATGCTGCACAAGTTGGGCCATGGGCCTGATCCAGCAGGGTTCGTCTTATGTTCCTCTCCCCAAGATAGAGCCCTCACCGAAGCTTCGCTTTCCCAAGCCATCTGGGTGAAAGCCAGACCCAGCAGAATTCATCGGAGCCTTGAGAAGCACCCAGAGCTGACAGAGGAAGGAGGGAAGAGTGCCGCCCCTTTTCCAACTTGCCCCTTCAGCTCTACGAAGGGAAGGTGCTGGTTGATCTGGCAACCACCCTCAGCACTTCAGGACCTAAAGTTGGAAGGAGCGATTGGTCCGTGTGCGTCTCAGAGTGTTTGCAAGCATCAGGAAGAGACCTGAAGGGCACCATGTTGGTGACACCTGCCCTATCACAATGACTCCCAAACTTCTGATACTTGAGGCAAAGAGTCCTCGTCCCCCCAGTTAAAATTGGGGGCACACTTTCTTCTTCACTCAAAAAGATAGATATGAGATCGCCTTACCCTGTGCATGCCCGCTATCACTTCGATTGGTGAAATAATTCCCATTTGGCGTTTGGAAGAACTTTATCTTTTACTGGGCAGCACAAACTCTTTGGAACTCCCTGCCTATTGATTTCAGGTAGTGACCTTCACTGAACTTTTTCTTTTTTGCCTGCTAAAAACAACCTTGCTTAGACGAGCCTCCCCAGAAGTTTAGGAAGTTGATGTGATTTTTAATCTGTTTTTAGCCTAATGTTGTTTTAGCTTTTTGAAAGTTTTCCATTATTGTTGTTAAGTTTTCTCATTTATAATTTTATTGTTTCATTCTTTCTGTAAACTGTTTTGAGGGTTTTTGTGTGTGTGTGTGTTTGTTTTTTTACAACCAAGGGGTGGAGTATAAATTTTATGAAACAAACAGTAAATAAATAATTATATATTGTACGGATCAGCCCCCCAGAGCAGCACCTCCTATGAGACAGCCTTGCTAAAATGACCTATTAGCCTCCTGCCTGTGCTCTCAGTCACAGCTTTGGGACTGGCCTGGACTATATTTATAAGCAGGAGACCTGCTGTGTGCAAGACCTACTAGACCGCTGCTTCCCAAATTTGGGGGGTCGGAGGGGAGGACGCGAGCGTGCTTTTAAGTTCAAAGTGTTCCTTAAAAATTTAAACCGCTGTGGAAGTTATTTCCTTACTCTGCCCAGCATTGAGTCAACTAATATAGCACACAGTCACAAGAAGCAAGTTCCGCAGTGAAGATAATTCAGCGCATCCGCCTTATTTGTTTGTGGACATCTGCTGATGAAGATAAGGAGTTCTGCTTGCTTTGTTTTGTTTAAAAACCGCAGCAGGGAGCTGGATTCAAGGCCAAGTCTGCAAGGCACGGGAGGTCACCCTTTCCAGTTACTGCTGTTGTTATTCATAGTTTTCCCCTCCCAGTTTTGAAATACGTACAAACTTTAACCCCACTAATGTTTGCCCGTTAGTCCACCCCATCTTCCTGGGCTTGCTTGACATCCTAATGCATTCAGTAAAATAAAAAGTGGACAGGCAAATGTTATTTCTGCTGCAAAATTTCATGGCTGCCTTTGTTTTATGACATTTCCGTGCAACATCTTGTGCTTGAGTGGAGTTTTGAGTTGTTTTACTGTTGTTGTTTTTTAATAGCCCTTAACAAACGAAAGGCAGCGTATAAACTTAGCAAATAAACAAATGCCAACTCAGACAAACTATGAAAAATGCCCCCATGGTTGTTATTTTAAGCACAGCATGGTTGCAATTTTTGAGGCATTTGGGTCACGAAAGCTGCACTCTTTGGGGCTAGTTTGTTAATTGCATTTATATCTCACTTTTTCTTCAGGTCCTAGTCTGAAACTTTAACTACTGCACCACACTGGGGTTGTGATTATGTGGGTTGTCGTTGCCATTAATGGTCTTCAAATGAATTGTGTGGTTTGAATTTGATACTCATCCGACAAGTTATATTGCTTTGGTCTTTGTTTATGACATAATACATGCTGTGCTCCTTTCAGCTGCTGTCAGCTGAACTCGGGAACTCCCGAGTGGGCCTGACTCTGGCAGTGCAGCTGGCATTGGGTAGCAGATTTAAACAGTGCAAAATTCAAGCTGGACTTGCAAAGGAAGAAGCAGGAGGCTTTACCTGCAAGGAGGAGAGCGTAGCTGGAAGGAAACAGCCCTGCATATCAAATTGGGACCACTATCAGGCCTAAGATGTCCTGAAGTTCCCCACCTGTGATTGATACTATGCCGCCCTGTGCTCGAGATTGCAGAAAGGGGAGGATATACAAATATATATATATAATATCTAGCTTGTTGGCCGCCTAGTACAAGCCACTCCTGCGATTCCTGCATTGCAGGGGATTCGACTAGATGACCCTTTGAGTCCCTTCCAACTCTTCAATTCTGTGATTCTACGGCCTACCTTACAGGGTTGTTGTGAAATAACTGCATGCAATACTGCCCAAGGCATCTACGAGTGAAGAATACACGTGCAATGGGTTTGGGAGGACCTAGTAAACAAGACTGGAGCCAAGTGCATGGTTGCTGGGCTCCCGTTGCTCGGTCCCTGCTCCTGCCCACCTAGCAGTTCGAAAGCACGTCAAAGTGCAAGTAGATAAATAGGTACCGCTCCGGCGAGAAGGTAAACGGCGTTTCCGTGTGCTGCTCTGGTTTGCCAGAAGCGGCTTAGTCCTGCCGCTTAGTGGAAAGGCAGATGTTGCTCGATGGAAACCTAACATTGGGGGGGGGAGCACTGCATCGTGTACCACCAGTTGGGGGGGGACAGTTTGGCAGCATTCAGGCTGGGAAACTTGCTTAGGAATAGAGCCTTGGACAGAAACCACTTTTTCTGAATGAGCTTAGCCTCAGAGATCTACTCAATTTTTACTGCCTGTGCACCATCTACGCAGCAGGGGGCGCCGCCTTCCCAATGACAGACCAAAGCCCAGGAAGGTTTTGGCGTTTTCACACAACCATCTTCATCTTTTCCTGCGGAGCCAGCTCCCTCTCCCTCTCCCATTCACATTATTATTATTATTATTATTATTATTATTATTATTATTATTCCCAGACTTGAGCTAGTGGGATCCCCAGGCCAAACGGCAAAAGCCCCCAAGCCCTCAGCTGCCAGATCTCTCTAATGTGCAATGGGAGCGACATCATGGGATGAGTTTTTCCCGCCACCCCTTTGGAACAGTTACAAGAGGCTGCTTCAGGAGAGGGGCTCTGAGCATCGTCATGGCCAAGGCTCCCTTGTTGTTTTTGCTATTGCTAGGAGGCATGGAGCCATAGAATTGTAGAGCTGCAAGGTACCCCGAGGGTCAATTAGTCCAACTCCCTGCAATGCAGGAATAATGTTGATAATGCAAGCTTGATATATTTATAGCACCGAAATGTTGGAAATTTTTAATGTTGTGATATTTGCTATTATGTTGTTATGAAATTCTTTTTCCAGTAGTTGATGCATTCCTGTTATAAGCCATGTTGAGCACTACTCTTTTTGTGGAAAAGGTAAAGGTAAAGGGACCCCTGACCATTAGGTCCAGTCACGGATGACTCTGGGGTTGCGGCACTCATCTCGCTCTATAGGCCGAGGGAGCTGGCATTTGTCCGCAGACAGCTTCCGGGTCGTGTGGCCAGCATGACTAAGCCGCTTCTGGCTAACAGAGCAGCGCACGGAAACGCCGTTTACCTTCCCGCCGGAGCGGTACCTATTTATCTACTTACACTTTGATGTGCTTTCGAACTGCTAGGTTGGCAGGAGCTTGGACCGAGCAACGGGAGCTCACCCCGTCGCGGGGATTTGAACCGCCGACCTTCTGATCGGCAAGCCCTAGGCTCTGTGGTTTAACCCACAGCGCCACCCGCGTCCCATTTTTGTGGAATACAAATAAAATTAATGGTGAGTGTCTTATTTATAAGCTCAGGTTGGGTGTGGAGCCCACCTTGTCCCAAAGCTCGGGGGGGGGGGAGCTTGCTCCTCTCAAAGCCTATTAATGCATAATTTCCCTTCCTCCTCATCATAACTCTCTTCAAAGCTCTTTTCCCCTGCAAGGCCTCTGGCTCCATCTCCTTAACCCCCCATTGCCAGCTGCAGCTTCAAACTCACAAAATGAATTTCAATAGGGACAAAGGTAAGGAACCTGCTGTACAAAGTTTCCCTGGGGCCCTTGGCTGGCCGCTGTGGGAGACTCAGCAACTCTGCGTTGCTCCCGAATCTCTTGCAGCCAGGAAGCCTTCTTAGGTCCCCTTTTTGCAGAGGCATTATTGCCACATGGAAGTTCTACCCAAGAGCCCCACTGGATCAGGCCAGCGCCCCTTCGGGTCCAGTACCATTTCTTCCAGCAGCCAAGCAGATGCTCAAATGGGAAGCCCGCAAGCAGAGCGGGAGCACAAGAGCACTCTCTCCTTTTGTAGTTTCCAGCAACTGGTACTCAGAGGCATCCTGCCTCCGACAGAGGCTAGTAGCCAACAATAGAGCCTTCTCTGCCATGAACTTGTCCAATCCACTTTCAAAGCCAACCAAATTGGTGGCCACCTCTACTTTTAATTATGCACCGTGTGACAATCCCTTTTGTCTATTCTGGATCTTCCAACATTCAGCTTCCTTGGAGAGGTAAATGACCCCTGGACCGTCAAAGGGGTGTGGCGCTCATCTCGCTTTCAGGCCGAGGGAGCCGGCGTTTGTCCGCAGACAGCTTTCCGGGTCATGTGGCCAGCAGGACTAAACCGCTTCTGGCGCAACGGAACACCGTGACGGAAACCAGAGGGCACCAGCGTATGGAAATGCCGTTTACCTTCCCCCCGGAGCGGTACCTATTTATCTACTTGCACTGACGTGCTTTCGAACTGCTAGGTTGGCAGGAGCTGGGACCGAGCAATGGGAGCTCACCCCGTCGCGGGGATTTGAACCGCCGACCTTCTGATCGGCAAGCCCAAGAGGCTTAGTGCTTTAGACCACAGTGCCACCCGTGTCCCTTGTTCCTTGGGGAGCCGCTAGTGTTACAAGGGGGGGGATGGTTTCTTTTGTGCCATGCATAATTTCACACCCCTCTGTCATGCCTCCTCCTCCTTTCCTTTAGACCAAACCCCCCAAGCGTTGTACCTGCGTCAGGAACTTGTTTTCACTCCACAGGGCCAACGGAGCCTCATCGTAGGTCTTCTTCATGGTATTTGGAGCCCTGTAGGAGTCCGTGTAGGTGCTGATGGGGGTCTTGGTTTTGTTGGCGAAGAGGAACATCTTGACTCAGGGACTGGCAGATCTTGGAGAACTTGGGAGTCACCACAACGGTCACTGGGACAACTGGTGGGGTACACTTCATCAGAAGGGACGTCTTGAGCATCAACTTCATCGAGTTCACAGATCTTCCCTCCGGTGTTGCTGCCGTGAGTAGTCAGAAGGGGAGAGGGGCACTTCATGCCGGTGGGGCAAAATTGGTGAGTGGCTTTTCTTGAGGGTCATAGCCCCTCCCAGCAGCCAGCCTCTTGCATCACGTGTGATGTCACAGTTGGCAGGGTCAGTGTTGCAGAAGTGGGGGGAGAAGACCCAGGCAGGCATGGGGCTAAGGGCCAAAGGCTTTGAGTAGGAGAAGTGGCTGGTATTGTGGCAAGGGGTGCTGGCTGGTTCGCTTGGAATCTGCGCCTTGCTGCCCCCTGGAAGAAGGGGGAGGAGGGAGGTCCCCCCTCCCACTGGAGGAGTCCTGCCTTGGAAATCCCCCTCCCTTCCCAGCAAGCGATCTACTTCCTAGCTACACATTGCATGCTCTCCTGTTTATTACTGTTTTAAAGCTCTGAAGTCACTGTCGCGATAGGCAGAGATGCTAGCAAAACCTGTAGCAGAATCTCTCCTATGCAAAAGCACTTGGGTCATGCAGATCCAGAAAAGTGAGGTTAATTAGAAGACTGTGGCAGTTAATGGATGGGAGGAAGCCGCTCTGTAGTATCCACTTGCTTGAGGAAGGATCTGCACAGCCCTTCCTCTTCAGAGCACAGAGCCTGTGAGTTTGCAAAATGCTCCCTCTTGTGGGGACTAATGGGCTTTTGCATTTTTTTAAAAACTTCCCACATCAAGTCGTCTGCAAAGGAACCTCTTGAGAGCAGCTGGTACATTGCAGAGCGTAGAAGCATATCCTATGGTGTATACGTAAGCTGTCACAGGGTAGACACACACACACACACACACACACACACACACACACACACGGGTGTATTCTGCAAGCACACCCTAGAGCACAACACACTCCCTTGCACTTTCAATCACAGATGATCAGTAATAGCAAACAATTTTTCCTGTAGGGAAATTTGTCAGCTATTGCTCGTCTTCTGACTGAGGAGTCCCTGAAGTTCTTTAATGCACCATTTGAAATCATCTGCACAATGACACTAAGCATCACTTGGAAGTCCACATCTGGATCGAAGCAAGTTTTTAGCTCCCTGCTGTGGAATCAGCGCACAAGTGACCCTCACTGCTGGAATATTCACATAACAGCACTGCAAAAGAATCTTCTGAACCAGCCCTTAAGAGTGAGGATCAATGGTTTAAATCAAACCGCTAACTGGGGTGGGGAGGGAGGAAGAAGAGGAGAGTCCCTATTTCTACTCCCATTTCTCCTATGAGACACGGATACATTTCTTTTACAGAAATATGTGCCCGAAAAAACAAGGCACAATTGACTGGATCGGAAGCACAGAGAAGCCTGCTTTGGACATGATTCAAGAACTGGGCCTGTACAGAATGTGGCAACAGCTTAACTAGACTTCACAGATCTGCACAGGGCAGCTGCTTTGCAAATGGGATAGGTGCAGCTAGGAACTGCAAGGCTTGCCAGAAAGTAGGAAACGCCAGCCTCACGAGTCCATTTTTGGTCTCTCTGTGCGGTGCGTACAATGGGATGGAGTGGGGGGGGTGTTTGGTTGTGGAAGAGCCAGGTTGCTGCAAATGCTCTGCCACACGGCACCCCTGGAGAACCTTCTGCCATGTAGCTTCCTTTAGAGACTACACACCCGTGTTGTGAGGTGGGTTAAAAGTGTATCTGCCATAGGCTAAAAGTGAGGTTGTTGCATGCAAGCCCCTCAAGTTTCCTGGGGTTAATTACTGAAGGGTGCTAGTCATGGAATGTTTCTGGACAGCTTCTGTTAACAGATGTGCAAGGTCCCTCTACATTGCAATAAATATTACCTATGGCCTAGCAATATGGAGGTTGTATGTCCTGCAGCAAATGAACTTGACTGAAATGGGGCAGGTGAGAAAGTGGTGAGCGAGCTGAAAGGAGCAGGCGACACACTTCTTAGGTACTGGAGAAGCTGTGTGATGTGGAAGGGTAATTGGGCATCATGTTTTAGGCTCAAAAGCAAACAAAAGGTTTTTATATTATTTGCTGACAGATTTTTGGAGTTACAGGAAGAAAGTCATCCTCTTCTCTTCTTCTCCAGTGGTTGAGAGACACCCAATGAAGCTGCAGAGGCAGGTTTCATATCTATGCTTTTTTTTAATATTAATTCTGTTACACTACACACAACCAGTAACAATGATAAATACTGCAATGGAAATGTTAAAAAAATATTATACATGTTTCATGTCTTCCAAAAACCACATTTCAAAAATAAATTAATGCATAAACCTGTTGGTAAATAATAATAATAAAATAATAATAATAATACACAACTGAACGGATCTGTTTAAGGCAGTATTCTACATGATGGGAAAATGAGGACTGTGCTACATCATTTGAATCAGAAAGCAAAAGTCAAGACAAACATTTGCTAGAAGACGGAGGCTGGCTTACTATGAGTGGGCATAAACCAATATGAGAGAGTCCCACCTCCACCACCCTAAACCTGTTTCTGTGGCAAGGTTAAAAAGGCAGCGAGGCAATAGGTGTCTCCCAAAGCATTGCAGAATAGAGCCAAGCTTTATCACCCAACACGGATTTCCAATCAATCAATCAATCAATCAATCAATCGATCGTTTAAACCAGCTATCCCCAAGCTAGTGCCCTCCTGATGTTTTGTACTATAATTCCCCATCAGCTCCAGCCAGCTGAGATTGGGAAAGGCTGATTCAGGCTGAGTACCCATCTCACATTTGGTTGTCTGGCACACCCAAGAGCCAGACATGGGTGGGAATTCAAAGCTTGGCTCGTGATCAGCAAAGTATGTCAAGGGCTCGTCCTGTAGGAAGAGTCTCAGCAACTGATGCCCAGTCATCCAGCTTTTCTGGCCCTGCAGAACACAGTACTGAGGAGATGACACTCCGGAAAGGATTGGCATTTAAAGAGACGTTTTCCAGTTTGGGAGCACAGACACATGTACGACGCATTTCCTCTAAGACTGCTTTCTCTCGAAGACACAACTTCCTCTGCAAGTACGTTTACACACAATCAGTCATGGCACATATTACAGGGAGAACATAGAAGTCATGCACTGGATCATGTCCGCTGTACCAGAACAGCATCACGTCCTGATGCAGCAGCCCTGATAACTTTGCCACCGAGTGGGGGAGCAGAGTGGAGGGCAGGCGCGGTTCAGCAGATAGTGCAAAAAGGTAAAAAACGAAAAAACGAAGGTCGCCTCGCCCTCCACAAAATAAATAAAAAGGAAAACAGCTGCTTCCTGCGAGCTTCTTCCATGGGCACGACCCCTCCACTTCTCCCAAATGAATTGTCGTGTGTGCAAAAAAAGGTCAGGGCAGATCTTACCCATCCGCCATTGGTAGTGAGGTGCAGTTGCCCAAAAAGCCACAGACAGATCAACTAAGACTTCCAAAAGAATTCCCAGTGTCCCGTTAAAGATAATTGCTACAACACAGGTTAAAATAAACAACCATGAGTTAAGGATTGGCCGGGGTGAGGGGTGGAAAACAATCTGTAGCCACTTTTTATGTCCCACAGAGCCACTTGCAGCCCCGGCAACCACCAAACGCACAAGACACCCAAGCAGCTGGTGTGGCGGCCATGTTTCTATGGGCACCCAAGAAAGGAACTGCGCTCCAGAACCCTCCAACACATCGCAGCGCTGTGGCGTGCCTCTCTTGGAATGTGTGGGGCAGCTGTTTCAGGGGAGGGGGCTGTTCAGGGCAGGCCCTGCATGCCAGAAATGCGGGGTTGGGAAAGAGCCAACTGGGAGAGCCATTTCAACAGAACAGACCTGGACTGTTTGGGGGGGGAGCTTTGGGGGGAAGTGGGAAAGAAAACATTAACTGTGAAAAATCAAGGTGTGAACGATGGATTTGTGCAATTTAACAAGGCTTGTGAGTCTAGAACTAACCACTGGACACGGATACCAAGGTTTACCTGTGACAACTAAATTACACTTGTACGGCCCTTGCTGCCATTCAAGCACCCCCTATTTGCCTGCAGCAACTCTAGTTCTCTCTAAACTTTTGTTTGGAAACAGAAGGGGATACTGTAGCATGGCATCCTAGGATTTTGTGTTTTTACCTAACCCCCTCACTGCAGCACATAAACAGAGGGACCCTGATCTTCCCTATGTACAACACAGAGCTTCACTCAAGGATGCTGTGACATCTCACGGTATCTCCCAGTTTGCCAGAGCTGCTTCAAATGCCAGTAGGAACTGCTGGGCCCGACCAGGCAGAGAAGAGACTCCTGGCTGTGCTCATGGCAGGTCCAAGAGCTTTCAGACAGAGAACAGCTGCCATCACTGAACAAGAAGCCCACCGGGAGACAGTGCTCAGACAACCTGTCTCCCTGCCTGGCTAATAGCTGCAGAGTGTTCAGCAGTCACCTATCGGCACTTGCTCCCGGCTACAGAAGCAGCTGAGAAAAAGAGTTTGGTTCCTCCCTCCAATGGGACACTTCAGAAAGTTGCTCTGGTGCACTTGGCAAGCAGCATAGGGTGATAGCGCCCTACCTCCTGCTCATAGGGCACTGCCACAGTCAGGAACACAGAACAACACAGAGCAGAGACTGCAACCCAAAGGGAGATAGAAGCAGTCAGTAGTGTATAAGGGCAAGGATCCAACTAAGATGAGACAGAATCGCTTAAGCCAAGGGAAGATTGCATCCAGACTGCTTGTTTCTAAGGACAGTGGTAACTTAGTTCTCAAACTTAATCCGTTCCGGGAGTCGCTTCGACTCCCAAAACCGCTTGGAAACCAAGACACGGCTTCTGATTGGCTGCAGGCGCTTCCTGCACTCAAGCGGAAGCCGCGGAAGCTGCGTCGGACGTCCGGCTTCCGAAAAATGTTCACAAACCTGAACGCTCACTTCCGGGTTTGCGGCGTTCAGGAGCTGATTTGTTTGGGAGCCAAGTCGTTCGAGTACCAAGGTACCACTGTACAACCATGTCAAGCCAAGAGGAAAGGGCAATGCTCTGCTTTAATGCTCCCCCAGCGGTGAGGTTTGAAGAGGGCACAGACAAGATCAAGTACTTCTAAAAGCTTACATGGAATTCTCCAGCAATGCAGCTGAGGGGTGCCCCCATTCCACAACCGTCAAGCGATCCTTAGTTTGGCATGACCAGATTACATCCTTACTGATCTCCATATGTACATCTATACAGTATCCTCTGTGCAATATCAATGAAGAAGAGATAGGATCTTTCCCGGTAGTTAACCAGCTCGCTTAGCTCTCAAGTTAAAAGCACCAAGCAGCTTGGGTGGCTCTCAGTGCCAGTTCTGCATTTTGGGTACTGCTGTAGCCCCCCCTCTTCTGCCGGATCAGAAGCCTCCCTCACCGACCGACCCCCACTTATGTTGTTGCTTTGCGTTAAGTTTTTCTTGAGATGTTCACTCTTGTTCTGAACACAGATCAGAGCAGTCCCCACAAGGTCACGTGTGCTAAGGCTATGATGAAAAGGGATGGAACTGATGCAGAAAGTGGTTAGGATTTCTTTCTAAAGTTTCAGGTATGTGACAAGTGGATAAAGTAATCTCAGTACTTTTTGCACAAGGAGCCAAGGACCGGAAAGACCAGAGAGATTGGCCTATTAGAGTTTGCAGAGGCCCTGAAAGATGGCATCTTTAAGAAGGCATCGGATGTCTGGATGTGTAACATGGAAAGCACAGACATGTGGGACTGAGCATCCCTTCAGCATGTGAGATTTCTCCCAGAGCGTCACCCTGCCCGGGCTTCTGTGCCTGTCTCCAGCATGAATTTTAATGAGCTGTATCACAATCTTGGTCTCCCTTGATGTCAGGCGACTTCTTAGATCATAATTTGTTGCTATGGAAACAGCTGTGTCACAGCCAAATCGTCTATCAGGAAGTTGAAAAACTAAGCTCCGCTTTCCCTTAAAGATAACCGCTGGAAGAACCCATTGGTCTCTCCTACAGGCACAAACAAGTGTGGGATTCGGAAAATAGCGGAAGTCTACTTGATATGACGGATAAAAGAATTGCAGTGCTGATGAAGAATGCAAAGAGGAAATTGTAAACTGCAATTCACAGACTCTAAAGCAGCCATCAACTCTGAGAAGTGGCATGGTGAAAAACTACAGGTCCCAGAATGCAAGTCAGGGCCATGATTTGCTGACTTACTTGAATCCTGATGGAGGCAAATCTGCAAGAAGTTGCCTGCTATACAGACAGAATCCTTCTGCATGAGACTCTAAGGTGCTGGAATGCAGTAGAGCAAAACCTACAAAGTGGCTTCACTTTTCAGAAGCCACTTTTGACATATTTTGTGCAGGACAAAAACAATTACATGCTCCCAAATGACGTGTGTACATGTAACTTCATGTACATGAAGCAAACCCACAGGAATCCTCAATACAGTCGTACCTTGGATCCCAAACACCTCGGTACTCAGATCCTTTGGCTCCCAAATGCTGCAAACCCAGAATTGAGTGTTCCGGTTGCAAACGTTCTTTGGAACCATAACATCCGACGGGGCTCCCGTGGCTTCCGATTGGCTGCAGGAGCTTCCTGCAGCCAATCAGAAGCCGCGCTTTGGTTTCCGAATGTTTTGGAAGTCGAACGGACTTCCAGAACGGATTCCGTTCGATTTCCAAGGTACGACTGTATAAAGTGACTGCCAGGCCGTGCTTTGGGTGTAATGGCGCAACTCTTCCAGTACCGTTTTGCTGAGAGCAAAAAGGATTCAGGTATTACTTAGTTCTGAGCACAAAAATCAGAGAAAGTCACAGGCAGACGGAAGGAAGGAAGGAAGGAAGGAAGGAAGGAAGGAAGGAAGGAAGGAAGGAAAGAAAGAAAGAAAGAAAGAAAGAAAGGGAAGGGGGTAAGCAAAGAACAGGAGACCCGAAAGGTATAGTGCCATGTCCAAAAATTAGTAACATGCAACAAGGCATATTTCATTCTCTATTAAGAGTAGCCAAGGTTTAGAAAATAACAACAGACTCAAGAAGGAGCTTGAAATACAAGAGAACCGAATATTGCAACTTAGTTTGTTGTGCGCACAAGAAAGGAGGAATTTTTGTGTTCCTCACGTGCTGCCTACCCCAAGGATCCTGCTGGTTATTCTGTTCTCCTTCTGTGCCTTGGGGCACTGTTCCTCTTTGTCTTTCCCTCTAGCTGTTCCCTCTAGCTGTTCAGGAGGCTGCACTGCTGGGAGGTCAAGAACAGCACGGGCCGCAGGAATGCAGAGACGCCATCCGGCCACCCACAGAAGACATTCTGGTTGCAACCTGCCATTATGTATGCAATCAACTCCAATGTCGCTGCAGGAAGCTGGATTGCTGGGATTGTATCCAATGAAGTCGCTGCATGACTGCAATTGCTTCTGCTCATGTAACAGGAATTCCACTCCCTTTCCTCCTTGCATGTACCACTGCAATCACGTCCCCCCGGGCACAAAAATGCTCTGGAGGATTGGGTGAACCCCCAGAACATATTTGGGGGCGGCGGCATGGGGGAGATGAGAAGTTCCATTGTTTGAGCTAAAGTTGTTCAATTCTAGCAATACCTTTGCTGTATACAAATCTTGGTGTCCCGGGAGGGATGGACTGTTTATATCAGCAATTTCTGCTTCTTGTATGCACTGACTGGGAACAGCTTCTGTGGTCTCTTGACGAAAGCAGCTAACCACTCCTGCTGTTTTGATTAGCAGACTCCTTGGTTTCCCTCAAGGTGGAGCCAAGAGATACTACCCACTTCAATCTGGCTGCAAGCACTGTTGCGTTTTCTACCATAAGAAGCTTTTCGCTCCAGGAAGCACCCTGGAGCCCAAGAGGAGGATCCACAGCTCCGCTGCATGAAAAATATGGCCCTTAGACGTTATGCAGCAGGAAAAGTCAGCGCTTCCACCAGCTGTGGAGGCTGAGACTTTATATCGTGGGTGCGTAGGTAGAAATACACCCTGTGACGGAAGCCTGGTTAAAATCAGCTGCTGCTTCGAGTCTTCAGAATGTTTTGGGTTGGGGGGGGAGAGGAAGGGAGATGACTGACAGGCAGAATATTGCCCAGAGGGATATTTCCCCCCAGCAGCACCAGAAACAAGAAGCCAATGTTCCAAGTGCATTCAAAATGAGGACATAAGCTTACCATTAATTAAGACTGAATGACTAATGGGGGCTTGCAGGTTAAATGTACATTTGCAGCATTTAAGCTAGTAGATATTTGCATGGCCACGGGTGAAAACAGGCCCTTCCTTTATGCTATTTGATGCTCTAATGTAAATCAAGGCAGCCCAGAAAGGCTTTGAGATCAATAAATCTATATAGACACCAAATCCTCCTCCTTCCAGAATACCATCCTGCTTATGGGGAGTGTGATCCAACTGGAACAAGTTCTTTCCAAACGGAACTGTCTGGGGTGGCAAGCTCTTCCTACTTCAGGATTTCCAAAAGGCAAATGAATCTTCCCGAGTATGTTCTCTTCCTTCCACCCCCCACCTGAATTACAGAGCTAGGAAGCAGCTAGGTACACCCCCACAACCTATGGGGGTGGCTCTTCCCTTCTTTAAAATCTGAAGCTAAAATGCTAAAGATGGAAAGATCTGCTCAGAGCCAAGGCCTACATCTTGGGCTCTGCAGGGGACAGAGAGGCAGCCATAATGTAAACTCCTTAATTTTTATAAAGCTGCTTCAAGTTTCTTAGAACGCCCATTGCCCACATCCATTTTCGAGCATAACCTGGAGATGAAAAGCCTGAATGCAAACACAGGAAGCACGTGCTGCAGATACATCAGTTTTGCCAATCAGGTGCCCTCCAGCAGTTGGGCTATGCAAAGATGTGCTGTTTAGAATTGATGGAGGCCTATAGTCCTGCAACATCTGGAAGGCACCAGCTTGGCCGAGGCTGATATGCCCATCGATGTGCTGTGGTGGGCTGAACTGCCTGTTGCCAGCACACAGTGTTGCAATGCCCAGCTTAGTCTCTGTGCAATGTGCGAAATGGCCTGAAGAAACTGCAATGTAGCAGGAATGTTGGTAAGCTTTCTGTGGCAGCCGCATGGGCTTCAGTCAATACATTCAGCTTTCCTGATGGCAACACCGCATCACTTATTCTCCCCTACTCTTGTATCCGTCCCCCTCCTCAGAAAACATACAGACACAAAGCCTAGGAGCCAGGAGAAGCCAAAAGGGTTTTTTTTGTTTTGTTTTCCATTTTATGTCTCTGCACTGACCTCACTAAAACTGTGCCACTATTGAGGATTTTGGTGAACAAGGAAAAGAGAACTGTTGTGGAATGCACACACCAGGGGGGAACAGCTCATAGGTAAGTAAAATAACATGTAGGACAAATATTTTCAAATCTCATCTCTTCTATGCACGCACGAAAAAGGTTAAATTCAAAGCGCAGCCCTTCCTGTCACAATCCAAAAGGCTGGTGGAAAATAGAAAAAAAGTAGCAAGAAAATAAAAACTAGGGATTGCGCACTAACAACTTAAAATACTGTGTGCAAATTAAATATGGATTAGTTAATCTCTGGGGAGAAGCTCTTAAAAGGAATTAAAATGTGTTTTACAAATCAATCATCCTAGGCCTAGGTATTATTTCTGATAAGGTAGTTTCCCTCCAAGTTCAGAGTTTTCAGTCTCTGCTGGGCTGCTATTCACCACTTGCAGCTCATTTGTTGCTGCGTTTAGGTCTTTGCAATCTCCCTTAATTTCAAACACCGAGCTCAGTACCCAAACTCCTGGCGGCACTTCCCTAACCCCGAATCTCAACGAGGCAATCTTTGTTTTCATTTGCAACCCCTCCTGCTCCTTATTTCTCCTGTTCTTGGACAACAAATGGGAGTGACAGTGGCCTTTCAACCAATACTCTTCTGGAAAGAGCAGAAATCACTCTGCATATTGACACAAGGACGACCTGCATGGAATACTGGGATATGTAGTCTCCCCAGGTGGCAATACTGCATTGGATGGGAGGAGACTGCAATCCACTTCTTTGTTCTCTAACAGATTTGTGGCAATTCACAAGCACAGCTCCAGTGGAAAATCTACATGGGGCAAGAAACTTGGCATTCAGAGGAACGGGGGCAAACCAATCTGTCGTGTGCTTATGGCGTTCAAAGCTTGGCCAATAGAGCCCTCTAAAGAGGTAGAGTATCAAATCATTATTTTTTTTAAAAAAAGGCAAAGAGCTCACCTGTTTTGTTACAAAGCTTGACACAACCTGAGTTAGCAAGCAGAGTAATACAGGGGTTAATCAAATCTGCCAATTTGCTTCCTGCATGCCTCCATCACCACTGATGGTCTGTGGTCATACAAATGCTGGAGAAGTTTCCCAAAGCACCAAACTGGCTAGCCATGCTGATAACTGATGGGACACTTCTCCAGGCACCAGTCTGTTAATGATGGCGGCTGTCAAGACAGCAACACAGGCACTGTATGATGAGCAGCAGAAGCAAGGACGGCCCCTTTCCCTCCCTGGCTTAGAAGTTTCACTTTGTGGCAATCAAAACACCTGGCTCTTGGGAGCTGAAGAGCCACTCATGTGTTTGGGTGAGCCAACACCTTAAGATCAATCTCTTGCATGCGCAGAGCACACAGCCAGGCCGCGATAGGGCAGAAGGTTGACCAACACAGCCTGTGTGGTCCCTGGAGCCAGAGAAATCTCATTCCGCTAATGCAGGCAGGGGCACCCAGCCAAGCGCAAAGCATCTCTCTCGTTGCCATTAAAAGGGTATGGGTACACGGACTTTGTCTCAAAAGTCATACAAATGCTTCTCATCTCCCATTCATGGGAACTTCAGGCAACACTTTAAACCTGATAAACTACATGGTGTTCTGCTTTGCTTTTTTGCAATGACAGGCTGGTATTCAGGATTGCAAACACAAACAAAGGACAAATAAGGGTAGACTGATTTTTTCAGTAAATGTTCTCTTATTAGGCTGTGTAATGCATTATCCTTTGCTTACTGCTTCTTATTTGGAAGCATGTTGCAAATGCAACTTTTCTTGCCATTTGCATCTTGTCTATAATCAGGTTTTTTTATAACAAAATAAAATAAAAAAAATTCCTTCCAGTAGCACCTTAGAGACCAACTAAGTTTGTTCTTGGTATGAGCTTTCGTGTGCATGCACACTTCTTCAGATATCTGAAGAAGTGTGCATGCACACGAAAGCTCATACCAAGAACAAACTTAGTTGGTCTCTAAGGTGCTACTGGAAGGAATTTTTTTTATTTTATTTTGTTTTGACTATGACAGACCAACACGGCTATCTACCTTTAACAGGTTTTTTTATGTTGATTCTTCCTAGCTGACTAGATCTTCCCTTCCTGTACTTCACTCCTGATCCCACCTCCTTATTTAGGGCCAGTCCATCACAGAAGACGTAGGTTCCCCAGGATTGATTCCAGCTCGTTCTTTCATTTCTGGTCAGAGACTTTTGAGTTTCAAACTCTGATTTCAACTCTTGCCAGCTAGAGTGAACTTGGGGAGGGCTAACTGCAGCAACCACATCTGATCTCCACCCCCTCCAAACTCCTGTATATGAATTTTACAAGCTGAGCCCAAGTCCAAAGGGATCCAATGGGCTTTCCAGACCAAGGAGCCGTATCTGGATCACTTACTGTAGTTTTAAAATAAACATGAGAAGAGGATCATAAAATGAATAATATATATATATATTATTTTTTGGTTTCTCCTGGCTCCATGAACACAAAGAGGTGCACGTCCTACCATAGGAGGAAGCAATGGCTGTTAAGTTTTACAGTTATAGTGGAAAGCACTGATCAACCCTTGCCAGGCTTCCCTCATTACTGGATGTGGCAGGCAGTGGAGGAGGTGGCTTGACAGCACATGCAAGTGGGGTTGACCGACTTCGGAGGGATTAGGTCGAGGTCCTCGTCATCTGGGATCTCATCTAACCGATAGCCATCCTTTAGCAGCTGGATGTTCAAGTCCTGGTTGATCTGCTGCAGACAAAGAGTCAACGAGTCAAGGAACTGACAGTCCAACATCATCTCCCATACCCAACATGGCTGAATGGCAACGGCCTGGTCCATTTTTAAAGAGACAAGTGCTAAGAGGGGAGGCACAGCTCTGCACAAGGTGCCAAGTTCAATTCACAGCTTCTCCAATTCGCAGGAGGAAATCCCCGCCTGAGACCCTAGAAAGTTACCAGGTGAGGATGAAATTACTGGGGCAAAGATCTTTCCCAGCCCTGCTACCAGAGAACCAAATGGATATGGAACATGACTTACTGGGGTCCCTTCAGATGTCAAGGAAATAAACAACTATCCGACTTTTAGAAGATATCTGAAGGCAGCTCTGTTTGGGGAAGTTTTTAATGTTTGATGTTTTTACTATTTTTCTGGGAGCAGCCTAGAGTGGCTGGGGAAACCCAGCCAGATGGGTGGGGTATAAGTAACAAAACTATTATTATCATTACAGTACAGGCCTCCTAACATACTTTTACTTGAAATTTAAGCATGGTTGCCAAAGTTTCATTGACAGTTACTCATTTTTATTACCAACTCTGCTTTGGGTTTGTGTGTGTAACGACCTGATTGTGGATGGGGGACTTGACCTGGCATGTGTGACAGAGACTTGGTTGGATGAGGCAGATGGGCCAGTCCTTGCCGCTGCTTGTCCACCAGGTTTCTCTTACGCACAGCAACCCAGGCCATCTGGGCGGGGAGGGGGGGTTGCAGTGATTTTTAGGAAGTCATTAGTTTGCACCAGGCGTCCTATTGGAAAGACCAAGTTTTCTGAGTGCATGTTCTGGAAGTTGGGCAATAGGGGCAGTACAGGATTCCTTTTGGTGTACCGACCTCCCCGCTGCACCAAGGATTCCCTGCCCGAGCTGCTTCAGGTCGTGGCGGATGTGCTCCTGGAGACACCTAGCCTGGTTGTCTTAGGAGATTTTAATATCCACGCCGACACGACCTTACAAGGGGCCGCTCGGGACTTCGTGGAAAGCATGGCCTCCATGGGGCTGTCCCTGAATAAGTCTGGCCCAACTCATAGCCGCGGACATGCCTTAGACCTAGTGTTTACCTCTATGGATGTTGGTGATCTGACACTAAGTAAAAGCGATACAAAAGAAGTGCCATGGTCAGATCACTTCCTGGTGCAACTAGACTTCTCCGCGACCCTTCCCCTCTGCCGGGAGGTGGGACCGATTCGGATGGTCCGCCCCCGCCACTTAATGGATCCAAATGGTTTCCAGAGAGTGGTAGGGGATGTTTTATCCCATGTTGATGGCCTTTCAGCTGATTCCCTGGTGGCCCGCTGGAATGTGGAGTTAACCAGGGCTATTGACTGTCTGGCTCCGAAGCGCCCTCTCCGATTGCATGGAGCCCGGACAGCCCCGTGGTTTTCTCCGGAGCTGAGGGTGATGAAACAGTCGCTGAGACGGCTAGAGCGCCGGTGGCGGAAAACTCATTCTGAATCAGACCGGACACGGGCTAGAGCTCAACTTCGAGCCTACCAAGTGGCAATGGCAACGGCAAAGAGAACTTTCTTTGCCGTTTCTATTGCATCTGCAGAAAACAGCAGCAGGAGACTCTTCCAGGTGGTTCGCAATCTAGCAGAACCACCTCCGTCATCTGGGTCTGATAGGGACCCCAAGATCTCCTGCAATGCTTTTGCAATGTTTTTTGCAGATAAAGTCGCTCAGATTCGGAAGGAGGTAGACTCCACCGTGGGAGCAGAGCCGGGGCGGGAGAGTGCTAGAGCCCTGTCTAGTCATGTTTTATGGGATCAATTCCAATCTGTTACCTCCGAGGATGTGGACAGGCTGCTTGGACGAGTGAAACCGACCACCTGTCTTCTTGATCCTTGCCCATCCTGGCTAATAAAAGCTAGCCGGGAAGGGCTGGGCGATGGGCTCCGCGGGGTGGTGAATGCCTCTCTCTGTGAGGGAGCCTTCCCAGACCCACTAAAAGAGGCGGTTATTAAACCGCTTCTTAAAAAACCATCTTTGGATGTGGCCAATATGGCCAACTATCGCCCAGTCTCAAATCTTCCATTCTTGGGCAAGGTGATTGAGCGGGTGGTTGCTGAACAACTCCAGGCACGCCTGGAAGAAGCGGACCATTTGGATCCCTTCCAATCGGGGTTCAGACCTCATCATGGGACTGAATCTGCCTTGGTCGCACTGGTTGATGATCTCCGGCGGGCTAGGGACAAAGGTGAGAGCTGTTTCCTAGTTCTGCTGGATCTCTCAGCGGCTTTTGACACCATCGACCATAACATCCTTCTGGACCGCCTAGAGGGGTTGGGAGCTGGGGGCACTGTTATACAGTGGTTCCGCTCCTTCCTCCTGGGCCGTGTTCAGAAAGTGGTGGTGGGGGATGAGTGTTCAGACCCCTGGACTCTCACTTGTGGGGTACCTCAGGGCTCTGTCCTCTCCCCCATGCTTTTTAACATCTATATGCAGCCGCTGGGAGAGATCATCAGGGGGTTTGGGCTGGGTGTTCATCAGTATGCGGATGATACCCAGCTCTACCTCTCTTTCAAATCAGAACCAGTGAAGGCGGTGAAGGTCCTGTGTGAGTGTCTGGAGGCGGTTGGAGGATGGATGGCGGCTAACAGATTGAGACTGAATCCTGACAAGACAGAAGTACTGTTTTTGGGGGACAGGGGGCGGGCAGGTGTGGAGGACTCCCTGGTCCTGAATGGGGTAACTGTGCCCCTGAAGGACCAGGTGCGCAGCCTGGGAGTCATTCTGGACTCACAGCTGTCCATGGAGGCACAGGTTAATTCTGTATCCAGGGCAGCAGTCTACCAGCTCCATCTGGTACGCAGGCTGAGACCCTACCTGCCCGCGGACTGTCTCGCCAGAGTGGTGCATGCTCTAGTTATCTCTCGCTTGGATTACTGCAATGCGCTCTACGTGGGGCTACCTTTGAAGGTGACCCGGAAACTACAACTAATCCAGAATGCGGCAGCTAGACTGGTGACTGGGAGCGGCCGCCGAGACCACATAACACCGGTCTTGAAAGACCTACATTGGCTCCCAGTACATTTCCGAGCACAATTCAAAGTGTTGGTGCTGACCTTTAAAGCCCTAAATGGCTTCGGTCCAGTATACCTAAAGGAGCGTCTCCACCCCCATCGGTCAGCCCGGACATTGAGGTCCAGCGCCGAGGGCCTTCTGGCGGTTCCCTCGCTGCGTGAAGCCAAGTTACAGGGAACCAGGCAGAGGGCCTTCTCGGTAGTGGCGCCCGCCCTGTGGAACGCCCTCCCTTCAGATGTCAAAGAGAACAACAACTACCAGACCTTTAGAAGACATCTGAAGGCAGCCCTGTTTAGGGAGGCTTTTAATGTTTAATAGATTACTGTATTTTAATGTTCTTTTGGAAGCCGCCCAGAGTGGCTGGGGAGACCCAGCCAGATGGGCGGGGTATAAATAATAAATTATTATTATTATTATTATTATTATCCAATTAACATGCCCCATTAGCACAAGGATTTTCACTTATGTGGTGGGACACCCTCGCCCCCAGCGTGCACCCTGAGTCTTTCTCAGAACTGCTCCAGAGGCTTGGGGGAATCCCTAGAGCAGATTTAGGGGGCATGTGATGGTGGAATTCCCATTTGCAAGCGGAAAACGTTGGGCTGTGTCCCTTGTCTACTTTGGATACAAGAGTAGTCTGACAAGAACATTTTTGGTAACACCTGAGATTTGAATGGGCTACGTAGGGGTCCTATCCCATCAAGGAACTCACCTCAGCTGAAGAATATCCCGAGGAGGAATATCTGGACATGTCAAAGTCGTCATCACTGCAGAGGAAGAAAAAGCGCAATGAGGAAAGAGAATCCAGTGAGTGAGAGGGACCCTCCAGAGCTCACTGGCCACATCACTCTTGTTCACAGAGTGAACATGCAGGCAGATTTGAAGGATCCATCAACTGCAGCACCTGCTTCCAAGAGTGGCCACCCAGATGCCTCCAGGTAACACTCAAGCAAGGCACTGAATGGGAACACACCTGACACTCATTCAGAAGGTACACTGTGCAAGAGTTTAGGAGTGGCTAAATGCTACTGGCAGGCCTCCCCCAGAAGTTGGGGCACCTCCAGATGACCTGTTTATTGAGCATTCCTCCAGATCTACTTGTACAAAGCTTATGTGGAAATTAGATTACAACCTGGTTTTTACTGACCACTCCCATTTCTTTTGCAGGGAGATTATACAACAATGAGCATGTATCCCAATTTACTTATGGGGTCTCCCCGTTAACCATTCTTTCATTCCACACTGTTCAATGCATTTTGACTTCACTTTGCTAACCGCAAGAAGTCAGGTTCTTTTTGCAAATGGATTTGTTGTGTTAGGGAGACAAGCATTTTAACCCACTTAAACCGGATTTAATTTCCCAATACAGTCATACCTTGGGATACGAACGCTGCGGGTTGCGTGTTTTCGGGTTGCGGACCACGCCAAACCTGGAAGTACCGGGTTACTTCCGGGTTTCGGTGCTCGCGCATGTGCAAAGCATAAAATGACGTCACACGCATGTGCAGAAGCGCCGAATCACATCGCATGGGTGCGCAGACGCGGCGCTTCAGGCTGCGAACGCTGCAGGTTGCGAACGCGCCTCCCACACGGATCACGTTCGCAACCCGAGGTATGACTGTAGGCAACTGAATCCCTCCTGTGAAATACAAACAATAAATAAAATTCCATGTTTTAGCTCTGGACACTGAGAAACTTTGCCATGCTGGCCAGGCAAATTTGAAGTGATCACAGTGGTATGTAAAATAGGAAAAGGTTCTCAGGAGATTTCCAAGAGAACAACTGTATTTTACTGCAATCATCTGAATCTATACCTGTCTGTGTCCAGTGCTACCAATGGCTTTTCATCAGGACTCTGGTCTAATGAGGAATAGCCTTTATTGGGAACAACCAGCCTGAAATTAAAAAGAAAACATTATACATATCACCATGTAAACAATGAAAGCAGAAGTTAAGCAAGGAGCAAGGGGTGTGTGAAGCTGTTCCTTTAGTTTCAGAATATCAGAGGACCTAGTATGGCAGGATGTGGAGATTAGGTAGAAGCTGTTGAGGAAAAATGGTAGCAATCAAGTTCTAGGGATGCTGTAAAAGGAAGCATGAAACATCTGGCAAATATGGTCAGCTCTAGTGAATCCAGATACCTTACAGAATACAGGGAAGACTGGTGTGAGTAGTACATAGCCCCCTATTTCCAACTACAATCTGAGTAACCCTCAAAAGGCATCAAGATTAGACTACTGTAATCTGGTAGTGACTTAGGTTTGGAAGATGAATATTTGAAGGACTGCCTCCTCTATGAACCTGACTGATAAGATCTTCGTTTGCCCCCCACTTATGGAATGTTCTCTCCAGAAGGCTTGCCTAGTGGAGCCTTCCAGGATTTATTTATTCCGTAAAATTTATACACCACTTGACTGTAAAAAAACAAAACACCTTCAAAGCAGTTTACAAAAGGAATAATGTACCATATCAATATTTTTCTTAATACCTAGACATTTAAAATTAGTCAACTCCAATGATGTTATCTGTTCATTTCATTATTTTTAAACACGGTATTTTAGTACTGTTTGGTTTTCTGAATTCTAAGCTCTCTTTGACATTTTTGTAAAAAAGAAAAAAGGGAAAAAAAAGGAGCTACCACAAAGGAGCTTCCATGACTGAAGAAGATGCTCAAACTTCAGAATGCCTCCCAGACCTTCACAATGTTGTAAACACTTTGGAATAAAAAGAGTACTTCAAAAAATGTATTATGGCATTAGCTTTCATGGACTATAATCCACGTCGTCAGGTACACAAAGTTGTTGCCCACAGTGTGTGTGTGTGGCTGTCTCCCCCCTTCCTCCCCCCCACAAACACACAGTTGTGGGGTGTGTAAGCAGTGGGGTCAAATGGCAATGAAATGCAATATCTGACATTCAATGACAATCACTACAGCAGAATTGGAATTAATATTGTCCTTAAATTGCTAAATTAATTTGACCGTTGCAGTGGAACAGGAAACCCTTTTTGGTAAGATTTTTCCATCCTTGTGGAGCAGAAATGTGCTTCGAAAGGCTGGACATTTTGCAGCTTTCTCACTTGTAGCTCTTACCTATACTAGGGAAAAGCTACACAATTGATCTCTTTCCCAGGCAGACACAATTATATCAGCAGGTGCTGATTTACCTCTTAACTCAAGCAGAACTATGGAGTCGTTTAACCCATTTTCTAAGCTAGTGGCTATTGACAAAACTCTACTCCCGAAAGAGTTCTGCATGAACAAAAGGGCATGCCTACCCAAACTGAAGTCCACTGGTATGGTTTACAAATTAAGCACTTGAATATTGTGAAGCGGTCTACCTTGTTCGTGCCATCACATTGTTCTTCTTGGGCTGTTGGTTAACTGGGCTCCCCATGTTTCCATTTTTCAGGGACCCCTTACGAGCCAGCTCCCTCTGTTTCTCTGCAGAAGGAAGGCAGACATTAACATCCAAGTTAGCGAGGCTGCTGCTCCTTTGACGCTGATTAATTATAGCAAGGTTAGCCACAGACTATCAATCCCGTTCTCTGACAATTATCCTACCACTTCCACATTCTTGGTGGGCTATAAAACAAAGGAAACAAAGGATGCTTGCAATCTCATAGGGAAAGGGTCCTGTGATTTTTGTTGCTTGGATGTGGGCTCCAGTGTGACCAAACGAAAGCTTTGCTTTGACATGCAGAACAGAAATTGTGCATTTCACTATTTGCGAAATACAGTAAACCCGCAACTTATGCACATTTAATGTGTGCTCATTCAGCTTTACATGGGTGGCAAAAATATATATCAAAAAACTTAGAAGAGGGGCAGAAAGGAACTGGGGACTTTGGCAACCCTGCCCGCCATTGAACCCAAAGAGTTTTGACTCAACACGATTCCGGCTTTAGGCGTAAGCTCCGGGACGTAACCCCCATGTAAGTTACGGGCTTACTTTAGTAATTCCAAGGGTCATTTCAGAGGTGGTAGGATAATTTTCATAAACTCCACAAGAGGTTAGCCATGCCCTGCTGGTCCTGGGCTGGAGGAAAATACCTGAAATTGATTTTACTTACCCTCACACAGGTTGTTGCCGTCTATAGCAGGGGTGGCCAACTTCCAAGAGACTGCGATCAACTCACAGAATTAAAAACTGGCAGTGATCTACCCCCGTTTTTTAGGGTTTCAGGTCAAAGTTGTTGAGGTTTTTTTAGAGAGGAGATTCGGGAGGATGAAGCTGCTATGCTTATTTTAGGGAGGGGAAACGGCACATTTTTAAAGTATTTTGGGGAGAAAGAGAAACTCACAAAAAGGATTGCTGGGGGAAAAACAGCCTCGGTTTGTAAACTCCGTCTTCCATTCTCCAACAATGGAGGGCGGGGCCAAAAGGGGGCCAGCAATTGACTGCGATCGACAAAAACATCACAGGAATCTACCAGTAGATCGTGATCGCCCTGTTGGACATCCCTGGTCTATAGCCACAGGAACATAGAAATTGCTTAGAAGGTACCTGCACATTTTGCCCTATACCTTACTTTCTAGGAGGGCTAGAGACTTACTTAAAATAAAAAAAAAGATCTGGGACACCTCCCCAACAGCACTACTTCCACCAGTGTTGGTTGCTTAAGTGTATTATATTAATCTGTATTTGTGAGCTACATTATAATAGGTAAAGGTAAAGGTAACCCTGACTGTTAGGTCCAGTCACGGATGACTCTGGAGTTGCGGCGCTCATCTCGCTTTACTGGCCGAGGGAGCCGGCGTTTGTCCGCAGACAGCTTGCGGGTCATGTGGCCAGCATGATAAAGCCGCTTCTGGCGAACCAGAGCAGCGCACAGAAACGCTGTTTACCTTCCCGCCGGAGCGGTACCTATTTATCTACTTGCACTTTGACGTGCTTTCGAGCTGCTAGGTTGGCAGGAGCTGGGACCGAGCAACAGGAACTCACCCCGTTGTGGGGATTCGAACCGCTGACTTTCTAATTGGCAAGCCCTAGGCTCTGTGGTTTAGACCACAGCGCCACCTGCATCCCTTTACATTATAATAAAAATACTTAAAAAGAGAAATAATTGTAAGGTCTCTATCTATCAAGGCTGTTTCCGTGTCGGTCTCAAGGAAGCGTCGTCACATGCGACACATCCGACACAGAGTTAACACACCTTACAAAAGCAACACGGATTCTTAGGTAATTTTCACACAATAGTACATCATTTCATTTGACTGACAGCTCAACACACACACAGCATTGTAAAGTTTTGCTCCAAACAAATGCGACATATGAAGAATTTGTAAATGCCATGCAAGCAGCTGAAAACGGAATGGCAAACCTAAAGAGAGGGTTGGTTGGAGATAGAGAGACAAGCATCCTGTTCTCACAGTTCTGCGTGGCTTGTTAATAGGGAGGTGAAAGGAAGGGCAATGCAAGGCCTTCGGGGAATTACAAAGCCTTGCGCTTGTCTGCAATTCAAGATTAGGAAAAGGACGGCGAAAGGCCAAGGTTGTTTCCTGACCTGCTACGCTCTTTTGTTGGCAGCTTAAAGCCTTTCACTTGGAGAAGCACATCATTTAGTTTTTTTAGCATGATGCAGAAGGGTCAGCCCTGAGAGAAGAGTACTCTTCATTATGCCCTGCCATAAAAGGGATGCCGGTCAGTGAAGTAAAGTGATTTGTGTTGGCATGAACTGCATCCAAATTGTGCTGCCAGTCATGCCTGTGCCCCCTACCCTGGTTACATACTATATGAGACAGTTTTCCCTTCTAGCTGAAGCAGGAGCAACCATGATTATGAGGCAGCTTGCCAGACTTAATTCCTCACTGATCTACGTACCGACTAGGTTCAGAGCAGCTTACTTGAATTATTTTTATTTAGGAAATGCCTTAATTGCTTCATTCAAAGCTATATTATATCATTTGCTTTACATTCAAATGAATATCAAAGCAGTGTACAAAACAGAACTCAAATGCAATACAATATGTAACCAAACAAAAAACTAATAATGCTATACTATTCAACCACAACTGAACGCCCATCCACATCCCTCCATTCAGAATCTCAGCCAGTCACTTTGCCTAACAAAGACTAAATGAAAATAAATTTCAAATATAAGCCATCTTCTACCTCATCTCCTGCCTAGAGCAGAACATTTGCTCCCTCCCTGCCTCACACCCGGGAGGCAGCCGGGTGTGTGTGTGTCTGAGCTCTGCACAGATAAGAATGTTATCTCATCAATATAGCTCCGCCTGGTTATAAGATTATCAGACCAACAATTATAACCTCCATGCCTTCCAAAGCAAACAAATAGCAAACATAGCAGGGAAGGGGAAATTGGATTAAAAAACAACTGCTACCTCACATGTTGTTTGGCCTGGTAATATGCCCATCATTATGACAATTGAGGGTGTGTGTGCATGCACTGTGCCAAAACTCACTTCAACAGCCCCTTCCTAAGTCATCCAGTGTTGGGGGATAGGGGTACAGCAGGCTTCCCGGTATTACAGTGGCTCCTAGATGATGGTTTCCTCTTTCCCATAGGTGAGGAGGACCATCTGTTGCTTAGGGATAAAAGGGAAGTCATTGGTGCGGAAACTTAAACTTGCAGTTACACAAAACCAAGCCTGATCTCATCTGCATAGCTCCACCCTAAACTCAAAACCAACCCTGCTCTCATCTGCATAAAGGTAAAGGGACCCCTGACCATTAGGTCCAGTCACGGACAACTCTGGGGTTGCGGCACTCATCTCGCTTTACTGGCCGAGGGAGCCGGCGTACAGCTTCCAGGTCATGTAGCCAGCATGACTTAAGCCGCTTCTGGCGAACCAGAGCAGCACACGGAAACGCCGTTTACCTTCCTGCCGGAGCAGTACCTTTTTATCTACTTGCACTTGGACGTGCTTTCGAACTGCTAGGTGGGCAGGAGCAGGGACCGAGCAACGGGAGCTCACCCCGTCGCGGGGATTCGAACTGCCGACCTTCCGATCGGCAAGCCCTAGGCTTTGTGGTTTAACCCACAGCGCCACCCGCGTCCCCTCTGCATAGCCCCACCCTAAACTCTGTTCTGTACACACTGGCATGATAGGACAGGACTGAGCCAACTAAGAATGACTCCTGCTCAGTCCCTTGTGTGGAGCACAGCATTACTACAACTGACTAAGGAACTGGTGTGTGACTGCACAAGTCAAGCTTGGGGTGGACGGGGTATTGTTTTTGTTTGTTACGGTGCTATGTATTTTTTTGTGATCCCGGGTGATGGGCAGTATAGAAATTTAATAAATAAATAAATAAAAGCACATGGGACCCAACATACAGCTGCTCTTTCTTACCTAACAGCACAGAATGGTTCCCAACATGCTTCTCCAAAGACACACCCAAGGCAGCACTCTGCCAACTGGCTGCTGATGTTGTGATGCGTGGCTGTTCTTATTGCTATGAGCTGCTTTGAGAATCATTTGTGGGGGGAAACAAATGAAGGGATGAGGATGAGATGCCTGCAGATCTTGAAGTGTTTGCAGTTGCATTCTGCTCTATCCCTCAATTACCAAATGGGGGAATATTTTCCTTTTCAGGATATCCCATCCAAAAAAGTGGGGGACTGCAGCAGCAAAGTCACTTTCTGAAAAAGCCAATAACGTTAAGTTTCCCAAGAAGAAATTAAAAAACTTTTTGTGCACATCAGAGCAATCAGATCAATAGATTGGTATTTAGGGAAATTATGTTGTTCCATTTTTCTCCAAGGTTCTTATTGCTTTTTATCACTTCAGCTAACCTGCTGAAAGAAGCCAATTCTAAACAGCACCCATGAGGCTTCTTACTTTCTCTCCAAAACAATTAAGAGTTCCTAAAAGGGGTTAAAGCTGTTTATCAAGCTACACCACGCTCTTGATCTAGCAGTTTTAAAAAATTGATTTGGACACAACACTTTGGTCTCAGCATCTTCATTTCTACTCTGAATAAAGAGAGTCAACGCTTCTTTTATTCTCAGCCTCAAAACAAGCATATCAAAAACAGAACTTTGAAAATGACATTTCTAAAGCCTATGTTGATAGATCACGGTTACAATCCAAAGAAAGTTTTGTGTTTAGACTGATGAGCCTTAAGCATTAATACTTCTCTCCGAATTGTTCCCAGTGTATATAAAAGCAGGCTCTCAGCAGTGAAATGGCTACAAAACCCATCACTCAATGCCTCACCCCTTGCCCTGGCTCTCTTTAATTATATCCACAAATGCCTTACAAGCATGACTAAACGATATCCTGAATCTGCCAAGACCTCCATGGGTGCAGCTTTTATCTCTGCCTGGGACAGCAGACGCAGCCCTTGTGTGCTTATTTAAAGGGCACATTATGTCAAGAAAATCATGCTTTGTCCTCCCAGTTCAGAGAACATGTCCCACACTCAGCCACTGTAGGCTACTGACATCATGGCTCTGATTTCACAGGAGCAAAAAGATGCATTGCCCTTTTGACAAACGCCCTCTGGAAAACAGGGGAGAAGTTCTTGGAGAACACTCCCTCTTAGGATACAGGAGGATACCAGTTTGAGATTTCTCTTGATTTGTATGTGCTGAGTCTCCTGTGGGGAAAGGGGAAGTCGAGTGGGACACCACCGAGCTGCTCCAGTAACTCTCTCTGCTTTCTCCAGCAGCTAGTGGTGAAGCAGCAGAGCAGGCCTAATCACCAGTCCTGTTGGGTTCCAGCTAGAGCACAGCTCTGCCCCTTCACACAAAAAGAAACAGTGCTGCCCCTCTGTACTGTGGAAGGCAGTGCCAAATTAAAGGGGCAACTACAGCCAGGGCACTGGCTCACCTGCAGCAGGTTCTAAGAGTCTGCCTAGAAAGAGGTTGTGTCAGGCAGGCTACATCCTTAAAGGATGAGCTCTATCATGGGCACCCCTTCACCAGTTCCCCCTCCTGCCCAACTGCGGTACTGGGTTTTGTGTGCACGCGTCTATTTGTACTGCAATAGAACCTTGGTGCAGTTCTTATATTAGGGGAAGGAGATCCCATCTGCGGGACGTGGTTGGCGCTGTGAGTTAAACCACAGAGCCTAGGGCTTGCCGATCAGAAGGTCGGTGGTTCAAATCCCCGCGACGGGGTGAGCGCCCGTTGCTCGGTCCCTGCTCCTGCCAACCTAGCAGTTCGAAAGCACGTCAAAGAGCAAGTACCCTATATACTCGAGTATAAGCCTAGTTTTTCAGCACATTTTTTGTGCTAAAAAAGCCGCCCTCGGCTTATACTCGAGTGAGGCAGGCAGTGGCTCCTATGAAGCTTTCCCAGGTTTTTGTGGTAAAATTGGGTGCCTCGGCTTATATTCGGGTCGGCTTATACTCTAGTATATAGGTAGATAAATAGGTACCGCTCTGGCGGGAAGGTAAATGGCGTTTCTGTGCACTGCTCTGGTTCCCCAGAAGCAGCTTAGTCATGCTGGCCACATGACCCGGAAGCTGTACCACATGACCCGGAAGCTCCCTCGGCCAATAAAGCAAGCTGAGCACCGCAACCCCAGAGTCGTCCACGACTGGACCTAACGGTCAGGGGTCCCTTTACCTTTTTATCCCATCTGCAAGTGATGAGACTGTCCTCAATTGTAAGCACCCAGTATGTCTGCTGGCCATTAACATCCCTTTTCTTGGCTTGGTGGCTGGTGGCAGGTGGCCACACGACATGATGCCATCTCATCTTTTGAGATCCCAGGAAAGACGTTACTCTCTCTTCTCTTGTTAGATGCACAGAGCAGTTTATGAATCATTTATTGCAAAAGTATTGCGAGAACGTAACTCTAATTACATCCACTTCGATCAAAATGGACACAATTAGCATAACGTTATTGACAGGCACGCTGGGACACTTGGTCTTGTGCCCAACTCGATAGGAAGATGATTCTCCACAGAGAAGCTAGAGGCTGCTGCTGCCACCCTCCTTTTCCCATCCAAGGTAGATTTGGGGGCCCTGGTGAAGGGGAAGGGGAATGAACATACACAAAGCATTGAGCATTTGCACACTCTTGCTTGCAGCACACATAAAATGATCCAGCCCCCCAGATGATATTTCTGAAGACTTTTCAAAGGCAGTAATCCAACCCAGATATTACCAAAGGATGAATAACAGTGGCAAGATCAACCTGTCCAAGATCAAAAGCAGCTAGTACATCACAGCTGGTAAAAAGTGCTCTGTGCCACAGACTCCACTGGCATCCGGAACAGAAGCTGGGTCTTGAAGCAGCCATTAGCTCTGAACTTAATCCCGATGGGGGAGTGCGACCCCAACCAGAACAGTCCAAATATGATTTACATGATCAGCTAAACCTCCTACCACCAGTGTCTCTGCTTTGTTTCAATTGTGTTTATGAACCCTTTTTCAAGGATGTGAAAGAGGGGAATCAGGCAGTAAGCAGCTTACGTTATGCTGCAGTTAAACCACACGCCATCAGGAATTAAGAAATTTCATGTGCTGTTAAAGCACTAGTATGAGACAGGGATATCCAGTGTATTTGGGGGGGATATGTCACCCTGTGGGTGCCGTGTGTGGTGAGGATGCCAGAACTCTGTGTCCTACTCTCTTTTCATAGATGGTAATTAAGTCAGAACCCCTAAGAATAAGAGCTTGATGTGACTATGTCCTTGGGTGTCCTTGAGACACTACATGCAAAACCCACACTGATCTTTTTTTGGGAGGGGGTATCATTTGTAGCAATATGCCCACCTGTCTTTTCTTCACACAATGCAGGCAATCACTCCCAAAGGAATGGGGTAGGGGAGAGGAGAAGGGTGGTGGCGAACACCACAAGTCACCCATTAACAAGAAGCCTGCTCCAGGCCTCCAGAGGTGAAAGACTAGGCATTAATCCAAAAGCTCATTCTCTCAGCCCAGGCTTTTGTAGGAAATGCAATCCAGGATCTAATTTTCAGTTTCACTTTCTAATGAAAGGAAAATGAATGTCAGCCCAGGGGATTCACAAGGGTGTCCTGGGGGGAAAGGCTAGGCTTGCCACGAAAATTAATCTTCTTTAGGGCAGGTGACCTTTTTAAGGAAGTGGAAGTGAAATCTTAACAAGTTTACCTGCTACTGGAGAATCCAAGATTACGGACCAAAATATCACCTTGGACGAACAATATTCTCTCAGTACTTGGAACAAAATCAAATAACTTAGGCAGCTTTTAAAAAAATAATTAAGACACATTCAGGGAGGGTAAGGTTATCGATGACTACTAGTCATGACAGTTTATGTTGCCTCTAGGATCAGAGGATGCACTTGCATGCCAGCCACTGAGGAACATGAACAGGAGGGGCTATTAAGCACCTGTCCTGCTTGTGGCCTTTCCCATTTGGACATCTGTTTTGCTACCGTAAGAATAGGATGCTGGAGTAGTTGGGTCTCTGGTCGGATCCAGAAGGGCACTTCTTATGCTATTAACTACTATTTCAAACAGTATCATGTAGTAAACTATAGGATCACAAGAACTCTCGATATGTTATTTAAGAAACAGTGAACAAAATTATTGTTCCCCCCCATTAATATTGCTAAGAAATTAATTTTTATTCATGTACAGATCACATTTTACAAGAATTGGCAGCTATTTGTGGAATAACTTGTTAGGCAGGAATTATAGTCCTCTTCAGGCTTTACCTGAACATGGTTAGGTACCTGAACCCTTTGGACCTCACCTTTCAATGCAAGGAGATCTAAAGCTGAGCCGGTGCAGAGGGTGACAGAAGCATTGGGACAGAGACTGCATGTGTGACTCTTCCCACTTTAAGCTCACATTCTCATGATCACCCAGCATGTTCATACCTGGGGTGGTGTTAAAATCTAAAGAAAAAGCTCGCTCGCTCAGGTAGCAAAGGTGAATCTGAACTAGAGACTTCCCAGGTTCGAATTCATCATTCCACCCCACTAACTCTTATTAATAGCACAAGATTTCCATATAAAATAAAATAGAGGGTTTGAACTGCGGGCACTTCAAAGTCTCCCTGGCTGCTCACCCACATAACCCAATAGCATCCAATACCAAACCAATAAGAGCCTATTGCCGATCCCTGTTGGATCAGACTAAATGCCTTTATAGTCCAGCATCCTGTTCTCACAGAGGCCAACTAAATGCATTTGAGAAGTCCACAGGTAGGGTCTGAATGCAACAGCGCTCCCTGCCTCCTTGTGCTTCCCTGCAACTAGTATTCACGGTGGTGTTGGTACACAGCCATTACGGCCATGCCGCTCACAACTAGGATAGCAGAACTGATTAGCCCAGCAGCACTGAGAATGTGAGAGGGAAGATGGAGAAAACAGAGGAGAGGGAGAGAAAGAGAAGACAGGAAGGGGCATGTCAAGCTGTTCAGGGAGGTTCCAAATGAACTGGAAGAGGCTGCAGCACAGCGTCAGAGCATACATACTGAATGCAAAAGGTCCCAATTTCAACCCCCAGCATCTCCAAGGAGGGCTGAGAAAGAACACTGCCTGAAACCCTGGAAAGCCACTGTTAATCAGTACAAACAATACTGTGCAATGGACCTCTGGTTTGACCCTGACCATGGGCTTCATGGATTTGTCAATGGGAGCTGATTATGGTCACCTGAAACTTGTTCCTACAAAACGGCAATGCTCATGGCCCAACTGCTGCAAAAAGAAGAAGAAGAAGAGTTTGGATTTGATATCCCACTTTATCACTACCCAAAGGAGTCTCAAAGTGGCTAACATTCTCCTTTCCAGTAGAATAACAAGAGCAAGCCCTCCCAGGACTACTGGAAGAGCAAGCAAGATAAGCTTGCAGTATTCCTGCCAATCATTTATTATTAATACACCTGTGTGCCACCCTCTCCTTTCCATTAAGGAACGTTCAAGATGACTAACTTTGTTTCCATTAAAGTGACAAACACAATAGAAAAAACCCAGACTGAAGCACAGCGCCAATGTCATAAGGAAGGGAGAACACCATTACCAGCTCAACAATGCAACTCCACAGGAGCAGTTATCTGTGACAATGCTCTGGGCAGGAAAAGGAACATTTATCACCCAGGCAAAGTGCGCATGGCATACTGCAACACTTTTCCACACAAGGAGTAGTGTTTAAACACTATGATGATGGCGCTTGTAGGTCCACAAGAGCCGAGGCCTCCTCAGAAAGCCAGGCTCTCCCACAACCTCCCTTGGGTCACGAAGGATTTGCTGCCTAAAAACCTAAATAAATGGAGATGCAGGAGAGTTAGAAGGCCTAAACTACGTCACATGACGGCTGGACTGCGCACCAGAGTGCATGAACAAAAGACAACAGCACAAAGCGCAAGCTCGCAGGTGCCTGGGTTTTAGTATGAGCTGACGCCCGCTCACAAAGACATCTTGCTTAAGCTGCTGTATTTTGAGATTTCCTGTGAGTCACTCTGTGAACAATTCACTGCGGAATATAAATTAAAGCAACAGGAGAGCATTCTGGTGACCTAAGGTCAGGGGTGGGTGACCTTAAGTTCAAGGGCCCAATGTGGCCCTCCAGGACTTCCTATCTGGCCCTTGGAACTTTTGTCAAGCCACGTTGCATAATGAGGATGCAATGGAGGCAGCAACGTTGGCTTTGTTGCCTTGCTTGGGAATATTTGGTAGCTGTGGGTGGTTACTCTTGTCATGAAGGGAAGGAGATACCAAGGAAACTGACTGTTGGATTGGAGGTGGGGAGAAGAAGAGCTCCAAGTTGGACAGAATGTTCCCGTCTCTTTCTGACAGTACAATTGAACACAGGTTCTTTCAGTGGCCTGGTTCATTCACCACAAAAACCATGATACAATTGGGAATGTGCCACTTGGGTCCCTGCACAGCTCCCCCACTCTGTGGTGGCTCCTGTGTAGCTCAAACAAGCCATGTTATGAATATTTGTTCTTTGTTTACTTCTGGCTTACTCCTTGTGGTTTGTTTGGAACAAAAGCAAACCATGGTCCGGGTTCAGTCCGGGGACCTGCGCAGTAAGGGAGAAGCACATTATCATGATGTGCAAAGGAGGCCGGTAGCAGCATGTCAGAGGTTTCATATACAAGGGACAAGTTCCTGAGCCTTGGGAAACTTAAGCAATTGTGCTAGGTATATTGGATTAAAAACAACAACAACAACCCACAGGGACCTCCAGGTATAGGGCGGTATATAAATTCAATAAATAAAATAAATTCAATTATTAAATAAATAAATTTCAGGTTTTCCATAATTTCCTATTCCACATGGAGCACTGCCACAGGTAAGTGCTTTCAGCATCTTGTATGCAAGCATGATTAATGTCTGAACAAGCCTATGGAGGTAATAAAGTAAGAAACAGGACAAAAGATGCTAAAATTGGATTTCTGCTTCATTGCTCAGGGCTGTGGGAACTGCTTACAGGGACAGCACAGGGTCTTTTGAGGGGAAAGCAAGCAGGTTGCTTCTATGAACTGGAGCAGAGAAGCCGTAGGTTAGGGCCTCCAAATATCATGGAAATTCAGCTCCCATCAGCCCAGCCAGCATAACCAACAGTAAGGGATGCTGGACGTTCCAGTCTAGCAACATCAGGAGGGCCACAAATCCCCCACTTCTAATCTAAGAATGTACACAGTATAAAGCTCTAAGCAACATAAAGGTAAAGGTAAATGTACCCCTGACCGTTAGGTCCAGTTGCGGACGACTCTGGGGTTGCGGCGCTCATCTCGCTCTATAGGCCAAGGGAGCCGGCGTTTGTCCGCAGACAGCTTCCAGGTCATGTGGCCAGCATGACTAAGTCGCTTCTGGCGAACCAGAGCAGCGCACGGGAACGGCGTTTACTTTCCCGCCAGAGCGGTACCTATTTATCTACTTGCACTTTGACATGCTTTCGAACTGCTAGGTGGGCAGGAGCTGGGACCGAACAACAGGAGCTCACCCCGTTGCGGGGATTCGAACCACTGACCTTCTGATCGGCAAGCCCTAGGCTCTGTGGTTTAACCCACAGCGCCACCCACGTCCCCTAAGCAACGTAGGGAACCCTAAATTTGTTCCTTTCAGATCTAGTCCACCCACGAGAGATAGCACTTTTCGTTGATGGGGTAGCATTCTGGCTTCTACAAATACTTATTCTCTGTCGTAAAGGAAGAGAAAGGGTTAAAGGGGAATTAGAGAATTGTCAAGGGAAGAGAATTGTCCCTGTTTAAATCTGAGGAGAAGGAGAGCTGCAGCTTTAGAGATAGGAGCTGGAAGCCAAGCAGGTAAATTATAGCATCCTTTAGAAGAATCCGCCCAGAAAGCCTGATCCCCAAAATAGCTAATCAGCATTAATTGCCCCATTACGGAAGATGCTAGGGACATTTCAGTACTCAAGAAATCAACAAGAGATACCACACAAATGGCATTGATTTTTCCAGTCATTTATTTAGAAAAAGGAAAGTAGAAACCAAAACAGCCTCACAAGGATTGAGCACACTCAGTGCTATGGAATGCTGACCCACTGCTGGGGGGGCGGGGAGGGCTGAAAACTGGGTCAGAGATGGGAGGGGGAGAGTGGGCTGGAGTGGAACTGGATGGAACGGCTGAGTTCTGAACACCAGCACTCTACACAGCAGTATTATGTTGCAGGTTCCACTTATACCAACTCTAAAACGTTCCATTTAGCTCTTGTGACTAATAGCTGCAGATATTGCCTGTTCTTGACAAATATGTCTGATTCCTTCTGAAAGCTATCGAAGGCAGTGCTGATCATATGGCAGCAAATTCCATATGTTGTGCATTAATGTGAAGTAGAGGTTGCAAAGAGCAGAAGTTGCAAAGGGCACATAGCTCTGTCCTCCAACATGCCACTGCCTGAGGCAGCTGCCTCACTATGGGGGACCTGATTCTGACCCTGGAAAACTGAATTTCATAAAAATTCTGAATAAGTCCACAGCATATCCAGAAATTGTATGTACCAGTGTATTTTGCCCCTTTCTTTCAGTGTCTTTTCAAGGTTTTGGCATACTTAATAATTCATGTCACCAGAAACATTACTACTTTACTGCCCAATCGTAACTCCAGATGATTTATAAGCAGAATGCAGCAATCCCAAAGGGGATGCAAATGGGTGTGTTTGTGTGTGTAATTGTTCACTTCCCACCACTGTGAAGGTAGTCTTCTTACCTTTCTTTGATTCTTGTTTAGACAGTTACCTATTTGTAAGGTGATCTGTAATCTAGCTTTACTAGTGCAATTCACTGAGCGCAGATATCATGTAGAGAGGCTGCAATTTCCCAGTGCCATTTTGGTGTTACAGTGGTTGCCTAATCTTCAAACAAGCAGGCTGATTTTCCTGATGTTTCACAGTTTTGTTACCAGATGGACCATTACATGTTTCTTATGCTATCAAATCCATTTCTGAACTTTACTCTGGCTGTTCGAAGGCATGATTTAACCACCAACTTGAATGCCTTTGAAAAAGAATTAGACAAATTTATGGAGGAAAAGACTATCAATGCCTACTAGCCATGATGGCTATGCTCTGCGTCCATGTCTAAATCCCAGTTGCTGGGAATGTCTTGTGGGGGAAATGCTGTTGTGATCAGGTCCTGCTTGCTGGCTTCCCATAGGCACCTGGCTGGCAACTGGCCTGATCTAGAGGTTTTTCTTATGTTATTAGCATTTCATGGAGTCTTTTGGGGAGCGGGGTATGTGTGTTGGTAGATTCATAGCAATGCTCAAATACCTGCTCTTTGATACAGTTGTGGTGGTTATTTTATTTCCCATAATGGCCAAACGCATAGGTACTCTTGAGGAAAAATAGCATTTGGTCTGGGACACTGGGAGATGCAGGGAGGAGGATGAACGTTCCCTTTCCCAAGTCAGGGGTGCATCAATCAAGATTTCAAACTGTCAAGACATGAACATGAGGCCATTATCTTGAATGCTGGAACTGTGTCACCTTCTGAATGGACAATGATTAGTATTTCCTTCCCTTATTTCCTCTTCCAGTCAGCAGAGCAATTTAGTACCCCTGATGGATCAATACCATTCAATAGACAAGACCACCACATGACATGTGCAAGTCAGTCTCTGATGCCTCCTTTCTACTTCCCCAAACATATCACTCCTTTGACATCCGCAAAGACAGCCTCTGAAAAGCAGAGGCAATCCATTAACCTGAGGTCACTGAAGCCTGGAGTTAACACAACCACTTCATGGGAGGGAGGAGGAATTATATGCCTACACAATTCTGAACCGGGCAGCTCAGTGCACAACTATCTGCTTGAAATGTGTGAACCCTGGCTTTCATTTTGAAACAAATATGTTTCTAGACTGTATGGCTTTAAGGTTTTCACATGTTAACACAGCTCCTGGTGACACGTGGGAATGAAGGACACAGCAAACAGACCAGGGCTTTTGTAATATTAATTTCTTGCAATGTACATATACATTTACAGGTAGTTGCAGCTTTCCAGCTCATGTTCTGATATGACCATCACCACTAAAAGAGGTGCTTTACCCACACTATGTAGACAATTAAAGCACTTTTAAAGTAGCTGTAGTGCAGATAACATAGTCAAGAGAAAGAATTTTGGTTTACAACTGGCAGTCCCTAGTGCATAATACTTTAGTGTTCCAATATTAGCACAAGACAAGCTTGTAGCAATTCAGCACTGGAGGCCTCATACTTACTTGGGGTGACTCAACTCATCCTGCAAGATATAACAAAATTTCATGGCGTTGTTCAGTTCAAAACTCGGGGGGGGGGGCATAGTGGCATTTCTTGATCTTCCATTAAACCCTGGATTTCCCATACTTAAAGGAGTGAAAGTCATGCTCCACACAGGGAGGCGTGGGAGAAAAATCTAAATGCTACAAGAGACGGAGCTGCCAACCTGGAACCCTCAGTTCAAATCAAACTCATGTGGTTGCCTTGGGCAAATCACACTTTCCGCCTCAATCCCAGAGTTGCAACATACAAATAAAGCTAAACCTTACAGGATTGTGCTAAGGCAGGAATGAAGTATCTGTGGCTTTCCAGAAGCTGCTGGGCGTCAACTCAACCTCTGGCCATGGTGGCTGGGGCTGAAAGCAGCTGCAGTCCAACTACATCTAGAGGTTCCCTACCCCTCGTCTAAGGATTACTGAGATAATGCATGTAAATTAATATGCGATGCAAATGCAAAGTATTAAGCATAGTGAGTTGGTAGAACATCTGAAAAATTTTCACCTGCTTTCCCTTTCCCTTCTAGGACTAGATCTTCACTTTTTACAAGAGTTCTAATAAGCATTTTACAAGTTAAGCACATGATATTCAGTAGAGGCGACCAGGAGTCAATAGACTCATTAGAAACCAGAAGGTCTACTTAAAATTGCATAAGCTTCATTAAAAACAGTTTGTGCAGTTCTGGGAATTGCTCCCCGCCCCCAAGTCTGCTGCTCTACAAAATGGACCTTCAAAGACGTTTGTTATTATAGAAGGATTTTTTTTCATTGGCTTGCCATTATTAATTTCATGCCTTACATCTGTTCAGATGAGCCCTCTTGCCTCTAACTCCCAAGGTTATGTCATTTACCATTTACCATATAACTTTCCAAACAAATGACAAGGTGCCTATCCTTAAAAATGACCTGTCACCCAAAATAAGCACAAATGCCAAAGCAAGCAGACAACAGAAAATGACCAGTCCCTAAGAGGGGAGGCCATTGGAAGGCCTGCCTAAGAGCAGAATAACAGTAGAAATAAATGGAGGCAGGGTTGATGGCCAAACAGAAGCCGGGAAGTGGCAACAGGGAAAATCCTACCGATATGGATAACAAGCAACACTGCCAGTTTTAGAAGAAGGTATCCAAACAAAAAGGTGTCTTAAAGGTTGCAATACCGTGTTTCCCCTATTTTAAGACACCGTCTTATTTCCCCCCCCCCTCAAAAAAACACAGTATGTCTTATTTTCAGGGGATGTCTTATTTTTCTTACGTCAGGAGCAGCGCGCCTCTTGCTCACTGGCTCCCTGCGCGCGAGGAGCAGGCGGGCCAAGACTCGGGCGAGAGGCGTCTGTTTGTGCGTGCCTCTCACTGGCTTGCTGGCTCCCTGCAGGGCAGGACTCTTGACTGAAAGCAAAGGGCGGCCAACAGCCACTGCCAAGCACCGTGAGAGCTGCGCCTTGCAGCCGACCGGCCTCCGGCTCTCCCCTTGGCAGGAGGGGAGGAGGGCATTCTCCGGAGGGGCCTGGTGAGCGCGGGGAGAGAAAGAGAGGATGCGGGCCAGCAGACTCTCCTTCGCTTTCAAAGCCCCCGTCCCCTCCTTCGCCATCCCCACTGGCTCCGGAGGGCAGATGCTGCTTGGCGTGGGGAGGGGGGTCTCCGAGGGCTTTGTGGGGGCTTTTGGCGTCCTCCAGAACTGTGCCTATCACTATGGCTTATTTTCAGGGTACGGCTTATATTTTGCAAATGTGAAAAAATCCTGCTATGGCTTATTTTATGACTACGTCTTAAAATAGGGGAAACAGGGTATTATCAGTGACCCACAGCAACTAGAGACAAACATTTTCCGCCGTATCTATTTATATGCCTTTTGCACAGTACACCAATTTCCAATAGTAGGTCATGGTTGCATTTGTAAGAACTCTATCACTTAGTGTGGCAGCAGCTGCACTTTGGAACTCCCTGCTTATTGAGAGCAAGCAAGCGCCTTAACTGTGTTTTTTGGCACCTGCTTAAAACATTCTTGTTTTGACGAGCCTACCCAGATGCTTAGAAAGTTGAGGTAATTTTAATCTGTTTTAGTATTTCAGCTTTTGGGTGCTTTATAGTATGGCTGTGAATTCTCATCAATTTAAGTGTTTTATCTTTTGGTAAACCGCATTGAGGTTTTTGTTTGTTTTTTTTTACAATCAAGCGGTGCATAAATTTTATGAAATAAATTAATAAAATGGTAAAACCTACGGTGGTTCCTAGCAGTGACACTACTTCCATTCCTATGATATTAGAACCTGGGCTCATTCAATGAAGCTGAATGGTCAGCCAGTCAGATGGACAAAAGATAGTACTTCTTCTCATGGTATATAGTTTTATGGAACTCACCATGAAATGAAGAGATGGCAAATATGAATGGTTTGAAAAGAGGACTAGACAGATTCATGGAGAATGTGTCTTTCAATGGCTACTGGGCATGATGGCTGGATTCCACCTTCAGGATCAAAGGCATTACCCCTTTGAATACAGTTGCTGAGGATCAGCAGTAGGAGAAGGGCTATTGTCCCCCTGTCCTGCTTGCTGGTTTCTAATCTGTTGGGGGAAAGGATACTGGACTAGGTCTTTGGTACAACAAGTCTATGGGGGAGGAGAAAGAGTACACCATTAAATCATACTGGCTTCATACAAAGATGAATTGTCATGGATTCCTCTAGCCCACATCCTGAGAATTGCAGCTTATTGTGGGTACCAAGAGTTCTGTTCTTTACCTCCCCCCCCCCCTCCAACTCTCACATGCACTTCCAAGGTTTCTTTAAAGAAAAGAGATGATGGTGAAACAAGTGTATGTTGCCAGTGTACATTTGCCCCGGGAGGCAGAGAGAGAAGAAGAAAACAAAATGGAGACAAGTTCTAGGAAATTAAGTACAGTGGTACCTTGGTTCTCAAACACCTTGGTACTAAAACAACTTGGAAACCGAACACTACAAACCTGCAAGTAAGTGTTCCGGTTTGTGAACTTTTTCCGGAAGCCGAACATGCTCTATTTTGAGTCTTACGCTTCCAATTTGAGTGCCACAGTTCTGTTTTGAGCATTACGCTGTTTTTGCGTTACGCTGTTTTTGCTATTTATTATGCATTTTTGTGGCTCTTTTTTTTTGCGACTGATTGATTGATTGTGTGACTGCAGTACATTGTTTATTGTTTTCATTTTATGGATCAATGGTCTCGTTAGATAGTAAAATTCATGTTAAATTGCTGCTTTAGGGGTTGTTTTGAAATGGATTACCGGTAATCTGTTTTGCATTACTTTCTATGGGAAAGCGCGACTTTTGGAACAGACTTCTGGAACGGATTAAGCTTGAGAACCAAGGTACCACTGTATGTGCAACTGCTATAGCCAAGTACCAAACCACAGAGCTCCTTCAATATATGTCCAGATGCATAAAACCTACCTAGTTTCACTTGTAGGGGGGATGGTTTGTAATTCATAGCTACAGTTTCTCCCTCTCTCGTGTCACAGTCTCTGTCAGATATAGAGGCTGCTGTTGGATCCTGTTGGAAGAAAAGGAAAACCATCAGCTATGTTTGAACAAGGGAAGATATCACATCATTAATGTTTTCTACCCTCTAAATTAGAGCTGGGACAACATATTGGCTTTTGCGTTTGGCGAGGCAGGAAAAGCATACTTGATTTATATTCAAGAGGTTAGAGTCCAGGTACTTTAAGTTCACTATATTTTTAAAATGTTGGCCTGCAGACTTCTATGATGGATCATCCAGGAGGCTGCAAACAGAATACTGGGAGTGGGGGCAGTTACATCTCAAGGTCACTAGATCAAATATACTCCACGCTGGTCATGTCCGAAACCCATTAAGCTGTGAAAGGTGGTAAACAGCCTATACAAAATATTTTGGTTGATTCACTTTGATTCCTAGAAGATGTCAACACTTAACATAGAGTTGGCCCCAACGGACTGACATTACTATTATGTCAAGGAGATGATTGATTTAGTAACTAATTACTATTATTCTTTTACCCGCTCTTCATCTATACCTATGAAAACTACAATATACCAAAAACAACGAAGCATATTCACTAAACATATGGAGACAGATAAAAGAATCAACGCATACTAATTCCATCTTAAAACTTTTAAAATGCTTGTGCATATAAATAGGTTTTGACTGGGCACAATCCACCAAGAAGCTCTTCTATGTAGAACCCACAGAAACGAAGGGCACTGGATCTTGTGAGGTTCCCGACTATAATAACCAAAGACAGAATTTTCACTTCCTAACCCTTCGTTTGAGGCTTGTTTAGACGCTTTTCTTATTGCTCTAAAGTTCTCTTCAATAAAAAAAGACTGAAGACTCTTTCCTCCATGCAATCTGCACCATATCCACGAGACACTGCATTCTAGGATATATTATTCAATGGAATCCCCTAACACATGCTACAGAGACACAGAATTCCACTGCTGATTTAAAATGTTCTAAAATCCATTCAGCGCCAACTTCAAAGCTATGAATGATCTTAATTCTTTTAAAAACTTCTGAAAGAGTAAGCTGCTGCCCTGAAGCTCATGTCACAATAGGCCTGTCAGTTCCTAAGGAGCTGGAACACTTTTTATCTTTTCTTGCTACCAACAAACCATGGCTACTCTTCAGGAATTAAGCTGAGGTCCGAAATTAGAGCAGACTGACAAAACCTATTCATTTTTTCCCACCAGAAACTAAACAGACAACCTTGTGTGTAGATGCATGATTTGTGGATTTCAAATTCAAGGAATATTGCCAATGGAAGCACCACCCTTGACCTCAACGTGGAGGAAAATTTGTATATGTCTTTTTTGTAAGTGTGGCAACATTCAACCCCACCCCCCATTTTACTCCATATATACCAAGCTCCCTTTCATGCAAAAAGGTACCTGACTTGGCAGACTCTGGTTGCAAGAGGATTATGAAAGAGGCAGAGTGCATAAGCAACAGATTCCCTGCCAACAATACGTATGAGAAACGGAGTGAAATGGTTTTTCCAGAATGCCGCAACCATAACATTAACCAACCCCTTTTCCAGCATCAAGCCCCTTAGCTGTGCACAGAATATGTTTGAAGAAAAGTGTGATTATGACAGTAGAGCATTTTAAGCCACTCTGAAAAGCAACAGGACTACTCCAACATGCCTAACATTATTGGTACTTTAGCTTAGACGGTGTTCTGCAATTGTTGCTCTTCATCACATGCGGTTTTCTCACATGCATTGTTCCCTTTTGAATGATTAAAGCAACCAAGCCTCTTAATAGCTGGTAACTTGCCAGTTCTGCCTTAAAAGGGGGGACAGCCTTCATTAGCCTGGTGCCCCCCGTGTTTTGGACTGCAGCTCACATCAGCCACAGCCTGCACTGTCTGCACTAAGGCTACATGGTTAACAAAAACTGTATTTTCATTCCCTTTTGACATTTTGTGAGTAATCACAATTGCTTCCCCCCCCATCTGCATTAAATATTTTTATTTCTGCATCTCTTCTGCCAGACCTGGCCAGACATTACTTCCCCGCACCCCACCACCCAGCCCCTGTAGCCCATCTCTGCTGCCAAAACCAGACACCAACTAATGCAACAGCTTTTAACTCCCTTGTTTTCAGGAGTCTGCGGATGCTCTTCTGCTCCGATACTTCCCTCAACCTGTGGGGTATGAACTTTTGTTGTTTAGTCGTTTAGCCGTGTCCGACTCTTCGTGACCCCCTGGACCAGAGCACGCCAGGCACTCCTGTCTTCCACTGCCTCCCGCAGTTTGGTCAGACTCATGTTAGTAGCTTCGAGAACACTGTCCAACCATCTCGTCCTCTGTCGTCCCCTTCCCCTTGTGCCCTCCATCTTTCCCAACATCAGGGTCTTTTCCATGGAGTCTTCTCTTCTCATGAGGCGGCCAAAGTATTGGAGTCTCAGGTTCAGGATCTGTCCTTTCAGTGAGCACTCAGGGCTGATTTCAGGGGTATGAACTACACAGGGGCAAATCAAGTGGAGACTTCATGTTTTTGTTACTTCCACAGTGCTTAGCAAGAATAGACTGAAAACTCCAAGTGCAGCCCTATTAATTTTCCAAGCCACACACCCAGCTTTATTTATTTTCTGCCGACTGCCACTTCTCCAAGCTCCAGTAACTGCTCAGAAGTGGCTCTGAAATAATCCCAGTCACTGTGCTCCCTGTTAAACTGCTTTCAAGAAATGTCTATGGCTCCGGGTTTCCTGTTGCAGCAAATTTTTGGCTTGGCCCCAGGAAACAAAAATATTTCAAGGGTCCCCCCCCCCCCATTCCAATGCAAGTTACCAAAAGCAGCTAGGAACGTATCATTGCAAGTGCCCACAAAGCAGCTCTTTGGGGGCAGGAGGAACCTTTTCATCAACACACATTCAATGCTGGGAACAAAAGCAAGCAGCAGTGACGGCATCTTCTGTCTGCTCCTTCCTGCAGGGAAAATATGGAACAACAACTGCCAGTGACTCAGCCGACATGCACTCTGGCGGGTGGAAGATGCAGCATTTCAGCAAGATGCCTGCCAGCCTCTCCAGTACATCTCAGCCTTGACACACCATGGAAGGAATCACTTGGGACGCACTGCATGTGCTGTTGCACTGTCTAATGCACGCACGTCTATGCTCGTGTCTGCAAGTGTGTCATCCTGGGGGCTGAGAGAGAGAGAAGCATCCATTCTTCCATAAATCTACTTTGTGCAATCCAAGCTCTTGACCCAGCCAGGATCACAGTACAATGTCAGGGAATTTGAATGTCGCAAGCACCATGGCCCGTCTTGAAATGGTCACACAAGGCTTGCTGAAAAGAACGTTAAGAAGAGCCTGCTGGATCAGGCAAATGGCCCATTAGTCCAGCATCCTGTTCTCACAGTGGCACCAGATGCCTGTGGGAAACCCAAAAGCAGGATTCAAGCACAAGAGCACTCTTTCTGCCTGTGGTTTCTAGAAACTGGTATTGAGATGCATTGCTGACTCCGACTGTGGAGGCAGAGCAGAGCCATCCTGGCTAGTAGCCATTGATAGCCCTCTTCTCCATGAATTTGCCTAATCCTATTTTAAAGCCATTCAGGTTGGTGGCCATCACTGCCTCCTGTAGCAAGGAGTTCCATAGTTTAACTATGTGATGTGTGCATAAGGACTTCCGTTTATCTGTCCTGAATCTTCCAACATTTGGTTTCCTTCACTGTCCACAAGTTCTAGTGCTATGAAGGAGGAAAGCTGTATCCACTTTCTTCATGTGCTGCATAATTTTATAAACTTCTATCATGTCACCTCTTATCTTTTCTCCAAACTAAAATGTTCCAAATGCTGCAATCTTTCTTCATAGGTGAGTTGCTCCATCCCCTTGATCATTTTTGATGCACTTTCCTGAATCTTTCTAATTATACAAATATCCTTTTTGAGGTGAAGTGACCAAAACTATACACCAGTATTCTAAGTGTGGTCACAATTATTATACAGTGGAACCTCTACTTATGGACGCAATCAGTTCCAGAGGTCTGTCCGTAAGTCAATCTGGGTCGCTGGTAGAAGCGCCGTTGTGCGCAGGTGCATTCGGCGGCAACGCACTTCTGCGCATGTGCAGACGGCGGCAACCACTTCTGCACATGCGCAAACCGCAGAAGCTGCGTCTGCGTTTGCATGAATCGCGGCAAACCCGGTATTTACTTCCGGGTTTGCCGCGGTCACAACTTGGATCGGGCCCAAGTAGAGGCGGTCGTAAGTAGAGGTTCTACTGTATTGTCAGTTTTATTTTCCATTCCTTTCATAATGAGCCTTAGAATGGAATTCTCCTTATTCCTTCCATACACTGGGTCAATATCTTCATGGAGCTATCCACTATGACCCCAATGTTCTGCTTGTGAAATTATTTCACTGGATTCAACCCTAAATTATTTCTGGAGTACGAAACAACCAAAATGTGCTCCAATTTTGGGGTGAGCTCCAATCCTAATGTTCCATTCTAGGGAATGAGCCCCATTGTGCACAATGGAATACTTCTGCGAAAACCCATTCTGTTGTTTTTTGCCTGCATGAGTTCCCTCATAAATAATAAGGGGGTGCTTGTGCCCTTTCCATGGCATAAATCAGGTCATTAACACTGCAGATTGAGGAAGCACCCAAGCCCTTGTCTTTGTTGCCTGTAGCTTTCTGAAAGCAGACCAAGGAGGATGGTGGGTAGCAAGCAATAAACTACTGAAAACAAGCCATTGAAGGCTCTGCCACAAAACCTTTTGTTATTTTTCTTTTTTAAAAAGAAATAATTTAAACAGCACACAATTTCTTTCCTCTTTATCTTTACAGGCAAGACCTTCATGAACTACACTAACAGGTCTGAACAGCATATTCTGGCAAGGAAGAAACTGTATTAGAACAAATGGTCGCTACAACACCTGGTACCTATGAAGCACACAGATAAAGATCTGAAAAGACAAAGGTTCAGTTCAGCGGATTCTTCAAACTGTGGTTTGAAGGATCCAGAACAAGCAGAGGCAAGTCTCTGGCTCATACATACTCCTCTCCCCTTCTTCCAGGGATCCAAGGGGAGAAGACTAGAAATTTCCACTTCTACCTGACTTCCAGTTCTAGTCACGTTATCTCAAAAGAATACTGTAGTGTTGGGAAAGGGGTATAAAAGGGCAAACAAAAAGATAAAACATTTGCGACTTTCCACTTTAGGAAAAAAGTGAATTAGGGAGACATGACAGAGAATGCATGGTGCAGAAAATATAGATAGCCACAAGTTATCTTCACTTACTCATCTGGGGTCCCAAAATGCTTAAAAGCAGGGATGAGTAATCTCCCCCCCCCCCAAGTGACACATTCACCATTGGGCAACCCACCAGGAGTCACATGACAATGGTGCGTTTGGCTAAAAGGTTGTGCGGCCATCCTACACTCTCTTGTGTGCACACACAGCAAACAGTATGTACCAGGGTTTAGTTCCTTGAAGTATACTCACGATACTCCTCTGAAATTTATAGAGCACTACAATTCAGCTTCCAGATGCTGTGGGGAGTTGGGAAAATGACTAAACAGAAGCACATAAAGGTCCAAACGCTAGTTCCAGTGATTTGGGAGGAAGATCCAAAGAAAGAATGCAGAAGTTCTGTAACACAGCCAGTTCAGTCATTCAGAATTCACAAAGTATCCCATGGTTCCTGCAGCAGAACTACGACTGGAACACAGAAACCGCTGTGCTCAAAGAAAGCAAGTTTCGGGATAGCAGGATTTAACCAGGCCCTGTACTAATATGTACTATGGTTTACAGTACTAAAGGCACATTATTTCCCCAAAACTTATGTTTCACTAAAGAGTATGGAGTGCAAACTCATTTTGTTTGCTGGTCCTTCTAGCGCAGCATCACTAAAAATGGCTTGTGACTTTATTCTTCTTCTGTAAACCGCCCTGAGGGTCCCAGTGGGGCTACTGAGGCAGGCTTAACTCCAGTTTTAGTTGTCTGAGTATGTTTACTGTTTCATTAGGACTACTGTGAATTTTTGTTCGTTTGTGGTTGTAGATTTTCATTGTGTATTTTATCCTGAAACCCTGTAAGCTGACCGGGGAGCATGTTTGAAAGACAGGGTAAAAATGCAGAAACCAAAACCAACAAAATTTAAGCAGTTGTGCTCCAATAAGCTGGAACGCCATCATCGGTTATAATTTTGTGCTGAGCACCCACGATTATGCATAAAAGAGTGCATCCAATAAATCCAGAGGAGCAGGGAGAGAAGTATTTGTGAAAGATAAGTCCCCCGGTTGCCAAGTAGGAAAACCATTATGCCCAATGGAGCAAATCTTAAAATCCTTTACCTTCTTTTCAGTGCTCATAAATTTCTGTTAGACCAAAAACTTGGTTGCTGATCAAACAAGCCTGCATTACTGGAACAGGTAGGGCAACAAATTCCCTTTCAGTGAATAATTGGGTTGTGTTTCTTAAACCCTGTGCTTTCCTAATTCTCTATTTCCCAGACTCAGCCAGACATTTCCCTCGCCCTTGTAAATGGTCTGTGTATTGCTGTACCTTATTCAGAGATATAGGTTTTGAATAACACTGGAATACAAGGCACCTGATGCTCCACAACCAGGGCTTTTTTCCAGCCGTAACTCAGTTCTGGCACTTCCTTTTCGAGATAAATGAGCACTGGCTACAACTATGTCATTTACTGTTGGGTGTTGGAAGTGTGGAGATATAAATAATAAAATTATTATTTAAATTATTATTGAGGTCATCTAGTTTCATTATCTACCCTGGCAGGATACCTTATGATCGTTCAACAGAGAAAGCACTCCACAAGTTTGTTAGGAAATGTTTCAACATAAAGCCAGGCCAGTGTGAGAACAGATCCAAAATAAAGCTGTATGCATACATGCGCATTTGTGGCAGGAGTGAAACCAGATGGACATGTTTTAACTTTGGGAGCTGAGGAGCAGAGCAGCAGAACTTAGAGAAGGCAAAGCCCACCTGCTGTGCCCAAGGAGAGCAGAGCCTGCGTGAAAACTTCAATAGAAGCTAATCAAAGCCAAGAGAGCCCCCTAAGAAGCACAGCAGTGTCTCGCTTTCAGAAGAGGAAAAATGGGAGACGCATTGGAGAGCAAATGCAGAGTGGCTAAAAGGTTAGGTGAAGAAAGGTGCAGCTTGTTCCTGAAAGCCTCTATTTTATTGCTGTTCAGCAGCATGCGAGTCCAATGCAAAGAGACTGGCTGTACATACGGTACACAGGATGCAAACTTAGCTGGTAAGGGTACAAGTACCCACACACCAGAAGGAAACCCACATTTCAACAAAAATATTTTTCACATGCTCGAGGTGTATGCTTTTGGTCCCCAATGTGAACAGATACACAAGTATGGATAGCTTCTACTATATTGTCTAGGTCAACACCCGCTCACCTGGGAAATATTCATCTTACATTTTCTCCTCCCAGCTTCCAGTTAGCCTTTGGAGGAGGGGGTGGAAGGTAGATCGGGATTTACTGGTGTGTCTCTGGATGATTTACAGCAGATCATCAATAATTTCTGACTCTCAAATGCTTAATAATAGGAGTAACAAAATGACTCCATCTGCCTTAATCGTACTGTTGAAATGAGGGAAGCCTGGGGTAACTAGGAACAGATTCTTGTGTGCCTTTGGGATTTAAAGCAAATTCCTGGGCTCAGAATTATTTAATCCAAAATGTATTTCTTGCCTACCAAATGATGGCTACCAAGGTCCTAGAAAAAACACAAAAACTATATGCCTCAAGCCTCAGGTCTGCCCTCCTCTGCTTTAGAAGAAACTGATAAAATAATGCAATGGGTCAGTGCCAAATTAGTCATGATGCTAAGCATTATTACTGTTGTTGCAGCTTTGGCTTTTTAATTATTATTAGCAATTAAACAGCAATTAGACAGGAACATTTTTAATTAGGACCTTGGTGCAAGTGGAGGGTTTAAAACTCTTTTCTTTCTCCTCTTTCGTTTATTTTAAACAAAAAGCAAAACATGATCCTGACCTGTACCTGCCATAAACCCCAGGAGAAAAGCTTCCATGGAGGCAACTTGTTGGGATTGCAGTAGGGGAGAAAAAAGCTAATCCTCCTCTTCTGGTGAAAATCAGGCCCCCTGCCTCTACCATTAGCAATTTAAAAAGAAAGATAGATGCAACATGAAGTGACTTATCAGGTCTCGCTTTGGCCCTCAGTGGTTAACAGCATATAATTTACATGCAGACTGTCTGAGGCTCAAGGTCAAGCTAGCTGCAATGTTAACTGCATTACTGTAATGAATTTATCTAGTTTTAAAATTTTAAACATGGCCTCGTGGGATTTGTGTGTGATCAGCACTGGGATCACAGGATTTCTTTAACGGAAGATGCTTGGGACTGAGAGCTAAACTAGACATGATTTTCATTTCAGGGCTGCAATTAGCATATCATATGTGTGTGTGTTTTTATTTAATTTTTTTTAACCCCATGCTGGTGGTGGGGAGACCTCCTAGCAGAGCTGAAATCATGGACGGGGATAACTATTTTCTCCATGCTGCAACGGCAGTGAAAATCACCCTATCCCAATAAAACTCAGCTGGGGTGAGGTGGGAGAACCCTCCATTTGTGCCAATGGAACATTCCTTCCTAGGGAATACAGAACATTTTGGGAAGGGATTAGTGGGTTGGGGGGGGGGAGAGAGAGGTAAATCCACATTGGTCTCTACTCTGCTCAGTTTACCATGTGGGCTACTACCGGTACTTAAAATAAATAAATGCAGAAAGGCTAAATGCAATCATGCAATAAACATGCTATCAAGTTTTATAGGTTGATATTGTTCATCGTGGCTTTAAAAATATGTATTTTAGTGTTACTTGTAAGGATTTGTATCCTGAAAGCTGAGATATAAATAGTTGTAACAAAAATAAGGGGGGGGGGAATACTGCAAACAATGTACTTTACGTTATTGCTTGCCTCAAGGCTTCACAATCCTTCAATAAATATTCCAAGTGCAGGTGATTATATAGGAATGTCACTCTAACCTCTCATAAACAAGTGTTGTTTCTAGCAGTCACAACTGAGCAACTTAACAGTGCAGACTGTTCAATGAACACTCAACCAAAAAAGGCTTCAGTTTAGTCTCCGATTGCTTGGGGGGAAGTTTCTCCATACTACAGAGGAGTGCTGAAACACCTTAGAATTTGTTTGTCTTTAAAGTTCCATTTTATGGGCTACAGCCAGGGACCTTTTCATTGCCGCAAGATGTAGCCGCAAAGTTAGATGTCTTTAAAAGGGGATTATGGGCAATAAGGCTATCAAATGGCTACTAGAGAACCAGTGTGGTGTAGTGGTTAAGAGCGGTAGACTCGTAATTTGGTGAACCGGGTTCGTGTCTCCGCTCCTCCACATGCAGCTGCTGGGTGACCTTGGGCTAGTCACACTTCTCTGAAGTCTCTCAGCCCCACTCACCTCACAGAGTGTTGGAGGAAGGGAAAGGAGAATGTTAGCCGCTTTGAGACTCCTTCGGGTAGTGATAAATCCAAACTCCTCTTCTTCTTCTTCTTCTTCTTCTTCTAGTCGTGGTGGCTATATGCTACCTCCAGGATCAAAGGCAACAGGCCAACATGTGCTTTTCCTTCATGTCTTGCTTGTGGGCTTCTGCCTGGCTACTGTAGAAAAAGACACTGCAATAGAGAGGCCTTTGGTGGTATCCAGCAAGGCTCTTTTTATGCTCTGGGGTGTGCTGCAATTCTGGTGAGTAAAGAAAACCTTCAGCATGTGGTTATCTGCCTTGTTGAACACAGAGCCCAGTGAAGTTAAGAGTGTTTCCAACACTGCATTTTGTTGGAACTTCTTGGAAGCTTGCCTCATCCCATTTTTTCAGGTTTTACTGGAAGATGAGTTGACTCACAAGCAGCAACTGATTATTATTATTTTAATAACTGTTGATCTATTTTAACTTTGTTTGTTTTTTTACTGTTGTACTGAGAATGGGAACAATGCCTGTTGACCTCCAAGAGGCCAGAGAAGTCGCAAAGCAAATTTCCAGTTGGATAAATATAGCTGCATTAGGAACACATCTTGAAATCTGCAGAAAGGCTTGTAGGAATCTGACTTGAACATCATTTGACTCAACTGACACTCTCCAGATAACGGCTTCATAAAGAAATTGGAAAATTATTCTAGGATTAAAAACTCAACACAATTCTATGCACGTTTATTTTGCAGTGTGAACTGCCTCAGACTGCAAACCTTTAGGAGAATATTAGTTGTTGATAATAAGCATGCCTTTGTGGGCAGGGGAAGAACAGGATCCTTTTATAGATAGATAAGGAATCATAACTTAGCCATGTATGACCAGCTACCTATGACGAGTCGCAAAATTAACAAACTTCTCATGCCTGCAGAAACCTGGAAAGTTTAACCTGATGGGGAATGGTTCCAGAAATTAAGGGACAAGTGAAATGAGAAATCTCCTTCTTAGAGATCCTATGTTTTCATTCCACTAATGGAGGCTCCTATATTTATCCTGAAATAGCTACCAGGGGTAAGAAAATAGAAGGAGCCGCAATGCAGCTCCAAGTGGCAATCTATAGAATGTAATTGGATGAACATTTCTTTCAAAATAACCAAAAGCTACTAACTTTCTTTTCTGGGAGTTCAGCAGCAAACACATCAGTAATGTCACGAACCTGCCTGTTCAGGCAGGGAGGACAAAGCTACGTAGAACAGAAATTTACCACTGTAGTTTTTTTCCATTTAACACCAATGGTGGCAGAGATGTTGCAACATGTTGCATACACCTGTGAAGGAAACTGTGTTCCATTCCAGAATACATAGTACTGACTTCCGGTTTTGCCGTGGCCGCCGCCGGGTGCTAATCGAGAGAGCTTACGCCCTCGAGACAACAGCTGGGGAAAAGGGGGGTTCGGAGGCATAAAGCCGGACCCGAAAAAAGCAAGGAGAGGGGAGATCTTCTAGCGAAACGTCGGTGGTGCCCCGGAGTTTCCTTGACAGTCATCTCGGACAGAGGAGGAGACGAGGGAACTGGGCACGGAGACGAAATCCACCTAACTCTCCCAGCTGGAGCGAGCTTTTCCCGGAGCGGAGCAGACGGTAAAATTCCTATTGACTTTCGTTTGAGCATAAATCCGAGGCGTTAAAACAGTGTTAAATAGTGGACGAGACTATAAAAGTAAGCAGTGCGCAACCCCCCCCTCAGGCGCGACGCCCCATTACGCGGGAGAGAAACTCTTAATGGAAAAAAAAAGAGACTGAAGTGGGCGAAGTGTGAGAAGGGGAGAAGAGGGTGAGAGCAAGATTTAGAGGAAAGCACTATAAAGTGAAAGTTAAATAAACGCCGTCGGAAGAAAGTTAGAATTAACAAAACAAGACATAAACAGTGATTTACTAAAACGGAGCACTCTTTATTACAAAAGGAAGATCACACATACTAATACCTTGAGTCAGAAAAGAACAGGTTGGCAGAGGAGACGCTGCACAAGGCTTGTTAGAAGGACAAAAGGAGACAAGAAAATGGCGATGGCGTGCTGAATGGAATGAGAAAGCAAACAGGGGTTTGAATAACAGGAAGTGACGAGAAGTCAAAGAGAAGGAAACCCCTAAGGTGAAGAAAGTGCGGCTAGCGTAAATTATAGTGGAACAGTGACACCTAGAGGGGAGAAAGACTTTTACCCAAAGACTTTTACTAATATAAAGAAAGTGACATTAGGGAAAGTTATACCCTGACTGGCTAAAATGACAGAAAAAATAAAAATAAAAACCCCAGGACTGCAACAAAAGCGATCCTCAGTAGCAGAAGCAGAAATGGATTTACGTGAATTAATACTAGGCCTGAAAGGCGACATAGGAGAAATAAAACAAGAACTCTCAGAAATGAAAAGAGATATAAATGACAAGTTTAAAGGCATGGAAGAAAAAATGGAAAAAATGGAAGGAAAAATGGAAGAGAATGAAAAGGATAAACAGGAAATGAAAGGCCAAATAAAGAGAATAGAGGAAAAAACTAAAGCAGCAGAAGAAATAACACAAGAATTACAAAATAAAAATCAGACAATAGAAAATACATTGAAGAAGATACCAAAGGATAAAAGAGAAACAAAGAAAGAAATTGAGCGATTGCAGAAAGAATTAGAAACACAAAAAATTCTTCATGAAGCTACACAAGATGCTTTATCTATGATACAGATGCAAGTCCGTGAAAAAACGATAAGATTTAGAAACATACCGGAGATGCAGAACGAAGATGTGGAAAGAAGGATGATAACGGAACTGGCCAGATGGCTAAAATTGGAAGAACTGGATGTTGAAGTAAGAATAGAGAAAGCTTTTAGAGTAAATTCCAAGAAAGCAAGAATCAATAACTGGGCACAAGATGTTCTGGTCACGTTCACAACAACATGGTTAAGGGATAAAATCCTCCAAACAAAAGGAAAAAATAAATTAAGAATAGATGGAACAGAAATAACAATATTAAAAGAAATTCCTCCGAGATTGGTTCAAAAAAGACGGAAATATCACTTCCTGACAAAAGCGCTGAGTGCAAAGAAAATCCTCTTCAGATGGGAATTCCCAGAAGGCCTTTCATTTGTATTTAAAGGAAAAAAGCGGAAGTTTGACAACGTAAAGGATGCCGATAGATTTTATAGAACATATTCGCAGGAACTGGGAGGAGACAGAACAAAGATGTTGAAAGAACAACAACAAGATCAACAAGACCAGCCAGGAGAAGCCGAAATTGACGACCTCGTCACCGAAGAAGAATTGGAGGAGGGTGAAGAGGAAGAAGGACTAGGACAGTAATTGAGCAGACCACGCCCTCCCTAGAAGCAACAACCTCTGTGATGCTTTCTATATGCTGTCTGTGTTAATTGTGTAAAAAATTTATTTTTTAAGGTGTCAATAGAAGGAGAATTTCTTTATATTTTCTTCAATTTTAGTCAAACAATTGATAATAAAAATGAAATTCAAAATTATTTCTTGGAATGTGAACGGTTTGAATAATAAAAAAAAACGAAACAGAGTAGCACATTATTTGAAAAAACAAAAAGGGGACCTAATTTGCCTTCAGGAAACACACATAAATAAAAAATATGAAAAATTATTAAAAAACGAAAAACTCGGGATAGAATTTATTACAGCTGAGGAGAAAAAAAAGAAAAAAGGAGTGGTACTATATGTAAACCCAAAATGGAAACCAGAATTAGTGTGGAGGGACGATGAGGGCAGGATAATAATTATAAGAATACAAAAGGAAGAAGAAAAATGGATATGTGTTGGTATCTATGCGCCAAATGGGGGTAAAATGGAATTTATGAAAAAATTAGAGGAGCAATTAATGAATTATATGGATGAAAAAATAATAATAATGGGAGATTTTAATGGAGTCATTGACCCAGAGTTAGACAAAACAAGAGGTACAGGGGGAAAAAAGGAAAGTAAATTACCAAAGTTATTTAAGGAACTGATGAATAATCTAGAAATGGTTGATGTATGGAGACAAAAGCACCCAATAAAAAAAGAATTCACATACTTCTCACATAGATACCACTCAGCATCGAGGATTGACGCGATCTGGGCAGCAAAAGAATTAATGCTGCAGGTAGAAAGAGTGGAAATAAAACCAAAGGTTTTTTCAGACCATAACCCCCTAGAACTAATTTTGGAAAAAGAAAAAAATGAATCAAACAAAAGATGGAGATTAAACGTATTTTTATTAAATAACCCAAAAATAATGGAAGGGGCGAATAAAATACTAGAAGAGTATTTTGACATTAATAGTAAAGGTGAGGTAGAGATGCAAACAGTTTGGGACGCAGGGAAGGCCGTTATAAGAGGGTATTTTATACAAAAAAATGCAATAATGAGAAAAAAGGGTGAAGAAAGCAAATTACAATTATTAGAAAAAATAAAAGAAAAAGAAAAAATCCTCTATAAAACTGGAAAAAGGGAAATTGAACAGGAATTAAAACTCCTAAGGCTAGAATTCGACAATATAATTGATAGGGAAATTGACCAAAAAAATCAATATTGGAGATATAGAAATTTTGATTGGGCCAATAAACCAAGTAAATTGCTAACATGGCAAATAAAAAAGAGGAAAAGTGAACAAATAATTAATAGATTAATAAAACAAGGGAAATTTATAGAAAAAACACAAGAAATAACCAAGGAATTTGAAGAATATTATAAAGAATTATATAAAAAAGAAGAAATAAGTGAAAAAGAAATAGAGGAGTACTTAGATAGAGGAGCCCTAGGACAAATAGATAAAGAGAAAGCCAAAATATTAAATAAAGAAATCACAATAAATGAAATAAAAGAGGTGATACAAGAGATGAAGAAAGGAAAAGCCCCAGGGCCAGATGGATTCCCAATAGAATTTTATGGGAAACTGGATGATAATTTATTAATTAGGCTTAGAGAAATAATGAATCAAATTTTAAATAAGGGGATAATACCAAAATCTTGGAAAGAAGCATTGATAATACTACTCCCAAAATCAAATACAAATTTAGAGCTAACATCCAATTATAGACCCATATCTTTGTTGAATTGTGACTATAAAATTTTTGCAAAGATCCTAGCTAAAAGAATGGGAAAATTACTACAAGAAATCATAAAAAAGGATCAGGTTGGGTTTATAAAAGGAAGAATGGCTAAAGAAAACGTAAGAAACTTAATTAATATACTTGAATATCTGGAAAATAAACGAAATAAACAAGCTGCAATCCTCGCTGTTGATGCTGAAAAGGCTTTTGATAATGTATCCTGGGTGTACATGAAAAGTGTAATCCGAAGGTTAAAATTAGGAGATAAAATTGAAAGAGCAATAGAAGCAATTTATAATAATCAAGAAGCGAACTTAATAATAAATGGAAAATTGTCAGGAAAAATAAAAATAGAAAAAGGGACGAGACAAGGGTGTCCCTTGTCACCGCTCCTATTTATAATAACCATAGAAGTACTGTTACGTAGAATAAGAGAAGAAAAAGAAATTATGGGCATTGTAATAGGCAAAAAAAGCTATAAAATAAAGGCATATGCGGATGATATAGTTATAACAACAGAAAGACCTCAAACCAGCATACCCAAAGCAATAGAAAAAATAAAAGAGTTTGGGAATCTAGCAGGCCTGAAAATAAATTATAGTAAGACAGTAATGTTGGTGAAAAATATGGAAAATCAGGAAAAGAAAGAATTAGAAGAAATAACAGGGATAAAAATAAAAAATCAAATTAAATATTTGGGAATAAATATGACGAACAAGGCTATAGATTTAATTCAGGAAAATTATATAAAAATTTGGAATCAAATAAAAAAGGATTTAGAAATGTGGACTAAGTTAAAATTATCACTATTGGGTAGAATTTCTTTAATAAAAATGAATATATTGGCAAGAATGATTTATTTATTCCAAAATTTACCGATATTGGGAGGCTCAAATTTATTTAAAGAGTGGAAAAAAGATATAACAAAATTTGTTTGGAATGGAAAAAAGCCAAGGATTAAATATAAAATATTAATTGATCAGAGAGAAAGAGGAGGGTTTGGATTACCTGAATTGAATCTATACCATGATGCAGCAGCCCTATGGTGGCTAAAAGATTGGATGGATTTAAAAGATACAGACCTGCTAGACTTAGAAGGAGAGGACACTGGGTTTGGTTGGCATTGGTACTTAATTAAGGATAATATAAATAAACAAAATGTGTTCAGGCAAAATATAATAAGAAGATCCCTCATTATAGTATGGCAGAAATACAAAAGGTTTTTCGAAACAAAAACACCTGGATGGATATCTCCTATGGAAATTGTGGCAGTTAAAAGGATAAATATGCAAGGAAATTGGCTTACCTATAAACAATTATTAGTAGAATATAATGGAAAATTACAGTTAAGAGATTATAATGAATTGAAACCGAATTTAACAAGTTGGCTCCAATATTTTCAAATTAGACAAAGATTTCTGGAGGATAGTAAGATAGGTTTTGAAAAAGAAAAATCAAAATTGGATGAAATTTTATTGGGGGAAGATAAAAATAAATATATAAAAAATCTATACCAAACATTGTTGAAATGGGAAACTGAAGAGGAATTTGTTAAAGAATCGATGATAAAATGGAGCCAGGATATAGGCAAGGTAATTGAATTTAAAAAGTGGGAAAATCTTTGGCAAAGAGACAGCAAATTTACATTAAATTATGATTTAAAGGAAAACCTTTTGAAAATGCAAAATAGGTGGCATTTAACACCAGTAAAGATTGCAAAAATGAACAAGGGGGCAAAAAATATATGTTGGAAGTGCCAAAAAGAGACAGGAACCCAAATGCATGTTTGGTGGCAATGTAAAGAAATAAAAAATTTTTGGGAAACAATCTATAAAGAATTGAAGAAAATGATGAAATACTCCTTCAAAAAAACACCGGAAATGTTTCTGTTAGGAATATTAGGTGATGACATTAAAGCAAAAGACAGGAAAATAATTATGTATGCAACCACTACAGCTAGACTTTTACTAGCAAGATATTGGAAATCGATGTATATCCCGACAAAAGAGGACTGGCAGATAAAAATGGTTGAGTATTATAACCTAGAAACAAGACACGGAGAAATACAAGGAGAAAATAAAGAAAAAAGGCTAAAAGAATGGGAAAGTTTTAGAGTTTATATCAAAAGGCAAGTAGAATAAGCTGGTACCTAAGGCGGCAAAAGAAAGACTCAAGGAAAAATAAAAAGAAGGAAAAAAAAGTAGATAGAGGTATGTAAATACAAAGAATAAACTTATGGTTGTAATATAGAATGCTGAGAAGTAGAGGGGGGAAGAGAGAGGGGAAGAAGGGGTGGGAGGGAGGGGGGAAAGAGGTACATAGAGACAGGGGGGAGGGTGAAAGAATGATTGTTAAATAAAAGAAAAAATTGTATCAGTACGAGGAAAGGGTGTGTGGAAATGTATGAAAATGAGTAAATGAATAGTATTAAATTGAAGAAAGAGTATGTTAGTAGGTTAGAGCGGGTAAGAGTATGTTAGAGTAGGGGGGGTAGAAGAAATGAGCTGCTAAATAAAAACAAAATGTATTAACGTGTGAGTGGAAGGAAAAGAGGGCGAGAAGGGATAGGAAAGTGTTAGGATGAATGAATTAGTTAAATAAAAGTAAAAATGTATTAATGTGTGAGTGGAAGAAAGAGAGGATGAGAAGGTGTAGGAAAGTGTTAAGATGAATGAATTAGGAGGAGAAAGCGTAAGTTGGAATGGGGAAAATGAGTTAGTAAAGGATATAAAAGCAGAAGGATGATTAAGTAAGGAATCAGAATGAAAGGGAATGGATGTAAGAGTTTAAGTGTGTTCTTTGTTGAATGGTTGTGAAATATGTATAACTTTTTATGTATAATTTTTTACTATGTACCTAATAAAGTTATTAATAAAAAAAAAAAAAAAAAAAAAACAGAATACATAGTACTTTTTAGATATAGCAGAGGTTGGTGAGGTTTTTTTTGGCAGGTATAAAATCTTCCAATAATCCACGTGTGATAGAGCAAGTTGTCCAGGTATTTCAGCCTCACACGTTTAATACAACCTGAATTAGTTCTCTTTTCCTATTTCCATTGAGTGTTGCGTTTTTACTAACAGTTCTCAATTGGTAGATGACTAAATATGCTTAAAATACTAAGCCAATCAGCTGCTGGGAAAGCCTGTGATACGAGAACATAAGAAGAGCTTGCTGGATCAGGCCAATAGCCCATCTAGTCCAGCATCCTGTTCTTACAGTGACCAACCAGCCTTTCTTCTATCTGTCATGACTCTTCCAACATTAAGCCTCATTGGAATGTCCACAAGTTCTAGTGTTATGAGAGAGGAAGAAAAACTTCTCTATCCACTTTCTCCATGCCAAGCATCATTTCATAATTTTTTTATCATGTCATCTTTTAATCACCTTTTCTCTAAACAAAAAACCCTTCACAACCCTCCAACCTTTCCTCAATTCCTCCAATCTTGTTTTCATTTTTCTGAACCCTTTTCAATTCTAAAATATCCCTTTTGAGTTATTGAGAATTACAGTAGTTCCTTTTCCTCAGTGGATCACATAATCACCACTATTTCTCTCCTCCCCACTACCAGTACATACCCCCCCCCCCGGGCTTGTCTATAACAATAATAACAATTTACTATGAATTTCTGTTTGAAGTGTAGACTGGAGGACATTCTGTTAATAGGTGGACTCCTCCCAATCCAGTGGGAGGAATCATCCTATTAACTGAATGGCCTCCAGTCCATTCTGGCAAACGTGATTTTGCCTTCAACTGTTTCTGGCTTCTCTGGCTTTGCAGCCCAGTTATCATCCAACCTACTACGTTATGCCTGTGAAAACACTGTGCATCTAAGAAGGAGTTTTAAGCTCTCAGCCGTGCTGTTGCAAGGTTGAAGGATACTCAGGTCTTCTCTACTAATACTGAAAAACAAAATATACAGAAATTTAGAAGTGCATTTTGCTGCTACCGCTGGAATCACCATCCCGTTTGACTCTTCTTTTTCCTGTGTGATTCCACCCTTTTAGACTGGGCACATTCTAATACACCATCAGCCTTAAGCCTAGCTTTGCACTACTGTGGTTGACAAGAGAAAGAACAAATTATATGAGTCATGGCTCTGTCCCTTACATCTAAGAAAATTTATTGTAAGTGGATTTTGATTCCCAGATTGCAGTCTGAGGTGTCTGCAGATTGACAGCGGCAGTGCCTTTATTCTGGTCTATATGGTAAAGCAGGCTGGTCAAGAAAATCAGCTGGTTTTGGCTTCAGATGTCATGTCCCGAGGTAAACCAGGTAGATGAATATGCTCTCTGTCATAACAAAACAGGAAGCCAACTACAGGAAGGCAAACTTACATTGACGAGTTAAATTGCCAACATTTCTAGAACATTTAAAATTGAAAAGTGATGTAGCTCACGCCAACTATTTGGAAGATAGTACCAGTGTATACTGATTGCATATTGACACACGACATGCTTGATAACATACATGTCTGCAACACATGATATGAGAAATGGAGTGAATGGGTATGTATGAGTTTCTTTCTAGGCAGCAGGCCAGAAGCCGTGAGAGACAGAAGACGTTGCCAAGGAGATGTGGCCAAAGCCACCTAGCCATGCTGGCACTGAAGCAACAGACACACAAAATGCTGAATATGCCCAATGTGTGGCAAAATATGGCAGACACATGGATGTAAGAGCACAGTACAGAAGCAAGTTGGATGAGACTTTTTTTTAAAAGCAGCAGTGTACTGCCAAGACTCCAGCTTCCCATTTTTTTTTCTATGAGCAGTCTAGACAGCTGAGGTGACGTAAGTATACAGCGTTATAATAGGAACTTAGATCAACTGCTGTTTATTTGATTTAATAAAGCTTTATTACTGGAATCCTACTGTTACTGTTTGGTGTGTCTTGGGGCTCCTTCTGCACAATCCCTCCCCAGATGAGGTCTGATCAATCAAGAGTCGTAAGAAAGATACTTGGGGACGTTTACTGGTCAAAATATGAATATACAACCATACAGACTGGAGTGCTAGGAATGACTGTTCCAACACACATATCGCAAAAACAAAGCATAGTTATGGCAGGAGTGGCCCACTTAGAAAATAGAATAGAAGGCTGGGATTCACTCTAGAAATGTAAGCGGTTAATCATAGCACTGGAAAAGGGAACCTTAGAAATCTAATCATACAAAACGAATGGTTAACAGAAATAATTTTTTGAAGAAGACTAGTGTGCACCTTTAACACGTGAGGTGAATTTAGAAACCATCTTGTGAGGAGATCAGGAGTGCACTGTATTTGAGAGACCATCAAGGGCATACCTTCATATAAGGCTCCAGTTACCAGATGCCCCCGCAATTCATCTGAGCATCTGTAGAAACTAGCCTACCGTACACCACTGCTTCACCCACTTTTGCTTCTGGTTCAGCTCACCACTGGCATATGATGCCTAGAAGGTTGCCCAGATGAGAATGCAGTGCTCAGTCTGGAAAAGGTCCCCCATCCCTCTCCTAAAGCATTTTCTGTGTGCCTAGTCTCTGCAACCCCAATAACATTTCTGCATGTGAAAGTGGGTTCTCTCTGTATGCGGGCTTTCAGGAGACATTCCCTAGGGTAGCATGGTTGTCTTGACAAGACAACATCCATACATTTTACTGTGTGGCAGTAATATCTGTGTACATGCACACACATACAGTGTTTCACATATCCAAAGTTGAACAGCCAAGTAACATTCTCACCTTCAAACGTCTATGTGAAAATAAATACCAACCTGTGGGAGCATTTGTATCTTTCTCAATAGAGAACTGGAGTAGTACCAGTATGATCTGTTGCATGTGCTCAACCAGTAGAATAACTCAGTCAAGCACCTATGTTGTGCTGGTTAAATACTCATCAGAGCCAAGTGCCCTTAAGACTTCCTTTTAAGTTTTGGAGTACCACTGCATCAACTGGTATAACAAAAAGGCAGCAGAGGCATCTTCTTCTTCCCAAAGGAGCAAACATCCACACACTGTTTTAGCAATATGTACTTGCCCCCCAACCTGCACCTCCTTAGAGTACATGCATCGTCCTCCTCCTCTTCCCTGCCCCATTCAGTCCTATGGAGCTGCAAGAAACTATACTTTCTGATGGAGGAACCAAAAACAGATAAATAGATACAGACTGTTCTTCTTATAGCTTTGACATCAGCCAAGTTCTTCTCTCTCCAGACCGATAAAAAGTTTATGAGATCTGAAAAGCTTGCACCCTATTAGGTTGGCTTAATAAAAGTATTGTCCTAATATGGATTTCAGAATATAACTAGGTAGGTCTCAAGTCAAATCCATTAACTGAACTACAGTGGCCACAAAAAAGGACCAAAACCATGTCCTCTGGATCCCCTCCCATTGCTTTTTGGAAGAGGGAAAATGTGTCTTGCAAGCCACAACCAATGCAGTATTTTCTCAGTAATTTGACAAGCACAGTTCTAGGATCAGGAAAACCAAATAGCACCAGATTCTTCAGCTGAAATTCCTGACCAATACCATTTTTCTTAGTGTGGAATTGGAGAAATAATAAGTTTTTCCCTGCGGCAGAAATCTCTATTTCTTGGCCTTCATAAATAACAAAGTCAGCAACTAAGAAGGCTTGTATCCTCCAAGAAGTTAAACCTTGAGCTATAAATTGACTTTCTGATACAGTGTCAAAAGAAGAGCTGTACTACAAGTAATACTGCAGCATTCCATTTAATATTTCTTCACACCCCCAGATTCCAATTTCTAATGAAAACACCGTAAAACTGAATTCTTAGCATTATTTAATATTTACATTACACCCACCCCAATTTCTACAGGGAACACTGGCTGAGGGAGAAGAATGATGTTGCAAATGCTTGTTGTCTATGGCAACACCATATAATTCAGACTGCAGCTGCAATCAACATTAATAACTCGCTCCATCTAAAAAGTGCAGGTAGGCTGGCCACAAGCAGAGGGCTAGATCCAGATATGTAATGAGCAAAGATCCACTTACAGTGGAGGAAGGAAACATGGAGGCCTTCCCCCTAAAAGCCATTCAGGAAGGCTGGGGAACTCTCCAGAACAGTATGGAAACTGGTGCTGGTAGCTGCCAGGAGAAGAAGGAATCAGTAAGTATCAACTCCCAGCAGACGTCTCCTGCTAGTGGAGAGGCAAGTCTGGATTCAGTCCATAGCATTGAGGTGGAATCTGTCTTAATTAAGTGGCTTTCTTGGTGGCTAGAAGTGCCTTTCACCAACTGTGACACGTTTGACAGCTACAGCCACTCCTGGACTGGGAAAACCTTGTCACGGACTAGTTCAAGCATTGTTTACTTCAAGGCTGGATTACTGCAATGGGCTCTATGTGGAGCTTCCCTCGCACTAGATCCCGTAAGCTACAGTTAGTACAAAATGCTTCAACACAATTGCAGGCCGGCACAATTGAGGCCATGTCAGCATATACGGTAACACCCGTGCTCAGAGATTTGTACTGGATGCTGATCTGCTAGCTAGCAGGCCAGGTTCAAGGTGCTACTGTTAGTCTATAAAGCCCCTAACAACTTGGGACCAGTTTTCCTACAAGATCGCCTTACTCTACATGTGCCCACTTGACTACTTTGATCAGCAGAACTGGCATTGCTACAGGTGTCATGTTGTACCTTTTCTGCATTTCATTTGTAAGAAACTCGGTCATTTAATGTGGCAGCACCTACACTTTTAAACTCCCTGCCTATTGATATCAAGCAGGTGCCTCCGCTGTACTCTTTTTGGTGCCTGCTAAAAACATTTTTGTTTAGACAAGCCTACCCAGATGCTTGAAATATGGTTTAATATCTCTGAGCTGAAATGTCTCTCAGGTAACAGATTAGAAACCATTAAATTACAACCACTTTTCCCACTGAAAAAATGGTATTTCGCCAAAATCTGCCAAAATTCTGTTGACAGGGCAGAGTTTTGCCCTTGCTGCAATAAAGCCCTGTCCAACTATTTATTTCCCCCCATAAGGTGAATGTCAATCATTTATTTTATTTATACACATAATTTCTATGCCACACTTGATCCAAGGATCACAGGGCAGTTTATAACATAAAAAATACATTAACGTATTAACAAACAAAAACAGCCCCTCCCCAAATATACAGTTATGTATCTATATGGGAGCAGGCAAAAGGTTGCACTTCGAGATAGCATGCGGGTGTTTGTACCAAACTTTTGCCCGGCTTCCAGACACTGTGCTCAAGCCAGGGCTTACCTGCATGGTCTCACCCTGGATTGGTTAGATCAGAGTTTAATGGAATGCTGGGAAACTGCATTTTAAGACTTAGCTGCAACCTGAAACAAAATACTGTTTCTGTTCACTTATCCAACCACACTTTCTCTTCCTGGATAGTCTCTCCCATTCCCCACCCTACCTCAGCAAACAGGAGTTCCAAAAATATGTTCAGTTGTTACTCAGGCTATTTTGGGATTTGGTCTCAGTGTTTTATACATCTGCAAGTATTGGGTTCCCCCAATCCTGCACCCTCTCTTCTGTACAAGGGTGGTGTGCCGTTTTGGTTACACCATGATCCACACTGGGAGAATGAGCTCACCTACTAGTATATAGGATGGCAATAAATGCTTTCCATAGTCGATCAAAATGGGAAACCCAAGAGAATAGCTTAGTCAATGCACATTACTGACAGGACACTTGATTTTGAAAGAGGTCTGCAAGCTAGCATTTTTAATAAAAAAAAATCTCTCTGGAGGAAAAAGGATTGCAAAAGGAGAACCGTTTACATAGGGAAAATTACTGGCTGCTTCCTATTAAGCAACCAGCAGCAGTTTCCTGAACAGAGGAGAGAGAATCTTTTGAAGCTACTGTGCAAGCCAAATTGAATTTGCCCTTTTCCTTTTCTTATCTTCTGGCATTTCAGAGAGAAGGGTCAGCAGGCACTCTGAATGCCGAAATCTCCCTCCTGGCTTACCATCATCATTAGAGGGGATCAGCTGATCCAGTAATGCATGCATATTTAGCAGTGTATCTGCATCCCAGCTGTCTATGGGGTAATGCAGACTTCAAAGTAAAAAATAAAATAAAAAACATCCCAACTTGCTTTGCTGGCAGAACTACATCTTCGCTTGGACAGCTACCTTTATACTTGAGAAGCTACTTATTGCATAATAGAGGGACACCTCACACTCTAGAGTCACGGTTGTTCTCTTCCTCATCTCCCTACCCATGAAGCCAAAACAATGCCTATTTTTTCACCAAGGAGACATGGTTAATTGATCCAGGGAGATTATTTCCATTTCAAGAGGGGCTATTTTTGCATTTCAAAAGAAAGCTACTGGAAAGAAGCAGGCTGTTTAATTTTTAATTTTTTTAAGGAGCTCTTGCAAGTATATGCTAATAGTCAATCTGGTAATGCTACGTTATCAATGAACAATGAACTGTCAATAGGAAAAAAAATAGTTGTCATCAGAAATGGTTAGCAGTACCCCACAAAAGTAACATTTGGTTCTAACAAAATCAAGAGAGACAGATGCACAGCCCTTTGAGCAGTAACCTTTAAAAAAAAAAAATCAAATCTTTTACCATGTTGTGTGTCCTAGAAAGGCTGCTAACTGAAATGGTCGTCCAATCACTTCACAGAGTTGTTACCGAGACCCAAGGCAACCAGTGTTTGGGGACTACAAGTAGGAGCAGTGATCAAGAGTCTGAAGACATAAAGGCATATTGATTTAGATTTGACAGGTCTCTTGTCCCCAAATGCCTTCAAAACCTAAGATTCTGATTGGCAAGTCTACAGGAAATAGGCATATACATTGAGATTTAGTATATCTACCAACAGGCCCTTTCAGAAAGGCTTTCAGTGCTAATAAGGGGCTCCATCCTTCCAACAACATGAGTGCCATTTAGCCAGGACATCGGCCAGGGTCTAGAGTACAAAGCAAGGGTGATACCTTTGGCAGGGAGGTGAGTTGTTATATTTGCCCACCTCCTCTGTGAGACAACAAGGTCCTTCACTGGAGGGGATGAAGATTTTCCTCATGGATGTCGAGACCCAGAGACACTGAGCTATCCTAAATTGACATGCTGGGGTAGGTCAGAGCCACATCGGAGTTATATTTCCTCATCTTCTAAATGTAGTGAAATACCACAATCATGCAAACTGAAGTTCTCCTTTGCAGTTCTTGTTCCCCCAATCCCTTCCTTGGCAGAGATCTTTCAAGAAAATGTGATTCAGTTGTTTGGCTTAATAGGTCTGCTTATAACTCATTCAGCATAGTGACTATAGCAAATAGACAGCCCCCTCCCTCTGCTTTCCAACAAAGGGTGGTGTCATTAATAATGCACTCTGTATCTCCGTCCCCTCTGCAGTGACTGAATTCTCGTCTGTGCTTTTCTGATTCTTTCTTCCAGCCAGATGCATGTGGCAACCTGCTTCAAAGTACTGCTGTTGCCATCCAATACCCTGACATGCAGAGTGCTTACCCTATTTCCAAGCCATTATGACAACCTTGCTCTTAGCCATCTCCGAAAGAACAAGCAGCACCTCCTTCGGGGATGCTAACATCCCAGCCCAATCTCTAAGCAGCTATATCATGCATAGTGACAGGGCAAAAAATTGTGGCTCCTTTTGGTGGGCTGGCAAATCATATACACTTGTAAGGATGTAGCAGGATTTATTTATTTTTAATCCCTCCATTGTAGGACTACAGATCCAGAGGATAGAACAGATGCCATAACTAGCACTACCAATAAGATCACACCCCTATAATACATGTCATTTAATTCAGGAGTACAACCACACATCTCTTCTTAGGGCAAAGGGAGTAGCATAATTTAGATTTCTTTCCCCCAGAGGCTGCAGGTTGAAAGGGCAGAACAATCCATCTTGATTGAGAGTAAGAAATAGTTAAAGGACGTTACAGATAACTAACTGGTATTGAGTTACCTTGAGCATGCATGCACATCTACAAGCACAAGCTTCATGGAATTCCTTGTTGGTGTATGTGAACAATGGGTTAAATTACAGTGCTGGGGCTCAGGTCTTGAGGAGTACAATCCCCACCCCCCAGGTCTGGATGTCCTGCGATAAGGATGCCAGGTGCACTGGGCTACCATAGCAACACCACTGAGGTCGAGGGTATGACCTGCTGAGTCATTCACTTTCCCATTGGTTCAGAAAATATGCCGAAGTGTAGAGACGGGTATAATAGCCTCTAGGACTATTGCTTTCCTTATGTCTTGTCATGTCCTGTCCATGTCCTATTGTGCTTGCGTGCCAGGGTCTGACTCTGAATCTGTGCATGTCAGGAAAAGCGGCTGTGGGTTTTGCACAGCAGCGTTAGGTAGCCTGGGGATAGTGTGAGCGGATCTCTCTGTACTTAGGTATCTTTACTTTAGAGACCAGAAGAACTGCATAGAGAGTAGTGTTTAGCTCTTGCGTCTGGAGACAATAGAACTGTGTGGGAGAGGAGTTTTCCCCTTAACTGGGGACTCTGGAAGAAGCTGTTCTGCTGGGAGCAGGAAATCTCTGGAGACCCTGCTGGGGCTCCGCTTACTCTGCTGATACATCACACGGGTTGAGGTGTGGTGGACTACCAACCGTCTTCCACAAGTGACCAACAGTCCTGACTGATGTAAGAGCATGTGTGAATCTGCAAACACAGAACTCCTTTCCAAATGAGCATCAAAGGCCTATTTAGGAAAGTTTTTAATGTTTGATGTTTTATTGTGCTTTTAATATTCTGTGGGAGCTGCCTAGAGTGGCTGGGGAAACCCAGCCAGATGGGCGGGGTATAAATAAATGAAATTATTATTGTTGTTGTTATTGTTGTTGTTGTTGTTATTGTTGTTGTTGTTGTTGTTGTTGTTGTTGTTATTATTATTATTATTATTATTATTTCAATGCCAGATCATTTTCAGTTACTCAAAAGAATATGGATTTAGTTACTGAGATTCTGCAAATTCCTATGCTGGGATTCTGCACATTCCTATTTTAGACAAAAGCAGAAGGTAATCTGTTGCAGTAAGAACACCTCATCTTCTTAGTTATATCTGTGAAAGCAAAACTGATGGCTTATGTACAATAGCTTAAAAAAAAAACAAAAAACTGTCAATGTAGTAGATAGGAATGTGACCTAAGTCTGAAGTCCAAGTATTACCTGATCCATAGAGCTATTAGTTTGTCTTAGAAAAACTGCAGTTAACCTTGTCCCTTGAACTTTACATGTGGATAGTACTGACCTACTTTTACAGAGCTACTATTAAGAATGACTGAGAATGTATGTGAAGCACTTTGGGCACAAAAAGCTATTTTGGAATACTGTACTCTATGTATAAGAATAAATATTTATTCTTATGGCTAAACAGCCAAGCATAGTAAAACCAGAATTTCAGCATAATTTTTACATAAACATTATGTATAAGGGATTGTACATCTTTTTCTTCTTCTAATTTTTATTGACTTATTATGCAAACATAAATAAAACAAAGAATACAACATTTCTACTGAATACACAAAGAAAGGAAAAAGAAGAAAGGAAAAGAAAAAAGAAACAAAACAAAACAGAACAAACGCAAACAGTAAAAAACATAAGTATAATACAAAGTAACCATAATAGTCATCCCAGAATGTAATTTCTTTACCTGAATACTGACCCTTCTGGGGTGAATCTCCTTCTATTATACTTTTGGTTTTTGATTTTGACTTCTGTTGACCTTATGGTGGTTCATTTCCTATAACTAGTACCATTTCTCTGTGTTTTAATATATTCCTTATCTTGGTATAAGGAGACATTTTCCCACTTACGGGTTTATTCTAAACACAACCAAACATTGGTTGTTGAACCTTGACTCAATAGGTAGGTCCAGATTCCTTCTGGACTATTTTATTTGACTTGTTCCTTAAGACTTCAGTCAACTTAGCGAATTCCAAGTACTCTATTTTCTTTTGTTGACCAATTCACCCAAGTATTTTCATCTGATATGCACGATGGATTTAGAGAGCCCTGCACTTTGTGGATAGTCTAAGAATGAACAGCCAGCATGATGTGTCTCTTTGCCTTGTAAACAGCGTTCTACCTTGGAATACATTTGCTGCTGCACTGTTTTTCAACAATGCACAAGACTCTTGAATGCAGTCTTACAAGATAGTCAATAAAAGAGGAAATTCTACACTACTATTTATTTGCAATTCAAACTTTACCCTGTGTGTTGGGACAATAATTTGTTTTCTTAGAAGTTTAGCCTCTGGCCAGACATTGTTTTGATTTTTAGGATTTGACAGGTTTCATTTGCCAACAGCAATTCTTCCTTTATCAGTTCCAGTTTTATCTTCCCACAAGGTCCCTGAAGCAAGCTTCCTGGCCAGTGACTGATATCCAGCGATCAAAATCAATACTAACAAACAATAACCACTCTTTTTCTAAGATAAAAGGAGCTTGCTTCCTTACCTTCACTGACCACCTGAGGGCTAGAATCCATTTATTCAAGTCAGCCACGTAGTTTGAAGTGTGTGCTTTAAAAAAATGGCATAGAAGTCTTGCTATGTCAAATGTTTTCCTTTCCAGAAAGGAAGGCAAGGAAACTGTTCTTAGCAAGAAGCTTGCTTAGTGCAGACTGGACAACCTGTTTTAAAGATCCACCGTATTTTTAAAAATTGTATTCTTTGTAATTTTAAAAATTGTTTTTAAAGTTGCATTGTTGCAACCTGCTCTGGAACCTCAGGGTGAAGAGCAGATAATGAATTACAACAACAATAGTAATTACTACAAATCACTACAGGAGATGGCATTGTGGGGACAGTTGTGTGTGACAAGAGCTACCCTAAGCTAAATGCTGGCGTCTGAAGTTCAGCAAGCGGCAAATATATACCGGTACATGGTACACAAGAGGATAAAACAAGTAATAATGAGAAACAGAAACACACAAACTTACTGGAGAAGTAAGTATCTGAATATTCATTGAAATATGAGAAAGCCAAAATAGCAGAGAGAATGTTTGTCTAGGATCCAGAAGAGCTGGGTTCACTCACAAGTTGGCCTTGGGCCAGTCTCTGTGACTCAGTCTAAGCTACCCTCTAATGAGGGCAATGTGCTGGCACCTTGAGCTCCCTGGAGGAAGGGTAGGATAAAAAAAGTGACACTTAACTATCTACCGGTACTTCAGTATATCCCACAGTACTCTGATGGGAAAGGCTCCTCTTAGCCTTGCAACTGTAGATCAGTCTTAGCAGAGCATGTGTGTATTCAAGCTCAAAAAAGTGGCTTTGCTTCCCGCTAACCTCACATACAGTATTTGTTTAAACACACCATACTAAGTTGTTCAGTTCTCACATCCAAGACACATCTACATGGAAGGAAAGTCCCATTGATTTCTGCTTACGATCACAGCCCATGCAGGCAAGCAAAAGTACACTACAGTCTACTTCAATAGAAGAAGCTTCTACCAATGAAGCCCAGAAGCAGTGGTCCACTGCCAAGAGCACTGGCTGGCAACATATTACTGCAGCCAGGACCAAAGGAGGTCTTCTAGTGCTTACAGAAATATCAGAAAAGGGGGAAAGCACAGTCAGCAAGCAGCCCTATTGTTCTGGTCACCGACAATACAGTACTTCAGATCTGAGTAGGTTATACTGACCTGGGGAATAAATAAAAAAGCAGCTTCTTTGCAAGAGCACACAAAGCCCAATTTAAGCAAGCATGAGCATGTAACTAGCTTTACAAAAGCAGCACACTGGCAGCTAAACCTTCTGCATATGGATTTAGGACAGGAGTGGACAACGCGTCCTCCAAGCAGGTTTTGTATAGCTCAAGGAGTCATATTAATCCCACCTTTTTACTCTCAAGCGTGTGCTTTAAGTCTTTGCAGCTATGCTGCCCCAGAGGGCAAGAAAACAGAGAAGGTATATGCTGGAAGTGAGCTTTTTTTTTTTTTTAATAATAATTTTTATTAAATTTTCAGTTTTACATTTCAAAATAAACATTTTACAAACTGTAAAATAACCAATGACTGCCCTTCTTCTCCTTCAGGAAGTGAGCTTTTGATTTAAATACTCATTGATGCATTGGTGTTCAGATAAACACAGTCTAGGAAAGGAAATGCACTCATGAGTTGGAGTGGCTTTCCCAGTTAATTCTGATTTTAGCAATTTGGCTGTAAGAAGTAAAGCCACCACTAGCAAGGACTGGGGATGACAATGGAGTAGCTTCACCCATATAGATCTCAAAAATAATGTCTTGCTGAGAATCTTGTTCTCTACATCCAAGCGAGTCCAACTCAACAGATATTTCACTCCAAGCAAAAAATAGAACTGGGATGTTTCTCCTCTCAATTCAGACTGTAAGAGGAGCTTACAGTCTGAATTACTTCCCCAGCTGTTTCGTACTTGTTTGACTTACCAAAGGCTATGAGTAGAGAATACCCATTTGATTCCAGCTGAGTCACAGAAGAATCTTTGGAGGGAGCCCAGTGCTCTTCTGCGTTCTACAGACTAGATGAGCCCACACCCTGCATGGACTCGCCTACACTGTCAGCAGCCAAGTTCATGGATGGCATCCTAAAACAGAATCTAGTTTCTCAGCATGAGGCTGAGGGAAAGCTAGAAGAATATGCAACAAAGGATGCCTACTGCATATCTAGGAGGAGTATTCTATGTTCCAGTAGCCCCTGGAGTGATCTCATATTGAATGGAATTACTCCGTGAGATTTGCGCCAGCAGTGTTGCTTTTTCACCCAAGCATGTATGGCCTCCTGAAAGCTACAATCATTTTATTTATTCTTGGACTTCAAACTACCTGCATGTGTAACCTCGGTTGAGTCATAAGTAGTTATTTAAGCTACTCACTCAAATAATTATAAAGGTAGGACCTGCTCGGAAATGGAGCAGTCTTTCAAGTCTTACTTTATTGCAGGAGAAGGTTACTGAAGAAGAAAAAAGTAAGAGTCAAGTCTTCAATTCTTCAAAGTAATTGTCCAACCAGGTCTTCTATTCTTTCAGTAACTGTCCAACCAGGTTACTAGATGGAATAAGGTATCATGTGATACCACAGCTATTTACAGATAGGGAATCAATTAGCTTAACTGTCAGGTGGCTGGAGGGTTTAGGCCAGAAATGTTTCAGGTGAGTTTTTAAGCACAACTATAAAAGTTCACTCAGCTCTTAGTTCACACATCTGTAATTGCATTATCAAGCTACACAACAGTCAGCACAGCCCAAACTAAGGTGAATTTACATTTAAGAAACCTCAGGCAGAAATCCTGGAGTTCAAAAGTGTTGCAGTTTACTTCTCCAATGATGACTTTCTGAAATCCAGAAATAAGCACTTATCAGGAAAAACACACAGGAGGATTAATCATGGATTTCATGGAGTAGGGAAGCAAGGATCAGATGCTATTAAGATATGGAAAACTAAATAGTTCCAAACATGATCAGCTGTAAGTGACCCCCTTTCACAAACTGTGGTAGAGAATTTCCCCATGTTCACCAAATTGCTATACAGGGAGAGAAAAGAAGAGACTGAATTTTAAAGGTACCCATGGCAGCCAAGCATTGACAGCTACTGTATATACCACACTCACAGATGCATGGAAGCAGATCTACATCTATTGGTAAAACATGTACTGATTACGGTTTTGCATCTTTGATTAAAGCTATTCTGTAAGCAATCATTCAGTACCTGATTTTATTTATTTTATATTAAGATACACATTTATTCTTGTACACCTTGAGCTTTTTAGAAAAGGTAACAGAAATGTAATAAATACTGTATATTAAGCCATCCTATAAATCAGCCTTGGAACAATACAAAAGGTAAGAAACCACTTGAACCTATAATCTAGCTCTTCCTCCCTCTGAAACATTAAAATACCAACTCCTGGCTTTCTCCTCTGTCCTGATAAATCATTTTTTGTCTACTGAATGAAGCTAACTGGTACTGCTAAAACTGTGGAGGTGAACAAAAAACTAATAACGTATTCATGATTTGTATTACTTTTTACTGCTGATATGAGTAAATACCATATTAGATTTACCCTATTCCAATATACCAACCTTTAAAAAGGAATTGCTTTACAATGGATCATAATCAATGAATACTTATTTAGATCAAGATAAGACAGATTCCCAAATAATTAATTGGCTTACTGCTCAAAGATTCTGAACTTGCAAATCATAATTTAGTTAATTTAAAAATGCAGAACAGTTAAGTCTAATACTTATGTGGAATCTAAAAAAAGTATACAATATTATCTAGTTGTATCAAAATGTTTTCTGAACAAATATGATGACAGGAGATAATGTCATGTGTAATGAACACTCTTCCATCTCCTAAGACTACCTGAATTTGAGTGTTTTGCTGCAGCATGCTAAAGTTTCTACATCTAAAGCAAAAAGAACAGATTAGCACTTGGCAGCCTTTCCTTGGTTTTCCAATAAGGCTGAAATTTAGGCACATATATTCATGTGCAAAGAGTTATACTTTTACACAGTTCTGAATACCTCTAGTGGACTTTGCTTACTACAACAGATAGAGGTACTGGCCCACACCATTTATGTCCAAGCTTAAATATACAGAAAACACAGTGGAAGCAACACAGAAGGGAAAATCACACACCAGCAGCCTAACCCTTTGCGTGTTTGCACAGGAGTCCCACTGAATGCAATTAGTCTTCCTTTCCAAGTGTGCATAGGATTGCCACCACCTGCCACTTCACTTGCAAGAGCACTTGTGCCTTGATTAAGAGGTGATCTTTCTCCTCCATCTTCTGGAAGGAGGAGGGGGAAGAGAGAGAGAAGAGCAAAGATGCTGAAGTGCTCTGCATGGATGGGACCAGAGAAGAGGACAAGCAATTAAGGCTTGTTACGAAAACAAGCAAGCACTATGGAGTGTGCTCCCAACCAAAGAGCAAACCTGATGCTGTTAAACCAAAGGGGCATAAAGATGAGTTGCAAGCACAATACCTTCCCTCCTATAGGTCCCCTACATGAGTAGGCAGACACATAGAAAAATCAAGAGCAGCTTCTACCAACCTGCATTCTTCCCTCAAGACACCCCCAGTCCTTTGGGACCACAACTTCTGCCAGCTCCTGCTTACAAAACTGGTAAGTTCTGGAGGTTGTTCTTTTCCCCCTTAAAGTCCTGTTTGCTATAAGAGAAAATATGCACACTCACACTTTTATGCACACAAAACGCTGTATCGATGAGAAGAGGTATTTATTGACATGAAGACATTAAGGAAAGCTAAGACAGGCAACAGTGATTATATCTCATGCTTTATGAGCCACAACTAAGAGCTTCAGTTTTATCTGCTATTTGCACAAATATCTAAAATTCATTTCTGCCTGTACTCCAAATTCCCAAGGACTGCAGATGAGAGCATGCAAGAGGTTATACACATTAGAAGTTCTTATCCAATAGCCAGAGTGAAAATGTAAAACAAAGTTCATGGAATATCAAGAGAAACTGACCACAAGGGCAGACAGCAGATGGAATATATAACATGCTTCACTGAATAGTTTGTGAATTTTGCAACTATGGAATGGGCCCTCCGCAAAAATCATGGCATAGTTTCTCTTACGAAGTTTTATATTCTTGTAGCAGCAAAAATTCAAAATATGGTAGTTGTATTTGCTAAAGAAGCAAAACCAAACAAACCCAACAAGGATTCCAAGGCAGGTACTAGTGTTTCTATGGGCTGCACAACACCTTATATTCTTTGACATTTCCATTGCCACTTTATTCTCTCCTTTTTTTTAGTGTTAAAGTGTAGAATTCAACCAAGCACTAGGGAGATTGTTCCACCACCATTAGAGAAATTCTATCAGAACCATCTCCCCTTTCCTCCTGCTGTACAATGTTCTAACCTTCCAGAGCAGTTTTGCAGGAGGCATGGGGGTGGAGAGGGGGTGAAACCCTATTGTGCTAGCACGAGTCCTTGCATTGGCTTCCACTAACAGAACAGGTTAGCTGAATTCAGCCAAATATGTCTACTCCACTTTTCTTTATAAATAAATTCAAAGAACCTTACAAAAACATTAAAAGTAATTGCAATCAGATTTTTTAAAATAATAATAATGATAGAACAAGGGCGGGTTAACACAAGTTTTAAAGCAGGAAGATAAAAACATCAAAGCACATTAAAACATGAACAATTTTTTTTTTTAAAAAAAAGGTTTTTGCAGCATGCCTGAAGCTGAAAAGTGGAAGTGGGAAACCACAGGACTGGCAGCTGAATGCGGCCATCCAGGCCTCTCTGTCTGCTCCTGGAGACACTCTCCAGATAATGACCCTTCTCAACATCCCTGCTTCACACAATTCTTGGGTATTTTTGCCTGGCTGGAATGTGCCTTTAAACCTCATTAATGACTGGAATAAAAAAAGGAGTGTAGAAAGAAACCAGCTTACTGCCCCAAGGTAAAATTTACCTGTGCTGCTCTTCCCACTTTGCCTCTGGCCCTGCCTACCACCCCCATGTGGCCCCCAGAACATTGACCAGTAGGGAATGTGGCTCTCAAGCTGAAAAGGGTTCCCCACTCCTGCTTAGAACAGAGGGAGCCAGACACATTTCTCTAAGGAAAGAGTTGCATAACCTGGATACTTGAGTAGAAAAAATATTCATCCCATGTCCCAACCAACCATACCTCTCAAAGTGGTGCAATGTATAGCAAGGCCTCTGATGTTGAACCAGTAAGCTGGTTTCCCCCTCAAAGAATGCCAACTGAATAATTCAAGCCATAACATTTTCATAATGCAATCTCAAACTAAAATTCATGTTTAAGCAACACTTTTGCCAGTATTTTCATGAACAAGTAGATTTTTGCAACGATGAGGAACTGCATATGGTTAACTGAGAAGGGGGAAATACAGCTTAGACACAATGCTTCAGGGGGCTTAATTTGTAAGTCTCCAGTTAATGGGACATTTTGCTGAACTGTTATTGCACCACTCAGTTCACAATCATGAGTCTTCAAGATCAGAGAGTGAAACATACCCTGATGCTTTAAGTATTTTAACTGTCAAGACATTACAGAACACCTTTACCTGTTATGGCGGTACCAGGTACGGTATGGGAAGTTAAACATCTGAGCAAAGCATGACCCTGCCAAATTAACCAATTTAAGGATTCCTCTACAATTAAAGGCTGGTCAGTAAATAGACAAATAATTAAAACTACTAGAAAAACTTCATAAGACTAATGCAGGCCAAAAGAAGTCGAATCTCCATTTAGCATTTAACATTGCAGAGGAAACAGTATAACAGAAAAGGGGAAGAAAGTTACATCCAAACAAGAGCACAGAAGGCTTGCCAATGAAGACACATATTCACACTAATGATTACTGATGGGAAAGCAGGAGACACTCCCTCTGATTCCCTAATATTCAAATGACTACTAAGAGCTGTGTTTTAAACTACAAGATAGGAAATCCAAACCCAATAGGTCATTAGCTTCTCTCTTTGTATCAAATTAGTGTTTACAAACTGAGAGATGACAAAGAGCCCTTGATTGGAAAATGGGATAGAATCTCTTACTAATTATGTATGTACATGCAGAAAGAGAAAGTGAGTGTAGAGAATGGAACAAAATGGTTGGAAGTACTGCAGGTGCCCAGAAGCTGCAGCACACGGCCTTGTAGTAATTTAAAATATAATGTAAACAATGTGAATGGCTTGGGTTTAAGAAGCACATACAAATCGGTAAGAATCAGAAACGTATGTGTATGTGTGTCAAGCAACAAGACTGGTAATCACTATACGGAGCAGTCAGTGAGAAAGGAGAGGGAATGCAAAGAAACCAATTTTCACCTTCTGTAAAATGAATTACATGACACGGTGGTGACATTTTATCACCCACACAATAAGGGAGTCAACCCCTGATTGGGAGGTGCACAGAAGTTGCTCTACATATGGAATCTTTGGGCGGGAGGCAGCATCTCTGAAAACTGTTTGCCTAAGCCTCTTTCAGAACCATTTCGAGGGACAGCAACCTACCACACAGCCCTACGCTTCTAATTTAACCCATCACATCTCGCAAGGAACCCAGGCTTTGAAACAGCAACCTTTTCCTCCTAGTCCAACTCTGGTCATGCAGCAAGGCTATTCTCTTAAAAGCAAAAATGACTAGTAGTGATTCTCAGCATGCAAAGATTCTGAACACAGATTTGATCATGAAGGTACAGTCAAATGGTAATAAATCTGTTCTTTCTCTTGCTGCCAGTAGATGCTACCGACATGCAATATTTATCCCTCTCCCCTACATGCTTACAAAAGGATTACGTCATCAAGCCAGCCAGACATGGACCCAAAACATCCAGTCATGTTCCGGTCCCTTCGTCCCTGCCAGCAGCAAGAGAGGCTTCCATAAGCCTCTTGATGAAAGGGGCCTGGAGCAAGCAGATCCCTAGAGCACGATATCATCATGCCAAGAGAACAAGCTAAGGTGGGGGATCCGTCAGGAAAAGGGAGGGTAAGCAGAGCTGCAGAGAAGAAACAGCTGAGCAAACGGAGGGCAAGGAGCTTCCCTGCAAAAGAAAGAGTAGTTGACAGCAAAAGGGGCTTCCCGCCCCCCTTTCCTTCTACTGAAGGGTTTGAGAAACCTTAGCACAGGCAGGAGATGCTGTTCCTCCTTATGCCAGCACAGCAATGTGCCTTAAAGTGAGGCCAGTCTCACCACTGCTCAAGGACAAGATTTCCTTTGAATCCTGAGAAAAATACCAGTTTTGGATTTCTGCCTCTGTTGATCTTTCAAAAATAAAATTGCCTCGACCCTGACCTTGTGCTTAGGACAGGGGCACCGGGCACTCAGGGCCCCATTAGGATCATAACATCCACTGCCTCATATCTGGAGTGAGATCTCTAAGCAATGCTTCATAACAGTCTCACCGAAAACCATAAAACACCCCCCCCCCAAAAAACCCCACACTCCTGAAGAAAGCTTCTCCAGAGACCCTTGGCACTACAACTCACCTTATGCCATAATTCTCACCTGTGCATTTTTTTTGGGGGGGCTGGGTTGGTGGGAGCAAAAGCAGGTCAATCACCCCACCATCAAAAACGCAGAGGGGTGTCAGCTTCTCAAAACTTCCTTTTGAAGGGCGGGGGTGGGGGGAGCAGGAGGAGAGGAGGGGACACAGTTCAAATCCTGGTCAAGTAAAAGCAACGGGGAAAGGATGTTTCTCCACCCAAAAGTGCGCGGTGTGGGTGGGAGTTCAAGGCAGGAAGAGGAAGAATACACTTTGTGACTATTGGGGCGGCTGGAGAAACAGCCCCCCGCCCATAAACGATCTTCTCCCCTCCCGCACATTTCCCCCGATCACTTTCTCCTCCCTCCCTCCCCCAGCCGTGTCCTTTGCGAAGGAGGCACCTCCGAGGCCTGGAAGGGCGTCTCCCCTCCATCCATCCATCCACCCCCCCACCCCGCCAAGGCCGGGGCCGAGCCTGCCGCAGAGGTGCGGCCGCGCAACCCCGAGACCCCTTAAGGGTGGGGGTGGGGGGTGAGAAGCCGGCGGCGCCCCTTCCTCCCACGGGGCGGGGGGGGGGGACGACCTTCGGGGGCGGAACGGGCTTATCGCACCCTATTCCCCCCCCCCCAATATTCCTCATATTGAACCGCCCTGAGTCTTGCGTGGGTGTAGGAATAATAATAATAATAATAATAATAATAATAATAATAATAATAATAATAATAATATTGGGGAGAGAAAGAGCAGCAGGTGCGTTGTTGTCATGTCCCCCCCTCAGAGAGAAGATGCCGGGGGGGGGTTGGAAAGAGGCGACTTAGGACCCCCCCCCCAATTATCCTTAACGGCGAGGGTTCCTGAGGGGAGGGATCTCCGCCGGCCCCGGACTCACCAGCGGCTGCATCTCGGCTCTCACGGCGGGCACTTGGAAGCGGTCGATCTCCTCCATCATGGTGCCGGCGGGAGAGGGAGCCGGGCCGGGAAGGCCGAGCGGGCGGAGGGCGGGCGAGAACCGGGAGCTGCTGGAGGAGGAGGGAGAGGAGGAAGCCCGGCCTCAGTGTCGCTGGGGCTCGCCCTCCGCCACGGCCGCCGCCTGCCTCATCCCCTCAGAGATGCTCCTGGCGAGGAAGGAGAAGAAGGAGACGCGCCGCCGCCGCCTCAGAAAAACCCTCCACAGCCGGCCGCGGTGACTCCGCCCTCTCAGTGCGCACGCGCGAACTCGGGTGCTTTTTGGGGGGGGGGGTTTGAAGCGCCGCTCCGGTCCCTGGAGGCTCTCCGGCAGCCTCGTCACGCGCCCCGCCCACCACATCTGCATATTCATCAGAGGGGCGGGGTTGCGTGACGAAGCAGCGCTCTGCCCTCCGTCGGGCTGGACCCCGCCCTCCTCAGGAGTCCCATCTCCGCCCCCATTGGCTCTTTGCTCCGCAGCCAGGACGCAGGGGGCGCTTCCAACTCGGGGACGGAGGGAGACGGACGGTGGGCGCGGCCAATCTCAGGCGGGCACGACTTTCTCGTCAATCTCTGTGGTCGAAAGGAGCGGCGGCGGCGGCGATGGAACCCACTTCCGTTTGGTTGCCATGGATGCCGAGATCAACTTCCGGCAGCTGGCCGACGAAAGCCGGGCGTAAAAAGAAAGAGAGGAGGATTTGAAATAGTAAAGGAAGAGAGTCGGGCGACCACCTCCGGCCATTGACGCGGAGGGAGGAGAGCCGCAGATATGCCCCCGAAAGAGTTTACCAAGCGCAGGCAGGTGAGAAAAGGGAAGGAGGGAAGGAAGGGGGGGGGAATCGGTCGTGACGTCACCAGCCGCACTTGCCCACGACCCCCCTGTGATTGTTGTTGTTTGTTTGTTTGTTTGTTTGTTTGTTTGTTGTCATACTCTCCAATGAAAATAGGGATGTCCCATTCCATAATGATAATTTTATTCTGGACAGGATTGCCTTCAGACAGCTCGGGGGTCGGATAACTCCACACCCTCCAATATTTCTCCCATGAAAATAGGGGCCTCCTAAGGAAGATTGGGACATCCCAGGATCAATTCAGAAACCTGGACGGCTTCTCGAAAACAGGGACATTTTGAGGTCTTTGTTGTTGTTGTTGTTATTCCATTTCTATTATTTGTTCTATCATTTAAATTCCTGCCCTTCATCTAAGGCTCACAGGGTGGTTTGCAATATAAAAATGCAAAAAATACATACCATAATGACAAACAAAAATAATACCTCCCCAGTTTTAAAGGCCATAATTAGCTAAACCCTGGGAGAAGAGGAATGTTTTTTGCCTGGCACCTAAAGATATGTAATGAAGGTGCTTAGCAAGCCTCTTTGGGGAGAGCATCCCACAAGCAGGGAGCCACCACAGAAAAGGCCCGTTCTTGTTTTGTGCCCTCTGGGATGAGGTAACTTGTTGGGTGGATTTGTCGCTGGTTTCTCATCATTCTGGGGAAAAGTTACAACAGAGATGCTTCAGGGTTCTTTCCTGGGCCTGTTGTTGTTCAACATATAAAAAGACTTTGATGAAGGAATTGAGGGGATGAGTATCCAATCTACAGATGATACCAAACTGGGGGTGGGGGTAGCTAATGCTGCTGAAGACAGCAATGTGATTCAAGATGACTTTAACAGATTGGAGAACTGGGCCCAAACTAACAAAATAAATTTCAGTAGGGACAAATGTTTGCACTTAGGCAGGAAAAACCAGTTGCACAATTATAGAATGGGGGATTATACACCTGGCTTGACAGTGGTATGAGTTTCCTTGAGAAAAATCACATTTTGTGAGTCAGCACAACAACTGTGCCACTTGCTGACTACTAATATTTTGCCAGCTGATAAAAGGTCACAGATATGGTGATTTGCCTATTACAGCACTTAAGGTTCCCACATGCACCCTTTCCACCTTTCCCCTCAAGAATACGGGTGAGAGGAACTTCAGCAGCACCCCCATCCTGTGCTGTTCCTCATCCTCTCATGGAGGGGGCAGTCCATGGCCAAGGTGGCCTCTTAAGGGGGAGGGGTGTCATAAAAAGGACAGAAAGTGATGCTGATCTGCATAAAATGTGCACCTATTTCAATTTATATGCATTTATTATTTATTTATTTATTCGTTGCACTTATATCTCATCTTTTCCTCCAAGAAGCTCAAGGTAGTTCTCCCTCTTCTTCACTTAAACCCCAAAACAACAAGCCTGGGAGGTAGGTTAGTCTGAGAGAAGCAGATGCTATACCGCAAGGCCACCCAGAGAGCTTCATGGTCAAGTGGGGATTTGAGCCCTAGTCTCTCCCAAGTCTTAGTTTGGCACTCTAACCACTGTGCCATGCTGGCTAACTATAGAAAGATAGATTTAGACATAACTAAATTTAGATGGAAATGCGACCCACCTCTACCTAGTGACCTGTGTGTATGCTCACCCTGCTCCCCAGGTTTTGATTTGATTTAATATTTGTATTCCGTTTTTCCAACAACAAAAATATTTTGTCTCTTGAGTGTTGGATTAGCATAGATGTACTTCACTTTCAGTTTTATTCAGTAGTTGCAGGTGTGGAGATGTGTGTGTGTGTGCAACGACCTTTTAATGTTCTGTATCATTATAAAGCACAACAATTCTCTATTATCAATTGCCTTGCATCTGGGTTTGCTGTTGCCCCAAGGTAGACTCAGATTTGGACAACTCACAGGTCACCCCACTCCAAAGAGGGAAGGCCTCAACACCTCCTCTACTATACCTTCCTGGTTTGGGGATGACTGCCTTATACCTTCTCCTGCTTCAAAGTCATGTAGGAGTATGTGACTCCAGAATCAGCTACAGGCCCTTTAAGGCAGCCCTGTTTAGGGAGACTTTTAATGTTTAATAGATTGTTGCATTTTAATGTTCTGTTGGAAGCCGCCCAGAGTGGCTGGGGAAACCCAGCCAGATAGGCGGGGTATAAATAATAAATTATTATTATTATTATTATTATTATTATTATTATTGGTTGCAGACAGCTCTTCCAGGGGGCAGAGCCGTCAGAAAGGGGCAGCTTCTGGCTGGTCTTTTGCTGAGAACAACTGTAGTTCAGCCTGTAAGGCGCACAAGGAGCTGACCAGGGTCCTTGATTGTCAGATCAGAATCCTGGACAGCTCCGAGGAGACCCTGCTGGCTGAGATATGGAATGCTGTACAGCAGTGTTCCCCAACCTTGGGCCTCCAGCTGTTTTCGGACTACAATTCCCATCATCCCTGACAACTGGTCTTGCTAGCAAGGGATGATGAGAGTTGTAGTTCCAAAACATCTGGAGGCCCAAGGTTGGGGAACACTGCTGTACAGTACATATTTCTCAAAGGACTTGCATTGCACCATCCAAAGAAAACCTTTATGTTTTCTCTTGCTCTGATGTACTGGATTGCCTGACAGTCCTTTTATGTCTGCCCCAGCAAAACTGAAGGCAAGAAGAATTTCTGGAATGACCTCAAATAATAGATTCAACTGTTCTAATGGTTCATCTGCCAAAAGTCACATTTGCTTGAACATACAGTAAAGGATCAATTTAGATCGGCTTGTTGATGCTGCACATTGTCAAATGAATGGTGCCTTTTAAACAACCCTGGGTGATTGGTTTTGGGATCATGAAAACTAATGACTCAGGCAAACTTTGATTCAATGGTGTATGAATCATATCTGTGAAACATAAGGCAAAGTGTTGCAAGGAAGTTTTGCAGAAAATGTGAGCAGTCTCCCAAGACTATAGTCATAACCCAGCAGGTGGTTACAGAGATGCCTGCTATTTCTAGATGTTTATAAAACTATCTTCCAAAAGTTCAATGGCAGCTCTGTGTGTCTCAGGCAGCAGATTTAAGCACACTGGTGAATAGGGGTGATTTAGCTGCTCTGCTAGTAGTCGCTGCAGGGAACACGAAGAACTGCATTTCTTCTGCTTGTTATAGTAGCCTTTCACTGGTATGCGTAGGCTGGACAAAATTTAAAACAGGATTAGGAAATGGGCTACCTGCCGGGTTTAAGTACACATCAGCCTTTGCTTTTTCCAAAGACACAGCAATAAGGACAGAAAGATAAAGTGCTTTTACCAGGCAGGATGAGTCTAAGATTGTATCTGCATTCCCTACTGCCACCACTGCTCTGACAGAACATGAGGTGGGATCAACCCAATGCAGTATCCCTAGGACACACACACACACACACACACACACACACACACACACACACGTACACACACACCCTCTCCCCCCACCCCGTAGCATCATTCTGGAGCAACATTTTGTCTGTGCTGATTGCAGGGGAACTCAAATGGCTAACAACCAGCAATCCTTTCAGCCTCACCCTGCCTAGTTGCTGGCCCATCCCATTCCCACCTCCACCGTACATCCCATCACCAATCCTGCTGACTGCTGGGCCACCCAATAGGCCCACCCAGAACCAGCTCAAACTTTGGGAAAGAAAAGAGCAGGAAAAATGAGGGCCTAATGACAGGTAAGAGAGAAGGAGAAAGGACCTGGTAAAAGGGGAGGGATAGATGGGATTGCCCAGGGCCCCCACAAAACTGGAATTGGCCCTTCCCTGGGAAATGTAGTTTTCCTGGGGTGTTTTAACTCTTCTGCATGGACATCAAGTGTCCTGGAAACCATATGGCCTTTAGCTCCATAGTTTCCAGAAATATTGGTGTCCATGTAATGATCTAGCTGGTGGCCTGGGAAACTGCAGTTCCCACTGTCTCTGGCACCAGGTATGCTGCCACAGCAGTGTTCCAGCTGGTACCAGGGTGGAAGGTGAGCGAGGCCCTTCAGCTGCCACCAGAATTTCCTGCTGCCGCTACCACAAAGCCAGCTACATGGGAGAGGTGTTTGGAGCAAGCTACAGGGTGCATGGTCCTAGGCACTTCCTTTCTGCCTGCTCTGCCACTCTCTGGATTCTCTGGTTTTAATGGAGCTGCTTTTGCTGTGTTACTTTTTCTGTATTTGTCCTGTATTTAAGATTTTGGTTTACTGCATGGTTTATTTCTGGCCTGTTGACCATAATAAACAGAGGATGACAATGGTTCTGAGCAGCCCAGCCAGTGGCAGCCAGAGGCCACTCGTTCTGCCCAACCTTTCTTGACATAAGAGCTGCTCTCAGCGTTAACTCCCAGAAGCTTTATTGTCCCCAAGTCTCTGTTCAAGGCATTTTGGTATAGAGAGTGATGCTAATATATTATTTATTCAGAACCTATAATTAGCTAACAAGTAAAACTTGGCAGTATATTCTGAAAAGTATGTTTTTATAGACACATTTTTATCTCTCAAACCTATAAGTAATGCTTTATGTTACAACATTATGTATATTTTATGGATTGCCATATTCCCTGCTGCAGCTGCTGTTATCTACTCCAAGCCTCTGCAAATAAAACAGGTTATAAATATAAACAGATGAACTTAACAGGACTAAACATGCAACTTCGCTGGGTTTAAAGGAGCTGACATTTATATGTCCTGAGGAACGCTTTCTTTCAAGATGGAAGCCCAGGAAGATCACAGGATGTATAGCTTTGCTGGCTGCGGCTCTAAGATTACATACTTCTTTCGACTTCAGTATACTTCAGGGAGAGTGCTCTGGATTTAAAAGCTTTCAGGATCACCTCTAGGTGTCTTCAAGCCCAAAGAGAACATATTTCATGCTTAATGGCCGAATCCCATCCCCGGCTTTAGCCAAGGCTGGTGCCTCAGCAAACACAGAGATATTTAATATGAGGCAAGCTTTCTGCCTGCATGGCAGAGCTTTCCAAACTGTGTGTTGCGACATGTTAGTGTGCCGGCTGCAGTGTGTTAGGTGTGTCGTGTGAACGCTCCTCCCGGGACTGGAAAGGGGTTAGTTTATAACCTCTGGTTTGCTAGTAAAACTGAATTACTGTGTCGTGAAAGGGAAGTAATAGTACCACTGTATTCCGCTCTGGTCAGACCTCACCTGGAATACTGTGTCCAGTTCTGGGCACCACAGTTCAAGAAGGATACTGACAAGCTGGAACGTGTCCAGAAGAGGGCAACCAAAATAGTCAAAGGCCTGGAAACGATGCCTTATGAGGAACGGCTTAGGGAGCTGGGTATGTTTAGCCTGGAGAAGAGAAGGTTAAGGGGTGATATGATAGCCATGTTCCAATATATAAAAGGATGTCACATAGAGGAAGGAGAAAAGTTGTTTTCTGCTGCTCCTGAGAAGAGGACACGGAGCAATGGATTCAAACTACAAGAAAGAAGATTCCACCTAAACATTAGAAAGAACTTCCTGACAGTAAGAGCTGTTCGACAGTGGGATTTGCTGCCAAGGAGTGTGGTGGAGTCTCCTTCTTTGGAGGTCTTTAAGCAGAGGCTTGACAGCCACCTGTCAGGAATGCTTTGATGGTGTTTCCTGCTTGGCTGGGGGTTGGACTGGATGGCCCTTGTGGTCTCTTCCAACTCTATGATTCTATGATCCTATTCTATGATTCTATGAAATGATGCATGTCCAAAAAGTGTGTCACCAACATGAAAAGTTTGGAAAGCTCTGCTGTATGGGTTTGCACTGGTTCCAGGCAAATGGAAGGGGAAACCTATGGCTTTTTGAATTCTATGCTGCAGTCCACACGTGGCCTTTCCCGTTTTGTGGTTGTTGCATTGCATGCATGGCCTCTTCAGGGCACTGGGGATGAGCAACAGGGATAGGGGGCCAGCATGTCATGAAACAGTTTCTCCTAATCCGACACTAAAATTGCTCAGCCCCTTGATTGCTCATCATGAGAAAGAGATACAGTTTGCATTAAACAGCAGAGGAAGCTGTAAACCTGTACCCGAGTTGTACCACTTTAGACCATGGCTACATACACACTACTGTATACATTTCAAACACATTCTTTCTTCACCCCCACCCTTCCCAAGAACTGTAGCTTTTCAACAAGCCTTTTAAGTTGAGGTATTTCCCAGTCTGGATCTGTATTGGAATTGTTTTAAATTTTAAATGATTTTTTAAAATCTCTTGTTTTTTGCTGCCGTGGGCTCTTTTCATTGGAAGGGCAGGATATCAATTTAATAAATAATATACAGTTCACCCCTCACAGAGCTATGATCTGCAGCACTCTTAACAAATTATAGTTCCCGGGACTCTTTGGGGAAGGGATGTTGCTGTAAATGTTTGGAGGGATGAAGAGTTATTTCAGAAAGTGCAGGTCTTGTTCCAATGAGAACAAAAAGACAAACTTTGGCAAAAGAAATGCAAGCAGACAATAAGGGATGCAAAGGAAGAAAGAGAAAGAGAATTTGAGGAGCAGGTATGGTTTTATATGGCAGGGTTTAAAATTAAGTGGCCCCACCACCTGTAATCTGAATTGGTACAGTCTAGGTACCGTACAAGTTTGCCATTTCATCTGGTGTTTGTGAGATGCGAACCAGACCAGAGATTTAGGGCTGAATTGCCTTTTGCTGCATGTCCATTCTCTACTTATGTGTAGCTTTGCTTTTAGGTCTTTCCCCCATATAGTTAAAACAAATTTACTGAAATTTACTTGATTGCTTTTTATGTCAAGTTAATTGAAATATGTGTAACTGCCCAAAACAATTAGCTTCCAATTGTCTTGTCAATGCCTTTCCTGCCAGATAAATACTTTTATAGACTCATCTGTGGAGGCTAATGGCAGCCAGGCTTTGTTTCATGCTTTAAATTAGCAATTTGCTGGTTGAATTGGGTCTAAATTAATCTGTGCTTTGGAAATCTCTTATCAATTGTATTCCCTAAATCCCATTAAACTAGCATCCAGTATGCTCATTGTACAAGAAAATGATCATGACCACTTCTCTCCCTCCATGTGAAGAGAGGGCTTTTTTTTCATTTGGCACTCAGATCATCGTAGAATATTCTTTGCAGCTTGATCTCATGGATTATTATAATGATTAATAAAATATCAGGCCTGCTTGATGGTTGTCATCAGTACTTTTCCTCGCTTTAAAAATGTTTAGGGGTGCTCTCATTTCCCTACTCATATTGAAATACTGCCCCTCAATGAGGCCAAACTTAGATTCACAAAATGTTTAGGGGTATGCGTCCCCCCCAGAAAAAAAGCACGGGTTGTCGTCCTCAATGTTCATATTACTGTATTTACACGAATCCAATGCACACCTCAGTTTTCAAAACCTTGAAACCAAAAAAGTATTTGCTGGCAAATGTTAATGCGCCATCAAATCCAATGCGCACCCTAATTTTCATGGCGTAATTTGGCCCCCAAAAGGTGTGTATTACATCCGAGTAAATACGGTGGCGCTGTGGGTTAAACCACAGAGCCTAGGGCTTGCCGATTCGAATCCCCGTGACGGGGTGAGCTCCCGTTGCTCGGTCCCTGCTCCTGCCAACCTAGCAGTTCGAAAGCACGTCAAAGTGCAAGTAGATAAATACCGGTAGGTACCGCTCCGGCGGGAAGGTAAACGGCGTTTCCGTGCGCTGCTCTGGTTCACCAGAAGTGGCTTAGTCAAGCTGGCCACATGACCTGGAAGCTGTACTCCGGCTCCCTCGGCCAGTAAAGCGAGATGAGCGCCGCAACCCCAGAGTCGTCTGCGGCTGGACCTAATGGTCAGAGGTCCTTTTACCTTTAAATACGGTATATCTGGGCAATAACAGTGGGGTTTATCAGGCTGGAGGCGTGGCAGCTCTTTCCTCACTGAAAGTTTCTGTTCCTTTCTAGAACTGAAATTACAATGCCTAGTTCTCTTGGTAGCATTCTGCTTATTTTTATCAGCAAACATGTACCACTATGGATTCAAGTGTTTCAGTAGATAATGAAAGACACAGAAATGTTTTTTTTGAATATTTTCTGTGGAACAAACTGAGATCTCTGGCTACAGTAGCCATTCTTGACAACTGTTCCTAGTTCTTCTTTGATTGTCAAAGGACCTTGTGTAAAATTTGACCATGTTTGACCACATCTTTATGTTTTGTTTCTAGAGCCCGTCTGCAATTAAACCTTCCAAATCAACTATAAGGAGACGGGTAAGAGATTCAATTCTAAATTCATTTTCTTGCAACTCAGGGCAGCAATCTTAATGGATTTTTTGTTTGTTTGTTTTGGAATATGAGTGTGTTTAAAATGGCAGACTTGGGAGAGAGCTGGATTAAATTTCTTTTGTGCACTAGCGCCTTAATGAATTTACTAGGGAGTAGACTTCACTGATTTAAATGGAAATACATGAAAGGAAATAGCAATAACTGTGTGTATTCAGAATGCGACCTTTAGATTGCAAGAGGCAAAAGTGGGCAGAGCCATGGATGTGACTCTTACTTTAGGAAGGAACGACATTCCAGTCATGCAAAAGTCAGAGGCTTTTACACCCCCACACAACATATGCCTCTCTCCACCCTGCATCCAGGATGAAGGTTCAGTCAGCAGAGGCATTATCAGATTTCAGCCAGTCGGGCAGCACTTGAGGACAGTGTGGACCAGGGCCAGTGAGGGGTATGGGGTGGGGGGTGGGAGAGGGGCTGTGTCCTGGGGAGGCATCTCACATGCTTCTTAGTCATAGGTCCAAAGCATCCTTCACAGATCTGGCCACTTCTGTACTTGGGAAAAGAAAGAAAATATGAAAAATCACAGAGGTGCAGGATTAATATTTTATATTATTAAGCATAAAGTATCTGAAAGCAGGGTGATGTGTGATAATCCCAGCATGTTTTGAGTATCAGTCTTCTTCAAGGCATTGCCTATAACTATTATCCTGTTGAAATACACAATGAGGGAGGAGGCAACTTTTGTCCCAAAGATGTATAGGAAATATAATAAACAAAAGGTGAATTAATTTCAATCCTTCGAAGAAAAAAACGATTGCTGGCACACCTTGCAGGCAAGGAGAAGGAAAGAGAAAGGGCATTATTGGGGCTTTTCTTCAGCTGGAACTCACCTGAACTCAGTTCTGGCACCTCTTTTTCTAGAAAAATAGCACTGGGCATTCTTCTTCTTCCTCTTATTCTTCCAGTGTGGTGTAGTGGTTAAGAGCGGTAGACTTGTAATCTGGTGAACCGGGTTCGCATCTCCGTTCCTCTACATGCAGCTGCTGGGTGACCTTGGGCTAGTCACACTTCTTTAAAGTCTCTCAGCCCCACTCACCTCACAGAGTGTTTGTTGTGGGGGAGGAAGGGAAAGGAGAATATTAGCCGCTTTGAGACTCCTTCGGGTAGTGATAAAGCAGGATATCAAATCCAAACTCCTCCCCCTCCTCCTCCCCCTCCTCCTCCTCTTCTTCTTCATCCCCCTGGAACATTCTCATTTCAGAGGAACAAAGAGATCTTTCTACCGTGAGAGAGAACTAGCTAACTCTGGGGTGGAGAACCTGTGGTCCTCCATTTTGCTGATGGATTAAAACTCCTATCCCCCAGACCAGCCTTTCTCAACCTTGGGTCCCCAGGTGTTTTTGGCCTACAACTCCCATCATCCCTGACCACTGGTCCTGCTACCTAGGGATGATGGGAGTTGTAGGCCAAAAACATCTGGGGACCCAAGGTTGAGAAAGGCTCCCCCAGACCATTGGCCATGCTGCTAGGGTGAATGGGAACTGCAGGGGGCGTGGAGCCACAGGTTCTCCAGCTCTGAGTTGAATGAACAGCTCCCACCCTGTAAAAAAGAATGAAGAAAAACTGAATACGAAATAAAATAAAGCTGAGACGCATTCTTGGCTTTCATCTGAGGTCATAGGAAGACAGACACTGCACTGGGCCATCAAAGAGGATAACCTAAAGCTCCATTTTACCCATTTTAACACTCCAAATTTGGAAAGAAATGTCCATCATGTTCTAAACTACATGAAATAAAGTTGCATGCCCTTCTTCATGCACACTGGTTAAGGATCAGGCTGGTATAAAATGGTGTCTCGGCCTTTTTAAGGATATAGCTTGAGTTCTTCAGAAAGCCTTCCCTCTAAAATTCACTATAAGAATCTGCTGCATGAAAATTTCACACCCAACTTTTAAAGATGGCCTTGGTGTTACCTTAGTATCTGGCATGTACTAAAACTAATTTTAAAAAATCTGCTCATTAGCCTTTAGAGTTTTTAGTATTATTAGGCATATTTGTGTGCAGCTTTGCGTTAAGTAAAAAGGATACTGTGGACGCAGCAGAATGCATAACGGTGCAGTTGCTCCCAAGTGGAGTCACCGCTTTTTCCCCTGAAGCCCTTTCCTTGGTGTTTGGAGGGAGGGCTCCCCAGAGACCCACTCCTTGTTTTGTGTGCATGCCGGACAGTGAATGAAGCGCTGCTTTGATCAATATTCCATTCACCCTTGCTGAGAGCAGTCATGCATAGGAAGATCCAATTAGACCCCGGATTCTGTATCAGCTGCATTCATACAGGGCACAGGTCTGAGCGACGCTTCTAGGAAAACCGGATTGAAAAGGGAGGTGGACGTATTGAAATTCAGCTCATGGCAGCCTTTCAGAGCAAAGGGGAGAAATTGCCCCAAGCCCCTGAATTCATTTTAATCAACGGCTCTGTGCTGCACACCAGTAATGAATATAAATTTAAATTAATTTCTCCTGCAGTTGGTTTCTTGCTACCAATGGGACCCAGAGCTCCCAGGAACTGCACACTCAGTGACACTGATTGGACCCATGTGTTGGGCATCTAGGGCCAGGTGTGTGCAAGGCCTGACCTCCCAGCAGCAGTTGGTGGCAAGTACCTGGAGCAGAAGGGACAGCAGGCAGGAACAAGGGGTAGCCTAGTGATTCATTGCCTCTCAGAACCATGTGTCAGCCAGATAGAGTACAGAGACCTTGGAGACATTTGTATCAGGGAGTAAGTGGCCCAGAAGTGACTGCCAAGGATTACTTGACTAGGAGGATTCTCCTCTGGAGTTTTACTATCCTGCTCTGAACTTCCTGCACTTTTCTCTTCCAAACCAGCATTCCCAGTGGCATGGGGAAAGGGGGCCTGGTTTGAGTCCTGGCTTGTGTCTGGTTACACCTGTCGGAACCTTACAAGTCAGTTGTTTAGTAACTCTGCCATTCAGGAAAAGTTACTCTAGCCCATTGGACATTACTGTGTGTGAGGCACAGCCAACTTGCTAAGAGAGTTGCAGAGGAAGACATTGGGCAGAAAACAGACTTTCTCTTAAGCAAAAATCTTCCTGTGGAGAATTCTGTAGCGTCATAAAGATGATCTCAGGGGTGGGGTGCTATCATCATCATCATCATCATCATCAACATCAACATCATCATCAAATTAAATTAAATTTCTATATTGCCCTTCATCCGAAGATCACAGGGCTGTTTACAATATAAAAACACAAAATACACAATAACACAATATCCAAGAAAAAAATAACCTTCCCCCTAGTTTAAAATCCCATAGATTGTTTAATTAGCCAAAGAAGAGGAATATTTTTGCCAAGGGGGGTAACCACTCTACCCTGAACACACCACACTATATGGAACTCAAGCAGTAAACAGTAACATTTTTTGAAGGTCCAGACAGTGAAGTTTGGAAACTGCTTATTGGTCTGAGAAAAGCTTGATGGTTCATGAAACCTTGAGGGGAGGCAATCACAGTCTGCACTGATTGTGTCCTGATTGCCCACCCCTGACCCATAATTAAATATTTTATTCTGTTTGCTACAGAAGAGAATAGGAGTTTCTTTTGCTGTGCTGCAAATCCAGCTAGTTTTGGAAGAACATGGTTCTTAACATGTGTCACCTCTCCTATCTTCATATTTAAAACATCTCACAGAAGTGACACTTTGAAATTACTTTATTTTGTGAAGCCTTTGAGGAGCCACTGTCTAGAGATCATCAATGGAATATGCATTGAATTGTGACTAATTCAGGAATTGGACAGAAGCTGATCAGAGGAGCTGGAAGTGTCATTCTTCAAACCTATGTGATTAAAAAGAAAAGATAATTAAGATGGTGGGAGGGGGGAATAAATGATCCACAGGAATGGTAGTGACTTTGATAGTCACCCTAATCCAAGTGGGTTCAGTCAACAGACATTGATTAGAAGTTATCCACCAAACAACAAAATCTCCCTCAGCCCTTGGGACAAAAGTCTTCCCTCAAGATCTTCCACCCACATTCTTTTCCATACCTGGTCAGGCTCTTGTGGCTCCTGAACTGCCAGATTGGAGATGCTGATTTTGAAATTTCCAATGACAGTGAATATTATGGGACAGACAGAAAGGGGTTGGTCTTCATTAAGTCACTTAACAGTGCTTTAAATGTTAGGTTGTTGCTTTTTAATTGACCACAAATAGATGCTCAAAATTCCAACGTAGCAGACGTTACTAATCCAGAAAGATGTGCAGACCAGAAAACAGTAGAGCAGAAAGTAATCCCTTTCTGCCCTCTCCTCTTCCCATTTGAGGCCAACCTTTCTATAGACACGGTTCCAACCAAGCTCCTGGTGCTTAACTTCGCATTCAGAAAACAATCTTCAGACAAAGGCCAGGAACCTCTGCAGTGCTTAGACATATAATATGGAAGGTGATTTCTGCAAGCCCTTGCAGCTATAAAGGCTGTCACAATGCAGCATTTCCTGAAGCAAGTTGTTGAAATGGCAAGCTCATTTCACTGTTGAGATCATTGGCTTTCAGTGGATGAAGAGAGGCAAAACTATGGCCCACCTAGTTTTGAGAGAGAGCCAGTGTGGTGTAGTGGTTAAGAACGGTGGACTCGTAATCTGGTGAACCGGGTTCGCTTCCCCGTTCCTCCACATGCAGCTGCTGGGTGACCTTGGGCTAGTCACACTTCTTTGAAGTCTCTCAGCCCCACTCACCTCACAGAGTGTTTGTTGTGGGGGAGGAAGGGAAAGGAGAATGTGAGCCGCTTGGAGACTCCTTAAGGGAGTGAAAGGCGGGATATCAAGTCCAAACTCTTCAAGTACAACATCTTGCTTCACAGTTGTGTATGCCTTAGCCAGCCTCCTAACAATTCCCAGCCACATCCAGTTCCTCACAGGATTTGGATGAAAAGGACCAGCCGAGGTGGGGGTCACTGGTGGCGCTTCATCCTGGATCTCCAGAGGCTTGATGCAGACCCTAATAAAGACAGGTAGTGGTGAAACAGGTCACTGTGGATACCACTGCCTCAGTGCCATGGAACTATAGACTCCAAGCACCATCTTCTGGATCTTCTTACTATTAAATTGATAACCCATGAGTCACCAACCTTTTGGTGTCCATGGATGCATTTGAAATTTTGTCATGGCCCTTCTGCTTCTCTCCCTTCTCCAGAGCCACATTTGTACACAAGATGATAAGAACAGTATATATCTGTGACTGCAGCACTCCATTGTCTTTCCTGCTGTCCTCTGACTCCTGCAGCACCCTGCTTTCTCTGCACCTCCAGTCACTCTGTTTTGTCTCCACCCAGTCTCCCAGATCACTCCATTTCCCCCACCTTCTTGTCCCCTTTCCCTTCCACCTTCCTTCCGTTCAACTGCTCAGGTGATTTCCGAGGCTCCAAGTGGCGGCGAGTCAGGCGCTGATCTGGATGTTGAAAAGCACCTACGATCGAAAGGAGAAGAGGGGGGAAGAGTTTTACTTTCAGCAATGTGCACTTTGTGGGAGGGAAGTAAGAATCATAAATAAATAAGAATAAAAATGTGCACCCCACCACCGAGACCATTCCATTAGGCATTTGTTCATTTCTTGCTGCCCTGGCAAGACAGAATCCACCTCACCCTGTTGTTTAACTCTGTTGTTCTAGGATGATGAAGGCGGTGCTGAAGTGGAAGGGGGGCCAGATGAATGGGCACAGGCCAAGACATTAATCAAGCCCCCAGACCAGCTGGAGCTGACAGATGCTGTAAGTAAATTTTGGAGGGGAGTCACTGCAGGGCCTCGTTCCAGCCAATCTGGTGGCCCCTACGGTGCATGCATAATAACTCCGAGCACGGGCGTGGGAACCCAGCTTCAAATCCCTGCTCTGCCCAGCTCAGGCAAGTCATGATCCCCTGGGGTGAGGCGTAGAAGAGGTTTAAGTAAGTGCTATAAAAATGAGAATTGATTGTCATAGTGATCTTACAGGAGAACTATTATTCGTTTGCAGTGCTAATGTCATGGGCTGGCTGGATACAGAGGAATGATGGGAGGCATCAGCTGGGGAATCCCCAAGGGAACCCCCCAGGAAAAGAAGACTGACCCTTCTTTCTCCAGAGCTTGATTGTTATTTGATGGTGTCTACACTGGACTAGTACTTTCCCCTGTACCCCATGTTTTTGTGTCCATTGCTACTTCCATTTGTGGAGCTCAATATTTTCTCTAACCTGACTGGCAGGAGCAGCGGCTCTTCAACGTCTTATGCAAAAGATTTTCCTATTTCTCCTAATCGAGAGACTTGTAGGAACAGGGATTGAACCCGTGTGCCCTGAGCAACAGGCCCTCCTTGTTGGAAGCAGCCCAAACTGTGATGGATTTTGGAACGCCATGAAAAAATTTGCCCGACAGCTCTTCAAAGTTCTGGGCCGTGGGTTAGTTTAATTGTACCTGACAAACAAATGAGCCTTCCCTTTTCCCGGGTCTTTAGAACATGGAACTTGAAGCCAAAGTGATTCTGCTTGTTTGATTGGAAATGAGGTCATATAAGTCCCACAGGTTATCCTTTGCGTGTTTTCTCCCACAAAGGAAAGCCGTTTTATCAAGAAGCATGCATGACTGGCTGAAGGGAATTACTCATTTCTGCACACAAAATGGAAGAACATTGAATCTTAACATTTACTTCCCCCCCCAAAAATAAAATAATGCACCCTCCCCGAATATATAAAGAAAGTTCAATTACTTCCTTCTGCATGCAATGTTCATTGGAACCCAACATTTTCATGAAATATAACAAATTAGTACTGTCATTATTTTTAATGGGGGGAAATCGTTTTAAGAAGTCTCCTGCAGCTCTCCACAAAAGTTCAATGTGGCAATACAGCTCATGAAGAATTACAGTATGGTACAAATGTATCTGAATATTAACTTTATAAAGGGTGTGTATGTGTTTTGAGCCAGCTTTTTCCCTTCTGCAGGAATTGAAAGAAGAGATCACTCGCATCCTGACAGCCAATAATCCTCACGCTCCACAGAACATTGTCAGATACAGTTTTAAAGTGAGTACTTTACTCTTAATTGAAATTCATATAAGATTGCTTCTCTAATGTATGCTTTTTTAAAACACACACACACACACACACACACACACACACACACACCTGATATTTGCATTTGGGATATTTAATTTTGGGAGCATAATGCTTGTTGGCAACTGTTGGCTGTTTTGACTTGGACAAACACCACATATAAAATACCATAAACTGTCAAATACAAAAAATACCGTTGCATGTTACCTACCAAAGAGGGCTGATGCCATTGCATGTCAACTGTCAAATACAAGTGGAAGAAAAATATCATCCTCTAAATATGAGATATTTCGAGGTCCTTCTCTAGAAGCCCTTGTCACAGAGGCTTGGTGGGCAACAGAAGGAGAGAGAGCCTTCTCTGTGTTGACACTGCAGGGATGTTTTATTGTCCCCTGACAAGAAAACATGCCTGTACAATTATAGGTGCTATATATATATATATATATATATATATATATATATACATATACACACACAAATATATATACATACATATATATACACACACACACACACACACACATATATATACACACACACATATATATACATATTTATATTTATATATATTCCTTGTCCAGATTTTTTATGAATAGGTGAGGTTGGTTTTAGGGTTGCTTTTGAGATTTTGTCATGCCTTTTTATGTTACATTCTATATTCTACTGATCTTGTTGAGTTTATGCTTTTCCCATTTCCTTGTATTTTAATGGCGTTTTAAAGTTTCTCCTTGGAAGCCATCCTGAAAATTTCTTACAAGTTAAAAAGGCAGAATGCAAATGCTTTAAATAAGAAAAAAATAACATATCAAATACAATTGAATTTAGCGAGCTTACTTTAAATATTGTTACAATGCCTTTCTTCACCTTAAAGTGGTTCCATACATATGCAGTGAAACAGTATGCCTGCATTCCTATGTCCGGGATTTGCCAAAAAAGCTCAACAACTTTGGACAAAACTAAAAAAACACTCAGCAGCTTGGGCAAAAAACAAAAACACCAGGCAGTTGTCTGTGCTTCTATGAAGGGGGAGAGTTCTGTTGACCTCCTTGTGGGGCTTCTTAATGATGTTTATGTCAGTGTTTTTCAACCTTTTTTGGGCAAAGGCACACTTGTTTCATGAAAAAAATCACGAGGCACACCGCCATTAGAAAATGTTAAAAAATTTAACTCTGTGCCTATATTGACTATATATAAAGTAATTCTCTTGAATAGGAATCAAATAAACACAAAGAAAGTATTTTATAATTACTTTATTATGAAATAGTAAGTAAACAGAAATATGAAAAATTATAAAATACTTTATTCAGTATTTTTCAATTTTTCCCACGGCACACCAGGCAACATCTCGCGGCACACTAGTGTGCCACGGAACAGTGGTTGAAAAACACTGGTTTATGTTTCATCATTGCACGCCACTCTGATAATTTATGGAACAGCGGTACAGAAACACTTTTATGAATGAAAGAGAAATGTGGCCGTGTGTCGTCATATCAGTGCTGGTCTTTTCTTTCTCCGTAGGAGAGATCCTACAAGCAGATGAGTGTAGTGGAACAGATGGCCACACACTTCACTCTCTACGGGAACCTGATATTCAGAGATTCGGATGAGGGTCGGAGGCAGAGCATAAAGCAGAGTCTGACTGTTGGTAGGCTTTGTGGGTCAGCAGACAGCGAGCTATTGAGCCATGCGCCCGCCACACCTACTCTGGGCGCTGGAGGAAATGTGTGCCTGTACCCTTAGGTGGGGGAACACTGTCACATGGGGGGCCTGTTTGTTAGCATGAATGAACAGGTAAACGTCAGTTTGTAGGAGGCCTCTTGCAGACATGCCTGCTCTGGGCAGGGGGGTACGCAGCAGTTTGGCGGGAGGTACAAATAATGGAAATCTGGTGCTCCGGAGAGGAGCAGAGATGTGTGACTTTGTATATGTAGATCTGGCTAAGGCTGTGTCAGATCATTGGTGCATCTAGCCCCTGTGGAACGCCCTCCCATCAGATGTCAAGGAAATAATCAACTACAGTGGAACCTCGACTTACGAATGTAATGCGTTCCGAAAGCACACTCGTAAGTCGTAAATTTCGTAAGTCGAAAAACGGCATTCCCATAGGAATGCATTGGAAACGTAAGTCGAAAAATTCATAAGAAAACCCTATGTAAACCTTCGTAAGTCGAGTAAACCCCATCTAAAACTTCGTAAGTCGAGTAAACCGCATCTAAAATCCAAGCGGATTTCCTTTTGGAAGTCGACAAATTCGTAGGCGTGCGGCCGGTTTTTCCCTTTCGTAAGTCGAAAAATACGTAAGTCGAGTACTTCGTAAGTCGAGGCTCCACTGTATCTTACTTTTAAAAAACTTCTGAAGGCAGCCCTGTTTAGGGAAGTTTTTTTTAAGTTTAATGTTGTATTGTGTTTTTAATATTCAGTTGGGAGCCGCCTAGAGTGGCGGGGGAAACCCAGCTAGATGGGCAGGGTATAAATAATAAATTGTTGTTGTTGTCGTTGTTGTTGTCTATTTTGACTTGTAATGACTCCCTGTGGTCTCAGAGAGGGGATTTTCCTAGTTCTGCTATCAGGAGCATGTGGTGTATCCTTCTGGATTAGTCCAATGGGATACCTAGTCTAGCATCCTGCTTTCCTCAGTGGCTGACTAGGAAGCCCACAAGCAGGGCTGGAAGTCAATAGTCCTCTTCCACTGTTGCTTCTCAGTGACTGCCTCTAAACAAAGGGATCCCGTATAGCCAATGATGGCCACCTCTCCAGGAATTTGTCTAGTCTCCTTTTTAAGCTGCCTCTGTTAGTGGCCACCACCAACCCTTGTAGTAGTGAAATACACAAATGAATTGTGCATTGTATGGAGAACTTACTTTGATGCACTCTGAAGCTGGGACATCTTTGAAGCTGTAGAAGACAGGCCTTAAATGCTTGTCTTCCACCCAGTGCCATAGCTACTGTGCCTACAGACACAAAACTCTCTCTCTCCCACCCCGTCCCGGTGTTTCTGATATGGGTTGCTACAATAACTGCTGTGTTTGCCACACTGTCCTGTTTTATTCTCAGCTGGGATTGCTCAGTTGGTAGAGCATGAGACTCTTAATCTCAGGGTCGTGGGTTCAAGCCTGTGTTGGGCAAAAGTTTCCTGAAACGCAGGGAGCTGGACTAGATGACCCTTGTGGTCCCTGCCAGCTCTACAGCTTTGTTTATGATTCTTTATGATTTTCAGCTGTGCTTCCTGTCTCATCTGTCGTGTTGGACTTTGAGGCCCTGGATGAAGAGCTTAAGGAAGAAGAGCAGGCGGAAGGGGAAGGAGGAGAAGGAGAAAAAACAGATCAGCTGGTAAGGCTTCGTGGCAATGTGCAAGCGGCTAGCTTGTATTTCTTTCGGTTTTTTTACTTTGCTTAAACTGTTCAGGGTTGGCCCAAGACATTTTGCCACCTAAGGCAAATCAGAAAATGTCGCTTCTTTCCCCGCCCCAAGAATCATCGTTTGTTAAGGGTGCTTTTGATATAGATATAGATCTATTTATTTATTTTTATTTTTTAAATCTTTTTATTAGATTTTCCACAACAACCACATACACTAACACATTCCAAACAAAAATACATACCGACAGACAAACAGACAAAATTTCTTACATAACCAAAATTACTTAATATGACAATTATCAAACATATAGATATATGCCTGATACTATTCTAACAATTCCATATATCGATCTATTTAAAGACACAAGGAAGAGTCATTCCCCTCCTTTTCCTCCTGCCCTCTCTGTAGCCCCACCAGCAATGAGCAGGGACAGGCAAGCCCCTCACCCTCCTCTGGGTGGGGACAATGCTGGGGGTCTGGCATGGCTGACCCAGTGGCCAAGGGTGGCAGGAGGGATAGTGGATAGGGCCCGCACACATCGGAACATAGGAAGCTTATACTGAGTTGGACCATGGGTCCATCTAGCTCAGTATAGTCCGACTGGCAGCGATGGTGCTCCAGGGTTCCAGCACCCTGTTGCCACTTCCTCCTCCTCCTCCCCTGCCTAGGTGGGTGACAGCAAGATCCTCGTGGTGCTGCATCCTCAGCCAAAGGAGGATCACCAAAGGTGCATGTGATGGCCCTCTCTTTCCTTTCCAGTTCTGCCCAGTCTGCCCCCCCCAAAGAGATGGGTGGGTTGGACAAGATCAGGGGTCAGCAACCTGTTTCAGCCGTGGGCCAGTCCACCGTCCCTCAGACCTTGTGGGGGGGGGCAGACTATATTTTGAAAAAAAATATGAACAAATTCTTATGCCCCACAAATAACCTAGAGCCGAAACAAAATAAAGAAATTCCTTCCAGTAGCACCTTAAGGTAAAGGTAAAGGTACCCCTGACCATTAGGTCCAGTCGTGTCCGACTCTGGGGTTTCGGCGCTCATCTCGCTTTATTGGCCGAGAGCCGGCGTACAGCTTCCGGGTCATGTGGCCAGCATGACAAAGCCGCTTCTAGCGAACCAGAGCAGCTCACGGAAATGCCGTTTACCTTCCTGCCGGAGCGGTACCTATTTATCTACTTGCACTTTGACGTGCTTTCAAACTGCTAGGTGGGCAGGAGCAGGGACCGAGCAACGGGAGCTCACTCCATCGCAGGGATTCGAACCGCCGACCTTCTGATCGGCAAGCCCTAGGCTCTGTGGTTTAACCCACAGCGCCACCTTAGAGACCAACTAATTCTGTTATTGGTATGAACTTTCGTGTGCATGCACACTTCTTCAGATACGCAGACATGCATTTTCAATAAAAGGACACATTCTACTCATGTAAAAACACGCTGATTCCCGGACCGTCCGCAGGCCGGATTGAGAAGGTGATTGGGCCGGATCTGGCCCCCCAGGCCTTAGTTTGCCTACCCCTGGACTAGATGACCCTTGGTGTCCCTTCCAGCTCTACAATTCTGTGATTGTTTTTCCCTCTTTCAGGCTGCAGCCCAGGAAGAGAAAGAAGAAGAATATCGCCCCCGTCTGGTCGGTGAACGAAAGCTCACCAACCAGTTCAACTTCAGCGAGAGAGCCTCCCAGACCTACAACAACCCTGTGAGGGTAGGCTGTCCCTGCCGGTCTCTTCACACCCTTGTCTCTTGGTTAAAGTCCCTCTCGTATGCCTATGGGCAGGCTCTTCCCACATCTCTCTGTGTCAGGTGCTAATTGCTGATGGACATAGAAGATATTGATTACCTTTTGCCTTTGGCAGCTAGAAGCACAGTAGCAAAGATGGATGCTTCTTCTATCAGAGGTTTCTGGCACCCTGGAAATGGTGGAATTATGTATGTGCAGCATTCATGGTTGTCATCTCCAAGCTCTCTGTGGATGCTTGACACAAACTCTTCCTTGCCCACCTCAAAAACACCAATTTTCAGGGTCTGCCCTCAATCTCTTGCAACTGACCTGTTTGTCAGGCTGTTTTCTAGAAGGGAAGGGCTGTAGCGCATCTGGCCTTGCATGCAGGAAGTCCCCGGTTCAATTCCTGGCATCTCCAGGTAGGGTGGGGTGTGTGTGTCCCCCGCCTCGAAACCCTGGGGAGGGATTGCTGCCGTTCAGTGTGGATGATACCGAGCTAGATGGAGCAATGGTCTGTCTCGGTACAAGGCCACCTCCTATCTCACTATTACATCAGCCCTTGATTCAGAACCATGAGGATTGGAGTCTGAAAACCTGGAGAACTCCTGCTAGTCAGGGTGGTTAAAACTGAGCTAGGTGGATCATGAGTTTGACAGCACATAAAGCAGCTTCCTATGGTCCAAGAAAGGTGATGACCCAGGGAATGCCGACGTGGTTCAGGTCTGAATATTTTTTTTCAGCAGGCCTTTTCTGCTATCAGGGCACTTTCTCAGGCTGTGACAGTTCAAAAGTGAGCTAAATGGAAAATCTTTCTGCACCATGGAAACTGTTAAGAGCAGGCATAGGCAAACTCGTCCCTCCAGATGTTTTGGGACTACAATTCCCATCATCCCTTCCAAGGAGGAGGAAAAGATGGACAGGAAAATGCAAAAGAAGGAAAAAGTTGTGCAAATACCAGGATTTGATCTGAATAAGGATGAAGTTATGAAGGGCACCACATTGCAGAGCAAGGAAAGAGAATGCCATACGGTTTTCATTGACTGCTGGGTCTGGACTGTTGTGAGGGTTGGGGTGGGATGAAAAGGACACATTTGAATTTGGTTTTCTTTCTGGTTTGAAGGTTTATGATGTTCGGATCTGGATACTGGCGTAAATGATTATATGTTTAAAAATTAGGAGTTTAGTAGTGGGATATATAGCTAAATATTTTGAGACCAGAGGGAGGTAAGGGTGCAAAAAGTAGAAAACTAGGAGTTTTAAATTAGGTTGGAGTAAGGGAATTTGGAGGAAAGGATCAGAAGCACCAAGATGCTGAGGTTTGGAAAAAGGAGCTGTTTAAGTAAAATGATATTTGTATTTTAGGATATTATGAAGTTTAGGAGTTTGGAAAACTGATACAGAGGATAGATAATGAATTCAACAGTGGGGGACTTAAGGAAGTCAACCGAAATATGAAATTGAGGAATGAAGGAATGCCTGGCCCACAGAATTGAGCCAGGCCCAAGCGATGATATTAATGTTGTGATGTTAAATGTACAATGTTTATGCTTACCCTTGTGTGAGAAGGGTATGATTGTTGCTTCCCTCAGTGATGGGGGGAAGAATGAAAAATTTAACAGTAATGGTATGTGCTTAAAATTGTAAAAATTAATAATTTTGTTGGGGGGGAAAAACAATTCCCATCATCCCTGACCACTGGTCCTGTTAGCTAGGGATCATGGGAGTTGTAGGCCAAAAACACCTGGAGGGCCGAGTTTGCCTATGCCTGGTTAAGAGGTTGCAGGAACTGCCCTCCTGGATCAGGCTTGAAGATCCGCCAGGTCCAGCGTTTCCCACTGAGTGGTGGCCAACCTAATGCCCTAAAGAGGCTAAGAAGCTGGGGGTGATGGGAATGATTAATCTCTCTCTTGTTTGTCTGCAGCATATGCTTTCCGTAGGTATTTCTGTCTCTGCACATGAAGGTTCCATTTAGCTTATCTTGCACGGGCGCTGCAAGAATGATCGAATCATAGAACTGTAGAGTTGGAATGGACCCCAAGGATTATTTAGTAGTCCAGCCTCCTGCAATGCACGAATCACAAGTAAAGGATCCCTGACAGATGGCCATTCAACCTCTGCTTAAAAACCCCCAAGGAAGGAGAGTCCACCACCTCCCAAGGGAGTCTGTTCCACTGTCAGGCAGCTCTTGCTGTCAGAAAGTTCTTCCTGGTGTTGAGTCGGAATCTCCTTTACAGGGAGAAATGTAAAGTACTCCACTTGGGCAAAAGAAATGAAAGGCACAAATACAGGATGGGTGACACCTGGCTTGAGAGCAGTACATGTGAAAAGGATCTAGGAGTCTTGGTAGACCACAAACTTGACATGAGTCAACAGTGTGATGCAGCAGCTTAAAAAGCCAATGCAATTCTGGGCTGCATCAATAGGAGTATAGCATCTAGATCAAGGGAAGTAATAGTACCACTGTATTCCGCTCTGGTCAGACCTCACCTGGAATACTGTGTCCAGTTCTGGGCTCCACAGTTCAAGAAGGATACTGACAAGCTGGAGCATGTCCAGAGGAGGGCGACCAAGATGGTCAGGGGCCTGGAAATGATGCCTTATGAGGAACGGCTTAGGGAGCTGGGTATGTTTAGCCTGGAGAAGAGAAGGTTGAGGGGTGATATGATAGCCATATTCAAATATATAAAAGGATGTCATATAGAGGAGGGAGAAAGGTTGTTTTCTGCTGCTCCAGAGAAGCAGACACGGAGCAATGGATTCAAACTACAAGAAAGAAGATTCCACCTAAACATTAGGAAGAATTTCCTGACAGTAAGAGCTGTTCGACAGTGGAATTTGCTGCCAAGGAGTGTGGTGGAGTCTCCTTCTTTGGAGGTCTTTAAGCAGAGGCTTGACAGCCACCTGTCAGGAATGCTTTGATGGTGTTTCCTGCTTGGCAGGGGGTTGGACTGGATGGCCCTGGTGGTCTCTTCCAACTCTAGGATTCTATGATTCTATGATTCTCCTGTCTAGTCACTTGAATCCATTGGTTCGGGTCCTGCCCTCCAGAGCAGGAGGTTAGAAAAGATCTAGAAGGTTAATCATATGAGGATTGACTGTGGATAAATTGTGTGGCAGGATTTAAGAGAGGGACACACTGATACGTTCCCGAGGCTGGAAAGGGGTGGCATGGGTTACAAGATGCTGCAATGAGCTCAGCCCTCGCCCCCTCTCTCATTGCAGCAGCAGCAGATGCTCCAGAGGAGGGAACAGGGCATTTCCCATATTGCCTTCTTTTCTTGACTTTGATTTCAGGAACAGGGACATGCCCTTTTTCATTTTTTGTTTCAAAGATGGAACTCCTGCTATCCATACAGAGGCCTTGGGGTTGGGTGGGCTGCAGATGCAGAGAAGCAAACAGATTTACTGGGCCATCTGTTCCGACAATGCAATTAAGAACCTTAAAGCACTTCAGACACCAGAAAACAATATCGTAATGAATAATAATGTGATCGATAACAATAAAAATACCAGTGACTTCAGGATAATTACAAACTCATTCCCGCATTGTGTATAACGGGACTGGTTGGTGGTAGCTCAACTGTTTTGCAGGCGAAAGAACTCGAAGTTCAATCCCAAGCATCTTCAGGTAGGGCTGAGAGAGAAACCCCAAAGCGTCAGTGAGCTAGGTACACCAGTGGTCTGACTTGGTGGAAGGCAGATTCCTATGTTCCTATGACTATGCTGCATCTGAAGCACTCATTACAGAGGCATTTGAGATGTCCGTAGAACTACTATTACAAAGGAATAGCTCAGTCGGTAGAGCATGAGACTCTTAATCCCAGGGTCATGGGTTCAAGACCCACCTTGGGCAAAATATTCCTGCATTGCAGGGGGTGGACTGGATGACCCACGTGGTCCCTTCCAACTCTACAGTTCTATGATTCTATGTAATAGGTCCTGCCGTGCCGATGTGGAAAGCAGAAAATTGTTGCAGCGTCTCCTCAAAGTTACCAGCTCTGCCCTCTCTGCTCCTTGGCCAGTTCCACACAAAGCCTTTATATCAGGGATGGGGACCATCTGTGTCTCCCTCCAGATATTGCTGGACTCCCATTTCGGCCACAGCCTAACCCTCCCCAGAGGCCTGCTTTCCTAGATCCCAGCTTCAGTTCCGTAACACCCTTCTAGTTCTAGTGGAGCAGAATCTGACTTGTGGGCAGCCAGCCAGTGACCAGTTCTTCAGTCTCATTCTCTCACCCCAGAGTTCTTATGACTCCCTTGCTTGCAGAGACTTCAGGTGCTAAGGAGAAAACTTAGATTGCTTTGAATATTTTCTTTAAAAATCCCTTTCCCCAGAGAAAGGTAATCCCAAGCTTTTTACATAGGTACACCTGACCGTTAGGTCCAGTCGCGGACGACTCTGGGGTTATGCGCTCATCTCGCTCTATAGGCCGAGGGAGCCGGCGTTTGTCCGCAGACAGCTTCCAGGTCATGTGGCCAGCATGACTAAGCCGCTTCTGCTGAACCAGAGCAGCACACGGAAACACCATTTACCTTCCCACCAGAGCGGGACCTATTTATCTACTTGCACTTTTGAATTGCTTTTGAACTGCTAGGTTGGCAGGAGCAGGGACCGAACAATGGGAGCTCACCCCATCGTGGGGATTCGAACCGCCGACCTTCCGATCGGCAAGCCCTAGACTCAGTGGTTTAGACCACAGCGCCACCCGCATCCCTAATTCTATAATTCTAGAATGCCGTAAGTTAGCCCGCATGTTGCACTGCTCTCGGAGGCAGAAGTAGTAAAACCTATTCATCTGCGGCAAACTTCCAGCAATTTCTGCCGAAACCAATGATCCTTCCATTTGTACATTCCTATCGAGGATCTTTCTGTTTCCCCGAATGCACATGAGCCTGGGGTCATCGCAGCAACAGGCCAGCTCTTGTCACAAATAAAATGTCATGTTGATAGTAAACACAGATCCATTTGCAATACCCTCGCAGCGCACAGACCTTTTGGATAAATGGTGGGGGAAAGTCACACTCCACTAGCGCTGCTCAAGTCTCAGGTGGTTTCTCAGCAGCTAAGCAAGAGCCGACTTTTATATATGTCCTGCACTGACAACGGGATTAACTGTGTGCTACTTCAAATCCTTTCTTCCAGGACAGGGCATGTCAGATGGAGCCCCCGCCGAGAGCTACCTTCTCTGACACTGCCAATCAGGTGAATGCTATTTATTTATATATTAATTTAGAGCAGTTGTGCCCCACCATTCAGGGGGGGGAAAGGGGAGGGGCTTTCAGAGCAGTCTACAGGCCTACAACACAGAAGGAGAAAGGGACATGGAGGGAAGAGGGGAAAACAAACAAACCAAAGCTCAGCCACCAGTTTCTAAGCATTTGTTCCCATAATGACCAGCCGGCAAAACTTTGGGGCAGGGGGTTCCTGGTGGAGCTGAGCTCTGCTTCCTACTCTGCCACTAAGGTGACAGCTAAGGGAGAGAAAGTCAGATGGAGCCGGAATCTCATCCCTTTAGTCTTCTGTCTTAACACTGGGCATGCCCAGGTGGTTTGTGCATCTAATCCCTGCCAGTCCCTTGGTGCCTTTGCTCGTTCCTAATGGCCTGTGAGGATTACAGGGCCAAGACAACATCCACATCCTTGATTGAAAGCATGGCATGCCCTACAGCACAACCCCATGCCTCCTCAAATATACGCCCCAGGTAAGTGACTATAAGACTGCAGCCTTCATTCTCTTCTCTGTGTGAGATAAAAGCACCCGCTTGCTTTTTGGTGTGTTTGCAACCAGAAGGTACCAGGGAAAGACCTGCAGGATGAAATGTGGAGGCCCATCTCTCTGGCTTAGTGCATAGCTGTCAACTTTCGGATTTGAAAATAAGGGATGCTGCGAGGGCGGTGCAATGGCACCAAGTAGCCTCGCCACCCTGCGCTCCAGAGGCTGCGCACGAACGGGTGAGCAAAAGAGTGAGCACATAGACGGCAGGCAGGCTGTCTGTCTGGTTGGGCGTGAGGGTCTGGCTGCACAAGTCATGCAAGCTCTGCCCCCAGTCAGTCTCAGACTCCTTATTGGCAGCCGAGCAACGCAGCTGAGGAGCCTCCCTGGCCGGCAGGGAGGGAGAGGAGCTGCTTCCTTTGAAATCCGGGAAATTTAAGGGATATCAACAATCCGGGATAGCAGCAGGAAACGGCATTGGAATAAGGCAGTTTCCCGCAAAAAAAGGGAGGGTTGACAGCTATGGCTTGGTGTGGATGAAAACACATCTGTGGCAGGCTCTGAAATGATGCTGAAGCATATCCCCTCCCCCAAGTGTCCCAGGGGGTGTCTCTTTAATCCGCATCTTTGAAACAATAGTGCCATTAGGATAAGTGCATTTTTGCTGCTGAAGTGTGTGGAATGGAATTCAACCAGTTTTTGTTTCTTTACGTTTTCTCTTTTTAAAATCTCATTGTTGCCCAGAGGTTGAATTGATCCACATATTTCTTGCGGTCCCTGTGACAATTGTCCCAATTACCACTGATTTTGTCTATTGTACTTGGTACACAGCAGTAGATAAGACAATGCACAGACTCAGAGGCTCTCCCTCGTAGGAGGACATGGAGAGATGGAGAAAGGGATGCGTCTTTGTTTTATCAAAATGGACCTTTAAAGAGACACCCGTGTTTCTAATCAAAGTGCTGGAACAAATGGAAATCTCCAGCTCAATCGCTAGTGGAATTCTCTTCAGGATGAGCACAGCTTGAGTGGTTCAAAGTAGCAGCTTGCTAAATTTGTCAGAACGCAGCTGAAATTTTAGACATAGAACAAAATCCCACATCTCTCTTCCCCGCTCCCATCTTGGGCCATTTTATGAATGTAAAGTAATATATCAAACTCTTCCTTTCTTCGTTCCCCAACTCCCTGCTACAGTTCCTTTTCTATCCCACTGAGTTTGAGTCAAGAGCCTTTCCAGGATCTCATGTGGCAAAGAACCTGTTTCTGCAGGTGGGAGGAGGAAGGGGCAGAATTGTCACCCACCACCTAGACAAGGCCTTGTTTCCTCCTTGACTGGCCTGTGTTGGAAGTGGTTACTCTGGCCTTGTTTGTGTGGCTCCTGGGTCTTGCTCCAAGTTCTCTCTTTCTCTCCGTTTGCCTTCCTGCTTACCTGCTCCCTCCCAGCTAACAGTTTCCCCTCCTGCTTGCCTGCAACCTCATTCCAGCTCCTTGTCTCTTATCTGGCTCATAACTGCCTCTGCCCGTGGATGGATGGAGGTGTACACCTGTGGATCTGCCCCAGTCTTCCCTCCAGCTCTGGTCCTGTTCCTGCTGGGGTACTTGTTTTGCCTCTCTAGCATGGAGCCAGCATGGTGTAGTGGTTAAGAGCAGTGGACTCGTAATCTGGTGAACCGGGTTCGCTTCCCTGCTCCTCCACATGCAGCTGCTGGGTGACCTTGGGCTAGTCATACTTCTCTGAAGTCGGTGGAAGCCGGGTGGGGAATGTTTATAAGAAGTACCGGTACACTTGCCTTCTACTACCTGTGACTAGTTCTGTGATGTTCCTTGCTGTCTCACCATTCACTCTTTGTCTCTTTCAGTGGGAAATCTACGATGCCTATGTGGAGGAGCTCCAGAAACTGGAAAAGTCGAAAGAGAAAGAGAAACAAAAGGCCCCAGTTGCAAAGAAAGAAGACAAGATGCGCGGAAGAAAACTGACGTCGCTGGAATCTCAGGTGCTGTTCCTGCATATAGTGGTGATAATACATGGCAATGCTTTGTGCCTTTTATATTTTCAGCATCCCTTTCCCTTCATCCTAGGAATTTCCCCCCTATATCATTGGTGAACTACTTGCTGCCCCTGTGTTTTTGCCCTAGTCCATGTTCTCCAGTTCCTGGCTCAAATGTTTTCCTGTAAGGTTTAAAGCCATCGGGCCCCATCCCAGATCTCCACGTGTTCAGGATGTGTGACTGTTTTGTGTGCAGGTGGAACCTTGCCAGGGTTTGCAGAGGCCGGGCTAAAGGAATTGGAGATCCCCTTGGGACTCCATCACCTGGAGGTCCTCCAAAATCTGCTCCATGGCTCCCTAGGCCTGCGCCTCACAGCCCTTTGGGTTCCTGGGATCTGGCAATCTGGCCACTGCATTTTGCGCAGGCTGGAGCTTCTGAACCAGCCCCAAGGCCAGCCCCACATGGAGCGCATTGCAGAAATCCAGCCTCAAGGTTACCAACACATAGAATAAGAGAATCGTAGAGTTGGAAGGGACCCCAAGGGTCCTCTAGTCCAACCCCCTGCCATGCGGGAATCTCAATTAAAGCATCCAAGAGAGATGGCCATCCAACCTCTCCTTAAAAGCCTCCAAGGAAGGAGAGTCCACAACCTCCCATGGGAGTCTGTTCCACTGCCAAACAGCTCTTACCGTCAGAAAATTCTTCCTGATGTTGAGTCGGAATCTCCTTTCTTGTAACTTGAAGCCATTGGTTCGAGTCCTACCCTCCAGAGCAGGAGCAAACAAGCATGCTCCCTCTTCCATGTGGCAGCCCTTGAGATGTTTGAAGATGGCTAACATATCTCCTTTCCGTCTCCTCCAGGCTAAACAGACCCAGCTCCTTCAACCATTCCTCATAAGGCTTGGCTTCCAGACCCTTGATCCTCTTAGTTGCCCTCCTCTGCACACATGACCTATAGTGGCCGAGCTCTGCCTGCTCAGGAACAGCTGCAGTTCGCCAAACAGGGGAAACTGGTAAAAGGCATTGCTTCTGCCCATGCAGTGTGAGCAAAAAGCAGTGTGGAGGCTGCTTGCCCCTGACCTGGCCTGTTCCATGTGTACATGGTTCATCACATGCTGCCTGTTTGGACCAGGCCAAAGGACATCTTTTCCAGCATCCTGTCTCTTGGGCCTGATTCTTTTTGTCTCAGCCGTTAGAACAGTAAGAGCAGCGTGTGGCATTGCAACGCCGCAGGAGATGGGACTCAGGGAGAGGGGAGGCGAGAATCATTTTGACCAAACTCCGACACATTTGGTTGCGATGTGTGTGGAAACCCAGTATTTGTAGATGAACAGAAAAATTACATTGGCAGCGTTGGTGTTTTTGATAAATGATCCCTACAAATACTCCATTCCAGCTGTTGCTGGAGAAGAGGTTGAACGCGCACACCCCACTTTCATCCCAGTTGTAGAGAGAGCAGGGTGGAATCACCTGGTGCTGCACAACAGTATTTTTTTTTATTTCTTTATTAAATTTCTACACACACACCCCTTCCAGATCCCAACAGTGTCCTCCTGAGATCCCAGCCTGCCATCGATTTGGCTCCACGCTGCCCCCTCCTGCTCCCACCAGGGTGTGAGAATCGCTGAGGGTTTGCAGTTACAGACAATTAGAAAATGGAAGAAGCCCATTTGGCAGCTTCTCCGTTGGGTGTGGGGCTCAATGGGGACTGTACAAGGGGGGGGGGAGTCTCCTTTCACACGAGGATTCGGTCTTGTGTCAGCTTCATTATTATTGGCTCAGAAGGATGAGGCTGCCAGAAATAGATCATTAGGAGGAAATAGATATTGCTCCCCTGGGGGGCGGGGGGGGCCTTCATTATTGCCTTGCCTTCTACATGCTTCATTAATTCCCCCTGCGAGCCTGAAATTGGCACTTGGACCGCCGATGTCTGTCTCTTGCTTTTGCCTCTTGATTGTTTTCTGCTGTTAATTCTAGGAAAGCCACGGGATAGTGGTGGGCGCAGGGATGGGAGCACACTTAGCTCAGAGCTCCAAGAGGTTGGGTGGAGAATATTGGCCCACACTTCCCCCAGTGATTAAATTGCGCAGCTGTGGAAGAAAAGGGGGAGATTTCTTCTTATCTCAACGGGTTCAGGACACCAGACTTATCTCGTGAATACACTGCCCCATGCCAGCCTTTCGTTTAGTTATTGTGGTTTCTATCTCAGGCAGAACTGAGATTGTAGTCAGAGCCGTCTTTCCCAAAGGCCTTAGTGGCTCGTTGCACCAGGGCGCCGGCCTCTCAGGGGCGCCCCAGCAAGTGGGGGAGCTGTGCGGCTTTGCCGGTGGCCTCCCCTTTCCCTTTACGCCACCAGCTGTGCAGAAGGTTAAGGGGTGATATGATAGCCATGTTCAAATATATAAAAGGATGCCATATAGAGGACGGAGAAAGGTTGTTTTCTGCTGCTCCAGAGAAGCGGACACGGAGCAATGGATTCAAACTACAAGAAAGAAGATTCCACCTAAACATTAGGAAGAACTTCCTGACAGTAAGAGCTGTTCGACAGTGGAATTTGCTGCCAAGGAGTGTGGTGGAGTCTCCTTCTTTGGAGGTCTTTAAGCAGAGGCTTGACAGCCACCTGTCAGGAATGCTTTGATGGTGTTCCTGCTTGGCAGGGGGTTGGACTGGATGGCCCTTGTGGTATCTTCCAACTCTATGATTCTATGATTCTATTCTATGATCTTTCCTTTCTACCCTCCTTGGCCCGCCCCCTCTGTGGGCGGGCGCATTGGCACTGCTGCTTCTGCTTGTGCTGCTCCCACAAGCACTCGAGGCCGCCGGCGGCGCGGGCTGCAGCGGACGAGGAGCCGCTCCTCGACTGTGAGGCAGCGGCTGAGGACGGGCCTCCGCCGCCTCTTCCTCCTCCGCCTCCTCTCCCTTGGCTGCTGGACTCCCCTCAGCAGCTGCCCGTGGCGGGAGCGGCTCCCGAGGGGCCTCCTCTGTGTCACCGGTGCCCACCGCCCCACCCCCACTCCCCGCAGCACAGGTGGCGGCGTGGCAACCGCCTCCTGCTCCTCAGGCCCTCAGGCCGCTGGGCAGCAGTGAGAGAGCCGGCAGTGGGCTGTCATTGTCAGGCAGCGGAGGAGGAGGAGGCACCCCGGAGCCTCGCAAGCGAGCGCGGGGTTCCAGCGGTCTGGCCAGCGTCTACTACATCGCCGGTGTCTTCTGTGGCCGGCAGCTCCCGGGGCTACGAGGTGGTCTGCGAGTTGGGCCCTGAGTTCTAAATTCTGGGAAAGGGAGGGGGCGCCGGAGGGATCTTTGCACCACGGCGCCGGTTATGCTTAAGACGGCCCTGATTGTAGTGATCGGCTGCTGCAACCTGATGAATCCAGGACTTGAAATGGAGCTGAGGCAGAAAAAGGGCTTTCGCCTTTGCACCAAATGCCCGGCAAGTGATCTGGGAGCGCCCCCAAGGGACTGGGCATGAAGAAACACTGTCAAAATGGGGGGGGGAGGTTACAAAGTGGACCCCATAAAGTTATACAGCTTGTAAATACGTCCGGAATTTCCCAGTCCTAGCTGGAATACTGTGTCCAGGAGGAAATCGCTAAAAAAATGTCCGGGAAAATCCGGGTGTATGGCAACCCATGTCGGCAGTGTCATTTTTGGCGATGTTAATTAAAAAGAGCTCAAAAACTCTTTTTTGAGATTTTGCAAATAGATAGATAGATAGATAGATAGATAGATAGATAGATAGATAGAAAGCTCAAAACTTTGGCCCCAAACCCACCAACGCTCAACAACTTTTGTGTCCGGATTTTCACTTTTTGAAATATGGCAACCCTAGAAATAGCCATCTCAACCGTTTGAACCAACCTCTGAGGGTGCCTTCCTGTGTCAGATAGAAGAGTCAAAGGGAGGCCCAGTTGTCATTATGGGGAATGCAAAACTTTTATAAAAGACCCCACTGCCACCCCTTATCTGCAGCAGGCTCAAATTAGCCAACCCAGAGAACTGCAGTAATTAACAGTAAAAGTGCTATTGCACTTTTAGGGACGGGGCTGGGACTGTGGTCTAAACCACTGAACCTCTTGGGCTTGCTGATCAGAAGGTCGGCGGTTCGAATCCCTGTGACAGTGTGAGCTCTCGTTGCTCTGACCCAGCTCCTGCCAACCTAGCAGTTTGAAAGCATGCCAGTGCAAGTAGATAAATAGGTACCGCTGCTGCGGGAAGGTATACAGCGTTTCCGTGCTTTCTGGCTTCTGTCACAGTCCTTCCGGGTTTGCCATGTTCACAAGCTGAAAAGACGCAACATGAACCTAATGCAACATGAGGTATGACTGTAAATATGTATTGCTGCAGCGGGAAGGTAAACGGTGTTTATGTGCACTCTGGTTTCCATCACGGTGTCCCATTGTGCCACAAGCGGTTTAGTCTTGCTTGCCACATGACCCGGAAAGCTGTCTGTGGACAAACGCCATCTCCCTCGGCCTGAAAGCGAGATGAGCGCCGCAACCCCATAGTCGCCTTTGACTGGACTTAACCATCCAGTGGTCCTTTCCCTTTACTTTACCATCAGCTTTCTTTGATTCTGTTAGCTATGATTTCTGCATTGCAAGGGGTTGGACTAGAGTGGTCCTCTCCAACCCTGCCGTTCTATGACTCTCCTGGCACTGCCTTTATAACTGAAACCAGCCAGCTTTTGGACGTGAGCCAGTCCCTGCATGAGGAGCACCGAGGAGCCACAACCAGCAGGGGCAAGGCACGCATCGGCCAATTAGAGATGATAGATGTCATGGCTAGCTCAGCCGTAGATGAAAACCGAAATTAAGCATCCATTAAGTGCTGAGCAATCCAGCCATTTCCCGCCTGGTCTCGGAGCGCAGTCTGCCCGGATGTCAGATGTGCCTTTAAACTATTCAGACTGGTCACTCGGAGGAAGGAGGCAGAGCCTCCCAGACGCTTGGGAATTAATTAGCACAAGTGAGTAACAGGCTAGCAATGGGGAGGAAGGGAGGGTTTGTTTGCTGCAGGCTTGTGGACATGGCCAAGAGAAATGGCAGAGAGACAACGGGAACAGGGAGTGGCTGCCTTTCATTGAGTCAGACCTTTGGTCCATCTACACTGACCAGCAGCAGCGGCTCTCCAGGATTTCAGGCAGGATTTCAAACCTGATTTGAAGCTTTCTAGGCAAATGCTCCACAGCTGTGCTATGGGCCTTCCCATAGCCTCCTGGCGTTAGAAATGGAGAGCTTTGTCAAGTTAGCTGACCACAGGTTTTCTTTCTTTTTTAAAAAAGTGAGCCAGCTCATTTGTACTGGGGAAGAGTCAAAGTCCGTCAGTTATAGGATGCCTTTCCAAGGATGGCATTCCCATTTCTCTGGTGAAAATAGAGGCACCCTATTCCACCATCATCATTTTATTATTTATTGCCCCAGCCACTCTGGGCAGCTTCCAACATACATAAAAACATAATAAAACATTAAAAAACTTCCCTAGACAGAGCTGCCTTCCAATGTCTTCTAAAGGTTGTATAGCTGCTTATCTCCTTGGCTCGGGGGCGTCGCATAACTCCATACCACCCAACATTTCTCCGATGAAAACAGGGAGGTCCTAAGGAAAAGTGGGACATTTTCGGGATCAAATCAGAAACCAAGATGGCACCTGTAAATCCAGGACTATTCTTAGAAAATTGGGACACTTGGAGAGTCTAGGATGGCTAGCAGGGGTCTGTCCTGCCCTGACTTTGAATCTTAGGTCTCCTCGGAAGTAGAGCGGGGGGAGCAGGCCTCCCTATGCCTAGTGACTGCAAGGATCCATTGGATCAAAAAGAAAGCAACTCCCTGCACATAGCAAACTAGCACTTCAGGATTCTTGTCTGCCCTTTCCCCTAGACATTGACCCACTAGCTTTCTTTGGGCAGGGCACTTTTTGTGTGGCAGAGCCCTCTGCTGTACATGACTCCAAACTGTTGCTGTCTCTAAACCCTTCCAGAATCCTGCAGAAAACTAGATCTTGGTTCCATTTCTGGGCTGCATCACATTTCTTCTTGGGCATGCGAGCTACTCCCGTACCAAGTTCCCGGAGACCCCTGCATGGGGAGTGTTACTTACGAGAGTAGTTTGCTTGTTTCTAGGCAATTAAAAGGCCATGAAGGAAGAGTTATACGTTGTAGGCAGCCTGCCGCTCCAAGATAAACATACAGTTTTTATCGAGGATGAATATCATGGCTGGCCCAGGCCGTTTGTTTTCCTAGCTCCAGACCATTACGCAGTCATAACGGATGCTTCCATTAATGTTATTGCCGTTGTATAAAATAATGCCGCTAAATATCCCCAGAAGGAAGGAATTAGTGTGCTGGTAAGCTGGCCCTGCCACTTCAGGACTTTGCTAGTCAGCAGCCGTTGCTGGGAAAATCAATTCCAAAAGGATCTTAAAAGGAGATAAATTAGGCATATCAGTTCCTCGGAAGATTCATTTCAATAAAATACAGCATAAATCACACCTGGAAACTGGGCAGCCCAATCAGAGAAGCGATGGTGGCTTAAGCGAGCCTCACACAGGGAGAATCTCGCTGCTGGAGAATCCTAATTATCTTAGGATATTTATTTGCTGACACACAACCTTGTAACACTCCCTTTGCGCAGTGACACAGTGCTTCTCTGAAGAATCAGGGCCCACATAAAAACAGCTCTCTTCCCATAATCAGTTAAGTCTCTTGACTTATTGGAGGGCATTATTCATATTATTATTTCATTGCATTTATACGTCACTTCTTTCCTCCAAAGAGATCCAGGTGCTGCCCATAGTTTTTTTCTCCCCTGTTTTGTCCTCACAACAACCCTGTGAGGTAGGGCAAGGCTGAGAGTGAGGGACTGGCCCAAGGTCACAGCACAAACAGCGCCCTTCGCTCACTACCGGTAAGTTTTGGGATAAAGAATTGGGCTGTATAAACATGACTGAGCGGAAAAAGTTAAAATTTCCAAAGGAAAATATTCTTTTGAATTATGTACCTGTCATATGGAATTTGACAACTGGACAACGTAAATGGATTCTTTTGTGCCCTTACTATGGCTAAAAGACATATGGATGCACTAGAAGGATAAATCTATGTCCCCCTTCAGTCAATGGATTGAAAATATGACAACACTCGCAATTTATGAATGGATTGCTTGTAGGCTATGTACAGGCAAGTATAACGATATTTGGAAAGTTTATAAAAAATATAGCTGGGTAAATACAACACTATATATGTATTTGGATAATAATTACATTGATATACCTATATATGGACAAGCATATATGGAATTGTAGTTGTTTGCATATATAGTACTATAAAATACCTTCCCCCTTTAATTTCTTTTTTATTTCTATTTTATTTTGTTCAACTGAAATATTTATTAATTTAAAAAGTGATTAAAAAAGCCACAGCACAGACAGTTCAATGTGGGTGAATCGTTGAGGAGCCCAGCAAAGTTGAGTTCCAAAATCACAGTCCAAATAGGCAGGGACGGAGTAGAGCAGGCTTCCTCAACCTCAGCCCTCCAGATGTTTTTGGCCTACAACTCCCTTGATCCCTAGCTAGCAGGACCAGTGGTTAGGGATGATGGGAATTGTAGTCTCAAAATATCTGGAGGGCCGAGATAGAGGAAGCCTGGAGTAGAGCATAGATGATGATGATGATGATGATGATGATGATGATACTACTCTTGCAACTTTTTTGGTTGCCATCTGCACGTCTCGGAAGACAATGGAAGAATGAGCCTTCAAGGGTTACTCTCCAAATAACCTTTGGAGAGTTATAGCTCTTGCTGTGGCTGTAGAGACTGATACCGGAGCAATGTTGAACATTTTCAGCTCACAGTCCATGATGGTTGGACAACCCAGGATACATGATCCTGACATTCCAGCTTGCTAGGTGCAAGAGGGTTTGTTTTTTGCCTGGTGCAGTAGTTCGGTCCGCTTGTCAAGTGATACTCTGAACTAAATTTTAATTAATTAATGAGTTTTGATACCTTGATTTCAAATTTCCATAAGGGTAAAAATAATAATAATCTGGTAAAGGGGACCCCTGACCATTAGGTCCAGTCGTGACCGACTCTGGGGTTGCGGCGCTCATCTTGTTTTACTGGCCGAGGGAGCCAGCATACAGCTTCCGGGTCATGTGGCCAGCATGACTAAGCCACTTCTGGCGAACCAGAGCAGCACACGGAAACGCCATTTACCTTCCCGCTGCAGCGGTATCTATTTATCTATTTGCACTTTGACATGCTTTCGAACTGCTAGGTTGGCAGGAGCAGGGACCGAGCAACGGGAGCTCACCCCATCGAGGGGATTTGAACCGCCGACCTTCTGATTGGCAAGCCCTAGGCTCTGTGGTTTAACCCACAGCACCACCCGCGTCCCATAATAATAATCTGGAGCAAGCATATATTCTTACTTTTTGATTATGCATGTCTATATTTCATGGCAAGCATCATCCTGGAAGAGGCATTCATCTTTAAAATACTTGCCCTATGATCATTTGGTATTAGGCACACATACTTCAATAAATTATAGCAGGTTAGGGAGCTCCACTAAGGCTGCAGCCCTAACCTCCCTTACCTCCTGGGAGTAAGGCCCATTTATTTAAATAAGGCTTACCGGTACTTCTGTGTAGGTATGGTTAGGATTGTACTGCAAGTCCATGGCTTTTCTGGGCAATTCTGATTCCGCAAAAAGATCCCCAGCAGATGTTAAATGTGATAGGTTTCTAGAAAGCAGCTGAGTCTGTCAGTCTTGTCTTGGAAGTGTCATGGACGACTGTCTGCCAAGGGTTAGTTTGACAAGATTACAGAATTGCTTCTTATGGATAAGATGTTTGCAGAGATAATAATAATAATAATAATAATAATAATAATAATAATAATAATAATAATTTATTATTTGTACCCCGCCCATCTGGCCGGGTCCCCCCAGCCACTCTGGGCGGCTTCCAACAAACACTAAAATACATTAAAATATCACACATTAAAAACTTCCCTAAACAGGGCTGCCTTCAGGTGTTTTCTAAATGTCAGGTAGTTATTTATCTCTTTGACATGGGATGGGAGGGTGTTCCACAGGGCGGGCGCCACTATTGAGAAGGCCCTCTGCCTGGTTCCCTGTAGCTTTGCTTCTCGCAGTAAGGGAACCACCAGAAGGCCCTCGGCGCTAGATCTCAGTGTCCGGGCTGAACGGTGGGATCAAAGCCACCTGAACTTTAAAATGTGACATTCTTGAAAAAATGGCTTCCATTGATGAATTATGGAGCCTCGAAGACAAATATGGAGACAAACCAACAAGATTATCCTTCAGTTTTTTCCAGTGATGCTCACAGTAGTGCTTAATCGTATAGAAGTCATAGTTTATGGAAGTTTGTACAAGTGCAAAGTTATCTCTGTTGCTCCAGCCTCAAGGTATAACACAGACTCCCAACTCAGGAACAGACTCACAGACTGAATCTCAGCACAAGACCCCGGGCTGCTGAGCTGGTGTGCCTTAATCACTTATATAGACTGTGCTGTTACCATAGCAACTGTCCTGGCTGACCTTGCACCTGTTGGCTTATCTAATACATGGGGTGCTTTGTGCCCGTGAAAGAAATCAACCCCTTCCTCCAAGTCCAGTTCCTCCAACAGAGAGGTGTGCAAGGGAGTCCAGTGGCCGAGGTCTTCCGTCTAATTCCTCTTCTTCCAGCATGGCAGGGGTATGACCCTTCTACCTGTTTTGTTTTTCCTCCCAACAGAGTGATGACATCACCAAGGTGACGATGGCAGCAAAGATCGTGGAGCGGATGGTCAACCAGAACACCTTTGACGACATTGCCCAAGGTGTGCGACACCTTTGGAGTAACCAGGAGTCCCGTTTTTTTGTCCCCAGATTTTGTTAAAATCACCGCAAATCCACAGTTCTCCAGTTTCTAGCTCCTTCCCTCTGTAACAGTTCACTGATGAGCACCTGTGAATGTGTGCAGTGATGAAGCAGGATTCTCCGGGTTCAAATGGATTCCCCTTTGCGCTGCAGTTTAATTAAATGTGCGTGTGCTCATCAGCAACAGAAGAGTGGTGGAGGAGAGATTGCATGTGCTCCCAGTCTAAAATTAAATTTTAGAAATTGTCCTAGTTAAACCGGAAATGGACTTCCCGCGTTGCAGGGGGTTGGGCTAGATGACCCTTGGGGGTCCCTTCCGATTCTACGATTCTCTGATTCTCAGCGGTCAGTGTCTGCTGCACATACCTGAATCAAGTGAAAACTGGCGCTAACCGTAGATCACCTTGGCCCGGCCGTACACCGGGACAGAAACCTATTTCTGAATGTGATTGTTTCCCTTGCTAGATTTCAAATACTTCGAAGACACATCTGATGAGTACAGAGATAACATGGGGACCCTCCTTCCACTGTGGAAGTTTCAGTATGATAAAGCCAAGAGACTGGCAGTCACTGCCCTCTGCTGGTGAGTCGATTCTGAGCAGCTTTCAATTGCTTCATTAAGAGCCTTTGGTATCACCTGGGTTGCTTTTGCTTCATTGCTTGGGTATCCATACAATATTTTGCGCAGAAGTGGGTGGAAGAGAACTGCTTAAGCTACCCAGTAAGTGCACAGCCTCCAGTCTTCCTTTTTAATGTCACCGTAATACACACACCCTCATGCGTTTGCCAGGCACAAATGGATTTTTCTGGAATGCATTTATGAAAGTTAGTGTAACATTCCACCAGCTAATATCCCTGGCTTCAAAAAAAGCTGCCTTCAGGTGACCACACAAATACATTTTTGCAAAAGTTAAAGGGACAATAAAGCAGAGGTGGCTTACCAGATGTTGCTGAACGGAATGCATACTGTGATTTTTTTTAAATCACCGATTGCAATCTGTAAATTTAATCCTTTAATTAAACAGTGTACAGTTACTTAGTTTAAAATCCAGCGAAATGTTCTAAAGATCTTCAGTTGGTTCAGAGTCTCAGTTACTATAAGCCCATTTTAACTTATTTCTGACAATATGCATCTTGCCCATTCCCTCAGCTTCTTCTTGGCCTCTAAGCAAAAAGGAGACATTATTGTTGGCAGGGGTAAAGGGGGCACAATCTTATGGTTTGGGGTCCTTCTGACAGCCTGTTGTATGGCCCTGGGATCCCACAGCTAATCCAGGGGGTGACAGAAACAGAGGGAATTATTCTTTGTGTTCCTTCCAAAGAAAAAATACAAACATAAGAAGTGCCTGCTGGATCTAATCCAGCATCCTGTTCTCACAGCGGCCAACCAGATGTCTCTGGGGAACTCAAAAGCAGGATTTGGGCACAAGAGCTTTCTCCCCTCCTTTGGTTTGGGCAAAAAATATCATATTCAGTGTGTGGTTCAGAGACCATACCTTGCCACATTCTTGCTTGATTCTTCCCCCTGGTGTACACAAATCAGCTTTACAGCAAAAATCACACATTGTTGTATTTAAATTAGCTAGTTAATTAATTTGGCTCTCTGAAAACTGCCAATCGACATAAGGAGCAACAGTCAGCAAATACGCTTGATTGGTTAGCATATTCCTGAACAAGCAACACGCATATCCCACATGGACAAAATCCTCTTTAAATTAAAGCAGAGCTCAGAATTTGAGAAACATCTTTCCTGACTATCCTTATCAGTCCCGGTTAATCCTATCAACAGTATTTCCTAAATTCAGTGGTTTTCCAGGAAAGACCCAGTCTCTTACACAGTTGTTTTGCCACCTATAGCCAGGATAATAGCACTCCTGGAAATTGTAAGGTTATTTCTTTTAGGAGCATAGGTAAGATGTTTTATGCTGGGTTTGACTGTCCATGTGGCCTTGTGTTGTCTCCGCTGATGGCAAGTTCCTCTGTAGACTCTGTGGCGCAGGCCTTTCACATCACATTATACCAGATCCTTTTCAGATGGAGATACCAGGGATTGTATGTGGAACCTTTTGTATGCAAAACATTCATGTGCTCTGCTCAGTGCTTTTTTTCTTTAAAAAAATGCTTAGGGGTACTCTCATTTTCCTACTCATATTGAAATACTACCCCTCAATGAGGCCAAACTTAGATTCACAAAAAGTTTAGGGGTATGCGTACCCCTGCGTACCCCCAGAAAAAAGGCACTGGCTCTACTACTGAGCAATGGACTCTGGCTTTAATGAACTGTGGCTCCATCTCAAAGCTTCTAGCATCCGATAAATCTTCCTAACAAGCTGAACTTAGGGAAGCCAAGCCAGGAGGTCATAGAGGCCTTTAATATCAAATATGAATGGGCGCAAAGGGATGTAAATCTGGATCTATGCTCCACATCCATAAGCACTGGGCGAGGGTCCCATATTTTTTCACCTGGCTTAAAATATTCCGGAGGAATTTTCCAAAGTGCCTGAGCGCACAAGGCCCACATTGACACACCGCTGTCCATAAGGGTCTCCAGGAACAGAGTTATCTGTAGACCCACAAACGCCCATTCATGTGCACAGTATAAGCATGTGTCGCTGCATACCATTTAGATGGCTTAAATGCTAATGGCCCTCTACCTATTTTTCTTACAGGAACCCCAAGTACAAGGACTTGTTTATCGTGGGACACGGCTCTTGTAAGTTAGCTTGAAAATAAGATGATGGAGATTCTTCTTAACTGATAGTGCAAGGAGAGCTTTTCAAACTGTGTACCTGCCAGGGCTGATGCCTTTCCTCGTCTCTTTCTTCTCTGTGCTGTCTGCTGAGTCCGGCTATTCTTCCTGCTCCTTGCCTCTGGGCTTTTGGGGAAAGCATGGCCAATGCATATCAAAACAGTGGGCACTGTCTTCTTTTTTCGCTTGCTGAGCAGTCTCTGCTCACTGCCGTCAATACTGAGCATTGCTGCCTGGACCTGAGTTCCAGGCAGTCCAAGGAGGTGACGCAGGGTCTTGCCTGTGGCTCGATCCCTGACAGCCACATATCTTCACCCTGGCACTTCCAAGGATCTGGAGGAGCAAGGTTTATTTTTCTTCCTTCTTAAGGTAAAGGTAAAGGGACCACTGACCATTAGGTCCAGTCATGACTGACTCTGGGGTTGCGGCGCTCATCTCACATTATTGGCCGAGGGAGCTGGCGTACAGCTTCCAGGTCATGTGGCCAGCATGGTTTAAGCTGCTTCTGGCGAACCGGAGCAGCACATGGAAACACTGTTTACCTTCCCGCTGCAGCGGTACCTATTGATCTGCTTGCACTTTGACATGCTTTCGAACTGCTAGGTTGGCTTCCTTCTTATGCTACTCTAAATGGGACGCGGGTGGCGCTGTGGTCTAAACCACAGAGCCTAGGGCTTGCCGATCAGAAGGTCGGCGATTTGAATCCCCGCGACGGGGTGAGCTCCCGTTGTTTGGTCCCTGCTCCTGCCAACCTAGCAGTTCGAAAGCACGTCAAAGTGCAAGTAGATAAATAGGTACCACTCCGGCAGGAAGGTAAACGGCATTTCTGTGCGCTGCTCTGGTTCGCCAGAAGCGGCTTAGTCATGCTGGCCACATGACCTGGAAGCTGTAGGCCGGCTCCCTCGGCCAGTAAAGCGAGATGAGCGCCGCAACCCCAGAGTCGTCCGCGGCTGGACCTAATGGTCAGGGGTCCCTTTACCTTTACGTTATGCTACTCTAAAATGTCAGAGCGAAGAAGCAGAATAGCTTCGTGCTTCTCTTGTACTTTCTGCTGAAACACCACCCAACTTTCCCAAGAAAACCTGCTTTCTTTCCTTTCTGACCATTGGCATTTGTTGTTATCGTGAGTCTTCATGTGCGTTCGCCTGTTTTGCTCACTCAGTGGCATGGACAGGCACACGTAGTGCTACGTAAGGAAGTTATGCTGCAGACCCCATCTATAACTCCTCCACACCCAACTCACAAATGGAACCAGAGCTCAAGGCATTAAGGTGCCTTTGCCACTGACCTGTTCGCTTTCTGCCGATCCTGTCATTTCTCACTGGGACAGTCAGGAGGAGGAAAGGAGCTGCGCTGCTACGCTGTTGAAAACTTGTCCGGATGAGCCCATAAGAACCACTTGCTATAGATGAGGCCCCTAGGCTGCTCAGTCCAGCATCCTGTTCTCACAGTGGCTAACCCAATGCCTGTGTCAAACCAGCAAGCAGGATTTGAGCGCGAGAGCACTTTCCCCTCCTCTGGTTTTCAGCAACGAATAGAGCCGGCAACCATTTTGTGCTGGGCTTCTGTTCCTGGCCCCCACTCACATTCCATCCTGCCCTCTTCCGGGTCCAAAACAAAAACAACATGCAAACCAAAACACAGCCATCCTTGGAAATAGACGTTCATCCAAATTTTGAAGTGCTGTTTTGCAGCCAACTAATGTGTACAAAAAAAATGCATATACTAGACTAAAGGTATGCATATACGTATATGGGAAAGATACAAAACAAGCAGGCATAACATACAAAAATGTCTTGTTATTAGGGGAAATTGCTTTGCAGATAGTTCTACAGTAGGCAAAATTATATATTAAGAGAAACTAGCACTAAAATGCAGGTGAATTTTCATAACGGCATTACAGTAAAAACAAAAAAGCAAATTCATGTGGAAATGTGGGAAACCAATGACTGCAGAAATGAGAAATGGAGAGAACCCGAAATGGACAGATTTCCCCATCCTCACCTGAGGCTTTGGTGAGCCACTGCCCATCAGACTAAAGCAGGCCTTGGCTTGATTGACAGACCATCTAACCCAGTTACAAGGCACTTTCACGGCTTGGCCACAAGACAGGTTTCATCGGACAGCCCCTTGGCTGTGTGGCGAATTATGCTTTGAGTTGGATATTTGGCCAGGCATAACTTCTGGTTGTGCGAAGGAGCTGGGAGATGCTTGGGTTGGGAAAGTGAAGGCATTGCCCACTGGCAGGAACGGCCGCCCTGATGATGTTGTAAAGCAGTGGTCCTCAACCCCCGGTCCGTGGCCCGGTACCGGTCCGTGGATCAAATGGTACCGGGCCGCCCAAGGAACATTAAATTATTTCAATTTTATTTACTGTGGTGTTAAAATGTTAAATCACTTTATATTCATTTTTGGGTGTAAATGTATTTTATTTTGAAGGCATGTTTACATACAATTAAATTAAAATTATGACATCAAAACAATCTAAAATATAAACAATCAGTGTCCCCCCCCCTCAGCGGGCCGTGGTAAAATTATCAAACGTTGACCGGTCTGCGACGATAAAAAGGTTGGGGAGCACTGTTGTAAAGTCTTATGAATCATCATTAGAGCAGGCTAAAGACTCTCCTGCCTGATTGCTGGAGGTTGCAGATTAGCCTCTGCGAATCAGCCTGAATGAATGCTCTAATGCAATCCCTTGTACTAATACATTTTCTAAACATAAAGCATCGCTAGGCACGTGTGAAGCTGACGACCCTCATTAGACTGCACTGCCTCTGAACAAATGCAGCACATGGAGAATAATGTCCCAAAGTGTGTCATCAATCCTAGCCGGAAGCTGGATTGCAGTCCAGTCATTTAAGTTCTTCAATACTTTGCCTAATTTCTTCCAGGCCAGCCGGTATATCAATTTCATTTTTAATTGGCCAGCAATGTAGCCCCATCCCGTGGCATTTATGAACAAGGAGGAAAATAAGCAGATGGAGCCTGAGAAAACTGCAGCGCAGCGAATTACAGACAAATAGCATGGACAGGCACTGGATCCCTCAGCTGCCATCACCGATGCCTGTAGAACTGGTGGCCCCTCCTCGGTGCTGTGGGGCTGTGACTCTGCCTCTTCCCCATCTTATTCCACACTGGGAGTGAGGAATAAGCTTGTCTTCATGTCCTTGAGGACTAGGAACTTTTATTTTTCTGAGATTCCTGGGATGCTGAATTCCCATCCCCAGTACCAAGGTGGATGATCAATGCTTGTTATATTTTTTCTTCCATTGTTGAAAATGCTACTCTTTGCTTTATAAACCAGTTCTTGTGGCAAAAATGGATTGCCTGTCTCAGTCCCAATTCAAGTCCTGGGCGTATAACCTTTAAAATACAGTACATTTTGGGAATTCATGTTGCATTTCTTTGGGTGCCCTTTTACCCTCAAAAGAGTCTCATGTTTCTTTGTGCCCTCATCATTCCTGGGATGATTTCCTTTTAAACATGAACTGCTTCACAAATGCAGACACAGGAATAAGGAAGAGTTCCATTCAGAACTTCTTCCAATGCAAAGCGTATTGCGCAGCCTGCAATTTAGTGAGTGGTCGTCCCCACTTCGAAGCAAGGGCTATTTTTGCTCTGAAAAGCACTTGTATTTCAGTCGTAAGGCTGCTGAGTGCTAGAGGAATCCCTAACAATGAGCTTTAGAGGAGCAATAGGAACATCGGTTTGCAATGAAGTGCTATAGCCTTACAGCAAGAATGTGCTGTTCCAGTCACTGGCTGTTTGTGTTCAAATTATCCTGCAATTTCAAAGCACTTTACCGCTCCCACACAAAGAGGAACCTTCCTGTTTATCTTTGCTTCTAACATGGGAAGACTCTTCGCAGATGGAACAAAAAATGGAGCTGAGCTGCTGGTTCCAGTGAACGTGACATGGAGCTTATTTCATTTATTAATTTTTTTTATTTTGAACAATTCCAACCTCCTTTTCATCACCGCCAGTCTCAGCGGACAGGACAATTTAAACACATCCGGAGTAAGGAATCCTAATTAAAAAGCCACTTGCATTTCGTATTGTGTCTAGTTTGGCTCTGCTAATATCGGACCACCAGTCAATCTATATTGTCTGCTTTGGCGTTAACTAACCTGCTGCCCTCCAGATGTTTTGGACTACAGTTCCCATCAGCCCCAGCCATCACAGCTGATGGACATTGCAGCCCATCTGGACAGCAATAGGTGGGTGAAGTCTGGCCCCTCTGACTTGCTAGCAGCAGACCTTTCCAAGGTCTCAGTCAGGTGTCTTTCCCAACCTGATACCTAAAGTCTTTTTTTTAAGGTAACAGCAGCCTGGAAATGCATGGAAAGAACATAAGTGGTGCCTGAAGATCAGCCACAATGGCCCATCTAGTCCAGCCAGCCACAAGACCCCAAAGGGAAACCCGCAAACAGGATTCGAACACAAGAGCACTGCGTTGGTCTGTTCTGTGGATCCTACTGTCTTGATACAAATCGATGGACAATCAAACCACGACTGATCAAAGCCCCCGTACAGATTACGTAGGTCAAATATGGCAACGCTGCAAAGCTCCCACGCTCACGGATGGATCTTATTCTAACTCAGGGGTCAGCAACCTTTTTCAGCCGTGGGCCGGTCCACTGTCCCTCAGACCATGTGGTGGGCTGGACTATATTTTGGAAAAAAAGTGAACTAATTCCTATGCCCCGCAAATAACCCAGAGATGCGTTTTAAATAAAAGGACACATTCTACTCATGTAAAAACACGCTGATTCGCGGACTGTCCATGGGCCGGATTGAGAAGGTGATGGGGCCGCATCCAGCCCACGGGCCTTAGGTGCCTACCCCTGTTCTAACTAGATAGAATCTCAAGTGTCCACACTGGCCTGTGTGTTCTCTGAAGACAATTGGAAAAGGGGTTATTTTTTTGGGGGGGGGACGACGACAAGGGCCGGGGGAGGGGGAAATTCAAGCTGGGCAACATGGAAGCTGCTGAAGGAGGTAATTTCATGCTCCGAAATAACCTAGATCTGTGGTTCCCAATTAGCATGGTGCTGATAATACCAAAGTTGCAGGTTCAATCCCTGTATGGGACAGCTGCATATTCCTGCATTGCAGGGGGTTGGACTAGATGATCCTCAGGGTCCCTCCCAACTCTACAATTCTATGATTATATGATCAATAGTTCTTCCTAGTTATTTCCAAGCTACGAGGGGTGGAAACTTGCTTATCTTCTTTAAACAAAGGTTGGTTTTCCCGCGGCCATATTCCAATCAAGTGGTGAATCTGAGAACACAGAAAACTTCACTTGTCTCTGGCTAGAGAAGGAAGCAACTTTCTTTCTGGTCTGCCCTCAGACATTCCAGGTTTGCTGCACAGCAGGCTCCTTCCTCAGTGTGCAAATCTCACCTGTCATATTTCTTCAGCTCGCTCTGGAAAGAGCAATTTCTTTTCCTTCTTTAGAAGGCCTCCTTATCGCTTTTCACATGTGGCTCCCCAGCAGACGAAGATGCAGTCCCAAACTGACTAATTCAGTCCCAGGCCTTCATTGCTTTGCATCCAGAGCTTCGGCTTCAGCTAGGCTCTGGGGCTTTGCAGAGATCGCTGCTGATCTCAGTTAATTTGTCGGGTGGTGTTCAGTGTACTGTTTTGTGCAGACACACATGCATGTGTACATGGGTGCTCATGAGAAAGCATATTCCCAGTGGCTGTGTTCACGCTTCACTGCATTTGCTGTGTTTCCAATGCTGGGTTTTAAACCACTCAGTGTGGTGTAGCCAGTGTGGTACAGTGGTAAGAGCGGTAGATGGGGGATGGCGGGCAGTTGTGATTTATGCTGATTAACTTTGGAACTCCCTGCCTATTGATGTCAAGCAAGCACCTTCACTGTACTCTTTCTGGCACCTGCTAAAAAACTATTTTTTTTATTTTGACATGCCTGCCCAGATGTTCAGAGAGTTAATGAAGGTTTTAATCTGTTTTTAGCCTGTGGTTATTTTTTCAGTGTCTTACATTGTTGTTGTTAATGCTTCTTATTTATAATTTAGCAAACCGCTTTGGTGGGTGGGGGAGCAGTGGATGCTTTATGTGGTGTAGTGGTTAAGAGCGGTGGACTCGTAATCTGGTGAACTGGGTTCGCGTCTCTGCTCCTCCACATGCAGCTGCTGGGTGACCTTGGGCTAGTCACACTTCTCTGAAGTCTCTCAGCCCCACTCACCTCACAGAGTGTTTGTTGTGGGGGAGGAAGGGAAAGGAGAATGTGAGCCGCTTTGAGACTCCTTCAGGTAGTGATAAAGCGGGATATCAAATCCAAACTCTTCTTCTTCTTCTTCTTCTTCTTCTTCTTCTTCTTCTTCTTCTTCTTCTTCTTCTTCATTTCTCTAGCCAAGCTGTGAATACCTTTGCATGGAATAAATGCCCCCCCTTCCTTCAAGCCCACCAAACACACAGAAATGAATTTAAACACTAAAGAGGCCTTGCCGAGGTGAACAGTTAATGTGGAAAGCTGTGAAACGGCACTGGGGGGAGGGGGACTCCAGCAACTTCACTGTGCTCTAAGGCAGCCACATGAACACACCACCAATGTCAGAGGAAAGGTGGCTAAAAGATGGCAATCTGCAATCAGCTCACTGTGGTGTTTGGCTGTGATTGCAATTATCAGTTTATCTAGCGGTACATAATCAGCGCTCCTAGCCTGCCTCTTGATAGATGATGTCTCGGGGGGAGTGTTCCTAGCCCATCATATTTTCCTTTATGATAATGCAATTATGCTGCTGTTTTTACATGTTGAAGCAATATTTCTCATACCTCTTGAATCCCCATCTTTCTAAACTTACTCGACCCCTTCTAAGGAGCCTAACCCTGCACCACCAGCTGGAGGGGGGCAGGTAGCCCTGGAGACTTCAGATCAGCCCAGGCGGTCTAGCAGCCCTACAGCTGTCTGTTTGGCACAGAAGTGCGTAGTGATTTCTGCGTGCAGGTGTTTGTGATAGCAACCTGCAGTTGTGCATTTGAAGATGTCTGGACAGGAGACTGGCCTGGCACTGGTGTTCAAAGAGGAGCAAAGCAAAGCATCCATTTAACTCCCACTTGAGAAACCTCACACCAGGGAAACAAGTCCAATACATCTCAAGGGCACCAGGTTGAGGAAGGCTGACATGTACAATTTAGATGTTTTGCACTGAAGCTCCTCTCACTTGTCTGGTTGCTGCAAATCACAGAGTGCTTCTAAGAATCTGGAGCTAACAAAAGCTTTTGCCACTTGATGGCACTGTTAAATATTTAGTGAGCAGTAAGCTAGGGGGGGGAACAGAATGTTAAAAATCCTTGTAAAAGATAACATGTCCAGGAGGTTCAAACAAAACAAAGCACTAAAGTGATATACTCAACTAAGAGCTTGTCACTCTAAAGAACTTTCCCCATGGATGCTATCTGCAGCTAGGATTTCAGTAGTCCAGCCACATAAATTTTTGAAAATCTAGATTTGTCTTTGTGGTATAAAAACTCATAGACTTTGGCTATTGCTGAAAAAATAACATACAAGTTGTAGGTGTCCAGAGTGATGCAGAACCCAGCTTCTATATCATCTGGTGGGATTTTTATTTATTATCCTTTACACTTAGATGATCAACATTCACCATTCGTGCCAGCTTGAGAAATATGGATATATTACTGTGTTTTTCCTTCTCCTCCTCTTTGGTATGATGTAATATCCCTGCTACTATGCTTTTGGGTTGTTAGTAATTGTCGCTATGCTTCAATAAAACTGTTTTTTAAAAAAAAATTAATTAAATTGAGAGGATGGAAATGCAAGTGCTAATTTACTTCATTGTCTTTCATTATATCTGTTGAGTATGTGATAATGCTAGTTAATGCTCATTTGGTTCTACTTCCAGAATTGTGCTCATCTGTTTTCCTGGAAGGAGGCAGATTCCTGTGGCTTAACCATGTCATGGGGATGTAGACACGCTGGCTAAGAATGCCCTCTGCATAGGAAGAACATAGGAAATTGCCTAATTTGAATCCAGACCACTGGTCCATTGTCTACCAGTGATGGCTAACCTTGACACTCCAGATGTTTTGGGACTACAACTCCCATCATCCCTGACCACTGATCCTGTTAGCTAGGGATGATGGGAGTTGTAGTTCCAAAACATCTGGGGTGTCAAGGTTAGCCATCACTGGTCTACATGGACAGGGGCCTCTCCCTACTTGGGGATCACAGTTGAAATCAATTGTGATCATGGTGGAATCACTACTTGGAGGTGCGTAAAATTAGGAGGTGCGTAAAATTAGGTTACCAGATGTCCCCGTTTCCCGAGAACAGTCCCCGGATTTACAAATCAGTCCCCTGACAAAATCCATCTATATGATTTATACTTCAGATGTATCTGAAGAAGTGTACATGCACATGAAAGCTCATACCAAGAACAAACTTAGTTGGTCTCTAAGGTGCTACTGGAAGGAATTTTTTTAGTTTGTTTAGGGTTGCCATATTTCAAACAGTGAAAATCTGGACCCAAAGTTTGCCAACATGGGTTGCCATGCGTCCAGATTTTCCTGGACTTGTGTGTGTGTGTAGGGGGGGATTTCTATCCGGACACTGCTACCAACCACAGTATTCCGGATATATCTGGGAAATTCCGGACGTATGGCAACCCTAAGTTAATGGTGCCAGCAGAAGCCGTTTTAGGGGTGCGTGACAGGTATGGTTGCACTGGTCACTGCACAGCAGGGGGTGCCAAAATGCTCTAGAACCGAGCACCCCCCCATGCAAATTTTAGCATTGCGCAAGGTGCAGATGAAATTTGAGAGCCCAAGATCCGCCACTGGTGCTGAGAACTGTAGCTCTGTGATAAGAAACTACAGTTCTTGTGATTCTTTGGGGACACCAGGTGCTTTAAATGTTAGTTGAATATGCGTTGCGCTCATTCATTCATTCTCTCTCTCTCACTCTGTCTCTGTCTGCCTGTCCACATCTATTTAAAACTTGTCAACTTTCATATGACTGGTTTGAAGTACAGATAGGGTGAATGCACCGAATCAGTAGCTTTCCACATTCAGCCCTTTGGAAAATTTCTTCTATATTAGGACTGCTTACTTTTAAGGGAAGGGCTGATTCTGTGATGCTTTTATTGTAATGATCTGTGAAATTTTATATGTATATATATTTAATGATAATAATGCAGAAAAAGGCACTGGAAGCTTCTCACCTGGGCTGGCTGTGTAATATGCTAATGAAATGTGGTAACAAATTATTCATTTGAGTTTTCCCAAACCTCTCTCGCATTTCGTAACTTCATAGGGTGGACTTTAATGAGTGCCTTTAAAAACACACACAGAGATCACGAGCAAACTAAGGAGGAAACAAGTCAGAATACAGCAAGTTAGCACCACACTCCAGCTTAGGGGTATCCCGATAAAAGTGTTGCATTGCCAAAAATTAAAAACAAAAAGAAAACTTCTCAGCTTAACTTCCCTAACTCAGACTAGTGAGCAAGTTGGCAGGAGATTGGCCCCCAAGAAGACTGACTTTGCATCCTAAGACATATCCATAAAGCAGCTGAATTCACCCTGACTTCCTAAACTTGATAAATTTTTTGCATCATGATCCACATGATTAAGAATTGCAAATGCCAAAGACACACACTAATGCAATCCCAGTTTGGAGTTTGCATGAAACAAACTGTTCCAAACAGAAGCCTATCTATCCGAAAACCCTGAAAATGGGAGTCTGTGGTGCTTCTCAGCAGTCTATGCTATTGTCCATCTGTTCTTGCAGCATCAAAAAGGGGCAGATGGTCCCAATCTCCTTAATGGCGGTTTTATAATAGCCAGAGGCTGCTTTCATGCATCAGTCCCCATCACAGTACTTTCTCAAGGCTGAATGTCCTAGTTCCTTTAATATTTCTTGGTATGTATTTCATTGGCAAGTGCCCTCCTCCTTATAGAGGCATATACTAGTGTCTGATTCACCAGTAGTCATGGAAATTACTGCTTTCATGATGAGTGAGGGGTAACTTATGCGAATGAGAAATGTAGTAGCAGCCGTCCGGAAGATTAGATCTCGCTTCGAAAAGTGTTTGCCAAAATGCAGTTGTGACCTCACAGTTTCTCCTGCTTCCCTTGTGGTCCATGTGTTCATGCTTTGGGTGGTCCGTCTAATTAATTTATTCACTCCTGGTTCTCTTTGAAAGTTCTATAATTTGAATGGAGTTGGGTGTATGGAAGCCCATTATAAAGTAAAAAAAAAGATAAAGGACCCCTGGACGGTTAAGTCCAGTCAAAGGCGACTATGGGATTGTGGCGCTCATCTCACTTTCAGCCCTTGGGAGCCGGCGTTTGTCCACAGACAGTTTTCTGGGTCATGTGGCCAGCATGACTAAACCGCTACTTGTGCACAGAGGACCGTGACGAGTGCCAAGAGCGCACGGAAACGCCGTTTACTTCCCGCCGCAGCAGTACCTATTTATCTACTTGCACTTTGATGTGCTTTCGAACTGCTAGGTTGGCAGGAGCTAGGAAAGAGCAACAGGAGCTCACCCCGTCATGGGGATTCAAACGACCGACCTTCCAATCAGCAAGCCCAAGAGGTTCAGTGGTTTAGAACATAGCGCCACCCGCGCCCACTATAACACACCCTGGACAGGGTCATGTTACTGGGAGAAGACCAAAAGTTGCTGCCTAAGGCAGCACTTTTGTTGATGCAGCAGGAAACAGAAAGGATTTCCATACACAAATCTGGAGCGGAGTTCCCTAAGATGGTGGGATGGCGTCTTGTACGCCTCCTTCCGGCAACTCCTGCAGCCAAGCTGGTACCAAGTGTATTGCTCTGCATTCCTTTGTATGCGAGCAAGCTTGCCAGCCCAGTCCCTTTGTCTAGGTAATGGTTTTGGCTGACGGGTTAGGCACCATTATTAGTATAACCAAAGATGTGCTATGGATTAAAGCTGCTAGGGAGGAGAACAATAACCAAGAGTGTTGTGTGTGAACTGAGCTGGAAGCTGGAGGTGCAGAGACCAGCTTGCTCAGTGCTGGATCCAATGCTGTGACTAAGGGGGAAGCAGGATCTGTTGGGGTACAAATGCTGTGAGCCCCTCCCACCTTATTCTCAGGTTGTGCATATGTGTAAATAAAACCATATCTCCTAAAGTCACCTCACTTCTCTCACCTCTCAGAGATTGGGGTGGTGTGTAAGAATAAAAATTTACAAAGCTGAGAATGAACTCAAGACAGAAGCTAGGTTGTTCCCCCCCCCCCAAATAGCATTGCATATGGGATGTGCTAGAGGGCTAAGAAATTTCTATCGAGGGATAAATGTGCTTCCCGCACCGTGAGAAGAAGAAGAAGAGTTTGGATTTGATATCCCGCTTTATTACTACCCGAAGGAGTCTCAAAGCGGCTATCATTCTCCTTTCCCTTCCTTCCCCACAACAAACACTCTGTGAGGTGAGTGGGGCTGAGAGACTTCAAAGAAGAGTGACTAGCCCAAGGTCACCCAGCAGCTGCATGTGGAGGAGCGGAGACGCGAACCCAGTTCACCAGATTATGAGTCTACCGCTCTTAACCACTACACCACACTGGCTCACACTGAGTGCTTAGAAGATGTTCTGTGCTGGTGGCAGCAGCAGCAGCAGCGAGTAAATTTGCTGTTATGGATTGAGTCGCCTCCAGGAACTGTGGAGTTTAGCAACCCGTTGCTCCTGGTATCCCCATCTTGACCAACACCTTTTGCTTTTTTGTTGAGCGCTGGAATTGTTCACTTAAATGCACAAGGAACTGTAAAGGATAAGGGAGAAACCCCAGGAGGAGAAAGAAGAATAGATGCTGTGGGGTCTGGGTGGGTGGGAAGAGGGATGAGGAGAAATAAAATTTGCTTCAAGACTGGAAACGTGTGTGTGTGTGTGTAAGTAAGTAAGTAAGTAAGTACCGGTAGGTAAGTAAGTAAGTAAGTAAGTAAGTAAGTAAGTAAGTAAAAGTATTGCTTCTTTACGAGGACAGTTTACCAAGGGCATGGGGCAGGTTTAGCAAGAACATGGCAGCGTGCATTCTGATGTCTGAGATGTTTGGCAGCTAGTGGCTCAGCTTCTGTGCATCCAATTTTTAATGGCCCTGGGACTACAGAACTGAAGGGAGGCAGCCTCTGGTCTCTCCCACAAGCCAGGGGGCCACGGGCCAAGAGGGAAGGCCGTTCTGGCCCCATCTCTTGGCCAGAGGAGGAGCAGCTGCAAGGAGCTTGCTTTCCTGCTCCCTGCCAGAAGGTGTGCTTGGCTCCAGTGGCCAGATGCCCTGGGACTGAAGCAGCGAGGAGGAGGAAGGCCTGGCCCTATCCAGACCACGGGAAAGGCAGTGGCAGAGCATCAGCTTCACGTGTACAGGGTCACAGGTTTAATCCTCAGCATCTCTAGGTAGGGCTGGGAAATGCTGGAGAGCTGTTTCTGGTCAGTGCAGAGGCAATATTGAGCTGGATGGACCCAGTGTTTGGACTCAGCACCACATAGCTTCTTGTTCATCAGCCTTGGGGCTTTTGGCTTGTGGGTATAAGCATATTTAAAGGCAGGGAGATTTTAAGATGTTTATCTTAAAAGCATTGAGTGATCTATAACTCTCTTGAAATTTCTGGAAGTTTTAAAGATCTATGGAAAAAAGAGTTGTTCTTATTAGATTTATAATAGTCATCTTCTTTTTTTGCTGCTTTTTAAAAGCTACAGTATTTCAATTTTTTGTTTTCGTGGTTTAACTTTGTATGTACTTTACAAATGTGCCTTTTAATGTACTCTTACTTCTTGCTGCCCAGCAGCTTTAGTTCTTGGGTAGCCTTTAAATAAATGTCCCCCACCTCTTCAGATCATATGACACTGATGAGATTAAGTAACGGAAAAGTAAAGGTACCCCTGACCATTAGGTCCAGTCGCGGACGACTCTGGGGTTGCGGCACTCATCTTGCTCTATAGGCCGAGGGAGCCGGCGTTTGTCCGCAGACAGCTTCCGGGTCATGTGGCCAGCATGACTATGCTGCTTCTGGTGAAACCAGAGTAGCACATGGAAATGCCGTTTACCTTCCCGCCGGAGCAGTACCTATTTATCTACTTGCACTTTGACGTGTTTTCGAACTGCTAGGTGGGCAGGAGCAGGGACCGAGCAACGGGAGCTCACTCTGTCCCGGCGATTTGAACCACCGACCTTCTGATCGGCAAGCCCTTGGCTCTGTGGTTTAGGCCACAGCGCCACCTGTGTCCGATGAGATTAAGGACCTTCAAAAGTTGGTACCTGAATTTCTGCGCTTTCCTCTTCCCTTCTCGTCTTTCCCCCCATTATGCATCATTTCTTTTAGGTTGTGAGCTTACAGGTAACAAGTCAGTGTGGTGTAGTGGTTAAGAGTGGTAGACTCGTAATCTGGTGAACCGGGTTCGCGTCTCCGCTCCTCCGCATGCAGCTGCTGGGTGACCTTGGGCTAGTCACACTTCTTTGAAGTCTCTCAGCCCCACTCACCTCACAGAGTGTTTGTTGTGGGGGAGGAAGGGAAAGGAGAATGTTAGCCGCTTTGAGACTCCTTCGGGTAGTGATAAAGCGGGATATCAAATCCAAACTCTCTTCTTCCTCTTCTCTTTTAATTTCTATACAGTGTGTAGAAAATTCCAGGTGCACAATTTTATTTATTTATTATTCATTCATTCATTCATTCATTCATTTATTTTACAGATCTAATCTGGTGTAAGAGCCTTCATCTTACATCAAGGCCTTGCATTTAGGATTCCTCTTGTCCAATCCACCCAAATCCCTTTAAAGCAAATATAACCCCTAAAGGGTCTTGGTTGTTCCCCTGCTCCCCATCAGGGCTGCCTGTAGGGGCCATCCGCACCAGCAACTCACAGATTCCCTGCCAGGAGCTGCGGGTGGTGATGGCCGCTAGCTGAGATGGGCCTTTGGAGAGGCGGCTCCTTGATGCTCTAAGCCAATTGACGCCTTTCTCTCTCTCTCTTGCCCAGATGACTTTGTGAAGCAGAGCCGAGGGATGCTCCTGCTGTACACCTTGAAGAACCCCTCTTTCCCGGAGTACATCTTCAACAGCGAGAGCGGCATCATGTGCCTCGACATCCATCTGGACCACCCCTACCTTATTGTGGTGGGTTTCTACGATGGCAATGTGGCCATCTACAACCTGAAGAAGCCCCCCAGCTCCCAGCCTGGCTACAAGAGCACCGCCAACCCTGGCAAGCACACCGACCCCGTGTGGCAGGTGAGTCGGGTAGCTCCCTTGCCCTTTCTGAAAACTGGCTTGATCCCCGGATAAATCGTGTTGAATTATTAGGACCACTTTAAAATGTGTGCTGTTTTCATGTGGTGGTCTTGTTGAGCCTAATCCACACAAATGCTGTTGTGTGTTGGTGGGGAGGTAAAAATCAACTTAAGGTTGACATTGCAGTACATTTTTTCGTACACGTTGAAGTGCCCTATTCGGAATAAGCCAGCTGTGGAGTGTGCAGTGGTGTGCTGGTCCCGTGGGTTACCCGAAAGGCGAGGTCCAAGTCCGGTCCGTGGTCAGAGGTGCAACGTAAAGGCAGTCCGTAGTCACTGAAGTTGGGTGCAGGGCAGGGAGTCAGGCAAAGTCAGGAACAGGTAGGCAAGCAGGGAACCAGGACAGGTCAGGAGCTCAGGCAGCAAAGCAGGACAGGTTTCAAGCAGGAACACTGGCAAGAACTGGTCACCAACAATGTTGCTCCTGCAACTTGGGGCTGGGGCTGGCCGGCTTTTATCTGCCCCGAGGCATAGGGCGGCCCTGATCCTCTGGTGACTCGCCTCTCCTGGCTTGGAGGCGAGCACTCCTCCTGCGGGAACTCAGTTCCCTTCGCCTCTCTGCCCTGAGCCTCTGCAGCTCAGGAGAAGCTGGAGGGTTACCGGACCCAGAGGCAACCTCAGCTTCCCCTGACGGGGCTGATAGTGGAGCACCTGCAGGCAATGAGTCCTCCATCCCATCAGGAGCCAGAGCAGACTCAGCAGATGCCTGCACCTGATGATCCAGCACAGGTGAGGACCCTTCAGACTCAGGCCCTAGCCCCGGCTCTGCTGGTTCTGGAGGCGGGGAATCCTGTGCAGGCTGGGATCCCTCAGGTTCAGCATCTGAGTCTGAATCCCAGGCCATCACAACTGGCAAGAGCGTGTCCTGGCAGGGGCTGATGGGAGTTGTAGTTCAAAGCACCTGGGAATCACCAGGTGGAGGAAGGCTGGGCTGCATCGTGGTTGGAGACCTTCCCCTTCCGCATTTGGGACATGCAAAGCACCGAACCAGACCTGCAAACCCTCCCAAACACCGGAGTTGCTTGGATATTCCCCAGCAGTCTCTGAAACTCAGGGACAAAGCCATTGTGCAGCCTGCTCTGCTGAGGCTGCAGACACCTGCTTCTCCTGGGTCTTTTGTTTGCGTGTGATTAATCCTCTCGCTTATTTCTAAACTGCTCTCCAGGCACGGAGACCTTCAGGTCTGCAGACGGCTTCTTGCCTGGTGCTGAACGTGTCCCCGGATTACTTGTCTAGAAAGAAAGCTGCTCTGTGACGGTGCTGCCTTTACAAGCCCTGTGATGGGCTCCGTGGGGTGGCTCAGGGTAATCTGAGGCAAGGCAGCGCAGGAGCTTGGCTTTAGGATCTGTTTTCTGTAGCATGGCTTAGCCTTCAAACACGAGAAACAATCAAGAGAAGGCGGCCTTTGAGCATGTCACCAAGGGCCTCCACAGCACCACTTGCATATCCCCCACAAGCCCAGGTGATGCTGGCTTCATTGCTCCACCCCCCCCCCATAGTCTACACCCCCCAATGGAAACAATCCTCAAGTACACACAGCTGCTCACATTCCTCCCTTGGCCCCCTCACCTCTCCCTTTCTCTTCTTCACCCTGTCATATTTTCTGTTGTCGAAATAGATGTTGGAATCCTCTTGGGCCAGGGACCTTTCTGTTGCTGCTTACGTTATTCTACAACACTCTGTGCATATCGATGGCACTATTGTGTTGTTACTGCTTTGGTAATAGATAATAGACGCCACAACATCTCTCACATGTAACACTGGGGTGGGGGAATCTGGAAGAAAATGCATATAAGCACACACCTCTCTCTCAAATGTCTGTGACACCTTTTGCGGGAAAGTAGCTGCACAATTAAGAATGCCGGTACAGTAAATGCAATTCTAAACAATGAATTAAAACCGCAAGCTAGCAACTGAAAAGATAACAGATAAAAGACCATTAAAATATGCCCTTTAAAACCCAAGAAGACTAGATTCAAGAGTGAGCAACAGCACCCAGCATCCTTGTGTATCTCCCAGGACTGCAGGGCATTCTTAGGATCTGAGTGCACTATGTCCCCTTGCGACCCACAGCAACTCATGTTCAGAGGCATACTACCCCCATATCTGGGAGTTATCTGTAGCCTTCTCCATGAATTTGTCTAATCCTTTTTAAAGTCCATCCAAGTTGGTGGCCATCACTGCCTCCTGTGGAAGCGAGTTCCATAGTTCAGCGACATGCTGAGTGATTTAGGACCGGAAACCGTAGTCCTAAGTCTGCTGAAATCTGGATCTGCCCCTTGGGCCTTGTCCAGGGTCCTGATTTTGCCTTGGTTCCAATTATTCCAAAGCCTACTGGTTCATCATCTTGCTTGCACATTCTGCTTTGCACAACCCACTATGGAAGATAATCATAAAATTTGAAACAGTAACAACTGATTACACACTGATTCAAAATCCACTTTAAACTATTTAGCTTAATTAATTCAACATATTCAACAACAATTCAACAAAATTGATGAACTTGTTCTAGTGATACCAGTTTTGCAAAGTCTGATAGTCATTTACACCACCAGCTTCCCCCTGCCTCCCACTTGCCTCGTGGCACCCCCCGAAGGTGAGCTACCTGCCCCCCCAGGGGGCAGGACCACCAACTTGGTCAATCACAGTACTATTTGTTGTTTAGTCATTTAGTCATGTCCAACTCTTCGTGACCCCATGGACCAGAGCATGCCAGGCACTCCTGTCTTCCACTACCTCCCGCAATTTGGTCAGACTCATGTTGGTAACTTCGAGAACACTGCCCAGCCATCTCGTCCTCTGTCGTCCCCTTCTCCTTGTGCCCTCCATCTTTCCCAACACCAGGGTCTTTTCCAGGGAGTCTTCTCTTCTCATGAGGTGGCCAAAGTCTTGGAGCCTAAGCTCCAGGATCTGTCCTTCCAGTGAGCACTCAGGGCTGATTTCCTTCAGAATGAATAGGTTTGATCTTCTTGCAGTCCATGGGACTCTCAAGAGTCTCCTCCAGCACCAGAATTCAAAAGCATCAATTCTTCGGCAATCAGCCTTCTTTATGGTCCAGCTCTCACTTCCATACATCACTACTGGGAAAACCATAGCTTTAACTATACGGACCTTTGTCAGCAAGGTGATGTCTCTGCTTTTTAAGATACTATACTAACCATCCAGTTACAGGTAGGTAGCCATGTTGGTCTGCCATAGTCAAAACAAAATAAATTAAAAAAATTCCTTCCAGTAGCACCTTAGAGACCAACTAAATTTGTTTATGGTATGAGCTTTTGTGTGCATGCACTGAAGAAGTTAAATTACGGAATTCGCTCCTTCGGGAGACAGTGATGACCCACTTGGAAGGCTTTAAAAGAGGATTAGGCAAATTCATGGCAGAAGAGAGGGCTATCGATGTCTACTAGCCAGGATGCCTTCACCGTTGGAGGCAGCAATTCCTCCAAATGCCAGTTGCTGGAAACCACCGGAGGGGAGAGGGCTCTGAAGAGAAGAAGAAGAAGAGTTTGGATTTGATATCCCGCTTTATCAATACCCGAAGGAGTCTCAAAGCGGCTCACATTCTCCTTTCCCTTTCTCCCCCACAACAAACACTCTGTGAGGTGTGTGGGGCTGAGAGACTTCAGAGAAGTGTGACTAGCCCAAGGTCACCCAGCAGCTGCATGTGGAGGAGCGGAGACGCGAACCCAGTTCCCCAGATTACGAGTCCACCGCTCTTAACCACTACACCACACTGGCTCTCTGGTGCTCGGATCCTGCTTGCGGGTTTCCCTGCTTGCAGGGCATCTGGTTGGCCACTGTGAGATCAGGATGCTGGACTAGATGGGCCGTTGGCCTGATCCAGCAGGGGCTCTTCTTGCATTCTTACTCATCTGCCTCTGGCTGTTCTGGTCCTTGTTTACCTGCTGGGCACCAAACTGATCACATCTTATGAAGTACATTTTGCTGGCTGCTTTGAGCTCAGAGCAGTTTTTTTCTAACTGGAAGAAGAATGGTAAAGAGTATTTCAGGAAAATAAAATAGCTAAATCTGCCAGGTGAAATGCAGTTGAGCTACTTGGCCTGTCTTTCTTGTCTTCTTGGGGAATATCTCATCGCTTTCTGGGCCTTATATTCAGGGCTCCAGCTCCTCCTCCTGAGAGTGGCTGCCCTGGCCTCCTCATTGTGGCTGATATATCTGCGGCAGGAAGATGCTTGTTTGTGGCCTTTCCCCCATTCATTCATTCATTCATTCATAACTGTCTGCTAACCACCTTTCTGCTACAGAGACGTCAGGGGAGTGTGCAGTCAATAAAAGATAACACTGAACACTAGAACAATAAGAACAGCAATGAAACTGAAAAAACAAAAGGCAATGGAACGTATTCTAAATCCATTTTGGAAGCACAAGTCCCACTGCATGCTAGCAGCAAAGCAGGCTAATGGGACTCTCTGAACCCTGAACTCCTGCAGGTGATGGCAGAGGACAGATCCTGCCCTACCTTTCCCTGCCCTGAAGCCAGGTAAGGTGTCACTTCATGCAGCAAAGCGACTCTTCCCACACTGGTGACTCACCGATAACAGGCTTACGTTGGTGTAATTAGATGTATCATCTTTTTGTTCGCTGGTTACAAATGTCTCCGTTATTTTATTTATTCAAAATATTTATACACTCTCCTCCATCCAAATTGATTCTGGAGCTGTGTGCAACAGGCATCAATAGAAATTGTTCACATACAGTACTCTAAAAACAACTTGAATCCAAACAACAAAACTGAGAAGGAGGGGAAGAACCAATGAAACAAATTACTGTAGTATGACCATTTAAAATGCACGGGGAAATAAGAAAAAAATGTATTTAACTGATGTTGAAAAGTTAGTCAGACCTCTTTACTGAGGGCATTCCAAAGTCAGGTGCCAACACCTCTGAGATGCAATTGAAGTTTGGATTTGATATCCCGCTTTATCACTACCCGAAGGAGTCTCAAAGCGGCTCACATTCTCCTTTCCCTTCCTCCCCCACAACAAACCCTCTGTGAGGTGAGTGGGGCTGAGAGACTTCAGAGAAGTGTGACTAGCCCAAGGTCACCCAGCAGCTGCATGTGGAGGAGTGGAGACGCGAACCCGGTTCCCCAGATTACGAGTCTACCGCTCTTAACCACTACACCATCCAGCAATATGAATCTTTGGCTAGGTAGATCCCAAGGATCCCGCCCCCAACTTTTCCAAATCCATCCCATTGCAAAGTTTGGACCTGCAGCACAATATGTGCCAGAGCCACCAAGAAGCTTGTTCACAGCTTCTTTTTCAAAAACGAACTCTCCTTTTCCAAATCTAGCTTTTCCAACCCTGGCTTCTCTTCTCTCAAGTGTAACCACGCTGTGACTGTTTCATTCACGGCAACAGATTAGACTTCAATGGATTCCTTTTGAGAAATAAATAGGACTTGGGGCTGTGAATAAGGCTTGATGGAATGATACCGATAAATAGCTTTGGTTTATATTAAAAAGAAAACCCAAGATCTCTCCAGTGTTATTTTTTTTATTATTAAAAAAGCTATCAGGGCTTCCTTTTAAATGCAAATGTTTGAGTTCTGCCACTTATCAGAAGATAAAGAGGGTGATAATACCAGCTCTTTGTAGCGAAATGACATTGGATGATGGGACTGAGTGCCCCTGTGCATTTCAATGGAAGGTGGAAGCCCCCACATATCATGTCTCCTCTAAATGGGCCAATATTGTGCAATATTGCATGCCAAAGCATGCTACTCCTTGAAAAGAGGATTTAGTACTGGCCTTTTCCAGTCCTTGAGCGGGGAAAGATGGTTGCCCACTGGCCACATGGCAATCAATAGATCTCCCTATCCAAATTTGCCTGCAGGGTTCTCTGTGGTGCGGAAAACCTAGGGTCTAGTCCAACCCCTGCAATGCAGGAATCATGACTAAGGAAACCCTGGTTTTTCTTAGCTCTGCCCCTTCCTCCTTTACCTCAACCAGTTAGCACCACCACCACCCCACCTTTAGCCACATCCCCCAATTTGTTTATTTTTTAGAGCTTGTGCTCTGATTTATATTTGCTGTCTAGAAATGCACACTCTGACTGCGCCTTCACATCTTCAGGCCCTTCTCCAAGTGCTGTCTGTACAAATGCATTAAGCGCATTAAATATCTGAGAGCCAGTGTGGCATAGCGGTTAGAGTGTCAGACGAGGACCTGGGAGGTCAGGGTTCAAGTCCCCACTTGCAGACCCTCCAAGTGTCCCTATTTTCCAGCGACAGCCCCAGATTTACAGAAGCCACCCTGGTTTCTGATTTGATCCCAGAATGCCCTGCTTTTCCTTGTTGTTGTTGTTTAGTCGTTTAGTCGTGTCTGACTCTTCGTGACCCCTTGGACCAGACCACACCAGGCACTCCTGTCTTCTTCCACTGCCTCCCGCAGTGACTCATGTTGGGTGCTTCAAGAACACTGTCCAACCATCTCGTCCTCTGTCGTCCCCTTCTCCTTGTGCCCTCCATCTTTCCCAACATCAGGGTCTTTTCCAGGGAGTCTTCTCTTCTCATGAGGTGGCCAAAGTCTTGGAGCCTCAGCTTCAGGATCTGTCCTTCCAGTGAGCCCTCAGGGCTGATTTCCTTAAGAATGGATAGGTTTGATCTTCTTGCAGTCCATGGGACTCTCAAGAATCTCCTCCAGCACCATGATTTTCCTTAGGGCAGTGATGGCTAACCTTGACACTCCAGATGTTTTGGAACTACAACTCTCATCATCCCTAGCTAACAGGATCAGTGGTCAGGGATGATGGGAGTTGTAGTCCCAAAACATCTGGAGTGTCAAGATTAGCCATCACTGCCTTAGGTCGTCCCTATTTTCATCGGAAAAATGTTGGCAAGTATGGAATAGGATGTCCCTCTTTTCATCGGAGAAATGTGGGGGGGGGGGTATGCACTTGGCCATGAAGCTTGCTGGGTGACCTTGAGCCTGTCACTCGCTCTCAGCCGAACCTGCTTCACAGGGCTCTTGTGGTGAATGTGCTCCAATCCACTATCAGCCTTGATGAGTAGCTACATTAAGAGTAAGCAACAGAAGCTCATTATGGGCATAGTGCCCCCCTTGTCTCCAAGAGAAAGGAATCCTACTAATGGGTGGGGTTGGTCACCACCACCCCTTCCACACACCCCCAGCTGACCTTCAGGTTTGGGCAGGCTGGTATGGGCAGCGATGCTCTGACAGACGCACTGATCTCAAGTTGTTTGAGGCTTTATCTGTTAGCATCAGTGCCTTAAAATGGGCTGCATTTCCAAGGCACCACATTGGCTACCCCTCTTCTAGACCAGAGCCATGATTAAGACATTTCAGATACATCACACAGGCTTGACGGCTGTCTCCTGGATGGCTCCCTGTCACGAGCTGGACCACTGCAGTATCCAGAGATCAGCTGGGGCTGATATGAGTTGAAGTCCAACTGCCCCTCCATGGGAAAAGGGTATCCGTTAAAGGGGTCCAGGAGGAGTGGCATCTGTCTGTCAGCCAGGCAGGGGCTACAGCCATAAAACTCCAGTGTGGACCCCCCAGGAGGGTGCCCCTATTTGATGAAGGTCATAGTATCTACCCGGAGTTGGGTTGGCCCTAGAAATCCTCCCAGCAGGTAGGCTGGAGTTCAAATGGTGTAGCCAGTGCCTATTCCAAACCTTTCAGATTTGTAATCAATAAAGTTGTGGCCTATTTGACCCAATATATACTCTTTGTCCTGTCTGGTTATTTCATTGCATCAGGGTCATGGGTCCTTGGCATGCAACCACTGCCAATGTGGTGTAGTGGTTAAGAGCGGTAGACTCATAATCTGGTGAACCAGGTTCGTGTCTCCGCTCCTCCACATGCAGCTGCTGGGTGACCTTGGGCTAGTCACACTTCTCTGAAGTCTCTCAGCCCCACTCACCTCACAGAGTGTTTGTTGTTGGGGAGGAAGGCAAAGGAGAATGTTAGCCGCTTTGAGACTCCTTCGGGGAGTGATAAAGTGGGATATCAAATCCAAACTCTTCTTCTTCTTTAAGAGCAGAATCAGTGGAGAGAGGAGCCTGGTGCTCAGAAATCCACCATTCAGCCTGCGGTTTTATTTTGGGGGCGAGCTGATACGATATGAATAGATTGTCACACAAGAAGTATGCACTAGGCTCTCGGCTGATGGGGCTCATTTACATTAGGCGATGCTAACAGGGATCTATATCTACGGAACGGCTTTGACAGAGACAAATGCCACCTTCACGCAGTGCAGAATGTTATTGGGAAATGGCTGGCCCGGCTGATAGATGCATCGGGAGGCCCAGGCAGACAGTTTGCAAGCCGGGCCATCTTTTATTCTGCTGCCTGATTGAATTTCCACATCTGGAAATTGGATCAATTATGAGGCATTTGATTCAAGCTGAGATTTATCTTACAGACCTCCAAGCATTTATCCTCCTCCAACTGCCCTCTTCTGAACTGTCAAAATCTGAAAGGCAAATCTCTCTGGGTTTCTACATGGGTGGTGCAGAGTGGATTTCTACACGCAGAGTGGATTTCTGTTCCTCTTGCAGAAGCAGCCAAAGAGTTGTGCAAAATGAGTCAGTAACTTCTTGTCTGCCCCACTTTAGACGTAAGGTGGGAGAAAACTAGGAATTTGGAGGACTTGCTACCAGGTAAATGAGTATATGGTTGCACCCTTAGACTACTGCCTTGATCTACATAATGTAGATAGATAGATAGATAGATAGATAGATAGATAGATAGATAGATAGATAGATAGATAGATACTTTATTGTCATTGTACATAGTACAATGAAATTGAATGCCATCCCACATTTACAACCACACATACACATTTACAGCTACACATACACACCATAAAGTTTGTACAAAGTTTGCTTAAAATAAATGGAGAAAACATAATCCATTTTCCCGCAAGGAAGTTTGCAAACTGGTGCTAGAAACCCAAGCTCTGTGACGGCTCTTGGTGACGTGCTTCACCAAGTTTTTTCTGCACAAATTCCTTCTAAATGGAGTGTTGGACTCACCCTGCACCCCACCAGCCTAGCAGAATAAGTCTGTCTAAGCAGAAAGGCAAGCCAAGGTGAAATGTTAGGGCTTCTCTGGGGGGTGGGAATGGCGGCAATTGGACTGTGGATTAACTGGATGAATGGAAAGAGTTTTGCATCTTTCAGTAAATTCCAAATAAAACCTTTTCAACTGACTCTCATTTGCTGGAAAATCTTTGTGTTTCTCTTTCCCAGGTCAAGTGGCAGAAAGATGACATGGACAACAACTTGAACTTCTTCTCCGTCTCTTCCGATGGGCGCATTGTGTCCTGGACTCTGGTTAAGGTAAGCCCTTCTGCCGCTTTGCTGGTCTTGCGCATTGAGGCACAGCATGGTGTCCGCTTATCATTCCTGCACTGGGACGGTCGGCGGTTCGAATCCCCGTGACGGGGTGAGCTCCTGTTGCTCGGTCCCTGCTCCTGCCCACCTAGCAGTTCGAAAGCATGTCAAAAGTGCAAGCAGATAAATAGGTACCGCTCCGGCGGGAAGGTAAACGGCGTTTCCATGCGCTGCTCTGGTTCGCCAGAAGCGGCTTTGTCATGCTGGCCACATGACCTGGAAGCTGTACACCGGCTCCCTTGGCCAGTAATGCGAGATGAGCGCCGCAACCCCAGAGTTGGACACGACTGGACCTAATGGTCAGGGATCCCTTTACCTTTATGTGTGGTGTTTGGGGGTGCTGCTGTCTTTCCCGCATTAGGCCTCACCATTCCTAATTGCACATACCTATTTAAAAACCAAAACAATAGGAGTTGACAAAATCGAGAGCATTAAGGCACTGAACGTATCCGGTAGCTGTGGTGAGATCCTGGCCTGTTGCATTATGCACTGCTAAGAGCTCTTTAATTCTTCCACTCTCAGCTGCTGCTGAATAGCCATGTGTAGCCCCACTCGGCTTCCATATTCTTGGCTGGGCCACTAGTATTATTATTGTCCTTCCTTCCTTCCTTCCTTCCTTCCTTCCTTCCTTCCTTCCTTCCTTCCTTCCTTCCTTGGCTTTAACCATCGGGTCCCGGGATGGTGGCAACAGTATTGTATTCAGTTATACAAAGAAATTAAAGAGTTGCAATGATAAAAGCAAGTCAATCCATTCCAGCCACTACAGAACAGTATAAATACAAAATATTGTAACTGAAAAGGCCAGGTTTGTGTGCAAAGAGGTTCAGCTTCAGCATGTCAAGGAAAAAAAACGACCATCTGAGTTTTAGAAGACATCTGAAGGCAGCCTTTTTTAGGGAAGTTTTTAATGCTTGATGTTTTATTGTGTTTTTACTATTCTGCTGGGAGCTGCCCAGAGTGGCTGGGGAAACCCTGCCAGATGGGCAGGGTATAAATATAGAATTATTTACTTATTTATTTATTTATGATTAGTGAAGAAAGCTATACAGTGAAGATGTCAGGTGCACCTCTGTGGGTAGGGGGTTTCACAATTTTGGGGCTGCCACAGAGACTCCCCTCGCCTGGTCTCCCATTCCCAACAATTCTGAGGACAGCAGACCTAACAAGAGGGGCTTTTCACCCTGCTGATCTTAATACCTGAGAGGTTCTGTAGGACAATAAGTGGCCTTTCAGACATTTGGGACCTAAGTTGTTCTGGGCTTCAAACTCTGCTGCGAGCCCCTGGAAATGGGCCTGGAAACAAACTGGCATCCAGTTCCTTGCTTGTTCATTGAACCTTGAGTCTACTCCCTTGTGACCCTTAGTAGGAGCAGCTGGTGACCCCAGATCTGGCTGTGCACCCAGGCCCCTTTCCTGATCTGCTTCATAAGTCAAAATGCTTATGCAGGACTATTCAGGTGTTCAATGTGGCTGCCCCCAAACTTTAGGGAGTCAGCTGCACTGCTAGCTACGCTCATAAGAACAAGAGGAGTCTAGTATTCTGTTCCCATGGTAGCCAAGCAGCTGCCCCAAGTGGGAGAAGCAGGACCCAAGGACAAGTACACTCTCCCCTCTTGTGGCTTCTGACAACTGGTATTCAGAGTCACTACACATAGAGGAGGGAGAAAGGTTGTTTCCTGCTGCTCCAGAGAAGCGGACACGGAGCAATGGATTCAAACTACAAGAAAGAAGATTCCACCTAAACATTAGAAAGAACTTCCTGACAGTAAGAGCTGGTCGACAGTGGAATTTGCTGTGGTGGAGTCTCCTTCTTTGGAGGTCTTTAAGCAGAGACCCAGGTGGCACTGTGGGTTAAACCACAGAGCCTAGGGCTTGCTGATCAGGAGGTCGGCGGTTTGAATTCCTGCGACGGGGTGAGCTCCCGTTGCTCGGTCCCTGCTCCTGCCAGCCTAGCAGTTTGAAAGCACATCAAAGTGCAAGTAGATAAATAGGAACCGCTCTGGCGGGAAGGTAAACGGTGTTTCCGTGCGCTGCTCTGGTTCGCCAGAAGCGGCTTAGTCATGCTGGCCACATGACCCAGAAGCTGTACACTGGCTCCCTCGGCCAGTAAAACGTGATGAGCGCCGCAACCCCAGAGTCAGACACGACTGGACCTAATGGTCAGGGGTCCCTTTACCTTTACCTTTAAGCAGAGACTTGACAGCCACCTGTCAGGAATGCTTTGATGGTGTTTCCTGCTTGGCAGGGGGTTGGACTGGATGGCCCTTGTGGTCTCTTCCAACTCTATGATTCTACTGCCTCCAATTGCTCTCTTTGCAAAAGGCCACATACCACCTTAATAGATCTGGGTGGCAAACCTTTCACTTGACTCTCCTGCCGCACTCCTTGTCTAACGCTGTGGTCTCTGCTTTCAGTGAAAAGCCTCATCTTCTTTCCACGTCTCCAATTGTGCAAAGGCATTCAGGTTCTTGAAACAGATTCCAAAAATAGAGACACAGGCGCCTTTTTTTTTGCTTTATTCCTGAGGCGAGACACCTCAGCTCTTTGGCAGTGCTTTTGTTGAGAGTTTCTCGTGGGGTACAGACCAAGGATGTTAAGCTACTTTCCCCCATTCACTCCATTCTTTTTGAAGAAAGGGGGAACTTTCAAAGCACAATAGGCTAAAGCAGCAATTCTGGAGTTGAAAGGGCTGCTCAGGCATTGCTTTTTCCAATTGTAGCACACCTCTCTAGGAGGAAGTGAAATCTAGCCCTTAAACGTTGATGTCTATTTTGTGTATTCTATTAACAGCGAAACTTTTATTGGCTAAAAAGGGCCGTGCCTTCCAAATTGTGGCTGGTACCCTAACTAAGGTGGACATCCAGCAAAATTCAGGACACATAAAAGCAGGGGTCAGCAAACTTTTTCAGCAGGGGGCCGGTCCACTGTCCCTCAGACCTTGTGGGCTTGGACTACTGCAATGCGCTCTACGTTGGGCTACCTTTGAATGTGACCCGGAAACTACAATTAATCCAGAATGCGGCAGCTAGACTGGTGACTGGGAGTGGCCGCTGGGACCACATAACACCGGTCCTGAGAGAACTACATTGGCTCCCAGTACGTTTCCGAGCACAATTCAAAGTGTTGGTGCTGACCTTGAAAGCCCTAAACGGCCTCGGTCCTGTATACCTGAAGGAGCGTCTCCACCCCCACCGTTCAGCCTGGACACTGAGATCCAGCGCCGAGGGCCTTCTGGTGGTTCCCTCACTACGAGAAGCAAAGCTACAGGGAACCAGGCAGAAGGCCTTCTCGGTAGTGGCGCCCACCCTGTGGAACGCCCTCCCAGCAGAGGTTAAAGGGATCAACAACTATCCTACATACAGAAAAGACCTGAAGGCAGCCCTGTTTAGGGAAGTTTTTAACTTGTGATTTTGATGTATTTTAATATTTGTTGGAAGCCGCCCAGAGTGGCTGGGGAGACCTGGCCAGATGGGCGGGGTACAAATAAAAAATTATTATTATTATTATTGTGGGGGACCGGACTATATTTTTTTTTGGGGGGGAGAACAAATTCCTATGCCCCACAAATAACCCAGAGATGCATTTTAAATAAAAGGACACATTCTACTCATTTAAAGACATGCTGATTCCCGGACCATCCGTGGGCCGGATTTAGAAGGCGATTGGGCCGGATCTGGCCCTCGGGCTTTAGTTTGCCTACCCATGCATAAAAGGAAGTCCTTCTGCACACAGCACATGGTTAAACTGTGGAACTCACTTCCACAGGAGGCAGTGATGGCCACCAACCTAGGTAAAGCTAAAGGTAAAGGGACCCCTGACCATTAGGTCTAGTCGTGTCCGACTCTGGGGTTGCGGCGCTCATCTCGCTTTATTGGCCAAGAGCCGGCGTACAGCTTCCAGGTCATGTGGCCAGCATGACAAAGCCGCTTCTGGCGAACCAGAGCAGCGGACGGAAACGCCGTTTACCTTCCCGCCAGAGCAAGCGCCTAGGCTCTGTGGTTTAACCCACAGCACCACCTGGGTCCCGCCGGCCACCAACCTAGATAGCTTTAAAAGAGGAAGAGAGAGCAGGATTTGAGCACAAGAGCCCTCTCCCCTCCTGAGGTTTCCAGCAACTATTATTCAGAAGCATTGCTGCCTCCGACTGTGCAGGCAGAGCAGAGCCATCCTGGCTAGTAGCCTTTGATAGCCCTCTCCTTCTCCATGAGCACATCTAATCCTCTTTAGGAATGTGAGATTGGTTTTCTTTATTCTGAAATCAAAACCAGAACCGTGGCCATGTTAGCCGTTGCAATACAACGCTATAATTCTATGATTCTAAGGTATATCTTTCTGGGGAACATGGCTAGCCCTAGTAGGTGGCTACTAGCCACAATGGCTGTTCCCCGCCTCCACAGTTGGAAGCAGCAATGCTTCAGAATACCAGTTGCTGGCAGGAGGGGAGAAGGCTCTTCTTGTGGGTTTCTCATTGGGGCATCTGGTTGGCCACAGTGAGAACGGGATACTGGGCTGAATGAGCCATTGTCCTTATCTAGAAGGATCTTCTTATATTCTAGGTTTCACTGGTGGAAGTGCCCCGTGAGCAGAGTTTTACTAGCTGGGTGCTGCTGCCTTTGGAAGGTTGCTGGAAGCATTTTCGTCCATCTCTCCTTCCCTCCGGGGCCCCTGTACTCCGAAAACATCTGCTCCAGAGGATTGGGGCCCCTGGAGCAGAATGAGGAGGTGGTACAGGGGGCTTCACAAAGAAGGGGACACCAGCAAAAATAACAACTCACATGCTGCCCCACCCCTGTCCTCAAGGGGAAGCCTCTGCTGTATCCCAGTTCCCCCCATGAACGGAAGGAGTTCTTCTATTTGTGGAGAGCTAGTGGGAATCCAAGCCTCTGTTAGCTGAGATTTTTGCATTGCAGTGGGTTGGACTAGATGACCCCCGGGTCCCTTCCAACTCTCCAATTCTATGATTAGAATCATAGAATCATAGAATCATAGAGTTGGAAGAGACCACAAGGGCCATCCAGTCCAACCCCCTGCCAAGCAGGAAACACCATCAAAGCATTCCCAACAGGTGGCTGTCAAGCCTCTGCTTAAAGACCTCCAAAGAAGGAGACTCCACCACACTCCTTGGCAGCAAATTCCACTGTCGAACAGCTCTTACTGTCAGGAAATTCTTCCTAATGTTTAGGTGGAATCTTCTTTCTTGTAGTTTGAATCCATTGCTCCGTGTCCGCTTCTGTGACCCTGTGTTCCTGAAGGCAAATGGAAAGAACTCTCATCTTTTCTTTTCTTTGTCTTGTCTGGGCGTCTCTGCTGGACACATCTGGAGCACCCCCACCCCAACCACATCATGTCTCTGTGCAAGAGGAAAAGCTTTTCTGATGGGTATGGAACTGCCCTCAGATTGATTTCAGAGAACAGCCCAGATGTGCTTATAATAGGATGCAAGGGTACATGCTGGACTTGCAAACATCTCATTAAGACCCAGCTCCTGCAAACTGCCGGCCACCGCCATGAAACATTCAGCAGTTTGATTCCCTCTCTTTTCTTTTCTTTCAAACCCCCTTGACAAAATGTTCTGTTTCAAAGCACTGCCTCATTGTTGCGATGCCAGTGCCGGCAATTGTTCTGACCTCTTTCTTCTTTCCCTGACAGAACGAGCTGGTTCATACAGACGTCATCAAGCTTCTTGTGGAAGGGACCACCGCGGAAGGGCCAGAGGGCCTGCAGCTGCAGACTTTTGGTACGGGCTGAAATCTCTCCTCCCTGCACCTCCCAAAGACCCCGTTTGATGCTGGCACCAAGGGCTGGAGCCCCGGGCAAGCTTACTTGGGAGCCAGTGCCACGGAGCTCGGTGGGACTTGCTCCCAAGTAACCACACACAGAAAACTGCAGCAAAGTAACCCGAGTGGGTTGTCCTCAGGAGAGGGTCTGGAAACCAAGCCTTATGAGGAACGGTTGAGGGAGTGGAGTGTGCTTATCCGGGAGAAGATGAAGAGGGGATGTGACAGCCATATTGTACCCTGGATAGCTCAGTTGGTTAGAGCATGGTGCTGATAACCAGGACCGGTGCTAGGGATTTTTGCGCCCTAGGCGAGGGGGCGGGCCACGTGACGTCATTGCGTATGATGTACGGTGCCCCACCCCTGCCCTGCCGGGCGCCCCACGCCACCGCGGTTTTCGCGGGCCGCGGCGGGGGGCGAGGGGCAGGCTGGCCAGCGCCCCCTCCATTTTGGCGCCCTAAGCAACTGCCTAGTTCGCCTAAATGGACGCGCCGGCCCTGCTGATAACGCCTAGGTTGCAGGTTCAATCCTCGTATGAGACAGCTGAAGATTCCTGAAGACAGCTGAAGACAGCCATCTGTCAAGAATGCTTTGATGGTGTTCCTGCTTGGCAGGGGGTTGGACTGGATGGCCCTTGTGGTCTCTTCCAACTCTATGATTCTATGATTCCTGCATTGCAGGGGGTTGGACTAGATGACCCTCATGGTCCCTCCCAACTCTACAGTGATCCTATGAGAAGGCAAGGCCACCTCATTTGATCAGAAGGACTGTAGGCCTGCGGAGAAGCAGCTGCCCCACATTGAGTTTCCTCCAGCAGTGGCTTCTGTTGATGCCTGTTGGGGCTGGTCAGAGAGACCAGCAGGAGATGGAGTGGCCAGAATCTCCAACTGCAACTCCAAGGGGCAACACGGAGCTAACTGGCAGGGTCCCCCATCCCCACGGACCGGTTGTATGAAAGAAAGCAGGTGGGGGCTGGACAAGGGCAGGCTGAGGTTGATGGGGCAGTGCGGCCCTCAGCCGCCCTCTGGAGCCAGTCTCCATAGAGGCAGCTTCCTTCCAATAAGCCCTCTTTGCCCTTCCAAAAAGAAACCTGGTTCCATAGAGTTGCGCTTTGCTCGCTTCCCTGTGGTCACTCAGACTTTCAGGATGTTTCCGAGAGCAGTTCCCTCTGGAGGAAATAGATTATTAAAGGCTTACCGGCATCTTTGCAAAACCAGCCGTGTTATCATAGAGGTTGAAGGGAGTGGGGAGCTAACAGGCACGCAGCTGGTTCCCATACAGAATGGGTGCACACCTCAGGCTCCAACAGCTCTCTTCTGCTTTGGCAAAGCCTCTCTTTTCAGCACAGCTACATAAAAAGGACCATGTTTTCTTCCTGGGCCGAAAACTGCAGCCCCTTTGCTTCACTTTTTCGGAATTGCCATATAACTCCTGCATCAGATCGGCCAAAGGGAGCTGTGATTGTTCCCTGCCCCAGTTAAATGGCTGGTGAACCTGGAGCTATTGCTCTTGTTAAAAGAACAGGTTGAATAGCTAGAGCCTCCCAGGGAAAATGGAGCCCTGACAGAGTTCCATGACAAACTTTTATTTCTTATTGATACCCCTCTCTCCTTCCAAACAGGCTGCGGGACTTCATTTGACTTTCACAAGAAGATTGATTATTTGTTCCTTGTGGGTACAGAAGAAGGCAAAATCTACAAAGTAAGGCCCTTCCCTCTGCAAGCTGTTGCTCCTCCTGTTTCTGCAGAATGATGTCTGGCATTTCCAGTCCCAAAATATGCTCTGAAAGGCTTCTGTGTCTGCATGCGGCGACGCCTGCATGACGTTTGCCAGAATCCTCTCAAGATGGGATGTTTAAGTAAAGCAAGTGAACAGATTGCACTGACTGAGTTGGAGGAGGATTTTTTCCCCTCCAGGAGAATCAGACTGTGAGCGACACTTTGGGCCAGGAAGGACTGTCCCAGTGAAGGAAATGAAATTGGCCTTGCCAAACTCCCTGCCGTGCAAATAAATAAATAAATAAATCCAGCTTTTTAAGACTGCGCAAGAACGAGGAATGGCAAGCCCAGTCATGCTGCCTGTAGAGCTTGTTTGTTAAAAGGTTATTGGAAGAGAATCCCGTTGCCTTTAACGCCTTCCGACAATCAGCCCAATAATGCACTAATTTTTGGCTGCAGAACAATTATGGCAAATTTCAGAGAGTAGCTCTGTTAATAGCATTTCGGAAGCCAAGAAGTGATTATCTTAATTACACACCCAGCCCTATCTGCTGCCCTTTTCTGCAGATAAATTGTTTCTGCATTAATGCAGAGGTGCTGCCCTAAACGGCTGCCACGTACTCTGCGTGCATGCCCTGTTTATGAATCTGCCAGGCAAAAAACCCCAAAACCCTCCTTTACGGGAGCTGGGAGCAGGGATTTGAGGAAAAGAAACTAAGGGCATCAACTTTGTGCACGGAAGTCTTGCGGAAACTCTCCTTCTCCTTAATCTATTAATTGCCTTCTATGCAATCATCTCAAGGTGATGTACAATAGAAGCAGCAAAAAACAGTTGAAAACTCCCCAGCCAAGAGGATGAAAACTAAACTAAAACAATATAAAATAGTCACTGGCAGAAAGGACAAGTTTATGCAGCTGGGAACAAACATTCCTGCTTGGCAGGGGGTTGGACTGGATGGCCCTTGTGGTCTCTTCCAACTCTATGATTCTATGATATATCCCACTGTTTCCAGAAACCCACTTTCCTGCCATAACTCCCCATGAATGCTGTTCCGTAGAACAGGGGCAGCCACACCGAAAGCCCTACTCCAAGTTTTTGCAGAGCAGGCTTCCGAGATATTTGCAGGAGGGACGTTGCCTCCAGCCGCAGGGATTTTGGGGCGTATAAGGGATAAGGCGGTCTCTCAAGTAACCTGGTTCTGAGCTGTATAGGGCTTTTGATGTTAATATGTCTTGAACTTGGCCCAGTAGGAGATTGGCAGCCAGTGAAAGCATGGCAAGCAAGAGGGTTCATATGCTACTGGTTGTTTGCCACCACCACTGCCCCACAAGCCATCTAGCTGCCTTGTTCTGCATCAGCTGCAGCCTCCAACCAACCCCAAGGGTAGCCTCACGTAGAGTTCATTGCCGTAATCCAGCTGTGAGGCTAACAATGCTGGAACATCTGCTTTGCTCTGAAAAACGTGGTCAAAATTAAAGGGTTCAGGAACTCAGACCAGACCCAGTTTCATAAAATCATACACAGATTTTACCAAAACGAGAGAGAGAAACTCCAAATAATTGCACAGATTAAAATAGCTCAGAAGGTAAGAAAACAACAAACAGTAACTTATCCAGGTAATGAACATAAAGGCTTACACTTAAATCTCAGTAGGCTGAGCGAAGGAACAGGATGCTGTCAAAAGCCCAAATAGACACTGACTTTGGCTGGCTGGCTGCTGAGAGCTCCCACCAATCCAGGTTTTATGGGGACTTAGACCATAGGTGTTCAACTCTTCCACCCAATTGCCTTGTGACAGCAGCCTTGAAGCCTTAACGGGAGACAGCTGTATGTAAGCTCCTTAATTCTGAGGTTCATACCCATTCCCATAAACCAGTCTGAAAGGGGTGATATCCTCACATGTTTACAGAGAGGTTTTTTATGTTTATTTTTCTGTGTTTTAATATTTTGTTGGAAGCCACCCAGAGTGGCTGGGGCAACCCAGTCAGATGGGTAGCATATAAATTAAATTATCATTAAATTATCAAGCTATCCCAGTCCAAGGAGAAGTCTTCCTCATTCTGGGTCTTTCTCCTCCACAGCTTCCACTGTCTCTTGTCCTGCCTTTCCATTGCATCCCCTCCTCAATTAGCTTCCAGGAAATTCTAGGAGAGTATTTGTCATAGGTAACACACGAAAGCCCCCGATTCAGACTTGGAAGTCCCAAGTCACTTTAAAACAAAACACAAGAAACCCCACAGAGGTGGATTTGGCACAGGGTCGAACGGCCCATTGTGAAGGAGAACTTTGGCTGGGCCTTTTATCTTCTAGAATCATAGAATCATAGAGTTGGAAGAGACCACAAGGGCCATCCAGTCCAACCCCCTGCCAAGCAGGAACACCATCAAAGCATTCCTGACAGGTGGCTGTCAAGCCTCTGCTTAAAGACCTCCAAAGAAGGAGACTCCACCACACTCCTTGGCAGCAAATTCCACTGTCGAACAGCTCTTACTGTCAGGAAGTTCTTCCTACTGTTCAGGTGGAATCTTCTTTCTTGTAGTTTGAATCCATTGCTCCGTGTCCTCTTCTCAGGAGCAGCAGAAAACAACCTTTCTCCCTCCTCTATATGACATCCTTTTATATATTTGAACATGGCTATCCTATCACCCCTTAACCTTCTCTTCTCCAGGCTAAACATACCCAGCTCCCTAAGCCGTTCCTCATAAGGCATCGTTTCCAGGCCTTTGACCATTTTGGTTGCCCTCTTCTGGACACGTTCCAGCTTGTCAGTATCCTTCTTGAACTGTGGTGCCCAGAATTGGACACAGTATTCTAGAGTGGTCCAGGCATCAAAAGGGCAAATTAGATCTAGAGGTGAGAGCCTTGGAGTGGAAGAAAGCATCAATGGAGGAAGGTGAGATCCCCAGCTCTCAGGAGAATCAGGATCACCCCTCTTCCATTCTTTCCTGCCATGGGTTCTCTTGTGCCCATTTCTCATGGCCTTTGGCAAACGGGTTTGGAAGCAGGCATGGGCGTAGCCAAGGGGAGCAGGTGCCCCATCAAGTAGAACAATTGAAATACTTAAATAACTGACCAATCACATTGGTTCTCCCCCCCCCAAAAGTATTGCCCCTCCCAACAAAAATTCTGGCTATGCCCATGGAAGCAGTTTCAGTTCTGCTCTTAATGAGTTGGCCGTATAATTTTGCTTTGGTCATTCTCTGAGCCAGGACCTCATAAGGGTTTTTTTGCCATATGTTGTTTGGGCTAAGAGGTCCCTTCTTGCCAAGAAAGCACTATCATCAACAGCCATCTGAATGTTAATATTTCCTGTCCCTCCAGCCCTATAAAACCTCTTCTGCACTAGAAACAAACATTCAGGCAAGGCAGTGTCTTCCTTCTTCTGTTAAATTGCCCGTGGTCTGATTGCCGGAAGGAAGGCGTTGGTGAGGAAACACACTGATCTTTGGTTTCAGGAATCATTAGCAATGATGGAGGGTTGCTGCTTTGCAGGTGCTTTTCAGCAATATAATTATGTGCAGGACCAGCAGCTCAGTCTCTTGGAAAGATTCGTGCATTTATAAAAATTTCAGTGATGCTGGAACGTCCAACTCACCCAAAGAGGCAAATCTGTCGCCTGAACCAATGCAATTTAACAGGGAAGAGCAGTTTATCTGGAAGGCCCTGGGATACCCCACGAGTCAGAAATTAATAACTTTGCTTTCAGGCAGAACTGGCCAACTGGAGATAGTGACCTTCGGAAAAGGTGCGACAGAGATTTGCATTTGGTCTTGCTAAATTTGAATGCTGGAATTTAATCTCAGTGATCTTCGTTCAACTCTGACATAAGCTTTAAAGTCGCTGCCTGGCTGTGGCCAACTTACTCCATCTCAGCTTCTGTAAAATGGGTTGTTGCTTTTTATCTTGCAGGGTTTGCTTGTTTGTGTGAGACTTAGAGGTGGGGTGGCCTATAATAATAATAATAATAATAATAATAATAATAATAATAATAATAATATAATTATTATTATTAATACCCCGCCCATAACACTCTGGGCGGCTTCCAACAGAATATTAAAATACAGTAATCCATCAAACATTAAAAGCTTCCCTAAACAGGGCTGCCTTCAGATGTCTTCTATGATACGAACTAGGAAGAACAATGCTCTCTGTTGAAATACAGTAATGCTCTGTGTGTGTTTTTAGCAAATTTGCGCAATTAAATACAACTGCAAGTAGTAAGAACATGAAGGCTGGTATTCAGAAGCTCTGCTGCCTCCCACTGTGGAGGCAGAACATACCCATGATGGCTAGTAGCCACTGATAACCCTCTCCTCCATGAACTGGTCTAGTATTTAGTAAATATACGTGCGATTGGTTTTCCTTATTCTAAAATCAAATCCAGAATAGTAGCCTTGTTAGTCTGTGCAAAGCAACGTATTGGCAAGGGTTGAAAGAAACTTCATTGCAGGGGGCTGGACTAGATGAGCCTCAGGGTCCCTTCCAGCCCTACTCATCTATGATTCCAGACTATATCTTTCTGGGGAACTTGGCTTGTTCTAGTAGGTGGCTACTAGCCATGATGGTTCTGGATCAAGGCCAAATTAGAAGTCCCCAAGTTAGGCCATACAATTCAATATTCTGAGCAGGATCCTCACTGAGCCTGTTTCTGTTTCATAGAATCATAGAATCACAGAGTTGGAAGAGACCACAAGGGCCATCCAGTCCAACCCCCTGCCAAGCAGGAAACAATTGATAGCCATTCATTGCATGACTTCATTGCATTTCCTCAATGGATAGCCATTCATTGCATGACTTCATTGCATTTCCTCAATGGATAGCCATTCATTGCATGACTTCATTGCATTTCCTCAATGGATAGCCATTCATTGCATGACTTCATTGCATTTCCTCAATGGATAGCCATTCATTGCATGACTTCATTGCATTTCTTCAATGGATAGCCATTCATTGCATGACTTCATTGCATTTCCTCAATGGATAGCCATTCATTGCATGACTGGCTAGAAGGAACCATGGCTTCTTGACCCCCCCCCCCATCACCGCTGCCCCAAGTGATCCCTCTTCATAGGACCCAAATTAGGGAAACTTCAAGGGACCTGAATTGGAGCAAAAGTGTTGTGCCCTTGGAATGATTTGGCAATGTGCAGAAATCTCTCTTGGGAATGGTACCTTTCAGTACTTCCAGACATTGAGGGGCATTTTACAAGCCCCTTAATATAACAAATTCTGGAAATACCGGTGATCAGTAGGCCTCTGGAAAATGCGGTCTGACAATTCTTCTACCCAGTTACTCATGGAACAGCCATTAGCCTCCCCCCCCCCATCTCCCTTGTCTGCGTTTTCTGGTCCATGATGGCCTTACTCCTGTTGCTTGTGCAGCATCCAGCATGTTATGCTACATGTCTGTTAAATGAGAAGCAGAGGTTGCAGTCATCTGAATCTGACATCCAAATCTGGGTTATTTGCATTACTGTACATTAGCTTGCAGCAGCATCTCCCGAGGAGCGAGTAGGAATTCTTCATGTAGCTGAAAATGGACACTTAATAAACAGCCCAGCTCTAAAAAATACTTCCATTAAGCCCAATTTCACTGGCCGGATTCAGGATTACAGAGCAGAGTGAGGAAATTATTATGAGGATCAGGGCTTCGTGCTGTGTGCTAAAGAGAGACAAAGCAGGTATCAGGTGTTAAGTGAAAACTCGTCTCCGGGGGCTGGGGGGGGGATAATGCAGAGAGCTGAGCAGCAGAATGTCACCGACTCCTTGTATTTTTGCAGTGTTCAAAGACCTACTCGACGCAATTCCTGGACATCTTTCATGCCCACCATATGGCCGTCGATGCCGTGAGCTGGAACCCGTTCCACGGCAAGGTCTTCATTTCCTGCAGCTCAGACTGGACAGTGAAGATCTGGGACCACAACATAAAGTATGTCCAGCTACAGCCTGTGCATAGCCCTACCGTCATCTCCGTGCACTGGGGGATGGAGGGCAGTTGTGATTTATGCTGATTAACGTTGGAACTCCCTGCCTATTGATGTCAAGCAGGCACCTTCACTGTACTCTTTCTGCCACCTGCTAAAAAACTATTTTTTTATTTTGTCATGCCTGGCCAGATGTTCAGAGAGTTGATGCAGGTTTTAATCTGTTTTTAGCCTGTGGTTATTTTTTCAGTGTCTTAAATTGTTGTTGTTAATTCTTCTTATTTATAATTTAGAAAAACCCCTTTGGTGGGTGGGGGAGTAGTGGATGCTTTATGTGGTGTAGTGGTTAAGAGCGGTAGACTCGTAATCTGGGGAACCGGGTTCGCGTCTCCACTCCTCCACATGCAGCTGCTGGGTGACCTTGGGCTAGTCACACTTCTTTGAAGTCTCTCAGCCCCACTCACCCCACAGAGTGTTTCTTGTGGAGGAGGAAGGGAAAGGAGAAAGTTAGCCACTTTGAGACTCCTTTGGGTAGGGATAAAGCGGGGTATCAAATCCAAACTCCTCCTCCTCCTCCTCTTCTTCTCTCTCTCTCTCTCTCTCTGTGTGTGTGTGTGTGTATATATGCATGCAGTGTATAAAGTTTATGAAAGAAAGAAAGAAAATAAATTATGCCCACATGGGTAGGAGTTCTCTGTGGCTGTTCTCCACGGCTATGGGACGGCCACAGCTTTCCTTCTGCAAAGGTGATGAGTCACGAGAGGCAGCAAGGCTGGCACAAGAAGTAACCTGAGCAGATGGGCAAGATGGGTTGAGAGGCCAGAGAAGCAGTCCCTAATCTAAAAGGTGCCCCCCAAAACCCCTTCCGTGGGATGCTGGCTGGAGCAAACAGCTGGATCACACTCAGTTGTGCACAGCAGGGGGGCTGGCTTGTTGGGGCGCAGCTTTGAGGTCATACAGTGCAGCCACTTGGGGGATCAAAATGCCCTTGGCAGACTGGCCAAAGATGCCCTTCTTTGGCCCACATGTGGGTGCCAACCTTCATCCCCGCCCTGCAGTGGGTCACACCAGAGGGGAATTATTCAGCTGCCCACTGGCCCCAATGGCCCTAAAAGCAAAAGGGGAGCAGAGAAAAAGACCTCCTGGGCAGCCTGGTTAAACTTTTCTGCCTCCTATGGAACTGAACAGAACCTGCCCTTTTTGGAATATTTGTGTCCGCTTTCTCTGTGCCATCTATAACCCTTTCCTTTAAACCAGTGGCCTGGCTTAAATTCCTCTTGCGGTTGCCTGCCTCTATGCCTGGGCCTGTTCTTGGCTTGCTTCTGCCCGGAACGGATTCTGCCCAGCCCTGACTCAGAAGGTGGCATCTCCTGACATCCAGGGTCTTTTGCTTGCAGGACTCCCATGTTCATCTACGACCTCAATTCCGCTGTTGGAGATGTCGCTTGGGCTCCATATTCCTCCACCGTCTTTGCTGCGGTTACCACTGACGGGAAGGTAAGCTGAGTGTCTGCCCTCCTATCTATCATCTCTTGCAAGGATTGATGGGTCCTGCTGGCGTCTCAGGTGAGCTTGACCATAGGCCCTGTTGGGGTAATGCCAGCAGGCAAGGCCTCTTTCCACCTGCCTTGCCCCCCCCCCCCGGCCCTGGGACTCTTCATAAGGGAGCTGGTCCTGGAGGAAGAACTGTGAGGGGAGAGACTCCCTCAGGCAAGGCCTCTTTCCAACTGCCTTGCTCCACCCTCTAGTCTTTGCTTCTCAATTTGTATTGTATTATTTTATGTATTTTATGCCGTTGTTTTATTGATTAGTTTAGAAATTGTTTGTTGTAGATGTTGAGTGGATTTCTGTTTAACTTTTATATGTTGATATTGTTTTATATTACTCTAATGATTGTTGAATGTTACCTTTTGATGTAGTTTGTTCATTTTGAAGTTTTGTATTATCATATTTTTGTATTGCATTGGATTGTTGTGAAATTTTTTGTTTCTTCTGCTTGTAAACCGCCTTGAGTATCGTAAGATAGAAAGGCGGTATACAAATAAAAATTATTATTATTATTATTATTATTATTATTATTATTATATAACCAACCATTCAGAAGTGATGCTGATGCATCTTAAGGGAAAGATGGATATTCTGTGCCTATCCGGACATCCCACAGGTACCGGTACTAGGCCAGCCTTATCATGGCAGGAAGCCGTTGACCACCTGTAGGTGGTGCCTCTGCCATCTTTGGTTTGTTAGCTGGCCATTCCCGCCTGGGTCTATACACAAAGTACCGGTACCACTGGCAGATGTGGACACAGGGACCACAAGTGGATATGCAACGGGCAGGGGCAGCAAGTGGTGGATGTTGATGCTGGTGCAAAGCACAGAAAAACCAAGCGAGAGCAATGAATCGTAAAACGGTACAGTTGGAAGGGACCCCAAGGGTCCTCGTCCAACTCCCTGCAATGAAGGATTCACAGCTAAAGCTTCCCTGACAAATGACCATCCAAACTCTGTTTGGAAACCTCCAAGGAAGGAGAGGCCACCACCTTCCAAGGTCATCCGTAGGGCCCAATGTCAAACAGCCCTTATGGTCAGACATTTTGGTTGGCAACCGTCTGCCTTGGGAGATAATGGACAAGTGCAACTTTGGAGGTGAGGTCAAGCTGTTGGATGGTTGCAGTGCTTGCTGTGGTGAGACACATGTTTTGTTGCAGCTGGGGCAGGGGAAGACATCCAGCTGTGTTGCTGCAGATGCACATTGCACCATAGCATTTCTTCTTCCTTTGCTCCTCCCAGCAGTCATTCCTCCTCTGATCACTGTTGTGGATGCACAACCAGACTGTCTGTCTCCTGGCACTGCGGTCATCTGCAAGGGATTACCACACAGCAGGGTTGATGTTGCTAGTTCTTCCTACAGTTTAGTCGGAACCTCCTTTCTTGCAATTTGAATCCATTGGTTCCAGTCCGACCCTGTGGAGCGGCAGAAAGCAAGCTTGCTGGCGTTTACTTAGTGGGGTATCAGGATGTGCGAGGCCTGCCTTTGAACATAAGGCAAAAGAATATTCAGCATAAAGCAGAAGAAGTGGTAAAGAAATGTCCTGCATTTTCTCTTGCTTCCTTGGATAAAATCCAGGGCCATGGAAGGATGCTTTCTGCCATGCCCCCAACCTGGAAACATTTGTTTATCAGTGTCAGGGCCTCCCCCTCATCGGTCGTTCAATAAGGAGGCCGAGTCATTTGCCTTTCAGTAGCTTTTTTTCAGTGCTCATTATATTACAGTGAAGAGCTAAATCATAACATTTCTACTCAGTCGCTAGCAGAATCCGGAAGTGGCGCACGATGATTTTGGCGCCAGCAGAGCAGCTTGGGGAAACGGAAACGCCTTTTCCTCCTACGTAATCTCAGCGCTGGACCTGCTTGCTGGGAGGTGCCAGGTCTCTCGCTGCATCTTTCAAGCCCTGGCACCCCTCTCCCTTCCGAAGAGCAGCTGCTTCCACTCCCCGATGAGTCAGTCATCAGAATAGGTGTCTGTTCCCTATAAGCACTCAGAGCTGGACTGGAAGGGGGAAGCAGATCCCTGACATCCAGCTACATCCAAAGGCAGGGAAAATAACAGCTTCCTTCTTCCCTTACTGCCCCTCTCTTTGGAGGTTTGAACAATCTGTATCCATGCAATTGTCATGTTCACCATTTAGAAAAATAATTGGCAGGGGGAGAAACACGGCTTTCCCTTAGGAGCGACTGCAAGATCTCTCTCTTTAGATGGAGATCAGATCTTTGGCAGAGTTATTCATAAAGATGGTCCTTTCTCCATGGACCAGCATGTTTGGGAAAGGCTGCAGCAGTAGCTGAGCTCACGGGGGCAGAGTAGACCTTTTTGGCGATGCTTAAACAGGTGCCCAAGATTCATTTTTAATAAAGTCTTTCCTACCCCACACCAGGGGAGCTGAGAATCGTTCATAACCTTTTTGTCCCTCCTGTTCAAATGGCTCAGCTCAATTACTGCGGATAATTCAATCCCGTCCCCTAATGAAGTGCTGCTGGCATCAATTCCGGAAAGGAATATGCTTTAATAGGGATACATGAAGCTACACGAGGCGCTTCCAGGGGAGGGTGGACTTTGGTATTCAGGAGCAGCCACCTATTTTGCCGTGGCAGAAAACTGCTCTCCTCTCTGGCGCAACCATAACCTAAAATAAAAGGAAGTAAAGAAAAGGAGGTGAGCTCTTTGCAAACCACAGGTTAAATAAACAGTTGCCCTCTGTAGTGATGCTGGCCAGAGTGAAGGCCCAGGACTGCTTGGCTATTTCAGAGTGCCAATGAGTGATTGATCAGCATAAGCTTGTAAGCTATTCGCCATCGGTATTTCGACAAAGGCATGGAGTTGCACGAAAGCGCTTTCCCTTCTTCGCAGGGAGTGTAACTATGGAACTTGCAGGCACAAGAATGCAGAGATTGGATGGCTTTTTCAGAAAGAGGATGACATAGATTCAAGGGAGAGCAGGACTACCGTAGCGGAGCCTCCATGTTCCGAGGCAGCATACCTTAGCCATGCTCCCTCTTTCCACCAGCCCTCCTTTGAACCTTCCATGAGCATTTTTGCCTGCCTGGAATATGTGTTCGAACCCTGGCGGTGCCTCTTGCTTCTCTGCATGGAGGCTGTGCAGAAGAAGCTAACCTACTGCACAAAGGTAAAATATTGCATGCATTGCTCTGCCCATTTTGGACTCCGGCCCCACCCACCACTCCCATGTGGCCCCCAGAAAATTTTCAAGAAAGGAATGTGCCCATTGCGTTAAACAAGCTCTCCCATCACTGCTTTAGAATCTCACTCAGTGTTGGGGAGAGTTTTTTAAAGAACGGGATACCAGATCGGACTTTTGATCACTTCCCTCCCCGAAATAGGATGGATCCTAGCAATGGATTGGACACAAATGCCACCTGCTCTGGTTCCCCCCTCCCCAAGCTGCCTTATTTGGCAGACCCAGCAAAGTGATTCTTATCTTCACACTCCTGATTTTCCTGAGCTTCTCTCTTGATAGAGGAGGGCTGTTGTGGTTCTGTTACATGGATTTGCAGAACATATTGGTAGGCCCTTAATGGTGCAAGCTTGAAAATGCGAGGCATGAAGCGCATCCTTTTCTCAGAAAAGGTATCAAAGGCTAAATAATTTCTCTGCCATGTTGCAAAGGATTGAATTAAGCTGCTTCTTTTTTAAAAAAAAAGGAGAAGAAAAGAAAGGCAAAGAAATAAGCAAGGCAGTGTAATGTATCGACCACGAAGACTGAGTAGTAATGAGATATTTTGAGATGGATAGATCCTTCATCGGTGGTAATGGAGCTATCCTTGCCATGACAAATGACCTCAGGATAAATACCAGCCTGCCAAGTGCATTCATTGAGTGGCTCAAATGCTTCTTCGGTGGATGCTCCTGGGGCCTTTAATTCCTCCTTGCTAAACGTAGCAACCTTTTGAGATTCAGGAGGCTGTAAACTCGGCAACGACCTTCTGGAAACCTGCCAGTGTTTTTTTGAACCACTTTCTGTCAGTCAGAAGGAAGAGGTTTGCCCTTTTCTGCAAGGGAACAACAAAACGGTACTGAGCAGTTGCTTGTATAACAAATTGCAACCCAAATTGGCTTCCTGTGTCAGTTTTTATCAAGGCTGCTGCTCCCATCAGGAGTCTCCACCATTAATCCTCAACTTAAAAAGGTAAAGGGACCCCTGACCATTAGGTCCAGTCGCGGACAACTCTGGGGTTGCGGCGCTCATCTCGCTTTATTGGCCGAGGGAGCCGGTGTACAGCTTCTGGGTCATGTGGCCAGCATGACTAAGCGGCTTCTGATGAACCAGAGCAGCGCACAGAAACGTCGTTTACCTTCCCGCCGGAGTGGTACCTACTTATCTACTTGCATTTTGACGTGCTTTCGAACTGCTAGGTTGGCAGGAGAATCCTCAATTTACACATTCTGTATCTCACCATTTCTCTAATGTCCCATTTGGTGCCAAAGGCTGCAAACTGGTGCAACCTCTCCAGACCATTTGAACAAATGACCATCACTCTAGGATGTTTTAGTTGAGATTCCTGCATTGCAGCAAATCTCAGCTACGGCCATGACCACAAGCATATATCTAGGACTGAGGGCAGTACTTTTGAATCCAAGCATGTGACTTCCTGGACCCTGGAGGAAGGATCCCACCACCTTTTAGAAATGATCACCATGTCCCATAACTAATCAAAGTGACTTTGCAACCCTGGCACAAGAGGCGCCTCGGTCCTCTTTGAAGTGTTCCTTGTACAAAGCCACAAGGACACCATCGCAAGGCAGAATATTGACAACTTTTGGGCTGTAGGGTTATGTGAGTCAAGAGACTCCAATTCACATTTCACCCCACCTGCGAACTCCCTTAAGCAAGCCTCCGTCTCCGATAATATGCGTTTGGGCTACCTTGCTTGGCTGCTTATATGAATTGTTGCGATAATGAAGAAGAGATGCTCAAAAAGCAGTGTGCCACGCAGCTTTCTCATTTCATTTCATTCCACGATCCAAAGAGCCTCTGTGGGGAAGGAAGGAAGGGTTGGGTGGTTCTTAATATGCAGCAAGGAAATGTCATCTCCTTTCTGACTGCTTTGCTCTTTCCAAGATGTCTTTCCTCTCCTCTTGTTCGCTTGACAGCGCTGTGCAAAGGAAGAGGAGTTTTTCGGTTTTAATTTGGGCATATGCATATATAAATAAAGCAGATAAATCTTATATTGCCACCCAGTCTGGATAGTGAGCAGCCTTTCGACAGAGCACAGGTTAAAAATCTAACCAGAGATTTCAGAGTCTTTTGCAAAGGTGGTTGACTTCACAGGACGCAGCATCTATATTTAGGATATTGTTTTCTGTACTCTGCAGTTTTGACCATTGTCTTCCATCACCTGCAACATAAAGAACCCTCAGGCTCTTTCATCACCCCTGTTGGCAAATGATGTGTGTCTAGCCAGGGAGCACTTTGAATAAACGTGGCACTCATCCTGTCTTCCCAGACATGCAGTCCATACAAAATTAGAAGATGGCATCCTGTTTGTATCGTATGTGTGAAACTGGCCTTCTACTAAGAGCTTGTCCACCTCTCACTTTCCACAACGCTTTCCCCTCGGAAAACCTGATCTTTACCACTGAATCAGAGCAAATGTCAGTTGGGTTTTCTCTAGATTGATGTTTGCTCTGATTTAGCGCTAAAGAGTGGGTTTTCTGGGAGAAAGCAGCGGGGCAGAGGCAAAACTACTGCTTTCTAGGCACAAGTCAAGCGGAAGTGTGGACAAGCCCTAACTCAGACCAGCTAGTTCAGTACTGGCTACCAGCTGCAAGATCACAGGTAAAGGAAGGTCTTTTCCTGTAAACTGGCTGTCTGAGTGCTATTTCAACACCTCCTTAATGGAAAAGCGAGTCTGGGCACAGCCTCTCCACCTATTAACCAGTTGTCTGGCACAGGTCACTAATGAAGGAGCTGTGTGACAAACCTCTTGTTATGAACTTAGCTTCTTTCCCATCCCTCTTTTGGCTCTGCAGATTTTCTAACCACCTTTGAATTTGTGCATCTAGCACAGGGATTGCTCTGTGCGGGGCTCTATTTATGCTTGATCCAGAAGAACATGGTGTGGGGGATTTTGGAGAGAATAATCTTAATAATCACTGGTCCTGAAAGACCTACATTGGCTCCCAGTACATTTCTGAGCACAATTCAAAGTGTTGGTGCTGACCTTGAAAGCCCTAAACGGCCTCGGTCCTGTATACCTGAAGGAGCGTCTCCACCCCCATCGTTCGGCCCGGACACTGAGGTCCAGCTCCGAGGGCCTTCTGGCGGTTCCCTCCCTGCGAGAAGCGAGGTTACAGGGAACCAGGTAGAGGGCCTTCTCGGTAGTGGCGCCCGCCCTGTGGAACGCCCTCCCATCAGATGTCAAGGAAACAAATAACTATCTGACTTTTAGAAGACATCTGAAGGCAGCCCTGTTTAGGGAAGTTTTTAATGTTTGATGTTTTATCATGTTTTAATATTCTGTTGGGAGCCGCCCAGAGTGGCTGAGGAAACCCAGCCAGATGGGCGGGGTATAAATAATAAATTTATTATTATTACTGTATTATTATTATTATTATTATTATTATTATTAAAATAGTGGAATGTTGCTGGGAATGTGGTCTCTGGAGCGGGGCAGGAGCATCCTTTGCTGGTTCTGTCCTCCTTACAGCCACAGATGCTCCTGCAGGCCAGAGAGCGACGCCCCAAGCCCGTTGCTAAATTTATCGCCCCCTCTCCCCAAAGGACCTGCCAGCTTGAAATCCTGGCATGTTTGTGTCAGGGCACGCTGAGCTCTGCCACAGCAGAGGGAGGCGAAAGGCTCCGTCACGAGGCCAGCGGAAGCTGCATGTCAGAAAGATGCACGTCAGGATATAAAGGCCATGTTGGTATTTAATCATCCCTCACCTTTCTTTGCCGTATTGATTCCATCCGATGTTGCCAGGTTACCGGATCTTTTGGTGTGTTGCTTCTGCCTTTATTTCTGACTCATCCTGGATCCTTGCTCTGATTAGAGGAGATCTGGTGACACAGACTGGCCTTCCATTCGCTCTCTGATAGGACTTCCAGGCCAGCTTCATGCCACATCTCGGCTAAGGTGGTTTAAGACCAATTAATGTGGAAGCACATGCACAACATAATTAAACACCTTGGATTGTTGAAATAAAAATCTCACTCTCGACTAACTTGAGAAAAACGCTGCAAAATCATGACAAGGTGGCATATGAACTATAAAATCTATTAAAACCCATAAATTTAAAATTACAGGTATTTATTATCCAACATGAAGGAAAGTAGAACTTTTTATCACTTAACGGTGGACTTTTCTGGTGGAGCAGAAATTGATTTATAATTATCTTAATACCACTGAATGGAATACAATCTCTGAGCTGTTTACATATAAACAGATTAAAAATATGAACAATAACCTTCAGTAACGTTTTTTGAAAACCAGATGAAAACAGAACAAATCTCTCTCCCCGCCCACAAAACAGAGAATTAAGAGGAATCATAGAATTGTCGACTTGAAATTGTTCCCAAGGGTCATCTAGTCCAACCCCCTGCAATGCAGGAATCACAGCTAAGTTTTAAAGTCATTGCTGTCTCCACTTCTCAAATTATCCAAGGGAGGGATGTGCTCACTAGGCCTAAGCAGTTTTTGTTTCTTTGAATAAAGAGTTAACTTCACTGACACCTTGTGAGTTATGCCGACCTGCTCCTGACTCCCGCTTTGACACTTAGGCCAGTCACACAGTTTTATTTCAGGGGCACCAATAAGTGCATTTCTGAAGTCTCTTTCAGTGCCTTCTCTGCCTTCTGCCAGGAAAAAGAAAGAAAGAGAAATGCAATTCTTTTCTGTAGCCGAGTCAATAAACAAATAATAAGCTTTTGTCTTTGGGAGTTCACAGAACCCAGAGTTTGTGGCTGGAAAGTTCAGGGACTTGATTATCTCTGACCTTCTGCATGCTTGCAGGCTTCTCAGCCTCCGTCCCTGGTGCCTCTTGCCTGTGTGTGGCTGTCGTGTTTTGGAAAGCCTGGAGCCAGCATCCAAAGCAATTTGCATTTGTCAGCGCCTGCCTGTGCACTTCAAAACAACATCCTACAGATGGCTCTTTCTTCATTACAGCGACTGGGGACCTCCCCGGACTGCTGCAGAAATGTGCCAAGCGGAGCCGGAATAGAGAGGGACGGAGCAGGAAAGAAATGCTGCAGGGAAGGAGGAGGAGGCATATGCCCTCCCTCCTAGTTTCTTCCCCAGGACCCGGTCAGACAGAGGTAGTCTGCTCCTGCACATGGAGGTTCCATGCAACTCTCATGTCTAAGAGCCCTGGAAAGACCTTTTCCCATGCATTTGTGGATTCTATTATTCTATTATTATTATTATTATTATTATTATTATTATTATTATTATTATTAGAATCATAGAATCCTAGGGTTGGAAGAGACCACAAGGGCCATCCAGTCCAACCCCCTGCCAAGCAGGAAACACCATCAAAGCATTCCTGACAGGTGGCTGTCAAGCCTCTGCTTAAAGACCTCCAAAGAAGGAGACTCCACCACACTCCTTGGCAGCAAATTCCACTGTCAAACAGCTCTTACTGTCAGGAAGTTCTTCCTAATGTTTAGGTGGAATCTTCTTTCTTGTCGTTTGAATCCATTGCTCCGTGTCCGCTTCTCTGGAGCAGCAGAAAACAACCTTTCTCCCTCCTCTATATGACATCCTTTTATATATTGGAACATGGTTATCATATCACCCCTTAACCTTCTCTTCTCCAGGCTAAACATACCCAGCTCCCTAAGCCGTTCCTCATAAGGCATCGTTTCCAGGCCTTTGACCATTTTGGCTGCCCTCTTCTGGACACGTTCCAGCTTGTCAGTATCCTTCTTGAACTGTGGTGCCCAGAACTGGACACAGTATTCCAGGTGGGGTCTGACCAGAGCGGAATACAGTGGTACTATTACTTCCCTTGATCTAGATGCTATACTCCTATTGATGCAGCCCAGAATTGCATTGGCTTTTTTAGCTGCTGCATCACACTGTTGACTCATGTCAAGTTTATTATTATTATTATTCCATCTTAGCAAGCAGACACCACCACCTCCTGGGACAGAGGAAAAGCAAGACTATGGCTACAATCCTCTCCCCACATTGGTAGTCATGGCTGGGGTGCATGTGGGCATCTGTCTGCCTCAGGAGATAATGGGCTGCACCTTTGGGGGTGAACTGCGAGCAGCACTGAACTGAGCTCCCTGGGACGCAACCCTGGGCAGTGTGCATGGAGTCCCTGGGCTGCCCAGAGGACAAGACTCCCTCCCTCTCGGCCTCGCAGCTGTGGCCCCAAGGAAAGCAGAGCAAGACGTTCGGCACCAGCTTGGCTGCAGGAGTTGCCAGGAGGAGGCATACAAGGCACCATACAATAGTCTTAGGGACTTCGCTCTGGATTTGTGTAGGGTTTTCTCCTTAATCTTTTCTTTTCCTGGAGATGTCCGACAAGGCAGCGGAGTGTTGGGATCAGAGTTTTCCTTCTCCCAGATGGGCTCCCAGCATGGTGTAGTGATTAAGAGCAGTGGACTCGTAATCTGGGGAACCGGGTTTGCGTCTCCGCTCCTCCACATGCAGCTGCTGGGTGACCTTGGGCTAGTCACACTTCTCTGAAGTCTCTCAGCCCCACTCACCTCACAGAGTGTTTGTTGTGGGGGAGGAAGGGAAAGGAGAATGTGAGCCGCTTTGAGACTCCTTCGGGTAGTGATAAAGCGGGATATCAAATCCAAACTCCTCCTCCTCCTCCTCCTCCTCCTCCTCCTCCTCCTCCTCTTCTTCTTATTTACAAACACCTATTATTGTCAAAGGGTTATCTTACATTCTAAATTCCAGTCCGAGCCAGCATCTTCACCTTAAATCCAGTCCGCACTTCTTCCTGAGAGCCAGTGTGGTGTAGTGGTTAAGAGCGGTGGACTCATAATCTGGGGAACCGGGTTCGTGTCTCCGCTCCTCCACATGCAGCTTCTGGGTGACCTTGGGCTAGTCACACTTCTCTGAAGTCTCTCAGCCCCACTCACCTCGCAGAGTGTTTGTTGTGGGGAGGAAGGGAAAGGGGAATGTGAGCCGCTTTGAGACTCCTTCGGGTAGTGATAAAGCAGATATCAAATCCAAACTCTTCTTCTTCTTCTTCCTTCCCACGTTGAAGAGCCCCATCTGCCCCTCGCTGCTGATTTCAAGACACACACAAAGTGCCCACGTTCTGGCTCTGAAGCTGAGCTGGGCATTGGGGGGGGGGAGAGACGGGGAGGCAGGTTCCATCATGTTCACACACACCCTGCGTCCCCTCCCTGTTTAAATCCATTAGCTCAGCGTGCTTCTCTCCCACCCCTTGACTTCTTTCTCCATTAATTACCTCCATGGCCCTCTTGATTGTATCATCAAGGCCCTGGATAGCAGAGTGCTGGGGAGGCAGCAAGTCTGTGTTTCTGTGTGTGTGCTTTCTGCATTTGTCAGCCAGCGCAGGAATCCCTTCACTTAAGAGCCGATTGCCTGATTACTTAGACATTAGCTTGGGCAATTAAGAGTCAGGGATACTAAGGGTGATGTTTCTGAATGATATGCTTCCACACCCGCCTTGGACCTGTCTTGGTGCCAGCCTCCTCCAGCCACTGATGCGTAGGGTCCTTGTCCCAGTGCAAATGCAGCAGCTGCCTGCAGCAGGAGGAGCATTGAATTGTAGGGTTGGAAGAGACCCTGAGGGCCATCTAGTCCAACCCCCTGCAACGCAATGCAGGCATCTCAGCTGAAGTGTCTGTGACAGATGGCCGTCTGGTCCTGTTTGCTCCTCTTTAATGCACTTCCTGTTTCAAAGGATAAATGCACACTGGAAAGAGAGGATCCCTTGGCCTTTGAAGAGATATGCAGTATTGGGGGCAGGGGGGAGTAGTGGCCAGGTTCAAGGTGTTACTATTAGTATATCTATTAGTATATACAAACCTAGACAGCATCTTAAAAAGCAGAGACATCACCTTGCCGACAAAGGTCCGTATAGTTAAAGATATGGTTTTCCCAGTAGTGATGTACGGAAGTGAGAGCTGGACCATAAAGAAGGCTGATCGCCGAAGAATTGATGCTTTTGAATTCTGGTGCTGGAGGAAACTCTTGAGAGTCCCATGGACTGCAAGAAGATCAAACCTATCCATTCTGAAGGAAATCAGCCCTGGAAGGACAGATCCTGGAGCTGAGGCTCCAGTACTTTGGCCACCTCATGAGAAGAGAAGACTCCCTGGAAAAGACCCTGATGTTGGGAAAGATGGAGGGTACAAGGAGAAGGGGACGACAGAGGATGAGATGGTTGGACAGTGTTCTCGAAGCTACCAACATGAGTCTGACCAAACTGCGGGAGGCAGTGGAAGACAGGAGTGGCTGGCGTGCTCTGGTCCATGGGGTCATGAAGAGTCGGACACCACTAAACGACTAAACAACAACAACAATTAGTATATAAGGCCCTTAACGACTTGGGACCAGTTTACCTACGAGATTCCCTTACTCCACACTTTGTCCACCGCTTCGATTGGTGGAATTGGCACTACCACAGGTGCCATGGAATACCTGTTCTGCATTTGTAAGAACTTAATCATTTCATGTGGCAGCACCGACACTTTGGAACTCCCTGCCAATTGATACCAGGCAGGTGCCTTCACTGTACGGGCAATGAACATTTTATACTTGTCCAATATATGCACCACAGCACACAACCACGTCGCTGCAACCCAGAAGTGGCTGAAAAAGGGGCGGGGCATAATGGGGCGTAACGGGCGCATGTGGGGGTTAGGAACGTTGTTCAGCCATTTCCCATGGGAAATGATGTATAATGAAATGAAAAGGATGTTTAAAATAACCTTTGTAAAAAAACACCCCAGAAGCTTTTCTTTTGGGAAATTATAGGGACAGAACTACCTAAACTGTACAGAAACGTATTCATGTGTGCAACTACAACAGCAAGAATGTTACTTGCTCCAAAATGGAAAGAAGCAGAAGTCCCAGCAAAGGAAGAATGGATACAAAAACATGCAGAAATGGTGAAACTTACCGGAAGAATAAGGAATCAATGTAGCAATATTTTTTTTAATAAAAGAATGAAAGTGGTTTATTGAATATTTACTGATAAATTGTAAACAGATAAAAACATTGGCAGGATTGTTGTAATAACCTGCAGTTTCATAAGAATATATATTTAAAGAAGATGAATAAATGAGCAAATTAAGTTAATTTGGATATGCAGAAGATATTAAAAATAAATTTAAGGAACCACAGAAAGAGGGGGAAGGAAGTCAAGTTTTGAAATGTCAAAATGATTGTAAAATTAGTGAATTGTATAAACTTGAAAAGTATAAATAAATAATAAAAAAGGAACGTTCAGCCATCGCCTGGCTCCCCCACCCTCAGCTTTAACCCCTTTGTGTGCCCCTCCCTTTGTCTCCCGCCAGGCCCACGTCTTCGACCTGAGCATCAACAAATACGAACCCATCTGCAACCAGCCGGTGGTGGCCAAGAAGAAGAACAAGATCACCCATGTCCAGTTCAATGCCATCTACCCCATCATCATCATCGGGGATGACCGTGGCCACGTCACCTGCCTGAAGCTTTCTCCCAACCTCCGCAAGATGCCTAAGGTAAGCCAGTTTATGGCTGGACCACAGAGGGAGCATCCGCAGGCTGAAGCAGGTGATTTGCTCTACAGGATGTGGTTTAAAATACCACACACACACACACACACACACCCCGGTGAGGTTTTCACATTGGCATGTTGTAGCTGCTAGTATGGAACCCGAGGGCCAAACTAGCCACCATGCTTTGGGGTGGCTGCAGAGAAGAAATTCCGTTTGCACACTGAGGTCCAGCGCCGAGGACCTTCTGGCGGTTCCCTCCCTGCGAGAAGTGAGGTTACAGGGAACCAGGCCTTCTCGGTGGTGGCACCCGCCCTGTGAAACGCCCTCCCAAGGAAATAAACAACTATCTGACTTTTAGAAGACATCTGAAGGCAGCCCTGTTTAGGGAAGTTTTTAATGACTGATGTTTTAATTCATTTTTTATATTTTGTTGGAAGCCGCCCAGAGTGGCTGGGGAAACCTATCCAGATGGGCGGGGTATAAATAATAAAATTATTAGTATCATCATCATCATTGTTATTATAACAAGAAGGTATCCAGTTGGCCCTTTTCGAACCAATGCACAAACTGAAGCACAATTATCCTTTGAAACCTCAAAGTGGTTTACAAAATGAATTAAACCATTAATATCAATTAAGCAATGCAAATCTACTTAAAACTCTCAAGCAATTAAAATCAGTGATAAACTAAAAACAGGTTATAAAACTCATCAGCGTTCTCCATATCTGAGGAGGCTTGTCTGAACAGATATGTTTTTAGCAGGTGTCGAAAAGGGGACAGCGAAGGCGCCTGCCTGCCTGCCTGATGTCAGCAGGGTTTTAGGCTTACCGAAAAGAAGTGACCACAAATGAGGTCTTTAAAAAGGCAGGAGTACAGAAAACATGGAAATGCAGCAAGCTGGCAGCGACATCTCTTTTTTCAAATTTTGTTTGTTTTGCTTTTCCTCACAGGGACTCAAAAGTAGTTTGGACTAAATAATGCATCAGGACGCAAATGGGGCTTCTGCCGTAAGCCCCATCCTCAAAACACTGGCTGTTGTTGCTCATTGTAAATTCTTAATGATTTTCTCTTTTAAGTGAGAGCTGCTTCATGTTTCAGCAGCAGAGTTGGCCCTCGTGGTCCCACCTCTGTGCAATCAAATATTTTGGTACAATGCTCAGAAGGTGTCCGGGTCATGTCTAAAAGCAGCAGACAGGGTGGCCAGGATTTCTTGCATATATTTGCAAACCACTTAATACTGAAACAGTCTCTGAGCTGTTTACGGAAACAACAGATACGACATCTATATCCTGACAGGCTTATCCTGACTTACTTTTTCGCTGCGCTTTCACAGTACAGATCTGCACTTTAAAGCTCTCTATCTCAGTGTTTCTTCATTTGTTTTTGTCCCAAAGTTTTCCCCACCGAAATCTGCAATTTACAGCTACATCAGCAATCTGCAGAAAATCCCATCGCCGTTTGCTCCATTTCGGTGGTAAAATGTGGGTTTTCCCAAGGAACGTTCTGAGACAAAAATAAAATCACTCCAGCGTGGAGTTTTAAAGTTTGGACTTGTGGAAACGCAGCGCAAAAGGAAGTCCAGATGAGGCCATAACAATGAAAGGGGGTGGGTATAACATTATTTAGCAGTCGAAAAGCAAAATGACAAGATAGAATACAACAAATAAAAACAATTTAAAACCAGAAATAAATTAAAATAATTAACAATACTGTACAAAATACTCATTCGGTAACATATTAATACATACCCTCCAACATTTCTCCGATGAAAATAGGGATGTCTCATTCCATAATGATAATTTTACTATTTATGCCCTACACATCTTACCGGGTTGCCCCAGCCACTCTGGGCAGCTTCCAACACATATAAAAACATAAGAAAACATTAAAAAAAACCTTCCCTATACAGGATTGCCTTCAGATGGCTCGAGGGTCAGAGAACTCCAAACCCTCCAACATTTCTCCAATGAAAATAGGGTCATCCTAAGGAAAAGTGGGGCATTCAGGGATCAAATCAGAAACCGGGACAGCTTCTCTAAATCAGGGATGTCCCTGGAAAGTAGGGACACTTGGAGGGTCTGTTAATATGGTCAAATCCTACCCACCCCACTAAAAGATGAGCTCCACCATTGGAGGGAGGCAAGGTGATTCCGAAAGGAAAGAAAAAGCCCAAAGACTGGCAAGGATGGCAGCAGGCCTGTCTCTCTGGGGAAGGAATTCCACAGCTGGGGAGCCACCACTGAAAAGGCCTATTCTCATGCGGCCACCCTCTGCACCTTCCTCAGGAGGGGCACACAGGGAGGAGCCTCTGATGAAGACCACAGGGATGGACTGGTTCATAAGTGGAGAGGCATTGACTGGAGAGCTGCTGCCAGTCAGTGTAGGCAGTACTGAGCAAGATGAACCAGCCATCTTGCAGGTGTGGAAACCATGCAATATCTGTCAGTGCTTGATAGTAAGACAAATCTGGGTTCTGGCGCTTTTGAAAAACTGTCTGGCATCCGGCAGCTATAAACCGCAACAAATTAAGCACAGCATGGCCAGGAATAATCCCTCCCTGTCTTGTTTTAGCCCCGCTTTGCATACAGGTATTAATAGCTTGAGTGCTTTTTATAGACCCTTTCTCTGATTTCTCGATTGCCTCCAATGGTGAGGATAAACATGACATTGTGCATTGTTAGCAAGGGCAGCTCAAGCTGGAGAGACGGGCAGCTGGAGGGAGACAAAACTCGCTGCCCTGGCAGGCTCCTCCCAGTGTCATTACAGAGCGGTTTGTCTCTGGTCTCGCTTGCCTGTTACACTTCAAGGGGCGTTTGCCGAGGAATGTCAGTGTTTCCCGCAGGGGAAGAAGCAGCAGTTGTGATCTACAGGCTAATCTAAGGGGTGGGCTTGCGCATGGACCTTGTCTGAATGATCCCTTAATGAATGGGAGGGAATCTGTAATTACAAAGGAAGCGCAGGCTCTCTGCCAGTCAGAGACATTCCAGGAGATGAATGGCCTTGCCACCCACGGCGCCATGGCATTTTGAACCAGTGTGTTACGCAGAAGCTCATCCCATGCTCGGTAAATGGCGTTTAGCGAAATGGTGAGCTATTTCCAAAGAGGTTCCTCGTGTGGGACTCTCCTAGTCTTTGTTTACTTCAGCACCAGACTGGAAGTTCGGTTCTTTAGGGAACTTCTCTCAGGTAGGATGTGCAGATGGATGGGAGACCGTGCGGAGCTTGCCCAGATCAAACACTGCGAGGGCCACGTCTGTTGTTTCTGAAGAAGCAGCCCTGTGTGAGTGTGAACTGGGATGCCAGAAAGACTGGAGCATCCTTCTCACAAAGACCAATGAATTACAAAACAACAACAGCAAACTGCTGTGCGAATCAACCTGGAATTCAAACCTGACTCTGGTTTGAGGGGTACAAATTCAAGTCTGAATTGGGATTAGGGATTGGTGAATTTGCCAATGTCTGTTTCTCCAAGTTTATCATCCCACACCCCACACCCAGTTTCAAGTTGATTTCTCAGTTTGCAATTTCTTTTTCTTTTTTTTAAGCCCTAGTGAAAATTTATCATCATTCTAATGCAAATTTCTCACAATGTGCACATTTTTGTATGCCTTTCTTTGCGAAGTGGGACGTGAGTGGCGCTTGGGACGCGGGTGGCGCTATGGGTTAAACCACTGAGCCTAGGGCTTGCCGATCAGAAGGTCGGCGGTTCGAATCCCCACAATGGGGTGAGCTCCAATTGCTCGGTCCCTGCTCCTGCCCACCTAGCAGTTCGAAAGCACGTCAATGTGCAAGTAGATAAATAGGTACCTTCCCGCCAGAGCGGTACCTATTTATCTACTTGCACTTTGACGTGCTTTCAAACTGCTAGGTTGCCAGGAGCAGGGACCGAGCAACGGGAGCTCACCCCGTCATGGGGATTCGAACCGCTGACCTTCTGATCAGCAAGCCCTAGGCTCTCGATTCCTGCATTCTTGAAAGTCACCCATCAGCCTGATTGAAGGCTCTCCTTCAGTTCTGCTAGAAGGCAGAGTAGGGTCCTTGGCAGATGCAACCTTCCCCAGGGCTCCTCCTGCCCCTTGTCCCTCTCCACCTTCCTTTGATAGTTGTTTGTGTGCCTCCTGGGCGACAGGAAAGTCTTCCCTCTGGTGAAATTCTCTTTGTAGCTTCCCAGACTGCCGGAATGCCAGCTCCTCGCTGAGAACGGTTTAACAGCAGCCTCTGTTTCTAGACAGCTCTGTCACCCCCTCCCATAGCGTCCTCTTTGTCCAGCACCCCCCACCCATGTGAATCCAGCAAAGAGACTCAGCGTTTGATAGTTTCAACAGGTTCAACATGGCAACAAAAGCCGCAGACATGGCTGCTCTGGCTGGGAATCCTTTGCGAATCGCTGCCTGTCAACTCCGCCTGCGGTTTCACGCCAGGAGCAAAGCCAGAGGTTTATAACTCCATCCACTGTGATGACATGAGTGCCACTGAAGAAACTCCTTCACGCAACACGTAGTTGAACTATGGAACTCCCTCCCACAAGAGGCAGTGATGGCCACCAAACCCAGAAGGCTTTAAAAGAAGGTTGAACAAATTAATGGAGGAGATGACAGTTGATGGCTAGGATCTATCTCCACAGTTGGAAGCAACGATACTTCTGAATCCTAATTGCTGGGAAACTGAGGGGGAGAGAGTGCTCTTGTGCTTTTGAGTTTCCCACGGGCATCTGGGAGAACAGGATGCTGGACTAGATGGGCCATTGGCCTGATCCAGCAGCCTCTTCCTTTGTTCTTATGATAATCACAGGCTGGTTGTGTGCAGTGGGGAAACTTCAGTAGTGGAGGGGTAGACATTCAAGTCCATCCCAGCCTTAAAGCATATGTTTAATGGCAGTAATATCCTTACAGTGTTATTTCTCTGAAGTTCTTGCTGTCTGGTATGAGTGCTTTCTGACCAATGTGGCTGTTGTTGGGGGCAGATGCTGGGCATGTCTGTCTGTCTGTATGTCTGTGTCACCTCAGGCAAGCTGTACTTCTGAGTATTTTCCACAGAGGAAACATTAGCAGAACTGGTGTCTCCGATAAGGCGTTGCAGCCAGCAGGAGGCCATCTTGCAGTGTGATGAATCTCCATGGAACTTGCTTTTAGAATACAGAGCAGGCGGTGAAGGCTTTGAGCCTCAATACTGGATTTCCCTAATGCATGGAAAACCCAGGGAACGTTAACGAGAATTCTGCACCCATCCATGTTCTCTTCAACCCCGCAGGGCTTTCCCCATGAGACTTGCCTTTGAAAACGGTTCTGCATTTTGTTTCCTGTGGCTGTATCTTCCTTGTCAATTGTGCCTGGTAGATGTGGAAGAGAAGGGTCTTTTCTTTTAACCCAAGAACTAATGAAGCAATCCCGGAGGCCATGTGAGCCTGGGCTGACAGGCTGAAGCAGGCCATGGGGCAGCTCGACCTGGGTTGCAATGGGGCTGTGTGAATGCAGCCTACTGTGTGTAGCCTTTGGTCGCCAGTTCACTGCTGCGGACGGGATTTCTCTCCCCCCCCAAAAAAAATAAAAATATGGAGAGGCAGAGTCAGGCGGCTTTGCCACTTCCTGGAGAGTTTCCCTTTTCATTCTTTGCATATTCTCTCTTTGGGTTGAAAAGCCAGTTGAGCTCAAAGGGTTTGCTTGATCTTTGCAGCCAAAGAAAAGTTCCCAGCACAAATCACAAATTTCAACGTAACTCTATGTTGGGTGGGGGTGTCTGTTCGCCTCAGAACATTGGCATTACCCCTTCACATCACGTTCCAGCATACCTATCATCTCTCGCCACTGCTTCCCATCGGTTTGTGTTTATTAAAGCACGGTTTAATGCCTTTCCTTCTAACGTTCTGAGACATAGATTCTCCAAAGGTCTAGTTTCTGCCCTATGTGTCTGTGACAATAAGTCGACAGAATCACTTTATCATATCATCTTTTCTTGCCCTCTGCACAGAGATGCCCGGGCAAATTTACTAAGACCAATAATTCAGAAAATGGTTGGTACTTCAGCAGTCTCATCTTGCCCTAATCTTGCAAGACAATGATCCTTACATAACCTTGCAGGTGGCAAGGTTCTTAAACTCCGTTTTGTCCCCCAAAAAGGTGAAATGGCCAATTGCATAACTACTAAAGGTCTTTCGTCTTTTTTCCTTTTAGATTGCTGTTTTAATATCTCTGGGTGATGGTTACTTTTGACAGCCATGGTACGATATTCTGCTACTGTGGTATCTCCGTATTTCTATGTTATATGGTTTGTTTTATGTATGCTTACGTTTATGTTGATATATTTATATGGGCTTATAGCCGCAATAAATTTCTATTCCTATTCCCAGCACAAATGAGAGAGAACAGGATGAATGGCTCAGTTTACGGGGAAGATCTCCTGAGCTGGGCTGGTTATGCCCTGGACCTTTGACTCCTCCCCCTAAAAAAGGGGGGGTCAGAGAAAGTGATTGACAAGTTGGCATTAAGGATGCCCTCCTCCCCCCTCAATGGCAGAAGAAGATACTTACCTAGAGAAAGGAAAGACCAGGGTGCTTAATCTTCTGAACTCAACTCCTTGGCTCTGGTAGACTTCTACCGAGCCATGAATATGCTCTCCGCCCTTGCCATTTTGTGATCTGCTGTGCGTTGCAGAAGGTCGCTTCTCTGCCCCCAAACAGAAACATCTCAATCAATATTTTAATAGATTAAGAGTTACTGTGACCGGCAACTCAGGGAACTTGGGGGCTCAAGCATCAGAGAGATCCACCACTGAAGGCTGGGGGTTTGGCCCCATGGAGTAGTGGTCCACTTTGACCAGACACCCATATGTTTTTAGAAGATTCAGTGGATTGGTTTGCAACGTCAGCCGTTGGACAGACTTTCCCCCAGCACAAATAGGATGGAGACCTTGCAGCCTTTAAAAAAAATGTTTCCCCGTAGAGTCAGTGTCTTGCCTCGCTTTCTGGGAGCATCTGCAGCTACCTGGGCAACTCTCATGAGCAGACACTTTCCTAGGGTACACCTGCTTTCTGTCACGTACTGTGGCCTGGATATAGTAAGTGGATTATGGGCCTAAGGTTAGAGGCTTTCTGACCTTAAAAACACACACACACACACACACACACACACACACACACACACACACAGAGTGCAACTCCTGCATTCTAGACTCTCTCCTGTCCCTCCTTAAGGCTCTAAGCTCTTTTCTTCCTCTAGCCCCTTCACATAACCCCCCTGCCTTAGCCCTCCCTGAACAAAGAAGTCCTGAAAAAAATGTGTGCCGACCTGCCTAAATTCTTCCATTTTTTGAAGCATCCTTACTCAGTGGTACTTATTCCCCTGTAAACAGGCTTAGGATGGTGATACTGAAAGTTTATCTTGCTTGTTCTCACAACTCTCTGAGGCTGATCTTTAATATTCCGATTTCACAGAAGGGTAGACTGAGGCTGAAAGGTAACTGGTGCTCTGGGGGGAAAGGCATTGTTCCTGAACTAGCATCCAAATCTCTTGACTTTCGGTAGTCTTTTAGATATTGAAACCCTAGCTGTGGAGCGCCTGAACGCTGATATCACTCAGCCTTGGGTTGGGAAAAGTGCTCTCAAGAGCAGAGGGCAGCTCTTGTTCCATTTTGCAAGATTCCCTAAAGAGAGATTGTCCACGCTTGCCTTCTTTTCTAACGATCAGGGCCTTGGAAGACAGAGGGGCTCAACTCCTTCTAAATGAGAGTGGTGGGAGTCCAAATGGCTTCATCTGCTAATTATTTTCTTCTGCACCAGTAACCAGAAATGGGGGTGTCTATGCTATCAGATGCACACTGCACCTCTGGCTCCCCAAATGCACTTAAATATTTAATAGGATCATTTGGGGGAAAGATAAATGGGTAGGCATTTGCACTCAAACTGGAGAGGCTGTTTTCACCTGGGAGAAGGAATCCGGTTTCAACAGAGCTGTTTTTTAATTAGGAAATTTCATTTCATCTAAGAGGAAATAACAAACTTTTGTCTCCATAAATAGAAGAAAGGGCCTGTGCGCTGAAAAGAAAAATCCCAGATGCCTGACACCCCTCTCTCCACCTGAAACTGAAAGAAAATGAGTGTGGAGAGGAGATGATGTTTTGTGCTTTTTTAAACACATACGCACAAAACAAAGTGAGAAAGCAGAACACTGGCAAGAAATAGTTCATTCTGGGCCAGAGCTGGAGAAGGGGAAGGCGGCTGTAGCAGGACTTGACTCTGAGATGCCTCATTTTGATGATTCGGGGCATTTGGGACATCCTTTCTCCAGCAGAGATTCACATCCCACACCAAAGGAGGGGGGAGAGAGATGGAGAAAGGATAGCTAATCCATTGGCTCTTCTAGGCTGTGCTAACTGTTCTGAGGAGTAAAGGTTAGCTCTTAGCTCCAGAGCTGTGGGAAGTTGGGTGAGGGGAGCTAAGACTCTTTCTGCCCTGTTTCCTCACAGTTTTCCACTGCAGAAGGTACTTTTCTCTCCAGCCTGGCTCTGATACCTGGAGTGAACCAAGCTTGGGAGAAATGTCCCTGGAGCAGTGCAAGAAAGTGCAGAGGATGTGTTTGACCCCAGGGGCGTAGGAAGGGAGGGGTGGAGGGGTGGGCCGCCCTGGGTTCCACTCTGGGAGGGGTGACAAGATGGCTCCTGCCTCCCCCCAGCTGTAGAGTGGCCAAGGGCACGTGCTCGTGCGGCGTCTGTATGGGATGACGCTCGCACGGCAGTCTGTATGATCGCTGTGCAAGCGGCAGCCTGTACAGCCGCCACGCGCGAGCGGCAGCCTGTACGGAGTGCGCATGTGTGGCATTCCGCATGGAGTGTGCACGCGTGGGATGCCGCACATGCGCAGTCCGTATGGCCTGCGCTGCCCCGGGTGCCGGAGAGGGTTCCTCCGCCCCTGCAGCCACCCCCACCTTCCACCCAGCGATGTGATATTCATAATGTTATTCTGAAGTGTCAAAACTACTCCATAAACATTTCATGCACAATCAAAAGCAGGCATTAGCAGAGAGCATTTTAAAGGTTCAATTAAGAAGTGATTGGAAATCCGATCCAGTCAAGACAGTGATGTAAAAACGCCATTAAAAAAACCAACAAAATACCCTGATAGTTGGAGGAGCATATGGTTATGTGTGATTGCCCTTTAAAATTTTTGCAGCTGGATGTGGGCAATGACTATATTTAGTCAAACCTGGTGAGTCTTGATTGCAATTCATTAGCTGAAGTCGGCAGGATCACACCTCTCTGAGGGTGGAGATCTGAAGGCAGTTTAGATCTGAACGAAGGCTCTCGGCTGGCAGTGTGTGTGTGTGTGTGTGCAGTTATCCCACTTCTGCCATTTCTGATAAATGAGCTTGGCAGGGGTTTTTTCACTGCACCTCTTGCATTGTTTTAAAAACCTGGAAGCCCACTTGGAGCACAGGCAACGGCGGACCAAAAAGAAATGAGTGTGTGTGTGCCTAAAAGGAAGCAGAGCACATCTCAAACCACACGTAACCTCCATAGAAGATGGAGCTAGCTTGTTTCCTACTGCTCCGGAGGGCAGGACCTGAACCAATGGATTCAAATGGCAAGAAAGAAGATTCCGACTAAACACCAGGAAGAACTCCTTCATTGGAGGTTTTCAGCAGAGGTCAGATGGCCATCTGTCATGGATGCCTTAGTTGTGACTCCTGCACAAGAGTTTATTACATATGTATGCATTTATCTTGTTGCATTTATATCCCAACTTTTCTCCCAAGGAACTCAAGTTGGCAAACATGGATCTGCTCCTTCTCCTCACTTAACCCTTGCAACCTTGTGAGGTAGGTTAGGCTGAGATTGTGTGAGTGGCCCAAGGTCACCCAGTGAGTATCCTGCCTGAGTGGGAGGATTTGAACCCTGCTCTTTCCCAGGTCCTGGTCTGACACGAACCACCAATCCACACTGGCTTTCAAGTTCCAGCTTGTTCCTTGCTGGAAGAACATCAGAACTCAAAACTCTGTCTTCCCCTGAGGAGCATGGCCTGAATCCTGCCTGGACCCTGAGTTTCTCAGTGTCCTACCTGATCCTTGCCCAGCCGGGCTTTGGCCATGCCTTTCCACAGAGCAGGACAATCCTGGGACCATAGCTGTCAACCTTCCCTTTTTTGGCGGAAATTCCCTTATTCCAGCGCCGTTTCCCGCTGCTATCCCGGATTGTTAGATATCCCGTAAATTTCCCGGATTTCAAAGGAAGCAGCTCCTCTCCCTCCCTGCCAGCCAGGGAGGCTCCTCAGCTGCGTTGCTCGGCTGCGTTGCTCACCAATAGTTACAGAGAATAGGATTTCATTAGACAACAGCACTGTTTGTGCTTTGCTTGCATGCAAAATCAACCACTCTGGCCCAGCCCACAAATACACTCCTTCCAAAAGAGTGTTAAAGGATGCAAAGCCTACAACACGTTTGCATAATAAGTCATTAATGGATGCCAGAGAGCCAAAAGAGTGAACCTGATCAATCCCCCCATGAAGAATTGACACTTTTGAATTGTGGTGCTGGAGTCCCGTGGACTGCAAGAAGATCAAACCGATCCATTCTGAAGGACATTGGCCCTGGCTGCTCACCGGAAGGACAGATCCTGAAGCATCTCATGAGAAGAGAAGACTCCCTGGAAAAGAGACCCTGAGGTGGGGAAAGATGATGGTGCGTAGCCTGGTGTAAATTAATTTGTAGCCTGGGGGGATTACCGTGGCGTGGACTGTCCCCGAGAACCGTAGACTGTCCCCGGGACAGGTGAGGCTGCTGATCCCTTATTTTCAAATCCGAAAGTTGACAGCTATGCTTTGACCATGCCTTTCCACAGAGCAGGACAATCCTGGGACCTCAGCCCTCTTCCCCTCTCCAGCAGATCCTGCTCCAGGTGGCTGCTTGGTTTGCCCTTGCCAAATGCTCATCAGGGGAGGGAAGCAACCGGGAGGGGGAGGGGGAAGCCAGTGGACCCTCCCCTGTCTGCTTCTCTGCTCTGCATCCTCTCCCGAGGCTTTGAGTTGTTAGGCCCAGAGTCAGTGGTAAATCTCTCATTGTTATAAATGGGGCCTGGATCCTGATGTCGATGGATGCATTTTAATCCCTGCCTCCTCCGGGGTGAGGGTTGGAGAAGCGATTGGCAGGCAGAACCAGCCTGCAGCATCTTCAGCCTCCCAGCCCAGAGCACTGAGTGTGTTTGGGCCTCAGGCAAAAATACCTGCTGCTCTCTGTGTGTGATGCCTTTTGAAAGCCTGTGGCGTTAGCTGGGGCTGCTTGTGCCAAATCAGTCCTGAACTGCTCTCTCTCCTCTCTCTCTCTCTCTCTCTCTCTCTCTCTCTCTCTTTTGACTTTGCTAAGATTTCCTTATGAAAACACAACTCAAGAAGGGGATGAGATAGTTTTAAAATCCACATCCTCTGCCACAGATATGTATTCATATATCACTCTTCTTCCCAGAAGTTCAGGATGGTGCCTGTTATTGCTTGCTCCTCTATGCCCTGAAGGTCCAGAAATAACAACACTTTGGAGGTCCCCAGCCTCAAGAAGGTTAGATTGGTCTCAACTAGGGCCAGCACTGGCCCCGACGTGGTGGAACGCTCTGTTACGAGAGACCAGGGCCCTGCGGGATTTGACATCTTTCTGCAGGGCCTGCAGACGGAGCTGTTCCGCCTGGCCTTCGGCTTAGAATCACTCTGACCCCTTATATGGGATTTGGTATATAACTTTTCCCTTGGCTTTTCAGCTGGCCCATGTAGGACCAGCATGGATAGCTGGCTCGGGTGAATATCTGATGTTTCCTCCCTTTATGGTCTTGATTTATGGGCTACTACTAAAATGAGGCTGCATTTTAAGCTGTATTTTAAGCCGTATTGTAATTAACTGGTTTTTTCCCCCTGTTACGTTTTATTGTAATTTATATTTCGTGTTAGCTGCCCTGGCCGGGGAGGGCAGGGTATTAATAATAATAATAATAATAATAATAATAATAATAATAATAATAATAATAATAATATCTACACAACAACCCTGTGATGCAGGCACGGTTGGTGGAATGGCTGGCCCAAGGTCAGCCAGTGGGTGCTCTGCAAATACTGTCGATATCTTAGCCACCTGCTGGTCTCAGAATAGTCTATACATATAAATTGGCACATGCAAATGTTATGCGATGCCCCAGGTGGTGGAGATGAAGGGGAGAACCGGGAGCAGGAATAGCTGGTGAAAATCAATTGGCTGACGACAAATTACAGATTCTAGTATCTAACGCCATATCATATCGAGTGTCCACACTGTTACCAAAACCAGGAGAACAATATTCTGGTCAGGTGCTTAGAGGAACCACCTCAGTTCAGAGATGAATTAGATTCAGAGTGTTTAATTCCGCTGTGCCTTCAGCCTGCTCAGTGAATTTGACTCAACGTACGCTGACTTACTGATTAAGAATTTGGGTCTGCTGCACCAGTATTGCTAAGCATACGTCTTCTCTAACCTCTTGGTCTCATGAAAAAAACAACAACTCATCCTTCTGGATCCCTGTCAAGTAGCATGTGATGACCAAGCTTCTCAGTGCTGGCACCAGGGGAGTTTCCATAATTTAGCACAGCACTGTTCCATTTTCTGACGGGCTGCGGTGCTTCTTTCTGTCTGGGAAAGCTGACAAACATTTTGCTGCCCTGGGCTAGTTTCCTTTTGTGAGGGTTTCCTTTTGAGAGAGTGGCTGCTGATAGTCGCAATTTCTGTGCTAATGGTTAGCAGAAAGAAGAATCAAGACAAGAGCAGGACAGTCTGTATTCTCATTCCCATTACACAAGCTACAATATTCGTCTTTATTCACCACATTGTGGAGGGGTCAGAGTGCAATGGTGGGCTACTATGTCATAAGATTCGTATGTTTTGATACACAATATATGAAGCATGCACCACTGAGGAAGCCCAGGGGCGCGAAACAGGGTTATTATTCTGGAAAACCTTGTCGGTGAACGTGAACTGTGCAAGCTCTTCTTATGAATCGTGCAAGCTTTTGTTTGGACCACACAAACACAGAGACATATGTGGACTAGTTCATATCTGGGGCTTTGTGATCGATATCGTTTATTGGGACTTTTATCCATTTTGCTATTATGTTACTTTGCTGAACGTTGTTAGACTATGTTACAGGTAGATAGCTGTGTTGGTCTGTCATAGTCAAAACAAAATAAAAAAATTCCTTCCAGTAGCACCTTAGAGACCAACTAAGTTTGTTCTTGGTATGAGCTTTCGTGTGCATGCACACTTCTTCAGATACACTGAAACAGAAGTCACCAGACCCTTATATATAGTGAGAGGGTGGGGAGGGGTATTACTCAGAAGGGTGGTGGGAATGGGTGAAAGGCTGATAGCTGTGGTAAACCTGTTGACGACTGTTAACGACTGCAATTAGTCTTACAGGAAAAAGCAAGGGGTGAGAAGGTTAAAAAAGCTTTGTCATGTACAATGAGATAAGAATCCAATGTCTCTATTCAGACCAGGTCTCTCCATGGTTTTAAGCTTGGTAATGAGTTGCAATTCAGCAACTTCTCTTTCCAGTCTGTTTCTGAAATTCCTTTGCAATAAGACAGCTACTTTGAGATCTTGTATAGAGTGTCCTGGGAGATTAAAGTGCTCTCCTACTGGTTTCTCTGTCTTGTGATTCCTGATGTCAGATTTATGTCCATTTATCCTTTGGCGTAGGGTTTGGCCTGTTTGTCCAATACAGAGAGCTGAAGGGCACTGTTGGCATTTGATGGCATATACAATGTTAGACGATGAGCAATTAAATAGTCCTGAGATGGTATGTAATGGTGTTGTCCGGGTGTATGTGGCAGCAAAGTTGGCATCTGGGTTTATTGCAGGCTCTGGTGCCAGTGTCTGTGTTAAGTCTGGTTGTAGTATTGTTGTGGGTGAGGAGTTGTTGAAGATTGGGTGGCTGTCTGTAGGCGATGAAAGGTCTTCCTCCCAGAGCTTGAGAAAGAGAACTGTCATTGTCTAGGAGAGGTTGTAGATTTGTTAGACTATGTCTGTGAGTACTTTTGATGCAGAGAGAAATATATTGTATAAATATCACTTTGATACAGCCGGTTACGTTTTTGGGGTGTGTTTGGGACTACAGTTGATGCCTAGACTTCCTCCAACTCTCCCTTCCTGTAGTTTCCAGCAACTGGTAGTCAGAAGCACTGCTGCCTCCAACTATGGAGGCAGAGCATAATAGCCACCAATAACCTTCTCCTCTGTGAATTTGTCTCACCCTCTTCAAAAGCCGTCGAAGATGGTGCCTATCGCTGCCTCCTGGGGGAGGGAGTTCCAAAGTTTAACTCTGTATAAAGAAGTGCTTTCTTTGATCTGTCCTGAATCTGCCAACAAAGCCAGACCCGTCATGGGGGCTGATGGGAACTGTAGTCCAGAGCGACTGGGGGGCAACAGGTTGGGGGGAAGCTGATGAAATGCATCTCCTGCACATTTTTCCTGCCCCCTGCCCAGTTGGTGCCTGAAGCATCTGATCCTCCTCTTGTGATTCCTGCATTGCAGGGGGTTGGACTAGATGACCTTTGGGGGCCCCTTCAAACTCTACAATCCTATGATTTTTCTTAAAGGCCATTCTTCGTTCCCAGTGCTGGAATGCCCTGCGATGGGCTACGTCCGTGCAGAGCAAGGAGAGCAGTTCAAGGCAACCTATTCAAGCACATACCCCAAACTGCTCATCTTTCTGTTTTTCTTCCTCCTTTTCTGCCAAAATTAATTTGATGGCCTCCCTGGGGAATTGTCTTAATGAGAGAAGAGAAGGATTCGCAGAGGAATTAGGTGTCTTGTCCATCACAGTGAGCAGAGCTGATGCAGAAGGATTATTTTTATCCCACACAGGAAGCATGAAGTCTCATGGGCTCCTGAGAAATGCTGGGCTCCTAAATTCAAGTCCTGGACCTCCTCTTTGTCCAGACCTGAGACAAACAGCATCATCATCATCATAGAGTCATAGAGTCATAGAATCACAGAACTGTATCCAGCCACCCTAAGTCCCTGTGGGCAGAAGGTCGGTTTTCTGGGAGTGACACTATTCCTACACGAGTGTCTGTGTGTACCAGGAGGACGGGGTGCAGATCCATGTGCAACATTTCAAGTATGGAAAGGAAGCCGTCTTCATTTTATCTGTTCCAGAGAGGAGGACCCAAGCCAACGGATTCAAATGACAAGAAAAGAGATTCCAACTAAACATCAGGAAGAACTTTCTGGTGATAAGAGCTGTTCGACAGTGGACTTCCTTGGAAGGTGGTGAACTCTCCTTCACTGCAGGGTTTTAAGCAGCGCTTGGATGGTCATCTGTCAGAGGTTCTTCCTGTCTTGGACTAGAAGATGACCCTTGGATTCCTTTCCAAACCAATGATTCTGTGATCTGCTAAGGGCTGCCTTACACATGCCTGGGCACTGCAGGTGTGATGGCCTGGGATTCAGACTCAGACGCTGAACCTGAGGGATCCCAGCCTGCACAGGATTCCCCGCCTCCAGAACCAGCAGAGCCCAGGGCTGGGGCCTGAGTCTGAAGGGGACTCACCTGTGCTAGATCCTCAGGTGCAGGCATCGGCTGAGTTTGATCTGGCTTCTGATGGGATGGAGGACTCATTGCCTGCAGGTGCTCCACTCCCCGCCCAGTCAGGGGAAGCTGAGGTTGCCTCTGGGTCCGGTAACCCTCCAGCTTCTCCTGAGCTGCAGAGGCTCAGGGCAGAGAGGCGAAGGGAACTAAGTTCCCGCAGGAGGAGTGCTCGCCTCCAAGCCAGGAGAGGCGAGTCACCTGAGGATCGGAGCCGCCCTATGCCTCGGGGCAGATAAAAGCCGGCCAGCCCCAGACCCAAGTTGCAGGAGCAACATCGTTGCTGACGAGTTCCTGCTTGTTCCCTGTCCTGTTGTTCTGCCTGAGCTCCTGACCTGCCTTCGTTCCCTGTTTGTTCACCCGTTCCTGACTTCGCCTGACTCCCTGCCCTGTACCCTGCTCCAGTTAATTCAGACTGCCTTTATGTGTACCTCTGACCTTGGACCGGACTTAGACTTCGCCTTCTGGATACCCCACGGGACCAGCACAGTATGGTTGGTGCGATGTCAGTATTTTTGAGCAGATTCAGCACAGCATAAAGGTGAATTTAAAGTGGAGGCAGGAGCACAGGGGGACTTTGGCTGTGATCACCGGCAATGGAACACTCTGTGTGCTCACTTCTTGAAAAGCGGAATCAGAAGGATCTGTGCAGGAATTATATCCATATGCTTAGGCGTACCATCTTTTATATACTATTGATTACTAAGTGGCTCTCTGCACATGTTAAGAGAGCTTTACTGCTGAACCCAGCAGTTGAAACTGGGGTCCTGATGAACTTTGCCACAAATGACGGTGCTACACAGAAGATAAGGCAGCAGGGAGAAAGAGGTTTTTTTTTTAGAGAGGAGTCTGATGTCTCAGCATGGTCTTAAGCCCACCCCCTTCTGCTGTACCTGACCATGGTAGTCATAAAAACACAAGAAGAACCCTTCAGGATCAAGGCAGTGGCCCATCTAGTCCAGTATCCTGTTCTCACAGTGGCCAACTAGGTGCCCTTAATGGGAAACCCGCAAGCAGGATCCAAGCGCAAGAGCCCTCTCCCATCCTGTGGTTTGCAGAAATGAGTATTCAGAAGTGTTGCTGCCTCCAACCATAGAGGCAGAGCACAGCCATCCTGGCTAGCAGCCATTGATAGTCCTTTCCTCCATGAATTTGCCTAATCCTATTTTAAAGCCATTCAGGTTGGTGGCCATCACTGCCTCCTGTAGCAGGGAGTTCCATAGTTTAACTCTGCTCCGTGTGAAGAAGGATTTCCCTTTATCTGTCCTGGAACTTCCAACATTCAGATTCCTTGGATGTCCACGAATTCTAGTGTTATATGAGAGGGAGAAAGACTTTTCTCTGTCCATTTTCTCCATGCTGTGCGAAATTTCAGAAACTTCTGCCATGTCGCCTCTTACTTGCCTTTTCTCTCAACTGAAAAGTCCAAAATGCTGCAAGCTTTCTTTATAGGGGAATCACAGAGCTCTCCTCCGACTTGGGACAGGGCAGGGGAAGGTGGCAAGATAGACTCAGGCGCTAATAATAATAATAATAATAATTTATCATTTATACCCCGCTAAGAAGCTGCATGGGGTTGCAGGTGGCGCTGTGGGTTAAACCACAGAGGCTAGAGCTTTCTGATCACAAGGTCGGCGGTTCGAATCCCTGCGACAGGGTGAGCTCCCGTTGCTCAGTCCCTGCTCCTGCCAACCTAGCAGTTCGGAAGCACGTCAAAGTGCAAGTAGATAAATAGGTACTGCTCCGGCAGGAAGGTAAACGGCGTTTCCGTTCGCTGCTCTGGTTTGCCAGAAGCAGCTTAGTCATGCTGGCCACATGACCCGGAAGCTGTATGCCGGCTCCCTCGGCCAGTAAAGCGAGATGAGCGCCGCAACCCCAGAGTCGGTCACGACTGGACCTAATGGTCAGGGGTCCCTTTACCTTTAAGAAGCTGCAGGACAATTGTAGGGGCTGTCCTCACAGGGGTGCGTGTGTTCTCCCCTTCTGAGTGATCTGAAGCACTCAGTTATACTTTGGACGCCGTGTTATGCCCAATTCTCTGGCTCTCTCCCAAGCCCTGTTATCCTCCCAAAATAGCAGGAAAGTTGGCAAGGGCTGAATGTGCTCCTGATGCTAAAGGTCTTTGTACTTTTAGCGAGACTCTCCTTCCTTTCACTCTGGAATTTTTGAACCCAGTTGTTGTGTATCTTGGCTGCCAGTGGCCTGTTATATCGTACCATGAAAGTGTGACCGCACTTCCTGCCGGAGCAGCACCTATTTATCTACTTGCACTTTGACGTGCTTTCGAACTGCTAGGTTGGCAGGAGTAGGGACCGAGCAATGGGAGCTCACCCCGTCGCAGGGATTCGAACCGCCGACCTCCTGATCGGCAAGCCCTAGGCCAGGGGTTGGCAAGGTTTACCTTGCCTGGGCGAGTTCACTCCAGTGGAGATCCCTCTGTGGGCCGGATGACGCGTGCACATGAGCGCACATGTGCAGACACGATTTCCGGTGCCACGGAAGTGAGTCCCCATACCGCACTGCGTCGGTTTAGCACAGTACGCGGGGACTCACTGAGCGGGCAGCTCGGTTCATGGGCGGCCCATGGGTCTTATGTTGCCTTCTCCTGCCCTAGGCTCTGTGGTTTAGACCACAGCGCCACCCACGTCCCATGTTCTTACTCCATCACAAACGAAGGTTTGTGACTGGGAAGAAGAATTTGAAAGCACACACCCCCAAAAAAGAATCATGGGAACTGTAGTTTGCCCCTCACAATGCTACAGTTCCCAGCATTCTTTGTTTGCTTGAAATGAATGGCATGGATAGTGGGGCAGGGGAGATGACTCCCAGATTCTCAGCATCTCTGCTACCTCCTCACAAAGCAATGTGCAGATCAATTTCCTGGGCTCCCCCCCCCCTCTATGTCTCCAGGCCAACTCTCTCATTAACTTCAAAGCTGCACTTCCTCAGATGACTTCTCAGGAGGAATCTTAATAGCCATTAGCTGCAATAACTAACTTAACTGCCGGTCCGGAATCATATGGTGAGGGGACCTTAGGATAGCTTAGAAGGAAGTGGGATGGTGGCGGCAGAATAAACAGCCAGAATCTCAGTTCAACGTAGAGCTGAAAAGAGACTGCATATCAAGATGGATCCAATCGGGTCACGTTCATGTTCATATTGCTTCAAGAGAGCACTCGCCATTCAGTCGTCCCCTGGGCAGAGAAATGCTTTGCTGCTAAAGAACATGGTTTTGCGTCCATCCATCTGTCCCGGGAGGAGTGAGCCTTTGGGGGTGAAGCCAAACCTTTGGAGAGTTACAGCGCCTGCTGTGGCTGTAGAGACCGATAGGGGAGAGACATGTTTTGTTGCAGCTGGGGCAGGTGAAGGCGTCCAGTTGTGCAGCTGCAGGTGCACCATAAGAACATAAGAAGAGCCTGCTGGATCAGGCCAGTGGCCCACCTAGTCCTGCATCCTGTTCTCACAGTGGCCAGGGGTCTGAGCACAAGAGCAATACTCTCCCCTCCTGTGGTTTCCAGCAGCTGCGCTTTAGAAGAAGGCAGAGCATAGCCAATCTGGCAAGCAAGCGTTGATAGCCTTCTCCTGCATGGTTATTTTCTACTCCTCTTTTAAAGCCATCTAAGTTGGTGGCTATCACTACTTCTTGTGGGAATGAGTTCCATAGTTTAACTATGCGCTGCATGAAGGACTTTCTTTTATTTCTCCTGGTCTTCCAACATTCAGCCTCGTTCAATGTCCATGAATTCAAGTGCTATGAAAACTTCTCTGAGCACTTCTTCCATGACAGGTATAATTTCATTAACGTCTGTCATGTCGCCTTTTGCTCCCCTTTTCTCTAAACCAGCGTTTCCCAACCGTTGTGCCGCGGCACACTAGTGTGCCGCGAGACACCGGCTGATGTGCCGCGGGAAAAGGGACCTGCAGCCCAGGGCTGCACAGGACCGTGGCGGCGGCGCTGCTGGAGCCCGGCGGCGAAGCGGAAGCCAGGGCGGCGCTGCTCCCTTGGCTGCTGCAGCAGCAGCAACAGAAGCCTCGCGGGAGAATCCCGACCTGGTGCCCCAGCTGATGGGCGGGAGAAAGGACGCCGCGCTACAGCTGATCCCAGAGGTAACTCTGGGTCAGGAGACCCGGCGCAGCCGGGTCGGGGAGGAGCGGTGTGCCGCGAGATTTTTTTAATGAAACAAGTGTGCCGTTGCCTAGATTAGGTTGGGAAACACTGCTCTAAACTACTACAGATTTCTGCTGAGAGAATCATCCCAGGAGGCTGGGGGGGGGGGGGAAACAAAGCCTCATTTTACACAAATGTGCATTTCTGAATCACTTGACATTATGTTGGGTGTTATCAGAGGCGGGACTTGGTCTTTCAAATTTCAGCGGCACCCTGTGCAAAGCCAAAATCCCCACCCAACCCCCAATCTTCCATTCTGCTCAAGTCACTGCATCATAGTTGCCATAGCCTGTGGCTAGGGTTGCCAGGTCTGCTTCCAAAAAATAGCGGACAAGCGGGGGGGGGGGGGTTAAATCACGTATTAAAACAATCACTTCAAAACTTTACTTAAAATTCAAAACATCAAATATAATAATATGTAAAATATTAAATTACATTTTACTTTGCTACCCAAGTTCCCAACAGGGGTTCCTTCTTACCGTTCCTGTATTAGGGAGGCGATCCTTGGGGCAAGGATCTCGCTCCCTCAGGTCGTCGGGCAAGTCTCCTCCAAGCCCGCCTCCCCCCCCCCCCGCGCCTCTACCAGTAGCTGGTTTGCTGCTGCTCCTGCGCGTCAGGAACAGGAAGAGGCGTCTTTTTCTTTCGCACCTCTCCCTTTTGTTCTCCCCGTGAGTCAGGAATAGGCGGGGCAGAACTCCGGCAAGAGGCGTCTCCCCCCCCCCCCCATTTTTTAAATGTCTTGTGAAACAATTGAGTATGATTAATATTTTTTTTGGAGAATCGAGTTCAATGGATATTCGATCTTTGTCTCATTCTTACTTATGAAAAAAAAGACAAAACGCGATTCTCCTATCCTTATTCTCTTAGTCTGTACAGCTTTAGATTACGTACCATTTCATCATAAAGCTTTTGAATAAAAAAAAGTCCACTATTTTGTGAAAAAAAATAGTGAACATAATGTGAAAAAAGCGGACTGTCCGCTCAAATAGTGGACACCTGGCAACCCTACCTGTGGCACCCCATAGGTTTGGCACCCAGTGTTGGGGAACCGGTCATGCTGCCCTAAATCCACCTCTGGTGTTATTCTAGAAATGTCCCTTAAAATCGCTGTGTGTGTGTGTGTGTGTGTGTGTGTGTGTGTGTGTGTGTAGAAGACTGTTTAGGGTGTGGGTGAATGCAGTGCTCAGTATGAAGGAAGTCTGGTTTGGGCTGTCTCTTGCAGGCACTGAAACAAATGCTAAAAAATAAAGCGATTGCAAATAGAACCATTGATTTAGGAAAGGAACGTGTGGGGATTTCGCTCAACCCTTCTTCCCCATGTTTGCCCCTGCTGAACTTTTTTTTGCCCCTATCAGCTTAGCTCTGCAGTTTACTGAGATATTTTTAAGTGTGCAGCCTCTTTCGAAATGTTTGCAATTCATCTTACTTTAGCATCAGCCACACATTTGGCAAGTTTGCTGCCTGGTCCTGCATCCAGTCAGCAAATAATACACATTGAACAGCACCAGACCCAGCAAAAGGATTTTGCAGGGAGCTCCTGCCTGTTTTAGTTCAGGGCAGAGAATAATTGCAGAAGGCGGATTTCAGTTTGCTGCCTAAAGTTTACAGTAATAAACACAAAAACTTTGCAAGGAGTTGTCTGTTTACCCAAGACGCCTGAATCAAAGTGTCAGGGGTGCAGACTAGGAAATGGTGGTCCTGCGTTAGATTATAGCTTTGGCCCTTCCTGTGTTTCAAATTGGTCTCAGATGGAAAGCATTATCGCAAAATGTTGGCTAACGTTGTCTAACACGATTAAATATTTAGTCTCTGCAAGCGCACTGTCCGGCCGAAACATATTGCAGCCTTTCGCACTGTAGCATGCAAAGATGAATCACAAAGTCAGCTAATAAGGCAGAATGCTTAGCCAAGACTTTTACTGAGTGATATTTTATCATTATTGTTTGCTTCACCAAATTTATACACCGCTTCATTGAAGAAAAAGAAAAACTCAGAGCAGTTTACAAAAAAAGATAAAACAACATTCGGTTAAAAAAAAAGATAGCTTAGTCAGTAGAGCATGAGGATATTAATCTCAAGGTTGTGGGTTCAACTCCCACGTTGTGCAAAAAATAGATTCCTGCATTGAAGGGTGGTGAACTAGATGAGCCTTGTGGTCCCTTCCAACTCTATGATTCTATGATAATGAAATTATCAATAAGGAAAAAGGACAATTATTTCAAGAAGTTAAAATAGCAATATACTGAAAACAATTAAACTTGCATAACTTTCTAACCAACTGGGTTACGTGATTACTACTGCAATGCGCTCTACGTGGGGCTACCTTTGAAGGTGACCCGGAAACTGCAATTGATCCAGAATGCGGCAGCTAGACTGGTGACTGGGAGTGGCCGCCATGACCACATAACACCGGTCCTGAGAGATCTACTCCCAGTAGAGAGATTGGCTCCCAGTACGTTTCCGAGCACAATTCAAAGTGTTGGTGCTGACCTTTAAAGCCCTAAACGGCCTCGGTCCTGTATACCTGAAGGAGCATCTCCACCCCCACCATTCAGCCCGGACACTGAGATCCAGCGCCGAGGGCCTTCTGGTGGTTCCCTCACTGCGAGAAGCAAAGCTACAGGGAACCAGGCAGAGGGCCTTCTCGGTAGTGGCGCCCGCCCTGTGGAACGCCCTCCCTTCAGAGGTCAAAGCGATCAACAACTACATGACCTTTAGAAAACACCTGAAGGCAGCCCTGTTTAGGGAAGTTTTTAATCTGTAATATTTTAATGTATTTTAGTGTTTGTTGGAGGCCGCCCAGAGTGGCTGGGGGGACCCGGTCAGATGGGCGGGGTACAAATAATAAATTATTATTATTATTATTATTATTATTATTATTATTATTATTATTATTATTATTATTAAATAAGGATGTTTCAGCAGCAGCTGAAAAGAGGACAGTGAAGGGACCTGCTTGATCTCAAGAGGCGAGGAGTTCCAAAGCATAGGCGCTGCCAAATGTAACTAGTACAGGCATTAAAAACAAAAAACTTAAGCAACCATTCAGTCCAATGAGGCACAAAACAGGAAGAGAGATATCCATCTCCATCGACCTGCTTCTGGGGAGAATGAGCAAGGGGGCCAGCTTCCGGATGGGGGTAACAAAGGTTATTTTTGTGCGAGTGTGGTACTGTGAGCTCTGTTTCCATCGCCCTTCCTCAGGAAGGCTTCTTCCCTGCCCTTCCCAGCCACAGCCAGCTGTGCAGCAATACCTTGCGCCTGATTATCCTGACCATATCTTAATTCACAGCTCTTTTGCTAAGTGGCAGTTTGGGCCTGATAGCTGGCTATGCTATCTCCTCTCATTCTCCTCTTTCCCAGGTTAAACATACCTTCAACCTTCTGTTTCATATTTTTTTAAAAATTATATTTATTGGGTTTTTAACATAAACACAAAAATTAACATTTTACATTCTACATAATAAAAAAATACAAAATACAAAATACACAAAACACAAACATACATCTTATTTTCCCATTCATCATGTCTCATCATGTTGGGGTGACTTCCTCACGTCCCCCCCACTGTGTTTCATTGTCAATCATCTTTAGTAATTTCTTGTCATCTTTAAATATTATTTATTATTATCACTTATATTCTTTTCTTATATAAGTCTTAACCTAAAATCATAAGTCTATATTACTTAACCTATTTTTCTATTCTGTAAGCTATCCTTTCTTCCAACTTTTTTCAATTTTTAAATCTTACAATAGTTTTTTAAATATATTTTAAATTTCTTCCAATCTTGTTCCACCGTCTCCTCCCTCTGGTCGCGTAGTTTCCCAGTCAGTTTGGCAAGTTCCATATAGTCCATCGTTTTCATCTGCCACTCTTCTATCGTTGGTAAATCCTGTGTCTTCCAGTTTCTTGCAATCAAAATCCTAGCTGCTGTTGTGGCATACATAAAAAAAAGTTTGGTCTTTCTTAGGGACCTCCTGATTCACAATTCCAAGTAAAAAAGCTTCTGGTTTCTTAACAAATGTGTTTTTCAACACTTTTTTCATTTCATTATAAATCTTTTCCCAGAAAACTTTTATTCTTGGACAAGTCCACCACATATGATAAAATGTCCCTCCAACCTCTTTGCATTTCAACCTTCTGTTTCATAGAATCATAGAATCATAGAGTTGGAAGAGACCACAAGGGCCATCCAGTCCAACCCCCTGCCAAGCAGGAACACCATCAAAGCATTCTTGACAGATGGCTGTCAAGCCTCTGCTTAAAGACCTCCAAAGAAGGAGACTCCACCACACTCCTTGGCAGCCAATTCCACTGTCGAACAGCTCTTACTGTCAGGAAGTTCTTCCTAATGTTTAGGTGGAATCTTCTTTCTTGTAGTTTGAATCCATTGCTCCGTGTCCTCTTCTCTGGAGCAGCAGAAAACAACTTTTCTCCCTCCTCTATAGGACATCCTTTTATATATTTGAACATGGCTATCATATCACCCCTTAACCTTCTCTTCTCCAGGCTAAACATACCCAGCTCCCTAAGCCGTTCCTCATAAGGCATCGTTTCCAGGCCTTTGACCATTTTGGTTGCCCTCCTCTGGACACGTTCCAGCTTGTCAGTATCCTTCTTGAACTGTGGTGCCCAGAATTGGACACAGTATTCCAGGTGGGGTCTGACCAGAGCGGAATACAGTGGTACTATTACTTCCCTTGATCTAGATGCTATACTATTGATGCAGCCCAGGAGTCTCTCCCAGCCATTACAGATTAAACCTGGGACCTTCTGCTTGTAAGGCAGAAGCTCCTCCACTGAGTTACGGCCCTTCCTGCCATCTTTCCCAGCTTTCTCTTTCCCACGGTCAGGAAGCCAGCTAACAGCTCCTCCACCATGTATTCCCTTGAGATAGGAAAGTGGGAAGAAGGAGACATGCCCCCCCCCCAAAGATATCAACCTTTTCTATTGAGAACTGGCGAATGCCTTCACAATGGCCCTCCGGCTTGTTCTCTGCTCCTGACCAGCCTGCCTGCGCTGGTCATTGTTACTCATCACACCGGTTTGTGTGTAGATTTAATTCCACATTTGTCAAATGAAGCCTGGACCATTTGCTTCCTAAGCAGGCAGCTCTAGAAATCTAATTACGTCTCTCTAATCAAATTGCACGCGCCTGGAAAAAAAACAGCCAGGCAAGGGCAGTGGGACTGGTTTGGACTGGGCCTGTTTTTTGCTTTCTGTTTGCTATAAAGAACCATTTATTTTCATAAGCGTCAAGCAGTGGAACCAGGGAGTGTTTGTAGCTTTCTTTAAAATGCAGAGTGAGTGAGCCTAAGGTCATGTTTTCAGAGAGTGAAGCTACTAGTCCCCACCACCACCACCATACACACACCTGCAGCTACAGCTGGAGCCTGCAATATCCCTATCCCTTCGGCAACGCGTAAGGGTTTGGTGGTGTACAGCAGGGGTGTGCAACTCAGGGACCTCCAGGGCTGGGGATTGAACCTGGGACCTGTTGCACTGTTGCTGAGCTTTGCCTACCCTACGGATGTTTTGGACTCTGCTGGGGCTGCTGGGAGTTGTAGTCCCAAACCATCTGCAGGACACGATGGGTTTGCGAAGGCTGTGTTGACCTCTCCCCCTCTCAGTACCTGGCCTCAATGAGAGAGAACAGAATGGTCTCTCGGTGGGCCGTTTTCCAATGCAACCCCATTGCATGCAGTCCCATGGCATGTGGCTACCATTCTGTGCTTTCCACTGGAGATTTCCATGAATTTTCTTATCGTGAAAGGACCATTTTGTGGGATAGCCAGCCTCATATAACCAACATGCTTAAGTCTAATTAAAGCAAGAAAAGGTTAAGGTAAAAGGTAATGGACCCCTAGATGGTTAAATCCAGTCGAATTTGACTATGGGGTGTGGTGTTCATCTCCGCTTTCAGGCCGAGGGAGCCGGCGTTTGTCCACAGACAGCTTTCCAGGTTATGTGGCCAGCATGACTACACTGCTTCTGGTGCAATGGGACACCGTGACGAAAGCCAGAGTGCACGGAAATGCCATTTACCTTTCTGCTGCAGTGGTACCTATTTATCTACTTGCGCTGGTATGCTTTCAAACTGCTAGGTTGGCAGGAGCTGGCACAAACCAATGGGAGCTCATCCCATTGAGCGGATTCGAACCGCCGACCTTCCAATTGGCAAGCCCAAGAGGCTCGGTGGTTTAGACCATACCACCACCTGTGTCCCAAAAGGGTTAAGACCATAGAGGAAGCTGTCCTGCCAGGCTAAGCTAGGGACTAAGGTACTCAAGGCCTTTGTTCACCCTCAGCTTCTACCTGAGAAGCTCAGCGTGGTTGCTTCAAGCTCATACCACTTGGCTCTAACAAGCCTCTCTTGGGTTCCTATACCAATAATTTAGGAACTTTCACCACTGTAACTAAGCAAAGTTTTACTGCCTGTGCGACTTTGTCTGAATGCTGTATGGAAAAGCACATGAATCTGACCTTTGGAAAGTTTGTAAGTAAACCATATTTAGCTTCGTGTTGTCTTTTTCTATGCTGGAGAAGAGGGGAACTTTGAAAGGAACATAGAAGGGCATATTTTAAATGTCTAACAGCCTATATTTCCATGTTTTACTTTGCTGCATATTTTGTGATTTTAAAACTTTGCTGGGGTTCTCTTGGTTTTGGATCCAGGAATGATCCTTTCTATAGTTTATTTTTTCCTTGTCACCAACATGTTTCTGGGATTTGTCGCACAGCAGCATATTTGGCCTTTGTTATTTATCACAAAGAGTCTGTTCGCTTTTGAATGGGTTGTGAAGGTGCACTCTTATTGCACAAAGAACATTTACCTGAAGGTGTGACAGACCCACACAGAATTGTGACTGTCTAGAAGTGTCTGAGGACAGGCAGAAGAAATAGTTTGAGAAGCAGAGCAGGAGGTACCTCTCAGCCAAGCTTGCAGAAATCCACCCATTCTTCCCAGCTCAGCTGAATTCAGATTGAAATGCATAAACTGAAGCATGAATAAATTGCAGCAGATGTTTAATAGCTGTTCCATCAAGGGGGGAAGGCAGGAGTGTCATTGTTTTTATTTAATGGGAGTATTTATTAACTCTGTGGTTTATTACATGGAGTAACTGAGAGAATATGTCAGCAGTAAAAGTGAGTGGAAGTGTCTGCAGTGAGTCTCATGTCACGGCAATTAATTTTGTCATTTTCCTGATTATGGGATGGTGAGAACATAAGATCAGTGCCAGACAGAGAGGTAAAAGGCCAAGATTTGGGCATCCCCGGTTCAGAAGTGAGCCAGCCTTTGACCTTAAGTGACGTTAATTGAACAGATTGTGCTAATCTCCCTGGATTTATGGGAAAGGGAGTCATGTTTGCTTCTCTCCGTGGCTCACAAATCTTTTGAATAAACTGCTGCACAGATTCACCCAGCCCAACCTACGCTTATTTGGAGTTGCCCACTATAAAAGAGACAGGATTCCTCCCCTTCCCCGTGTGATGTGGGTCTGGAACAAAAACCAAGAGCACTGAAGCCTCTGGAAATTGTACACCAAAGGATTCCGTGATGTGCAACCTTTTCAGCATAATGGAAAAACTATTTCATAGCTGCTTCTTCCTCCCTTGAATTCCCAAGGAAGTGTGTGTTTGTTAGGAGTTAGAGCAGCGGGGTGCAGGTGCAAGTTATTGGTGGTAATTTATCAGCATTTTCATAGCCACCACCTGTTGATCCCAGCCCTCTGCTTGAGCAAACATTGCATAATGAAAGTGGACATTGGACTTCTCAGTTCATGAGTTCAAATCTGGTCAGATTATGTTGGAATATTGCTCCCTTAATTCCAGTTTCAGTCCCCTCCTTTTAACACTTTGTTTCAATGCCACTTGAATCTTAGACGCTCATAGGGCTGCAGCAGTGCACCTGCTCCCTGGTTGTGGCACATTGAGGGCTGCTGGATTGTGTAGGCTGGTTGGAGGGGTGATTGGTGCCCTGCCTTGTGTCTGATTCAGCTCATTTTATTGGTTTATATAGGGCTTTTTACCAGTATCTGTAATATGTGTCTTTTGATGCAATGGCCTGTAGGCTATGCAAATAAAGTTTGTTGTTGTTGTTGTGTCCGGGGGGTGGGGGCGGGCGCTCTGGGTCCTTTATGGCTCTGTGACTCAAGTTTCCTAATGTCATACAATCATGAGCTGGAGTGAGCTAACCCAATTCCCTGCAAGGCAGAAATCATAGCTGAAGAATCCCAACCTCTGCTTAAAAACCTCCAATGAAGGAGAGTCCACCACCTTCTGAGGATCATTTAGTGAAGTCCACCCCCCTGCAATGCAGAACTGTCTCTTACAAGGATCAAACATGCAACCTTGGCATTATCCGCACCACGCTCTAATCTAACCAGCTGAACAGCTGCTTCACAATTCAGGGCAGTTGCAAGCGAGTTTTGCTGCTGTTTCTGGGGTCCCAGATGACATCAAAGCCCATTCACCCACACTCTCAGGGGTGAACCAACCCAATTGCTAAAAGGGAGAACAGAAGATTTGAGTTGCTCGGTTTCATCCAAGCTGCCATATGTTCCCCCGCCGCCCGCTTTTCTCTCACGAGAGTGAGCATCACCTGTATTGTTGTATTTTGCAAAGGTTAGTGGGTTTGGGGGGGTTGGGGAGAGAGAAAATAACTGCAATGGAATGAGTTCTCCTGGTGATAAGGAAATTACAGTTTTCATTTTCAGCTCCGCACATCCTCTCCAGTGACTTGGCATTAAATTACATGCTCTGGTAATCAGCATGGCACATTATTGGTCCTCTTGTTATTCTGCACCAGAGTAGTGCATTGTAAAAAGCAGGGGGGGAAGGAAGAATTGGGTGTGACATCGGCTTGTCTCCCAAGCGATGGCTGAGACTACTTTGGGGGGGCTTCTGTAACATAAAGCTAAGGAGTGAGAGGATACATCAGCTAGGAGATACCTGCTTCTGCATCAATGCCCAGATGAATCCAACAAATGGCGAATGCAGACTGTTGGTGCCACTTAAATGTGCAATCCAAATTAATGGGAGAATCAGCGTCCACTCAGATGTAAATCCCACAGAGTTCACTGGGAGTGTACAGAGGGATGCAGCCTTGGGCATTTGTGCAAACGTGGCAGGGGCTGGAATCTTAAACTCACTCACTGGGTTGTCTTCTTGCCCAGCCCCAAAGGCGCATAATGCAAAGGCATGAGAGCCAGTGTAGCAGAGAGGCCAAGATCACAAGCAGGGAGAGCTCTGCTGTTGCCTTCGGGTTGTTCTTAGGCTTCCCTTTGGGGCATCCGGTTGCCACTGTGAGAGCAGGAGGCTGGACTAGATGGGCCGCTTCTGGCCTGATCCAGCAGCTGGCCTCTTTTGCAGGAGGCAGACCAAGCCAAATGCAAGGGCAGACCAAGCCAAATTTAGGGCTTTTCCACACCTCATCACTTCCCCCCAGGAAAACCCACAGTTTAGCACTGACTCGGAACAAATGGCAGTTGGGATTTCTGCAGGTGGCTGTTTGTTCCAATTTGGCCCTAAAGAGCAGGTTGGTGAATACCGTTTAGGGTATAAAAGAACTGTGACAAAGTTGTTTGGCTATGTGCGCGCGCCTGTGTACATGTGAACTTGTTCTTAGTGCCGAAGCATTAAGGGGAAGGCAGCCAGACGATATAAAAGAAATGTTAGTCACGTATTAAAATACAAGCATTGGCAAAGGTAGTTTAAAACATGACGCACATCTGGTTCCTATCAGACTTTTAATTCCCAGAAAGATGTGCTGGTGGCGTTTTGGGAGCTAAATAAAACCAAGACAATTCTCTGAGTTTATTGTCGCATCAGGAGAGGCTAGAGTTCTGGAGAGGAACTGCACAGGCCGTCTGGCAGCCCTCGGAGCAAATTCCCTGAGATGATTGTCTCCAGTTACATCTCTGCATAGAAATGGGCTTTCTGCTCGGCTGCGTGGCATGGCAGAGTGTTTCTGAGCATTTTGCTGCATCCATCCAAAGGGACCGTGAGGCATGAGCATCCTTCGAGGATCTTACTGTGCGGACAAAGATGCTTGAAGTCAGGTGAATCTGCCATGGTGCTTCCTCCACGTTGGGCAGTCTCCTTTTCCAAGCTTGCCCTCTAAAGGAAGAACCTAGGCTAGCCTGTGGTCCTCATCCTTGGAGCCTGAGTGCTCCCACTCTCCTAGGCTGGAGGAGCACAACTGAGGAAGGACCGTAGCTCAGGACCAGTGCATGCAGAAGGTCCCAGGTTCAAACTCACTTAGCATCTCCAGGTAGAACAGGGAGAGAACCTTGCCTGAAATCCAGGTGTGCTATTGCCAGTCAGTGTAAACAATTCTGAGATAGATGGACCAAGGACCTATCTCAGTATAAGGTGGCTTCCTAGCTTACTATCTTCCTGGAAAGTTTCTTAAGAAACCAGTGAGGGGTGAGAAGCAAAGTGACTCCCTCTACAGAAAGGCTTGCTGCCCTCAGTGGTCTTTGTTTTTCACCTTCAACAAGAACATAAGAAGAGCCTCGCTTCTGGCTGGCTAAAGGCCGGTCTCATCCAGCACCCTGTTGTCCAAGTGGCCAGCCAGATGCCCCAATGAGAAGCCCACAAGCAGAACCTAAACAGAACCAGCATTCTCCCCTCCTGAGGACTCAGGCAACTGGAATTCAGGAGGCAAAACACAGCCACCGTGACTAACAGCTACTGAGAGCCTTATCTTCCGTGAATTTGCCCAGTCCTTTTATGAGAGCAAATCCCATAGTTTAACTGTGCACTACGAAGAGTTCCTTTGGTTGGTCCCGAAGCTTCTAACTTCAGCTTATTGGATAGCCTTCAGTTCGGGCATTACAAGAGAGGCAAAGAGGAATTTTCTCTGTCTCCACGTTGTTTTTGTACAGTGTCAAGTAATTTTCTTCTTGCTATCCAGAGAAGGTGGACTCGGTGGAACCATAGCCTGACTCAGTATAAAGTGGCTTCATGGCTTGCAGGGCAGGACTCTCCATCCTGATCACTTTAGAAACATTATCTGCCTCCTCCTAGCTCACAGCATGCTCTGTTTTTCATCAGCTCTTTTGAAAACGCAGGTTCCCCGAGAACAACTTGTCCCTTAACCCCAAGGACTGGCCTCAGTAGAAAGTGCTCACATTCCTTCCGCAAAGTCATCCGATCCAGGCCACCTCCAGGGGGGAAGTGTCCTAAGGATGGGGAGCCGCCTCTAAGCTCTTCACAGCCCTATTACAGCAAAGCGATTCCCCCTCCAAAGTGCATTCCTGACTGGACGTGGCTGAGATGGATGACTTGACCCGGGCTGAGCAGCGAAATAAAGCTTTACTCACAACCTGTCATAAGAGAGCTTTGCTACCGTGGTGTGGGGGAAGGGGAGGCATGAATCCACGCAGAGAGAGAGACGTCTCCGGTTCATCTGCATCCATTCACTCATTGCTCTGTTGCTCCTCCACTAAGGAAACATGCGAAGGGATTCAAAGTTGCTATTTATATATATATTTTTTTACATGACTAATCTGCTTCTGCACAGCACACTGCTTTAGGCAGAGCAAAGGAGGCTTCTAATTAAAACGCAGAAGCCCCTGAAATTGTGTACAGCATTTGAACATCGGATGCGATTGCATTTAAATTAGGACTTGCATGGAAATGACATCTCCTGCAGACTGAGACTCTGAAAACAAAAATTAATATGAAGAGCAGTAGTGTGTGTGTGTGTGTGTGTGTGTGTGTGTGTGTGTGTGTGTGAAATAAAGCACAGCACTTCTTGGTAAAACAAATGCTCAAACCAAGAAATCCTTCGTTATTTGCATCTCACATGACATGACACAGACCTCACCTTCTCACGGCCGCTGACAATATGGGGATAATGACCCTGGAGTGCCACAGAGGGTTGTCATAAAGAGTTCTGAAAGAATGTATGTGAAATGCTTTGAGCATCTCAGTCTGGAAAATCATCGTGGGAAAGTTGCTGTTCCTCCGCAAATAACTCTTTCCACTGAGCCACTTCATGCAAATAAATGCCGGTCATCGTGGAACGTACCATTTGTCTTTGGCTGTGTACACATTGCACCTTTAAATCGCCTTTGAAGCACAGTCTTCCCCTCATAGAATTTTGGGCACTGTAGTTTGCTAATATAATACTTGGGCCACCTCATGAGAAGAGAAGACTCCCTGGAAAAGACCCTGATGCTGGGAAAGATGGAGGGCACAAGGAGAAGGGGACGACAGAGGACGAGATGGTGGGACAGTGTTCTCGAAGCTACTAACATGAGTCTGACCAAACTGCGGGAGGCAGTGGAAGACAGGAGTGCCTGGCGTGCTCTGGTCCATGGGGTCACAAAGAGTCGGACACGACTAAACCACTAAACAACAACAAGTTTGCTAAGGTTGCTGGGAATTACAGCTCTGTGAGGAGTGGGGCTTTTTGTCAGAACTCAGTTCCTGCCCCTCTCAGGTGGGCGCCATTGCCATTACAAGAGAACAAGGCAGTGGCGGAGCTTCATTCTCTGGCACCAGGGGTGGCACGCGTCCTGGGGGTGGGGCACGCCGTCTGCAGGGGCGTGGCGCACGTTCTGGGGGTGGAGCGCACCCCCACGGGGGTGTGGCGTGCGTTCTGGGGGCGGGGCGCGCCGCCTGCAGGGGTGGGGCGCCCAGCGCGGGCAGGGGGGCAGCCGCGATGGAACCCCTCCGGGATCGGGGCAATGGGGGCAGTGCGCTCCCATCGCCCCCACCTTCCTCCGCCCCTGGAACAAGGGTGGTGTTCATGGTGAATTCTGGCACCTCCTTTTCTAGAAAAATAGCACTGGTGAGGAATAAACTACTTGATCATTTTGGTGGCCCTTTGCTGGACCTTTCTCAGCTCTTCAGTATCCTTTTTGAGCCCTGAAAGCAGACAGAGACTTTGGAGAGAGGGTCAAAACAAAGCCACAGGTACAATGGGGGCTCCTCCTCACGCTACTAAGAGTGTGGACCTCAGGAGCAGGGGTGCCAACTTGAATAAAATATTGGGGGGCAGGTAAGTCCCACCCCACATAATTGATCACATGACTGGCCTCACCCATGCCATTTGAACGGCAATGCCCATCAACCTTGGGGGGCCCAGCCCCCTCAAATATTTTATTGGGAGGGCAAAGGGACCTCTAGGAGCTGGCTCCTGCACTCAGGAGGTACTGAATTTCAGGCAAACTCCTCTCTTTGTCTGTCTGACTCCTCCCTTGGCCCTTCTTCCTTGCGCAGTCCAAGCTGAGCAGCTCCCAAAATGCTCACAGACGTTAAAAGAAACCCATATGAGCAGCAGGCATTCATTAGGACAATGGCTGAAAGAGTAGCCTCTGAAGAGGGAGGGAGGGAGGGTCTGCAGCAGTAAAATGTTCCCTTTGATAGCGAGGAGGTGACACCTCCTCTGCAACTGAGAACTGACCCACTTCCATTTATCAGCCAGGAGCCATTTAAAACAAAGAATGCAGAGAGTTTCAGGGCTCTGGCAGGGACTTCGCAGGTCTTCTGAGTTGCAGTGCTGGGTCCACTTGGGCACAGAATCTTTTAGAAAGCCGAGAACCCTGTGAAAATGGCACCCGAGCCCCAGCTCAGATTGCTACCAGAATTGTGGGTGGGGAGTAAAGCCACCTTCTCAGCAGCTGCCTCCAGCCTCTGTTGCATCGACGGTGTACAAGTCTGTAGGCTTCTCATTTGGAATTATTCCTTTGATCCAGGTGAAATGGCTCGCTTTGCCACACATCCCAGCCTCACTTTGCTCCATTCTTTGGCTCTCATTTGCCTGATTTCAAGGCTGATGTGAACTGAGTCCACCCCGCCCCCGCATCAGCAACGGGGGGGGGGATAGCTGTCAACCCTCCCTTTTTTTGGTGGGAAACACCCTTATTCCAATGCCGTTTCCCGCTGCTATCCCAGATTGTTGATATCCCTTAAATTTCCCGGATTTCAAAGGAAGCAGCTCCTCTCCCTCCCTGCCGGCCAGGGAGGCTCCTCAGCTGCCAATAAGGAGCCTGAGACTGACTGGGGGCGGAGCTTGCATGCCTCGTGCAGCCAGACCCTCACTCCCAACCAGACAGCCTGCCTGCCTGCTGTCTATGCGCTCGCTCTTTCGCTCACCCGTTTGCACGCAGCCTCTGGAGCGCAGGGTGGCGAGGCTACTTGGTGCCATTGCACCGCCCTCGCAGCATCCCTTATTTTCAAATCCGAAAGTTTGGAAAAAATCCCTTATTTTCAAATCCGAAAGTTGACAGCTATGGGGGGCCTCTGGACCAGCACTGCAGGATAAGCAAGCGCATAAACAGCAGGCTGCCTGTTTGAGAGATGCAGAGGCAAGCTGGCCCAGGAATTCCCTGCTCACAAGTTGCCATAAACAATGAACGAGGTTGTCTGTCTCATTTCTGCATGTCTCTCTTAAGCGGCCTTTGGGCCTGAATCGAACTCCTGCTCATTTTGAAGGGGGCAGGGATGCAGCAAAAAAGAAAAATAGAAGCACAGGCCCTGATGGGACAAAGCTTTACAGCTGGATTTGTGCATGCATGCAAATTAAGGAGGACTGATTCCTACCAATGTGTTCAACATTCATTGATTTGTATGTGATAACCAGCTTGTCTGAATGAGCCATCACTGCCCCACCACAGATGGAATCATAGAATCATAGAGTTGGAAGAGACCACAAGGGCCATCCAGTCCAACCCCCTGCCAAGCAGGAAACACCATCAAAGCATTCCTGACAGGTGGCTGTCAAGCCTCTGCTTAAAGACCTCCAAAGAAGGAGACTCCACCACACTCCTTGGCAGCAAATTCCACTGTCGAACAGCTCTTACTGTCAGGAAGTTCTTCCTAATGTTTAGGTGGAATCTTCTTTCTTGTAGTTTGAATCCATTGCTCTGTGTCCTCTTCTCAGGAGCAGCAGAAAACAACTTTTCTCCCTCCTCTATATGACATCCTTTTATATATTTGAACATGGCTATCATATCACCCCTTAACCTTCTCTTCTCCAGGCTAAACATACCCAGCTCCCTAAGCCGTTCCTCATAAGGCATCATTTCCAGGCCTTTGACCATTTTGGTTGCCCTCCTCTGGACACGTTCCAGCTTGTCAGTATCCTTCTTGAACTGTGGTGCCCAGAACTGGACACAGTATGGAGCTTTTATATTGCCCAGCATGCTCTTCAACACAACGCTTTTTCAACAGAGACAGTTCCTACATTTAGCTGAGCCCTCCACCATCGAGGAATCAAGAGGTGGCTCATCAAGTGGCATTATCTGCACAGGTGGACCATCGCCAAGGACCACGTCTCCACAAGGACCTCTCGGCTCAGGGACAAGGCTCTCAAGCTGCCTTCCCACACTGGCACCAGCGCAAGCAGTTGGTCGCAGCAGCCTTGATCAGAAACACGCTGATGAGGCATCTCACACAAGACCAAAGCCCATCTAGTCCAGCATCCCGTTCTCCTGGTGGCCAACCAGATGTCCCAATGTGAAGCCCGCAAACAGGACCTGAGCACAAGAGCACTCTACCTACTTGCAGTTCCCAGGAACCAGTATTCAGAGGCATAGGACCTCTGAGCCTGGAAACAGGACACAGTGATCAATAGCAGGGGCCATTGAGAGCATTGTGCTCCATGAATTCGTTTGCTTTTTGCCTTTAAATGTGCACACTTAAAATGTAAATGTAACAAGGTAAAGGTAAAGGGACCCCTGACCATTAGGTCCAGCCGTGTCCGACTCTGGGATTGCCGCACTCATCTCGCTTTACTGGCCGAGGGAGCCGGTGTACAGCTTCCAGGTCATGTGGCCAGCATGACTAAGCCGCTTCTGGCAAACCAGAGCAGCGCACGGAAACGCCGTTTACCTTCCTGCTGGCGTAGTACCTATTTATCAACTTGCACTTTGACGTGCTTTCGAACTGCTAGGCTGGCAGAAGCAGGGACCGAGCAACGGGAGCTCACCCTGTTGCGGGGATTCGAACCGCCAACCTTCTGATCGGCAAGCCCTAGGCTCTGTGGTTTAACCCACAGTGCCAAACATGTTTGTAAATCCACTCTCTAGGAAGCTACATCAATCTCCAGTTCAGCTTCCGTGTAAGTTGTGAAATGCCTCTGTCATTTTTGTCTGCAAGAGAAGACTACCACGGCCACCTCCCTTGAATCCACTCTGAGTGCAAAGCTTCCTTGCCTCTCCTGTGCTGGCCAGGTGGCCTCTCTTAATCCCCAAGGTCTCAAAACGGAGGTTGCAGCAGATGAGTAATCCAGCACTAATCCCATCAAATGCTATGAAAGCAAATGCAATCTGCTTTATCAATTTGGGTGGGGTGGGGTAGACAGGGACCCATTTCCTCCCCAAAGGCACTGCTGCCATCCAGACTAACCTTTTAGCACCATTCCTCTCTCTGCTACCCCATTCACTCTTCTCTCTCTGCTCAGAAGTGCTAATGCACAACCATCTGCCCGTTGGATCAGTTACACTACAGGCTCCTGCAGAACTGGCGTTGCAGAGAGTTGCTTGCAATGGTGTGTAGCCTTCATTTGTTCCGTGAGTCAGCTGGAATCCATGATGCTCGATTGGGTGGATTATGGAAAGGGACGGCAGATTAGCTGCACTCCTGGCCATGTGCCCTAGGCAAGCAAAACAGACCTCTCATAATTGAATGGCACTTTCCCCCCATGCTATACTGCCAGCTTTGTGCCAACTTGAGTATCGCCTTGCAAACCTTTGTAAATGCCAGAGCTGATACGCGGCTGCTGCCCCTTTGACGTAGACCAGGGGTAGGCAACCTAAGGCTCGTGGGCCGGATGCGGCCCAATTGCCTTCTCAATCCGGCCCACAGACGGTCCGGGAACCAGCGTGTTTTTACATGAGTAGAATGTGTACTTTTATTTAAAATGCATCTCTGGGTTATTTGTGGGGCATAGGAATTCGTTCATTTCCCCACCCCAAGTCTGACCCACCACATGGTCTGAGGGATGGTGGACCGGCCCACAGCTGAAAAAGGTTGCTGACCCCTGACATAGACGCTGTGCCTTCCCAAAGGAACATTTAGGGACTGGACCATTAGAGAAGTATGATTGCAAAACGATGTTTTCCCTAAACAGGACCCTCACATACCAGAGCAAGCAGTCCCATTACTGTCTTGCTTTGCTCAGTTATACCAGCTTGGCTTGGTGCACCAACTGCAACCATTCCAGGACCGGGAGAGCCTTGTGACCCACACATTGACAACCTCATGATTAGACTACTCCAATAATAATAATAATAATAATAATAATAATAATAATAATAATAATAATTTATTATTTATACCCCGCCCATCTGGCTGGGTTTCCCCAGCCACTCTGGGCGGCTTTCAACAGAACATTAAAATACAATAATCTATTAAACATTAAAAGCCTCCCTAAACAGGGCTGCCTTCAGATGTCTTCTAAAGGTCTGGTAGTTGTTGTTCTCTTTGACATCTCAAGGGAGGGCGTTCCACAGGGCGGGTGCCACTACCGAGAAAGCCCTCTGCCTGGTTCCCTGTAACTTGGCTTCTCGCAGTGAGGGAACCGCCAGAAGGCCCTCGGAGCTGGACCTCAGTGTCCGGGCTGAACGGTGGGGGTGGAGACGCTCCTTCAGGTATACTGGACCGAGGCTGTTTAGGGCTTTCAAGGTCAGCACCAACACTTTGAATTGTGCTCGGAAACGTACTGGGAGCCAATGTAGTTCTCTCAGGACCGGTGTTATGTAGTCCCAGCGGCCACTCCCAGTCACCAGTCTAGCTGCCACATTCTGGATTAATTGCAGTTTCCAGGGCACCTTCAAAGGTAGCCCCACGTAGAGCGCATTGCAGTAGTCCAAGCGGGAGATAACTAGAGCATGCACCACTCTGGCAAGACAGTCTGCGGGCAGGTAGGGTCTCAGCCTGCGTACCAGATGGAGCTGGTAGACAGCTGCCCTGGATACAGAATTAACCTGCACCTCCATGGACAGCTGTGAGTCCAGAATGACTCCCAGGCTGCGCACCTGGTCCTTCAGAGGCACAGTTGCCCCATTCAGGACCAGGGAGTCCCCCACACCTTCCCGCCTCCTGTCCCCCAAAAACAGTACTTCTGTCTTGTCAGGATTCAACCTCAACCTCAACCGCCAATGCACTGTACGTAGGGCTGCCCTTGTCTGCAAGGGTTCTTCCTGGGACAGCAAGCTCCCCCACACTCAAGATCTTATTGTTGGCATGTAAGGCCCTAAACAACCTGGAACCAGGATGTACCGGCAGACTGCCTTCCCCACAGCAGCCCAAGCAGATCTTTCAGCCCTTCCGAGAAAGCCTTGCAGATTGTCACTACTTGGTGCCATCGCAGAAGCAGGACTTCTTGGTGATGCCACCAACCTTCCGGAATGCTCTCCCTCAGGTAATCTGTGGGGCAGAGACAGTAGCGACCTTTAGACACCTCTAAAAATGTCTCTCCACTGAAGCTTTCCTGGACTCGTGACGTCTTTCATTTTGTACGCTGCTTATTTTTATTTGCCATTTCTCTCCCCCCTCCCAGCCCACATTCTCACCTAGACTTTTAAGGAATTCTTAACAAATGCTGTTGTATTTCTACCGCTTTAAGGTAAAGCTATTCTTTATTATACCAAGCCACATGGAATACATAAGTGAATAAAGGGTCTACTTAAGAGGTTTTTAAATAGTTACAGAAGTGCTTTTGCTCGACCCTTTCTGTGGCTGGCAGGCCTCCATCCCGCTGAGAGCCTCCTGGCTATCCCACACCAGCTGTGCAGGCTGCATTAAACACCCCTCCCTTCCCTGTTGTAGTGGCAGAAAGGCACTCCTGGCTTTCTAGAGGAATCCTAAGTGTAGCGCACGAACAGGAGTCAAGATTCTCAGCAGGGACGTAGCTGATGAACCCATTCAGAAAACGTTTGATGAGGCTGGCAGGGGGCTCCTCCAGTGCTTCCCAGGCCAAAATCAACCCTTTCTTGTGAGTTCGGATGACAACCGAGCCAAAGTAGTTGCATTACAGCTCCTCTTGAGGCAGGCTGGCAGGCAGGCAAGCACCTCACATTTTGCACCAACTCAGGGTTTCAAACTGTGCACTAGGGGAGCCCCCTGAAGCAAGCAGGAAGGCAGCCTCACCTCTGACCACTTGTCTCTCCTGTCTCCCTTAGGAGAAGAAAGGCCAGGAGGTCCAGAAAGGCCCAGAAGTGGAGATTGCAAAGCTGGACAAGCTGCTGAATCTGGTGAGGGAGCCGGTGGCCAAAACCAGCAAGTGAAGCCTGGCCAGCGGGGGCCCCCCTCCCTGCCTCCACTCTCCCTCCCTGCGTGCAACTTGGAAGCTCTGCACTCCAGGAACAAGCACCCCTTTGTAAGGGCCCTGGCCCTGCGCAAGACAGCTGCGCCAAAGCCTTTTTGTTCTGGCACAAAAGAAGATTTGGTTTTGGTTTTGCATACAGAAAAATAAAAGCCGAGGCTCGACAGCTGTGCAGAGTAGCCGCACATCAGGAGGGGAGAGAAAGAGGGTGTGTGTGTGTGTGTGCGTGCGCGTGTGTGTGTGCGCAAAGCTGTCTCTCCAGCTGATCACGCGGAAGAGGCCCAATCCTGCCCTCTGCAGAAGATGCCACTTGCAGCAGGCTTGGAGTGAGAAAATGACTGCGATCAAAAAGACGATTCTCCAGAGAGAGACCCGACTGAGAATCCCACAAAGGGCCAAACGGGATGTGTGATATCTGTCACGCAGTTTGGTGCTGCCTAGCTGATCTTTGCATGCCCACCCCACCGCCCCACCCCAAGCCAATCTGGGACCATAGCACTGGGGCAGAGGGAGTTCTTTTTAACCCTTTGCCCCCTGTGTTGATTATAATCTTCCTCTCCGAGCTCCAGCTCCAGCCTGTCCTCCTGGGTACAGACACGAGTTCAATAAAACTGGGTGCTTCCAGTCTGACCCCCACTCCTCCCGCATCCTCCTGTTGTTGCGCATGCCTATATGCCCACCCCAGGGCAGAGCAAAGACCCTTTGCTCCCCCGCTGCTAGGCGCTGACACAGAACTGTCTGGTGCAGTTAAGCCCCTGCGTGATGAAGGCCTCAGGCAGAAAGCCAAGCAGCGCTGTCCTCACAGATGAGGAAGCCGGTTGCCTCACAGCTGCCTCCATCAAACCCACCCAGCTTTGGCCTCTCTCCCTCCGAAAGGGGGCTGAGCACTTTTCAGGGACACACGGCCCCTTCGCCCCCCCCCACCTCCCTGGAAGCCCAGCAGGTTCCTTTGGAGACAGGAAACAGAAGCGGAGCACAAGAGGTTTTCTGTCTGCTAGAAACTAGGCAAGTTTTTTTTTTTATTATCATTATTCCAGTAAAATCACAGTCAGGAAGGGACGTGTTAAGCCCAGTGGAGAGTCATTAGCATGAGAAGGGAACAAGCAGCTCTCTGCCTCTTAGCAACACAAGGAAGCAGAGAGACCCCCAGAGACCCCCCACCATACAAACATACACACTCCCTGGGAATTCTGCTGCTCCAGGCACCGAACCCCCCCACTTCCCCCTTCTTTATTGCAACGGCTCTGCTTTGGGGAGGCAGAACCACCCCAGTTCTGGCCCGACACGCACTCTACTTAGTTCACCTGCCTGGCTCCTGCCTCTTGGGGCAAGACTGCTGGGATCTTGCTTTGCTTAGAGAAGGTGACTGGGGTGGGGCAGGGGAGAAAAGCCGAGACCCCCAGGAGGAGGAGGGAGGTGCACTCACAGATCCCTAGACTCTGCCGCAAAGATGGGCGAACGCAGGAGGGCATGCAACAGAACACTCCCTGCCTGAGCAGATTCCCAAACTTTCTGGACCATCCAAGCCCTCATCCTGCGGCCATGGGAGCAGGCAGGTCAATTCCTAGGCGGCACTTACTTCAGGATAATCCACCTCACATTCTCAACCCAGCCCCCTTCCTCCACTTCCACCAGTACTGCCATCCCTCTGTGGTACCCGCCTTTACCCAAACCCTGCACACCTGTATAAGCCCCAACCTGTCTCCCTTGGGGCCTGGATCCCTACTTCCATCACTGAGATCTGGAGAGTGGGCAGGAAAGAAACGACTTGACCCAGGACCGGACTCTTGCCCAACGCCACCCCAGTTGGCCAAAGCCTGCAAGCGCCCAGCAGGTTTGTCTGCCCCCTCAGGTTTCGACATCTGCTGCTGGAAAGAGGGATACCAGCTCATCCATCGGAGAAGAGGATGCTCTTCTGTACTGCCCCCAAACCCTCACGCTTCGTCTGTGCCCAGCGGCCGGCGGGAGACGGCTTCCAAAAAGGCACTGATCTGTGAACATGGCTCGCTTGCTCCCTTTCCGCCACTGGGCTGCCTTGAGGCCCCCGATGAGACAGAGGCGAGGCGGAGGCTCCCCCCACAAGAGGAAAACAGGAATCTCTCTCAAGGGGACCCTGAACCATCCGAGGTTTTATTGAAACCTGGCTGGCGGGACAGAACGTTCCAGAAGATCCCAAGCAAAGCTGCTTTTGTGCCGCCACGGTGGCCGCCATCTTGACAGGGCCAGCCTCTGAGTTCGGTACAGGCAAGTCCCCGGCAAGGCAATCCTGAATAATACGGTGGAACCAAGCCCAGCTTGTTCCTCCGCCTGCTGCAACTCAGCTGCGAACACCACTCAGCTTGCTCTGGGCTCCCGCAAGGGCTTCCTTCCTCCATGGCCCAGAGACCCCTGCCCTCGTGTCTCGAAGGCAACAGAGCTGCCGCAGTCAGCGCCCCGTGTCCCTAAGCTGCCCGGCGACAAGGCCACAGATCTCTCAGCGTTTCCAGGACCGTTGGACCGAACTGGGTTCTAGACAGGGGAGGCTGAAATTTTGCCGGACACACAGGGTCATGGATGCAGCAGGTACTTCTCCTCGTTCCCCCTGTCGTCCGTCTCGGAAGAAGGGCTCTGGTCGGGGCAAGATGGCGTCCGGCAGGCCTTGCAGAGGATCAGGAAGAGGATGAGGATGAGAAAAGCGATGACGCAGTTGAAGACGATAGCGATGACTGCCCCGGTGGAGAGGCCTGCCCCCATCCTGGGTCCCTGGGGTGCGGAGGTGGCAGTCAGGGCACAGCTAAGAGAGGCAGGCCGCGACGCTGCCTACGCGGCTGCCAGGCTGCCTCCGAAGCCGGGCCTGCGCCGTCGCTTCTGCTTCTCTCCTTCTCCCTCCCTTGAACCATGAAACGCTCCTCCCTACCCCAGGGCTGTGCTGCCAGAGGCCCACATGGCTCTGCCCCCGGTGGAAAAACCGCAGCCCCACTTTCTAAGCAAGCGCCATCAACGCGCCACATGCCGCTCCTTTTTGCGCGGCAAGGCCGGCTTCAAATCCGCCGAGGTCATCCTGCGAAACGGGGGCAACTCGCTCTCCCTGTTGGGTGGGTTCTGCAGACGCTGTCCCAAATTGCAAAGGTCCTGTTTGATGGCGGTGCTCGAGAAGAGGCCCCCCGAGGCAGAGAGCAGGGGCCAAAGGAGGTCACGGCTGCTTCTGTGCCCACACTGGCCTTCCGGGCTGAAAGTGCATCCCTGCAATAACAAAAAAGGCCATCATTAGGAAAGGATAGAGCTTCTTCCACACCAGCACCGATCCCAGGTGGCAGGCGCAGGTTTTTCCACACCGTGTCAGAGAAGCTGCATTTGACAAAAATCTCCCCTCCCAAGTCTCACACAGAACCCAGAACGGCTTGTGCCCCCGTTGCACACTCTCGCCTGCCCCTCTGGGATCTCACACGCCTGCCGCCTCCCTGCCCCAAACACACCTCCCTCAGATGCATGTCTTCCTTTTCTCCCCCCTTGAAAACCCCACCACTCCCTCTAAGCAAAATAAAAAAAATCCTTCCAGTAGCACCTTAGAGACCAACTAAGTTTGTTCTTGGTATGAGCTTTCGTGTGCATGCACACTTCTTCAGATACTTCTTCAGATGCATGCACACGAAAGCTCATACCAAGAACAAACTTAGTTGGTCTTTAAGGTGCTACTGGAAGGATTTTTTTAATTTTGCTTCGACTATGGCAGACCATCACGGCTACCTACCTGTAACTCCCTCTAAGCAGTCTCCCTCCAGCCTCTTTCTCTTTGACTCCCAGGAGTCACCCACTTGCACAGAGGCGACTCCGGGGTCCTGTCGCCCTTTCTCCACAACATCTCCCTTCTCGACGATTCAGACAAGGCCAAAATGTGGGCCATTCGGAGTGTGCTGACTTTCTTGCCTTAGGCAAATCCCTGTGGAACGCCCTCCCATCAGATGTCAAGGAGATAAAGAACGATACAACTTTTAGAAGATATCTGAAGGCAGCCCTGTATCGGGAAGTTTTTAATGTCTGATGTTATGTTTTTATATGTGTTGGAAGCTGCTCAGAGTGGCTGGGGCAACCCAGCCAGATGGGTGGGGTATTAATAATAATAATAATAATAATAATAATATCTCATGGTTGAGGAGGAAATGCTTAGAACCTTTGGGCAGCATTGGATGAATGCCTGAAACCCCAAGAAAGCCTCGAGTTCGAGTCAGGACGGGCGTAGGAGCTTCACCCCATCATTGCTTCCTTACTCTTCCCTCCCCCCTGCCCAGTGGCTCCCAGTGGACAGACAAACTGGAACCTCGCCTTTCCTGAGAGCCAGTGTGGTGTAGTGGTTAAAAGCAGTAGACTCGCAATCTGGTGAACCAGGTTCGCGTCTCCGCTCCTCCACATGCAGCTGCTGGGTGACCTTGGGCTAGTCCCACTTCTCTGAAGTCTCTCAGCCCCACTCACCTCACAGAGTGTTTGTTGTGGGGCAGGAAGGGAAAGGAGAACGTGAGCCGCTTTGAGACTCCTTCAGGTGATAAAGCGGGATATCAAATCCCAAACTCCTCTTCTTATTCCCTCAAACACATGAAATCCATCAAGCCTCAAAAATGCCAACTGAATTATGCAATTCAAACACCCATGACAGTGACTGGGGTGTGTGTGTGTCTCCTTGCTGCTGTTGAGGCCTGTTTTAAAGGGGCTGGATGCTGAGGAGCTGCTCACGCAAAGGCGGCCGGGGGCCTCAGCTGGCACAGCAAGGCAAGGCCAGAACTGCCAGATAGCTGAGAACACAGAGCCATCTCCTAGGAAATATCACCCCCGGCTACTCAGAGGAGGCCATTCATTCACCAGGGACAGTGCAGCCTTTGTTCTCCTTCAGATAGCCAGGGTCAGATTCTGCAAGGTGCTGAACCCCATCCCTACCTCCCTTCCCAGCCTCCCGCCGGTTGGAAAACTTGCACCCAGGAAACCCTTCAGCCGGGAGCTCCTGGGATCATGGCACTGGGAAGGAGAGTCGGAAACACAAACAAAACTCTTCTTTCGGGAAAGGCAAGGCACTGAACAGGAACGTCTCCGTTTCAAAGGAACTTGCAATACAGCTGAGGAATCACGAACTTCCAAGAAGTTACGACCATCTCCATGGAGCTGAGCGTTGTCGGCTAAGCATCCGACAGTGAATTAAAAACAAAGGGTGACTTCTGAGCAAACACAGGATGACTTCTGAGGGCCTTTCCCACTCCAATGGGGTGCCTTCCAGGGGCTTTGAGACTCCCTGCTCCCACCAGTCAGTGTGGCCAATGCCCTCAGGGATGATGGGAGTTGTAGTCTAACAACATCCTTGCCAAAACGGGGCAGCCCCAGATGGAGGCAGGATGCTCACGTGGCTCTTGGTAAGCATTGGGAAGGCATATTAAACATTCCATGGGCACGCTATCCATTTTTCCTTTTGGGGACACTGGGGGGGCAATATCATGGGCTCAGCTCACCCTGGTCCCTACCAGGGACAGAGCACAGAGGGGGGAGGGCCGGACTCTCATCTGAGTGCCCCAAAGAAGAACCGCACACCAGCCTCAGTTACATAAGCAGAAGCAAGTCTCCAAGCTCGCCGCGAAGAGGAGATTCCGCTTCGCAAGCACATCTTTGGCGGCCGAATCCCTTCCGAGCGACTGAGTCTGCTTTTGGCTGCGTTTTGGAGGGGCCGACACTTTGCTCCAGCCCCAGGGATGCCACAGAGCACAGAGGGGGGGAGGGCCGGACTCTGCAACATGCCACTGCAACAGAAGCTTCGACCTCATTTCGTGTCTCGAGGGATCATTGCAGCCCATGACCTTAAAGGAACCCAGCCACACACACCCCAGCCCAAATGGAAATCACAGGGTCTCCCTCTCACATCCTCCTCCCAGCCCAGGAAGACGCTGCCGTAAGAGCAGTTTGCCTGCCTCTCTTGAAAGGGGGCAGCTTAGGAACCTCCTGAAGAGACGGTCTCAGACCAAAGAACTCCTGCCGTGGCCTTGGAGGGCAGTTTCAAAAGGGTTGGCAAAGGGAGCAGGAAAGCAGGAGCCGGGTGATCAGGGGGCTGGGACATGGAATCGTAGCACTGCAGAGTTGGAAGGGTCCCCAAGGGTCATCCAGCCCAACCCCCCCGGAGAAACACAGGAGTCACAACTCTCACAAGGGAAAGTGACAAAGCTGAGAGCCTTTTAGCTAGGAAAGAGGAAACTAAGGGAGAAAATGATGGAGGGGCACAAAATTATGCACAGTGGGGGAAAGTGGAAAGAGAAACATTTTCCTCCCTCCTAATATATACAAGAAATAATATTTTCTGCCAACTTGGATGGCTGCAAAGGGAGATTAGGCAAACTTACGGGCCCCATGGAAAACAAGCTGCTGGGCTAGATGGGCCTTTGGCCTGATCCATCTCCAGAGTTTTCCTTACATTTCTATGGCCTCCCTCCTTCCACCTCCTCCAACAGGAGGAGGTGGGCCAAGTTTGCAAAGCAGAGCAGGGGAATTTGGGCCTGGAGAAACGATTCCGTCACTCTGGAAAACATTCCTCCCTCTCCATTAAAATAAAACTCTCATTCCAGACCCAAACGTAGCCTGACAAACACACCCGCCACCAGCTCACTGAAGCCAGAAGGCCCTGCACCAGTTAGAAAGTTTCCAGGGAAGATTTGGGCAGTTTCTGGATTTCATTATCCGAGCCCAGCTGGGTGCTTGCATCAGAGCAGGCTGGCCAAGATCAGCAGTCTTCTCGCCTCCATCCCATAATCCCCCTGGAGCAAGTGAGGCTCGGCTGCGTGTGCTTTACCTCCGCAAGAGATGATTGTTGCTGTCCCAAGGGTACAAGCAGTTCCTGTGGTCCAAGGGAACAGAGCTCAGGACTAGGGGAAGCTGTTTGCGAAGTCCAGCTCTGCAGCAAAACTCCCTGTGTGGTCTCGGACACCAGAACATCTCAGCCTCAATCCAGAAACAAGAATTAGTAGGACCAAGACCCTCCCTAGTCTTCGTCCCCAACCTCCACAAAGACAATCCCAGAAAAAACAGCTGTAGCTTGTTAGGCTTTGAAACCGAAGCGTGAAAATCATTTCTTGAAGCCTGCGCATGTGGAAATGTTTCGGTCTTACTTGCACGGTTGTGGGTGGAGATGCCTGGCTCAGAGGTGCTGCTTTGGCGCCCGAAACAATGGAAGGCTGGAAAATCCCCTGGAGCCGCTGAGTGTGATAAAGGATAGTAAGGAAAAGAGCCTGGCTGAAGTCCTTCTGCACAAGAGTGCAGCAACAATGCCGGCAGGCAGTGCCTTAACCAGGCAGGAAACTCCCTGAGTGCCCCGTGTTGAAAAGCAGAGCTGCTTTAGACATTAGTCTGTTCCTCAGCAGGTGCTGAGATCAGAGACGGGGGCTTCCCAGGAAATTCTGAATTGGATAATTCCCTTGGGGGGGGGAACCCCTATGCAAATGAGGGTGATTTGCATCACCCTAGAGATACACACCCTAGATTTAGCCCTTTATTTTGCTTATATTTAGAAGGTCTAGCCCATTTTTGTACACTAGGCTTGGCTTTGGTTACTCATGGCTGAGGAATATGTGGCAAGGACCTGCTTTGAACAACACCCAGAATTATTCTCGGAATTTGCAATCCCGGAGCCCCAGTCAACCGTTCCCACAGCCATTTCCGAGAGAGGCTCCTCGCTGCTGTTGCAAAACTTAGTACTGCAAAATGCCTTGGAAATTTGGGTTATGTTTTGCCCTCACAACAGCTTTGTCAGGTCGATCGCAGCAATGCCTGTTTTTACAGATCTGACTGCCTTACAGAGAATTAAATCTGTTGACTCATCTATCCCAAACTTCTCCCAACTTTCCAGGACTTCCAGCAGGAGATTGAATGGGGGCCTCATACCTGTGTATGACACAAACCCAGACTTCCATGATTCTACCTTCTGCAGGTGTGGGGGACCCTTTGGCTCCCCGATGCTGAGGTACTACAAATCCCACACCTGCTTGGGCTGATGGGAGTTGTAGTCCGAAACATCTGGAGAGTACCAGGCTGGGGAAACTGGGTATCTTCTGATGGACAGCTGCTTCCTATATGCTCAGTCCAATGTAGGGAAATTCAAAGGAAGCCAGGTTGGCCCATGAGAAGAAAGGGAAAAAACAAACTTCTATAGTTTGGCTGGCCTAATGAAGAGATTACTTGACCATAGATTTTGTATAGGTTTAATGCATGGGTAGGCAAACTAAGGCCCGGGGGCCGGATCCAGCCCAATCGCCTTCTCAATCCGGCCCGCGGACGGTCTGAGAATCAGTGTGTTTTTACATGAGTAGAAGAATGTGCCCTTTTATTTAAAATGCATCTCTGGGTTATTTGTGGGGCATAGGAATTCGTTCATTTTCTTCTTCTTCAAAATATAGTCTGGTCCCCCACAAGGTCTGAGGGACAGTGGACCGCCCCCCCCCTGAAAAAGTTTGCTGACCCCTGGTTTAATGGGACGTGCCAGAGACAACTCGGGACCTTTCACACGCAAAACAGGACCAGCATTTCTCTGTCCGTCAATTCCAAGTGTCTGCGTTGGCTTTAACTTGACGCATATTGCCCCCACCCCACACAGTGCAAGACTATTTGACATACCCTGCTATTTCCCCCTCTCTTTGGAAGGGGTCAGGTGCCATCATAGCTCACTGGCGGTGCCCTAGATTTGCTTTGCCCACCACAGGTGCCCAGCCGAATCCCTAGGATCCTCAGGTTTTGTAGCGCATTTGCTCCCAAAGGATCGGGCCCTTGGACAGACCTCTTCCTCCTGGGACCACTGCCGGGTGAGCTAATGGAGCAGGGGGGCACTTTTTCTAACTTGGGATTCCTAGGCGGATGCCTACATTCCTGGAGCCACCCCCCCCCCCCCCGCCCAGCCCAGAAGAAGAAGTTCAGAATTCACCTGTGCAGAGCCTGGTGAAAATCGGCAGGTAAGGATCCAGGGAGGGCCGGCTGCCAGCGCCCCTCCCTTTCAGGAGCAAAGTCAAAAGGGCCAGGCGTGGAGGGGCAGAGCTTTGCACCTCAAGGGAGAGCGCGCGCGCCCCCGCTCCCAGCTCAAAGTGGCCTCAGCCAAAAACTACATCACGGATAGAGGGCCGTTTAGTGGGAGAAGCAGGGAAGCTTCGTGGGGGTGGGGTCCATAAGGGGCTGCGTTCACACGATACCTTGGCATCCCCTTCCCGCCTTCAAGAATTCTGGGCACGCCCGCTGGTCTGGGGCGCCTGGGAAGCGGCGCTCCGCGAGGGGCAATGACGCGCGTCCAAAGTGCCGTGTGGACGCACTTCGAGGCGCGGGCAGAAGCGCAGCCTCCAGGTCCAGGGGCAGTCTACCCGCGAAGTCAAAAGCAGACGGGGGAAAGGCGGATCCCCGACCTGCCTCTAGCCCCGGTCCCTCGGATGAGGGCGACTCCGCTTTCCCCGACTCAGAACCCGCGGCGCCCCGGCCCGCTTCCTCGCGAGGAAGCCCCGCCGCCCTCCCTCTCCGGGCGCGCTTTCCGCGCCAAGGGCGGCTCGGCGGGCGCTCTGCACGCGCTCAGAGGCGCTCTCGCCGCCTCCATTCACCCCCAGGCACTCACCGGGCGGAGAGTAGTCCCCGCGGATGGCTGGCCGGCCCTCCTTCCTTCCTTCCGTCCGTCCGCGGACTCCCGCCGCCGCCTCCGCCGCTGGACCGGCCCCCGCCTGACTCGCGCTCTCCTCCGCGGGCCGGGAGGGCTGCAGGACGCCCCGCCCCCGCCCCCGCCCCGCCATTGGCTGCGCTCTCGCTGGCGGGGAGCCCATTGGCCCTCCCAGGCCGCGCCCCCTCGGCCTCGCTGCACGTGAGCAGCAGCTGGCTGGGCGCGGGGAGGCGGAGCCCGCGGGGCGGCGAGACGGAATCGCGGAGCGGCGGCGAACCGCGGGAGGGTTCGCGCGGCGGCTCGGTTTCGCTTCTGGCGGCGGCGATTGGAGGAGGAAATGGAGGAGAAGCGGCCCCCAGGTGGCTGGAGCGGGGCTCCTGGTCGCCGCTCCCGGAGCTTAAAACACGGGCGCCCTTGAGCATGTGCAGAGTGGCTTCTTTATTTTTTATCGAAAAATTAAGTGAAGGAAAGAGGGAAAGGGAGGGATGCTTGAAACCGTGATATAATACGATGTGTGGATGTATATAATATGGTTATTCCAACGAGTGGTTTCTTCTCTCCACAGAACGATCAAAGTGAGAAGGCTGCAGGGGTTTGGGAGGGGTGGCAGGGGGAGTTTTTATTTATTTTATTTGATATAAATGATCTGGATGCCATTTCAGCATCCAATCGCAATCGCGTATAAACGGTCAAGAAGGATGCAATGGGGTGGCGGTGGGAATCAGTTAAAGTTGCATAATCGAACTGCCTGTTAAAATTCCTGCTGGAATGAAGAAGTCCCCAGTAATATGTAATAATGATAATATTTCTACCCCACTCATCTGGCTGGGTTTCCCCAGCCACTCTGGGCAGCTTCCAGCACATATAAAAACATAATAAAACGCCAAACATTAAAAACATCCCTGCAAAGGGCTGCCTTCAGCTATCTTTGTGTAGTTCTTTATCTCCTTAACATCTGAAGACAGGGTGTTCCATAGGGAGGGAGCCACTACCGAGAAGGCCTTCCCTTCCGGCGCCTGAAGTTCAACATGGAGGGGGTCTGCTCTGACCTCAAGTGGAAGGGAGTTCCACAGAACTGGGAGCACAATACTTAAAGCAGGATCCGAGCTGTGGGGGAACACTAACAGTGACTCGCCTGAAGACCTCTGTGGTCAGGCAGGGATATAAGGGACTAGGTGGTCCTTGAGACATTCTGGTCCCAAATTGTTAAGGGTCTTTGAAAACAATGCCAGAACCTAGCCAAGTAACATATAAATGCCAGGGCATCGGAGTTCTCTGCTAGCGGTTGTCTGCCCCTGCCAACTGTCTTCCTGCAGAGTATGGCACAGGCTGGAGACCCCAGAACAGGCACAAGGGCCCCCCGATTTAGAGCACATTGCAATAATTGGTAGACCATAAACTTGACATGAGTCAACAGTGTGATGCAGCAGCTAAAAAAGCCAATGCAATTCTGGGCTGCATCAATAGGAGTATAGCATCTAGATAAAGGGAAGTAATAGTACCACTGTATTAGTATAGTACCACTCTGTACTCTATACCACTGTATAGTACCACTCTGGTCAGACCTCACCTGGAATACTGTGTCCAGTTCTGGGCACCACAGTTCAAGAAGGATACTGACAAGCTAGAACGTGTCCAGAAGAGGGCAACCAAAATGGTCAAAGGCTTGGAAACGATGCCTTATGAGGAACGACTTAGGGAGCTGGGTATGTTTAGCCTGGAGAAGAGAAGGTTAAGGGGTGATATGATAGCCATGTTCAAATATATAAAAGGATGTCATATAGAGGAGGGAGAAAGGTTGTTTTCTGCTGCTCCAGAGAAGCGGACACGGAGCAATGGATTCAAACTACAAGAAAGAAGATTCCACCTAAACATGATTAGGAAGAACTTCCTGACAGTAAGAGCTGTTCGACAGTGGAATTTGCTGCCAAGGAGTGTGGTGGAGTCTCCTTCTTTGGAGGTCTTTAAGCAGAGGCTTGACAGCCACCTGTCAGGAATGCTTTGATGGTGTTTCCTGCTTGGCAGGGGGTTGGACTGGATGGCCCTTGGGGTCTCTTCCAACTCTATGATTCTATGAATTGGGTCTACCAATGCATGAATCGCCACAGCCAGACTAGCCATGTCCATGAATGGCCACAGTTGATGCATCAGTTGTAGCTGGGAAAAGGGACTCCTAAGCCCAGAGGCCACCTCAGCCTCCAGCGGCAAAGACGGATCCAGCAATCAGAGTTGGAAGGGAACACGAGGGTCATCTAGCCCAGCCCCTTTGTAATGCAGGGCTCTTCCGCCCAACATGGGGCTCGAACCCACAGCCCTGAGATTAAGAGTCTCTTGCTCTACCAACTGGAGCACAAACACACAGAAAGAGCAAACTGCAAACCTCTTTCAGAGGGCGCGTGACCTCATCCAGAGCAGGCAACAGACCAATCTCCCAGACACAGGAAGATTCATATAGATGTTAAAACAGCATTGGGGACAGGATTGTACCTAGTGGTTCACCTTCTTTAGTGGGTGGTGCAAACTGCCATTCTGGAAACTCAAGACTAGGGAAGGGGCCGTAGCTCAGTCCGTCCCAGGGGCATCTCTAGATAGGGCTGGGAGGGACTCCTGTCCGAAACCCTGGAGAGCCACTGCCAGTCCGTGTAGACGATGCCGAACTCAATGGACCCAGAGTTCCATTCTGTATAGTTAAACTATGGAACTCGCTGCCACAGGAGGCAGGGATGGCTGTCAACCTGGATGGCTTTAGAAGAGGATTGGCTAAATTCAGGCATCCCCAAACTGTGCCCTCCAGCTGTTTTGGACTACAACTCCCATCATCCCTAGCTAACAGGACCAGTGGTCAGGGATGATGGGAACTGTAGTCCCAAAACAGCTGGAGGGCCGAGTTTGGGGATGCCTGGCTAAATTCATGGAGGAGAGGGATATTGATGTCTACTAGCCAGGATGGTTCTGCTCTGCCTCCACAGCTGGAGGCAGCCATGCTTCTGAATCCCAGTTCCTGGAACCCCCAGGAAGGAAGAGGGCTCTTGTGCTCGGATCCTGCTTACAGGTTTCCAGTTGGGGCAGCTGGTTGGCCCATGTGAGAACAGGATGCCGAACTAGAGCCAGAGTGGCATAGTGGTTACAAGTCCCGGACTAGGACCAGGAAGGTAAAGGTAAAGGTAACGGGACCCCTGACCATTTGGTCCAGACGTGTCCGACTCTGGGGTTGTGACGCTCATCTCGCTTTATTGGCCGAGAGCCGGCGTACAGCTTCCAGGTCATGTGGCCAGCATGACAAAACCACTTCTGGCGAACCAGAGCAGCACACGGAAACGCCCTTTACTTTCCCGCAGGAGCGGTACCTATTTATCTACTTGCACTTTGATGTGCTTTTGAACTGCTAGGTTGGCAGAAGCTGGGACCGAGTAACGGGAGCTCACCCCGTCGCAGGGATTCGAACCGCCGACCTTCTGATCAGCAAGCCCTAGGCTCAGTGGTTTAACCCACAGCGCCACCTGGGTCCCTAGGACCAGGAAGACCAGGGTTCAAATCCTGAACTTGAGCTCACTGGGTCACCTTGGGCCAGTCGCTGCCCTTTAGCCTAACCTACCTCACAGGGATGTTGTGGGGGAATCAAATGAGGAAAGGGAGAACCATATACACCACCTGAGCTCCTTGGGGGTAGGGGGGGGAGGTGAGATTTAAATGCAGTAAATCAGGCATCCCCAACCTTCGGCCCTCCAGATGTTTTGGACTACAATTCCCATCATCCCTGACCACTGGTCCTGTTAGCTAGGGATCATGGGAGTTGTAGGCCAAAACATCTGGAGGGCCGCAGGTTGGGGATGCCTGCAGTAAATGAATGAGATAGATGGGCTCTTCTTGTGTTCTTAAGATGTGGCTGTTTTTTCGGCTTCTGGTGCTTCTTGCCTTCTTTTCTGTGGACTGTCTGGTTGGGCGAGGGACGCTGGCATCGTCTGTGCAGGACTCGGACTGGGTGGGGGACACAAGGAAAGTTAGGCCAAAGGAATCTGCAGAGGCAGGAGCAGAGGTCGTCTAAGGACAGCCCTGTGTGTGCTTCAGCATCCAGAGAAAGTAAGAGGAGGAGTTGGGGAAGGAGAGGTTCAGGGGGAGCCGCCTGCCCAGGACGCTGCCTTCAAGAGATGCCAGGAGCTTCCTTTTTTTCTTTCTAATTTAGGATAAATGACAAATTTGCCCATGTGATTGATGGGGCCAATAATATGGGAAGCAGCCATTTTAATTGAAACAGCAGTACCAAGAAATGGATAAAAAACATAAACAACAGGAGAGGCAGGTTGGAGCCCACGGACTGGAACGCGCAGAGGAAACAGAGACAGAACCGTCATCGTGTGCTGATTGCCATCTTCAGAGAAACGTGTGTCACTTTTAAGATGTTTTTTATTATTATTATTATTTCAAAGCCTTCTGTGTTGCTTTTCCAGCAAGGCTGCCCCTCGAAAGGGGCTTGCAAGCGAACAAAACCATATAACAATGAAACCTTGAGAACGCTTAAAATATCCAGTTACATCCATATATAAAACCAGCGTGAGATAAAATAACCCATTTATCACCACAACAGGAGACTCTGGCTGAGAGTCTTGATTTAGAACCCCAAGAAAAAGCCGTCAGTGGAAATGGCAAAGCATTGGCAATGTATGGGCCAGAGACGAAGCCTCTGGAGCCAGCAAGGCTTAAATCATGTGGCTTTTTCGTATTTCCCGCATGTGTTTGCAATTTCGATCCCCACATTGTTTCGGTTCTTCTTTGAACGTTCATCTTGAATAGATTTGACTTCTACACTCTGTCCTGCATTAGCTAATTTGTAGAATCATAGAGTTGGAGGGCACCCCCAGGGGCCATCTAGTCCAGCCCCCGGCAATGAAGGAATCACAGCTAAAGAATCCCCAGCAGATGGCCATCCAACCTCTGTTTAAAAACCTGCCGTGATGGAGAGACCAACAGCTTCCATTGTTGAACGGTTCCTGCCCTCAGAAAGTGATTCCTAATGTTTAGTCAGAATCCGACGTTTGAAAAACCCAGCTGCTACATCAGAACAGGCCAATAATATCTGCAGTGCTTCCCCCCCCCCAAAAAAAAGTTTAGGGGTACTCTCATTTTCCTACTAATATCAATGGGGCCAAACTTAGATTCACAAAATGTTTAGGGGTATGTGTCCCCCTGCCTCCCCCCAGGAAAAAAGGCACCAAATACCTGTGTCAATTAGAATGCAGATTGGGCCTGACCATTGGCTCTCAGAGCCAGAGGGGTCCCCCACCGCCTATGATTTCTCCCGCTGACCCCTTTGTGGATTGTTGTGGAACCCAGGAGGGGAGAACTTTGCAAAGCTATCTATAATACTGGACATTGTGTCACTTCTGCCATCTTCTGGGTGGAACCAAAACTGCATGACGGACGGGGCTGGCGGCATTTCTGTTCAGTGGACTGTCACTAATTTGGACAGCATTGGCAAAAAGAGATTGACTCTTGAGTTGGAAGAACATGGCAGTTCTGAAACAATGCCGGGTCCTTCACGCTTGCGACTAACCTGCCTCCAGCTGACTCCGTTATGCCAGCTGCAAAATTGGGCATTTGCGTATTCGTCTATTTTGTTTCGAATTTCGCAGGGATGCTATAGCCATGGATTTTCTGCATCAGCAGGAGGCTGAATCTGGCGAGGTTCCTTCCATCTCCACGATCCTGTTGTTTCCTTGTCCTTAAACGCTGCCCTGCTTCAGAAGCTAAAGATAGTGGCGGCTGCTCCAGGGCTTGCTTTCCTCTTCCCTCCTCGTTCCTTCTTTCTTTTGTGCCATGTACTAAACTGTACTAATAAAACTGGTGTGCATTAAATTGTATTACCACACACTAATTGCACCATACTGTGTAGGAAGCTGTTTTAACACTGGGGGTTACAGAAGTTGAATCGGGATCCAGTGGGGAGTTCGCTGGCTGATCTGCTGGAGGATTTCTGACCTCAACATTGTTTTAACAATGGCAAGAGCAAAGCAACTTTCACAAGTGAATCGGGCAGCTGAAATGAAGAGAAATGAAATGAACTGTATTAAGATGTTTGTGCGGGAGAAATGCAAACTCAGTTCAGTTCTGGTTCTGAAAATAAACCCTCAGGCTAAGAATGTGCTGTGAGGTGCCCTGGCCTTCAGTTCTAACTGTGGGGCTTTTGCCGCTGGATATCTCTGTCACGAAATTAGAAGACGCCTGCTTCTTGGGAGAAAAGCAATGACAAACCTAGACAGCATCTTAAAAAGCAGAGACATCACCTTGCCGACAAAGGTCCGTATAGTTAAAGCTATGGTTTCCCCAGTAGTGATGTATGGAAGTGAGAGCTGAACCATAAAGAAGGCTGATCGCCGAAGAATGGATGCTTTTGAATTCTGGTGCTGGAGGAGACTCTTGAGAGTCCCATGGACTGCAAGAAGATCAAACCTATCCATTCTGAAGGAAATCAGCCCTGAGTGCTCACTGGAAGGACAGATCCTGAAGCTGAGGCTCCAATACTTTGGCCACCTCATGAGAAGAGAAGACTCCCTGGAAAAGACCCTGATGTTGGGAAAGATGGATGGCGAGATGGTTGGACAGTGTTCTCGAAGCCACCAACATGAGTCTGGCCAAACTGCGGGAGGCAGTGGAAGACAGGAGTGCCTGGCGTGCTGTGGTCCATGGGGTCACAAAGAGTCGGACACGACTAAATGACTAAACAACAACAACAAATCTCTGGTAGATCTTGGGGTTCTAGCAAAAAAACACAACACATTAAAAAAGACAACATATTCCAGCTGTCTAGCCTGACAATCCCATAACACCAGTTCTTGTGTTCTGCAACACTCCGTGCAAGGACAGCCCTCCTCCCCTGCCTTCCCATGGTGGTCCTTTTGTGAGCTGTTTGCCTGCCCAGTCTCCAGGGTCCTTCCCTCCAGGGCCTTCCCATTGCAGCAAAATTCCAGCAGTTTGGTTTTTTTTGCATTTTGAGCTCAAGTGAACTTCAAGGAAGCAAAGAACACTCATAATTGTTCAGTAGGAGCATTCCGAGAGGCCTTGATCTCCCCTGAAAAGATTTTGATAACAGAGCGGGGAGATTATTATCATGAAACAGCACAAGCTTTCATCTTTATTCATCAAGGGGCCTTTGAAAATAGGGCGGGACATGGAGTTAGATTAATAAAGCCATTAAATGTGGGTGGGAACTTGAAAAAGCTGTCCGTGCAGTCTGTCCCAACCTGCCACTCTCCGAGTGTTTCTGGGTGCAACTCTCACCAGCCCCGGGCGCCACATCCCAGCCAAAAGAGTCTTAACTTTAAGGCTTTTTCAAATGGGATGAATTTCCTACAGACGGCATAGCTCACTAGGAAAAGCTGCAGTTACAGGTAGGTAGCCGTGTTGGTTTGCCATAGTCGAAACAAAATAAAAAAATTCCTTCCAGTAGCACCTTAGAGACCAACTAAGCTTGTTCTTACAAAATAAAAAAATTCCTTCCAGTAGCACCTTAGAGACCAACTAAGTTTGTTCTTGGTATGAGCTTTGTGTGCATGCACACTTCTTCAGATACACTGAAACAGAAGTCACCAGACCCTTATATATAGTGAGAGGGTGGGGAGGGGTATTACTCAGAGGGGTGGTGGAAATGGGTGATTAGCTGATAGGAGAGGTAAACCTGTTGACGACTGTTAACAACTGCAATTAGTCCTACAGGAAAAAGCAAGGGGTCAGAAGGTTAAAAAAGCTTTGTCATGTATAATGAGATAAGAATCCAATGTCTTTGTTCAGACCAGGTCTCTCCATGGTTTTAAGCTTGGTAATGAGTTGCAATTCAGTAACTTCTCTTTCCAGTCTATTTCTGAAATTCCTTTGCAATAAGACAGCTACTTTGAGATCTTGTATAGAGTGTCCTGGGAGATTGAAGTGCTCGTACCAAGTTTGTTCTTAGTATGAGCTTTCGTGTGTATGCACACTTGCCATGTGCCATGTGTGGCAATTGCATGCATCTTTCTTCTACTGCGTACACAGATGAATGCACATCCTGCGAAGCCTTAGACAACTGTGTTTTCTTGCAGCTTAGCTGATAATGAAATTACTGTGTAAGAACTTAAGAAGATCCCTGCTGGATCAGGCTCATGGCCCATCCCACTCCAGCATCCTGTTCTCACAGTGGCTGACCAGACGCAAGCCGGATCCGAGCGCAAGAGCCCTCTCCCCTCCTGAGGTTTCCAGCGACTGGTATTCAGAAACAGTGCTGCCTCCAGCTGCCAGCCATCGACCGCCCTCTCCTCCATGAATTTGGTGGTTTTTAAAAGCCATCCAGGTTGGTGGCCATCGCTGCCTCCTGTGGGAGGGAGTTCCGCGGTTTAAATATGCACCGTGTGAAGGAGGGTCACGGCTCGGAGAAATGTGAGGAAGAGCAAAACACAAAAAGGATGGAGCCACAACCAGCAGCTGCAGAGGTTCTGTCTTGGGCCCAGTCTTATTCAACATCTTTATCAATGACTTGGATGATGGGCTTGAGGGCATCCTGATCAAGTTTGCAGATGACACCAAATTGGGAGGGGTGGCTAATACCCCAGAGGACAGGATCACACTTCAAAATGACCTTAACAGATTAGAGAACTGGGCCAAGGCAAACAGGATGAATTTTAACAGGGAGAAATGTAAAGTACTACACTTGGGCAAAAAAAATGAAAGGCACAAATACAGGATGGGTGACACCTGGCTTGAGAGCAGTACATGTGAAAAGGATCTAGGAGTCTTGGTAGACCACAAACTTGACATGAGTCAACAGTGTGATGCAGCAGCTAAAAAAGCCAATGCAATTCTGGGCTGCATCAATAGGAGTACAGTATAGCATCTAGATCAAGGGAAGTAATAGTACCACTGTATTCCGCTCTGGTCAGACCTCACCTGGAATACTGTGTCCAATTCTGGGCACCACAGTTCAAGAAGGATACTGACAAGCTGGAACGTGTCCAGAGGAGGGCAACCAAAATGGTCAAAGGCCTGGAAACGATGCCTTATGAGGAACGGCTTAGGGAGCTGGGTATGTTTAGCCTGGAGAAGAGAAGGTTAAGGGGTGATATGATAGCCATGTTCCAATATATAAAAGGATGTCATATAGAGGAGGGAGAAAGGTTGTTTTCTGCTGCTCCAGAGAAGCGGACACGGAGCAATGGATTCAAACTATAAGAAAGAAGATTCCACCTAAACATTAGGAAGAACTTCCTGACAGTAAGAGCTGTTCGACAGTGGAATTTGCTGCCAAGGAGTGTGGTGGAGTCTCCTTCTTTGGAGGTCTTTAAGCAGAGGCTTGACAGCCACCTGTCAGGAATGCTTTGATGGTGTTTCCTGCTTGGCAGGGGATTGGACTGGATGGCCCTTGGGGTCTCTTCCAACTCTATGATTCTATGATTCTCTGAGGTGAAGGCTGATGTTTGCATACTGATATGAAATTGATAGAGGAATCTTTGACTTACAGCAGTGATGGCCAAACTTGGCCCTCCAGCTGTTTCGGGACTACAATTCCCATCATCCCTGACCACTGGTCCTGCTAGCTAGGGATGATAGGAGTTGTAGTCCAAAAACAGCTGGCCAAGTTTGGCCATCACTGACTTACAGGATCTAGTTAACATTTGAGAATCTATCTCTCTCTCTCTCTCTCTCTCTCTCTCTCTCTCTCTCTCTCTCTCTCACACACACACACACACACACACACACACTCCAGAATAAGTGTCCTAGAGCTGTCCTCCCAGGCTGTTTAATAAGATGCAGCAAGCAGAAAGCAGCTAATGCGATTTCACCAGGCTCTGTTGCTTTCTATTAGTGACTCTGACAGATGCATGCTCTCCCTGCCATCTGGATTCCATGTTCCATCCTTCTTTTGAGAGAGCAGTACAAGAGACCCCGGCACGGGAACAAAAGGTGGAGAGGTGCAAATCAGCGCTGGAGAGCTCAGAGAACGGGGCCCAAATGTAACAAGACACTGCAAAACAAGCCTGACCTTGCCTGGTGTTTCTTTGCCTGCAACAGCAGGGGCACCAAGTTGGGGGATGCTGTTGTGGGTTCCAGCTCACTATTAACGTCTTGTATTCTGCTGCTTCCTCTGTAAAGTGAGAAAGGGTGGGAAACAGCCTGGAGAGCATTTTATCTTGCCGATCAAGAGATTTTTAAAGTATTACGCAGAATATAAATGCTTTTAAATAAACAGAAGGAACAAATCTGTTCTGTGCAATCTCAAGCATCTAGTCTTTAAAGGTTTCCACCTCCATTCCAGCGTGTTCCTGGGGGATTCCCTGCTGCACCTTCCAGATAACCGAAAACCAGAAACCAATTGCTGCTCCAGGGCTTTCCTTTTTGGACCGTCCTTGAAAGTTAATAGAGCATGCTCTGTTGAGTTTGTTCAACCCTTCTTGAGAGGTCAGCTCCAAGAGCGGTTGCTGAGCCATCCCATTAATCAGACTTTTAACCGCCAACATGCGATGGGATCTGCTTGGGTTTATATCAGGCCCACGGTTGGTTAGGGAAAACAGGAGATACGAGAGTTCAGTTCTGAATGCTGCTCCCCACTTTAGGAACTCGATGTGAATTGCAAAGCAGATTTACAAATCCCAATCAGACAAAACAAACAAATGAATAATGGATTAATTCCTCCCTATAAAAGGATTACAGGGCAGACTTGTACATAAGAGATTAAAGAGAACTAATCTGGTTTCCTTTGGGGGAGATGCCTCAGCATTTGCAGGAAGAAAAGCAATCAAGAATATGACAATCTTATGGTATGCAAATATATATATATATAGCTGCTGCAAAAATTTTTTTGCAAATGCCTGAAATCTGCTGGCATCGTCTGGAAGAGGAGCTGCCACCAGATGTTCTTGAACACTCCCATAATCTTTGTCCATTGGCCCTTGTAGCTGCAGCTGGTGGGCGTTGTTAATCCCACGTCCTCAAAAGGGCACCAAGCTGGCGACCTCTATTCCAAAGCCTAATCCTGATCTTTTCTAAAATTTGGTCAGCATTTCTGAGTCCACCATGTCTGCAAAGCTTTCAGGATCTTTGTGGGCAAACCGCACCCGGTGCAAGATCTCTTCCACCTCTCCCTCTTCGGCTAGCTGCGTTAGAGAGACTACTTTAGAGGCAGGAAACTTATGGCCCTCTGACCTGACAAGAGTTGGGGGCACAGGTTCTCCATGCCTCTCCTACCTGGGCCTTTCATAAGAAGAGCCTGCTGGATCAGGCCAGTCCAGCATCCTGTTCTCACAGGGGCCAACCAGATGCCCCAATGGGAAACCCGCAAGCAGGATTCAAACACAAGAGCACTCTCTCCATTTTGAGTTTTACAGCAATTGGGATTCAGAAGTATTGCTGCCTTCAACTGTGGAGACAGAGTAGAGCCCCTGATAGCCCTCTTCTCCTTGAATTTGTCTGTTCCTCTTGTAAAGAGATCCGGGTTGGGGGCAATCCCTGCCTCCTGGATAAAGAAGTGGGTCACCACAGGTTAATTAAAATTGTTTAACCCATCTCAGCACTTTTCAGCTAGATCCAAACCTGGCCATTGGTGCTGTGGATGAAAACAGAGTGGTCCAGTCTCCAGGCTCATTTGAGGATTCAGCATTTTAGCCTCCTTTGTGGAGTCTCCAGGGGGTGAAACCAGGTCCAGAAGTAAGGGAAACAGGCCATTTTCAGCTTGGTCAGAGAGCTATTTGTTTTGTCTTGAATATATCAATCTCCACCTCACCCCCCTAAACCATCAGGCATAGCCAAGCTCTGCAACATGAACCACCAGGTGCCTTTGCCCACTTCCTCTGGGCCCTGCCAGTCTCAACGCTACTCCCCTGACCCCCAAACTGCCTCCTAAACTGGTACACTTTAGGGGCTGCTTGTCCCGATAGCAGACACCACTTCGCTTGCTCCACAGCCCAGCTGACATCTCTGCAAACCCAGACTGTTCTAACCTGGGACTCATGCTGATTTCTGGCAGGACCTTTGACTCTGCAGGAAAACACTGTCCACAGATTTTCTCCCTCTGCCCCAGGCCAAAGGATGAGGCTTACTTAGATGCTGTCAAAAGACTGCTTTATTAAACCCATAGATCAGCCGTGGCAGTTTGCAAGGGAACTAGAGCAGAAATTAATCAAGGCTTGCAGCCATTTTTGCATGGAGAATGCCAGGCACCCTCTGGTGGGACATTTCAGCACAGCAAAGAGCTTCAGGGAAGCCTCAATTTTCCTGGCAAATCTTCCTACAGCTATGGCCCTTTTAAAGTTATTTTAAGTGGACCCATCCACTGCCCCAGTGCTTAAGCCTTTGTGCGTTCCATGCTGTGGTAGCTTGAAGGAAAGCGATTGAGGGCTAAACCCATCCAGAACATGCTACATTCCAATAACCGGTAATGTTCAAAGAGCTGTATTTAGTGTCAAAACCATCTACGATATGCAAGGCACTCTCAGCTTCCCCTCTCTGGAATACTGGGAGTGGGAATAATAACTCTGACCTCGGGCCCAATTATGAAGTCCACAGCAGAGGTGATTTTCAAGCCAGGGAGTGCCTGACGGGTGGCTTAATCTCTCGGCCATTAGGACAAAACGGAGGTTTCTCTCACGCCAATGAGGAAAAGTTGTCATTGAGGCATCTGAGAGCTGGCTTGGTTGTTGGGTCCTCAGCAGCTTCTGGGGTGATGCATCTTATTCAGGGCAGATCTTGTCTTGGGTCTCAGTGCCTGCGTCAGGTCTGCTGCCCCTACGGCTCCTGAACAGCCAAGAGGAAGAAGTGTGCATGCACACGAAAGCTCATACCAAGAACAAACTTAGTTGGTCTCTAAGGTGCTACTGGAAGGAATTTTTTTTTTTTTAATTTTGTTTTGACTATGACAGACCAACACGGCTATCTACCTTTAGCCAAGAGGAAGTCTTTCATGGCACAGTAATGACGTCTAGGTAAAACATCAGAGGCACAGACTCCTTCTTCAGGCTGGATTGCTGTCAGCAGACAACCGTCTAGGACAGAGGTCTCCAAACTAAGGTCCGCGGGCTAGATACGGCCTGAGGGATTTATTTATCCGGCCCGTGGCAACCCCTGCCGCCCGCTCTTATCAGCGCAGCGTGGCTGCCCACTTCTGGGTCGGAGGAGCACCGGAAGAACCCGGAAGTGCACCGAAAATAGTGTGTGCGCACGCGTATGGGCGCACGCTCCCCCGCCCTCCGGCCCGTCGCGCAATCGGCGCTAGAGACACCGGTCCGAGGCATGGTAAGTTTGCGGAACAAAGCACATTCCAGGCAGACCCAGAGGATTAATAGCCCTTGATCCGAGCAGCTCATGCAAGCTGAAGGGATTCATCATCTCTTCATTCCCGCAGAAACTGACTCGGGGACCATGAGCAACATTCTGCCTTCCTCTGCTTTGGTTTCTAGAAGGAATCCAGGCTGACCATTCAGCCCATATAATTGCCCCATATACAATGCAACATGGCAGTGCCAGCCTTCAGTATCAAAGGCAAGGTTTCCTTGGGCTTGAAGGGGACTTTGTGAATATTTTAAGGGAACTGGCAGACACAGCCCACCTCAAATTACACGCAGCAAACAGCATAAAAGATTAAGGAAAGCCACTTCAAAGGGAAAGATGAATTTAGGAAACAGACCTGACAGGCAGGCGGCAACATTTAGACACAGTCACAGTCTGAAATAAAGCGTTTCAAAGAGGCAGAGGACAGAATGAAGCGAGGGTGACAGCAATAATGGGCCCTGCTAAAGGAACATCACCCAGATATTCTCAGGGGCAACTCGGTTCAGGCAGCAGCTGCAATATCACAAGGCTGATGACCTCAAGGGGTCCCAAAGTCGCTATCATGCAAACACCACTTGTTCTCCAAGGAACAAGATCACAGGGTGTTTGGGACCAATACGTCTTGCTCACCCACAGGCAACGCTCAATTCTTAAATTCCTTTTACCTTGCCTTATTCAAGATAAGTTGGGGCTTTCTCCAGGCAAAGGCAAATCAAGAGTCCTCAGCTAAGGGCCGGTAATTTCAATTCAGTCTTTTGACAGCCCTCCAGAATGAATAATCAGCTGTCAAGTCCAGAGGTAACAAGAAATTTGAATTATTACCTTTAGTGGCTTAATTGTCAGCCCCTTCCAGCACTTTTTAAAATCAGGAGGACAGAAGAACGAAGTCCTCAATCTCCACCCCTCACCCCAAGGGAGGCCCTTGGAGTATCAGCCCCTTACAGGTCCAGAGAAGAACTGAACAAGGTGTATGCAGACCACATGAGAGAGGAAGCAGTGCAGCACCTTAGATGGAATGGGAGTTGGGGGTTGATGTGTTCAGAGATGACAAACCAACGGCAGGTATGTGGACGAGCAATAAACATTTGAATTATGGTGCTGGAGGAGACTCTTGAGAGTCCCATGGACTGCAAGAAGATCAAACCTATCCATTCTTAAAGAAATCAGCCCTGAGTGCTCACTAGAAGTACAGATCCTGAAGTTGAGGCTCCAGTACTTTGGTCACCTCATGAGAAGAGAAGACTCCCTAGAAAAGACCCTGATGTTGAGAAAGATTGAGGGCACAAGAAGAAGGGGACGACAGAGGATGAGATGGTTGGACAGTGTTCTCGAAGCTACTAACATGAGTTTGGCCAAACTGCGAGAGGCAGTGAAGGATAGGCGTGCCTGGTGTGCTCTGGTCCATGGGGTCACGAAGAGTCGGACACGACTGAACGACTGAACAACAACAAAGTATCTTTTACTGGCAAGACTCTTTGGAGACAAAAATAAAACTCGCTGAACAAAATTACACTGCGTCCAACCCATAGCTCTTCAGTTACAAACACCTGATGAGATGCTACTTTTTCATGTACAGATATATCAGGAAGTCCCTTGGCACAATCACACATGAGGCACTCGCCTCTCACCTATGTGCTGAATCCCTTCTTTTGAATGCTCAGGACCTTAATGCAAAAGCAAGAAAATCCAAAAGTATGGAGGCCCTCAGGCCACAAGGAAACCAGCAATGTTTTCTGATGACAATGTGATAAGATATCCCGGGGTCGTGGTAATCTGCTGATGTTGTTCAGATGAACAGAAGTGGGTTAGATGGCGAAGGGCTAGGCTCTTGCAGCGTCAGGAGAAGAGACAGGTAATGGGGGGCAGCAGGGCACCAGCGAAGGAAACATCTAAGACTTCCTCCCTGTTTTCATTACCCTTCCCACCAAGAAAGATTCTGCACATTGCCATTTCAAGCACCCAAATCCTGAACATGCCGGGCACAACCCAGTGAGGCATTTCCTGTTTGTCCCCTATTCAAACGAGGGGAAAAGCCACAACACAAGACCCCCGTGCTCAGACACTCTCCTTTCCTCTCCTCCAGATGCAGCTTCTCTCCGCCAGTGTTTCTAACGTCTCCCACTTTATTCTGATAACCGTCTGGCTTTCCTTGTCTCGGGGCGCAGTTGCTGCTGTTCTGAAGCTGGGCTCGCTCAGGGCTTTTTGTAAGAGTCCTCCCGTCTACCAGAGCGGGGAAGCTTCCGAGCGTGAGCGGCCCCTCTGCCTCCCCCCTGCTTCCTCTTGGCCTGGCCCTGGGACTCCGATGGTTTCAGTGTTTCTAACCAGAAGGCGTCAAAAGACCCGGGAGCCTGGTAGCCTGGCTCTTGAGTGTCCAGCGGATCTTTGCTCAGCAAGACACAAATGGCAGGAATATTCCGCTTCACAGTCAAAGAATCAAGGCCGGCCTCTGGGACGATGGGCTCCCAGATCTCCTCTGTCTGCCTAAAGAACACTTTTGTGATCTGGTGGAGGCTTTGAAGCCTTCTCTTCATGATCTCCACGCAGGTGATGGTCTTGCTGATGGCCTTGCCGGCACCACTGAAGAGCACCTGCCTCACGGCCTCCGATTCCATCTTGCCAATGGCGTAGCCCATCAGGTTCCGGATTTTGCTGCCGTCCTTCACTTTCATTTCAATTATATCGGAGGTCAAGTTGGTGAAGGGAAGAGGCGACGGCTTCTCCACAGTCTTGGACTTCTGATAGTTCTCCATGATCCCCACTGCCAGCACCTGGGTTGGGGCAAAAGGGAAAGACACAACAGTCACAAATAAATCCAGGGTCTCAATTAAGGCTAGGAAAATAAAATACTATGAATATGTAACAAAGCAATTGCTTCACTGATCAGGGTTCCATGCACTCTGCCCTTCCATCTCCTAAGGTAAAGGGACCCCTGACCATTAGGTCCAGTCATGTCCGACTCTGGGGTTGCGGCGCTCATCTCACTCTATAGGCCGAGAGGCGGCGTACAGCTTCCGGGTCATGTGGCCAGCATGACTAAGCCGCTTCTGGCGAACCAGAGCAGCGCACGGAAACGCCATTTACCTTCCCGCCAGAGCGGTACCTATTTATCTACTTGCACTTTGACGTGCTTTCGAACTGCTAGGTTGGCAGGAGCAGGGACCGAGCAATGGGAGCTCACCCCGTCGCAGGGATTCGAACCGCCGACCTTCTGATCAGCAAGCCCTAGGCTGTGTGGTTTAACCCACAGCACCACCTGGGTCCCTTCATCTCCTAATAGTGACCAAAAGGGGAGGAAAGTGAGGGGAGCTAAACTCTAAGTAGAATAAGGGGGGGTGTCATTGGTTGTTTCTTTCTTTGTTCTTGTTAAATGTATTTTGTATTTTTATCTTGTATTTTTATGCTGTGAACCATCCCGAGATCTTCGGATGAAGCGTTGCTGCCGCGGATCGTGGAGTCAAAAAGCAGAGCCCCGCAACTTTTGAGCTGGTGTCAGAAAAAAAGATTTGCCCCAAATGCCAACTCTGGACCGAATGCCATGTTACCCAACCCTGGGCGGTTTATGCCTTTCAGAAGGTCACGAGTCAGGCCTCTGCCTCTCAGCAGATTACAATGAGAGAGGAGGGAGGGAGACCACAAAAAGGATGGAGGCAGATGCAGACATGTTTAAGGCTGGCGATCCGACAGGGCAGCCTCCTCCAACTCTGTACCTTCCATATGTCTCGGGGGCTCCCCAATACTGTGCTGCCAGGATGGCTGAGGTTAGCCTGTGGTTCAAAGGGGATGGATGGGGGGGGTTGAGTGCGCAGCGCCCCACCCCAAAGCTGAGTGCTGAGGGCACTGGACTAGCAACTGGGGGGGAGGGGGGGAGACCAGGGCCCAGATCCTCCTACTCAGTCGTGACCTTGGAAGACACTCACACGCGGCCTGCCTTGAATATGTATTTATTATTTCGGTCACAGATCAGTTCCAGCCCACATACAATATCAAGGAAGGCATAAAACACGATAGGGATACATTTGAATTTGCAATTAGGTATAACAGGGACAATACAGATATAGCAACAGTTAAAAAATATATAAATTAAAACTTAGTCATTAACATATAACCTAAATTTATCATTTAAGGCCTTAATCATTATGATAGCACAGCTTGTTCCCTAAGTTTTATGGCAATCGCACAGAATTTGGCTACCCTTAACGTGATCTCAGGATCCCTGTCCTCTACCAGGGATTTTAGACATTGAAGCTCGGATTCATTTGGAGATTTTTGCATAGCAGGGGTAATGAATACCGAGCGTATATCCCCGTAAAAATGGCAGCGTAACAAGGCATGAGAGACAGTTTCTACCTCCATCAAGCCGCAAGGGCAGACTCGTTCCGCATATTATGGTTTCCCCTCGAATCTGCCCTGCAAGAAGGCAGATGGCAGCTCGTTGAATCTAGCGAGGGTAAATGGACTGTCTGTATTTAGGTATTTGTAATTTTGACAAATAATTTGATGGGGTAAACGCGGCCTGCCTCTGCCCTGTCCTACCCCGCGGGGTGGTTGTGCGCATGAACGCAGGGAGAAGAGGGAGACAAAGGATGCAGTACAAGTACACAGAGAAGTACACATCTATCTTTACACAAAAGACTCCATGTGTGTGTGTGTGTGTGTATATATATATATATATATATATATATATATATATACACACACACACACACACACACACACACACACACATTTTCCGAGCACAATTCAAAGTGTTGGTGCTGACCTTTAAAGCCCTAAACGGCCTCGGTCCTGTATACCTGAAGGAGTGTCTCCACCCCCACCGTTCAGCCCAGACACTGAGATCCAGCGCCGAGGGCCTTCTGACGGTTCCCCCACTGCGAGAAGCAAAGCTACAGGGAACCAGGCAGAGGGCCTTCTCGGTAGTGGCGCCCGCCCTGTGGAACGCCCTTCCTTCAGAAGTCAAAGGGATCAACAACTATATCACCTTTAGAAAATACCTGAAGGCAGCCCTCTTTAGGGAAGCTTTTAATCTGTGATGTGTTGATGTATTTTAATGTTTACTGGAAGCCGCCCAGAGTGGCTGGATGGGCGGGGTAGAAATAATAAATTATTATTATTATTTATATATAAATAAATAAATGTGTGTGTGTGTGTGTATACACATACATACATACATACATATACACACACACACACACATATATATATATACACACACAAACACACACCCATATATATTTGTTTATATTTATATATATACACACACACACACACACACCCATATACCGTGTTTCCCACTTTTTAAGACGTAGTCATAAAGTAAGCCATGGCAGGGTTTTTTCACATTTGCGAGAAATAAGCCACACCCCGAAAATAAGCCATAGTGATAGGCGGGGGGGGGGGCGGGGGCTTTGAAAGCGAAGGAGAGTTCCTGCGTCCTCTCTTTCTCTCCCCGCACTCGCTGGAGAATGCCTTCTTCCGCTCTGCGGATCAGCTGAGGGGCGCAGAGCAGGCAGCTCTCCCACGTGTCTCCTTGCATAAAGCAGCCTTTTAAAACGCCTGCTGCAGTGAGGATTGTCTGTGGAGCTGCCCCTTTAAGGATTTGTAGTAGTTTGGAAAGGTCCTCTCTTTCTCTCCCCCGTCCTCTCTTTCACTTCCCCTCTTGCCGATTAGCTGCTAGGCGCAGAGCAGGCAGCGGTCCCTTCTCCCACGTGTCTTGATTGTTGTCTCCTTGCATAAAGCAGCCTTTATGCATGCCTGCTGCTTTGAGGGCTTTTTCCTTCTCGCTGTTTGCAAGCTGCCCTACACCATCACGAAAGGTAACATTTTGTGGGTAAAGGACGCTGGCTCATTTGCACCTTAATTGCTACCATTTAATCTTAATTGCTGCTCAGCTGGCTTCTTTGTTTTCTATCTCTGTTTTCTCTGTTCTCAGCCGGTACCTGTTTGCTATCAGTGTTTGCTGCAAAGTGCATTGTTGGAACTTAAGTCTTGGGCAGCTGGCTAGTAGAGATCCTTATTTAAGTATAGGCTACTGCACAGATAGATTCCATTATACTGGTTTAAATTTAAGAAGCTCCAGTATAGCAGATTGCTATTAAGCGAGCCCCTCCCCCCAGGAGAGTGAGTGAGAGCAGCCCTTCGGAGGAGCTCCCTCCCTCCCTCGCCAACTGCCATTCCCTCCCCTGGAACATCCCAGGGCTGGGGAGAGAGGGCTGGAAGTCAATGCTGGCGAAGCACACACATCCCTTCCCTCAGACTCTCTCTCACGGTGCTTGGCGATGGCTGTTGCCCGCCCTTTTCTTTCAGTCAAGAGTCATAGAATCATAGAGTTGGAAGAGGCCACAAGGGCCATCGAGTCCAACCCCCTGCCAAGCAGGAAACACCATCAAAGCATTCTTGACAGATGGCTGTCAAGCCTCTGCTTAAAGACCTCCAAAGAAGGGGACTCCACCACACTCCTTGGCAGCAAATTCCACTGTCGAACAGCTCTTACTGTCAGGAAGTTCTTCCTAATGTTTAGGTGGAATCTTCTTTCTTGTAGTTTGAATCCATTGCTCCGTGTCCTCTTCTCAAGAGCAGCAGAAAACAACCTTACTCCCTCCTCTATATGACATCCTTTTATATATTTGAACATGGCTATCATATCACCCCTTAACCTTCTCTTCTCCAGGCTAAACATACCCAGCTCCCTAAGCCGTTCCTCATAAGGCATCGTTTCCAGGCCTTTGACCATTTTGGTTGCCCTCCTCTGGACACGTTCCAGCTTGTCAATATCCTTCTTGAACTGTGGTGCCCAGAACTGGACACAGTATTCCAGGTGAGGTCTGACCAGAGTGGTACTATACAGTGGTATAGAGTACAGAGTGGTACTATACTAATACAGTGGTACTATTACTTCCCTTTATCTAGATGCTATACTCCTATTGATGCAGCCCAGAATTGCATTGGCTTTTTTAGCTGCTGCATCACACTGTTGACTCATGTCAAGTTTATGGTCTACCAAGACTCCTAGATCCTTTTCACATGTACTGCTCTCAAGCTAGGTGTCAACCATCCTGTATTTGTGCCTTTCATTTTTTTTTTGCCCAAGTGTAGTACTTTACATTTCTCCCTGCCCCACAGGGAGCCAGCAAGCCAGCGAGAGGCACAGAAAATAAAAGACAGCCTCTGACCCGAGTCCTGCCTGCTCCTCGCACGCAGGGAGCCAGCGAACGAGAGATGTGCTGCTCCTGACATAATAAAAAACAAGACACCCCCTGAAAATAAGCCCCCCTGTGTTTTTTTGAGGAAAAAAAGTTATAAGACGGTGTCTTAAAAAAGGGGAAACACGGTATATATGTACACACATACATACATATACACACACACAATATATATACACACACACAAACACACATTTATATATAAATAAATGTGTGTGTGTGTATATACATACATACATATATATACACACATTATATATATACACACACACACACACACACATATATATTTGTTTATATATATATGTATATATATATATATATGTATATATATATATATATATATATGTACACACATACATACATATACACAAACACAATATACACACACACACACATTTATATATAAATAAATAAATGAATGTGTGTGTGTGTGTGTGTACATACATACATATACACACACACACATGTATATATGGGCACACACAGAATACACCCCCCACCCCGAGGTACCGCAGCTCTTTTAGGAAAAGCAGGCAGAGGGGCGCCCCTGAGCATGCGCAGTGTTTTCCTGCCGGGCTCTCTGCACGCGCCCAGAGGCTCCCTCGCCTGCTCGGAGGGAAGGAGACGCGCCGCCCCAGCCGGCCTCCTCCCTCCACGCCCTCCTCTCGGGCATTACATGCAGAGACAAAAGGGATAATATACTTGCCAGAGGACGAACGGGCCGGCCGCCTCTCTCACTCGCCTCCTTCGCCTCTCAGGGAGCGGAAGCGACGAGAGGGCGGCGCTCTCCCGCACTGCGCACGCGCGGAGGGGCGGCCATGTTGCGGCGTGCCGGAAGGAGGCGGGGCGAAAGAGAGACAGACAGACAGCGAGGGGAAGCCCCGCCTCCCCCGACGAGCGATTGGGCGAGGGCGCGGCGGGCCCCTCCCCCTGCCGCAGACGGGCGTGCCGCGCAGGGCGGGATGGCTGTCCGCCTGCAGGGGGCGCTGCGAGAGGTGGCGCTCGGGAGATGCCAGCCGCGGAAGAAGCGCGGGGTCCTTGCGAATGAGATTTCCGCGGGTGGAGGAGGAAGGCTCTCAGCGAGTCGCTCTTTTTCCAAAATGAAAATTCTTCATTTCAGAGTTTTTTCTGCCCCCCTTTTTTCTTCTTTTGCAAAGGTGCATGATGTAGAAAAAAATAAAAAAAATAAGGACATGCACCAAAGAAACCAGGCAGAGGGTCTTCTCAGTGGTGGCGCCCGCCCTGCGGAATGCCCTCCCACCAGATGTCAAACAGAACAACAACTACCAGACTTTTAGAAGGCAGCCCTGTTTATAATAATAATAATTTATTATTTGTACCCCGCCCATCTGACCAGGTTATCTCAGCCACTCTGGGCGGCTTCCAACAAACACTAAAATACATTAAAATATCACACATTAAAAACTTCCCTAAACAGGGCTGCCTTCAGGTGTTTTCTAAATGTCAGGTAGTTATTTATCTCTTTGACATGGGATGGGAGGGTGTTCCACAGGGCGGGCGCCACTACCAAGAAGGCCCTCTGCCTGGTTCCCTGTAGCTTTGCTTCTCGCAGTGAGGGAACCGCCAGAAGGCCCTCGTCACTGGATCTCAGTGTCCGGGCTGAACGGTGGGGGTGGAGACGCTCCTTCAGGTATACAGGACCGATGCCGGGAAGCTTTTAATGTTTGATGGATTATTGTATTTTAATGTTCTGTTGGAAGTTGCCCAGAGTGGCTGGGGAAGCCCAGCCAGATGGGTGGGGTATAAATAATAAATTATTATTATTATTATTATTATTATTATTATCTGTTTGTGAATGGGAGAAATTAGTCAACGGTAATATTTGGAATAGAGTGGAAAAAGACGAGTTGCAGAACTGTGCCAGACAAGGAATTCCTGAGTCAGCTTATGCAAACCAGCCTGGCCTGGCTCACCAAGTACAGTGTCATGGAGAAACAATGGGGAACCAGGGAATGGAGTGCGCCTTTGAGGGCAGTGGGCAATGCAAAAAGCTATCCTTCGCATGCCTGAGTGCTGTGAGAGCCGCTCTTGGGGTGTAATGTTCTGCCCCTTCCATTGAAGTCTGCAGGTGTAAATCAGTGCTTTTTTCTGGGAAAAGGATGGGGAAACTTGCCATGAAGTTTGTTTGTTTGTTTGTTTGTTTATTACGACCCCAGTCGCAGTGGCACCTCCACAGGCAGTGGCTAAGTGATTAATAAACTCAAGTAGACAATGCTCTGGATTAGAAATTGCCACAACTTTATTGAATACAGATATAGGCTCAGGCATGGGGTGTATATTTATTCCAGCCCCCGCAGGGCGGGGAAATATTTATTTAATTTTAGAAAGGTAAGGGAACTCCGTTCCCCCGATTTCCTGCTCAAAAACAAGCAAACAAACACTGGTGTAATTACATGTTAAAATAAACTACATTTCCAAAAGACACTAGCCTCCACTGTGCCTTGATTTCCCTAACGGAAACAGCACCCTGGGTGAGCACCAGGAAACCCCTGGAATCTTGCTACCGCCTGGCCGAGATTGGGGAACCTGTGAAACAATAGGATTGGACAAATTCATGGTGGAGAGGGCTACTGATGGCTGCTATCCCCAGTTGGAGGCGGCAGTGCTTCTGAAACCCAGTTGCTAGAAGGCACAGGAGGACAGAAGGGCTCTTGTGCTCAGATCCTGCTTGTGGGTTTTCCCATTGGGGCATCTGGTTGGCTGCCCTAGATGATTCCTTTTTGGCCTGATCCAGCAGACTCTTCTTACGTTCAGCGATGATGCAATAAAGGTGTTTTCCGCCTGCACGGAGACGTTTGTGATGCGCTCCAGAATGCTCCGGGCATCCGACTCAGAAGCAAATCCAGCGTTGGTCAGGAACGCAATGCCATGGATTTTTGTTTCAACTTTGGAGGTGCTTTCCTACAAAAGCATCGCTTTCCTTTGGAAATCGCTCTCCCTCTTGAGCAGGAATGCCGTCGTGGTGCTGGTCATCTATTTCATCTGGAAACTTCTGGGAGGTTTCCCTATGTTGGCCAGCGCTTGCTCCTGGCTACGAAGAAACTGCAGACGTCCTTCGTTCTGTCCTGAAATTCCACCAAAGCTCCTTTCTCTCTCAAAATGGGTAAGTCTCCTTGGCTGGCCCACAGAGTCTTTGCAAACAGCCGTCCATAATCCAAGGGTTCTGCTTGCTGGAAATCAGTAAGGAAATATTTGTTCCTCTGCTTTGGGCAGGATGCTCATGAATGTTGTGTCTTATGGCGCCTCGTAAGACTGTGCAGTTATCGTCTGCTAGGGAAAGTGGGAGAGGAACAAAATCCCGTGGTTAGGGATGCCAGAATTAGAAAAGGGGTGAGGAAGTGAAAATATAATTTGTGCTGATTTTGCTGTATAAAACGGGGTGTGGGAATGAGGCATTGCCAGCCTTTTCATCAAACTTTACTCAAAGTTCTCATGAGAACTAGAAACTTGGAAGATTTAAAAATGCAGCAGGTTTAATTGATTGCTCAGTACTGGGTGGTGTGTTAGCGTGGTTGTGTGCAGCCTTGGGTCAAAAGGAACACTGACAGGTGGGTTTGATCAGAGAGAGCTGGGGTGTGCGGGTTTTTTTTAACTCCAAGACATGCTGTGTGCGCTTGCTGAGATGTGCAAAGCCCCGACAAGTTGCTGTTTTTCGGTGGGGTTCCGTCACATACTAGCATATCGCAGTTGCACAGTTAACGTGGATTTGGAACGCTTCCCCCCAAAGATTGCGTACCTTTTGCAGGAAGGAAAGTGATTGGGAAACACATTGGAAATGTGGGATGAGACTTGATGAACCCTCATTTAACCTCCCCAGGAACAAATCAAGATGAATGCTTATTAAACTGGTGATCTGGAAGCGCTCTGTTTTTGTTTGGGGGGGGGAGGGAGACAACAAATGATGTAGGTCAGAGTCCACGGTTCCCTTGACCGACTACATTCTTTCTGCGACACCCCTGTGAGGCTCAGGAGCCCAGTTATGTCCCCCCCCTTGCCTGCAGAGCTGGCCAGCCCCTCACCCTTTTCAAACACCCTCCCTTGGGGAGTGTTCCCTCAGCCTCCTCTCTTCCCCCCTCTCCTTGAGAGTCCTCTGAACAGCCACTGCCCCTGGATCTCTGAGCTGCCCCTCTTGCCCCGAAGGAAGGTGCCTCCTCACCCTGCCCCACAGGGGCCTGGGACTTGTCTGTCCATTCCCAACAGCAAGGGGAGGTGGGCTGGCTGGCTGGGCTCCCTCACCCACTTGCTGGCTTACTCCAAGGCTGCCTCAACTCCTGGCACCCAGCCCCGCCTGGCCAGCCCCAGACGCGCCTGGGGAGCTTGTCTCCACCCCCACTGTTCAGCCCAGACACTGAGATCCAGCGCCGAGGGCCTTCTGGCGGTTCCCTCACTGCGAGAAGCAAAGCTACAGGGAACCAGGCAGAGGGCCTTCTCGGTAGTGGCGCCTGCCCTGTGGAACGCCCTCCCAGCAGAGGTTAAAGTGATAAACAACTATCCTACATACAGAAAATACCTGAAGGCAGCCCTGTTTAGGGAAGTTTTTAACTTGTGATTTTGATGTATTTTAATATTTGTTGGAAGCCGCCCAGAGTGGCTGGGGAGACCCGGCCAGATGGGTGGGGTACAAATAAAAAAATATTATTATTATTATTATTATTATTATTATTATTATTATTATTATAGCCAGGGCTGCTGCAACAAACAGCTGTGCAAGCCTTGGGGAGGCAGAGATGTGAAAAAGGTATCAGAGGAGAGAGGGAAGGGAAGAGGGACTGAGGCCAGTGCTACCCGCGGCACCCCTGACCACCATTCAAGGCACCCCAGGGTGCCATGGCACCCTGCTTGAAAACCACGGATGTAGGTTAAGACATCTTTTGTTTCTCCTCTGTTTCCTGCCAAGCCCAGACACCTCTCTCTCTGCTTGTGTTTCTTCCTTCATTGCAGTTTTTTCAGAAGGTCGCAGACTGGGAGAAGAAGATTGTGGAAGGTAAGAAGTCTCCTTCCAGGCCCCCAGCTCCTTCCCTTGGGCGCAGGCGTTGCCAAGCTGGTCGTGGGAAGAAGGGAGAATTTCCATTCCGTTTGCATCCCAAGGCGATCCTGCCTCATTCGCCCTTGGCGAGAAGCGACAGGAGAAGGAAAGCGCAAGCCTCTCGTTGAGATCTGCGCTTCTCCCATTTTCTTCGGGGTAAAAATTCTATCCGGCAAAATCACATACAAATCTGTATACCGGAATAAATTCACACTTGAAATACAGCCTTGGTGGTGGCTCACCTAGTGCCCTTGCCACATATGTTTAGGTGCCAGGCAAAAACATTCTCCTTTTTAATCAGGCCTTTAGGGCTTTTAACTATCCATGGCCTTTTAGCATGGATAGGGGACTTTAATTTAGATTGGGGGGTGGCAGGGGTGGCGGTGGCTTAAAATATTGTAATTCCCGGTAATTTTCGCGATTTCAGGGTAGTCCATCAGAAACCAGGAAGAGAGGAACTTTAATAAGGAATGGGATAAATTTACAAATTACCTAAGGGAACACTGCAAACAACTAAAAACTTTAGTTACAGGTAGATAGCCGTGTTGGTCTGTCATAGTCAAAACAAAATAAAAAAAATCCTTCCAGTAGCACCTTAGAGACCAACTAAGTTTGTTCTTGGTATGAGTTTTCGTGTGCATGCACACTTCTTCAGATACATGCATGCATGCACACGAAAGCTCATACCAAGAACAAACTTAGTTGGTCTCTAAGGTGCTACTGGAAGGAACTAAAAACTTTGGCAGGATTTGAGTCATGCTTGTGTTGTACTGTAAACTAAGGCAAAAATGGATTATTTTAAGAAAAATAGAGAAAATATATGGTGCACAGTTGAAAAAAGATTGAAAATGGAAACCATGGAAGGGCGGAGGGAACTCCACGGATTCAGAGAATCCTAAATGTTAATGGTTATGTTTAGTGTTTGAATTTAAACACGTAGTGTAAAACTGAATTTAAAAAATTAATAAAATAAAATATTGCAATTCCCTGGGAGTTGCCGTAGCAAAAAAGTGACTAATCAATTTAATGTACCGTCATCATGATCACCACCACCATCATAATATATAATCATTATTATCATAAAATTTCACATGGACTTTTTAAAAAAAGAAAGAAAGAAAAGGAACTAATAGGAACCAAAACGGATAGATTTGCCCATTGCTATTTACCAGCCAAGAGAAGTCTGGGAGACGCTGCTTTGTGGTGGATCTGGTTATTTTTTAGGGGGCAGCTGCCCCCATCTCATGAACACGGATTGATGGCAGGGGTGGAGAAGGGCCAGACATTTCATCCCCCCACTGCTCAATAAGCCATCGGTTATTTGTTCTTTGAGCCTTTAATATTTTTTTATTAAGCGTTCCCCATAACTCAGTCAAATTGCAACGACAGAAGATACAGATGGAATAAGTAAAAAAACAGAAGAAAGAAACGAAGCGAGGATAGAAATAAAGGAAAGAGGGAGGGAGGGAAGAGCAAGTGTTTGCGTTTCACGAGACACCACCAATCCAATGGACTTTGCCGCCCTGTTTCTGACACATGAGAAACAAACTGAGGGCTGGCACGTCCCCACCAAATTTGGTTTTATTTGGTACTGGTTACTACATACCAAGGGACCCAGGTGGCGCTGTGGGTTAAACCACAGAGCCTAGGGCTTGCCGATCAGAAGGTTGGCGGTTCGAATCCCTGCGACGGGGTGAGCTCCTGTTGCTCGGTCCCAGCTCCTGCCAACCTAGCAGTTCAAAAGCACGTCAAAGTGCAAGTAGATAAAAAGGTAAACGCCATTTCTGTGCGCTGCTCTGGTTCGCCAGAAGCGGCTTTGTCATGCTGACCACATGACCCGGAAGCTGTACACCGGCTCCCTCGGCCAGTAAAGCGAGATGAGCGCTGCAACCCCAGAGTTGGACACGACTGGACCTAATGGTCAGGGGTCCCTTTACCTTTTACTGCATACCAATCTCCATTACTGCTAGTCCTCTTTGTTCCTGCAGGGGAACAAGAATCCTTATTTTTATTTTTCATTTTGTTTGGCTTTTGATCAAACCTCTTCACGTCCCGAAGTCATATCCAACCATATCTTATGGGTCTATAACAGGAAGTTGCCACCTGCTTTGTTGTGAACTCTCTTGATTACTTAATAAAGTTCAAAAGAAAGAAGATAAATTCACCATGACAAAACTGCAGAAGGGTGTCATTAACTGGGAGCAGGAGTCCCAGGGTGGCGTAACGGTTAGAGTGTTGGACTTTGACCTGGGAGAGCAGGGTTCGAATCCCCACTCAGCCACAAAACTCACTGGGTGACCTTGGGCCAGTCACCGTATCTTAGCCTAACCTGCCTCCAGAGCTGGACGATATATCTATGTATCATCCAAAACCGTTTTGAGGTCCATATCATGATACTGGTTTTTGACCTAGCAATATATTGCGAATCATGGTTTGCGTGTGTGCGCGTGTTTGCTATGCAAAAAGGACAATAAATCAGAATATCACTGATGTTTAGCTGGTCATCTATCACAATGTTGATCTATCACAGCGGGTGGCACTGTGGTCTAAACCACCAAGCCTCTTGGGCTTGCCGATCAGGAGGTCGGCGGTTCGAATCCCCACAACAGAGTGAGCTCCCGTTGCTCTGTCCCAGCTCCTGCCAACCTAGCAGTTCAAAGCATGCCAGTGCAAGTAGATAAATAGGTACCGCAGCGGCGGGAAGGTAAACAGTGTTTCTGTGTGCTCTGGTTTCCGTCACGGTGTTCCGTTGCGCCAGAAGCAGTTTAGTCCTGCTGGCCACATGACCCGGAAAGCTGTCTGTGGACAAACGCCAGCTCCCTCGGCCTGAAAGCGAGATAAGCGCCACAACCCCACAGTCGCCTTTGACTGGACTTAACCGTCCAGGGGTCCTTTACCTTTACCTATCACAATGTTGGGAACCAGATATCCCCCAGCCTTACCTACCTCAGCGGGTTGTGGCGAGGATGAAATGGGGAGGAGGAGAATGATGAACATCCCCTTGAGATCCTCGGAAGATAATGGTGGTCTAGAAATCTAATAAAGCCTTTTCTTCCCATCGCAGGTATCAAGCGCAAGGTGTTTGGCAGGCTACCAGATGGAGTCGCCCAGAGGGCTCCCGGGAGCTCTGTCCGCCAACTGCTGTGCGATGACGTGGCCTGCAAGGTGTGTGAGCGAGCAGCTCAGGAGGCCTCGCAGCTGATGAGCGGCGGCAGAGCAGGCGGCTACAGTTTTCCCAGCTTCCGGGCCTCGCTCTCCCATGGGCCTTGTGTGGGGCGCCGGCTCCAGCTTGACACTCCCGATTCCTTCCCACAGAGTGCCAGCGCGCCTGACCCCATCTCTAGAGGTGCTCCCCTCCCCCCGACAAGATCAGCCTCATGCGGCGGGCCTCTACGTCCCCCCAGCTTCCCGGCGGAGGATGGGGAGCAAACCTTCTCCGTCGCAGAGCGTGTTTCCGAGGGTTCGAGGGGAAGCAGCCGCCGTTCTGGTGACCTAGTCGAACAGGAGGAAGAAGTCCTCCTCGTCTCTTCCACTACGCATGAGACGTCGCAGATGAGCTGGACGGAGTCTGTTTCCAGCCTGTCCGAGTTGTCTTTCAGCAGCTTGGAGGGCGGCACATCTTGCAGGTGCGGCCGGGTTCCCCGTAAACTGCGGCAGCGCCGTAGGGACTCCAGCTGGGTCAAGAGCTCTAGGGGGTCCCAGACGAGCGTCCGAGACACAGAGAGCTTCTTTCTCCGGATGAGAATGTACTCGCAGAGCTCGCCCAGTGAGGCCAGCCATGGCAGGGGACGCAAGACGATGGCACCCCGGGAGGGAAGGAGGGAAGCCCCCCGTAGCGTGACGGACCCATCTTCCAGCAGGGCCCAAGCGTTCACGTTTACAGCAGCTGACATCTCCTTTCTGGACAAGGCCGTGGTAGCAAGCTTGGAATCGCACCTGCTGGGGAAGAAGGTGCAGCACCTTCTGGGTCTGCCCCCAGCCCTCCTCAGGTCCCTCCGAGGCTTCGTGCCCTCTGCTCCACGCCCTGCGCCCCGGCGGGGCCCTGTGGGTGCTACTGTGGTGACGGTCCCTCAAGCCCTCTCCTTTGTGGCTGAGAGTGCAAGGAAGAGGCTGGAGCTCCACCTGAAGAAAATGGTCCAGATGAAGCATTGGCAGATGCCCCAGAAGGTGCAGGAGGCCCTCAGGCACATGAAGCCACCTTCACAGCCTAGAGAGACGGCTGCATTCCCTCCGAAGAAGAGGACGCCGGACTCCTCCAATAAGCTTGCAAAGGAGAGTTGCTCGGTGCTGAGCTGTGCCTGGAAGCAGCAGGAGTTGCAGAGGAACTTGGCCAAGAGGGCCCTTGAGATGCAGCTGGGTGGGGCTGCTCCTAAAATCCAGCAGTTTCGGAAAGCCTCCCCTCCAGCCCCGAAGCCTGCGCTCCCCAAAGTCATCCTGCCCGGGTTGAGACCTCCAGAGCCGAGATCCCAGCAGATCCACTTCCTGGACCTGCAAGTTCTCAGTCACATCCAGCTCAACATTACCCACAAGAAGTTGACCTATCGCTTGGGGCTGCCCACACTGTACCATAGGTCCCTTGCCCAGCTGTTGCCGGATGCTGTGTTTCCAACGCCCACCTCCTCCTTGCCCAGAAGATCCGCAGCGTTCGGCTTCGCCCCGACACAGATTCGGTTCCTCTGTCCGAAGGCCCGGGAGGAGCTGGAGTGGCATGTCAAAAGGAAGGCTCTGCAACACGCCTGGGGGCTCCCAGGGCTCATTCAAAGGTCCCTCCGGATGCTCCTGTCAACCTGCCATCAGGTTCGCCCCAGGAACGCCAGGGCTGGTAAGGTGTCCATTTCCACACCTGAGCTCCCCTTCCTCAGCAGGGCCATCCAGAGGGAGCTGGAGAAGAATGTGCAGAAAAGGATCATCCACCAGCGCTGGATGCTGCCCCAGAGGGTCCTTGACTCCATGAGGCTCCTCTACCCACAGGGTCAGCTTGGCAAGAGAACGGGCCCCATGCCCTGTGCCGTCGGTCAGCAGAGAAGGCAGAAGGCCCAGAGGATGGTTGCTCCAGCCCCACCGCTGCTCCTGCCCACTCAGCTGGCCAAGACTCAGGTGGTCCTGCGGTCCCACCTTGCAAAGAAGAGCCTGGAGGTGAGCTTGGAGGTCTTCCCTGCTGCTGTCAGAGTCTCCTGGAGATACATGCTCCTGGTTCTGAGGAGGCCTCTCCCCAAGGTGATCCATCCAGGCCACAGGCCTTTGCTGCCGCGCAGACCTTTGCCTCTCTTGGCGATCGCAGAGCAGGTGAGCCGGATCGAAGTGGCGGTGAAATGCAGCCACCTGGCATCCTTGTGGGGGCTGGGCACCCGCTACACAGAGGCGCTTAGGGCAATGAGGGCCCCTGCACCTCCCAGGTGGAGAAGGACAGCCTTCACCTTCAGCGGAGTGCAGCTGACGATCCTTCCGCGAGCGGAAGCAGAAGCTCTAGAGCGTCACATCGGCAGGAAGAGGCTCCAGCACGAGTGGGGGATCCCACTCCTTGTCCAGAGGTCGCTCAGGTACCTCGTATGTGAGCCGCCTCCTCTGCTTCCCCTGAGGCAGGCGGGGGTCCCTGCCCGTGTCCTGGTGCAGGACTTGCTCCTCCCGCAGAGCTTCCGCAACCGCCTCGAATTGCACGTGCAGAAGATGAAGCTGCAGCGCCTTTGGGGGCTGCCAAGGAGGGTGGCGGAGTCTCTGAGGATGCTCCGGCCGGAGCTCAAGCCTGCTGCCCACCGGCAGAAATCGCCTGCTGAACTGGTGGCCAAAAGCACGCCCAGGAAAGATGGGCCTGAAAGCCGCCCTGTATCCCCCGCCGTGGGTACCCTCTGCATCGACTGCCGCCAAAGGAAAGCAGGTGCAGTGTCCCGGGGTTTCCCCGGCGTGGGATACCAGAATCTGGAGAAGATCAGGGTCCACTCAGCCAAGAAGTCCATGGAGGTGCATTGGGAGATTTTCCCGGCCGTCGCTGTGAGCTCTTGGAGACGAGCAGTTTTTATGTCCAGGCAGCCTCTGCCCAAGCGGGTTCTCCGTGGCGAGAAGCCCTTGCAGCCCCGGAAGCTCGTCCTGACCTTTGTGCTGGCCGAAGACGCCAAGAGGATCGAGGTGTCTGTGCAGCGTTACCTCCTGAGCTCCCTCTGGGGGCTGGGCCAGAAGTACGTTGAGGCCCTGAGCGCAATGGCCCCTGCGCCGCACCCGCAACTCCCCAGATACAGAAGGGCTTCTCTCGGGTTCTCCCAGGTCCAGGCTCTGTTTCTCCCCCAAGAGGACCGGGAGTCCTTGGAGCGACACGTGAGAAAGAAGAAGCTCCAGCATGAGTGGGGCTTCCCCGCCTCCATCCAGAGCTCTCTCAGGGCTTTCATGCAAGGTCCCCCCCTGCCAGGACAGGTGCCGCTTCCAGGGGCTTCCAGCAGAACCAAGATCTGGGTCCAGACGCTGCACGGGGAGTTCTTGTTTCTTCCTCGCAGCACCCGCATGCGCCTGGAGCACCACATCCAGCGGCTGAAGCTCCAGAGGCAGTGGGGTTTGCCCAGGAGGATCCTCAAATCAATGCAGTTGCTGTTCCCGGGGAAGAATATGCTGCCGGAGGGAAGCTCTTTGCGGGAGCCCAGCTCTGGGGCTGGTGCCAAGCCATGGACAGTTGGCGCCAAGGGTTTTGAGCCTGTCAGGGAGAAGGGCAGAAGGATGGTGGGCGCATCGGTCGCGCATTCTGCCAAGCTGTGCGTCCCACTGGAGGGCATGTCTCTGGAGAAGCTGCAGCTTCACGTGACTAAGAAGAGTTTGGAGGTGCACCTAGGAGCCTTCCCTGCTGTGCCCAGACGCTCCAGGCAAAGGGCATCACTGTCCCTGAGCCAGAATCTCCCCAGGCTGATCCATCCCGGCTCGGCGACATTGAGACCCCGCAGCTCTTGCCTCTTGTTCAGTGCAGATCAAATGGGTCAGATTGAAATGGCTGTGCAGCACAACTACCTGGTCTCCCTGTGGGGGCTGGGGACACGCTACGTGGAGGCGGTGGCCGCGATGGCCCCCCGGCCGCCCTTCCGAACTCCGGCCAGGCGCAGAGGGGCCGCCTTCGAGTTTTTGGCAGTGGAGACGCTGTTCTTCCAGGCGGTGTCCAGAGAGGAATTGGAGCTGCACATCAGGAAGAAAAGGATCCAGCACATGTGGGAGTTCCCTGCTCTTGTGCAGAGGTCGCTCTGGGGCTTTATGCAGGGACCACCCAGGCTGCCTGGCCTTCCCAAGACCAGCGTTCAGATCTGTGTACTGCATCAGGAGCTGCTTTTCCTTCCTCGGGGCGTGTGCAGGCTCCTGGAATTTCACATTCAGAGGAGGAAGCTGCAGCGGAGGTGGGGTTTGCCACGGAAGGTCCTGGCCTCCCTGCAGCCCTTCCTCCCCACTGCTCCCCCAGGAAGGGCTCTGCTTCCTCAGAGCGGCAAGGAAAAGAAATTGACAAAGGCAGAATTCAGCACCGCGGGATCCCGGGCGGCCGATGCGAGGCGGAGGAAGACCTGCAATGTTCCCCCGGTGAAGATGCAATGCATGGAGAGCTCCACCAGAGCTACTCTGGAGACCCATCTCAAGAAGAAGGCTCTGGAGAGCAAATTCCAGTTGATGGTGGGCTATAAGGCACCTGCCGGCCCCATCAGACGAGCCCCTCTCCCTAAACCTCCTTCCCTTCCCTCAGGGGTGAGACCCAGAAGGCCCCTCCTGCTTTTTGTGGAGCAAGAGGCTCTGCTGAAGATCCAGCTGAACATCAAGCAGAAGCATCTCACGTGTCTTTGGGGCCTACCCAGTTTGCAAATCAAATCCCTGAGCAAGATGTACGGGGAAGTTCCTGGGCGGCCGCTGGCAGGAAAAGTCGCCACAGCCGGAAGCCGGAGAGAAACACCCAAGGGCCCTGTAGCAACAGGCCTTAAACCCTGGAGGTGGGGGGCACCTTTCCTCACACAGGAGGCCTCGGATCTTCTGGAGATGCACATCCTGCGGAAGAAGCTACAGCATAAGTGGGGCTTGCCAGCCACAATACAGAAATCCCTCTCTGCATTTCCCCGGTCCCCCTCTAAATTGCAAAGGTCTCCAACCCGTGCAGTAGAAGTGAGGATCGTGACAACCCAGCGCCTGGTCTTCCTGGATCCCGTCACAGCGGGGCGCCTGGAGGCCCACGTGAAGAGCCGGACTGCAGCACACCGATGGGGCCTTCCCAAAGTCGTCCAGGAGTCGCTCAAGGGGTTTCTGCCTCCTGGGTCTGCTCCCCAAGCTGATCAGGCACGAACCCCACTACGCATCTGCAGCGAAGGCCTCCAAGCCCCTCTGGGCACTCGTGATCAGGGCCTCCCGGCAGTTGCATCTCCTTCCCAAGCCGACCAGACGCAAACCCCACTATGCACCTGCAGCAAAGACCTCCAAATGCCACTGGGCCCAGATGGCCAGGGCCTCCAGGCAGGTGGAGGAGAGGCCCAGAGCCCGTTGGAGAAGCAGGTGGAAAGTGAACGGCAACTCCTACCCAGAGCAGGAGGGCAATCTTCAGAGCTGTCTCCAGGAGAGATGCAACTGGAAACCTCACAGCATGGAAGAGAGGCTCCAAAGACAGAATTAGACCGGTTGCCATCGGTAACAACATGCCTTACAGACGAGGCCAGGGAAAGTCTTGAATTCCATGTAAGGCGCAAGAGGGTCCAGCACGGCTGGAGCCTGCCGTCCAGCGTGCAGAGATCCCAGCGGGCCTTTGCCCCACCTCCCCCTGAGGCACAAGGGCCTGCAAAGGCTAGAGCAGTAGTCCTCGTCACCCCTGAGAAATCGGGGGGCCAAGGAAAAGGGGGCGCAGCTGCCCACCCACCACAATCTATGATGGAGGTGATGATTCCTCGCCGGATCCTGCGTTTTCTGTGTCCGAACGTAAAGGATTGCCTGGAAACCCACGTGAAGGGGTGGGCCACGGAGCACAGGTGGGGGCTTCCCCGGATGTTTCGGCGTTCCGTGAGGTCGGCTCCTCCTGCTCAAGAGAAGTCCAGTGCGGGAGAAAAAAAGCATTCCCATTCTGAGGCAGAAGAGTCGACGGGGACCCTCCATGCTGGAGAAAGCAAGCGTCCCGTGCGATTCTCAAAACGTGGCCATGGCTCGCCCCAGCAGCAGGAAATCCATCCCCATTCTGAGGGTGAAGAGTCGCTCCGTCTTGTCCATGCTGGAGAAAGGAGGTCTCCTGTACGATTCTCAAAACACCACCACGACTCGCGCCAGCTGCAAGAAACCCATTCCCATTCTGAGGGTGACGAGTCCCTGGCGCTGCAGTCACCCAAGAAAGCATCCCTTCACAAGCCAAAGGGTCATCAGAGGAAGCAACGGCCGGCCAGAAACGTGGGCACGGCTGCCGAAATCTCGCCCACGCTGAAGCCACGTTTCCTCACGGACGAGGCCTTGCAGCTGCTCGAGTTCCACATCATACACAAGAGAATCCAGCATGCCTGGGCCGCCCCGTCTGTTTTGCAGAAGTCCCTCGATGCCCTGGCCCCGTTTGCCCTCCGCCAGGGAAAGGGCGCACCCAAGACACACCGTTGGGGTGGAGCAGAAGTGAGGACCATCGCCAACGATCTCTCGTTCCTTAAGCCAGACACCAAGGAGCGCCTGGAGGCCCACATTAGGACCTTGACTGCCAGGCACAGGTGGGAGATCCCCAAACGGGTTCAGCAATCCCTGAAGACCTTTATGGGCTTCAGGCCCCCCTCCCGATCTGAAGTGGGTCTCTTCCCTTGCCAGTGCAGATCCTGGCAGGCGGCCGCAGGCGGTTATCAGACGAGTGACGACGACAACAAAGGCTCTCCTCAAGGAACGGAGGGCAGGAGGAAGGCGACCAAGAAGCGAAAGGTCCTCTCGCAAGGGCAGCGAGGAACACGTGGGGGGCATGAAGCGAATGTTTTCTTATTTCCCGGGGTGAGGCTACCGTTCCTCCAGCACGAGGCCCAGAATGTTCTAGAATTCCACATCCAACGCAAGAAGCTCCAGCATGCCTGGGGCCTGCCCTCGGCCGTGCTCAGGTCCCTGCAGGCATTCGCCCCTCTTCCCCTCGAGTCGCACAAGAAAAGGCCACCAAGGAAGATTGTGGCCCATCAGATTCCATGGGAGGAAGGAGACGTGCAGACTGTTACCCGGAGCCTCTCCTTCCTCAGCCCAGAAAGGAAGGAACACCTGAACGCCCACCTGAGGCGTATGATTGGGAAACGCAGGTGGGGCCTTCCAGAACGTGTCCAGCAGTCGCTGAGGGCCTTCCGGCCTTCTAGGCCCGCTTCCCAACCTGAACTGGGTCAGTCACGGCAGCCCTCGCCTCCTCCCTCAAACTCCCCCCAGGATGCGGCCGATTCAGAGACTGAAGGCGGCAGCCAGTGGGCTTCTGGGACGGAAGGAGACAATGAAGACGACTCCGGCAGAGAGGCAACGGGGAAACTCCGCCACAGGAGAGAAGCAGCAGCTGCAGCTGCCCGTGCCAATGTGTCAACTTTCTTCTCTCCCGAGGGGTTGTCTCCTTTCCTGCCGCACGAGGCCCAGAATGCTCTGGAGTTCCACATCCGGCACAAGAGACTCCAGCATTCCTGGGGCCTGCCCTCCGCCGTGCTGAAGTCCCTGCAGGCATTCGCCCCTCTCCCCCTTGAGCCACACGAGAAAAGGCCACCAAGAAAGAGCGCAGCCCATCCGTTTCCCTGGGAGGAGGAAAAAGTCGGAATTATGACTCGGGGGCTGGTGTTCATCAACTCGGAGGCGAAGGAGCGTCTGGAAGCGCATGTGAGGAGTCTGACTGCAGGGCACAGGTGGGGCCTCCAAAAGCATGCTCAGGAAGCCATGAGAGCGTTTCAGCTTCCCAGGCCCCCTTCTGTTGTAGAAATGGGGCTGGAAACTCAGCCCTATGGCTATCAAGAGGCCTTTCGTATCAGCTCCCCGTTTGAGCTGGAGGTGGAGAAGCTGTCGGCAGCTGCCCCATCTGCCACAAGCATAAGCTGTGAAAGAGAGTTGCCTTTCCTTGCTGGCCATCTCCAGGACTTTCTGGAGTTCCACATTCAACGCAAGAAGGTCCAGCATGATTGGGGCCTCCCAGCCACCATCCAGAGGTCGCTGCGTGCATTTGCTCCCGTTCCCCGGGGACTACAGGAGAGTCCTCTGCCCGGCACAGGAACGAGCATCGCTGCAGCAAGAGCGAAGGGCGTCGCCGCAGGAACAAGAGCAGGCGCCAAGAAAGGACCGGTAGGCAAGGAGGTCCAAGTTGGCGCCAGACAGCTGCACTTCTTGCATGTAGGCACAAAGGAACATCTGGAGAAACACATCCGGGGCCTGAAAGCGGAGCACCGATGGCACGTTCCCAAAGTGGTTCAGGAGTCGGCGAGGGCGTTTAATCTTCGTGCTCATGGACCACAGGAGGAAGAGGAGGAGGAGGAGGTACAGCTGTCCACATATGACCAGACCCTCGACACGTCAGACACCCCGTTTAAGACGGAAACAGAACTAGAATCCAGCTCGAGTTGGGAAGATATACGCACCTACCACGCAGAGCTTTTTTTCGAACCAGGAGAGGCGTCATGGGTGGAGACAGAAGAGCCGTCCCTCTGCCTCTGTGTAAGAATGTGGCCCCAGGAGGCAAGGGGCGGCTGGGAGGCTGGGAGAGAAGCTCCCCGCAGGAGCCCGTTGCAGGAGGAACCTTTGCAGGGATCTTGGTTGAAGAAGCCCAGACAAGCGCAGCGCTCAAGGATCCCTGGCAGGATGCAGGAGCCTGGGGTCTCCCCTCTCCCGCAGACCCCTCGCAGACCCCCAAAGTACGTACACAATGCCGGGCGTCGGCCGGAGAGGAAGCCCAGCTCCCAGAGGGTGAGATATACCTGCGGAAGAATCACTCACCCGGCAGCACGCTCTTCAAATACATCCCTTGGGAAGAGGAAGAAGAAGAAGACGGCGAGGGTTCCATGGCAGCCGGAGGGTAGCTTTGAAGAGATGACAGACGACAGCCACCTTCCACCTGGGCAGCTTGCGCTGTTGCCAAAGGGCTCTGAAGCTGGCTGGGAGCACAGGAAGGGTTGCGAACTACCCAGCTGCTCTTCTCCGTCCCATTTTTCGAGAGAGGCCACTGCCGCCGCCACCTCCTCCTCCTCACAGTTGGCAGCAGAGCAGAAATGGCAGCAGCAGGAGGAAGAGGAAGGTGCAGAAAATGGCCAAGAGGCCGAGGGAGGCTCCTGTTCTCTGCTCTCAGAGGATATTGAGCAGGTTCCTGGTCCATCCTCGGGAGAAAGCACCAGGGATGCTTCTCTGCCAGAGCAAGAAGCCACCGAGGCAAATCTCAGGCCTCTGCAGGGGACAGAGCAGCAAAGCCGTCTTTTTGCCTCCCAACGGGCCTTCCGGGAGCAGGCATACGCCGTCGAACCCCAGTCGTCCTACGAGGACGTGGTGGCCAGAAACTACAGGACGGCAGGCAGCATCCGCCAGGTAAAGTCAAGGAGCGGCCTGCGGACGGGAGGAAGGAAGGTGGGCTGGGGCAGGGAGAAGACGATGGACTTGCCCAGCCAGACCACGGGAGATGCTGACTGGTCCACCGACACAGGGCGCCAGGCATCTTCCGCCACCAGGGAGCTAGGAAGATGGTCCTCCGAGTCCCTGTGCCAGGAATGCCTCAGCCTGAAATCTGCCTCCTGGAAGGAAGGGAGCGAGGAGGACTCTGCGGGAACCCTGCTCCATCAAGGAGCCCGAAGAATGGGGGAGGGCACGGAGGCCTCGAGCGACAGCCCCAAAGACTCCGAGTGGCAAGTGCTCCCTGCGTCTCCAAATGAAGGCTTCCAGAGGGACCCCTCCCCTGGTTTGCCACTACAGATGGACGACGAAGAGGCGCTGGAAGGAAGGGAGGAGCAGGCCACCTCGTCCGGCTCCGAGGAGCAACAGCCTGTGTCGATGGGGAGTATGTCCCAGTTCAGCACTGAGTGCGAGTGGGAACAGGTGGGAGATTGGGACAGCAAGGAGGAAGGATTTGTGAGAATTGACTGGCAGGTGAAAGAGGAGGAGGAGGAGGAAGGAGGAGGAGGCAGCAGCGGCAGCAATTGGCCGGGTGCAGGCAGAGAAGCGATGGGGAGCCGCAGGCATGAAAATTCCCCGACAGACAGCCGTTCCGTGGCGTCCCTGAAGAAGGCGAGACCTTCCCAAACGGCCTTGCTTTGGGAGGCAAGATTCGCCCTGAGTCATATGGCAACGGAATCGGCTTCTGAGCACCTCTCTGCGCCACAGCAAGCAATAGCAGGAGAGGTTACGGAAGGGATGATGCCCCTCGGGCGACCCCCTTCACCCGCCACCAGCCTGGGATCCGGGGAGCGAAGCCGCTACTCGCAATTCGTAGACACGACACCTCCTGATGAGAAAGTGACCCTCCTTAGTAAGATCTTGGAGAAGAAACTGTCCTTGGATAAAGGGTTGCGGGTCCTCAGACATCCCGGCGAGAGGCAAAGCAAGCAGGAGAATTCTGGGTTTTAAACGGGAAGATTGCATATTGTCATATTCACCAATAAATGCCTAGCTCATTAGCGCTGTGTTCTGGGGACTCCCATGTTTGCAATGCACCTGTTCCTGGCATGCCACTTTCTCAACAGTTAGTTCTGCATTTCTAAAAAATCTGTCTCTTAGTGGCAGCGCCTACACTTTGGAACTCTCTGCCAATTGATACCAGGCAGGCACTCTTTTCGGCGCCTGCTAAAAACATTTTTGTTCACACAAGCGTGCCCAGATGTTTAAAAAGTTGATGTGAATTTTAATCCCTTTTTAGTCTGTTGTTAGTTTCAATTTTGGAAAACTTGAGTTATTTTTTCTTATTGAGAATTCTCATTTTATCTGTTTTTTTGTAAGCTGGTTTGAGCTTTTGGGTTGTTTCTGCCTTTTCACAATCAAGCAGTGTATAAATTTGATGAAATAAATAAAAATGAACTCTTCAGGGCTGCTGGCGGACACCAAGGTCACAAACCACTCACAGGTGACCCTACAGCAGCCTTCTCCAACCCGGTGCCCCCCCCAGATGTTTGGGATCACAATTCCCATCATGCCAGCTACCATCCACTCATAGTTCCCATCTCAGAGCCAATGTTTTCCAGTGCAGCTGTGCTGCAAAACATGGATATGTGGGTTTTTGTATGTTTTACAAGGGATCCTCTACCATCATAGGTAATCATAGGTCACCTCTGTCTCCACAGGTGTGTTTTGATGGTGCTTTTATTCTTCTCCTATGTAAGCATCATGCAGATCAATGCTTCTTGTGGCACTGGCAAGCCCAGTACTGACTGTCAGGGGGCCTGGGCTTCCCCTCTTTGCTGGCCGTTCGAAGAATGAGTCCGAGCCATAAAGCTTAAATGCTTTATTCTAGGCTAATTACTTACAAGAGCACATCGTAAACATGTCTCATCCATCACTCTCAGAATCCGGAAGTGCACCACTGCGATTTTCCCGCCAGGAAGCCCATCTGGGAAAACGAAAGCACCGTGTCCTTCTCTTCTTTCCTTCCCCTTGTACGTTGCGAGGGCTCTGCCTGCTTGGCTGAAGCCCTCCCACTGCTTCCCCCTCTCTACTGCTTTTGCCAGAGGGGGAGGAGGAATCGGTCGTCAAGATAGGGGGCTGCTCTCTATAGCCACTCAACGCCGGGCTGGAAGGGGTAGGCAGCCCCCTGACACTGACATTTTGCAATGAAGACAGATTCAGGGCAGATAAAAGAAAGTCCTTCATACAGCACATAATTTAACTCTGGAACTCCCTGCCACAGGAGCACCGATGGCCACCAACCTAGGTGGCTTTAAAAGAGGACCAGACAAGTTCATGGAGGAGAAGGCCGTGTGCATGGCCTGGTATCAGAGGCACTATTTATAGGGAAGATGAGTGGAGAGAGCATACCATAGTTGCCTGTGGGATGCCACAAGCAGGACATGAGTGCATCTGCTTGCCAGGTGGGTTTGGAGGGGAGGCATCTGTTGCCTATGCTCTGGCAACGCTGCCTCTGAAGACGGTTCAGCTGGTGCAGAATTCAGCTGCCAAGGTTTCTCAACGGTGCAGGACGGTTTGAGCATGTTGCACCGATCCTGGCCCAACTGCATTGGCTGTCCATTAGTTTCTGTGCCCAGTTCAAAGTGCTGGGTTTGGACCTCTAAAGCCTTGAATGGCTGAGGACTGCAGTACCTCAAGGACCGACTCTCCCCATATGAACCAACCCATCATCTGAGGCCCTTCGTTGGGTGTCTCCTCCACCAGAAGTCCGGAGGGTGGCAACGCAAGAGCAGGCCTTTTCTGCGGTGGCTCCCCGCTTGTGGCACGCTGTCCCCAGGGAGGTTTGGCTGGAGACTTCATTACATAAAAATATCCCCCTTCTCCCAGGCCTTGGGGCTAATTAAACAATTCATGGCCTTTTAAACTGTGTATTGGGGGTCCCAGAAAGAAGAGCGGTATGGTAATCCTCTGTAATAAAGTGCAAGTGTCTCTGCGTCCAGTCCCTGTGTCCGTCCCTGTGTCCTACTGCACATGTGCCCCACGGACACAGGGATTGGAGCGCAGAGACTTCGGGTGGCCAGGCGAAACTGCGCATGTGCCCCACGGGCACAGGGATTGGAGCGCAGAGACTTCGGGCGGCCGGGCTGTTGAAGCGGCGGGTGCGCGCTCGCGTGGACTTATTTCTAAGTGGCAGCGGCCGTTGCAAGTGGCGGCTGAGTTGGCCTGCCAGGGCCTGGCTGGTGCCAGTGCCGCCGCCGCGCTGCGCCTCCTGCGCTGCGCCTCCTGCGCTGCCTGCTGAAGGGCCATTCGGCACTGGCCGGGGCGCCCAAGTACATCGAGCACTTCAGCAAGTTCTCGCCGTCCCCGCTTTCCATGATGTTCTAGCGCCCGTTAATTTAACGGGCTTAAAGTCTACTAGTGTAATAATCATTTTTAAAAAACAGGATGATGGACTAGAGAGGCCTCATCCGGCATGACTCTTCTTACATTTTTCTGAAAGTTATGTACACAAGGAATTGGTTTCCTTGGAATGAAGCTCAGTAGAGATAGTGCTGTCTTTAGGGTATATGGTTTTATTGGAACAACCTGAGCATAAGCTAGGAAGGGCTCACAGCCTGAACAACTTCTGTCTTAGTCGCAGCACAGAGCAAGCAGGTCTCTGTGTCTCCATCTTCCAGCCTGCTCCCAGCTCAGCGCTCTCACATGATTCTTGACAAAACAAAATAAAAAAAATTCCTTCCAGTAGCACCTTAGAGACCAACTAAGTTTGTTCTTGGTATGAGCTTTCGTGTGCATGCACACTTCTTCAGATACACTGAAACAGAAGTCACCAGACCCTGATATATAGTGAGAGGGTGGGGAGGGGTATTACTCAGAGGGGTGGTGGAAATGGGTGAAAGGTTGATAGGTGTGGTAAACCTGTTGACGACTGTTAACGACTGTTAACATGATTCTTGGTTATTGTTCTCCTACCTAGCACTTAGGTGAGGGCCCACCCCTTTGTTCTATGGCACAGAGCAATTTATTTGGGCATGCTCATCGTGGTGCTTAACTAGTCAGCCAAAAAAAACCATCACCTAGACCAGTGGTGTCCAAAATCCGTTTCGGGGGCCTGCCGGTTGGTTTAATCCGGCCCCTGTGGCAGTTTATTCCCTGGGGCAAAATCCTAATAAAACCTCAACAACTTCAACCCTAAAAAGAAAGGTTAAGAACTTTGGTCGGCCCTCACGGCCCTTCACTTCATCAAATCTGGCCCTCTTTGAAAAATCTTTGGACACCACTGACCTAGACAAAGGGACCCCATTGGAAAGGTTTCCCTTACACATTCCACGCCCTCCAATACAGGATCCCAAGAACTGGAAGGGACGTGGGGCATCATCCAGGCTGAACCCCTAAATTCCTAACAATACTGTGCTGTTGCCCTTAGAAGGGCTTCCCTTATAAATCACAAATTCAAATGTAGCACTGTCTTTTATAGGATGTTAGAAAGCCAAAAGCTCAATAGCTGCCAAAAATAAGCCACGTTTGCCTTGCTCCCAGGAGGCGCCACACCTGATTTTGGAAAATCCAGGTCATTGTGTAGCTTAGAAGGTTTTGTTTCTCGTCTTTGCAAGTCAGACATTTCAATGGCCTGCTGCTCTCCATTTAAGGCTAGAGGGGCTGTTACCTGGCGGGGTCACCAGCCACAATGAAGTACTGCTGAAGCCTTGAGCCAATTCACACACGCATGTGAGCAGTGCAGTGTTCAAGTGGCTATTTGCAGCTGAACACTGGTGGGTGGCAATCCTCGGTGGCGCTTTCTGCTTGGCTTTGGTTTCACACAATCTGCAAGTGATCTGCTGGTGCTCGAGTGGTAAGTCATGTGTGAATATCCCATTACTCTTCCCCTGGGAAGGCGGCACAGCCGGGTGGGTAATAGGAGGTCAGGATCAGCTGAGGGCGGGCAGCCTGAGCTGCCTGCAGCTTTTTCTGGGTGATGCGATTTAGGGTCCCCATTGTAAGTCTGGGAGGAGGAAGAAGATAAGATAAGATAAGATTTCTTTATTGTCATTATAAAAGTACAATGTTGTACAAGTGCAATGAAATTGGATGCCATCCCATAAAAACAAAACAAAAAAGCACAAAATGACAAAAGACAAAAAACCACATTTTCAGCCGCACACACCCATCACAGCTCTCCAAGGTCATATTATCCGGTTACAGCATTTAAGATGGTTATAGCTCTTGGGCAGAAACTATTCAATCTATTTGTTCTTGATCTAATTGTTCTATATCTCTTGCCCGAAGGCAGTAGTGCAAAAAGACTATATCCCGGATGAGATGGATCCTGTAAAACATTGTTTACTTTTTTTAAGGCAACGGGAACTGTATAGTTCTTCCAAAGATGGGAGAGGAAGAAGGGGAAAAACCTGCACCGTCAGAAAGGAGGCTCCCCCAAGAGGGAAACGTGTGCTTGCAAATCTCTGTCCATGGTTGCTGCACTGAGAGGGACTACTCTGGGTCATCCGCTAGGCAAAGCTTTCAGGCAAAGAGGCTCATGGCTGCCAAAGCTGATGCCAGCTGGCTAGCTTGACTGAGACTTGGAAGCCTCTAAGCTGATGCCAGAAACTGCAGGGAACAGTTTCCTGAGGGCCAATTTTCTCTCCTTCGATCACAGCAGAGACCTAGTTTCCTAATGGCTAGTGTCCATGCACAAAACAACATGCACAAAAGCTGAATTTGGGAGAGATCAGGGGCGGGGTACTTACGCCAGCTTCTGGAGTCTGCAGTGCTGCTTCGCCAGTGAGACGCCCAGATGCCTGGCGCCCTCGTCTCCCAGGCTGTTCCCCCCTAAGCCCAGCTCCACCAGGCTCTCGTGGGATTCCAGGACGGAGGCCAGATCCTCACACGCCCCGGCTGTGAGACCGCAAAGGTGCAACCTGCAAAGGAAGACGAAGGGGGTTTGCGACTCCTGGAAAGACCAAACTGAATGAAGAGAAAACATGCAAAATAACAAATCTGAACGTCCCAAATGCCACACACAAAAAGAGTTTGGCTTGGTTATCTTTTGGCTGATCTTTTTCAAATTTATACATGAAGGTTATGCCCGTTTTAATTTCTTCAAATAGCTCAGTTGCTGCTGCATGAGACTTAATCTCAGGGCCATGGGTTTGAGCCCCAGGTTGGGCAAACGATGCCTGCATTGCAGGCGGCTGGATCAGGCATGCCCAACACGTCGATCACGATCGACCTGTCGATCGGAGGATTGGTTTTGGTCGATCAATTGATTGAGCAATCTATCGAGAGAAGCCCAGCATGCTCAGAATGGTTCCTCAGAGAGAGAAAGGGCTGGTTTGGGGGGGGGGGGAGAGAGAGAGAGAGAAGCCCAGCTATAAAACTATAAAAATATAGTTTAACTTTTCTCACTTGTTTAGTTACTTGTCCAACTATTTGGATCTGTCATGATGATATCCAAACATAACTACTGTATCTGTGAAATAAATATCCCTTAATTAATTAGTTAACTAATTAAACAAACTTAAATGACTTTGGAGGGAAGCAGGTGGCGCTGTGGGTTAAACCACAGAGCCTAGGGCTTGCCAATCAGAAAGTCGGCGGTTCGAATCCCCGCGATGGGGTGAGCTCCCGTTGCTTGGTCCCTGCTCCTGCCAACCTAGCAGTTCGAAAGCACATCAAAGTGCAAGTAGATAAATAGGAACTGCTCTGGCGGGAAGGTACGGTAAACAGTGTTTCCGTGTGCTGCTCTGGTTCGCCAGAAGCCGCTCTGTCATGCTGGCCACATGACCTGGAAGCTGTACGCCGGCTCCCTCGGCCAATAAAGCGAGATGAGCGCCGCAACCCCAGAGTCGTCTGCGAATGGACCTAATGGTCAGGTCCCTTTACCTTTACCTTTAAATGACTTTGGAGGGGTGGGGAAGGGAACACTTGCTGAAGAATGACAATGGCAGAGTGTGGTAGATCACTGCCAGTTTTTGATACTGGGTAGTAGATCACAACCTACTTGAAGTCGGACATGCCTGCGCTAGATAATCCTTGTGGTCCCTTACAACTATACAATTCTACGATTCTATGAAATTTGTTACGTGCGGATCGGATTTTTGCAGGGCACAGTTGTGGAATGACGAGAAGAGCTCTTGGAGCTGGGGGAATTAGCAGAGAGGATGAAGAAGCCACTCACGTGAGTCTTTGCAGCCTGGATTGTGGGTGCTTCAGCCCCTCGCACAGCTTCCGGATCCCCTCATCGCCCAGGTTGTTCTCTCCCAGATCCAGCTCAGAGAGAGACGGGTTGGATGCCAGGACCTCTGAAAGGGGCTCACATGCGCCAGCTGTCAGGTTGCAGCAATGTAGCCTGCGGGAGATGGAGGTGGAAATGAGCTCCAGAAAGAAGAAGAAGAAGAGTTTGGATTTGATATCCTGCTTTATCACTACCCGAAGGAGTCTCAAAGCGGCTCACATTCTCCTTTCCCTTCCTCCCCCACAACAAACACTCTGTGAGGTGAGTGGGGCTGAGAGACTTCATAGAAGTGTGACTAGCCCAAGGTCACCCAGCAGCTGCATATGGAGGAGCGGGGAAGCGAACCCGGTTCTCCAGATTACGAGTCTACCGCTCTTAACCACTACACCACACTGGTGTAGGAGCTTTGCGGCTGGGATAGGCGCTCACGGCACCAGGCTGGGATGTTAATTGCTAATTCTTATCTGTGAAGTTACCAAAGGGAGTGGAGGAATCTCCACGCCCGAACACAGTGGTTCTAAGGATATTGAAATGATGTGATGTGGTTTGAACCCCTGCTAGATCTGTATCCCATGTATTTATAATACCACATGTTACACACCCGTATATACAAGGAGCCACCACAAGATCCTGTGGCAATCAGTTCCATAGGACACACTGTAAGAGAGAACACTTCCTTCTTGTTATTGCGGGCAAGGCAGACAGAGGCATTGCAAAAACGTTCATGCTTCTGCGTTTCACATTCATCGTCACCAGAAAGAGGTGCAATGATGGCCGTCAAGTTGGCTTTAAAAGGGGATGAAATAAATTCATAAAGCATAAGGCTACCCATGGCTACTAGGAATGATGCTATGTGCGGCCTCCAACATCAAAGGAAAGGTGTGTCTGGGTGTCTCTGTTTTAATGCTGGAGAAGAGAGAGCCACATACCGGAGACTCTGTAGTTGACAGTGTGGATCGAGAAGCCCATGGCATAAGTGGATCACACCCAAATCACCCAGTGGATTTTCACCCAGATCCAGACCGGTCAGACCCTGATTAGCCACCACGACAGAGGAAAGATCTTGGCCTGCAGCGGATAGGAGGCCACAGCGGTTCAGCCTGGAGAAAACCGAAAGCAGGAGGATTAGGCAGTATTGTGAGCTCCTCTGTGTATTTCCTGGCATCCCGGCCACAGGGGTTGGAAGGTTTGGTAGAATGTGCTTCATCATTTCCCCCATTTTAATAAAATATAGAAGCTCTATGAATTAAAGAAACAAGCAAACCCCAAAGGACAGTGTATTAAAAGAGATTATTCCCGGTTTATCCCTCAATGAAGTCTCATCACAGACAACCCCAAGGGGTAGTGGGCTCAGCTAATAATGCCCTTTGCGCCCTTAAAGCGGGTATTCTGGCTTGGTCCCTGCTTCTCACCCAATAGTCTCAATAGAAGGATAAAAGGAGCGTCTCCACCCCCAATGTTCTGTCCGGACACTGAGGTCCAGCACCGAGGGCCTTCTGGCGGTTCCCTCACTGCAAGAAGTGAAGTTACAAGGAACCAGGCAGAGGGCCTTCTCGGTAGTGGCGCCCGCCCTGTGGAATCCCCTCCCAACAGATGCCAAGGAAATAAACAACTATCGGACTTTTAGAAGAAATCTGAAGGCAGCCCTGTTTAGGGAAGCTTTTAATATTTGATGAATCATTGTATTTTAATATTCCACTGGAAGCCACCCAGAGTGGCTGGGGAAACCCAGACAGATGGGTGGGGTATAAATAATAAATAAATATATTATTATTATTATTATTATTATTATTATTATTATTATTATTATGAAAAGCTGAGCTAACTTGCTAATAACCAACAAAATGCCCATTCATGCAGGTATGATCAGACAGTGATTGCGATTCAACTGCTAAAAGCAGCAGCCGCAGCTGGGGTAGTCAACATTATGATGCCATCAAGATGTTACTGAACTCCAGTTCCCATCATCCTTCACCATTGGCCAGGCTGGCTGGGACTGAGGAGATTTGCTGTCCAACATCTTGAGGGCATCTTGCTGACGACCCCTGGTGTGGGCCATTTTAGTGGGGGCTTCCTTTAAAAAAAAAACAAACATTGATGCTTTTAAAATAGTCTGCTGCTGTTTGATGTTCATGTGCTGCGGCATTTTAAATGTGGTTGGTAGCTGAGTAGCAGGACACATGCTATGCATGCAGAAGACCCGTGATTTAATCCATGGCATCTCCAGAGTGGGGGTGGGGGTGGGAAAATCTCCTGGCCAGCTGCAGCCAGTAGGCAGCCTGGTTTGCATGCCACACAATCCTAGAACTGTAAACTTGGAAGGAACCCCAGCGGTCATCTAGTCCAACCCCCCCCTGCAATGCCGGAAATGCAACTAAAGACAGAGATTCAGGGATGGTGGGTGTCCAAAAAAATCTAGAGGCAGCAGGCTAGAGAGAGCTGCATTGCATATGTCTCTGCATTCAATTTGTTTGTTTGTTTATACCATCTATTTCCCTGGAGACTCCCCCCCAAAACATTATGAAAATCTATATTCCCATATACACACACTGCAACTAATATGAATACAGTATACATCTGTAAAATGTTCCCATTAAGTGATCCACAAGTTAATATAAACCTTTGGAAGTGGTCTTTGGTTTTCTGGTTTGATGGAGCAGGGAGCCTTCTCTCCTCGCAAGGGCCTCTGTTTTGGGGCAGCCAGCCATAGAATCATATGTTTGTAGAGTTGGAAGGGACCCTGAGGGTCATCTAGCCCAACCCCCTGCGATGCAGGAATATGCAGCTGTCCCATACAGGGATCGAACCTGCAACCTTGGCGTTATCAGCACCACGCTCTAACCAACTGAGCTATCCAGCCATGGTTCAGTTGTGAGGGGGAAAGGCTGCTAACAGAAACATGGGGCAAGCCCCATCTCTAACGCCCTGCAACTTCAGCCAAAATAGTGGCTTACTGTAGCCTTGTAAAACAGTAGCCATTGCTTCCCATCTCGCAAGCTTCTGCCACCTGAAGCAGCTGCCTCACTCTGCTCAATGGTAGGGCCGTCCCTCTAATTTGAGCCCTGGGTGGCTAAACTCACTGCACCACGAGGTGAGCCCCTATTCTGGACAGAGGGCCACTCTACCTAAGTCCCATTGACCCAACAAGGATCATTGGTGGGTCTTTCAGATGCACTTACTGGATCTCCGAGGGCTTCAGCAGTCCTGGCAAGAGCTGGCGGAATGCTGTGGGCCCCAACTCGTAGCCAGAGAGCCGAAGCGAGCAGAGCGACGGAGAAGCTGTTAGGCAAAACGAAAGAGCAGCAAAATCCAGCTTGGAGAGGAGCAGGTCTCGGAGGTCCAAGTCATGGACGTGTCTCAGGATGCTCTCGGCAAACTGGGGGTCCTCCGTCTCGTAGACGCAGTGGCAGAGCTCCAGGAGTTGCTCCCCTCTCCCAAAGGACTGACATGTTGCTTCCTGCTCCACCCATCTCAGCATCTCCTGCCAGAGCCTGGCCCTGGACATCTGGCAGCCCCATGCTTCTTGCAGGAGGTCCATTCTCTTTGCACTGGAGAGGCCAAAGAGGAAACGCACCAGCATGAAATAGTTGCCTCTGCACTCTTTCTTCTTTCCCAGTCCCTCGTTCATGATCCTGAATGATGAGGCGCCGGAGTCCCCATCTGTGTCCAGCAGGTAGAACAAGGCTGCAAATAATTCCTGGAAACTTAAGTGAACAAAGCTGTAAGTTATTGCCACATGGGCATCTTTACGGAGGACAGAAAGGGTTTCCGAGTCTGAAGAGCCCACGCAATGTGCTTTCAGCTCTTCTTCGCCAAAGCTCACTTTCTTATGGAGAACTCCATCCTTGGCTAAAGAGCAGAGGCCTTTCAGGTTGCTCAGCTTTGAGTTGAAGCTGAAGAGGAGCTGCAGGTGGATTTCTGTGACCGTCGCAGTCTCCGGGATAGCTTTAAGGAGGTCCCTTTGGGGTTTCCGCCTGAAGGCGGTGCAGAAAACCCAGCACAGAGCAGGGAGGAAGCATAAGCTGAACAGAGTTTCATTCCTTCTCACGATTTCAAAGGCACGAGCGGCGTCTTCCTTGGCCTCAAAGAAGTGTTGGAAATATTCCTCCCTCTGAGCCGGCCGAAATCCCAACACTTCCACCAACCATGGAGACCTCAAGCATGGCAGTAGCGCCCCCAAAGCCATGGGCCTCGTAGCCACAAGGAGATGGCATTTGGGAAGGAGCCTCCTCCTGAGCAGACCCATCACCCAAGACACGGCGGCCTGCTTTTTGTGGGGGTCGCTGCATGTAACGTCACCTGGAAGCCTGCTGATCTCCAGCTCATCAAAGCCGTCGATGAGGATGAGGATGCTGTCTTGGTTCAGGAAGACATCCTCTGCTAGGAGTGTCCCTGGAGGGCAGCTGCTGAGTACCAGCTCAGCTACGGTCATGGGTCCCTTGCCATAGTTCGCTGCTTTGCAGGAGATGTAAAAGACATGCTCATACCTCTCCTGCCAGAACTTGCCAGATGCCCAGTCCAGCATTATCTTCCGCAGGGCTGTGGTCTTCCCCACTCCAGCCGGTCCAAGCAGCACAACGGTTCTGGAGCTTTCCCCCTGAGCGTCTGGACCAAACAGATTCTCCATGCCGACTTCTTCCGGCCCATCTCCTTGGTGAACCTCCAACTCCCGGTGCTTCCTCTCCACGGCCGCGACCTCGTGGGCTCTCTGTTGAGGATCCCGTTTCCTGCAGACGAGCAACTCTGTGTATCTTTGGGGGAGGCTCACCACTTGGCCAGAAGAACAGGGGTCACATTCAGGAATGCCCCCGAAGCTCTCTCGGATACAGCTTTTATATTTCTTCCTGCGATCTAACGTAATCACACAATGAGAGCGGTGTCAGGGGAGGGGCCACAACATGGGGAAATAAGTTGTTTTATTAGCAAGTACCGTATTTTTCAGTCTATAAGACGCCCCCATGTATAAGACACCCCTCTATTTTGGGGGGCTCAATTTTAAGAAAATGAGGGGAGATGGCCCAAACTTGTTGAGCTTCTCCCCCCATGCAGCTGCGGGCAGGAAACACTCCCTAGATCATTTCCCGCTTGCTGTGGCATTGGGAGAAGTTGCGCTCCCGCCAACTGGCTGGCGGGCCCGCCACTTCTCCCCCCCCCATGGCCCCAGTTTTTTGACATGATTTTTTAGTCAAAAAACCTCATCTAATACATGGAACCTTTTAATGAGGGTGAAAGAGGAGAGCGCAAAATATGGTCTGAAGCTCAACATCAAAAAAAACTAAGATCATGGCCACTGGTCCCATCACCTCCCGGCAAATAGAAGGGAAAGAAATGGAGGCAGTGAGAGATTTCACTTTCTTGGGTTCCATGATCACTGCAGATGGTGACAGCAGTCACAAAATTAAAAGACACCTGCTTCTTGGGAGAAAAGCGATGACAAACCTAGACGGCATCTTAAAAAGCAGAGACATCACCTTGCCGACAAAGGTCCGTATAAGTTATGGTTTTCCCAGTAGTGATGTATGGAAGTGAGAGCTGGACCATAAAGAAGACTGATCGCCAGAGAATGGATGCTTTTGAATTCTGGTGCTGGAGGAGACTCTTGAGAGTCCCATGGACTGCAAGAAGATCAAACCTATCCATTCTGAAGGAAATCAGCCCTGAGTGCTCACTAGAAGGACAGATCCTGAAGCTGAGGCTCCAAGACTTTGGCCACCTCCTGAGAAGAGAAGATTCCCTGGAAAAGACCCTGATGCTGGGAAAGATGGAGGGCACAAGGAGAAGAGGACGACAGAGGACGAGATGGTGGGACAGTGTTCTCGAAGCTCCCAACATGAGTCTGACCAAACTGCAGGAGGCAGTGGAAGACAGGAGTGCCTGGCATGCTCTGGTCCATGGGGTCACGAAGAGTCGGACATGACTGAACGACTAAACAACAACAATACATGGAAAAATACGGTAGCTCCAAGTAAGCCAGGAGAGAGAAACAAGCTGAACGCTGTAGGGGATGTAGGGATATCGGCCAGTGAATTTCCTCAATATATAGATGAAAGTGATTGAGGTGGCAGTGGTACCAGGGGAGCAGGGAGAGCAATGGAATGCCCCAGTCCAAACTGACTTTGCAGCTCACAGGTACTCAGCAAAGTCAGGAGGTCTGAAGAGGACATTTCTCCTGGCATCGCTCTGAAAGAGACAGAAATTTGGGTCCATTAGCTTGCCCGGAGCACCACCGTGGCCTATTGCTGAGTTCTGCATCCCAGCCGCCCCCTGACCAACCTGGCAATGCCAGATCCTGGCAACACCCCTTCCCTTGGGACTCCACAATCCAGGCTCAGGGGGAAAGAGAGAAAACAGGCATCCATAGGCAATCAACTGTTTCTAACCTGCAACAGAGGATTTGGTCTTTTTGAAGCCATGTGGTGTTATCCTGCTCCACCCTTCCCATTTGTGATTCCCATTTGGGGGACTCTTGCATGGGCCTGGAATTACAGCATATGCTTTGACAAGGAGCCTACATGGGAAGAGATGTGAAAAAAGTGTGTGTGAAAGGATATTGTTAGGAGAATCTGCTTACTCAAGGCTATATTAAGATGGTGTCAAGAATGTTTGTCCAAGAGAAGCTCAGCCTTGAGCTTGCCTGATAGAGAGGAGGAGTCCTGTTTTGCTCACTGAATTGGGCATGTTAAGTATAATTGTTTAATTGACACTGAAATGGAGAATCCCTGTGTGTATTACTGAAGGTTTGGGTAGGCAAACTAAGGCCCGGGGGCCGGATCCAGGCCAATTGCTTTCTAAATCTGGCCCACGGACGGTCCAGGAATCAGCATGTTTTTACATGAGTAGAATGTGTGCTTTTATTTAAAATCCATCTCTAGGTTATTTGTGGGGCATAGGAATTCGTTCTTCTTTTTTGTTCTTTTCAAAATATAGTCCGGCCCCCCACAAGGTCTGAGAGACAGTGGACCGGCCCCTTGCTGAAAAAGTTTGCTGATCCCTGGTTTAACATGAGGAGATTCTACTGGAGTATGCTAAGTTCTGAGGTCCTTGATGGGTTGATAATTAACTGTTGTTGTTCTCTAGTAGCTAACACGTGAGTGTTTAACCTTAGATCAGGTGATTAAGGTATTGAACTGCAAATGGCTATTTTGAAGGGAGTTTCCTTTGGTTCTTTTGTTCCCAGGATCTGTGGGAGTAAGATGCCTCTCCAGCAGCAAAACGGCCTTAGGGGCTGCAATGCAGGCTAATGGAGCCTGTGCAAGAGAGAGCTTTGTTTGTCAGCTCTGATTATAAGTTCTTTTATTTCTAAGAAGATGCGGAGCCGATGCTTGGGTAAGTTTTATGGAATGATTTGGATGTATCTTAGTTTTGTTTTGAAGAAAGTTCTGCAAGTAAATGTTTGGATCAAACAAATGGGTCTAGACAATTTTGATTCAAAAAGGAGTTGGTTTTGATGCATCTGGTCACTTCAAGCTGCGCGATATTAATTATCTCCAATAGGGCATCCAGCTCTTATCACGCAGGCATGCTTCTCCTCTGAGAACATGACTTCATTTCTACACAGGTATAAAGCTAAGATGAGGGAACACCTCTGTATAAGCCTTTGTAATTGATAGGCCTGTGGACTCTACTTTTGTGCATTCCCCAAGCAGCCACTGCTATATCCAAGAAAAAGATGTCTACAGAAGAAGAAGAGGAGGAGGAGGAGGAAGAAGAGTTTGGATTTGATATTCTGCTTTATCACTACCTGAAGGAGTCTCAAAGTGGCTCACATTCTCCTTTCCCTTCCTCAGGAATGGTGCTAGGGTTTTTTGCGCCCTAGGCGAGGGGGCGGGCCACATGACATCATTGCGCATGACGTACGGTGCCCCGCCCCCTGCCCACCGGGTGTCCCGCGCCGCCGCAATTTTCGCTGCTGGTTAGGGCAGCACCGGGCGGCGGCGGGGGGCAGGCTGGCCAGCGCCCCCTCCATTTTGGCGCTCTTGGCAACTGCCTAGTTCGCCTAAATGGACGCGCCGGCCCTGCCCTTCCTCCCCTACAACAAACCCTCTGTGAGGTGAGTGGGGCTGAGAGACTTCAAAGAAGTGTGACTAGCCCAAGGTCAGCCAGCAGCTGCATGTGGAGGAGCGGGGAAGCGAACCCAGTTCCCCAGATTACGAGTCTACCGCTATTAACCACTACACCACACTTGCATTAAACATCACAATAGTCTGGGTATTGAGGAAATCCACCACAGGCCCCAGTGCTCTACTGGGGCTGCCTTCCTATGACTGCCTCTGACCCAGTTGCTGCTTGTCCCTCCTTCTGGCACGGTGGCCAGAAAACCAACAGGTGAAGCTTAGTTAGGAAAGCGCACACAAGATTACAGTCTTAGTAAGCAGAGTGCAAGTCTCTTACCGTTCCGTTTCCATTTCTGGAGCCTGGTGGCTGAATCCCGCAAGCTGACCGCCTTGAGGATGGCGACAGCCACTTCCCAGGCCCCATCCTGGCCATAGGCATCCAAGAGGAGCCAGACGGTGTCCATTGTGTCTGCGCTTTCCAGCTTGTTCCGGGGGATTTTGGCTCTGCCCTCCATCTTCAGGAAGCAGAGCTTGTTTTTGAACCTCTTGAAGTTCTCCTCGGAGAGGTTGTCCAGGGCAAAGAGGAGGGCATCTTCGAGGGGTTCTCCCGAATCTTCCATTTCATGTCAAGACGCGTCTGTAAATGGGAAGCAGGGTGGGGGAGTGAGTTAGACGGCCTCTGCTCCTGGGCTGGCTATCTCACTGCAGACACACAAAAAGCAAAAACCTTATCTATGAACGGAAACCTCCTTGTGGCAACTTTCGTTTTTTCATTCTGCTAATCATCAACTAAAGGAACATGGCTAACGTTAAACATTAAAACAGCCACAAAAGTCTCCTGTAATGTAACTAAGAATCGAGACCCAACACTGAACAAAGTACAAAAAAGGCTTTATCACTTAGCTTTTGAAGTTTCAGCTATATTTGACTTATTTATTCTTTTATTACATTTCTATCCTGCCTTTCCTGCAAGGAGCTGAAGGTACATGCATGGGTCTCCTCCTCCCCCAATTTACCCTCCTTAAATTTTGTGAAGTAGGTCAGGATGAAAGGAGGTGAATGGCCTAAGATCACCCACTGGGCTTAATGTATGAGTAGGGATCCACCAGGCCCTTGATTCCTTACCACATATCAAAGCCACCTGTGTACAGTTCTTAAGAAACTGTATAAGTTGTTGCCTTCAGATAATAATTTCAGCCCCCTGTTTATGTGAGCAGCTGATGCAATTAACAGAGATCTCTGCAGGCTCAGAGATCATCAGATCCTTCTCCTCCTGTGCCACCCTTAAAGGTAAAGGTAAAGGGACCCCTGACCATTAGGTCCAGTCGTGTCCGACTCTGGGGTTGCGGTGCTCATCTTGCTTTATTGGCCGAGAACTGGCGTACAGCTTCCAGGTCATGTGGCCAGCATGACAAAGCCACTTCTGGCGAACCAGAGCAGCGCACGGAAACGCCGTTTACCTTCCCAGCAGAGCGGTACCTATTGATCTACTTGCACTTTGACATGCTTTTGAACTGCTAGGTGGGCAGGAGCTGGGACCGAGCAACGGGAGCTCACCCCATCGCAGGGATTCGAACCGCCGACCTTCTGATCAGCAAGCCCTAGGCTCTGTGGTTTAACCCACAGTGGCAAAATCCACTGACTGATAAGTCACCTTTATGCAATACCATTAATAAGAACGCCAGCCCGTCTCTTGTGGTTAAAAAAAGACCACACTGACCTTTTTTGAGGAAGGAAGGCCGCAGAGTTTTAACAATGCACAGCGATGGAAGTTCCTCGTGTTGCTCAGAGCAGACTGTCTGGCAGCTGTCACGGGACGAAGCGAAAGCAAACTCCAAGCCTCCGCTCCCCCTCCATGGCCCCGAGCTCTGGCAGCGTCGCTTATGATGCAAGAGTCACGCGAAAGCCTTGCTGCAGAAATACCCACGTGCAACCATTTCCCCTCCTCTGTGAGCAACGCCCCAATGTTTTTCCTTGGAGTTTTTTAAGGTTGGATAGCCATCTGTCACGGAGGATATAGCTGAGATTCCCTCGGGGTCCCTCCCAACCCTACAATTCTAGGATTCTATGCAATGTTCCATCTTAAATGCTGTAACCAGATAATATGACCTTGGAGAGCTGTGATGGGTGTATGTGTGGCTTTTTTGGTGTGTGTGTGTTTTGTGCTGTTTTTTGTTTCTTTCTGTTTTTTTAACGGGACGGCATGCAATTTCGTTACACTTGTATAGCGTTGTGCTTGTACTTGTGCAATGACAATAAATGATCTTATCTTATCTTATGAGGGGGAAATGCAGTGTTTAGGATGTTTTAATTTAGAGGAAAGGTGAGGAAGGGGAGACGCGATACAAGTTTCCAAAAGGATGCATGTCCTGGAGAAAGTCGGGATGGGGAAAGTATTTATCCCCCTCTGCCAGTGCCAGAACTCACGGACATCCAAGGAAGCTGAATTTTGGAGATCAGGAGAGATCAAAGCAAGGGCTTATTCACGCAGCACATAGAAGAAGAGGAGTTTGGATTTGATATCCCACTTTATCACTACCCGAAGGAGTCTCAAAGCGGCTCACATTCTCCTTTCCCCTTCCTCCCCCACAACAAACACTCTGTGGGGTGAGCGAGGCTGAGAGACTTCAGAGAAGGGTGACTAGCCCAAGGTCACCCAGCTGCAATGGCCTCGGTCCTGTATACCTGAAGGAGCGTCTCCACCCCCACCGTTCAGCCAGGACACTGAGATCCAGTGCCGAGGGCCTTCTGGCGGTTCCCTCACTGCGAGAAGCAAAGCTACAGGGAACCAGGCAGAGGGCCTTCTCGGTAGTGGCGCCCGCCCCATGGAACGCCCTCCCATCAGAGATCAAAGAGATAAACAATTATCTGGCATTCAGAAAATACCTCAAGGCAGCCCTGTTTAGGGAAGTTTTAAACCTGTGATATTTTAATGTATTTTAATATCTGCTGGAGGCCGCCCAGAGTGGCTGGGGGGACCCAGCCAGATGGGCGGGGTACAAATAATAAATTATTATTATTATTATTATTATTATTATTATTATTATATGTGGAGGAGCGGAGACGCGAACCCGGTTCACCAGATTATGAGTACCGCTCTTAACCACTACACCACACTGGCTCTCTGGTCGAGACTTATAAGTTCTGGTTGAACTTATGGAACTCACTCCCACAAGAGGCAGCAATGGCTACCAGTGGCTTTAAAAGAGGGTTAGACAAAAGCAGGGAGAGGACTATTGATGTCTGTTAGCCAGGATGGCTGTGTTCTACCTCCACTGTCAGAAATGTTATGCCTCTGAATGCCAGTGCCTGGGAATTGCAACTGGGGAGAGTGCTGTTGCGCTCTAGTACAACTTGCAATTTCTCCCATCTGGTTGGCCACTGTGAGAACAGGATGCTGTAATAAATGGGTCATTGGCCTGATCCAGCGGGTTCTTCTGATGTCAGAAGTTATCAAAGCTTCCTGGAGGAGCCGATAACACAGCAGAACCAGGGGGCTGTGTTTTATTCTAAGCGCCTTTAGCGGCAGAATAAGAATACCACCATAAGAATGGCATATTCAATTGTTGGGAAATCCCATCCCAATCCCTAGGTGCTACATCAGCCACAATTTTATTTGGAAAACAGCAACATTAAGGGGGGGGGGGAATATTGCAATGAACAGCACTGAACCGACAATAAAATTACATTCAAAAATTGAATACAAAATGCATAATAAATCAGCAGTTCAGATTAGTAAAGCAATGAGGACTGTGATCTTCCTCCACTGTTGGAGGCAGTAATGCTTCTGAATACAGGTTGATGGGAATCATAATGGGAGAAATTGCTGTTGAGTTTGCTCCTTCCAAGACTGTGAAAACTGGGTAAGATTGACTTGCTCTTGGGCCCAGGTGCTGCATTTTCCCCAGGAGTACATCGTGACTGAGCAAAGTGGGGTCATGGAGTCAGTTTTTGTTTTGAAGGAAAGCTAAACTACTAACCCTCATTGTGGCTATTGCAAGTATGGCGATGTATGAGGTTGGGAAGCCTCAGCTGTGAAGCACCATTGTTCTCCTCTGGCAGCAAGTTAAACTGGGTTGGAAAAGAGTTGGCATCGCAGGGTGGGATGGGAAGAACTCACCTGCTCCCCCCCCTCCCATCTCTAGGATGCTTAAAAATTCAGGGCAGTTGAAGTTTGGCTTTTCCATTTCACTGCTAAATGCAAGGACAGAGGTAAAGAAGCACCAGACACCAGCCATCTCATGTTGGATGCAGCCCCCAACTTAGCTTGTCCCATTTATTTGGACTGGTTTCAGAGTCACTGCCTTTGCTGATGCAGATTGTTTAAGGGCACAAAACCTACAACCCTTCATTTAGGGATGAAAGGTCACATTTGCAACTGCTTTTCCACACAACCAAGGGGGGAAAGGGAAACTAGCCATTCTCTCAACCCAGCCACCAACTTTCACTTCTTAAGGGAGGTTCCTGAATGTGCAATCACCCGTCATCTTCCTACACAATAAATATTGGTGTCCTAGACCGAGCCTGCTTTCTGGGTTAAGCAGATGACCTCTGTACCAACACAGACTGGGGCGATTGTATTCTGTTAGTAATGCCGCATCTTCCTACGCCTTCGATTCCATGGATCCTAAGGACACAACCGCAAGCATTTAGGGCACTGCTGTATAGTGGGAATGACTCACCAGGTGATGACAAAATTAAAAAATTCCTTCCAGTAGCACCTTAGAGACCAACTAAGTTTGTTCTTGGTATGAGCTTTCGTGTGCATGCATGCATGTATCTGAAGAAGTGTGCATGCACACGAAAGCTCATACCAAGAACAAACTTAGTTGGTCTCTAAGGTGCTACTGGATGGAATTTTTTTTTATTTTGTCTTGACTATGGCAGACCAACATGGCTACCTACCTGTCACCAGGTGATGATGACTAACTTGCTTTCCCCATGACATCCTCTGCCGTGAAGCTCTGGCACGACTGGGCTGTGTTTGGAATTATTTTGGGTCATTGCTTCACTTAAACCACCCGACTGACTGGTTTTTCTGTTGACCTGAGTCTACAGCAATACTACTATATACAAGGGTCTGGTGACTTCTGTCTCAGTGTATCTGAAGAAGTGTGCATGCACATGAAAGCTCATACCAAGAACAAACTTAGTTGGTCTCCAAGGTGCTACTGGAAGGATTTTTTTTATTTTGTTTCGACTACGGCAGACCAACACGGCTACCTACCTGTATCTACAGCAAAATGATTGTGTTGGATATGGATGAGTTGATAGGAAGGGATTTCAAACCAACCTGAAAATCATGCCTGGCAAGTCTTGGGAGTTTGCAACACCATCCTTCTTTGCATGTCCAACGCAATTCAGCTTACCTTGGTCATTGAGGGTTCCAACCTTGGGATACTGTTCACTCTCTTGCTGTGCCTAGAAATCTGACCAACTCCACCTGGAAAGAAGGCTGTTATGCCAGATCACAAGACCAGCATTCAGGCTTTCCTAGACTAAAGGCGCCTGAAAAGCACTGCGAGTGGGTTTTTTTATTTATGTATTTATTCGTTCAATTTGTGTGCCGCCCTTCATCCAAAGATCTCATGGTGGTTCACAACATAAAAATACAGAAAGAGTTTACAAAACACATAATAAAAACAAACCCTGTTTTATGCTGCTCTTGAGCATTGTTCAAAAGCTTTGACCAGGGCATAGCAGAGGCCTCTTTGGCAAAAGAGCTGGTCACCAGAAACAGATGATGTCGCAGTTCTACGTTCAAGCCGCTCCATCTGGACTCAAATTGAAGTGTTGGTTCTTAAAGGAAGTAGGCCCAACCCATCTGAGACCTGCAATCCTTGCACATTCTCCAAGAACTACCAAGAGCCACCTCTCCATCTTCTCGTGCATGCATCACATTTGCATGTAGAGAGTCAACCTTGCTGGCTCCCTCTTACTAACAAAATTCTCCCCTCTTGACAATTTCCAGAAGTGAAGGGAACCACCTTCTAGAAGCTGTGGATAATATTTTGGTAGCTCAGGACGGTGTGGAGTGGAGCTCCAACACACTAGGTTTTACTTCAATGAGGTTTTCAAAAATTTAACATATAACGGTGTGTTCCTAAACATGATTGCCCTGTGCAATCTATTAATTTTTACAAATAAATACGAATGAAATGCAAACGCTGAGCTGAATTGCCTCATTTCTCTACACAACAGCCACATCAGCACTGGGGGTTGTTAGGATTTTATTGTTGTCCACAGTGTGACAGATCATGCTCCTTCAACCTACTGGTTGAATAAAATAAATTAAAGAGGAAATGATAAGCTGGAAAAGAAATATATACAGACATTGAGCCCCACAGTAAGGCCAGGAAAGGAGAAAATGTGGCTTACAGATTAATACCCATGATGTCATTTCTAAGAGCCACCAGCAGGGCCTCTGCTACATTCAAGGGGAATATGAAAGGAGGATGCTAGAAAGCTACAGGAGCCAGCTGATACCCGGCTGCCGCTCTGCCCTCACTCGGGCACAGGCTTGACTTGCTTTGCTGCTTCGAGCTGGGTCAGCATTTCGTCCCACTGGACAAACTGTTTAGAAAGGAGAAGAGTCTGGGGCAATCTTTTAAGGAAAAGAAGTTGGGAGTCTGACAAATGCAACAGCAAAAGCAGGAGAGAGAGAGTGCCAAAAGGAAGAAGAAGAAGAGGAGGAGGAGGAGTTTGGATTTGATATCCCGCTTTATCACTACCCGAAGGAGTCTCAAAGCAGCTCACATTCTCCTTTCCCTTCCTCCCCCACAACAAACACTCAATGAGGTGAGTGGGGCTGAGAGACTTCAAAGAAGTGTGACTAGCCCAAGGTCACCCAGCAGCTGCATGTGGAGGAGGGGAGACGCGAATCCGGTTCACCAGATTACAAGTCCACCGCTCTTAACCACTACACCATGCTGGAAGGACTTTAAAGGGAAGACCGGAAATAGTCAGTCTGAGATGGAAGTATTGTGGCAGGTAGAGGAAAGCTGAGCTGACAAAGCTGGGGCAGCTTCCCCTCAACACGGCAGCCAGCAAAGGCACACCCTGCGGGATGATGCACTCCACACAGTGGCACTGTGGGAAAAAGGATACCATTTTGTTGTAATCTTCTAGGAGGAACCGGACATTCTCAGTCACTGCTTCGCATTGATCCTGCAACAGCGGAAGAGTTCAGTCAGACAGGGTTTCATGACGTTGCCAATTTGGTGTTTCGGTGCTAAGCTGTAAGTCTAACAAGTGTTGTTTCTTCCCACAGAAGAGCTGCCACGTGGGCAGACACGCTTAAGTGTGGATGGCAAAATTTATTGACCCGCTGCTAGTAGGGGGAAGGGAATCAACACAGTTGGAGACTTTGAGGCTCCTGCTATGCTGCATCAGAACATCTGAGTCCAGATTTTAGAAAACTCAACTAGGCAGCCGTGTAAGAAGGAGCACCTCAAAATAGCAGAGTGCTTGGCCTAGAATGCAGAGTAAGCAGGAAGCCATTTGTCCAGGGAATATGGAGGATTTCTTCATATGCTTTGCTTATATGAGTGACAGACGATAAAGCCAGAGGATAACTGCGTCAGCTCCTGCCAAGTTTTTCGACTGGAAAAGAGAGGAGGAAACCAAACAATGATCCTCTGCTTTTGTTCTCAAGCATCCAGCTTACCTGCTGCTGAATGTGGATCTGTGAAAGCCTCTGCAGCTTGGTAGCGTGGTCAGGAGCAGCTGCAAGAGACCACAGAATGAGTGTCGGGCTCTTGATTCTCAGGAATGGTACTCAATACTATTAGGTGTTCCAATGTAACGTCCTTGAAACATGCTTCCATATGTGACATGTATATAGACAACTAGGGGGCTAGGTTTAGGAGGAAAGGTGGCAAGTAGCTCAACTATAAATGTTTATAAATAGGTCCTCTCTTATTGGTGAGCATAAGAGCCTGCTGAATCAGGCCAATGATCCAGCTTTCCCCCCTCTAATGGCAGGGAGCAACTCTACTGGGCTAGCTTGGCATTCTGTTTTTAAAGACATATAACCTGGGCTTGTAGATAACAATATTACAATGCGAGAAGATGGCATTATTATGCAATGACTTTCACAAAAATGCCTGTAAATGCATAAAAACATAACGTGAGTCAGAATGAACCAGCCGCAACAGATATGTATCTTAGCTCTTGGTACTTGGGTAAGGGACAAGACTTGCCTTTGATATGTGCACTGTCCAAATATGGCTGCAGGCTGTTGACTTGCTCCAGAAGTGCTGCTTGAGCCAGGATGGACTGCTCTTCTGTTGGAGAAGAACAGAATGAGATACATCAGTGGAGGGAAGAGGGGTCAACTTTGTCATTCAATGGCAACAGAGCAAATAGCACAGCAGATGAACGAAGGAAAGGAGCTGGCTCTTTAGTTGGGCTGAAGCAAAACAGAATGCTTAAAGAACAGATTAATGTATCTAGAATATGACATTAAGAGTGCAAGTATTCTTCTTCAAGTATTCTAAGCAATAAAAAGGGAAGCCGAAAAATCCCCAGTAACAACATTAAACATCTAAGGCTGCAATCCTATACCTATTTGCCCAGGAGTAAGTGCCACTGAATTCAGTGGGGCTTACTTCTAGACAGACATGTTTAGGAAAGCACTGTACATTGAATAACCCAAAACAAAACAACAACCCCCCAAACTATTTCATATTGTGAATTACCTGCTAAAATGAATTGCAGCTTCATAGCATCTGGAATAGCCATTCGATCAATGTACTGGGGATCTAAATATTTTATGACATCTTCAACTTGAATCAGAAAGAAGAGAGAATCAGAAATTTAGAACATAGCAATGACAGAAAAAGTATTGTCAGATTAGGTAGAATACTTGGAAACAGATCAGAGCCTGTAATAATTTTTCTAGGACTTCCAGCCATGAATTTGCCATGAGGGTCAAGGAACATTCACAATAAGCCACGATGCCATTAGATTAGACAATCTTTAGCAAACCACTGTTTTCTCAGTTGCAAAAAAGTAGATAAAATGTCCAGATACAAGTCTTAAGTAAACTTAATAGCAATTCTAAAGTAAAGTACTATTATCACTTTAGGTAAAGAAAAGCATTTTTATCCTGTGCAGAGAAGACAAAAACAAAGAGGCATATAAAGTTTGGCCAGAATTTCCACAAATTGGGTGCCACTACAGAGAAGGCCTGTTTCTGAGTCATCACTGCCTTAACACAGCATGTGGATGACTCTGAAGGTAGGACTCCTAGGACAATCTTAAAGCTTATTCTTTACGCCACCCTTTTACAACGCCAAACAAGTTTCCAGAAACCCACAATAACTGCTTTGGATTATGTATTAATTTTATTCCAGAGACCATAGAATACTGCCATAGATGCAGCCACTACTACAGAAGCCACAGCCACAACATCATCACAGGATCAAGAAAGCTTTATGCTGTTCATTGCAACTTTAGGAAGTCATGGCTACTTTATGTTCAAATAATTGACTTCCCCCACTGACATCGCCTCACCATAATAAATTCTCTAGAGATCTGCAGTCTCTGACAATCTTAAGACACCCCTTATTTCAGCTGCTCCTAAGCCTATTGCAGATTGATTTGTTTTGAATAATATAAACGGCACTTACTTTTCTTGAAAAGAATTTTAACTCTCTCCCTTTTGCTTGCAATGTTCCCCAAAGCCACCTGGACTTTAACCAAGCCATCTGCTATCTAGAAGAAAAAGGACGTTGTTAACAACTTACTTATAAGGCAGATTATATACAGCAGGAGTGGCTAACCACCAAGCTGGATCTGGTTCAGTAAACCACAGATAGCCACACCTGCAGCTTCATCTTCAGATTGGGAGATAAAATCCCTCTGCCTCCTCTTTGAGAGTAAAAGGCAGTGTTTCTGCCACCCTCACCCCAATGCTGGAGAGGGGAGGGCTGCAAATACAGAATGTGTGTTTGTGTGTCTGTTGGCATGTTTGTATGCAATAGTTTATGCATGAAGGCACGACTGCATGCATGTGTGTGAGGGAGTGCTGTCCATGGTGAAAATATCTGGGGGGAGCGTGTTGTGCAAGCAGCTATTCTGAACAATGCTTTTCAATAGGGTAGGGGCCACTGGGGACAGTTGGCTACGGATATGATTTGCTTACGACAGAGGATGAGATGGTTGGACAGTGTTCTCGAAGCTACTAACATGAGTTTGGCCAAACTGCGAGAGGCAGTGCAGGATAGGCGTGCCTGGCGTGCTCTGGTCCATGGGGTCACGAAGAGTCGGACACGACTGAACGACTGAACAACAACAACAACCTGCCGCCTGTCCCCATGGTAAAGAGAGGCTGTAGCTTCCTTCTGGTGGCCTCTCACTTCCCTCTACATTGAGGTACCCTGTTTCCCCTTTTTTAATACATAGTCATAAAGTAAGCCATGGCAGGGGTTTTTTTTTACCTTTGTGAGAAGTAAGACGTACCCCAAAAGTAAGCCATGGTGCCGCCACAGGGGGAGGCTGTACCGTACCATACTGACGTAATAAAAATAAGACATCCCCCCCAAAATAAGCCACCCTGTGTTTTTTTGAGGGAAAAAAATTATAAGACGGTGTCTTAAAAAGGGGGAAAGACGGTAGATGCAAACTCTTCTACAGTACTTAGTAGCACCCCTCCCAAGGGGGAATAGTAGAGATGCTCATGCCTGAGTTGAACCTCTGATGGCATGAAAGTGACACGAATTTTATTTTTTAAAATAAAGATCTGTAGGAGGCGGGTGCTTCTGTCACTGGCAGCACTTCCATGCAGGGGCTGGGGAAAGGCCCGGAGAGCGGCTGCCAGCCAGTTCTAGCCTCGAGGCCGGAGATACAGGCCTGGTCCAGGAGCCAGGCCCGAAGCGGACCCGCTTTCGGCTCTTCTGACTTGGAATCTGTAAGCCGCCTCGAGTCCCTGACAGGGGAAAAGGCGGCCTACGAACAAACATGGAGAAATAAACAAGAAATAAACAGGACAGCAGCAGCGATACCTTGCGGGCTCCGGCCGCGCCTTCACTCCCCGCGGGCGCCCCGTAGACGCGCCCCTCCAAGGCGTCGACCCGGCCCTGCAGCTGCTGCACCTCCACCGCCGCCGCCGCCATCTTGGCAACACCCGAAGCGCCGGCGGATGCCGGGCGGTAAAGGAGCCAATCAGAAGCGACGCCCGCCGGAAGTCAGGGTGGCGCGAGGGCGGGGCCTCGGAGGGGGACGTGATGGCGTCACATTCCTTAACGGGCGCCGGGCGGCGCTGCCCTATCTCTTCAAGCTTGTCTATGCGAAGCGGTTGGGTGGCCGCCCGGAAGTTGGCCCTCTCGCGACCCGGAAGCGGCTTTCAGCGTTGCCATGGAGACATCGAGGCCTAGCTCTCCGGGTAAGGGAACTTTAGCCAGGGCGGGGAGGCCGTTTTGCTGCCCTGGGATTCCGGATCCGTCGCGGAAGGAGGGGTGGCGGGTGCAGAGGAGGTGCATTTTTCTTCCCGGGAGGTCCTGAGCCGGATGGGGCCCCGAGATCCCTCGGCTTTGAAGAGAGCCCTCCGCCGTATCAGGCCAGAGGAGGCCCACCAGGTGCTCCCAAGGGAAGCCCGCCAAGCACAAGAGCAACGCGGTCCTTTCCTGCGGCCTCCACCCCGGAATGGGTATTGGAAAGCCTTGCCGCCTCCCCATGTCGAGGACTACAACTCCCATCAGCCGCGGCGCTGGGAATGCTGGGAAATGGAGTCCGGAAGCGACGGAGGGCACCCGTTTGAGGGAGGCAGAGCATCTCTCCCGCCGCCTGCCAGTGCCATTGAAACCTCGGATGGGAACTGAATATAGAGCCCTGGGGTGGGATGAGGCCCTTATGGGACAAGCCATAAGCCGGATCCGGAGGCTTCGCTGCCTCCACGAATTTGTCTAATCCTCTTTTAAAGCCATGCAGGTTGGTGGCCATTCCTACCTCTTGTGGCAGGGAGTTCCATAGTTTGTGCTGCATGGAAAAAGGACCTTCCTTCTATCCGTCCTGAATTTACCAACCTTCAGCTTCGGGCGATGTCCATGAGCTCTAGTGTTTGGAGAGAGGGAGGAAAATGTTTCTCTATCCATTGCTACCTCCAGCAAGGGTGAACGTAGCCACCATGGCTAGTAACCATTAATACGCTTATTCTCAGTGAATTTGCCTTTAGTGAGGTTACAGGTGGGTCTGGGTGGGGAATTAGACGGGTCACAAGCAGAACTCTCTGTGTATCGATTGGCACAGTTTTTTCTGTGGTGCGGTTTCTACATCCACTTGTACTTCTCTGTTGTCATCCTAATGTGATGCAGCAGCTAAAAAAGCCAATGCAATTCTGGGCTGCATCAATAGGAGTATAGCATCTAGATCTAGGGAAGTAATAGTACCACTGTATTCCGCTCTGGTCAGACCTCACCTGGAATACTGTGTCCAGTTCTGGGCACCACAGTTCAAGAAGGATATTGACAAGCTGGAACGTGTCCAGAGGAGGGCAACCAAAATGGTCAAAGGCCTGGAAACGATGCCTTATGAGGAACGGCTTAGGGAGCTGGGTATGTTTAGCCTGGAGAAGAGAAGGTTAAGGGGTGATATGATAGCCATGTTCAAATATATAAAAGGATGTCATATAGAGGAGGGAGAAAGGTTGTTTTCTGCTGCTCCAGAGAAGCGGACACGGAGCAATGGATTCAAACTACAAGAAAGAAGATTCCACCTAAACATTAGGAAGAACTTCCTGACAGTAAGAGCTGTTAGGCAGTGGAATTTGCTGCCAAGGAGTGTGGTGGAGTCTCCTTCTTTGGAGGTCTTTAAGCAGAGGCTTGACAGCCACCTGTCAGGAATGCTTTGATGGTGTTTCCTGCTTGGCAGGGGGTTGGACTGGATGGCCCTTGGGGTCTCTTCCAACTCTATGATTCTGTGATTCTATGATAAAGCTCATCCTATTAGCTTCCCTGTGTTGTTCATTTATTCTCAGCAACTCTCATAGATGTGCTTTCATTTCTGGTCAAAATAACTGTGCAGATTGCAGCTGTTGGGTGACTGGAGCCATAGCACAGAATAATATGAGCTTAGGATCACAATGCAAACAATAAAAATTTTATGTGCATAATGCACAGAGCAACCGGAAGTCGTCTTGTCTCGATGCTGCTTGGTCCTGCTAGTTGTTCAAGTTGCAATACAACGCTTGGGTAATTATCCGCAAACACACGGATATTCTTGTATTTTATAGTCCACTGTGTTTCACAGAACATTGGCATACTAGGTACAGTACTAGATGTTGTCTTCGGATGCTCTCACAGAAAATTGATACCCTGAACTCAGCTCCCTCACTCTGTTTCTGAGAGCCAATTTTCTACTTTTCAAAATAGTGTTGCTTTTTAAAATAACCTAAAACCGTTAAATTAGATAAGTTTAATTTCCTCTCCCAGATTCACTTTGCGGACGTCTTCTTTTAAAAACATAATATTCCCAAGTGTATGCTGGGAACAATGCAAGTAATTATTGCAAAGCCATTTCTGTGAGCAGAATCCTGCAGAAATTTAAGATCCTCAGAGATTAGGAGTCAACTGAGAGACACTTCATATACTTCAGGGGAGGGGAACCTCTGGCCCTCCAGATGTTGCTGAACTATAACTCTCATCAGACCCAGCAAGCAAGCCCAGTGGATAATGGGAGTTCAGCAACATCTGGAAGGCCAAAGGTTTTAATTATTACTATTACTATTATTATTATTATTTTCTGACTATCGGTCAAATAAAGGAATAATTGAATTGAATTATTGTTATTATTATTAATTACATTTCTATACCGCCCTTCACACTGTCTGGAAAAATGTTTTTAAAGGTGTGGAAAATCATCTGTAATGCACTTCAAGAAGGCATTACAGCATGTACAGTAGTACAATACAGTACAATAAGTATTTTTAAAAAATCAATGCAGAATAGCAGTCTTTACTTGTTTACTTTGTGTTAGGAAGGGAAGGCTAGTATTGACTGAAAAAATCCACTAGTTTCTGAAATGGTCGACATTGGGGCTCATGCTAGAAGCCCCGATCCCACCCTTGGGGCAAAGAAGAGACCTGTTGCCTGGTTTCACATCATCATCAACATTTATTATTTCTACCCCACCCATCTGGCTGGGTAGCCCAGTCATGGGTGCAGGATGTTTTCAAAGATTCAATGCGGAAAGACAGTGGTGAGGCAAAGGCACTTGGCACCCCTCTTCTCAGGGGCACGCTGGGGTTTCAAGAGCTAATAGACAGAGTTTGCCCACACTTCCGCTTGTCCCGCGCCTAGAAAGCACTGTCCTGCTACTTTCTCCCAGGGAAAACCACTCTTTAGTGCTCAATTGGAGCAAACAGCAATTGGGGGTTTCCCCAGATTGCTGTTTGTTCCGATCTATCACTAAAGAGCGGGTCTTCCCATAGAAAGGAGCGGGAGAAGGGCGAAACTGCTTTCTAGGCACGGCACAAGCAGAAGTGTGGACGAGCCCTCGGCCTCTGCAGCCCTGGTTCACCTTAAATCCTCTGAGGGATCTGAATGGAAGCCCTGAATTCTCAAGGGGTGCGTGAGGAACCATTTCCAGCTCAAGGGCCACGTTCCTTCAAAGGCAACCGTCCATGGGTTGTATGTCAGTGGCAGGCAAGGTCAGAGGCAGAAGGAAGCAGAGCAACAGATGCAACACAAACTTTCCGCAGCATGCTGTATTCCAGCCACATGAAAGGCAGACGTGTCTCCATATGTATATCTCTTAAGGGGTGTGGCCTGTGGAGAGGGGTGTGGCCTGTGGAGGGTCTTTGAGGACTGGAATCTTGAGGTTCCTGATTCCTGCAGTACCCCATCCAAGAAAGGGTGGGCTCCTAGCCTTCTGTGTTGGTATTTCTACTGATGAGAAGCATTTCTGTCTTGTCTGGGTATAAAGCTTTGGTAACCCCATCAAGTCAATTCAATCCATCAAGACACTGACTCAACAGTCTCTAGCTGTATGTCCTCCATATGTTGGGGACATCACAGTTATCATAAATGTCCGTTGTGGTCTTGTTCAGCAGCATCCCAGCGCCATTTGGATGGCTGCCATGGGGAACAGGAGGCAGATTGATTTACTCGCCATACTTCTGCTTTGCTGTCTTGCAAAACTTACAACCAAAGTGGCTAATCAAATTAACACAATAGTGAATTTTAACACATTTAAAATAACTGCTAAACATATCACAGAGCAATTCTAGTCAAGCGCAGAGCGGCAGAAACAATCCAGCACAGCCATCAGCTGGGATTAAAATGGGAAAACTAAGTCTGTGGCAACCATTTTGGCTGTGCATTTCAAAGCAGATAGAGGAGGTCTGGTGGATTGTCCCAGGAAAAGCACCCTGAAGTCTAGGACACAGAAAGTCCTGCCTTTGATGCCTTTGTTCTGATGAAGTAAGGCAGTTGGATGGACTCTGAGTCTGATCCAACAAGGAAATTCTTATGTTTATTTCAACCCACAGCTCACAGACTCCCCCTTTCCCCAGTATTCCTTCTCCTGCCGCAGTTTATACTGAACAAAGAATGTCGACCTCTAAGCAGAGTTCCTGCTACCCTGCTCAAATGCCTTCCTCTGTGTCCCACACACACCGGATACTCATAACTAGAGGCTCCACCTTACATCCCAGGAAAGGTCTGCAGCTCAGAGGAAGAGCCTCTGCATTGCATGCAGGAGGGCCCGGGTTCAATCCCTGGGATCTCCAGGTAGGGCTGAAAACCTGGGGAGACATTTCCGGTCAGCACAGACAACCATGAGCTAAAGATGGAGCAGTGGTCTGACTCAGTAAAAAGGCTCTTTCCTATGCTCCTAAAAATGCTTCAAACATGCCTGGTTCTGTGGGCTGGTGTACACACCCATGACCATGTGTGTTAAAAACTTTACATGCTCCTAAATAACTGCACAACCATTACGTGCCCAGTCATTTAGCACACGGCCGTGTCACTGAATATGAGTAATTTTAATTTGTGCCCTCGGGAAGCCAGCTGAAGTCAGCATCTCCTATCAATACCGGTCCACTTACAGCGCAAGCCGGTGTAATGAAAATCCGATCGGAGGGCTGGCGGGAGTAAATAAGTATGCCATTAAAATGAGAAAATCAAACCCCCAGACAGGTCTTTTCTCTCCCCCATTGATTCCTTTTATTACGGAAGTATTGCAGCTAAATAACATTAGTGTGAACCATCTCGATAGTGTTTTCCGCAGATTGTGTGTCAATAACCCAATTGCAGGCAGTCTTTCTGCGCGTTCGGGGGTCACGCTGCTCGACACGCCGTTAACGGGAAGGATCGGTCCTTTGCGGTGACCTTCCCTGCCATCACGGTGACCCACAGAAGCAAGATCATGTTGCCTCTCTCGGTCGGATTGCTGCTGGATGCACTTTCTAACTCTTGGGAGCAGACATTGTACCGTCCCTTTTGGGGTCAGGCCCAGCCAGCAGGGGAAAAGCAAAGTGGGAATACTGGCAGGGGGTCAGGTGATGCTTCAACTGTCAAAGGTCAAACAATCCCATTCAAGGCTGTAAGAGGTTGTTCACACAGCCCAGAAGCTTCAAGCACAACTTCTTGTCTGCAGGGAGACACTTCCTGCTACTGCCACTAGCTCATGGCATCATAGAGTTGCAGAGTTGGAAGGGACCCAAGGTTCGTCCATTCGAACCCCTGCCATGCTTATTTCTGGAAGTGCAGTACATGAATCTGCTCTGGCTGGGAGTTGCATCTGGAGGGCAGCAGTTTGGGCGGGAGACTCTGTTGTGCCGACATAGTCTCCTACTTGCCTCTCTCCAATGGGGTCTGGTGCCCCTTGGGACTGGCAGGGCAGAAGGTCGGGAGGTGGTACCAGAGGTCTTGCAGGAAAATGCATTGGAAAACGTGGGATAGCACTTGCTTGACACAACACCATCTAACCCAGTGTTTCTCAACCCTGTGCCTCCAGATGTTTTTGGCCTACAACTCCCATCATCCCTCGCTAGCAAGACCAGTGGTCAGGGATGATGGGAGTTGTAGGCCAAAAACATCTGGAGGCACAGGGTTGAGAAACACTGATCTAACCTACCTGCAAGGAAATCAGAATAAATAGTTGGCATCGTCTAATCTCCCTGCAAATGTATCGGGATGAATCTATATACAGTGGGACCTCGACTTACGAAGATAATGCGTTCCGACGCGATCTTCGGTAGTCGAAAACACTCGTAAGTCGAGTCCCCATAGGGATGCATTGAGTGAAAAAAATTCGTAAGTTGAAGAAATCCTATTCAAAAATTCGTAAGTCGAATAAATCCTATTCAAAGCGGCCGTGACTTCCTTTCGCAAGTCGAAAAATTCGGTTGCGGCGGCCATTTTTTTTCTCACGGAAGTCATTCGGAAGTCAAAAAACACGTAAGTCGGGTCACTCGTAAGTCGAGGTCCCACTGTATATAAAATCGTTCAAGTTGGATGTTTGTTAACGATCGCCTTTCTCCGTAACCCCTTGATCGATTCCGTTCAAATTTGGACACAACGTTCCATGCCCATATGGGAGTGATCATATGTACTTACATTGCACAAATACCACACCTTTCCCAGGTAAAAATGTGATTTTGTGCAAAAAAATAGCGCCCTCCAGTGGACGTTAACCAGCACAGCACAACACACCCATTTCCGACCCCTCCTCCTCCTCTCCCGACGTCACTGCCACCATCCAATCGACAGACAGACCAGGCGCAAACGCTACTGCTGGTTCCGTCGACGGGTATACAGTCACGCCGGCCGGAATCGCCATTTTCACGGTTTGCGGCGCTGTCTCTCCAACGGCTGCAGAGACAGGCCGTGTCCGACATTTCCAGGGCCGTATGGACTGCCTGGAAAGGTAGGCCGGGCACAAAGACTGAGTTTGGCCTTGGTGGGTTGGAGACGCCACCTCCAGCAGCTACAGAGGGAACCCGCGGCACAGCCACGGCGGGCAGAAACGTCCCGTCTGCCAATTGTGGGGGAGACAGGACCGCCTGGAAAGCCAAGCCACCCACAAACACCGAGTTTGCCTTTTGTGGGAGGCGGGAGGTACAGAACAAAGCCGTGGCAGAGCCAGACCGCCTACAAACGTCCCGTCCCCCATTTCCAGGTTCCGACACCGCACAATTGTCCATGTGAGAAACAATCCATTTTCCACTTCACCAAATCAGCCACAGCAAGGCGTGGCCGGGTCAGCTGGTGGCTCAATATACAAGTAATCTGGGAGCCACCTCTGGCTTGATCTCTGAGCAGACCTCATGAGTAAAACATCCAGCCTAATTATTCCAAATCTTGCTTTGTTATTTTCCCTCTTCCCGCTGTGAAACATCGTGCTTGATGAAGAGCTCTGGTGAACTCAAAATGCTTGTCACATTTTGTGACTTTTGGGTTCCTCCTAATAGTGTTCTTACCCAGCTGTGGACTAGGGATGGAACTGGAGATATCATCTTGCTTCCTTCATTTTTAGTGAATTGTTCAGCCCATCCTGTTTCGCAGTTCTTTCCCTTTCGTAATTTTGATGCTCTTTCATCTCTGCATGCTTAACCTGTGTAAGATTTCGTAATCGTTTCCGAAAACTTTGATGTTTGTTTTGTAACATGAATTGCGACCATGTAACCGATACTACATTTTGGTTTGCACAACTTTATTATGCCCCACTCCCTTCCAGAAAATCTAGGACTGTTTAACAGAAGGGGGAATGAGACCATTAACACATAATTAATATAATCATGAACACATGCCATACTCACAACCTGGAAAAAGAAGGAAATGGTTTGCAGACACTTCATTAGAGCTAGCCAATTCTTGAAACGAGATTTCTTACGTAAAGTGAAACAAACATAGCTGGATTTACTATTCTCAACAAAAAGGACTCTGGGGTTTTTTTGGGGGGGGAAGTAGTTAATTCCCCCCCCCAATTCATTATAAATCATTTCCCAACACACTTTAACCTTTTTACAGATTTTTCAAAACAATTGCTTTGAAAATATTTATGGAAATTTCAGGAAAGGAAGGTCCAGCGTATCACAATCCCATGAATGTTCAATGATAGTACAATGGCTTTGTAAAAGAGCATTTTGGATTCCCTGTGAATGTCCTGGTCCTCAAACACTCGGTGCTTCAGTCGGGAGAAAGCTGCGCTTGCAGAACTCAGGCGATGCTGGATTTCGGTATTGATGCTGGCCCTTGTGGAAAGATAACTGCCCAGGTAAGATTTGTGGCGCTGCAGAGGGGTTGTTTTGTGCTTGTTGGTGCAGCACTTTGGTTTTTTGGATATTGAGCGATAGGCCAAGGTTTCCGTAAGCTTCAAAGATATTTAGGATGGTTTGGAGGTCATCCTTCGAACATGCACACACTACATTGTCGTCAGCATATTGAAGCTCTATGACGGTGGTTATGGTAACCTTACTCTTTGGTTTCAGTCTACAGAACTCAGATTAAAGAGTTTTCATCTGTTCTATATATTATTTCTACCCGGTGGGGAGTTTCCCTTTGGCAAGGTGTAGGATCATGGCAATGAAGATAATAAATAGAGTTGGGGTGATAATTCATCCCTGTTTAACGCCTGATCCCACTGTGAATGGCTCACTATGTATGAGAGCCACTGTTATCTGCGATTGTTGCTGCCATATTATCGTGGAGGAGCCGAAAGATGTTCACAAATTTATCTGGGCACCCGATTTTCAGAAGGACAGTCCACAGGACACTGCGATTTACAGTGTCAAAGGCCTTAGTCAGGTCAATAAATGCCATATACAGGGCTTGGTTTTGCTCCTTGCATTTTTCTTAAAGCTGTCGAGCTCATTACTCACCTGATGATTGCTGCATATAGCTTACTGTGGCAAGGTATTGGAAGGCTCTAAATGCCTTTGAGATCTGGATCTCGCAACTCTGAGACTGAATAACAAGGGACAAACTCACGACCTATGTCCAAGAGAGCTGAACAGACAAGAAAACCACCACTTTTCCCGACCTAGTTTTATTACATATGCAGTTTCTATAAAACAAGGTTATAGGCTTCTGAGAACACACGGCAACGTGGAATGAAACCTTTGCTTAAAAACTGAACTGACTTTAAAGCTAAGTGTAACTAGACATTTGGTGCTTCTGTGGGGGTGGCTGAGTTTGTTGAATATTGCTGGTTGAAGTGGAAACAATAAACTATTTTTTTCCCAGGAGAGATTTCGCAAACTGCTATAATTCACCCTGAATTCACCCTGTGAATTCACTGCTATAATTCACCCTGAATTCACCAGTATGAGATAGAACCCCCCTAAAAAAGTAGCAAGACTTTGGAAGCCCCCATAGTTCCAACCTGCTGAAGGGGAAATTTGAGGTCCACACTTTGCTGCTTCCAATCTGTGTGACATGTACAAATGTGGTCCCTTGCTCCTCAAAACCTATTCTCTCTGCCTCTTGCTTTGTCTTGCTGTCCTTCTGTGTACAGTAGCCATTGATTTGCTTACAGGGCTATCTGTCTAGCAGAGCTCTGCCCGGATTCTCCATGAAGTGTCTATATATCTCCTGTATCCCTTAGTCTACAGTTATCTGGATATCTACCGCAGCTATCTGTCTGTCTGCAGCAGCTGTCTAGCCGTTTACCCCCGGCATCCATCAGCACGTAGGGTTGGCCCGGAATATTTATCGACAGCCTTCTCATTTGCTTCTCTCTTTACAGCGGCAGGTGGGGGAAGCGGGCCATATTTGGGGGCTTTAAATAAACATATAAGAGCAAGCCCTCTGCATTTGTGGCCAGCTCAAAAGAATTCATCATTAAAACGCATTAACAGTGTGTAAAAGACATGGACCGCCAGGTGAAAACCCACAGAGTGGATTTATTTCTGCAACTGGGGAAGAGGGGGTATGCATGGGATTGGAAGAGGAGATGTCATAATTAAAAGCTTTTCTTTTTTCCAGAAAAGCTGGAGTGCATGAGCGCCTCTCTGGACAGAAATAATGCAGGAACATTGCAGGAACCTGCAGTACTGCCCCTTGCAGTCTGAAACCTCTTTGCATCTTTCTTCAGAAGTAAAAACCCCACTGGGTTACATCCAGCCAAGTTCTTTTTATGGTACATACATGATGATTTGTGCCCATGATGCTATCAGAGCAGTCACACGTGGATCCCACTTTCAATACAGCTTACACCTGTGAAAGTTTTGGGATGGGGACTTGTAAAAGGGCAAAAGAATATTGGGAAATGATATATAATGAATTGTAAAAAAAAGTTTTAAAGTACCTTTCCAACACTGCTTATTTCCAGTCAGTACACACATTCCTGCTGAAATCCTGTAAATTTTTATGCCGTTTATTATGTCTCACTTTCGCTTCACTGTTTCATTTATTTATTCTCCATTGCTTTTATATCCCACTTTTTTCTCCATGAAGCTCCACGTGGAGTACATAGTTCTCCCCGCTGCTCATTTAATCCACACAACAACCCTGAGAGGTAGTTTAGGCTGATAGGCAGTGACTTTCATGGGTGAGTGTGGATTTGAACCCTGGTCTCTCCTGGGTCCCAGCCCAACACTCCAACCACTGCACGACACTGGCTCTCAAAACTGCACCTCAAAGCTCTCTCGTGAATACATTTATAGCCAGCTCAACATTTAAAGGCACTGCGGCGGCATATGAGACTAAAACAAAATTAAAGGTAAAGGGACCCCTGACCATAAGGTCCAGTCGTGTCCGACTCTGGGGTTGTGGCGCTCATCTCGCTTTACTGGCTGAGGGAGCCGGCGTACAGCTTCCAGGTCATGTGGCCAGCATGACTAAGCCGCTTCTGGCGAACCAGAGCAGCGCACGGAAATGCCGTTTACCTTCCTGCCTGGAGTAGTACCTATTGATCTACTTGCACTTTGACGTGCTTTCGAACTGCTAGGTTGGCAGGAGCAGGGACCGAGCAACAGGTGCTCACCCCGTCGCGGGGATTCGAACCGCCGACCTTCTGATCGGCAAGCCCTAGGCTCGGTGGTTTAACCCACAGCGCCACCCGCGTCCCAAAACAAAATTAGACAGAACAAATTAAGAAACTCAGTTTGCATCGACTGAAGTTTTGCAGCCTAGTTTACTCAGATCTCCCACTGAGTTAAATAAGATGGGACTTACTCCCAGGAAAGTACACCCTCGATATGAGACTTCTTGTTCTCATTTTGCAAATTCAGTCCAAATTGCAGTTAGCCCATCTGCTCACTAGATGGCACATTTCCCCCTCTATAGCCCCTGGAAATCTGCCTTGGAGATGAATAAAACCTGGAGGGGCCTGGATTAGGCCCCTGATTGTTTCCATTCCTGCATCTGGGGACCAAGTTTTAGTTTTATTTAATCAACAGAGGCTTGGTCCTCTTTTGTGATACCTTCCTCCCCCCACCCTCCTCTGTCTCCGTTACAGAATGCCCATTTCAACGAATCCTTCTGGCGAGGACAAAGATCCCCTGCAGAAGATCACAACCAGGCAAGAAGGGAAATTACCCCTCTCTCTTTTGGCAAAGCAGGAGATCCATCACACCAGCAACACATAGGCAGGCAAGAACAAGGAGGTGATGTGGGAAGGAACACAGCACATCACTCCCCCCCGCCTATCCACAGCAAATATGCCAGCACACAGGTGAGCAGGTGGGGACAGGGTGAAGCCACAGAGGAAGCCACCTCTGCCATCAGTTTTCTCCCTCACCCCCATTCAAAAGCCCTAGTTTGGGGCAGCAAAATATGTGACCTGCCACCACCACTCCTTTGCTGCCTTTCGCCTCCAAAGCACCCTTCTCCTAACCCACAAAAGGCATGTCAAGGACCGACCCGTGGCTGCCGAAAACTACCTGCCGCACTAGCTCTCGGAGATCCCTGCAAAGAGAAGGGGAGAGGTTGACTTCACAGCCAAACAGAGTTGAAGGAGAGAGACCCTTCCGATGTCCGGAGCTTCTCTGCAGGGCAATATGAATCCCGCATCCCCGACTTCAGGAAAGCCTCGTCTCCAGTCTGGTTGGTGCCATGCACATTTTGATTCCTAACTTTCCTTCCTGAAGAGCCAGAGACTTAGGCCTCGTCTGCACTTTCGCTTGCCCGGCATTTTGACCATATGGTGGACCAATTAACTTCCCTGGGTCTGTTGTTCCTTGCAAAAATCTGATATTAGCCACTGAATTGAACCTCGGTTAAGCAAAACCCCTCTTTGAATTTTTGGTGCATCTGCTAAGTTCTGATTCAGTGGATAAGACCAGATTTTCACAAGGAACAGCCACAGAATGACGAGTAAAGTTCTCAGACCCTGGGGGATTAATCGGTACACAATACAATCAAAATGGGGGGAAGCGAAAGTGTGGATATGTCCTTACTTAGAAATAAAAATTGAAAGCTCTCAGACTCTGGGGTCCCTTGCAAGCATGAGCCCTGATGCAATTGCTCTAAGGGTGATTTGGCCTCAGAGTTCAGCATCCTGTTCTCATAGATGCCTGTGGGAACTAGAATTAGTTACCCAGCCCTCACTGCCTGCTTCACCACCACCATGGCCCACAAAGGATATTATTGTTGGTGAGGCTCATTTGACAGCAGCAAGAGACTGAGCCTTTAGTATCGTCAACCCAGTTCTGTGGAACTCTTTGCCACTAGAGATCCAGTGTGCGCCTTCTTTAAAGGAAAATCGGCAAAAACAACACTGCTGACATGGGTTGTCATACGTCCAGATTTTCCAGGACATTTTTTTAAAGATTTCTGCAGTCTGCTTCAGACTGTAGTATTCCGTGTATGTCTGGGGAATTGTTATCTGAGTTTCTGATTTTAACTTTATGTGCAGTTGTTGTTAACCACTTTGATGTTTTCTTTATTCATGAGCTGTATATAATTTTTTTTAAATAAATAAATAAATATGCCTCCCTGCTCTATTTTGTGACTTTTTTTGATTAAGTGCTGGTCGTGTTTTATTGAGAATACAATGTAGCGTTTCAGCTTACATTGCAAGCTGCCAGGAGGTAGAATAAAATATTTAAAACGAATAACTTAAAAGCAAACAAGAGGTTGAGAAAAACACGCTGGATGTCATGCTGTACTTGGGTCCTGGGTTCAAGTCTCGCTTCCACCTGGGACCCACTGTGTGATCTAGGGTAAGCTGGTTTCTCCACACTGTAGGTGCAAAATGGGAGAGGACTGGGCAGAATGCATGCATTAATGGAGGCTGCAGAGCAGTTTTCCAAATAACAGGTATCATGGTTGTTATTATTAGTCATTCTTTTCAAGGATTTATAGCTGCCTTCAAATCTTGAGATCTTAAATGTGGAATCCATAAAAAGTGATTGAAACAAACTGCATTAAAAATATGCATACAAATAATAGCTGAATCATAGCAATAAACAGATAAACCAGCAGTGCCACATGATAAAATGACAGATAAAATTGGAAATAGACAACTGCTGTAAAAATAAATAAAAAATCAAGTTGAGATCAGTTTGCATTATTCATCAAAAGTCTGGGAAGTTTTAAAATCTCTTAACTTGGTGCTTAAAAAAAAAGGAAGGCTCTAAACAAGACCTCTCTAGGGGGGCATATTCTAAAAGTGGGCATCACCAGCATGGTCCTCTCTCTGGTCACCACCCACCTCACAGGGGCACCCAGAAAAACACCTCTGATCAGGATCATAACCCCCCCTTAAGATTTATAGACTGCCCATTAATTGCATCTTCTGGATGGTTCACAATTTTAAAAAGACAAAAAAAAAAAGATGTATCTGTTAGACTTATTCAGCTATTCACATAAGACTGTGAAACAAAACCATTCTCAAACAGCACTAGAACCCTGCTTGAAATATATAGCCAGGTCCTTAATCCTTAGGCAGGTTTGCATGGGGGTAGGTGCAGGATTTATATAAACGATATAAACAAACAATAAATATCACTGTTAGATGACAACAGCCTAGCAACAGGCGTGATTGTTGCTGCAGTGATTGCTTCCCTGAGTTTCCCCAGAACACACATGGCAGGGTAATAATATTTACCTCTCGGATGTGCTTTAAACCAGCGCCTCTAATCCCAGAGCATCTATCCCTGGCATGTCCTAATGGCCTTCCTGGACAGGCCCAGTCATGTGCCGAATAACTTTAGTCAAACGCCTGGCCCTTTTCAAGGGGAGGGGAGGGGCCAGAATGAAGCTCTCTCTCTTTCTCTTTCTTACCTTTTGCATTTTTAGGGCCACAGGAATACAGCAGCACCCATGCCAAGAGAAACGTGAAATAAACACACGTTTAAAAACTGTTTAAAACCCGTTTCTGCTCAAAGGTGGGGAACATCAGTTGGAGGGGAGAAATTCCAACATCCTGTGGCTGTTTCTTCTGGGATGCTTGATAGTAGAAGGCAGTTCTCCAGACAGGAGCCAGGTGACAACATTTCCCCTGCAGGCAAAACCAGCTAAAGAATATAAGAAGATCAGAAGAGCCTGCAGCTGGATCAGGCCAATTTAGTCCGGCACCCTCTTCTCACAGTGCCCAACCAGATGCCCCAATGAGAAGCCCCATAGTAGGACCCTTGTCTTCTCCAACTGTCCCTATTTTCCAGGGACGTCCCTGATTTAGAGAAGCCGTCCCGGTTTCTGATTTGGTCCCAGAATGTCCCACTTTTCCGTAGGATGCCCCTATTTTCATCGAAGAAATGTTGGAGGGTATGGAGTTATCTGACCCCCGAGCCATCTGAAGGCAATCCTGTATAGGGAAGTGTTTCTTAATGTTTTATTATGTTTTTTATATATGTTAGAAGCTTCCCAGAGGGGCTGGGGCAACCCAGTAAAAGATGTGTGGGGTATAAATAGTACAATTATCATGATGGAATGGGATGTCTCTATTTTCATTGGAGAAATGTTGGAGTGTATGGAAGAGTGCTGAATCTAGGTCAGCGTGGGCAGTTGCTCTACACAGGGTGCTCAGCTGAGGAGGCTCAAAATAATAATAATAATAATAATAATAATAATAATAATAATAATAATATAAACAACCTATATTTATACAGATACCTATGTAGAAGATCCATTATTAAATCAACTATACCACAAGGATTATTGTAAAAATAAGAACTATTTAGTGGGTAAAGGTAAAGGGACCCCTGACCATTAGGTCCAGTTGCAGACGACTCTGGGGTTGCGGCGCTCATCTCGCTTTATTGGCCGAGAGCCAGCGTACAGCTTCCAGGTCATGTGGCCAGCATGACTAAGCCACTCCTGGCGAACCAGAGCAGCGCACAGAAACAGCGTTTACCTTCCCGCCGGAGCGGTACCTATTTATCTACTTGCACTTTGAGGTGCTTTCGAACTGCTAGGTTGGCAGGAGCAGGGACCGAGCAACGGGAGCTCACCCCGTCGCAGGGATTCGAACCGCAGACCTTCTGATTGGCAAGCCCTAGGCTCTGTGGTTTAACCCACAGCGCCACCCGTGGGTTGGAGAAGGTACCAAATTTTGTCCTCATGCAGGATGCAATAGTACCAAAGTCTTCCCCTGTTGGGAAGCAAGTGTGGAGGCAGAGCCCAGCCCTCCTGGCTAGTAGCCATAGATAGCCATCTCCTCCATGAATTTGTCTAATCCAGGCATCCCCAAACTTCGGCCCTCCAGATGTTTTGGACTACAATTCCCACCATCCCTGACCACTGGTCCTGTAAGCTAGGGATCATGGGAGTTGTAGGCCAAAACATCTGGAGGGCCGCAGTTTGGGGGTGTCTGGTCTAATCCTCTTTTAAAGCCACCCAAGATGGTGGCCATCACTGCCTCCTGTGGGAGAGAGTTCCACCGTTTAACAACGCGCTGTGTGAACAAGAAGTTGCAAGGGACTGTGGCAGCTTTTGCTAACCTGGTTTCTCACCTAGGGCTGGTGGGAGTTGTTGTCCAAAACATCAGATGGGCGCCAGGTTGGCAAATCCTGAACTATGGGACAGCCAGTACGTTTATCCAATTAGCAATGGATTAGCAGTGGCTAAAGAGGAACGGCAGAAATGTTCACTGCAGTTCCAAGCATGTTTTCTCAGGAGTTAGCCTCACTTTTTCAATGGGCCATACTGTACTCCCAGGAAAGTGCGCAGGAATACAGCCTTCATTTGTCACAGAAATGGCAGTGTGTAGTGAACCCTACAGAAAAGAGATGTTTATTTCTGAAGATACCTATCTGCTGAAACAGACATTTGCCTCCTTAACAAATTAGAGGTTGGAGAGCGTTTGAGGGTTGTTTGGGGTTTAAGAAAAGAAAGAAAATTTCCCATAAAAATGAGATACTGCAAGGGCTTGTCCACACCAGAATTCACAGTGCAGTCCTGCTTAATTTGCATAGTGTGCATGGCATTACCCTCAAAAAACACCAGCATTTATGCCTTCCCCCAGTAAATTCAGGTTGCCTGAACCCCGTGTGGTGTTGCAGAGAATTTGTTTTGGTGTTCATCCATATAAAGGTAAAGGTAAAGGGACCCCTGACCATTAGGTCCAGTCGTGTCCGACTCTGGGGTTGCGGCGCTCATCTCGCTTTATTGGCTGAGAGCCGGCGTACAGCTTCCAGGTAATGTGGCCAGCATGACAAAGCCACTTCTGGCGAACCAGAGCAGTGCACAGAAACGCCGTTTACCTTCCCACCGGAGCGGTACCTATTTATCTACTTGCACTTTGACATGCTTTCGAACTGCTAGGTGGGCAGGAGCTGGGACCCAGCAACGGGAGCTCACCCCGTTGCAGGGATTCGAACCGTCGACCTTCTGATCAGGTGGAAAGAAGATTCCACCTAAACATTAGGAAGAATTTCTTGACAGTAAGAGCTGTTCGACAGTGGAATTTGCTGCCAAGGAGTGTGGTGGAGTCTCCTTCTTTGGGGGTCTTTAAGCAGAGGCTTGACAGCCACCTGTCAGGAATGCTTTGATGGTGTTTCCTGCTTCGCAGGGGGTTGGACTGGATGGCCCTTGTGGTCTCTTCCAACTCTAGGATTCTATGATTCTATGATTCTATGATTTTAACCCCTAGGCTCTGTGGTTTAACCCACAGCGCCACCTGGGTCCCTTGTTCATCCATATGGACGAACCTTAAATGAGATTATATAACAATATATACATATTAACATGTAAATATTGGGGAAAGGATCATTTGTAACAAAGAAATACGACTATGTTATTCTTTATATGTTATTGTCATTGTTAATTTTATTATCATGGAAGTTTTGGTGTTGTTTGGTGTTGCCACTTTCTCCTGTTCCCCTTTCTGTGCCTGATACTTCCCCAGTGCTTTCATTTCTTCTCGGAAATGCCCTGAGTTTTTCTTTTCTTTTGAAGCCTCAGATTTGTACAAACAGATAAACTGTGCAAGCAAACATTTAACATTTCTACACCAGGTTTATTGGGAAGCGATCTGAAAAGCATGTGCTGCTGAAAATTTACAATTGCTTTTTTTTCTTTTCCAGTATGCTAGTAAAGGTGTGTCAGGAGTTTAACCATCTCTCTCTCTCTCTCTCTCTCTCTCTCTCTCCCCCCCCATATCTCTCTCTCTGCATATGTGTGTTCACGAGCAAAAAGCCCTAGCCATAGACATTCTTTCCAGCTCCCCGATTTGCATACAACCAGAAAATTGCACAAGCAAATTTACAATTGTCTGACCGTGTGTTTTTGCACATTTCTTGGGTGGGGATTTTTGGAAGGTTTCTTGGAAGGTGCAAGTGCACCTGTCTGCGCGCATGCTGTCTGTATTTTATTGGCAGAACAGACTCAACAAATCAGAAGGTGGGGAAACACAGAAGGGAGTGCCTACTGGCATGAGTGGGGAAGAGCTACGCTGCTCCTCATATACAGTACAAATTCAAATACGTGCAGTAGTGTGGACTACTCTGGTCTGATTCAAATGGGGAAAGAGTGGATAAACAGCAAAATAATGCTCAAGTGTGGTCAAGCCCTTGGATCAAATTGATGCATTAAAAAAATTTTTTATTGGTTAGCTGCTCTTCCGTCAACGCTTCCAGAGAAAAGAATAAAGCAACCACACACATTTAATTGCTTTGTATTATTGTAACAGACCTAAAATATGTTGTGCACAGGCATGTGATCTTTGGGGGTAACACAGAACTCTTGGCTGAAATGTTGTGAGATGAACATAAGGAAATCAACTGCCCCATATGCTTTCCTCTGCTGTTACTCCTCCTCTCCCTGCAGTTCTGAGTATTTCTGTCCGAAATCGATGCCCCCTTTTGACCTCCTTTGGGCTGTTGCTGCAGGGCAGGACTTCACCTTTGAGGATCAGGATGGGAGTGCAGAGCGAGATTCCCAAGGATGCCTGGAGAGGAGCGATCCTACAAGGCTGTCCTGAGGTGCAGCACTGAACTCAACCCTGTACTTCCAGTGCAAGACCACCTGCTCTGCAACCCTCCCTGCCTCTCTCTGCTTGCTTATCTCCCACATAAACATGCTGGTGGATGCTGGGATGTTAATGGAGTTTATTAGCCACCACCCATCTTTGCAAGAGGCAAGCTCTCCTTTTGCAGCTTAACCCATAACGGATCTAGTGAACAAAGTCAGCTGTGCGAAGGGGGGGAGGAAGAGGAAAGGGCAGGAGAAATATGTCCTGTTTATGTCTTGGGAACTCTGCGTTTCATTCTCTTGACCGCCCAATGCCATGGCATGCTGTCTCTCAAATACTGCTCAATGTGAAATATCGTTTGAGGCCAACTCTCAAATGCAAACTGTAGGTCTATCAGGCACTGTGAAAGATCAACTATGGAGGAGGGTGAAGGAGCCTGCAGAAACACTTGTGGATATTGGGTTAGGGTTAGGACTCACAGCTGTCCATGGAGGCGCAGGTTAATTCTGTGTCCAGGGCTCCATCTGGTGCGCAGGCTGAGACCCTACCTGCCCGCAGACTGTCTTGCCAGAGTGGTGCATGGTCTCTAGTTATCTCCCGCTTGGACTACTGCAATGCGCTCTATGTGGGGCTACCTTTGAAGTTGACCCGGAAACTGCAATTAATCCAGAATGCGGCAGCTAGACTGGTGACTGGGAGTGGCTGCCGGGACCACATAACACCGGTCCTGAGAGATCTACATTGGCTCCCAGTACGTTTCTGAGCACAATTCAAAGTGTTGGTGCTGACCTTTAAAGCCCTAAACGGCCGAGGTCCTGTATACCTGAAGGAGCGTCTCCACCCCCACCGTTCAGCCCGGACACTGAGATCTAGTGCCGAGGGTCTTCTGGCAGTTCCCTCCCTGCGAGAAGCAAAGCTACAGGGAACCAGGCAGAGGGCCTTCTCGGTAGTGGCGCCCGCCCTGTGGAACGCCCTCCCTTCAGAGGTCAAAGGGATTAACAACTACATAACATTTAGAAAATACCTGAAGGCAGCCCTGTTTAGGGAAGTTTTTAATCTGTAACATGTTAATGTATTTTAATATTTGCTGGAAGCCGCCCAGAGTGGCTGGGGAGACCCAGCCAGATGGGCGGGGTACAAATAATAAAATTATTATTATTATTATTATTATTATTATTATTATTATTATTATTATTATTATTATTATTATTCCAATATTTGAGTGTTCAGTGAATAGGTATCTAGAGCAGCCTCTAGATACGGTACATGGTATTTTTCAGATGCTCAGGACTACAAATCCCACCGGGAGTTGTCGTTCAAAACAACTGGAGGGCACTAGGTCAGGGGAACTCGACATCAAAAGCCATGGAGGAGAATCTAGGGGAGCAAATTTCAGTTCAGCTGCAGCGCCCACCTTCCTTTGTGAGTAAACACAGAGCAATCAGAAGCTGCAATGTGGTTTATTTACTCAGAATCCTGCAGGACTTGCTTTCAGGGAAATATGCATAGGATTGGGACCCAAAGCGAGTGAGGAGGCCTACAAAATGGAAATGCCCACTTGAGTAACAGTGACCTAGGACAGTGGCTAAAGGACTGTGTGCCTCTGAATACGACGACGGTCCTGAGTTCAAAACTTAATTCTGCCATGAGCTCAGAGATGGACCATAGATAGGCTGCTGCCCTGTCAGTCTAAGTTCCCACCAGAAGACTGCAATGTTAATACTAGATTCCAAGCCAACAATGTAATTTCTTTAACGGGTATTTGGTATGTAATTTGGATCCGACGCCCAACAAATAGGGCGACAATTGGCTGGTTTGCTAGGATCATCCTTCTTAAAGATAGGAATGACTATACTAATATTCCACTGAGAAGGAAAGTGACCACTATTTATGTAAATAGAGGTGCAAGGATAGATACACATCAATTGCAGGCTGCTTTATACACTTCTCCAGTGATTCCACCTTCCCATTTTTTAGAGTAGAGATTATTTCACAGATTTCACTAGGAGTCACAGGGTCCCACCAGGGCCGGCGCGTCCATTTAGGCGAACTAGGCAGTTGCCTAGAGCGCCAAAATGGAGGGGGCGCTGGCCAGCCTGCCCCCCGCCCCCCGCCGCCCCAACCAGCGGCGGAGCGAGCAGGTTGGGGCAAAAACCGCGGCAGTGGGGGCGCCAAAATGGAGGGGGCGCTGGCCAGCCTGCCCCTCGCCCCCCGCCGCCGCCCGGTGCCGCCCCAACCAGTGGCAAAAATTGCGGCGGCGCGGGGTGCCCGGTGGGCAGGGGGTGGGGCACCGTACGGCATGCGCAATGATGTCACATGCCCCGCCCCCTCGCCTAGGGCGCCAAAACCCCTAGCACCGGTCCTGGGTCCCACACTGGAAGATTTTCCTCTGTATTAACAGTGGTGGTGGTGGGGCTATTATCTGAATATTGTTTCATAGCAGGATCTTAGGCAATGGGTTCGTTGAACAGCTCTCAGAAATGGGTCTCCCAGGGACATAAGGGGATAAAGGCTGTTAATACTGCCCTACCTTGCCAGGCTGTTGTGCTGATCATTGAACTAATGGCATATGAAGTCCTTTAAACCCTCTAAGATGCCATGCAAAGTCTGTGAAATGCTATGCTGTTGTTTCAACGAACATCTGAGCCGCTTCCAAGCTACAAATAAAGCCAAGTTTGTGATGAACGTCATCTACAACCTGAGCAGTTTTATTTCTCTGGGTTCCACACCCCCTGACGATGGACATGCTACAGATTCCTCGTGACAAACTGTGGCTTCACCAAAAACCTCCTGCTGCTTCCAGACCCTCTTCGGATTATTATTTGCTCACAGCGAATGTCCATGTCAGTGCAAGTTAAATAATAGACTCCAGTTGCTGAGATCCTTGGACAACCGACACTCTATAAATATAGATTACCTTATAGATTATGTGCCACTGGATAAGAAGAGGCCCAGCCGTTTCCCTACAAAGTGTCAGAAGGGAGAATTATCCGCAGAAGGTGCTTTTAGGGTGGCTGGAATAATCCACTGTCCCCTCTTTCCTTCCTTGCGACTCTTAATATCCAGTTTCTAAGGCTTTGCCGATGCCTTTCCAGTCCTGAATTTAGGTTCCAGCTAAACAGATTGGCTTTACGCACAGGTATATCATGGGATGTGCTGGTTTAGGGCCTTGTGCCATGAAATGGACAGGTAGTAAATGATTTTTTCGGTGGTAGTTGGTGGTCAATGTTCTGTTGGGAGGGTGGTGGTTGTTCCCCAGTAGGTTGAGAGATGTTGTGTTGTGAAGATGTTGTTCTACTTTGTCTTGTTCCTGTGTGTGCTGAAAGTACTCCTTCAGGCGTAAACGGCGGAAAAATGCACCCAAGTCCCCGCAAAACTGAATCGTGTGGGGATTTGGCAGGGCTGATGATAGTCCACGTGAAAGGACTGATTCCTCAGCTGGGCTGAGTGTTTGCTGTGAGAGATTGACAATAATGTTGATCTTGTTGCTCTGATTAGTAGGCTGTAGGTTGGAAAGGTTAGACCAACACAGCTACCTACCTATAACTAGAACTATGGAAGGCACCACATTGAGCCGCGTGAAATGGAAGTCCATCCACCTCACCAAGGTAGTAAATGAGGTATTTTGAGAGGCATAATTTTATCCCAGCACAAGAGATGGTGGGAAGTCCTTTTTCGCGCAGCAGTTATACTGTGGAACTCCCTCCCACAGGAGGCAGCGATGGCCGCCAACCCAGATGGCTTTAAAAGAGGATGGGACAAATTCATGGAGGATGAGAGGGCTATCGATGGCTACTAGCCAGCATGGCTCTGCTCTGTCTCCACTGCTTCTGAATACCAGTTGCTGGAAACCGCAGGAGGGAAGAGTGCACTTGTGTTCGAATCCTGCTCGCTGGTCTCACACAGGCATTTAGTTGGCCACTGTGAGAACAGGATGCAAGACTCCATGGGCCATGGGCCTCATCCAGCAGGCTCTTACTTTCTTCTGCATGCCAAGCAGATGGTCCACCACCGAGCCAGGGCCCTCTACATGGTGCTAGACAACAACTCCCATCATCCATAGAATCATAGAGTTGGAAGAGACCACAAGGGCCATCCAGTCCAACCCCCTGCCAAGCAGGAAACACCATCAAAGCATTCCTGACAGGTGGCTGTCAAGCCTCTGCTTAAAGACCTCCAAAGAAGGAGACTCCACCACACTCCTTGGCAGCAAATTCCACTGCCTAACAGCTCTTACTGTCAGGAAGTTCTTCCTAATGTTTAGGTGGAATCTTCTTTCTTGTAGTTTGAATCCATTGCTCCGTGTCTGCTTCTCTGGAGCAGCAGAAAACAACTTTTCTCCTTCCTCTATATGACATCCTTTTATATATTTGAACATGGCTATCATATCACCCCTTAACCTTCTCTTCTCCAGGCTAAACATACCCAGCTCCCTAAGCCATTCCTCCTAAGGCATCGTTTCCAGGCCTTTGACCATTTTGGTTGCCCTCCTCTGGACACGTTTCAGCTTGTCAATATCCTTCTTGAACTGTGGTGCCCAGAACTGGACACAGTATTCCAGGTGAGGTCTGACCAGAGCGGAATACAGTGGTACTATTCCTTCCCTTGATCTAGATGCTATACTCCTATTGATGCAGCCCAGGATTGCATTGGCTCTTTTAGCTGCTGCATCACACTGTTGACTCATGTCAAGTTTGTGGTCTACCAAGACTCCTAGATCCTTTTCACATGTACTGCTCTCAAGCCAGGTGTCACCCATCCTGTATTTGTGCCTTTCATTTTTTTTGCCCAAGTGTAGTACTTTACATTTCTCCCTGTTAAAATTCATCTTGTTTGCTTTGACCCAATTCTCTAATCTGTTAAGGTCATTTTGAAGTGTGATCCTGTCCTCTGGGGTATTAGCCACCCCTCCCAATTTGGTGTCATCTGCAAACTTGATCAGGATGCCCTCAAGCCCATCATCCAAGTCATTGATAAAGATGTTGAATAAGACTGGGCCCAAGACAGAACCCTGTGGCACCCCACTAGTCACTTCTCTCCAGGATGAAGAGGAGCCATTGACCACTGACTCTGCCAGCCTGGACTGATGGGGTTTGGAATGCCAGAGCTATGTGCCACAGGTCCCCCACATGTACCAAGCATTAAAAAGTGGAGCGCAGAGGTCCTTTGCTGCTGGACTCCACTTCGCTTGGGAAGGTTTGTTTGTTGTTCCACCTTTCTAGGAGAAAATCAAACTCAAGTGGCTCATGATGCAAGTGGCTGCTTTGAAATAAAATTAGGAGACTATCAGCTTTCACAGAGGCGGCTCTGATTTTTTGGAAGAGTCACAAAATCCGCCCGGGATTGTCAGCATTTACATGTTGATGGAAGGAGAGGGGGAAGCTTCTTCCGCCCAGGTATTAGGTGCGCCCAGGGAGTCTCGGCCGGCTAGTCCGTCGGTGGCCTTCTCTCTGGAGCAATTTCCCCCTCGGGCGATCCGCCAGCCCAGCCCAGCCGGCCCCCTGCCATTTATCACTCCCCTTGACGTGTTGTTAGCAAATGGGGATCTCTCGGCTGCTGGGGGTGGGGAGGAGGAGGAGGAGGAAGGGGTCAGTCTTGCTTCTACTACTGCCACTTGTTGCAAGGGGGGGGGGGAGGAGTAGGAGGAAGAGGAGGGCGAAAAACAGACACCCCCCCTCCGCCCGCCCCCCTGATCTCGCCCACAAGGCGCAGGATCCGAATCCAGAGAAATATTTCGGACGGATCTGACACATGCCTCGAGAGGGGTGGGAGGAGGGGGAGGGGCAGACCCCCAACAACCCTCCCCGGACCAACCCCGAAAGCCAGCGCGGAGGTCTCGATTAAAATTACATTCAGGCGGCCAGGCGGTCGCCCTCCCTCCCTCGCTTCCCACCCCCCCGCCCCGTCGAGTTTCAGTCCATTTTTTCGCCCAGCGCGGCCAGGTGCGCAGCGGAGAGGCGAAGGATGGGCGAAAACACCCGCGTCGCCACCAAATCCGCCCTGGTAAGCGGCGCCGGTCGGGTCAGCTCGGGGGGGGGGGCGGCGATTCGGTCCCGGACTCCCCACCGCGCGGGTGGAGTTTGTTTGCTTGTTTTAACGGGTGGGAGGGGAAAGTGAGCGTCGGGTTACTGGGAAAGGCAACTTCTGGAGGGCTTCACGTGTGTCCCCCCCCCAAAAAATCCGTCTCTTCCGTCCTCCAGCCTCTCCCGTCCAGTTTAATTATTTTGACGGGGGGGGGGGAAGGTTATCGCTTTCCCTGCGAACTTTCCGCGCGCGCGCTTCTCGACGGCACCGTGGGTGGGTCCCTAAGCGGACGCTCCCGGGCGGCTTCCTTCCTTCCTGCCCCCCCCCCCTAGGTCAGTCCCACGCCCTGGGCTCCTTCCCCTTCCCACCCCGCGGCGCCCTTCGGGGACCATCTTCCCTTCCCCCCGCCCTCCCTTCTCCTCTCCCCCCCCCCACTCCCGCCCCGTCTCCTTTTCTTCCTCCTCGGCTCCTTCGTCCTTTCTTCCTTCTGACGCCCCCCCTCCCCGTTTCTCTCTCTATCTTTCTCTTTCCAGGCTGCCGCCGCCTTCTCCTCGCCGTCGGCGTCGTCGGCTCCGTCGTGCTCGCCGGGGCGCGGCGTGGGCGCCGCCGGGGGGCTCCGGCTGGAGGCGGTGATGGAGAACCTGCAGCGGGCGCAGGCGGCGCGCCTCGAGGAGAAGCTGCGCCGCGCCCAGGCCGCCCCGGCCCGGAGCACCACCGGCCCCCACCCCCAGTCCGGCCAGCAGCCGCGCCTGCCTCCGCCGCCGCTGAACCCCGCCGCCGCCGGAGCCTGCCCGACGGCCGCCCCGCTGGCGCTGCGCCCTTTCTCGGGGCTGCTGCCCTCGGGGCGAGCGCTCCCTCTCCCTCCGCCGCGCCCCTCGCCGGATCCGGCCGCATCCCCCCGCCGCCGCCCCGAGGAAGAGGAGGAGGAGGGCGGCGGCGAGGACGACGACGAGGAAGACGACGAGGAGGAAGCGGAGGACGACGAGCCGGACGACGAGGACCGAGGCGCCGCCGCCGCCGCCCCCCGACACGCGGCCCGCCCCGCCTCGCCGCCGCTGCCCCCGGCGCCGCAGCAGCCCCACGAGTGGACCTACGAGGAGCAGTTCAAGCAGGTAGGCACCCCAGATCTCGGTGTTATTAGCCCCCCCCCCCGCCATGCAAGTGTGCGCCCCTCGACGGGACCCCCAAGCTGCTTTTATGCTGACTCTAAAAATGACTCCTCCCTCGCACCCCAATTGCGCCCCCAGATTTCCTCGTGGCTCAGCTGTGCCCTCGGAGCTGCCAGAGGGAAAACTTTGGAGCGGACATCTCTTTCTCCAGTGGCTTAGAGATCTTTTGCATCCTCCACAGAAGGGCAAGTGAGCCCCTTCCTCTCCGAGTCTCAGGCCTGCCTCACAAACCGGCTGCTGGCTGTTCTTTTTAATTCTTTCAAAGATACTTAATCTTTCCCCACCACACCCTGACGACAGTTCCCTTTATTTCTTAGCGCCCTGGGTTATGTGGCCGGAAAAACGACGAATAACCCCCATGAGGACTAGCCTCCTTAGGGGCTGTGGTGTTGTGACAGTTGTAGGTGGGGTAGTGGAAATGGGTGGGTGGAAGGAATGCAATGGAGTATCCTAGAAAAGAGCGTGGCTGACAGGGACCCTCTTAGGTTGTCAGTCCTATTTGTATGTATTGTTACCAAATGATCAAATATTGCAGGGTTTTCTAGGTCCTGGTGTGCAAGAATCCTGACCTCCCCTCCAGTTATTAAAATTTGTAGGGCTGGAGAAATATTTTGAAATGTCGAGGCAACAGCACCCCGTTCTTAAGAGCCTGTGCTCTAATTCTGGGGTGCCAAAAGTTCTAGGCTGCTTCCAACCTGTATCTCAAACCCGTTAGGAAGGATCCAGCAACACCAATCTGCCAGGCTCTGAAAATATAGTTTGGTTCGTTTGCAAGCCTCTTGAGAGCTGACCCCAAATTCCTTCTTTTGCCCCTGTTCATTCCATCTTCTTCCCAAACCTTTACATTAACTTCCCAAATAACCCCCATTGCCTGCCAGAATCCTGCATATGCTGCCGATTTATTCTCGAATCAATTTTCTTTCCCCTCGGTATTCTACCCAGTGTATATACCCTCTCCATGGATGTTTCAAATTTTGTAATGTCTCCTTGTCGCCTTAAAGGTGCCATTTCTCACATATAGAACCAGAGCATCAAATAAAGTTCTCTTTGAGACAGGACCGCTTGTCCCTCCGCAGGTAGCTGTTAGGGCCTTTCCCTGAACATCCTGAAAAAAACCCCCAATTCCTCTCACTGTTTATGTCAAGGCTGAGCTACAGCTAAAGTTGTTTTTAGGGTGGTGGAATCTTGGATTTTTAACCAACTATTTCAGCTGGTGTGGTGTAGCGTTTAGAGTGTCTGACTAGAACCTGGGAGACCAGGGTTCAAATCCGCAATCGGCCCTAAAACTCACCGGGTGACTTTGGGCCAGTCCCTCACACTCGGCTTAACCTACCTCACAGGGTTGTCGTGGGGATAAACTAGGAGGGAGGTAGAACCATGTACCATGAACCTTGAGCTCCTCGTAGGGTGAAAAAGTGGGATAGAAATGCCATAAATGAATTTTGGGCAGTTAAAAACCATCGTATCCAGTGCTGCCCATGGGGAGTTTTGCCTGTATAGCAAGACTCCCCCTCCTCTTCTTCCCCTGCACACCCTCAAAATCTGTTTCGGAGGATCCCCCAAACCCCTGGAACAGATTTTGGGGGTGCACAGGAGGTTTCAGGAAGAGAGGGAAGGAAAGTTCTGTTAGCCAAGTGAGTTTCCGTCACAAGTGGAACGGCAGTGTTCGCGACGACCCATTGCTTCTTGTCTCTCCTCCTGTAGACAGCAGTGTGTGCGATTATTCATTTCCCTCCTTTTGGGATCCATTCAGATCTCTGAAAACAGCTGCTGTTTCTACTCCCTCTTTGCACTTTTGCCCCGGTTCCTAGAGCTTCCTTTCGGGAGGGATGTTTTGCCCCCGAGAACGTCCCAATTCCCAAACCGCTCTTGTTCTCCTTTACCCTTCCTCCGCCAGAAGGATTGGGTACTATAACTGTTGAGTCGGAAGGGGTACCCAAAGGTCATCCAGTCCAACCCCCTGCAATGCAGGAATCGCAGTGAAAGTATCCCTGACAGATGGCCCCCCAACCTGTGTTTGAAAACCTCCAAGGAAGGAGAGTCGGAGGGAGTCCGTCCCACGTGCTGCTTTCAGACCGGATCCATGTTGCTGTGTCTGGACTGGGTGGCTGCTGGAATTCTATAGCAGCCTCCAGATGTTTCTAGCTGCTGATGCATGCTGTACCCCAAAACCTCTGCAGGGCACCAGGTTGGGGAGGCTGTCCTATAACGTAGGGGAGATGAATTAGCATGCAACAAGGGGAAGGGACATGGGAACCCCCGCCCCTGTCACACTTTCCCCACTGCATAGGAAATTGCCTTCTGTTGGTCCATCTACCTCCATACTGTCTGCGCTGACTTGGCAGTGGCTCTTTTCAGTCTTTCCCACTTCCTTCTTGGAGGTGCCCGGACTCGAACCTGGGTCCTTCTTCATGCAAAGCAGATGCTCTGCCACTGAGCCAGGCAGCACTTGCCCACCATGCCAAGCTGGTTTCTTGCTGCCCATCCAACTGTGGAGGGCAGAGCGTAGTGATTGCGGCTACTGGCCATTGATAGTCCTCTCCACCATGAATTTGTCCATTGCTATTTAAAAGGACGGGACAGCTTTGCCTCCTGTGGCAGTGAGTTCCGTGGTTTAACTATGCGCTGTGTGAAGGTGCTTTTCTGTCAACCAGGTTGACTTGTGGCATTGGAGCTGTCTTGCGGGCGAAGTGATGTCGGGGGGCGGGCAAGTGCACTTGTCACCATTCCTCTCCCACACCCAAATGCTAAATTTACGCTTTAAATCAGGTCCTCCCCATGCATGCATTTTATTTTATTTTTAAAAATAATCTTTATTCAATTTTAACAATGTAACAATTTACAATGTCCGGCATATGTATATGTTCTCAATTTGGAAAATGCATAGCAAATAAGGAACATTTTGAGATACGCATGCATTTTTATAACATGGTTGCGGCGTGCCTGTATTTGAAGAGTCAGGCCTGCTGCCATCATGCCTGTTTCTTGCCCCATCTCTCTTTCGTTTGGGAAGAAACGATTGCCCGGAGGACCTCTGCAGTCGCTCAGGAGTATTCCAGAGCTAGAGCTGGAAGGTAGTCTATGCCAGGGATGAGCAGACTTCAGGCTTGAGGGATCAACTTTGGTTCCCCCCCATTAGAACCCCAAGATCTACCAGCCAGATCCCGTTGCAAATGTCTCACACTTAGAATGAAAGAATTCTGAACTCATGGACTTGTTTTGTGCATGGGAACAGAGCTGAGAGAGCCAGTGTGGTGTAGTGGTTAAGAGCGGTAGACTCATAATCTGGTGAACTGGGTTCGCTTCCCCGCTCCTCCACCTGCAGCTGCTGGGTGACCTTGGGCTAGCCACACTTCTTTGAAGTCTCTCAGCCCCACTCACCTCACAGAGTGTTTGTTGTGGGGGAGGAAGGGAAAGGAGAATGTTAGCCGCTTGGAGACTCCTTCGGGTAGTGATAAAGCGGGATATCAAATCCAAACTCTTCTCTTCTTCTTCTTCATCAGTTCTTTCATGCGTAAATCCATTTCTGTTTATCTCAAGCTTCCTTCATTTCACCAGCATAATTTGGTTGGGAGGTGGTCATTTTGTTGCTGCTATTGTTGAACAGCTGGAAGTCAGAATTCCTTGCCGATCTACTGTATATCACCCAGAGAGAGATAGAGAGAGATATTATCTTTTGCTCATCACTAAGCTGCACCCATTGTCTTCTTGCTCCTATCTGAATTAAAACACGGAATGTGAATTTTAGACTTGCTTTGCTTGGGAAGATTGTGCCCCGCCATATCCCGAATCTGCCAGACCTGTAATTATGATTACTTTTTCCTGGAGCTGCTTCCGCAGACCCCGTTCTCATGGTGGGATGGAGGAGGGAGGAGCTGGCTTTAGGTGAGAATTTAGGATTTGTCAAGAGGGAACAAGCTGGTCCCCGTGGCTTGATTCCTGGTTGGGGAGAGCTTGGGAACAACAGTACAGTCCCTGGAATCCCTTGGCGGTTCTGCCAAACGATTGTGAATCCGCCCTTGGGAGACCTGTTTCAAATGATTCTGTTATGCTGGAAACACTCCCCAAAAAGCTGCCTTTTAGCTAGGCTGGCACCGTGAGCCGGGACACGCTTGATAGAATCAACAGCACTTACCTTCCATTGTAATTCAGATCTTAAGGGTGGTGAAAAATTACAAACCACCTGGGGTTTCTATCCTTAGAACAGTGTGGAAGGATGGCTGTCCCAGGACATCACAGAGCTGGACTCTCTAGTTGAGTTCGTCCAGGCATGGGCAAGGATTACGGGCACAGCCTTCATGTAAAATAATAATAATAATAATAATAATAATAATAATAATAATAATAATAATAATAATAATAGCTCTCATTGGTGTTGCGAATTGTGTTCACGGTATTTTTAGTGCTGTGTCCATCAAGGTGTGTGCCCCCTTATATTTAGCTCTTCCTTTCCATGTTAACGTTTGTTGTCAGGTGTAACTAAGCCCATTTGTGACTGCCTTCTCCTTTCCCTCCCCACTGCATGAATCTGATGAAGTAGACCAGGAGTAGGCAACCTAAGGCCCGGGGGCCGGATGCGGCCCAATCGCCTTCTCAACCCGGCCCGCGGACGGGCCGGGAATCAGCATTTTTTTACATGAGTAGAATGTGTCCTTTTATTTAAAATGCATCTCTGGGTTATTTGTGGGGCCTGCCTGGTGTTTTTACATGAGTAGAAGGTGTGCTTTTATTTAAAATGCATCTCTGGGTTATTTGTGGGGCATGGGAATTCGTTCATTCCCCCCCCCCAAAAAAAAAACAACAATAATCCGGCCCACCACATGGTTTGAGGGACGGTGGACCGGCCCACATCTGAAAAAGGTTGCTGACCCCTGAAGTAGACTGTTGCCTGCGATGAAGAAAGGAACCAGTTTGGGCTGCTTCAGATGTTGCATGTTTTCTTTGTCAGAAAGATGACGCGGTGTGCAGATTGTCTGTTGCCTGTTAACTCGTCGCACACAAAGTGTTTGTTTCCAGCTCCTTCATACGTGGCGGTGCTCTAAGCGAAGCGCGTGCCAAGTGGCTCTTAGTTTCTAAGGGATCCTCCTGTCTGTCTTGTATGAAATACTTAAGGATCAAGACTCTGGAGAATTGCAGGGTTAGTTCTCTCTTGCTGCAAAATGAACCTGCGTGCCTGCTTAACTTGGCCGAGGAAGTTCAACAGGGCCTGCGTTTGCGCTGCGCAGAATGTTTTGAGTGTAAATCTTTTCTGAACCAGCATGCTAGCATTTGTCAGGTCAGCCAGGCGGCCAGCTGATTGATGGTCCAGCCCCAAACGCCTTCTGCTTTCTTGTGCCAAGAATAGGTTGGACGTTCTCTTCCTGAATGCAGCGACCGGACTTCAGAGCAGCTCTGTGCATCTTTCTAGCCGCGAGGAGCACAGTGTGTGGCCTCTGTTGGGAGCTTCAGTTGGAGTAGGGAGGAGTTATTTATAAAGCCTTTCCTAAATGGAAACTTGCGAAATGTTGGCACATTGATCCATAAATTTGTCTTAAGACACTAGCCGCTGTGCCTCGGTTTTCCTAACGGAAACACAACCCTGGGTGAGCACATGGAGCCCCCTGAAATATTGCTACCGCTCGGAAGAAACCCAGATATCTAAGCTAGGTGCCAGTTATGGTCGCCACAATGGAATGTCTGTTTGGGGGGTCCCTTCGAGAGCCAGTGTGGTGTAGTGGTTAAGAGTGGTGGACTCATAATCTGGTGAACCGGGTTCGCTTCCCCGCTCCTCCACATGCAGCTGCTGGGTGACCTTGGGCTAGGCACAGTTCTCTGAAGTCTCTCAGCCCCACTCACCTCACAGAGTGTTTGTTGTGGGGGAGGAAGGGAAAGGAGAATGTGAGCCGCTTTGAGACTCCTTCGGGTAGTGATAAAGCGGGATATCAAATCCAAACTCTTCTTCTTCCAATTCTACGATCCCAACTACATCGCTTGTCTGTCACTTGCTTTTACAACAATTCACTTGCCCCAATATGCAAGGAGAAAAACACACAGTGGAAATGGAAAAGGTATTAACTATGGACTAGAACAGAGGATTTCAAACTGTGGTCGCCAACCTGGTGCTCAGAAATCTCAATGTAGTCGCAACTGGACTCATGCCAGTAGCAAAATATGGCTGGGGAATTTTGAGCAACCTTCATAACAATAGGATTGCACAGATTCACAGAGGAGAGGGCTACCACCAGCCTCAATGGCTCTGCACTGTTCTCCACAGTTGGAGGCAGCATTTTCTGGAAACCACAGGAGGGGAGAGGACTTGTGCTCAAATCCTGCTTGCAGGTTTCCAATTGGGGCAGGAACAGGATGTTGGACTAGATGGCCTGATCCAGCAGACTCTTGGGTAGTTCAGTGGCAGAGCACTTTGCAAACGAAAGGACTCTGGTCCATTCCCAATGTCTCCTCTCTGGGAAGCATCTCAGGGAGACATGTGAAACCTTTGATCTACACCAGTCAGTATGGCTCAGAGGTGGGCCATCCAGAGACAATGGTGAGGGATGATGGGAGCTGTAGTTCAGCAACATCTGGAGGACCACGATTCCTTGTGCCAGTGCAGGCAGAGCTGTGCTACATGAAACAGTGGTGCGATTCAGTATACAGCATCAGATCTGCTAGCAAAGCTTTAGCGTTGGTTTATTGCAGTACCCACTCCATGCCAGCGTTAGAAATTAGCCAGGTGCCAGGTGCTTTTGAATTATGGTGCTGGAGGAGACTCTTGAGAGTCCCATGGACTGCAAGAAGATCAAACCTCTCTATTCTGAAGGAAATCAGCCCTGAATGCTCACTGGAAGGACAGATCCTGAAGCTGAGGCTCCAAGACTTTGGCCACCTCATGAGAAGAGAAGACTCCCTGGAAAAGACCCTGATGTTGGGAAAGATAGAGGGCACAAGGAGAAGGGGACGACAGAGGACGAGATGGTTGGACAGTGTTCTCAAAGCTACCAACATGAGTCTGACCAAACTGTGGGAGGCAGTGGAAGACAGGAGTGCCTGGCATGCTCTGGTCCATGGGGTCACGAAGAGTCGGACACGAATAAATGGCTAAACAACAACAATTTTGCAACTGGTGCGGGTCCAATTGCGACCACGTGGAGATCTCTGGATGCCAGGATGGCGACTGGGGAAAGCAAAATGTCACGTAGAAAAGGATCTGAAATAGTTTCCTTGAAGCCTGAATTGGTTTTGTTCTGGATTGTTTTATTCGATGTATTAATGTATTGTATAGCGCTGTGAGATTTATTTCTTTAAAATATAAAGTGGTATAGGAATGGCGTGCTCTGGTCCATGGGGTCACGAAGAGTCGGACACGACTAAACGACTAAACAACAATAATAGGAATGATAATAATAATAGTAGTACAGTCATACCTTGGATCTTGAACGCCTTGGCTCCCGAACAATCAAAACCCAGAAGTGATTATTCCGGTTTTCGAATGATTTTCGGAAGCTGAACGTCCGACGGGGCTTACAATTGGCTGCAGGAGCTTCCTGCAGCCAATCAGAAGCCGCGGTTTGGTTTCCGAATGTTTTGTAAGTCAAACGGACTTCCGGAACGGATTCCGTTCGACTTCCAAGGTACGACTGTAGTAGTAATAATAATAAATCCATTTTTTTAAAAAAAAGTGCCTAGACATTCTATTGTGGCCACTGTAACCTAGGTTTAAGGAGCCATTTGGCAATTAGATGATATGAGTTTCTAACACTGCTGCAAACAGGCAAATAATGCGGCTGTTGTTTGGCTTCAGTCATTCACAACACAGGAAAAACACACAGTTAAAAGGTTGTAGGATCTGCTTAACCCCCCCAATATGGACGCTGGGAGCTCAAGAAGCCTTCTAAGGATGTTAAGAGGCAGCGAAGGTGACAATTCCCAGACACTCCTTTTGCCTTCCACTAAAATTCCTGGTAGGAAACAAGTGCCCTTTGGAATTAGAGGATGGAGGCGGGGGATCCCTGCCTTGTTTATTCAAGGGAGAGAGAAGCTGAGCTGTTTGACGTGCTTGGGGGGAGATAAGGAGATGGAAGGGGCAGATAAGGGAATGGGGCTACCAGGCAGACACTGCCCCCCTCCCAGAACAAGCTACCAGTCCCACTTCTCTCTCTCCTCTCACCCCACCCACATATTTGGCTATTTGCATGCGCAGCAGGAAGCCGTTTGAGTAATCCCAGGTTGCGCCATTGGAGTTGGTAGGGCACCCAAGGGGTCATCTAGCCCTACCCCCCGGAAGTGCTAAACAATTTGGGATGAAACTTTGGGATGCTGCTGCTCGGGTGAATTGGAAGTGCTTTTGGCAGGTTGTGGCAGCGGGGGGGGGGGCACACCTGTTGTGGCCCATTTGCAGGAGAGAAGAATCAACAGGCACAGGAGGGGTTAAGCACCCGTTGATGTGGGCTGTGGCTGAAATTTCCTGGGTGCTTCATTTAGGAAGGGCCCTGGGTTGGGTTGTGGCAGCCCTAGTGTGCGCTTCATGCGCACCCCCCAAAGGAAGCAAAGATTTTTGAAGCCTTTCCCTGGAACAGCTGCCTTGAGGGGTAGTCGCTGGGCTCAAATGAGAGTTCATTTCGCTTTTTAATTTGTATACCACCTTTCTGCATCGCTAGACACAAGGCAGCTGAAAAGGCGCCAAAAAAGAACCAAGATATACGACAAAAGATCGCACATCGGTGACGAAGCATAGCTGGCTGCTTCAGTCCTGCTGCTCTCCCTTGCGCATTGCTGGGAACAGAAAAAAAAAAGCTATTCCCCTCCTTTTAAATCCCTAGAAACGATCCCCGGTCATTTTTCCCCGCTAGGAAGGGGAGGGCCTGTGGAATTGCATGCAAACAAATGTCTGTGAGATGGGCTCCGTGGGTGGCCTTTGCTGTCCCAGTTTACTGCATTATTTGTGGCTTCGAAGGAATTTTCTCCCAGATTGGATACTAACACAGAGTGGCTGGCTGGCTGACTTGCTTGCTTGCTTGGGTTAACTGGGGCCATTTGCAGCAGTTTGTGGATCCCCTTGGATCCCCCATAAGTCAGCAGATGGGGGTGCACCAGGGCCGGATTTAGGTTTGATTAGGCCCTACAAGGGATACGGGTGGCGCTGTGGGTTAAACCACAGAGCCTAGGGCTTGCTGATCAGAAGGTCGGTGGTTCAAATCCCCGCGATGGGGTGAGCTCTTGTTGCTTGGTCCCAGCTCCTGCCCACCTAGCAGTTCGAAAGCACGTCAAAGTGCAAGTAGATAAATAGGTACCGCTCTACCGGGAAGGTAAACGGCATTTCCGTGCGCTGCTCTGGTTCGCCAGAAGCGGCTTAGTCGGAAGTTGTCTGCGGACAAATGCCGGCTCCCTCGGCCTATAGAACGAGATGAGCGCCGCAACCCCAGAGCCCTTTATATGTCCAGCTGTCTTTTGTCAACAACAAATTGTCGCTGTTTTTTCTGTTGAATATATGGTAATTGATGGACCTAATAGGTATCTAAAGCCATCTGCACATAACAAAATATGTATTTTATCAAAGCTTGACCTACATTCAACTGTGCTGCACTGCAGTTTGCAGCTGCATGCTATATATTGCCATGCAATTAGTCCATGCAGAATGTAGGCACCCTATATATAGAAAGGAGCAAACCAGGGATATTTTAGGGAGCAGGCTGGCAGGCGGGGCCCATGACTTACATCATAGGAGCCTACACAACACAAAACACTGTTGCTGTATGTAGCTTTTATTTCATTTGCTTTTTATCTTATATTTTGGAAATACCGTCTTTCCCCCTTTTTAAGACACCGTCTTATAATTTTTTCCCCTCAAAAAAACACAGGGTGGCTTATTTTCGGGGGGATGTCTTATTTTTATTACGCCAGTATGGTACGGTACAGCCTCCCCCTGCGCACTGAGCAGGCAGGGCAGAACTCCGCAAGAGGCATGTCCCCCCCCCCCGTGCCTCTCGCTGGTTCGCTGGCTCCCTGCGCACGGGGAACTGGCAGGGCAGGAAAAGGCGTCTCACCCCCCCGCGCGCCCCTCCCTGCGCGCTAAGTAGGCGGGGCAGAACTCCGCAAGAGGCGCATCCCCCCCCCCGTGCCTCTCACTGGTTCACTGGCTCCCTGCGCACGCAGGAGGGGCTGAGGAGGCGACGGGAACAATGGCGGCACCACGGCTTACTTTTGGGGTACGTCTTCTCACAAAGGTACAAAAACCCTGCCATGGCTTACTTTATGACTACGTATTAAAAAAGGGGAAACAGGGTATGCATCCAGGTTTTTTCCCCCCTTTATTTTTTTTGGGGGGGGGCCCAAGAGAGTGGGGCCCTAAGCTATAGCTTGTTTAGCTTATACGTCAATCCGGCACTGGGGTGGACAGTCCTATCTTCAGGTGCAGCTATTGGAGATGCTCCCTTGTCCCCTGCTTCCCAGATCTCCGCAGTCCAGGCTCCGCCCTAGCTCCTGCCTGCGTCCATCCACATTGCAGAAAGCCTGGCTAGTAGTGGGTTTAGCACATGGCACCTTGACCAGAGTTCCAGCGTTTGGGGTTGTTTCCCCCTCCCAGTCCAGTTGTCTTTTGGGCATCCAAAGATGTAGGGCAGCCTTGCTCCAACCTGGTGACCTCCAGACATTTTGGACCACAACAGCATGGCTGGAGGGCTGATGGGAGTTCTGGTCCAGAGCATTCGGAGGGCGCCGGGTTGGGGAAAGCTGCAGTGGTGCACCGTCCCCTTCACCTGTGCAGAACTTGCTTTTTTCCACTGTCTGACCTGAATTTGGTGCTTTTTACTGGAGTTGCCTAACCTGGGCAACGGATTTCGCAACGGGCCGCTGTGCGAATTGAGTTTCGAAATTCTGAGCTTTTTTTGTGCAGGAGAGGAAATAAAGAGTGACAAGGAGAAGTAGCTGCATTGTGGACTTACAAAATTTGAGAGGCAACACTCAAATTCATTGGGCCTCAATAGATAAACAAGTAATTCAAAAAGATGCATGTATCCCAAAATGGGATTATTCATTTTGGTTGTGGAGAAATGTGTATTTGGAAGAAGTCTACAGGGTTTTTTTTATTGTAATTATGATTTGGTTTTAATAGATTTTATGGTAATTGTAATTATGGTATAGTTTTAATAGATGTTATATATACATACTGTATAGTTTTAATTCTGTCAGTGTTTAATTGTTTTTTAATGATTGCTTTTTTCTAGGTTTTTAATAGTCCTTATTTTTATCTTTAAGCTGCCTTGAGTCTTGGCAGCATATATAATAATAATAATAATAAATAAATAATAAATAATAAATAATAAATAATAAATAATAAATAATAAATAATAAATAATAAATAATAAATATCATTATTAAATTTGTAATTGCACGAAAGCTATATAGAACTGTATTAGGAAGTCCATATTTCAAAATTGTATAATTTGGCACTAACGCATACTTGTTTTGACTTTCATGTAACTTATTGTTCACGTTAATCATTACTAACTTCCGAGGTGATGTACAAACCACCTGCCAGCATCACGCCCCTGCCTTTTCTTGCGGGAGGTTCAGGGCGCCGTATCTACGTGTGTGTTTAGCGATCTCGCTGCATCCTCACAACGATCCTGCAAAGCGGGCGCGGCAGAGAGGAGTGGCGCTTCGCCCAAGCCCTCTTAATGACAACCCAGCTTGTTCTGCCTTGAGTCCAGCTGCTCCTCCGCTGGTGCCAGGCATCCCGTGAATCGCAGCCCCATGGTGAGAAAGCTCAGAGAAAGCAGCGCTGGGAAGGAGAGGGGTTTTTTTCCATGGAGATACTGCAGTTCCCTTGCCTAAATACCACCTGCTGCGTCTCTCTTAAGAGCCACCCTCCCCTCAAGTCTGCTTTTTATCAATGAAGCAGGGCCCGTGTGTGTCTGTGTGGGGGGGCACTTTCGCTCACCATTCACTGTCGCTCATCATTTCTGTCTGTCATTCTCACCTCGGACCTCCTGGTTTTCACCCCACGGATTCGGTGCAGCGGGACTTCTGGCTCAGTTGAAATAACTCCTCTGGATCAGCCTTCGCAGCCCGGTGCCCTATGGGTGTTTTGAACTGCAACCTGCGTTGGCTGCGGGGGTGCCGGGAGTTGTAGCGCGGAGCGCCCGGTGGACGCAAGATTTGGGATTGCTGCTTTGGACGATGGAGAAAATGTTGGCGTGATAAATTAGTGACAAAGGCTCAGAACTGTTGAGTGGACCCGAGTGGTGGGATCTGGGGGTGTTGTGGGGAGGGACCAGTAATAATAATAATGATAATAATAATAATAATAATTTTTTATTTGTACCCCGCCCATCTGGCCAGGTCTCCCCAGCCACTCTGGGCGGCCTCCAACAAATATTAAAATACATCAAAATCACAAGTTAAAAACTTCCCTAAACAGGGCTGCCTTCAGGTCTTTTCTGTATGTAGGATAGTTATTTATCACTTTAACCTCTGCTGGGAGGGCGTTCCACAGGGTGGGTGCCACTACCGAGAAGGCCCTATGCCTGGTTCCCTGTAGCTTTGCTTCTTGCAGTGAGGGAACCGCCAGAAGGCCCTCGGTGCTGGACCTCAGTGTCTGGGCTGGACGGTGGGGGTGGAGACGCTCCTTCAGGTATACAGTAGTGGATCCCAGGGTGGGATTTGGGTGGGTTGGCGCATGGAAGGCACCTCCAGAGCTCTCGATTCACCTCATGTGCAGCTGTGCCATGTTCCCGGGAGTGGGGAGGCTCTGGTTGATTTATGTCTCTCCCCCCCCCCCTTGTTCATTTGCTTTTTTAAACAACACAGGGTATTGCTAAATTGTAGTTCGAAGTTTAAAATTTTCCATGATGGTTTATTTCTCTTTTGCCATTTTTTAAACTGGTAAGCTGTGTTGGACACAGGCATCTGCTCAGCAAAATGCCCAGTATTCTTAGCATCGTTTTATTGTTTTCTGTTTGTTTTATTGTTTTCTGTTTGGAGGGTTTTAAAAAATAATAATAATCAAGCAGTGTATACATTTTTATGAAATTAAAAAAACAAACATTTTAAATAAACAAGATAAACGAAACGGCTAAAGCGGTCAATTTCATTCTCTTGTTCCAGCAGACAAATTGAAGGTAGCGTTTGGTTTCTGGATAATTCAGGTTGTTTTCTTGTCCCCATTTGTGGGGGTTGTTTCCAAGGGAAATCTTTCCTGCTTCTGGCCTTTCGATTCTCTCTGTGTGTGTCTTTTTCAATGCGTTTTATTTGGCTTCAAGTATCTTCGCGCCAGCGTTCTCCTCTTGGCAGGGGGTTGGACTGGATGGCCCTTGTGGTCTCTTCCAACTCTATGATTCTATGATTCTATGATTCCTCCTTGCAACCCGCTCTGGGGTTGAATTTAAAGACCGAGCCAGCGAAAAGGGGCACAAACCGACTTAACAAGCCCCCCCCTCTCTGCCCCCCCTCCCGTCCAGGTTTGATGTGTTTTTTTCCAGGTAAGGTGGCATCCTGAACTCAGCCAGCATCAGCTCCAGGGCTTTCCTTCGCCCTGGCTGGAATCGGTTCAGTTCAGGGTGGATTTGATTTAAATCAAACTGATTTAAACCACGATTTAAATCACTAGTCAGTAAGGCTTGATTTAAATCATTGTTTTCTACATAAAGACTAATTCTTGCTGGTATAACTTTAATATGCAAGTAGATGAAGATTTTTAGAATAACAACTTTTCATATTAGTTTTTTGAAGGGGTTGATTCTGTATTCATAGGTTTGTAGAACAATAGGATTAAGGTCTTTTTCTCAACTCTGTTCATGTTATAACATTTTTTCTGTGAAGAAGAGGCATGTGATCTCTGCTGAGTCAAATTCAGTTTTGAGAACTGCAAAAGTAAGCCAAGCATCTGTGATAATATCTTGTAGGCAGAGAAACTGCCCAATATTCTTACAAAAACCTCTGGAAGAGCATGGCATTGTGGATTAATGGAATTTATTTACCAAAAAAATTAAACATATACAGCCTTATTCTACATAATTAAAAAACTAATCTTTATTTCATGATGGAATAACCTTTGGATGGTAATATATTTTCCTCAAAAAGCATTTTATTTAAAAAAATTCCGATTTAAATAAAAAAAAATCTGATTCTTTTGATTTGTTCTTTTTAAAAATCGTTGATTTTTATCCACCCTGGTTCAGTTGCCCCCTGGCTCTCCCCCCCCCCCCTTGTTGCATCGGGAGGCCTTCCAGCCCTCCAAGCTGGGTAAATATTTGATAAGGAGGGAAGTGGCTTTTCCATTTGCCTCCCCTTCCCCCTTTCTCTCCGCGACCTTTGACCCCCTGACCTCAGCACATAAATCAGCTCTCCACCCCCCCTCCCTCCGGCCCACTCCTCTTTATCCAGATCTACTGTCAGGAAGTGTCCGATGGAGGCAGCCCCACTTGGAATCTCGATGTGGGGCAGGGTGCGTTTGCCTAGGTGTGCATTTGTAGGGCTTTGCCCGACGACGACGAAGGGCTGCGTTAATTTCTTCTCCTGCAGCCTTGCACTTAGGAAGTGTCAATCAGAGAGAGAAAGAGAGAGGAGGACAGCTGATCTTCTGGTTTCATTATGGGGTATTCCCCCCCCCCCAAAAGAAATCGTGGGCAGCCTTTGGAAAACTGAGCTTTGCAATGGAAAATTATGATTACAATTATGCATTTATTTATTTATATTTATATTTATATTTATATTTATATTATTTATATTTATATTATTTATATTTATATTATTTATATTTATATTTATATTATTTTATTTATTTATCCAATTTCATTTTTCATTTTCATTTCAATGACAATAAAGAAATCTTATCTTATCTTATCTTATCTTATCTTATCTTATCTTATCTTATCTATACCCCCAACATTTCTCCTGACGGGACTCGAAATAAAACATTTCCTCCAAAGAGCAGACAAAAATATTTCCTAGATTTGAAAGCTAAAGCGTTCAACATTCGCCTAGGACCCACAGTGGAGAAGTGGACGGGGGCACAGAGAAAGGCAAACAGCTTAAGAACGAAGCAGCCGCATGCCATGGAACGTGAAATGCTAGGAATAACCGATACATTAGTACCTTGGTTCTCCCAACGCCTTGGTAATCAACAACTTGGAACCCAAACACTACAAACCAGGAAGTTAATTGTTCCGGTTTGCGAACTTTTTTTTGGAAGCCAAACGTGCTCCGTTTTGAGTGGCACACTTCCGTTTTGAGTGTTACGCTGAGGTCTGTCTGTTTTTGCTGTTTATTCTGTGTTTTTGCTTCTGTGGCTCTTTTTGTTTTGTTTCTGTGACTGTGTGGAACCCAGTTCAGCTACTGATTGATTGATTGATTGATTGTGTGACTGCAGTACATTGTTTATTGTTTTCATTTTATGGATCAATGGTCTCATTAGCTTGTAACATTCATGTTAAATTGCTGTTTTAGAGGTTGTTTTTAAAAGTCTGGAACGGATTAATCCCTTTTGCATTACTTTCTATGGGAAAGCGTGTCTTGGTTTTGGAACGCTTTGGTTTTGGAACGGACTTCCGGAACAGATTAAGTTTGAGAACCAAGGTACCACTGTAACTGGATATGTTGTGGGAAAGGCTGCAAAGTTACAATAGACAAATGTTGCGAGAGACGCCTCAGTCTGATGGAACGAGGTCTTAGTGTGGAGACCCTCAAAAGACCAAGAGGACAAGTCTTTCCATTCGGTGGGCGGACGGCCCTATAATATTATTATTATTATTATTATTATTAATATTTATTAATCTCAGCCCTGTGCTTTGCAGTTCTCCATTTTCTGATGGAGAAGCAGATGGAAAACTTTGTAAATCTGGAGGGACAGGACTTGCAAAGTGACAGGAAAGGAGAGGTGTCCGCTGGGGTGTGTGTGTGTTATTTTCTCCGTGTGCAGGGCATATGTTTAGTTGCGCCTCTGAAGCATTGTTTTACGTACAAATATCCTTCCCCAAACGGGTTGGAGGTGTCCAAATGCCACGTTGCTGACCTTTCTGTTTGCGTCTTGCGTTTGCCGAGATTTCGGGCTTGATAACTGGCCAAACAAGAACTGGATTACCTCAGCAGGTACCTATCATGTGTGAAGCATGCAAGGGGGGGGGCATTCCCAGCCTCCAACCTTGCTGCTCAACCAGCTCCCCCCCCCTTCACTGCTTTTGGCCTGTGGCTATTTGTGGATGAAAGCTTATAATTACAGAGCAAGGAGTTCGGAGAATGGACTGGACTGGCAGGCGGGAGGGCGGGCCCTGGATTACATTTGATTTCAGGAATGGAGGGTGGTTTGTGTGCAAAAGTCCAAATCTCCTCATACGCTGCAAAAGACCAGCTCTCTAATTCACCCAGTTGGTATGTGCATCGGAAACTTGTGTTTTATTTGTTTTTTTTTTGTTTTTGTTTTTTTAATAATCTTTATTGGTTTTACAATTTTTTAGGCCTCTTGTCATACATCTAAGTCAGGTAACATTCCTGACCATACATATTACCCTTTACATTGCCAATGCCTGGCCCCGATTCAGGCCAGATCACTTCCAATCTAAACAATATCAGATGACTTCCTCACACCTTCCCCCATTGTTTTCATCTGTTTGCATATATCAATCTTAACAGGTTCCAAATTCAATAACAAATGTATCATCCTCAATTTTAAATCATATTTCCATCTTCTCACATTTACGGCACACTTACATTCTGTTTCAAGTACATCCCTCTTCCCTCCCCTGGTCCCGGGGTATGTAGCTTTGATAGTAGCTTCACTTATCATTCATAATACACATAAAACATCAAAAACTTATCCTTCATCATGCATAACTTATTATTTCACAATGTCATTAACCAATCCTTAACAAGTCCGTAAGTCAGAAACCTGAAAGTCAAAAATTATTACTTCTATTATAATACATCATCCTATTCCTATTGGGTCTGGAATCCAGACCCAAAGTCCTTCTTGCAAAGTGGCATCCAAAACAACAGTCCTCCAGTTCTCTGGCCAGTCTTTCCATTGCAGGTTCAAGTCGTCTCGGCTTCTTTTCCTCTTCTTATCCTTAATTTTGGGTCTGCTGATTTTTCGTATGTTCCTTTTCTTGCTTTTTGGAGTAGCAGCACCCTTTGTCTTGCATTTGAAAAGTTTCTGTATGCAACTGGCTGTAACAGAAGCAGTCTTTTGCAGTTCGGCCTTGACGAGAACTCTTTCCTCCGAAGTTGTTTGTATGTCCAGACCAGTCAGAGCATTGTTGAGGCTTTGCCTTATCTCATTCGCAGTACTTCTCATAACAGCTCTCAGGTCTCTCATTTCTGCTGTACATTCTGCTCTGAATTCCTCCAGCTTTTCCAACAAACACCACAAGTCTATTTCCTGTTCCATCGCCATTTTTAAAATACAGTCCAATAAATTAAAATTATATTCCTTTTAAATCTTCTCCTTATTCATATAATTTCAAAATCCAGGCTCCAATCAATTCCACAATTAGATTGTTCTTATTGCTACCCCCCAGACCAGGGGAGGCGCAAGGGTTAAATTCTTCAATCACCAAACTCCATTCAACTTTTCAATGCCTCTGTAACAGTTTCCTGTTACATTGTTACAATGGTAGGGGATGGACCTCCGTGTTTTCATCCCAAACCAAATCCACATTGAGTCCAAATGAAAATTAATCAAGTCCTAATTGGTCCAAATAACTCACGGTTTCTTTAATCATTTTGCTTCATTTTGACAGAAGAAGTTCAGCGCTCTGGAACAGCCCGCTCTGCCGCTTCGCTGAAGTGGCCGCTCTCCGGAGCCGCAGTGCCCTGACTCTCAACCCGCTCTGCCTTCTCCGACCCCTGACGGGGTCTTTAAAGGAGGGGGGAGGTCGCAATGGGCACCCGCCGGTTCCCCAAGCCTTCTGGCTGCCCCGCCAGAAGTTTTAACGGGGGTCCGTGACACGGAACGGAACCCCCAAGCCGATCTTCAGCCGCTCCCCCCGCAGCGCGAAGGGAACGCAGCCGGCTGCTCAGGCGCCAAACCCGGAAGTCCTTGTGTTTTATTTGTTGCTGCGTTAATATCCCACCTTTTATAGCCTCTAACGAACTCAAAGCGGCGTACATTGTTCTCCTTTTATCCTCACAACAACCCTGTGAGGTAGGTTGGACTGAGAGGGAGTGATGGGCCCAAGCTTCGTGGTCAAGTGAGGATTTGAACCCTGGTTCTCCGAGGTCCTGAGTTCAACACTTGAGTATCCTCAGAGTGTGTCTACTTGGAAGAAAATCCAATATGACCTAAGTGTGTGAGGGATTGCAGTCGTCAGCATTTGAAGTCCTGCACTTGTAGGCTCATGCTTTCTGCATTGGACTTTAATTGTTTTTATTTCAGGTAGGTAGCTGTGTTGGCCTGATGCAGTCGAAATAAATTAAAAAATTGTCCAGTAGTGTCTTAGGGACCAACTAAGTTTGTTCTGGGTATAAGCTTTCGTGTGCTGAAAAAGTGTGGATGCACACGAAAGCTCATACCCAGAACAAACTTAGTTGGTCTCTAAGGTGTTTTGTGGACGCGGGTGGTGCTGTGGGTTAAACCACAGAGCCTAGGGCTTGCAGATCAGAAGGTCAGTGGTTCGAATCCCAAAGCATGCACCACTCTGGCGAGACAGTGCGCAGGCAGGCGGGGTCTCAGCTGGCGAACCTGTCTACTCCTCCTTTCCATGAACAGGTCTTTAAAGAATCTGACATGCCAAATATTAACACAAATAATATTGAAATGACCGAAACAATGACCAAAGTCGGAAAGAGCCAGTTTACAAAGTAGGCGTCTCGTTTTTCATTTTGTATTCATGCTGATCTTTTGTTTTTAATGATTCTCAGTGGCTCTGACAATCTCTGGGGCAAGAAAACCTATCATTCCGAGCAGCACTGGCAGTTTTTTAATTTTTTTAAGGATTAAAATGACTCTGCAGTAGATTTAAAATAGCCTCTGCCAACGCAGCGTCCTCCTCCAGCTGTTTTTGACAGCAGCTCCCACCAGCGATGCCCCTTTCCCCACTGCAAAGATGGGGACCCCCAGTTCTGAATCCCTTGCTTCAGGTGAGGGTTGCGGTGGGTGGACCTCCCACCCCTCCATTCCCCTCCGGGCAGTGAGCTCCCCCCCTTCCCCATCTCCCTAAGGGCCCTGCATTAATGGGATTGCATGCCTGGACCAGGTGGAGAGGTTTGCCGTGGTGATGTTGGGTGGGGGTCTCTGTGTGCCGTGCCTTGCCCTGGCCTTTGCATCACGGGTGGTCTTTGCATTCCAGCACTCGATAGCCAGCGCGGAAGGACGGAGAGCCTAAGCAGAGCTCCTCTGTGCCCCTCATTTGCCCACTAGCATGTTTGCACTCTCTGTTCAACCTCCGGAGTGATTTGGGAGCCGCTATAGCTATGGGTTAGGGGACCAGGTGGCGCTGTGGGTTAAACCACAGGCTTGCTGATCAGAAGGTCAGCGGTTCGAATCCCTGTGACGGGGTGAGCTCCCGTTGCTCGGTCCCAGCTCCTGCCCACCTAGCAGTTCGAAAGCATGTTAAAGTGCAAGTAGATAAATAGGGACCGCTCCAGCAGGAAGGTAAACGGCGTTTCCGTGCGCTGCTCTGGTTCACCAGAAGCAGCTTTGTCATGCTGGCCACATGACCCGGAGGCTGTCTTCGGACAAACGCCGGCTCCCTCGGCCTATAGAGCGAGATGAGCACGCAACCCCAGAGTCGGACACGACTGGACCTGATGGTCAGGGGCCCCTTTACCTTTACCTTTACTATAGCTATGGGTTAAACCACAGAGCCTAGGGCTTGCCGATTGGAAGGTCGGTGGTTCGAATCCCCGCGACGGGGTGAGCTCCCGTTGCTCCATCCCTGCTCCTGCCAACCTAGCAGTTCGAAAGCACGTCAAAGTGCAAGTAGATCAATAGGTACCGCTCTGGCGGGAAGGTAAACGGTGTTTCCGTGCGCTGCTCTGGTTCGCCAGAAGTGGCTTAGTCATGCTGGCCACGTGACCTGGAAGCTGTATGCCGGCTCCCTCGGCCAGTAAAGCGAGATAAGCACCGCAACCCTAGAGTCATCCGCGACTGGTCCTAACAGTCAGGGGTCCCTTTACCTTTACCTTTACCTTTATAGTTATGGGTCTTTTAAATCGTCTTCAGGTTCCTCATCGTGCTGCATCTGATTCCCCTACTCTTTCCTTTCCTACCCTGATCGGTGTCAGAAACTTAGATATCTAAACTTAGGTGCCAATTGGTTCCTTAAACCAGGGTTAACAGCCGCCAAAACGGAATGCCTAGTTGCAATTTGGGGGCTAGGCGGCTCGAAAGTCGCCTTCTTTTCAGGTTCCCGAAATCTATTCTGATTGGGCAGGTAAAATAGAATGGGTAGAGTTCTACAGGGTGTTTAGCTAAACAGTCCTTCTATAGCAGGGGTCGGCAACCTCCGGCCCATGGAGACAGTTTTACCAGCCCACGAGCCGCCCCTGAACTGAGCCGCCCGCTCAGCAAGTCCCCCGCGCGCTGCGCTAAACCGGCGCGGCACAGGGACTCGCTGAGCGGTGCCGGAAATTGCATCTGCGCATGCGCAGATACTGGAAATCGCGTCTGCATATGTTCAGACGCCGAAAATCACTTCTGCACAGGCTCGATTTCCAGCACTGTGGGCATGCGCAGACACGACTTCCGGCGTCGCGCTGCGCCAGTCCGGCCCATGGATGACCTCCATGGGAGTGATCCGGCCCATGGCCGGTCAACCTTGCCGACCCCTGTTCTATAGGATGGGTGTGAAAATAGTCAAGATCCAAGGTTCCCTAGGCATGCACCTCCTGATGGTGGGGATGCCGGGCACCATTCTGGTGCCCAGCCATCTTTACTTGGTTGCATGTGGCCCAGGTGGCGCTGTGGGTTAAACCACAGAGCCTAGGGCTTGCTGATCAGAAGGTCGCCGGTTCGAATCCCTGCGACGGGGTGAGCTCCCGTTGCTCGGTCCCTGCTCCTGCCAACCTAGCAGTTCAAAAGCACGTCAAAGTGCAAGTAGATAAATAGGTACCGCTCCGGCAGGAAGGTAAACAGCGTTTCTGTGTGCTGCTCTGGTTTGCCAGAAGCGGCTTAGTCATGCTGGCCACATGACCCGGAAGCTGTATGCCGGCTCTTGGCCAATAAAGTGAGATGAGCGCTGCAACCCCAGAGTCGGACACGACTGGACCTAATGGTCAGGGGTCCCTTTACCTTTACCTATGCCTGGCGAATATTGAACACCGACCCTTATCCACCCTCTGCTTGCTCAATAATTCCCCCCCCCACCCCACAATATGCAAGCGTGCATCCTCAGGCTTCCTAGCCCCTTCTATCCAGCCTTGTAGATCTGATGGGAGTTGGAAGCACAGACAGGGAAACAGGGGTGAGGCCCTTCTTTTCCTTGGCCCCACCTTTCACCTTTAAACCAGGTGCGTTGACCCATCTCCTCAGCTCTTAATGAAAGACTGGGGGCTGCATTCCAGGGCTGGGCAGCTGCCCCCTCCAGGTGGAAGAAGTCCCCCTGCAGGAAGCGTTCCCTGCCTCACACCCCTGCCCCAAATTTCCTTAGACCCTCCCTGTTTGGGGGGCTTCCTGCAGCTACAGCATCCTTGAAGGGCGTTTGGGGCAGGTCAGTGGGGCAGCCATGTAATTCCAGGCCCTGGGTTTAATGCTCTGGCCTGGGGCATCCACCTCGGTTGCGAAGCACGCAATTAACACTTTGCTGTTCCGCAAAGGTCGAACATTCACAAGGACTCCTTGGCTCCTTGGGGGAGGGGAAGAAGAGGAGGAGGAGCAAGGTGTGCAGGTTTGCGTTTTAAAGGCTTTTTAAGGCTTGCCTTCTATCACTGTGCCATTGAGAGCGTGCTCACTTATGGCTTATGTGTGTGGTACGGAAGCTGTACTACCAAGGACAGGATGGGGTTGTGCAGAGTTGTTAAGGCAGCAGAGAGCATTGTTGGCTGCTCGCTCTCCACCTTAGAGCAGATTTATGCCACGAGGTGCCACAGAAAGGCACTGGACATAAGTGAAAGATCCATCGCATCCTGGGCACCGTCTCTTTGAACTTTTGCCATCGGGACGGAGATACAGGACGATGACGACAAGAACAAGCCGTCTTAGGAACAGCTTCTTCTCCAGAGCGATTGCGGCCTTGAATGGGAAGCCTGGACTTTGAAGTCATCTAATCTTACCTGTTATGTTTTATCATTGTATGGTTTTAATCAGTGTGTATGGTTTTAATCAGTGTTTTTGTAGTTGTTTTGTCTTTGCGTGGAGTGCCCTATCTGGGTGGATGGAGCAGCCAAGTAATTTCGTTGTTCCCGAAGGGGACAATGACAATAAATATATTCTATTCTATTCTATTCTATTCTATTCTATTCTATTCTAAAAAAAATTATATTTTTGTAGCCAGACACAAGCAATATGCAACACAGAGCTGAGGCACAAGAAATAGCAGGTGATTTGTGATGAAAGGAAAGGGTTTTGTCACTGTGTGCTTGTTGAAATCTGCCCGCCGCTTTGCATTTTAAATTCACATTTCAAAACAGAGCGCCGTCACGACTTGATCCACCCAGCCCAGTATTGTTGTTGTAAGCCAAAAATGGCTTATCTTCTGAGTTACGCCAATAAGCATTGCTGACTAAACTTTGATTCTCACCGTGATCTGTTACATTGTGTTAGTATGCATGTTGGGAATCTATGTTACATGTAGCCATTTGTACCATGTATCAACTTATATTGTAGCTTATGAGCTGTATCTTTGTGATTGACGTATTAGCTGTCCTTCTGTCCCAGTGGGGGACGGCATCTTGCCAAATCATCAGTTTCTTAAAGCAACAGGTTACCATAACTTCTCTATTAGAAGCATATTCTAGGATTTATTGGGGTTCACATTATCACATTCATTATGGCCCTTTGGGCCACTACCACATTGTCAGCTCTGACTGGCAGCTGCTGTCCAGGAAAGGGGATCTTCCCGGCCCTTACCTGGAGATGCCATTGGGGACAGAACCTGGAACAAACACTCTGGCCCCAAGCTGTGGTGCTCGATTCATGGCAGACTCCAACATACTAGATTTTCCAAATCGATTTCGTTTTCGGATTGATGTGACGACGATGACTAATTTTCTGAATTTCATGAGAGTCACACTGCACTTGATTGTGGAAAAGACACGGGAGCATCCCACATTTCTGGGCAGACTCATCTAACAACATTTTTAGCAGGTGCCAAAAGGAGTGCAGCGAAGGCGCCTGCCTGATGTCAAGTGGCAGGGAGTTCCAGAGTCTTGAGTTCTTGCAAATGCAGAATGGTTGTCATGCAGCGCCCGTAACGTCCTTCCCTTTCTCCTTTATCTTCACAACAGCCCTGTGAGGTAGGTTGGGCTGGGGGACTGTGGCCCAGGGTCAGCCAACGGGCTCCCTGTAGCTGATGGAGGATTCGAACCCTGGCCTCCCAGGTCCCAGCCGAGCACTCTTAACCACTAGCCACATTTGTGACCCCCTCCGCAGGCACAGGAACATTTGGGCAAATCAGGGTGGATTTGATTTAAATCAAATTGATTTAAATCACGATTTAAATCACTAGTCAGTAAGGCTTGATTTAAATCACTAGTCAGTAAGACTTGATTTAAATAGTTTTTTTTACAGAAAGACTCATTCTTGCTGGTATAATCTTAATATTTACAACCATATGAAGGTTTCATTTTTGGAATAATAAATTTTCAGAGTAGTTTTTACAATTATATCAAAAATTACTGATTTGGTTATACTACTAGAAATACATAGACAGATAATTATGAAATTATGGTGAGGTTTAATAAGTTAACTGTTTATATTTGGACAACTTTTCTGCTGTACTTTATTGGAAGGAGAAAAATCATTTCCTTAATAACCATTTAAACAATTTATTTAACTAAAACAATAACATGATAGCATATGTATCCATGTTTGTTAACTGATGTGGTTAAACATTTTTTTAAAAAAACTTAGACTGAGTTTTAGCACACTTGCTAAACTTAAAACAAATCTTTATTTCCTGATGAATAGCCTTTGGACTACAATGTAACTTAAATAGAAAACTATATTTAGAAAGATTTTTCCTCAAAAAGCATTTTATTTTAAAAATCCAATTTAAATCAAAAAAATCCGATTGAAATAAAAAAAATCCAAATTATATCAAAAAATCATTGATTTTTATCCACCCTGGGGCAAATTGAATCAGTCCACCACCCTCCTAATTTTATGTATGAAGCCTCCAAAAACATACTGACCTTTCTTGCAGTGCTGCCCCCCCCTTGGCACCCGCCCCTCCATTGGTGGGTCAGCATGGATGTCTCCCTCCCCACAAGCCACAATAAATCCCTTGGTGTCCTTTGGGAGAAGGGCAGGGAAGGAAGTGTAAAAAGCAATCAAGAGTGTGAAAAAAAGTGACTTTTTTTTTTTGGGGGGGGAGAAATGTCCAGGGTGAAGAGGGAAGAGAGGTGGGGAGACCACAAGATGGAGAATTGGGGAGCAGAAAAAAGATAACCAGCACTTGAAAGATTTGTAGGAGGAGGGAAAGCAGAGGAGGAACTCGGTGCTCTGGAAAGCTCTCTTCTCTCGAAGAAAACTCTGATATTGTTGATTGATTGATTGATTGATTGATTATTAATATGCCGTCTGTTTCCCAGACTGGGACTCAAGGCGCCTTAACACGCAGATTAAAGCAACAAAGATAAGATGCAAGAAGCTAAAAAGACATAAGAGATGATTGTTGAAAAGTAACACATAGAACAGGGGTCAGCAAACTTTTTCAGCAGGGGGCCGGTCCACTGTCCCTCAGACCTTGTGGGGGGCCGGACTATATTTTTTGGGGGGAAATGAATGAATTCCTATGCCCCACAAATAACTCAGAGATGCATTTTAAATTAAAGGACACATTCTACTCATGTAAAAACACGCTGATTCCTGGACCGTCCGCGGGCCGGATTTCGAAGGTGATTGGGCCAGATCCGGCCCCCAGGACTTAGTTTGCCTACCCATTGAAATATAATAATAATAATAATAATAATAATAATAATAATAATAATAATCCTTTTAAAAGACAGATATGAAAAGCGGTTTCTCTGCCATCGATGCCAAACCATGTTATGCCACCTGGAGCTCCGTGGAGGAAAGGTTCACTATTCACTATTAATATAGTGAATAAACAAGTCATTCTGAAAGGTGCATCAATTGACCTAAAGGCTCCTTCATGTTCAAAAGAAATCTTCAGGCAAGAACCCTTCTACCTGACTGACTCGTTTTTTGTTTTGTTCTAAATGTACTGGAAATTTTTCTTCAATCTTGTGTTCCCCCCGCTCCTGTTCCCCAGGCGCAATCTGAATGTTTTCATGTATTTTTAAGCTTCTGTTGGTAGCTGCCCAGAGTGGCTATTGTTATTATTATTATCATTATTGGGGGTGTGCAGTCCAGCTTCAGGTTCAGCCGCTTGCTGCTTGCGAGAATTGGGCCCTAAACTTTCCCGCAACAATGTTCTGCCCAGGGAATTGCATTCTACCCATTTCATGGATGGCAAAACTGTGAAAGAGAGAGAGAATGAATTAGGGAAGCTAGCCCTGTGCAAGGGGATGGATGGCCTGGGCTTGTGAGAGAGCCATCCCCTCCCCCATTTGTCCCCTTCCCCAGAAAGTCAGGGACCTCAGATGAGCCCCCTTTCATCCCCCCCAAGCAAAAAATGGGGGGAAGGTGATGTGGGAAGGGAAACGTGCAATGGAAGCAGGAACTGTCTTGCTCAGCCCTCACAGCTGCCCTTCATAATTGAACTAAGCTGGGGGGGTGGAGGATTCCTGACTATCTCTCTCCCCCCAAGAGACTGCACTAATACTGTATAGTAAAGGGACCCCTGACCATTAGGTCCAGTCGTGATCGACTCTGGGGTTGCAGCGCTCATCTCGCTTTACTGGCTGAGGGAGCCGGCATACAGCTTCCGGGTCATGTGGCCAGCATGACTAAGCCGCTTCTGGCGAACCAGAGCAGCGCACGGAAACGCCGTTTGCCTTCCCTCCAGAGCGGTACCTATTTATCTGCTTGCACTCTGACGTGCTTTCGAACTGCTAATTTGGCAGGAGCAGGGACCAAACAATGGGAGCTCACCCCGTCGCGGGGATTCGAACCGCCGACCTTCTGATCGGCAAGCCCTAGGCTCAGTGGTTTAACCCACAGCGCCACCCGCGTCCCCTTAAACAGGAGGTTAGGTAAAGGTAAAGGGACCCCTGACAATTAGGTCCAGTCGTGACCGACTCTGGGGTTGCAGCACTCATCTCGCATTATTGGCCAAGGGAGCCGGCGTAAAGCTTCCAGGTCATGTCCCCGTGACGGGGTGAGCTCCCGTTGCTCAGTCCCTGCTCCTGCCAACCTAGCAGTTCGAAAGCACGTCAAGTGCAAGTAGATAAATAGGTACCACTCCGTCGGGAAGGTAAACGGCGTTTCTGTGCGCCGCTCTGGTTCGCCAGAAGCGTCTTAGTCATGCTGGCCACATGACCTGGAAAAACTGTCTGCGGACAAACGCCGGCTCCCTCGGCCAGTAAAGCGAGATGAGCGCCGCAACCCAGAGTCGTCCACGACTGGGCTTAACAATCAGGGGTCCCCTTTCCTTTACCTTTAAATAGAAAACTACCTTTAGAAAGATTTTTCCTCCAAAAGCATTTTATTTTAAAAATCCAATAAATAAGCGAAATCCGATTTACATTTAAAAAAAAAAAATTAATCATTGATTTTTATCTACCCTGGCCACCACTCTTTCAAGTCCCTTTGGGCTCCTGTGGGACTCCCATATTGTACTCAATCTACTAGTCCTCTTGAAACAGTCATCTGTGTTGGTGGCAGTCACTACATTTACGTAGATCCCATCTCACCCCACCGCAAAAAAGTCTCTCGCTTCTATAGGAACTGAGCCTGAGCTGTTGGGATCTTTGCTCCCAATGGATCCTGATTTCTTATTTTTAAGATCCAGCATGCCAAGGTGCCATCCTGGTAGTTAAAGTCTACTTTTTTGCAATTGTGTTCCATGTTTGTCCAGGACATCTCTCTGCCCTGTAATCTACTGTTTTCCTTAGGGCCAAACTAGATTTTATGGCGTGGAATGCAGAAAACAGTTTTACTATTTAAAAAAATCAAATAGCAGCTGAGAGCGACAGTTAAGTGACCAGCTTTGTGGTAAGGGCAGAGAGAGAGAGGAGGAATGAAGACTCCTTTCCTTCTCTTGATAAAAATAGCTCCTTCCACCATAAAACTGTTTTTTGCCACAGGAGAGACATTTCTGTTGATACCACTAGAAGAGTCTCCTGGGAGAAAAACCGGCTTTTCGAAAGGAGGTGGTTTTTTAAACCTTTATTTCATCTTCGCACCCTACTTTTCCATCAGCAATCGTTCAGCTCAAAGTGGCTCAGAATACAACAACAGGAGCGTTAAAAACGAACAAATGTTACAACTGCTAATTGTAATGACTAACGACAGGTGGATAGTTCAGTTGGTTAGAGCGTGGTGCTGATAACTCCAAGGTTGCCTTCCCTCCAGAGCGGTAGCCTTCCCTCCAGAGCGCTGCCTGGAGGGCAGCGACTGAGGAGGGAGCACAAGGTGAGCTGAGCTTGTAGGTTTTGAGGGTTTGTCTTTTTGGGGCTGTGTGTGATTAAGTTTGTGTGCTTATTTGTTTCCTTATTTGTTTGTGTGTTTCCCAGGCTTGTGTGTGCGAGAGAGTTTGTTTCTGGCTTGTGTGTGTGTGTTTGTCTGGTGACTAGCTGTGGGCGGAGCTAATCAGTGCCTGGAGGGCAGCGACTGAGGAGGGAGCACAAGGTGAGCTGAGCTTGTAGATTTTGAGGGTTTGTCTTTTTGGGGCTGTGTGTGATTAAGTTTGTGTGCTTATTTGTTTCCTTATTTGTTTGTGTGTTTCCCAGGCTTGTGTGTGCGAGAGAGTTTGTTTCTGGCTTGTGTGTGTGTGTTTGTCTGGTGACTAGCTGTGGGCGGAGCTAATCAGTGCCTGGAGGGCAGAGACTGAGGAAGTAGGCAAAAGGTGAGCTGAGCTTGTAGGGCGGAGCTAATCAGTGCCTGGAGGGCAGCGACTGAGGAGGGAGCACAAGGTGAGCTGAGCTTGTAGGTTTTGAGGGTTTGTCTTTTTGGGGCTGTGTGTGATTAAGTTTGTGTGCTTATTTGTTTCCTTATTTGTTTGTGTGTTTCCCAGGCTTGTGTGTGCGAGAGAGTTTGTTTCTGGCTTGTGTGTGTGTGTTTGTCTGGTGACTAGCTGTGGGCGGAGCAAATCAGTGCCTGGAGGGCAGCGACTGAGGAGGGAGCACAAGGTGAGCTGAGCTTGTAGGTTTTGAGGGTTTGTCTTTTTGGGGCTGTGTGTGATTAAGTTTGTGTGCTTATTTGTTTCCTTATTTGTTTGTGTGTTTCCCAGGCTTGTGTGTGCGAGAGAGTTTGTTTCTGGCTTGTGTGTGTGTGTTTGTCTGGTGACTAGCTGTGGGCGGAGCTAATCAGTGCCTGGAGGGTAGCGGCGCGCGCCTAGTGGCGCGCGCAGTTTGACCTATCTTTTAAATTGAGGAGAGCTAGTCTCAAACGTTTACTTGGGGAGACCTAGGCTTCTTTTTTGTGTGTCCTGACTTCAAGCTTCAAGATGGAGGGTGAGGGAACAACTGTAGTCGCCTGCAATTCCTGCGCAATGTTTGCCTTCTTGCCAAAGGATGTAGGCAGCTACACCTGCAGCAAGTGCAAGTTGGTTGCCCTACTAGAAGACAAGGTCCGGCAACTTCAGAAGGGGGAGGGAACAACTGTAGTCGCCTGTAATTCCTGCGCAATGTTTGTCTTCTTGCCAAAGGTTGTAGACAGCTACACCTGCAGCAACTGCAAGTTGGTTGCCATACTCGAAGACAAGGTCCAGCAACTTCAGGCCCGTGTATCTACGCTCCAGAAAATTAAAGAGCTGGAGCTTTTCTTGGATGCAGCAGAGCACACTGTCTCCACCAAGCAGGAGACAGGGCACATCCCTGAGGAGGAGATCAGTTCCCCAACTCAGGAGCCAGATGTATGGAGGAACGTGACTCACAGAAGTAGAATGCCCAGGGATCGCTCTGAGTGTTTAGAACTACAAAATCAATTTGAAGTGCTCTCAAATCTGGAAGATGAAGACCAGACTCCATTGGAAGATCTCTCCCTCATCACAGTTGATGAGGTATATGAAGACGAGCAGCATAGTCAGTCCTCCGGGAATGTGCAGGCGACCTTGGAAGGGACAGCACGTGTAAGAATCCCGACCAAGCCTAAGAGGAGACGTGTAGTGGTGATAGGGGATTCCCTACTGAGGGGTACCGAAGCAGTGATCTGTGGGCCTGACAAGATGTCTCGAGAGGTATGCTGTCTCCCCGGGGCCAAGATCCATGATGTTACAGAACGGCTGCAAGGAATAATAAAACCTACGGATAAAAACCCCTTCCTTTTAGTCCATGTGGGAACCAATGACACCGCAAGCCATAGCCTCCAGAAGATCAAAAGTGATTATGAGGCTCTGGGCAGGAAGCTGAAGCAATTAAATGCACAAATTGTCATCTCATCTGTCCTCCCAGTTGAACGCCGTGGCCCAGGAAGAGAGGGGAAAATAGGAGAAGTGAACAACTGGCTTCGCAAATGGTGCCGGCAGGAACGGTTTGGATTCTTAGATCACGGCCTGCAGTTTCTTGAAGATGGACTTCTGGCAAGTGATGGGCTGCACCTCACAAGGGTTGGGAGGAATGTTTTTGCCAACAATCTCAAAAACCTCATCAGGAGGGCTTTAAACTGACTTATGTGGGGGAGGGAGACAGTGGTCCTGAAGGTAGGAGTCTATCAAATGCTGAAGATGATCATCCAAAAGTCAAGGACCAAATGGAGCAAACAGCACACAGACCTAGTGGTGGGAGGAAAAAATCCTTAAGTAGGAGACTAGGGGGAATGATCAATGGTTTTCAATGTCTGTATACAAATGCACAGAGCATGGGAAATAAACAAGATGAACTTGAGCTCTTGATACAGCAAACTAAATACGACATAATAGGCATCACTGAAACCTGGTGGGATGAGTCTCATGATTGGAATGTAGTAATAGAGGGATACAATCTATTCAGAGAAATAGACCAAACAGGAAAGGAGGAGGAGTGGCGTTATATGTCAGGGATGTGTATACCTGTGAAGAGATCCATGATTTAAAACTTCAAAGCCAAATTGAGAGTATCTGGGTCAAAATTAAGGGAGAGAAAAATAACAGTGATCTCATTGTGGGAGTTTACTATAGATCCCCGAGCCAAACTGAGGACATAGATGATGCCTTCCTGGAACAGATGACCAAGCATTCAAAAGGAAATGAGATAGTAGTAATGGGGGATTTCAACTATCCTGATATTTGTTTGATGTCAAACTCAGCCAAGAGCATAAGGTCGAACAGATTCCTCACTGGCCTTGCAGACAACTTCATTGTCCAGAAAGTGGTAGAAGCAACAAGAGGATCAGCCATTTTAGATCTGGTCCTAACCAATAGTGATGACCTGGTTAGTGGGGTAGAAGTGGCAGGATCATTAGGTGGGAGTGATCATGCTCTTCTGGAGTTTATTATACATCAGAAAGGAGCAACCAAGCATACTAAGACTCAAATTCTAGACTTTAAGAAAGCCGACTTCAGAAAACTTAGGGAAATGCTGGATGTGATCCCATGGTCAGTAATACTAAAAGGGATGGGAGTTCATGATGGATGGGAGTTTGTTAAAAGGGAGATATTAAAAGCACAACTTCAAGCAGTACCAATGCGACGAAAACATGGAAGGTGCCTAAAGAAGCCAGGGTGGCTATCTAAAGAACTTTTAACTGAGTTAAGATTTAAAAGGGATATGTACAAGAAATGGAAAAAGGGGGAAACCACCAGAGAGGAATTCAAACAAATAGCCAGCACATGTAGAGACAAAGTCAGAAAAGCTAAAGCACAGAATGAACTCAGGCTTGCTAGAGAGGTTAAAAGCAATAAAAAGAGTTTTTATGGGTATGTCCGTAGCAAAAGGAAGAACAAGGAAACAGTGGGGTCACTTAGAGGAGAAGATGGTGAAATGCGAACAGGGGACGCAGAAAGGGCAGAACTCCTCAATACCTTCTTTGCCTCAGTCTTCTCCAAAAAAGAAAACAATGCCCGACCTGAAGAATATGGAGCAGATGATTCAGCAGGGGAAACACAGCCCAGAATAAGTAAGGAGGTAGTACAAGAACACTTGGCTAGTTTAGATGTATTCAAGTCTCCAGGGCCAGATGAACTACATCCCAGAGTATTAAAAGAACTGGCAGAGGTGATTTCAGAACCACTGGCAGTAATCTTTGAGAATTCCTGGAAAACAGGTGAAGTCCCAGCAGACTGGAGGAGGGCAAATGTTGTCCCTATCTTCAAAAAGGGGAAAAGAGAGGACCCAAACAATTACCGCCCAGTCAGCCTGACATCAATACCAGGAAAGATTCTAGAGCAGATCATTAAGCAAACGGTCTGTGAGCACCTAGAAAGGAACGCTGTGATCACTAAAAGTCAGCATGGGTTTCTGAAAATAAGTCATGTCAGACTAATCTGATCTCATTTTTTGACAGAATTACAAGCCTGGTAGACGAAGGGAACACTGTGGATGTAGCCTATCTTGATTTCAGCAAGGCCTTTGACAAGGTGCCCCATGATATTCTTGTAAAGAAGCTGGTAAAATGCGGGCTAGACAATGCTACCATTCAGTGGATTTGTAACTGGCTGACTGACCGAACCCAAAGGGTGCTCATCAATGGCTCCTCTTCATCCTGGAGAGAAGTGACTAGTGGGGTGCCACAGGGTTCTGTCTTGGGCCCAGTCTTATTCAACATCTTTATCAATGACTTGGATGATGGGCTTGAGGGCATCCTGATCAAGTTTGCAGATGACACCAAATTGGGAGGGGTGGCTAATACCCCAGAGGACAGGATCACACTTCAAAATGACCTTAACAGATTAGAGAACTGGGCCAAGGCAAACAGGATGAATTTTAACAGGGAGAAATGTAAAGTACTACACTTGGGCAAAAAAAATGAAAGGCACAAATACAGGATGGGTGATACCTGGCTTGAGAGCAGTACAAGTGAAAAGGATCTAGGAGTCTTGGTAGACCACAAACTTGACATGAGTCAACAGTGTGATGCAGCAGCTAAAAAAGCCAATGCAATTCTGGCAATAGGAGTATAGCATCTAGATCAAGGGAAGTAATAGTACCACTGTATTCCGCTCTGGTCAGACCCCACCTGGAATACTGTGTCCAGTTCTGGGCACCACAGTTCAAGAAGGATATTGACAAGCTGGAACGTGTCCAGAGGAGGGCAACCAAAATGGTCAAAGGCCTGGAAACGATGCCTTATGAGGAACGGCTTAGGGAGCTGGGTATGTTTAGCCTGGAGAAGAGAAGGTTAAGGGGTGATATGATAGCCATGTTCAAATATATAAAAGGATGTCATATAGAGGAGGGAGAAAGGTTGTTTTCTGCTGCTCCAGAGAAGCGGACACGGAGCAATGGATTCAAACTACAAGAAAGAAGATTCCACCTAAACATTAGGAAGAACTTCCTGACAGTAAGAGCTGTTCGACAGTGGAATTTGCTGCCAAGGAGTGTGGTGGAGTCTCCTTCTTTGGAGGTCTTTAAGCAGAGGCTTGACAGCCACCTGTCAGGAATGCTTTGATGGTGTTTCCTGCTTGGCAGGGGGTTGGACTGGATGGCCCTTGTGGTCTCTTCCAACTCTGTGATTCTGTGATTCTGTTGCGGGTTCGATTCCCCGTATGCGACAGCATTTTCCTGCCTTGCAGGGGGTTGGACTAGATGATCATCAGGGCCCCTTCCAACTCTACAATTCTATGATTCTACGCCAGTGATGGCTAACCTTGACACTCCAGATGTTTTGGAACTACAACTCCCATCATCCCTAGCTAACAGGACCAGTGGTCAGGGATGATGGGAGTTGTAGTTCCAAAACATCTGGAGTGTCAAGGTTAGCCATCACTGTTCTACGCTATAATGATATATAAAAATGCAGTATTAATCAAATTCATCACGTAAATGATACAGTTCAATGCAAACTCTTTGGGTTTACTTTGTATGGTGTGGTCCTGATCCTAATTGGGTCTTTCTGCTACATTCACACACACCTGCTTTCGGTATATTTGGTTTGCATACCTGGGACGAAGCCCCATTGAACTCTGGGAGACTGAGTTCTGAGTAAGAGATTGTGCCTCGGCTTTGGCAATTGACCTGCTAATCCTATCTGCTCTGATTAAAAGGCACAGACTGCCTTTAACTGGCATTTGGATCGAAGAACATCGAGTAATGGGTGTGTTGTATCCTTAAATTCCATTTTGTATGGCAGACAGGGCAGGTTTCAACTTGGGACATTGAACTCTGCAAAGAAAGTCCTGCTTGGAAAGAGGACGCATTTTGAAGTTGACTGTTTTCAAATCATGGCTGGGCATGCTTCTAGACCACATGGAGGTGACACGGCTTCATTGCTGCGGGCCAGTTTTCATGGAGGAAAGTTGTGCAGGAAATCACTGGAGTCGTGTGTGTGTGTGTGTGTGTGTGTACTTATTTACAGATTAAAACTTAAAACAGAGAAGAAAAGGTGCACTTCTGGCTGCATCTGTTGCAAGTGGGATTCAGCTGCATACCAGGCAAACTCAGCTTGCACAATTAAAGTGGATTTAGTGCTCTTGCGCAACAAACCTGCTCCTCGCTCTGCCATTTGACTTTTGTGATAAGGAAATTGGCCCTATTTGCATGCTGCTAAGACTGTGATTTAAAGGTTTTACTGATGCATGCAAGTTAGAACAGAAGCAGAGCCTGCTGGATCAGGCCAGTGGACCTTCTAATATGAGAGGGAGAAACCCCCCCCCCCCAGTGTTTCCCTATCCATTTGCTCCATGCCAGGCATATCCCCCCCCCAATTTTTTTTTATTTTTGCAAAGTAATAATCAGTTCGAAAGCACGTCAAAGTGCAAGTAGATAAATAGGAACCGCTCCGGCGGGAAGGTAAACGGCGTTTCTGTGCGCTGCTCTGGTTCGCCAGAAGCGGCTTTGTCATGCTGGCCACATGACCCGGAAGCTGTACGCCGGCTCCCATGGCCAGTAAAGTGAGATGAGCACCGCAACCCCAGAGTCGGACGCGACTGGACCTAATGGTCAGGGGTCCCTTTACCTTTAATAATCATAAATAAATAAGAATAAAAATGTGCACCCCACCATCGAGACCATTCCATTGTAACTATCCAACCTCCCAAAATTTTAGCACCTCTTGTGATGGGTTGACCCCTTTTCGCTTTAACAGTACAAATTCTACAAACACCCTCCGTATCTCCTCAAAATAATTTCTCCTACGTATTCCTTGTCTTACATTAATGGCACGTGTTAATTTATCATTAATAGCTATATCCCACACCTCTTTATGCCATTCTTCCATTTTATATTCTGCTTGCCCCTTCCACTTCCTAGTTATCATAATTCGTGCGGCTGTCAATCAATTTGTGAGCAAGTCCTGCATAGGCTGGGAACCTTCCATCCCATCGTAAATTGATAATGATGCTACCTCTGGACTTTCGGTCAGCTTTTACCCAGTGATTTCTGTTATCTCCTTAAACACCCTTTGCCAGAAAAATTGTAAATGTTTACACCCCCAGCACATGTGAACATAATTCCGGGTTTCCTGGCATCCCCTCCAACATAACTGCCAGTTTATTAATAGTGGGAGTGGATCGCAGTCTCTTGAAAGTTGTAGTTACAAGTAGGTAGCCGTGTTGGTCTGCCGTGGTCAAAACAAAATTAAAAAAATCCTTCCAGTAACACCTTAGAGACCAAGTAGGTTTGTTCTTGGTATGAGCTTTCGTGTGCATGCACACTTCTTCAGATACATGCACGCATGCACACGAAAGCTCATACCAAGAACAAACTTAGTTGGTCTCTAAAGTGCTACTGGAAGGAATTTTTCCCCTTGAAAGTTGGACACCCCTGTTATATATCATCTCCAACTAATTTATAACATTTCCCTTTTTACATGAGTAGAATGTGTCCTTTTATTAAAATGCATCTCTGGGTTATTTGTGGGGCATAGGAATTCATTCATTATTATTTCCCCCCAAAATATAGTCTGGCCCCCCACATGGTCTGAGGGGTGGTGGACCGGCCCATGGCTGAAAAAGGTTGCTGACCCCTGATCTATCATGTCTCCTCTCCTTGCCCTTTCTCTAAGCTGAAAAGCCCCCCACCGGTGCCACTTTCCCCTGCTAGGGGACTCGCTCCATCCCCTCGATCATTTGCTTGCCCTTTCCTGAACCATTTAGTCAGCCTGAAATGGTGACACTTCCCCCGCACCGGATCGCCCCATTTTTCCACCCGGCCAACAATTTTTTGCCTAGCCTTCTCTGTAAGTTTTGCTTTGAAGGCGTCAAACCTACCATCCTGCCCAGGGATGAGCAACCTTTTTCAGCCGTGGCCCAGTCCACCGTCCCTCAGACCATGTGGTGGGGTGGACTATTTTTTTTAATTGTTTTTTTTTTTGGGGGGTGGTGAATGAACGAATTCCTATGCCCCCCAAATAACCCAGAGATGCATTTTAAATAAAAGGGCACCTTCTACTCATGTAAAAAAACGCTGATTCCCGGACCGTCCACGGGTCGGATTGAGAAGGCGATTGGGCCGCATCCGGCCCACGAGCCTTAGGTTGCCTACCCCTGATCCTGCCCTCCAAGGGATAAAAACCGAGTGTGGGTTTTTTGGCATTGCACAGGGGAGCCCCCAGCTGCACCCCGTCAGTCATGCCCTTGGAAAGGGGTGGGAAGAGGAAGGTAACATATGCTGTGATCACACAGGAAGGAAACCTTAGAAGCTTGTTGTCGGGAGGGAGGCGGATGCTTTGGCTGCTGGATTTATGGCTGCGAAGGAGAAGAAGAGGCTCTGGGGAGAGGTGTTTCCTCACCTCCCCCCCCCCCAGCATCGCAGCAGGTCACTACGCTCGAGTGCCTGTCCAGGGACGAACCAGGACAATAGACCTTGTTAGCATCTTGTTAGAAGCTTGGAGGAAGGGAGTCATGGATCCTGAAGGTTTGAGGAGGAGCCGGGCGACTTGAGCCCCACAGAAGGCTAAGGAGAAGGGTTATAGCTTTGGGGAAGAGCCCCTGCTTTGAAGGGCAGAAATCTCCACGTGCAACTGGGAGAGACTCGGGTCTGAAACCATGCAGAGCAACTGCCAGCAGGGGCGTAGGAAGTGGGGGCGGCGGGGGGGCCCCCAGGTTCCATCATGGAGGGGGACACAAATTATCAAGGAACAATTACTGCCCTACTAGGGTGGTTCGTAAAAAACTTTTTTTTAAAAAAATGCCTGCTCCAAAGGTCTTATCTTACTACACTAGGGATTATATAGCTATATATGAAATTTCGATGGTTGGACAGTGTTCTCGAAGCTACTAACATGAGTTTGGCCAAACTGCGAGAGGCAGTGAAGGATAGGTGTGCCTGGCGTGCTCTGGTCCATGGGGTCACGAAGAGTCGGACACGACTGAACGACTGAACAACAACAACAACAACAACAATATGAAATTTCATGCATATCAGTTAATATCTTGACCCTCCTCCACGAAAATAGCTGTTTACTTGGCCGTTTTCCTATGTCGTGAAGGCTGAAATTTCAATTCAGTGGAGCACTTACTGTTCCCATCCCTAACCCAGCGGAAAGCCATCTAATTAGACTTTAATTTGATTTTGACATGTTTTTAGGAGGTAATTTAATTATTGTTTGATTTTATATCAATGTTATGTATCTGATGTTAGCCGCCCTGAGCCCGACTTCGGCCGGGGAGGGCGGGATATAAATAAAAGTTTATTTTTACTTATTATTATTCCTTTGTAAGAAATATGAAATAACGTAAAACCATTTTTGCAGCCAAAAAATAATAATAAAAAAATCAATGTGTGTGTGTGTGGGGGGGGGGGGGGTTGACAATAAATTTTCCGCACCGGGTACCACCTGACCTTCCTACGCCTCTGACTGCCAGCCAGTGCCGACAGTACGGAGGGAGCTAGGTGCACCAGTGGTTTCACTCAGCTTGGTGGGGACGTGGGAGAGGGCCTTCTCCGTGGGGCTCCCTCCCTAGAGAAGCTAGACCGGCTCCCCCCACCTTTGCTGTCCTTCCTCCTGCAGGTGAAGTTTTCATCTGGGTATTGCCTGGTCTCTGGAAAGGCTAGCGTGGCAGCGCCTGAGGAATTCCCACACTATGGTCCCCAGTGCTGTAAAACGCAAAGCCCATCTAAGAGTGGTTCTGTGTGCAGGAGGGACTTTGCCCCAGATTTTATCTCGTGAACCACCCTGAGATCTTTTGATGAAGGGTGAATAATAATAATAATAATAATAATAATAATAATTCATGTTCCAACAGGCTTTGGGAAACTGGCTGTTTTTAAGGAAAACAGCCAGTTTTGCATTGGAACGATCTGTACGTCTTGTTGTTGTTGTTCAGTGATCAGTCGTGTCCGACTCTTCGTGACCCCCTGGACCAGAGCACGCCAGGCACGCCTATCCTTCACTGCCTCTCGCAGTTTGGCCAAACTCATGTTAGTAGCTTCGAGAACACTGTCCAACCACCTCGTCCTCTGTCGTCCCCTTCTCCTTGTGCCCTCCATCTTTCCCAACATCAGGGTCTTTTCTAGGGAGTCTTCTCTTCTCATGAGGTGGCCAAAGTACTGGGTGCCTCAACTTCAGGATCTGTCCTTCCAGTGAGCACTCAGGGCTGATTTCTTTAAGAATGGATAGGTTTGATCTTCTTGCAGTCCATGGGACTCCCAAGAGTCTCCTCCAGCACCATAATTCACCATAAATACCTTCCTGTACGTCTTACTAGATCTTATATGTAACGTATTTTTCCGTGTATAACATGCCCCCATGTATAAGACGCCCCCTGTTTTTTGGGACTCCAAATTGAGAGAATGGGGGAGATTGCCCACAGTTGCTGAGCTTTTTTGGAGGGGGGGGGGTTGCTGAAAATCTCTCACCCGCAGAACCGCAACAGCCAATCGCACGCACATCGACGAAGCCACCGATCGTCTGCACGGTCGCCAAAACCAAGCGCCAATTGCCCACCCAATTGCCACAGCACCCAATAGCCAGCGGACCTTGCTGCACCCACCAATCACCCAGAAAAACGCCGCTGACAATCTCCTGCTCGCGGCAGCCACCAATCGCCCGTCCCACCTCGACACTAGCTGTGTATAAGACGACCCCCAGTTTTTAGCCGAATTTCTTAATAAAATTACCTCGTCTTATACACGGGGGAAAAAAAGGGGACCCAGGTGGCGCTGTGGGTTAAATCACAGAGCCTAGGGCTTGCTGATCAGAAGGTCGGCGGTTTGAATTCCATTGCTCGGTCCCTGCTCCTGCCAACCTAGCAGTTCGAAAGCACGTCAAAGTGCAAGTAGATAAATAGGTATCGCTCCGGCGGGAAGGTAAACAGTGTTTCCGTGCGCTGCTCTGGTTCGCCAGAAGTGGCTTAGTCATGCTGGCCACATGACCTGGAAGCTGTACGCCGGCTCCCTCGGCCAGTAAAGCGAGATGAGCGCCGCAAACCCGGAGTCGGACACGACTGGACCTAATGGTCAGGGGTCCCTTTACCTTTTATACACGGAAAAATACGGTGTATTAATTCTCTTGATGTTTAATTGTTTTTGAAATTATTGCTTTCCCCCCCTTATGTTTTTAGCTGTTTCTATTGGATATGTAAGCTACTTTGAGTTTTTGTCAGGGAGAAAGGCGGGGTATCAAAGATCATGATAACAACAGTAATAATACAAGGCAGCTTTCTGTGCTGCTATGTTTGCACCCAGGGAGAGGGGTCTTTTTGCTTCCTGGACTTCCCCCCTGATCTGCTGCTGCTGCGCTTTGCATGGCTGTGCAGCATTGCCGCAGGGCCGCATCCCGGCTCTCGTGGCGCAGCAGCAAGTCAGCTGTTTGGGCCGCTCACATGTTAACGCCCTGTGGCTTTTATGGGCCCTGAAGCAGCCAGGAATGTTGCCGCTGACCGCAGATGGACAGGACGGGGCCAGCTGGAGAAATTTTATCAGTCGGCCCTGGAGGCGGCCCCCAAATTCCCATCGAAGGCGCGGCAGCGACAGCAGAGGCCCTTTTCACGCACTCCTTTGGCACTGATTGATCCAGTACAGTATGGGGTTTTGGGATACCTTTACCCTGTAAAATATAGGGACCCAGGTGGCGCTGTGGGTTAAACCACAGAGCCTAGGGCTTGCTGATCAGAAGGTCGGCAGTTTGAATCCCTGCGACGGGGTGAGCTCCTGTTGCTCGGTCCCTGCTCCTGCCAACCTAGCAGTTCGAAAGCACATCAAAGTGCATGTAGATAAATAGAAACCGCTCCGGCGGAAGGTAAACGGCGTTTCCATGCGCTGCTCTGGTTTGCCAGAAGCGGCTTAGTCATGCTGGCCACATGACCTGGAAGCTGTATGCCGGCTTTCGGCCAATAAAGCGAGATGAGCACCACAACCCCAGAGTCGGACACGACTGGACCAAATGGTCAGGGGTCCCTTTACCGTTACCTTTACCCTGTAAAATGCTTTGGTCCATTGGGGGCATCCAGATTAAGAATACAGGAGGCTGCTGGATCGACTCTGGGGTTGCGGCGCTCATCTCGCTTTACAGGCCGAGGGAGCCGGCGTTTGTCCGCAGACAGTTTTTCCGGGTCATGTGGCCAGCAGGACTAAGCCGCTTCTGGCGCAACGGAACACCGAAACCAGAGCAGCGCATGGAAACGCTGTTTGCCTTCCCCCCAGAGTGGTACCTATTTATCTACTTGCACTTTGACATGCTTTTGAACTGCTAGGTTGGCAGGAGCAGGGACCGTGCAACAGGAGCTCACCCCCGTCGTGGGGATTTAAACCGCCGACCTTCTGATCGGCAAGCCAAGAGGCTCAGTGGTTTAGACCACAGCGCCGCCCGTGTCCCAGGCCCAGAAACTGGTATTCAGAAGCATAGCCTCTGATTGTGGATGCAGAAGCCATCATGGTTTATGATTATTATATTATTTCTATTCCACCTTTTCCCGAGACTGGGACTCAAGGCGGCTTACAAAAATTAAAACACAGATGAAAAAGAGAAAGCGTAGATTATATAAAAGATAATTTAAAATTAATTAACTCCTATGATATTAAAACCTTATCACAAACCTATTAAAATACAGATAAAAGCAGCACAGCACTATTTTAAAGCCCTTCCCAAAGGCCTGTCGGAATGAAACAGTCTGTGCCTGCCGGTTGAAGGTCAAGGAGGGAGCCAGTCTGGCTTCTCTAGGGAGGGAGTTCCAAAGGCTGGGAGCCACCACCGAGAAAGCCCTCTCCCGCGTCCCCTACAAACTTGCCTGGGAGGGTGGCAGGACTGTGAGAAGGGCCTCCCATGAAGATCTCGGAGCACAGGCAGGTCTCTCAGGGAAGATTAGCTATGATAGTTAGCGGGGATCCTCCATGCACAGGGCCAGCAAACAGTGCAACACAGCTACACCTCTCACCCCCCCCCACTATGCCCTGGTTCCTGAAGGCTTCTGACCGCATTTGGGGACAGGATACTGGACTCAAACGGTCCCCTCCTAGCCTGCTCTTAAACTCTTGCACTTGATTCCCTGTTGCTCAAACCATTGTTTCTCTTTGTTGTTAAGACGCTTCCTGCATCAAGTCTGGCTGAGCTATTTGTTTTGCCCTCCCAGAATTAAGCTGTTTTGTCACCTGCTCCTCCTCCCATTGCCACCTGAAAGGGAGAAAGGATTCTGCTGGGTCTGAAAACCTTTGTCTCTTTCGCCTGCAAAAAGCTCTTGTTGCCTGGCCCCTTTTGCAGACTCCGCACTGGGGCTGTCCTGTCCGAGGCTGGAGTTCCAAACCTGCCAAGGCTGTGATCTCGATGGCCTGCTTGTCTGCGCTGCAGCTTCCCTGGAAGGAAAGCTTCCCTCGCTTCTTGGCATTGCCTGCTGCGCTCAGCTGGAGCAGAGATTTGGCTGCCGTTCAGCAGCAGAGCTGGCAGGAGGAGAGCCACGGATCCAGGACAGAGGTTCTCCTGTGAGGTCAGCAGGACATGGCACAGTTTCTGACCTGCCTTGTTTCCCATTTCAGCTGCACCTTGGCAGAGAGCCGGGTGTAAATATAAAACCTTTGTGGGATTAGTGCCAGCCGTATGTAAGCACAGACAGACATCACACCCCCTGATAGGCTCCTGCCAAGTCTCAGATGTCTCTTGTTGATTTTGGACGGTTTGTATCAGGCCACGTGCTGAGCATAATAATCCTCAATTATTGTGCTTTCCAAGGGCCCAGTTCTCTTTGTAAGCCTGTAAGGTAGGCCAGTATTATTATGATTTAATTATCATTAATTAAACTTACTAATCTCTTTTTTGGGACGCGGGTGGCGCTGTGGGTTAAACCACAGAGCCTAGGGCTTGCTGATCATAAGGTCAGCGGTTCGAATCCCCATGACGGGGTGAGCGCCCATTGCTCGGTCCCTGCTCCTGCCAACCTAGCAGTTCGAAAGCACAAAGTGCAAGCAGATAAATAGGTACCGCTCCGGCGGGAAGGTAAATGGCGTTTCCGTGCGCTGCTCTGGTTTGCCAGAAGCGGCTTTGTCATGCTGCCACATGACCCGGAAGCTGTACGTCGGCTCCCTTGGCCAATAATGCGAGATGAGCGTCGCAACCCCAGAGTCAGTCACGACTGGACCTAATGGTCAGGGGTCCCTTTACCTTTATGTTAACTCTCAGTCTTCTCTTCGCCAAGCTAAGCATACCCAACTCCCCCATTGATAATAGGCAACCTAGCAGTTCGAAAGCACGTCAAAGTGCAAGTAGATAAATAGGTACCGCTGCAGTGGGAAGGTAAACAGTGTTTCCGTGCGCTGCTCTGGTTCGCCAGAAGCGGCTTAGTCATGCTGGCCACGTGACCTGGAAGCTGTCTGCGGACAAACACCGGCTCCCTCGGCCAGCAAAGTGAGATGAGCGCCACAACCCTAGAGTCGTCCGCGACTGGACCTAACGGTCAGGGGTCCCTTTACCTTTACCTTAATCTCTCTTTTTGTTGCCACAACTACTCAAAAGTGACTTGCAAGAAACAAAGCCATCAAAAACCACATGCATATATTCAAACCAAGGGGGAAAATACAGTTAAAAACATCCCACCCCCTCTAAAAGACCTCTAAAAGACCAAGGGCCTGTTCTTTTCACTCTGATAGGTTGAGGGATCCACTCCTTCCTCCTGCTCTCCAGCCTCGCAGGAATTTGACCACTGGCTTCATGGACAAGAGTAGCCACTCAGCTGGGCCTCCACAGTTTGAGGCAGCAATGCTGCAAAATACCAGTTGCTGAGAACTGCATCGTCTCATGTAATGCACATAGTATGTAAGAATTGTTCCTATTTTTAGCAGCACTGATAAACAGCTTGCTTGCTGTTGATATTAAGAAGGAGCAAGGAGGGAATTGGGGGGGGCACACCTTATGCAGATAAGCTCAGCATTGTGGTGTTCAGAAAATTCTGTCCATTGCTTTGGATGGCCATCTGTCAGGGATGCTTTAGTGGGGATTCCTGCCTTGCAAGGGGCTGGACTAGATGACACTCGGGGTCCCTTCCAACTCTACAGTTCTATGATGTGAGCTAGAAAAATTCCCCAGGCGTATTTTGCTACTGGCATGAGTCCAGTTGCGACTACATGGAGATTTCTGAGCACCAGGTTGGCGACCATAGTTTGAAATCCTCTGCTCTAAGTCCATAGTTACCGTATTTTTTGCTCTATAAGGCGCACCTGACCATAGGACGCACCTAGTTTTTAGAGGGGGAAAGCCCCAATTTTTTTGAGGATCAGCTCAAATTTCTGCAGCTTCTTTTGCAAAGGAGAAAAGCCCCATTTTTTGAGGATCAGCTCAAAGTTGTTGAGCTTACTTTGCAAAGGGAAAAAACCCTGTTTTATGGGGTTTAACTCACAGTTCTGCAGCTTCAGGAAGCCATTTCTACAGTTTCCAGACAGATAATCTAATTAGCCAGTCACATGTCGCTGGGGAAACAGCCTCCCTCTGCAAGGGGGCGGGGCTGGAATCTCTCTCCCTTATCTCTCTCCCCGATCGTTTGCTGAGCAGCTGCTCAGCGGGCTTCCTTTCAACACCCCCTTCTCTCTCTTTTTTTAAAAAAAGCACGATCTGCTTTTGCCCCTGGGCAGTTCAGCTCCAGGGACCACACATTCGCTCCATAAGACGCACAGACATTTCCCCATACTTTTTAGGAGGAAAAAAGTGCATCTTATGGAGCGAAAAATACGGTAATACCTTTTCCATTTCCACTGTGTGTTTTTCTCCTTGCATATTGGGGCAAGTGAATTGTTGTAAAAGCAAGCGACAGACAAGCGATGTAGTTGAGATCATAGAATTGGAAGAAGAAGAGTTTGGATTTGATACCCCGTTTTATTACTACCCGAAGGAGTCTCAATGCGGCTCACATTCTCCTTTCCCTTCCTCCCCCACAACAAACCCTCTGTGAGGTGAGTGGGGCTGAGAGAGTTCAAAGAAGTGGGACTAGCCCAAGGTCACCCAGCAGCTGCATGTGGAGGAGCGGGAAGCGAACCCGGTTCACCAGATTACGAGTCTACCGTTCTTAACCATGACACCACACTGGCTCTCAGCTAGCTAGGGTCAACCACTCCCTACGGCCAACCGGCAACACTGAACTTCACCGCTGAAAACATGTTTGTTGCAGGTGTAACCTGTTCAAACTAGGATGGAATCAACCCAGACAGAAGAATTTTTGCCCCGGGTATTGATGACTTGGGGCTACATTCGGAGTTAGTTAGGAAAACCACCTCAAATCTCCCTTGCTTGTGTTTATGCAAGGACTCAGCTTTGCCTTGCTTCCTCTGTTCTTTGCATTGTTGGCTCCCCACCCCCCAAACCTCTAGGCTATAATTCATGTCCACACTCTCATTTCCTGTTGGCAAGACCCAGCTGTTTGTTGCATGGGGCGATTTCCCTTTGCAATATGGGGTGTTGGTTCTCCAGGCTGATTCATTGGGGCGGGGGAGGGAGACACAGCCCTGTGACCCAGAGATGCTGATGGGAGGAAGAGTATCAAAATTTGGGCCAACGAGACAGTGGCATATCCATCCGTGGTTACATGAGACGGGAATTTAGGAAGCACGGTCAGGTTTTGTTTCGGTTCAGTAAGGATCAAGAAGGCTGGGGGTCAGGGAGCGAGAGAGCGAGAGAGGAGATTGCTCTTACTGGGGTCACAAAGTTTTGGCCCCTCTCTGCATCCAGCAAGGATGCAGAATATCCCAGGGAGGTGCCCGGATGTATGTTTGTGCTCATGCCGTTTTTGTCTGCAACACTTTGAACTTGCAAAGTTTTCCCACCTTGCAGCAACCTTTGGCGCAGAGGTTAGCAACCTTTTTCAGCCGTGGGCTGGTCCACCATCCAGGGTGGATAAAAATCAACAATTTTTTTTTTATTTAAATCGGATTTTTAAAATAAAATGCTTTTGGAGGAAAAATCTTCCTAAATATAGTCTTCTATTTAAGTTACATTGTAGTCCAAACGCTATTCATCAGGAAATAAGGATTTGTTTTAAGTTTAGCAAGTGTGCTAAAACTCAGTCTAAGTTTTTTTTTTAAATGTTTAACCACATCAGTTAACAAACATGGATACATATGCTATCATGTTATTGTTTTAGTTAAATAAATTGTTTAAATGGTTATTAAGAAAATGATTATTTTTCTCCTTCCAATAAAGTACAGCAGCAAAGTTGTCCAAATATAAACAGTTAACTTATTAAACCTCACCATAATTTCATAATTATCTGTCTATGTATTTCTAGTAGTATAACCAAATCAGTAATTTTTGATATAACTGTAAAAACTACTCTGAAAATTTATTATTCCAAAAATGAAACCTTCATATGGTTGTAAATATTAAGATTATACCAGCAAGAATGAGTCTTTCTGTAAAAATTTTTTAAATCAAGCCTTACTTACTAGTGATTTAAATCAAGCCTTACTGACTAGTGATTTAAATCGTGATTTAAATCGAGATTTAAATCAAATCCACCCTGCCACCATCCCTCAGACCAGGGGTAGGCAACCTAAGGACCATGGGCCGAATGTGGCCCAATCGCCTTCTCAATCCGGCCCACGGACAGTCCGGGAATCAGCGTGTTTTTACATGAGTAGAATGTGTCCTTTTATTTAAAATGCATCTCTGGGTTTCTGTGTTCGTTAAGCTTTTCCGTCCGAACATTCGTGTTCCGTAATGGCAGGGTTTTATCTATCCCAGGCATCGGCAACCTCCAGCCCATGGGCTGCATCCGGCCCACGGAGGCCGTTTTACCGGCCCACGAGCTGCCCCGCCCGCTCGGCGAGTCCCCTGCGCGCTGCGCTAAACCGGCACGGCGACTCACCGAGCGGCACCGGAAATTGCATCTGCGCATGCCCAGATACTGAAAATCACGTCTGTGCATGTCCAGACGCCGAAAATCGCTTGTGCACAGGCGTGATTTTCGGCATCTGGGCATGCGCAAAAGCGATTTCCGGCGCCACGGACATGCACAGACACGATTTCCGGCATCGCGCTGCGCATGTCCGGCCCACGGACACTCTCCATGGGCTTGATCCGGCCCATGGCCAGATAACCTTGCCAGCGCCTGATCTATCCCTTTGCAGCCACAAGAAAATGTCTTTTTTTAAAGAAAGAAAGAGAAAAAGCCCCGAAGGAAACCCGCAGCGGAGAGGCCAGGCCAGGCTAGGCAGGGAGGAGCGAGAGCAGGTCAAGGAGGTTAACTTGGACAAATCCCTTCATTGACTTCCTGTTGACTCTGGGCTGAGCTAATAGCAGGAGCCGGGCAGGGAGGGAGACAGCAGCCCAGAGTAGACTCCCTTTGCAAGGGATTTCTCCTTGGATGGCGAGTTTGAGCCAAGGGCCAAGCGAGGGAAAACGAGGCTGTAGTTTAGAGAAAAGGCAAGTGAGCGGCGGGACGGCAGAAACTTAAAGAACGATTCGTGGCCTGGATGGGGGGGGGAAGCTTTTCCTCCATCTCTCATAACGCTAGAACTCAGTGGGGACACCCAGGGGATCTGAATGTTGGGAGGTTCAGGACAGACCAATGGAAGGCCTTCTTCATGTAGCACATGGTTAAACAGTGGAACTCCCTGCCACAGGAGGCAGTGGTGGCCACTGACCTAAAAGGTAAAGGTACCCCTGACTAGTCAGTCATGGACGACTCTGGGGTTGCGTACTCATCTTGCTTTACTGGCCGAGGGAGCTGGCATTTCTCCGCAGACAGCTTCCGGGTCATGTGGCCAGCATGACTAAGCTGCATCTGGCGAACCAGAGCAGCGCACGGGAACCCTGTTTACCTTCCCGCCGGAGTGGTACCTATTTATCTACTTGCACTTTGACGTGCTTTCGAACTGCTAGGTTGGCAGGAGTTGGGTCTGAGCAATGGGAGCTCACCCCGTTGCAGGGATTCGAACCGCCGACCTTCTGATCAGCAAGCTCTAGGCTCTGTGGTTTAACCCACAGCGCCACCCGCATCCCCTGGAGGAGAGGTAGAATATGCTTAAAGTAGGTAGATAAAAGAGGCTCTCGGGAAATATCTCTGCAGGACGGTGCCAGCTCTCTGCCTCCCTGTGCCAGTTTGGGAGAGGGAGATTTTCAGCACCCTCCTCCCTCTGCACCATGGCTCAAGCCGGATCTGGCCTGCCCTGTGGCCACTGAAAAGAATTAAAATTAAAATTAATGCACCCACAAGAGAAAGAGACATTGATGCATGTTAAAGCAGCACCTGGTTTTGCCCAAAGGTCTCCAGGATGCCAGCAAACGCTCCTTTGAAATCCTTGCTCTGAGTTTCCCCAAAGGGTCCTGATCCACCAAGTAAATCTCTGCAGACCTGGGCTTGATCTTGTTGATCGCTCCCCCTGTTCCCCCACCCCCCAGATTGTTGGGGGCAAAGGGAGCTTGAGGGAGGAGGTTGATTCCAAGGTCAGACTTCCACCCCCCCATCCTTTCCCAAAGCTGGGTTAATGTTTGCAAGTGGAGGCCCCCCCCCCCAGGTTTAATGACCCGCCTGATGGACTGCATTATCAGTGCTTATTAAACGGGCTGCCCTATAAAATGATGTTAAATATTAATCGCAGATTAAAGGTTCTGTTTGGATGCCGGAGGGGGGGGCACGGAGGGGGAGAGGTCACCTTCAGTTTGGGAAAATGCAAGGAGGGCTGGGAGGGAATGGCGGTGGGGCGAGAATTGGTGGGGCATGTGTGTGTGAGGTGCATTTGCAGGAGAAAGGTCTCCCCAAAGGGAAGGAATTGGGAGTCTCCAGCCTTTCCCCTCTCTTTTTGGCCATGCCAGTAGTTGATGTTTCAGCGCTCGAAGCCAGAGCCGTGTTCACACAGTCAAGCAGGGGAATGCTGAGAAAGTGTGTGGGGTTTTGGATGGGGGCAGCCATGTCTAGGGAAGGTGAACAGAATCTCTGCTTTAAAATCATAGAATCATAGAATCGTAGAGTTGGAAGAGACCCCAAGGGCCATCCAGTCCAACCCCCTGCCAAGCAGGAACACCATCAAAGCATTCCTGACAGGTGGCTGTCAAGCCTCTGCTTAAAGACCTCCAAAGAAGGAGACTCCACCACACTCCTTGGCAGCAAATCCCACTGTCGAACAGCTCTTACTGTCAGGAAGTTCTTTCTAAGGTTTAGGTGGAATCTTCTTTCTTGTAGTTTGAATCCATTGCTCCGTGTCCGCTTCTCAGGAGCAGCAGAAAACAACCTTTCTCCCTCCTCTATATGACATCCTTTTATATATTTGAACATGGCTATCATATCACCCCTTAACCTTCTCTTCTCCAGGCTAAACATACCCAGCTCCCTAAGCCGTTCCTCATAAGGCATCGTTTCCAGGCCTTTGACCATTTTGGTTGCCCTCCTCTGGACACGTTCCAGCTTGTCAGTATCCTTCTTGAACTGTGGTGCCCAGAACTGGAAACAGTATTCCAGGTGAGGTCAGACCAGAGCGGAATACAGTGGTACTATTACTTCCCTTGATCTAGATGCTGTACTCCTATTGATGCAGCCCAGAATTGCATTGGCTTTTTTAGCTGCTGCATCACACTGTGGACTCGTGTCAAGTTTGTGGTCTACGAAGACTCCTAGATCCTTTTCACTTGTACTGCTCTCAAGCCAGGTGTCACCCATCCTGTATTTGTGCCTTTCACAAAATCTCCCAAGGAAGGAGAGTCCACCACCTCTCGTGGGAGTCCGTTCCACTGCCAAACAGCTCTGACTGTCAGAAAGTTCTTCCTGATGTTGAGTCGGAATCCCCTTTCTTGTAACTTGAAGCCATTGCCTTGACTCCTACCCTCCAGACCAGGAGAAAGCAAGCCTGTTCCTTCTTCCATGTGACAGCCCTTAAGACAGGGGTCAGCAACCTTTTCCAACCGTGGGCCAGTCCACCGTCCCTAAGACCATGTGGGGGGCCGGACTATATTTTTTTGGGGGGAAATGAACGAATTCCTATGCCTCACAAATAATCCAGAGATGCATTTTAAAGAAAAGCACACATTCTACTCATGCAAAAACACGCCGATTCCCGGACCGTCCGTGGGCCAGATTGAGAAGGCCTATGGGCCGCATCCGACCCACGAGCCTTAGGTTGCCTACTCCTGCTTTAAGATATTTGAAGATATCTCCTCTCAATCTCCTTTTTTCCAGGCTAAACATACCCAGCTCCTTCAACCATTCCTCATAAGGCCTGGTTTCCTGATCATTTTGGTTGCCCTCCTCTGCACACCTTCCAGCTTGCCAATATCCTTCTTAAATTGTGGTGGCCAGAATTGGACACAGGACTCCAGGTGTGGTCTGGCCAAGGCAGAATAGAGAGGGACTATGACTTCCCTTGACCTGGACACTAGACTTCTGGTGATGCAGCCTAGAATAGCGTTAGCTTCCCCCCCTGCTGCATCACACTGTTGACTCATGTTATGCTTGTGATCCACCAAGACTCCTAGATCCTTTTTGCATGTACTGCTGGTAAGCCAGGTGTCCCCCATCCTATATTTGTGCATCTGGTTCTTCCTGCCTAAGTGCAGAAACTTACATTTGTCCTTATCAAAATTCATTTTGTTTGCTTGTGCCCAGTTCTTCAATCAGTTAAGGTCGTTTTGAATTACGATTCTGTCTTCTGTGGCCTGAGCTACCCCTCCCAGCTTGGTGTCACCTGCGAGTTTGATGAGCATCTCCTCAATTCCTTCATCCAAGTCATTGATAGAGAAGTTGAACAACGGGCCCAGGACAGAACCCTGTGGCACCTCACTATAAGGTTTGCAATATGCTTTGCAGCGGCTGCCATTATTTTTATTTCAGCCTTTTAATTCCATTTATATATATGCAGGAATACTTTGACTGGCCGGCTAAACCAGGTGAAGGGAGCCGATGGGCCTGAAACCCCCAGGTTGTTAGGGACTTACCCTGCATGCAAAGACAGGCTCTAGTGGATTGAGCTGACGAAACCAAGAGTGGGTCCAAGGGTCAAGACCAGGGGTCAGCAAACTTTTTCAGCAGGGGGCCATTCCACTGTCCCTCAGACCATGTGGGGGGCCGGACTATATTTTGGAAAAAAAAATGAACGAATTCCTATGCCCCACAAATAACCCAGAGATGCATTTTATATAAAAGGACACATTCTACTCATGTAAAAACACGCTGACTCCCGGATTGAGAAGGCGATAGGGCCAGATCCGGCCCCCAGGCCTTAATTTGCCTACCCATGGTTAAGACGGAGGTTTCTGCTGTGTGGGACTCGTCTGTCTGGGAAGGGATCCCATCTCGGAGAAGGAGGACTCTGATCCTAAACCTCTGCTACCTTGTAGGATCTCTTTGGGAGAAGACAAGGCTAAGGAAGAAACCCCCCACAAATGCAGAGTGGGGTCCCTAAGACGATTGGATGGCGTCTTGCACGCCTCTTTCTGGCAACTCTTCAGACAAGCTGGTGCCAAAAGTATTGCTCTGCTTTCCTTTCGAGGCTGAGAGGGGGGTCTTGTCGCCTGGGCAGCCCAGGACCTCCAGGGCTTGTGCCTTGGAGAGGTCACTTTGGTGCTGCTAGCGTAGTTGTTTGACTTTGAGAGGAGCGGGTGGCGCTGTGGTCTAAACCCCTGAGCCTCTTGGGCTTGCTGATCAGAAAGTCAGCGGTTCAAAACTCTGCAACAGGGTGAGCTCCCATTGCTCTGTTCCAGCTCCTGCCAACTTGCAGTTCGAAAGCATAAAGGTAAAGGTAAAGGGACCCCAGACCATTAGGTCCAGTCGCGGACGACTCTGGGGTTTCATCGCTCATCTTGCTTTATTGGCCGAGAGCCAGCGTACAGCTTCTGGGTCATGTGGCCAGCATGACAAAGCCGCTTCTGGCGAACCAGAGCAGTGCACGGAAACGCCGTTTACCTTCCTGCCAGAGCGGTACCTATTTATCTACTTGCACTTTGATGTGCTTTCGAACTGCTAGGTGGGCAGGAGCAGGGACCGAGCAACGGGAGCTCACCCCGTCGCGGGGATTCGAACCGCCGACCTTCTGATCGGCAAGCCCTAGGCTCTGTGGTTTAACCCACAGCGCCACCTGGGTCCCTCGTTCAAAAGCATATCAGTGCTTATATTTACGTTTGTTTGACTTCACCCCTGGAGGATGGTATTAGCGTCTGATTCCAATGATCTTCAGATGGTGGAGACGTCAGGTGCCATCCTGGCACCCTGCCATCTTCACTTGGTTGCAAGTGGCCGATAGCCAGGTGCAAAATGCACCTGGCGCCTGGCTAATTTCAAACGCCACCAGCGTTGCAAAAAATCCCAAACAGAACATTTTGCAATCTCCGTGGAGGCTTGCACTGCATGATCCTAGACATGCACCCCAGGACCTTGAGTGAACCTGGAAATGCACCTCTGCGGTCAGCCGCTCTTTTTCATGGCCAGGCTAGAAAAATGTGTTTGCATGGGTGTTGTGCGTGTGCCCCGACTCCCTGGGTGAGCCAGGCAGGCCCCCCCCGCCCCAAAGAGCTGAGCTCTCCCCCCCCTCTGTGCAAACTTCAATTCCACGAGTGTTAATAAAAATCAAGCTGTTTCATAAACATTAACTTATTAACGGCTCCATCTGGCCCTTTGGCCATTAAATGGTAATTGGGGGAGGTTTGGATTTTGGCACTCGGCTTTGAGACCAGAGCCCCCACCCCCCCAGCAAAGGTCAGGCGGTGGGGGCTGCATCCTCGCTAGCTGGGCATGAAAGCAGGAGTGTGTGTGTGTGTGTGGTTGTAGGGTTCCTCCACAAGCACAGGGCTGGGCGGAGGGAGCTGCTGAGTGATGCCGTGGGGTCAGGAGGTTGCAAGTCTATCCTACACAGATGGCGTCTCAGGGAGCAAAGCTCAGCACCGGCCCACCCATGAGGCAAGATGGGACGGCCGCCTCAGGTGGCAAGATCCGCGAGGGCAGCAGATCTGGCTTGCAAGGAATGCATTGCTTGCCAGCCAGGTCTGCTGCCTTCTTGGGAGCGCCCCCACCAGGGCCAGATTTAGCTTTGATGAGGCCCTAAGATCCTGAAGGTAATGGGTCCCTTTATATGTCCAGCTCTCCTTTGTCAACAACAAATTGTCGCTGTTTTTTGTGTTGAATATATGCTCTATGGTCATTGATGGACCTAATCGGTATCTCCAGCCATTTGAACATGTTGCCTTGCAACCAGTCCATGCAGAATGTAGGCACCCTATATATAGAAAGGAGCAAAGCAGTGATATTTTAGGGAGCAGGCTGGCAGCCGGAGCCCATGACTCATCATAGGAGCCTACACAACACAAAACACTGTTGCTGTATGTAGGTTTTATTTCAAACCTTATAGTGAGGTGCCACAAGGTTCTGTCCTGGGCCCGTTGTTGTTCAACCTCTCTATCAATGACTTGGATGAAGGAATTGAGGAGATGCTCATCAAACTCGCAGGTGACACCAAGCTGGGAGGGGTAGCTCAGGCCACAGAAGACAGAATCGTAATTCAAAACGACCTTAACTGATTGAAGAACTGGGCACAAGCAAACAAAATGAATTTTGATAAGGACAAATGTAAGTTTCTGCACTTAGGCAGGAAGAACCAGATGCACAAATACAAGAAGGGGGACACCTGCTTACTAGCAGTACATGCGAAAAGGATCCAGGGGTCTTGGTGGATCACAAGCATAACATGAGTCAACAGTGTGATGCAGCGGGGGGGGGGGGGGGGGAAGCTAACGCTATTCTAGGCTGCATCACCAGAAGTCTAGTGTCCAGCAGGGGGCCGGTCCACGGTCCCTCAGACCTTGTGGGGGGCTGGACTATATTTTGAAAAAAAGTATGAACGAATTCCTATGCCCCACAAATAACCCAGAGATGCATTTTAAATAAAAGGACACATTCTACTCATGTAAAAACACGCTGATTCCTGGACCGTCTGCGGGCCGGATTGAGAAGGCGATTGGGCCGCATCCGGCCCCCGGGCCTTAGTTTGGGGACCCCTGCCCCAAGGGATGGAATGGTGGGGCTGTTCTCTGGGGCCTCCTGGGCTCTGCACCCCCCGCGTGATTCAGAGCAGGCCTTTCCCCCCTCCCCCAGCAGCTTTTGATTCGACTGTTGGGTGAGGTTGATTTGAGTCCTCCCTCCGTATTCCTAATGTAGATCTTCACCCACTTCTTTCCGGGCTCGGGGGGCACTGTTTTGTGGGTCACCTCAGGTGCCCAAATCGCCCTGGCAAAACCCCCATAGGCCCACTCAGCTGCTTTGATTGGCAGACCTGACACTGTTACAGGTACCACACCATACCATACCTGCATTTTAAGAACTCAATATTTTAGCGTGGCAGCAGCTACACTTTGGAACTCCCTGCTGATTGACCTCAGGCAGCCACTTTCTCTGTACTCTTTTCGGTGCCTGCGAAAATCATTTTTTTGCTTAGACAAAGCCTACCAAGGTGTTCAGAAAGTTGATGTGGATTTTAATCTGCTTTTAGTTTGTTCTGATGCTAACTTTTCGAAAGTATTAAGTTATTGCTGTCGATTCTCCTTATTGATAAATTTATTGTTTTATCTTTGCCGTAAACCACTTGGAGGGTTTTTGGTTTGTTTGTTTTTTGCTTGCAATCAAGCATTGTATAGATTTCTTGAAAGCATCTCATAGAATCTTAGAGTTGGAAGGGAGCCTGAGGGTCATCTAGTCTAACCCCGCGATGCAGGAATATGCAGCTGTTCCATACGGGGATTGAACCTGCAACCTTGGTGTTATCAGCACCATGTGCTAACCATCAGAGCTATCTAGCTATGGGAGAGTAATGATGATGATGATGATGATGATAATAATAATAATAATAATAATAATAATAATATATTATTTATATCCCGCCCATGTGGCTGGGTTTCCAACAGAATATTAAAATACAATAATCTATTAAACATTAAAAGCTTCCCTAAACAGGGCTGCCTTCAGATGTCTTCTAAAAGTCTGGTAGTTGTTGTTCTCTTTGACATCTGGTGGGAGGGCATTCCACAGGGCGGGTGCCACTACCGAGAAGGCCCTCTGCCTGGTTGCCTGTAACCTCACTTCTTGCAGGGAGGGAACCACTGGAAGGCCCTCAGAGCTGGACCTCAGTGTCCGGGATGGACGATGGGGGTGGAGACGCTCCTTCAGGTATACTGGGCCTTTGAGGCCGTTTAGGGCTTTAAAGGTCAGCACCAACACCTTGAATTGTGCTCGGAAACGTACTGGGAGCCAATGTATAGTAATAAAAAGACAGGTCACTGCCCCAAGGAGCCTCCAATCTGACCCAGCTTTCCCTAACATGGTGCCCTCCAGATTAATCCAAACTGCCGCAATAATGTGTCACCTAAAGTCTTGTGTCGCCCTCCTTCGCAAGGCTGGCCCCTCATCTGCTGAGAATTGGCAAGGCTCTTAAGCAAGTGCAAAGTACCTTTCTCTCTGGCTAGAGCCTTTAACTCACCCACCTTGATGGATCTGGATGAGGGCTTCCAGGGCGCAAGATGGGATGGAGCTGTGCGACCTCATGAGGTCTAGCAACATGCCCAGCCAAAGAAGTTTTGAAATAGCAGCGTCTTTAAATACAGCGTCCTTAATTGCGGTGTTGGCTGTGTCAAGGTAAGCTCCATAGAATTGTACAGTTGAACCCTGGTTCCTGAATGGCTTAGTTGTTGAACAAATCAGCTCCCGAACGCCGCAAGCCCGGAAGTGAGTGTTCCGGCTTGTGAACGTTTTTCGGAAGCTGACGCTGTTTCCGCTTGAGTGCAGGAAGCTCCTGCAGCCAATTGGAAGCCGTGCCTTGGTTTTCGAACAGTTTCAGGAGTTGAACGGACTCCTGGAATGGATTAAGTTCGAGAACCAAGGTACCACTGTACAATCATCGAATTGTAGAGTTGGAAGGGACACCAATGGTCCTCTAGCCCAACCCTTTGCAATGCAAGAATCTCAGCTAAAGCAGCCCTGACAGATGGCCACCCATCCTTTAAAACAGGGGTCAGCAAACTTTTTCAGCAGGGGGGCTGGTCCACTGTCCCTCAGACCTTGTGGGGGACCGGACTATATATCAGTGATGGCTAACCTTGACACTCCAGATGTTTTGGGACTACAACTCCCATCATCCCTGACCACTGATCCTGTTAGCTAGGGATGATGGGAGTTGTAGTTCCAAAACATCTGGGGTGTCAAGGTTAGCCATCACTGATATACATGGAAATGAACGAATTCCTATGCCCCACAAATAACCCAGAGATGCATTTTAAATAAAAGCACACATTCTACTCATGCAAAAATCCACGGGCCGGATTTAGAAGGCGATTGGGCCGGACAACTTTTGCAGGAAATGGAAAAAAACAGGGTTTTTTATGTGGGCTAGCAGTGGTCAAGTTTGGCTCGATAGCGCAGACAGGGCGCAGCAGAGTCTTGTGGGGCAGGAGGTGTGATGGGAAGGGGCTTGGCCCATTTGCTTTTCCAGCCCATCAAGTGAGCCAGAGTCAATATTATTTTTCTCTGAGAAGTAATTGGAAGAGAGAAAGCTGCCGAACGAGTCTTCATACCGAGCCTTTAACAAACACCGCCAAGGGGGTGACCTTTGCCCCCCTCCCCCAGGCTAAGCCCCAGTTAGACGCAGACCTGACCGAATAACATCTCCATGACAATAAGTGGGGTGGGGTGTTTGTTGGCCTACAAGAGGGGCAAGTCAGGAGAGAAAAGCACAAGTAGCCCTGAGCGAGGCAGAGGAGGACTCTTTGCCACCGGGAGCAAGGTTTCAGATAACACAGAACTCCTCTTCACATGCTGCCTAATAATAATAATAATAATAATAATAATAATAATAATAATAATAGATAAGATAAGATAATTTATTGTCATTGCACAAGTACAAGCACAACGCTATACAAGTGCAACGAAATTGCATGCCATCCCATAAAAAAAAAGAAAGGAAAAGAAAAAGAAAACAGCTCAAAACACACACACACCAAAAAAAGCCACACATACACACACATAGACGCACCCATCACAGCTCTCCAAGGTCATATTATTTGGTTACAGCATTTAAGATGGTTATAGCTTTTGGGTAGAAACTGTTCTTCAATCTATTTGTTCTTGATCTAATTGTTCTATATCTTCTACCCGAAGGCAGTGGTGCAAAGAGACTATATCCTGGATGAGATGGATCCTTTAAAATATTGTTAACCTTTTTAATAATAATAATAATAATAATAATAATAATAATAATAATAATAATAATAATGGTGCTAAGTAGATGGTAGCTTCTCCATGTTTGGTGCATTTTAGAAGAACGAATCGGGAATTAATACGGATCAGGTGCTGAATTTACAATGTTTTGGAGACTTGGAACACTTTATAATTCTGCTTACACCAGTCTCAGGGGTGATAGGAGGATGGTCTTCAAATATATGAAGCGCTATCTCATGGCTATCTCAAGCCCAGGCTTGTTTTCTGCAGCTCCAGAGGGCAGGATCCGAACCAGTGGATTCAAATGGCAAGAATGGAGATTTCGACTAAACCTTAGGAAGAGCTCTCTGATGCTTCGACAGTGGAACGGAGGATTCCCTCGGAAGGTGGAGGGCTCTCCTTTGTCGGGAGATTTTGAAGCGGAAGTTGAGTGGCCACCTGTCAGGGATGCTTCCGTTGTGCTTCCTGCATTACAGGGGGTTAGACTAGAAGACCTTTGGGGACCCCTTCCGACTCGGCAGTTCTATGATTCCATGACCCTCCTGTCAAACCATTTATTTTGAAGTTGGTGTTGTGGAGGGGAGAATAACATGTGCTTCTGAGGCCAAAGTCAAGGAGACAGTGGAAAATCTGTGGCCTTTTTCTGGTTTAGTTCAAAGCATCTCTTTGGGTGTGTAAGGTAAAGGGACCCCTGACCATTAGGTCCAGTCACGGACGAGTCTGGGGTTGCGGCGCTCATCTCGCTCTACAGGCCGAGGGAGCCGGCATACAGCTTCCGGGTCATGTGGCCAGCATGACTAAGCCGCTTCTGGCGAACCAGAGCAGCGAACGGAAACGCCGTTTACCTTCCCGCCGGAGCGGTACCTATTTATCTACTTGCACTTTGACGTGCTTTCGAACTGCTAGGTGGGCAGGAGCAGGGACTGAGCAATGGGAGCTCACCCCGTCGCGGGGATTCGAACCGCCAACCTTCTGATCGGCAAGCCCTAGGCTCAGTGGTTTAGACCACAGCGCCACCTGTTTCCCTTTTCTTTGGGTGTGTGTGGGGGGTGTAAATCAGATCAGGGAGCTGGAGAGGAGGTGCATAACCCTTTCTCTTGTGTGGTTTCGCCTGTCTATAAATGTTGCCCCCTCCCCCAGCTGCTATTCGTTTGTGAAGATGCAGGGAAGAGTGGTGTGTTGGTGCACAAACCCCCACCCCTCTCCATCCCCCCCCCAACCCGCCCGTGCCCTCTGGTTTGGGGAGGGAGGGCAGCCAAGACCTCTTCTCAGCCGGCGTATTGATCCCAAGGCTTGACAGTTTAATTCTTCTGTTTATAGAGGAATATAGCTCTATCGATGGTGTTAAATGAGTTACTAATTATATCAATACAAACATGATTAAAAAAGGGGGCTTTTTGGCTCGGAGGTTGCTATCAAGGAAAGCTAACGGTGGGATTGCACAATTGGTCTCTGTGTGTGTGACGGAGGGGGGGGGCATTCCATCTGAGCAAAGTGCAAAGTTCTGGATATTTGTTGCGGAGGAAGGGGGACCGAAATCTAAGGCGCTGGATCCTCAGAACGGCAAATGCTTTTGATTTGCAAAATCCCAATTTGCAGCTGAGTTGCTCTTTGGCTGTTTGAGTGATCCCTTCATTGCCCCCCCCCAACACACTCCGCAATTGCTAATTCATCGATTGACTTGTGAGCTACTAATGCAGGAAAGAATGGGAGCCAATAAAACATGGTCTCCCCTGGGTAGATTCCTTCTATACAGGGCTTTTCTCCCCAAGGTAGGTTGGCGATCTGTCAGGGAGTCTTGAGCTGAGATTCCTGCATTGCAGGGGGCTGGACTAGATGATACCTAGGGTCCCATCCAACTCTGCAATGCTGGGATTCTACGATTCCCCCAAAAGGTATGACTATTGCACGGGCCTCCGGTGATTAAGGATCCAGTTAATGTTCACGTTAGCTGGAACATTAACATATCCAGTGGACCACAAACAACATACTCAGGGTCTCTTTATGATATAGACAGTAAATGTTTTATGCAAATAATTAATCTGGGGTAAGAGCAGTCAGTGCTTTTTCCTGGGGGAACGCAGGGGTATCTGTACCCTTAAACATTTTGTGAATCTAAGTTTGGCCTCATTGAGGGGCAGTATTTCAATATGAGTAGGAAAATGAGAGTACCCCTAAACATTTTTTTTTTTTAGAAAGAGGCGCTGGGTAAGAGCCCCAGAATTAATTCTAGACCTGTGTTTGTTTTCATGCCCGTGGATCAGAGGCTGGGGGGGGGGGGACCTCTTGTGAGATCACATTCTCCCTTTGCTTCTAAGCGTGGCTGGGAAGAGAAGAGGTGGGGTTTTTATCCCTGTCGACATGTCCGCACTGACCGTTCCCTCTTCCCAGGGGATTCTGGGAATTCTAGTCCCGGGAGAGGAGCTAAGGTTGGAGATTCTGCATATCGCAGAATTTCTTTGGTGGGGGAATATCAGTTAAAGCGGTCTCTTTGAGGGACTTTGGAGTATCCCAGAAGAGCCTTCCAGATGTTTTCATCCAAATCGCAACAGGGGAGAGTTGCTGTTGGGCTCATGTCCTGCTTGGCGGGCTTCCCTTGGGGGCACCTGGTTGGCCACTGTGAGATCAGGATACTGGGCTTAGGCGGGCCTTGGCCTGATCCACCTGCAGGGCTCTTGTTACGTCCCACATGCTTGTGGCGGGGAGTCCCACAGGCCACTTGTGCCCCGATTAGAACAGTTGACCCATCTGCAAGCCGAGACCTTTGATTCTCATTGGCAGCATGCCTGAGGGAGGTTAGGAGGTCTGCAATCTGCTATTTCTCATTATTTTATAGACCCAGTCACATCCCGCCTTATCAGTCTCCTCTCCACAGCAAACAGTCCCCGTCTAATCTTGCCTGTCTGTCCAAGGACCTTGGCCTTCATGCCTTGAACCTTCCGCGACCGAAATCTGTGTCAGCTTTTGCGCTGCCGCCTCCTGGACAATTTCCAGCTCCGTTGGCTCCCGCTTCCCTTCCGCGTTATTCCTCTGGTAATCCTGCCGGGACGGGGGCATTCCTCTCTCCGTTGCATCACAAGGAGCTGCTGTGCGGTCTTGGCAGGCGCTCTGACACGTCTTCATTCATCCCTGACAACTCCCGAGAAACCCAGAGTGAGAAAGGCAGGCCTCAAGTCTAGGGACACTTACACGGGAGTAAGCAGCACTGAAATCAAAGTGGGCCGATGTCCGAGTAAATTGGTTTGTGTCAGGACTGCTAGCTGCAAATCCCTGGTTGAATAATTGTATGTCGCAAGTTTTCTGTGCTTAGTTTTGGAATTTCCATCATTTCCTCTTTTGTTGGTTAGCGGAAGATTCCTGCGTTGCAGGGGGTTGGACTGGATGACCCTCGGGGTCCCTTCCGACTCTGCGATTCTGTGAAATGAATAAATATTGGCAATGTAACTCGGATCCAGGGTCTTGTAAGAGCTAACTGCGGAGCCTCAGGATTTTGCTGTTTAGCAGCTGAGGTTTAGCAAAGTGACCCTGTGGAAATCAAGACGTACAAGGAGTGATTGAGGAAGAAGCTGGGAATGTTTAGCCTGGGAAAGAGGAGACTGAGAGGAGATATGAGAGCCGTGTAAAGAGTTTTAAGCTCCCTACCTTGCTTGGGGAGCAAGGCTCTCTTTTCTGGGATGCTGTCGTGAGATTTCGCGGAGCTGTCCATGAGTTCCTGCGAAATTTTGCACAAACTTCCCTAGGCTTTCAGAGCCAATCTTGCCTCCGCCGGCAAGGCAGAGAGCTTAAAAGCGCTTTCCGCGCCAGGAAAACTCTGCGCGGAAAGAGCCTCGCTTGCATTGAACTTGCAAGATTTCAAGCAGCTGGCCCTCAAGCCCGTACAACTGAAATCGCACAAGTTAAAGGAGCATCATGAGATGAGATGAGATGAGATTGTGTTGTACACTGGACGCTCGGGTTGTGAACGCGATCTGTGCGGGAGGCACACTCGCAACCTGCAGCATTCGCAACCCGTGCCGCTGTGTCTGTGTGTGACGCAATTCGGAGCTTCTGTGCATGCGCAAAGCATGATTTAGTGTTTCTGCGCATGCGCGAGCGCCGAAACCTGGAAGTAACCCATTCTGTTACTTCCGGGTTCGGCGTGGTGCGCAACCCGAAATCACGCAACCTGAAGAGGCCGTAACCTGAGCATTGACTGTATAATATTTCTCCCGACTGCCAAGCCCAGGAAATGATTTTAAAAGAGAAAAAAGCAATCAGATTTTCAGATTCTTTGCGGCATCACATGCAGTGGGTATGGGGTTAGTACAGATACAATAAACCTTACTGTATGCTTGTGAAACATGGACCACTTATAAACGCCATCTCCAACTCCTCGAAAGATTCCATCAATGGTGTCTCCGAAAAATTTTACACATCCCTTGGGAAGACAGGCGAACTAATACCAGTGTACTGGAAGAAGCAAAGATCACCAGTGTTGAAGCAATGATTCTTCAATATCAACTTCGTTGGACTGGCCATGTTGTGCGGATGCCTGATGATCGTCTTCCAAAGCAACTACTCTATTCCATACTTAAAAATGGAGAGCGTAATGCTGGTGGTCAACAAAAGAGGTTTAAAGACTCTCTCAAGGCAAAGCTAAAAAAATGTAGTATAAACACCAACAATTGGGAAACACTTTGCCTGTGAGTGCTCCAATTGTAGAACAGCCTTTACCAAAGGTGTCATGGGCTCTGAAGACACTCGAACTCAGGACACAAGGGAGAAATGTGCTAAGAGGAAGGCACGCTTGGCAAATCCACACTGGGATCAACTCCCGCCCGGAAAACAATGTCCCCATGGTGGAAGGACGTGTGGATCCAGAATTGGCCTCCACAGTCACTTACGGACCCATTGTTAAAACTGTGTTTATGGAAGAGACTCTTACTCGGCTACGAGGGATCACCAAGGAAGAAGAAGAAAGCAGATACTTCTGATGGGATTGAAAAATTGGTCCTTGAAACGGCACCTGAATCTGGTGCTGCAGCCCTGCTAAGGAGTGGAATGGTTAATCCAGCCCACCCCGGCCCATCTGCTTGTGGCAACATGCGAGAAAGCCTCCCTCCCTCCCCCCCAGGGAGGCCACCCCCTAACTTTCCCCCATTAAAGGCCGGGATGACATTATCAAAGGGTTTGGGGAGCCTGCTGATCAATGCATTTAATGAAGGCCTGAAACCCTCCACGCCCCAAACCCTCTGCCATTCCGCTCTGCAATTGTCTCCGCTTAAAAGGTGACCTTTGGCCCGGGTTTGATGAAACATGTTTATGCATCTCCAGGCGCCCCCCAGATAAAAGGTTAGAGGTTAATAAATGGTGGAAAAATAGATACCAAAGCTTTGAGGTCACACCTGTTTTCGCTTCTTCAAGTTCCACGGCTGCAAAAAACCGGCAGGCAGGAGAGGAGGGTAATTGCGCCCGGTTGGAGTGGAGGATCATTCCTGCCTTTATGCGCCGTAATTGGGGTGGTGCAGCCCCCCAGGGTGTGGAGAGATGAGAGAGGCCAGATGCCTGAGAGAGAGGGAAAGAGAGAGAGAGAGAGAGAAGCATCTCCAGCTCACATTTGTCCCAGAATGCAGAGCAGCGTATTATTATTACTACCGTATTATTAATTATTTATTTCATTTCTATACAGCTTTATATTTTTAAGAAAAACCTCAAAGCAGTTTACAGAATATTAAAACATCGAGAAAACATCAAGAAAACAATCTGAAGAAAGTCAAATGTAGAGTATACAATCAAAGCAACATAACAGAAAACCAAATATTATCTTAAAGATTTCAAAATAAAACATTGCAAAGGAGGTCAGCTACAGAATGCATATTTAACACAAAGTTAACAAAAAAAAAAACTTAAACATTTTTTAAAAATGCTAAGTGAAGTCAAATATTAAATGCACAGTTAAAACAGCATAACTAACAAGAAAGTAAGTGTGCATGCACACGAAAGCTCATACCAAGAACAAACTTAGTTGGTCTCTAAGGTGCTACTGGAAGGAATTCTTTTATTTTTTATTTTGTTAAGAAAATAAAATATTGTCATAAGCATGACACGGCTGTTTGGCAGGCACAAAAAGATGGGGCAAAAGAATCCAATAGTTAGGGTTTGTTGTCAGGCATTAGTTGTTTACCCAAAATTTAGTTTCTGTCCCATGAAAATAAATAAAAACCAGAAATAAGGAAGGAAGGAAGGAAGGAAGGAAGGAAGGAAGGAAGGAAGGAAGGAAGGAAGGAAGGAAGGAAGGAAGAAAGAAAGAAAGAAAGAAAGAAAGAAAGAAAGAAAGAAAGAAAGAAAGAAAGAAAGAAAGAAAGAAAGAAAGAAAGAGGTCTGCTGGCTCAGGATATTTGCCCTTCTAGTTCACTGTCCTGGGAAACCAGCAAGCCATGTGCAATTTCTGGTTGCCTTGCCACAAGAAAGGATATTGCAGAGGTCCAGAAATTGGGCAGCTAAAACGTCCAAGAGGATGGAGAGACTCCTTGCAGCGTTTGGGACTTTTTCATTTAGAGAAAAGGTGAGTAGGAAGAGACTTAATATTTCATATTCATTATTGAAGAATAAAAAAGAGTAATTTTTCTGCCCAGCTATGGGTAGCTGCTAGCCTCAGTGGCTCTGCCCTGCCTCCATGGTCGGAGGCAGCAATGCTTCTGAATACCATTTGCTAGAATTGCAGGAGGGGGGAAGGGTCTTGAGTTCGGGTCCTGCTTGTGGGTTTCTCACAGACATTTGGTTGGCCGTGTGTGTGTGTGTGTGTATATATACAGTGGTATCTTGGTTCTCAAACGCCTTGGTACTCAAACAACTTGGAACCCAAATACTGCGAACCTGGAAGTAAGTGTTCTGGTTTGCGACTTTTTTCGGAAGCTGAACGTGTTATGCTTCTGTTTTGAGTGCCACACTTCCGTTTTGAGTGTTATGCTTCCGTTTTGAGTGTTATGCTGAGGTCTGTCTGTTTTTGCGGCTTTTTTGTTTTGTTTTTGCGACTGTGTGGAACCCAGTTCAGCTACTGGTTGACTGATTGTGCGACTGCAGTACATTGTTTATTGCTTTCATTTTATGGATCAATGGTCTCGTTAGATAGTAAAATACATGTTAAATTGCTGTTTTAGGGGTTGTTGTTCAAAGTCTGGAACGGATTAATCTCTTTTGCATTACTTTCTATGGGAAAGCCTGCCTTGGTTTTGGAACGCTTTGGTTTTGGAACGGACTTCCGAAATGGATTAAGTTTTAGAACCAAGGTACCACTGTGTGTGTGTGTGTGTGTGTGTATCAAGAGAGAATGATAAAACCCCAAACTGCATTAACACATAAAAGTACATAAAAATACATAAGAAGTAGAATTAATGCGCCTAACTTCAGGAGGTGACGAACCTGGGAGAGGGGCAGGATTGCATTGTAGAATGTCTCTGTCCCTTCAAGCGTTGCTGGGCTTTAAAGGTAAGCACTGGTTCTTTGAATGGTGCTTGGAAATGAGTGGCGGCTGGCGGAGCAGCTTTAGAACGAGCAAAAAGGTTGCTTCCATCGGCTGGTTCCAGTTAGCAGCCTTGCAGACGCTTAATGAACGAAACGGCACTTTCTGGGAAGTCTCCAAGGGCAACCCCACACGCAGTGCGTTGTAGTAGTCTTTGGAGTACTTCTGCCCAGGAGGGGACACAGCTGGCACTCCAGGAAGTCGCCCTGGCCATTTTCGATGTGCTTCTACATGCTAGTTCTGCCGCACTGGGGTTGGCCAGGTTCTGTCGCCCAGCTCAACTCGGGTAACAGGAGTTTGGAAGCCTAGCACTGGCAGCCGCCACCTCCAAGCAGTTCACGATAGCTCATACGCTGCAAATATAAAGATCACATGAGCTATTGTGAGCTGCTTTGAGGTGGGGGTTGCCAACGCTGGGCTAGACTACTGCAAGGTGCTGTTTGCAGACGGCCCTTGAAGACTACCACCTGCCTCATTTACCATAGAAATGAAGGAAAAATAAAAATGTTGCACTTGAGCGGAAAGTAACCCCCCTCCTCACACACCTATTAAAGTCTGGTCTACCTTTGAGGGTCCCTCTTTCTTCCTAAGCCTGGGGTCCAGTCCTGCGGAGAGAATGGATATTTGTGGGGCCCCCTCTCATTTGTTCCCTTGAGTACTGTATTTTTCGCTCTATAAGGTGCACCTGACCATAGGACGCACCTAGTTTTTAGAGGGGGAAAGCCCCATTTTTTTGAGGATCAGCTCAAATTTCTGCAGCTTCTTTTGCAAAGGAGGAAAGCCCCATTTTTTTGAGGATCAGCTCAGAGTTGTTGAGCTTACTTTGCAAAGGGAAAAAACCCTGTTTTATGGGGTTTAACTCACAGTTCTGCAGCTTCAGGAAGCCATTTCTACAGTTTCCAGACAGATAATCTAATCAGCCAGTCACATGTCACTGGGGAAACAGCCTCCCTCTGCAAGGGGGCGGGGCTGGAATCTCTCTCCCTTATCTCTCTCCCCGATCATTTGCTGAGCAGCTGCTCAGCGGGCTTCCTCTCAACACCCCCTTCTCTCTCTCTTTTTTTAAAAAAGCACGATCTGCTTTTGCCCCTGGGCAGTTCAGCTCCAGGGACCACACATTCGCTCCATAAGACGCACAGACATTTCCCCTTACTTTTCAGGAGGGAAAAAGTGCGTCTTATGGAGCGAAAAATGCGGTATATGGCTAGGAAGAGTGATGACCTGGAGCTGGCCTCTCTGGGCCTGGGGGTTGCCCAGACCACTGACCAGGATAGGAGACCTCCTGCATTCCAGCCTTGGCTCCTTTAGGAGCGGTGGGAGCCCAGAGTCAAGACCCCTCAGAAGGCTTTGCATCTGCAAGGTGGCTCACTCCTGGCAGCCCCCATCATTTTGGCGCTGCAGGGGATTGCTTGGCCAAGCAACACAAAGAACCTAATGTGCATCTGTGGCTCTAGAGTATCTCAGTGGATCGTCAGCATGCAGGTACCCCCAGGGCTGGAGGTTTTTCCTTGGCCATTGTTGCAGACACAAAACTTGCTTAATTACTCCGACTGCCTATTAAAAACCAGAGAACCTTCCAGAGGAGTTTTGCCTAAATCACTCTGCGCCCGCCTGTCTCGGCTACTGTATATCACTAACACCCCCTCCGGTTGCGACACCGGCCTTAACCGCCTCTCGGAGCGCAATTGTTTCTTTAAATGATTCTGTTTTGTCCTCCGCTCTGTTGTGGAGGCCGGATTCCTTTGTGTGCCTTTTGGAAATCCATTCTGGACTGCTGAGTTTTGTTTCTTTTCAGCCGGCTTTAAATTCTCGCCCCGGTTTCCTGGGAGGAATTGGTGTCTATAGTGCTTTCGATTAGCACTAATTTTTCCTTCATGTGCCCTGACTTTTATGGCGGGAGCATTGATCTCCTAGCCTGCAGTTTGTCACAGTCAACGGAGCATCGGTTAGCGGCAAGGCGGCCTCTTCGGAGCTGCAAACTGGGAGCGCTGCCCTGTCTTTGGGGTGCAGCCGGGGAACCTCTGGCCACCCCAGATGTTGCAAAACTACAACTCCCAACATCCTTGGCTACTGGCCATGCTGGTTGGGGCTGACAAGAGCCTCCCGCTATCTTGGAGGGCAAGGGGCTCCCCCTTCCTCCATTAGGGGGTGACGCTAGCTTGCATATGCCAGTGGGCACCATGGTTACCCCAGGGGCACGGTGTCCAGTCTGATGCAAGCAGGGCAAAAAGGCAGGACAGACATTGTCAGTCCAGCTTGAGCAACAAGCTTCAGGCCACGGTGAGAGCAGACTGAGCCCTTACAACCTTTGCCTCCAGGCTGCCTCTGCCAGGCTCTGCCCACTTGCCACTAACTCAAGAGCCCTCTGTCCCGTTGCCTGCCTTGTCTGGGGGTGTGCCTTTGGACCCGTGAGGTGCTATGGAGGCATTTAGTTCCTCGGGCTCGGGGGTACGGTGGAGAAGGGCCGGAGCTCAGGGACAGAGCATTTGCCTTGCAAGCTGAAGGTCCACGTTCATTCATGGTTGACATCCGTCTGTCTCGGGAGGCAATGGAGGAATGAAGTCAAACCGTTGGAGAGTTACAGCGCCTGCTGTGGCTATAGAGACCAAAGGCAGGAGAGACTTTTTACTGTTACTTACATGTTTTGTTACAGCTGGGGCAGATGAAGGCGTCCGGTTGCGCTGCTGCAAATGCACCAGGGCGTTCCTTCTCTCATTCCTCCTCCGGTCCCTGTTGTGAATACACACCCCGACCGTCTGTCTCCAGGCACTGCCGGTCATCTGCAAGGATTCCCTACGGCTGGGTTGGTGTTGCCAGCCTTCATGCCACATTTGCAACACAGAGTTGGTCTGCCAGCTGGCCTGGTGCCAGAAACCCGCTACCCTGTAGGGCACATCCCTGGGGATCCTGCCATCTTCCATTCTGTGGGCATGGCCAAGCCAGCATAGACATCGCTGGCACAGCGGCGTGGACATACTGGGAGTGTGGGCTTGGGAGAGAATGTCTTTGTTTGAGGCTCTGCCCTAGTGTGCATGCACACGAAAGCTCATACCAAGAACAAACTTAGTTGGTCTCTAAGGTGCTACTGGAAGGAATTTTTTTATTTTTTATTTTGTTTTGACTACGGCAGACCAACATCGCTGCCTACCTGTTTCCTGACACAGTTTATGTAGAAGGTGTCTCTCCTGGAGCTTGCCAGTTGCCCACTTCCATGGAGCTTTATTTGAATGACTAGTATATTAAGCCTGTTGCAAAAAACAGGCGCTAGACGGAGGCGGATATCCCCATTAACCCTTTCCCCTCCCCTCCCTCCCCATTAACTCTTTCCCCTCCCCACCCTCCTCTCCTCCCCATTAACCCTTTCCCCTCCCTCCCCATTAACCCTTTCCCCTCCCCACCCTCCTCTCCTCCCCATTAATCCTTTTCCCTCCCCACCCTCCTCTCCTTCCCATTAACCCTTTTCCCTCCCCAGCCTTCTCTCCCTCCCATTAACCCCTTTACCTCCCCACCCTCCTGGCCCCCCTCGAGGCTGCGACTCTGAGCCCTGCGGTGGCGGCGGGAGGAGGTGGAGGCCCCCGCCCTCCTCCCCCCGTTTATTGCCGGGTCTCCTCTTCTCTCCCTCCCCCCACACCTCTCTCTCTCACACACACACACATACACACACACACACACACTTTCCCCCACACCTCCCCCCACAAATAGCTCAGCTCTCTCTCTCCCTCCCCCCTTCACACCTCCCCCCCATCCCCGGCGACCGGGCGGCAGCGCGAGGCGGGCCCGGGCGCTAGCCCGGCAGCACACGCGGGCGCCTTGCGGGGCGGGGGGCACAGCCGCGGCTGCTCTCCTGCCGCCGCGGAGGGAGGAGGCTGAGCGCGGGGAAACCGGGGAGCCCCCCAACCCCGGAAGCCCCCTCGGAGGCCGGCCCCGCCGTGCGCGCTCAGCTCCCTCGGCGGCTCCGGCCGCGCAGGAGAAGAGCCGGGCAGGAGGGAGGGCGGGGGCGCATCACGGTTGGGGGCGGTTCTGGGGCCCGCGACGTCCCACTCCGCCTCCTTCCTGGCGCGCGCTCGGCCTGCACTGGCCGTGAAGGAGTTGGTTGTGCCGCACGTGCGCCTTCCAAGCTGGGAGCCACCTCTCCTTCCCCTCGCTCGCCAGCCGCGCTCCCCTCTGTTCCCGGGAAGTCGGAGGACGGGCTCCTTCTCGGAGGAGGGGCCGGGGAGGAGGAGGAGGGAGCAGCCAAGAGGAGAAGAGGAGGGAGAACGGCAGCGATAGCAGCAGCGCCCCGGCAGCCGGTCAGTCTGCCTAGGAAGCAGCCCAGCGGCCGCCTTCTCCCCGCCAGCGCGTGCTGCGGGCAGGGGCGCTACGCGCCCCCGCCGCCAAGCGGTGTCACTGGAACGCAAGAGCCTGTGTCAGAGGGCTGCGGGCAGGGGCGCTACGCGCCCCCGCCGCCAAGCGCCTATTGGTCTGTGTCAGAGGGCTGCGGGCAGGGGCGCTACGCGCCCCCGCCGCCAAGCGCCTATTGGTCGGCTGCGGGCAGGGGCGCTACGCGCCCCCGCCGCCAAGCGGTGTCACTGGAACGCGCACGCGCAGTTGCGAATTCCTGTGACACACGGAAAGTAGTACGTCCCGACACAGGCTCTTTATTATATAGGATGAGTGTTTGAGTTTCTTAGAATAGCTTAGCTATGTGGAATATCCTAGTTCTGTGTTGATGATAAAGTCCAGTCCTTGACGAAACTGCTGGTGAAACGGGAAGATTCGAAGCTGGCCACCCGTCAGGAAGACAGACCCATACGTTTGATGGACTTTGCTTAACCATCTTTAACGCTGGAAATATAGACCCAAACGTCTGATGGACTTTGCATAACCATCTCCAACACTATATATTGCACTTTGAATTAGCCCTTTAATGTTTGAAAGTATATACAGGCTTTTGCCTCTGAGGAAATACCCATGTATGCTTTTTGTATGACATTGTCGGTTTAGTTCATGATTCAATACATTTTCATCTATAGCTGTTCACGGTTTTGTATATTATCCTTTGTATAGCTACCATGACTGTTGTTGTTTCTACACTTCCATGAAGCGGCATGTTTAACACACAAGTCTTGCAGATCCGGGTCATGTGCCTAGTCTGGCTGCTTTCCTGGAGACGCCACAGCCTCCGGATTGCTTCTGGACTCCTGTGCGATGCACACCTACCATGAGGCATGGTGGAGGCAGCAGCTGGAGCTAAGTGGATGTGACCAGGCATTCCTGAACAAGCTCCATGGAGATGAGTGCATGAAATGCTCTTGTGCAGCGCAAACTGTGGAACTCACTCCCACAAGAGGCAGTGATGGCCATCACTCTAAATGACTTTAACAGGGGATTAGACAAATTCGGGAAGAAGAGGGCTATCGATGGCTATTACCTACGATGGCTGTGCTTTGCTTCCATGGTCAAAGGCGGCAATGCTTCTAGTTGCTAGAACTTCAGGAGGGGAGAAGGCTCTGGAGTTTGGGTCCTGCTTGTTGGTTTCTCACAGACATCTGGTTGGCCATTATGAGAACAGGGTGCTAGATTAGGTAGGCCTGAACCATCTAAGTTGGTGGCCATCACTGCCTCCTGTGGCAGGGAGTTCCATAGTTTAACTCTGCGCTGTGTGAAGAAGGACTTTCTGTTACCTTTTCTGAACCTTCTAACATTCAGCTTCATGGGATGTGCACGAATTCTAGTGTCATGAGAGAGGGAGGACAACTTTTTCTCTATTCACTTTCTCCACGGCATGGTGAGTTTTATAATCTTCTATTCAGACCACCTCATGTTTTCTCTTCTCTCTAAACTGAAAAGCCCCAAGTTTTGCAACCTTCCTTCATGGGGCAGCTGCCCTGCCCCTTTGCTCATTTCTCCCACTTATTTTTGGACATGGGACCCAGGTGGCGCTGTGGGTTAAACCACAGAGCCTAGGGCTTGCCGATCAGAAGGTCGGCGGTTCGAATCCCTGCGACGGGATGAGCTCCCGTTGCTCGGTCCCTGCTCCTGCCCACCTAGCAGTTCGAAAGCACGTCAAAGTGCAAGTAGATAAATAGGTACCACTCCGGCGGGAAGGTAAACAGCGTTTCCGTGCGCTGCTCTGGTTCGCCAGAAGCGGCCTAGTCATGCTGGCAACATGACCCGGAAGCTGTACGCCGTCTCTTGGCCAATAAAGCGAGATGAGCGCCGCAACCCCAGAGTCGGACACGACTGGACCTAATGGTCAGGGGTCCTATACCTTGTTTGCATTTCAGCACTTCATCTTGCTTGTCCTCACAACAGCCCTGTAAGGTCGGCCGCTGCTGTCCCGATTACACTCGTGGGTGTTGGGGGGTTTGATGCCGCTTCTTCCCAGGACACCTTCCACTCGGCCAGCCTGTGAAGCTGACCCTCTGGGCCACCAGTTTGAATATACCGCCGGGTCTTTTTAGGCGGCTGCCTCGGTGCTCCTTCCGACCTCTCTGCCGGATTGCTTTGAGCCGCTTTGTCTGTGCTCCATCCCTCTCCTTTGACGGCCGAGGCAGGCCACGCTTATCATGTCATCAATAGGTCCTCTCTTGGGTCAAGGCCCCCACTCTGCCCCCCCAGCTTCCGGCTTGTGCTGCCTTGAAGATGCAAGACTGGCTACAAGGGACGAGTGCTGCCCTCTGACCTCCAGGGCGCCGAGTGAACCTTCCCAGGGGACGGAGCCAATTCAGGCTTCAGGGACCTTGGCGAGAGGATAAGGAGCCATTTCCCTTTCCCTGAAGTCTCCTTTGCTCCCCTCCCTGCACTCGGAGGGAGCAGCTAGGCTGACCTTGTACCCTTCACCGTTTGGCAGGAGGGAGGGCTTCCCTTCTTATTAGCTAGTGGCTGTTGCTGTTGTTGCCATGATGGCCCTGCAGCACCATCGGGGATGGGGGAACATGCAGCCCCCCAGATGCTGTGCTGGCAGGGCCTGATGGGAGCTGTAGTCCAAAACTTCGGGGGGGGGGCACCGGTTTGGCAAAGTCTGCTCATTGCTTAGACAACAGTCGCCCTGTTGGCCCTGAAAGACAAGCAATTTTTGTTGTTGTTGTTTAGTCGTTTAGTCGCGCCCAACTCTTCGTGACCCCCTGGACCAGAGCACACCAGGCCCTCCACTGCCTCCCGCAGTTTGGTCAGACACATGTTGGTAGCTTCGAGAACACTGTCCAGCCATCTCGTTCTCTGTCATCCCCTTCTCCTTGTGCCCTCCATCTTTCCCAACATCAGGGTCTTTTCCAGGGAGTCTTCTCTTCTCATGAGGTGGCCAAAGTATTGGAGCCTCAGCTTCAGGATCTGTCCTTCTAGTGAGCACTCAGGGCTGATTTCTTTAAGAATGGATACTAGGTTTGATCTTCTTGCAGTCCATGGGTCTCCTCCAGCACCAGAATTCAAAAGCATCAATTCTTGCAAACCTGCTCCTTCTTTTTGGGCCTTGCGACTTCATCCCTTTGCCCTGCTCTCTGGGGCATTTCCTCTGCCCCCTCCCAGCTGATAAAACTGCATGCAAAGCAGCAATAACCGAATAACGCCGAACGGGGAAGTTAATCTGTATCCAGGGTTGTTTAATGAAGTTTGTGCTGAGGAGCAGGATTCCACTCTCTCCCCTTCGCTCGCTCGCTCGCTCGCACGCCCTCCCTCTTTCTGGAATCCAGACTGATCCAGTTGCCTCTGCCTCGCTCTGCCTCGGAGGTCCAGCCGAACAGCCCTCACAGGTGCCCTGGCTCGGATCCTGCCTTTCACGGAGCCTGGCAGGGCTGCCACATCCAGACCCCAGTGGGATAGCGGAGCATTTAGAAATATGCAGCCTGGCGCCACTTTCCCCATCTGGTTGCCCCGGGTGAGAACAGGATGCTGGACAGTGTAGGCCCTTGGCCTGATCCAGCAGGCTCTTATTCATTGTTCATTGCAATGCTGCAGAGAGCATGCGGCTCCTTCAGGCTGTAAGATCTTTCCCAGGATCTTGAGATGAAGGCACCACGGATGTGTCCCTGAGACTTTGTCCTCCAGGCGTCAATCAATCAATCTATCAATCTACCTAGGTCCCTTTTTGGGGTCTTAGTAGACCACAAGCTTAAAGGTAAAGGGACCCCTAACGGTTGGGTCCAGTCGCAGACGACTCTGTGGTTGCAGCGCTCATCTCGCTTTACTGGCTGAGGGAGCCGGCGTACAGCTTCCGGGTCATGTGGCCAGCATGATTAAGCCGCTTCTGGCGAACCAGAGCAGCACATGGAAATGCTGTTTACCTTCCCGCTGCAGTGGTACCTATTTATCTACTCGCACTGGTGTGCTTTCGAACTGTTAGGTGGGCAGGAGCAGGGACCGAGCAACGGGAGCTCACCCAGTCGTGGGGATTCGAACCGCCGACCTTCTGATCGGCAAGCCCTAGGCTCTGTGGTTTAGACCACAGCACCACCCAGACCACAAGCTTAACATGAGTCAACTGTGATGCAGCAAGGGGTTGGGTTGGATGACCCCTGGGTGCCCTTCCAACGCACCAGTTCTGTGATTCTATGAAAGCTTCCACCAGCTGAATGGTCAGATGAATAAACAAAAGCCCATTTTGATAAATTGGCCGGGAGCCCATTTGGCTGGACCAGAGCAGATTTTTGACACTCCGTAGTGGAGAATTTAGGAATGCACTGGTGTGGTTTCTTGCTGCCAAATGGGATGGAGGAGAAAGCACTTCAGTTACAGGTAGGTAGCCGTGTTGGTCTGCCGTAGTCGAAACAAAATAAAAAAATAAAAAAATCCTTCCAGTAGCACCTTAGAGACCAACTAAGTTTGTTCTTGGTATGAGCTTTCGTGTGCATGCACACTTCTTCAGATACATGCATGCATGCACACGAAAGCTCATACCAAGAACAAACTTAGTTGGTCTCTAAGGTGCTACTGGAAGGAATTCTTTTATTTTTTAGAAAGCATTTCAGACAGTCTCCTCCTTTTACAAACACTTGCAGCTTCCATTTATGAAACAACACCATCTCGCCCCCCCTTCGAAGGTCGATCGCTTTGGTTCCGCCTGTTGATTGACGCCTTTGATCGGGCGGATGATTCAACGACTAAAAATTCTCTCTAATCAGCCTCTGAGGAAACTCTGCAGGGGTTTCTGTGGCCGCGAGTGTGTGCGGTTTGGTGGTGGTGGTGGGGGCCTCAAAACGGCCCGTCAGCATATCTAATATTGGGCAGGGTGCCGGGAATCAGCAACTCCAAGAGGGAAGTTGCAGGTTCTGCTTTATCTGGCCAGTTCGGCGCCCCCTCGCCCCCTCTTGGGAGCAGAGTCCACAAAGCCAGTTGTTGTTGTTTTTTGTGTGTGTGTGTGGGGGGGGGTGTCATCGTGCAAGCGTCTGATGGGCTCGTGCTGCACAGTTGACTCCGGATTATGTAATCGCCTGGAACTGACCAAGCTGCTTTCCCTCGCGGTTGGATCCCTTCCAGGCCAAAGAGGGAGGGAGCTGGCCGGGTAGCCTCCGTGGCTCGAAGTGTCTTTTACCAAATGCGTGTGATGCAGTGTGATGCAGCAGCTAAAAAAGCCAATGCAATTCTGGGCTGCATCAATAGGAGTATAGGATCTAGATCAAGGGAAGTAATAGTACCACTGTATTGCGCTCTGGTCAGACCTCACCTGGAATACTGTGTCCAGTTCTGGGCACCACAGTTCAAGAAGGATACTGACAAGCTGGAACGTGTCCAGAGGAGGGCAACCAAAATGGTCAAAGGCCTGGAAACGATGCCTTATGAGGAACGGCTTAGGGAGCTGGGTATGTTTAGCCTGGAGAAGAGAAGGTTAAGGGGTGATATGATAGCCATGTTCCAATATATAAAAGGATGTCATATAGAGGAGGGAGAAAGGTTGTTTTCTGCTGCTCCAGAGAAGCGGACACGGAGCAATGGATTCAAGCTACAAGAAGATTCCACCTAAACATTAGAAATAACTTCCTGACAGTAAGAGCTGTTCGACAGTGGAATTTGCTGCCAAGGAGTGTGGTGGAGTCTCCTTCTTGGAGGTCTTTAAGCAGAGGCGTGACAGCCACCTGTCAGGAATGCTTTGATGGTGTTTCCTGCTTGGCAGGCGGTTGGACTGGTTGGCCCTTGTGGTCTCTTCCAACTCTAGGATTCTATGATTCTAGGTACAATAGCTGCGACCGGAGAACCCTGGCTGCCATAGCTAGTTCCTCCTGCAACGCCCTCGATCCAGATGCTGCAGTTGGCGGATGTCAGGGATGTGCCCACCCCTGCCAGTCCGGCCCTGAGTGGGTACAGAGAGCCTCAGCCTGTGTTGACGACGGATTCGTCTCAGAGCGAGTCTGCCAGCCCCTCCTCGGGGGAGGAGCAGTTATCGGGAGGGAGCCAGGTGGGGAGAGGTCTCCAGGACGAGGCGGAGAGACCTGGCACCACCCAGCAGACTCGCTCGGAGAGGGAGACGTCTTTTCCAGTGCCAACTTTACGTAGAAGGAGAAGGCGGCAATTTAGAGTGCCGAGACTCTTGTGTTGGCGCCAAAACAGGAGGGGGGCACTTCTGGATTCCGCTAGTGACTAGGTGGTCATGTTTGGATTGAGCTCTGCACTGTATATACTTTGCACAATAAAATGGACTTGGTCTTTACTATTGAACAACTGATAAGGGAACCTGACAGCGCAGAATGCTGCAGCCCGATTGCTGACGGGAGTAAGGCCTTGTCAACGCATCACCCCTGTGCTCAGAGGTCTGAACTGGTTGCCCGTCTGCGACCACACCTGGTGTTACCATTAGTATATTACTTGTTATTATTATTTCTTAGACTTGAATGCCGCCCTTTATCCAAAGATCCCAACATTAAAAACACATCACAGAGCAGCAATAATAAAAAGCATAATTGTTGTTGTTCAGTCGTTCAGTCGTGTCCGACTCTTCGTGACCCCATGGACCAGAGCACGCCAGGCACGCCTATCCTTCACTGCCTCTCGCAGTTTGGCCAAACTCATGTTAGTAGCTTCGAGAACACTGTCCAAAAAGCATAATAGCAGAGAGCATAATTGTAAAATAATCATAATATCAACAGTGGCCTCCAAGAAGCTTTAACAGGCCATGGGTTCTTTAATGGCCAAAGACATGGGTTGTTGTTGTTGTTCAGTCGTTCAGTCGTGTCCCACTCTTCGTGACCCCCTGGACCAGAGCACGCCAGGCACGCCTATCCTTCACTGTCTCTCGCAGTTTGGCCAAACTCATGTTAGTAGCTTCGAGAACACTGTCCAACCATCTCATCCTCTGTCGTCCCCTTCTCCTTGTGCCCTCAACCTTTCCCAACATCAGGGTCTTTTCCAGGGAATCTTCTCTTTGCATTAGGTGGCCAAAGTATTGGAGCCTCAACTTCAGGATCTGTCCTTCCAGTGAGCACTCAGGGCTGATTTCTTTAAGAATGGATAGGTTTGATCTTCTTGCAGCCCATGGGACTCTCCAGAGTCTCCTCCAGCACTACAATTCAAAAGCATCAATTCTTCGGCGATCAGCCTTCTTTATGGTCCAGCTCTCACTTCCGTACATTACTACTGGGAAAACCATAGCTTTAACTATATGTACCTTTGGAGGACTGTTTTTGCCTGGTGCCTAAAGACAGATAATAGGGGCCAGATTACCTACAAGATGTGCTCACGCAACCACTTTGATCAGCAAAACGTGCATTATGATAGGGGTCACAGTTACAGGTGGGTAGCCGTGTTGGTCTGCCGTAGTCAAAACAAAATAAAAAATAAAAAAATTCCTTCCAGTAGCACCTTAGGGACCAACTAAGTTTGTTCTTGGTATGAGCTTTCGTGTGCATGCACACTTCTTCAGATACCGTGATAGATAACGTGATAGGGGTCACGTTATACCTGTTCTTTATTTGTAAGAACTCAGTGGTTTAGTGTGCTAGCGGCTGCCCTTTGGAACTCCCTGCCACTTGACACCAGGCAGGCGCCTTCACTGCACTCTTTTCAGTGCTTGCTAAAAGCTTCCTGGTTTAGATGAGCCTGCCCAGGTGCTTAGAAAGCTATTGTGAATTTTAATCTGCTTTTAGTGTTTTAACTTTTTTGCTTGTCTTAAAAGTGCTGTAATTTCTTTTCTTGTTTTCTTGTTTCATCTTCACGTAAACTGCTTTGCCTGTGGGAAACCTGAAAGCAGAACCTTGACAGGCAGTGTTGTGTAGTGGTTAGTGTGTTGGACCAGGACCAGGTTCAAATCCCCACCTGGCCATGAAGCTCACTGGGTGAGACCTTAGGAGCCAGTCCCTGCCTCTCAGCCCAACCTACCTCACAGGGTTGTTGTGGAGATTAAGTGGGAGAACCATGTGTGCCACCTTGCACCTCCAGGTAGGGCTGGAATCCTAGAGAGCTGCTGCCAGTCAGAGTGGACAATACCAATCTAGATGGACTCTTAGTGCTGGGCCTTGCCAATCTTCCATAGAACCTCATTTGGGGGGTGGGTGGGTTGCTGAGTCTGCAACTCACCTCTTCTTTCCTTTTTCCTTCCTGGAACTGACTCTAGAATACTAGAGTTGGAAGGGACCTCCAAAGGTCCTCTAGTCCAGCCCCTCTGCAATCCAGGAATCGCAGAACCCCTTTCTTTCGTGCCTGCTGCCTGTGAATGCAGCCGTAGCGCAGGACATGCTAAGACCCTCCCTGCCCACTTCTGGATGCCTGGCCAAATGCTGCAAAACGCTAGTCCTATTTTCTCTGGCCATTCTACAAATTGCACTGGGGCGCCCGCCGTGCCAGTGGAAAGATTTGCAACAGAGCTGCTGCCAAGCGGGCTCTGAGACTGCCGGCTGGGGCAGCTGCCAGCTCAGTGCTTATCTGAAGAGTGGTCATGGATTGACGGTGTTGCAGTCTGCATTGTCGGGGAGGACAGAGGGGGCTGGCCTTTGGGAGGAAGCCGAGAATGGAAGGTCAGGAGAGTTTGCGGCTGCCTACCAGTGTGAGCAGCTAGACTGGCAGAAGAAGGTGGCTGGCTCCTGTATGCCGTCTAGCCCAGGGAGGTCCCTTGAAACCCAGAGCAGCAGGCTCAAGCCAGAGGAGGCCACGGAATCGGAGAGGGGAGCTGGATGCCATATGTAGCATTATGGAAAGCCATGGGAGCTGCTGTTGGTTTTTGGGGGAGGCGGTTTGCAGCGCAAAGCTCTCAGCCTCCAGACAGCCGTGCAGTCCAAGGGTTAATCATGAAGCGGCAATCTGTGCGGCTGGCCCTTCTCCAGCTGGCATGGTGCCCGTTCGCCACGAGGCGTGCCAAGCCACCGTGTGACAGCCTCCTTGCCGCAGATCCCAATCTAGTGCCTGTGCTCAAGTTAGCGGAGCGGCTGCCCGTCTTGGCCTTTTTCCTTGGAGTTCAGGAATGTGGCAGTTTCAAAGGTCTGGGCTGGGAGAAGAGCCGTGCCAGGCTGGACTTGCGATGACCACCCGTCGCCCAGCAGGACATTCTTGGCTGAGCAAAGGGGTTTCCCCTTCGCTTTGGGGGAGAGTCCTAAGGTCTCCCTTGGGACACTGTATCTTACTTTGCTGTTTAGGAACATCAGAATCACCTCCTGGATCAGGCCCATGTGCTAATAGTGTACGTAGGTTAATAATAATAATAATAATAATAATAATAATAATAATATATTTATACCCCGCCCATCTGGCTGGGTTTTTCCAGCCACTCTGGGCAGCTTCCAACAGAATGTTAAGGTAAAGGTAAAGGGACCCCTGACCATGAGGTCCAGTTGCGGACGACTCTGGGGTTGCGGCGCTCATCTCGCTTTATTGGCCGAGAGCTGGCCTACAGCTTCCGGGTCATGTGGCCAGCATGACTAAGCCGCTTCTAGCGAAACCAGAGCAGCGCATGGAAACGCCGTTTCCCTTCCCGCCAGAGCGGTACCTATTTATCTACTTGCACTTTGACAGGCTTTCGAACTGCTAGGTGGGCAGGAGCAGGGACCGAACAACGGGAGCTCACCCCGTCGAGGGGATTCGAACCGCCGACCTTCTGATCAGCAAGCCCTAGCTCTGTGGTTTAACCCACAGCGCCACCCGCGTCCCATAAAATACAATATTGTTAAAATACAATAATCTATTAAACGTTAAAAGCTTCCCTAAACAGGGCAGCTTTCAGATGTCTTCTAAAAGTCTGGTAGTTGTTTTTCTCTTTGACATCTGGTGGGAGGGCGTTCCACAGGGTGGGTGTCACACGATAACTTCTGGCCAGAGGACGTGGAGCAGAATTGATGGGGAAAGGGTTGGGGGTTATGACTGGGGACTGGGCAAAGGGGCCTTGGAGAAGCAGGTGAGGTGCACAGGTGCATAAAGAGGTGCGAGGTGGATCCCAAGGGAGAAGGCAATTGGTGCTTTTTGGGGGAACCCGGAGAGATGCTCCCCCAAGACAAGCTCTCAGGAGTGTGGCCCCACCCTCCACATAAGGGCAGGGTGCAAATCCATGTGGGGATGTGGGCAAATGGATGTTTGCTGAGCTGGGCATCTGTGCACTTTGCCTACCCAATAATCACAAGGCAGATCTGTTTAGAGGTGTAGAGAATCATATAACCAGAACCCTGTTTCTCATTTGAAAAGGGGGGAAAAAAGAGAGAGCTCCTGTTCTGCGTCCACTCAAATTCTGTGCCCCCAAAGCCTTAATCGATTTGCAGTCTTAAGGACTAGAAACTTGGCTTTGGTTTAAAAATGAAATGTGGGCTTCTTCAGCTGCTAAACATCTGGGCTCACCTGGTGCAGTTGCAGAGGGGGTGTGATCACTGCCACGTCGCATCGCAGCCGCTTCAGTTTGTGGCTACGAAACCACTAAACCGTACATGCAGAAAACAATTCTTTTAAAGCCTTATCCTGGCAGTGGTCAGTTTGGATGCCTGTGTTTGCATGCGCGAACAAAAGAATGATTGTTTCTGGAGTATTTGCAAAAAGGGCAACCTTTTTAAAAAGCTACTGAGTCTCTAGTCTGAAATCAGAACGTCCCCGGACTTCATTGCGGGAAGAAGGCACAGGTCCTCGACGCAGCAGCCCCCTCCCCTCCCCATCAATTTCACTCTGCTGGAGCCCGGATAATAGAGGTCAGAGGTCAGTAGGGGGCTGCCCCCATCCTGCTAATTGCCCTGATGTAAGGGAGGAGGTGGCCAGGGAGATGGAGGCAGTCCCTACAGGTGTCAAGGAAGGCTCAACAGCGATCGCCCGAGCACCATCAAATATTTATTTCTTCCACCCACGCAAAGGTCAAAGGTTGCCACTGCGGAGGACCAGGAGGGGTGGCGATGGCTCCCTTGGGGGGCTGCGGACGGCTCTTGGCTCTCTGCCTCTTATCTGGTTGCAAGGAAGGAGAGGGACCCTATTGGCTCTCGCCACCTTCTGGTGTTGGGTGGGAGGAATTTGGTACCCGTTTGGGCACATCTCGGTTAGCGTGACAGAAGTACAAGCTGTCTGCATCAATAGGAGTATAGCATCTAGATCAAGGGAAGTAATAGTACCACTGTATTCCGCTCTGGTCAGACCCCACCTGGAATACTGTGTCCAGTTCTGGGCACCACAGTTCAAGAAGGATACTGACAAGCTGGAACGTGTCCAGAGGAGGGCAACCAAAATGGTCAAAGGCCTGGAAACGATGCCTTATGAGGAACGGCTTAGGGAGCTGGGTATGTTTAGCCTGGAGAAGAGAAGGTTAAGGGGTGATATGATAGCCATGTTCAAATATATAAAAGGATGTCATATAGAGGAGGGAGAAAGGTTGTTTTCTGCTGCTCCAGAGAAGCGGACACGGAGCAATGGATTCAAACTACAAGAAAGAAGATTCCACCTAAACATTAGGAAGAACTTCCTGACAGTAATCAAATCAAATTTTATTACGGTCATAGACCAGCATTTAAAAGTGCTTTACAGCTAAAAGAAATTAAAACTCAAAATAAATATTACAGTCTAAAAAATTTAAAAGGGGCTAAGAATATCCAGGAGGAGGGTCCAGCTTGCCTTTTCCCAGCTTCTGCTCAAGGTCTTCATTCCAATCCTGAACAGAAGAGCTGCTACCCACAGCCCAACACCAAGTTCAATACTCCGCTGACTGGTTTGTTCTGGGAGGGTAGACTGTGCCTGCAGATCTGCGTGCAGAATCTAGCTACCATCCTGGTTATCTTTTGATCTTTGCCTAGAAGAAGGGCATTTAGTTTGGTCTTATCAGGAAGGTCCGCTAACCTCTCCAATAGGGGGGCAATGATGTCTCTGCGGGCCTTGTCGTGAAAAGGGCATCTAAAGAATAGATGCTCGGGGCTACCTACTTCCCCCAGTGAGCAGGAGCAGAGTCTCTGATCATATGGGATCTTTCTGAAGGATCCTAGCAGAACTGGCGAGGGCAGCGCCGAGCTTCGGGCAAGCGTAAAGGCTCTTCTTGAGATTCTGGATTCGAGAAAGAAGAGATACGCTGCCGGGGCAGCAATGTATTTCTCGTTTTCTGCTAAAATGAAATTAGGGGACCTCGAGCAGTCCAGCTGTCTCTCAGAGTCCACAATTCTTTGTCTGACCTCGGATCTTGCTTTGTCCAGGCCCAGATCCAAGAGGGCTTGGGGTGCGAAGCCCAGTCTCTGGAGGGTGGCCTGGACCTCCAACTGCCAGCCAGACTGGAACTGGTCATGAAGGATCAGTGGGGCCAAGCCTCGGGGGTGTAATTGTAGGGTCAGCCATTTATAAATTGAAGTTAATCTAATGTAAGCCTCGACTCTCATTAGCCCTGTTTCTAATCTAACCCAGGCATTAGAAACGCACCTGGGGACCTGCAGGAGGGCTCTGAGGAGATTAGATTGGACTCTCTCGAGAGGGGTGAAGGAAGGGGATGGTGGGCCCAAGAAGGATCCGTAAATGAGCTGGGACAGTGTTTTGGCTTATCTAAACATTAGGAAGAACTTCCTGACAGTAAGAGCTGTTTGACAGTGGAATTTGCTGCCAAGGAGTGTGGTGGAGTCTCCTTCTTTGGAGGTCTTTAAGCAGAGGCTTGACAGCCACCTGTCAAGAATGCTTTGATGGTGTTTCCTGCTTGGCAGGGGGTTGGACTGGATGGCCCTTGGGGTCTCTTCCAACTCTATGATTCTATGATTCTATGATTCTGCCCCCCACCAGATTTTGTGGGGAGCAGATCCCCCCCCCCCGCTCTCGGAGGAAGGAGAGGACCTGCTTTGCGAAGAGTAGGACCTGCAGCGTCTTCTCCTGGAGACACCACAACTGGATTCTCCTGGGGGTGCTCTTGTTAAAAGATTGGTTCATCCGCAAAGTGAGCCAGCATTATGCAGTGGTTTAGAGTGTCAGACCTGGGAGTAAAGGTAAAGGGACCTCTGACCATTAGGTCCAGTCACGGACGACTCTGGGGTTGCGGCGCTCATCTCGCTTTACTGGCCGCGGGAGCCGGCGTACAGCTTCCGGGTAACGTGGCCAGCATGACTAAGCAATTTCTGGCGAACCAGAGCAGCACACGGAAACGCTGTTTACCTTCCCGGTGCAGCGGTACCTATTAATCTACTTGCACTTTGACGTGCTTTTGAACTGCTAGGTTGGCAGGAGCAGGGACCGAGCAACGGGAGCTCACCCCGTTGTGGGGATTCGAACCACCGACCTTCTGATTGGCAAGCCCTAGGCTCTGTGGTTTAACCCACAGCGCCTGGGAGACTAGGGTTCAAATCCCCACTCGTCCATGAAGCTCGCTGGGTGTAACCTTGGGGGCCAGTCGCTGCCTTTCAGCCTGGCCTACCTTACAGGGTTGTTGTTGTGGCTTTTGTTGGGTAAAACCATGCAGGTTGCCTCGGGCTCCTTGGAGGATATGGTGGGGAACCGAGGCAATAAACCAAGGATTTGACTTTGCACGATGGGCAGAGGGGGCCAGAGTTTCATCTTAAGAGAGCTGCTGCGGCATAGCGGTTAGAGGGCCAGAGTAGCACCTGGGAGACGGGGGTTCGAATCCCCACTCGGCCGTGAAGCTCACTGCGTGTGACTTTGGGGGCCAGTCACTGCGTCTCGACCTAACCTACCTCACAGGGTTGTTGTGGGGGTTCAGCGAGGAGAGAGCAAAACCATGCACAACACCTCCTTGGAGGAAAGGGTGGGAAATAAAGAAATGAAGTCCTGGAGTTGACAGTACATTTTGGGGGAGACCTAATGGGGTTCAGGGTGGTGCAAATCCCCCCCCCATCTACTCCCTGAAGACCTGCTGTTATTGTCCTTGTTCTTGTTCATCGTTCAACCTGGACACTGAGGTCCAGCTCCGAGGGCCTTTTGGCATTTCCCTCCCTGCGAGAAATGAGGTTACCGATACAGATATCTTTATTACGGTCAAAGACCAGAGAACAGATAATGACAATCCATAACCAGATATAGTATTGGAGATCGAGTTATATTACAGAATTAGAACCCATCTCATAGAACTGATACTTACATTTAAAATTAAAATTTAAAACTCAAGATTTAAAATTGTACATTAATAGATCTTTACCACCTATTAACATTCCTATTAACATTAAAGCTCAAATCTCAGATGAGGTTACAGGGAACCAGGCAGAGGGCCTTCTTGGTGGTGGCGCCCGCCCTGTGGAACGCCCTCCCATCAGATGTCAAGGAAATAAACAACTATATGACATTTAGAAGACATCTGAAGGCAGCCCTGTTTAGGGAAGTTTTTAATGACTGATGTTTTAATGTATTTTTAATCTTTTGTTGGAAGCTGCCCAGAGTGGCTGGGGAAACCCAGCCAGACGGGCAGGGTAGAGATAATAAATAATAATAATAGTTGTTGTTGTTGTTGTTGTTGACTCTTGGGGGGGGGTCTGGCCTCTAGGGAAGGGGCCCCAAACCCTTTCCCGCCCTGCCCTAATCTCTTGCCTTCCTTTCCCCCACATTTGCAGCTGTACGAACTGGACAACGACCCGAAACGCAAGGAGTTTTTGGACGATTTGTTTGGCTTCATGCAAAAGAGAGGTGAGTCGGACGTTCTCCGGGGTTCTGGAGAAGGGGGGAGCTGGAATTCACGTCCGCCCCTAATGCACCGTCATTGCATCAACATAATAATATTGCTGTCGTTGCGGTTTTTAAAGGAGAGGTTGGATGGCCATCTGTCACGGATGCTTTAGCTGAGATTCCTGGGTTGGACTACATGGCCCTTGGGGGTCCCAACTCTGGCAGTTCTGTGATTCTATTATCACGCTTCCTCCCCAGCCGAAAGGGGAACTTTCAGCCCATCTCAACCGACGGGAACCAAGTGCCTCCCCCTTGCTCTTTGCTTTCAGAGCAGGGAAGAGGGGAGAGGGAGCTTGGTCCGTCTCCTTCCTCCCCCCATGAACCCCACTCCTCCCAAATCGCCAGATGGCTACTCTGCAATCGCTGCAGGCCTGGGGGCGGGGCGGGGGACAGCAACAGCAAACGACACCAGCTGAGCGAGGATGCTTTGCAAGATGGGGCCTGAGAGGGCCGTCTCACGTCAAAATCTTTCAGGGGTTTTCCGTCCGGTTTCCACAAATTTTGTATTTTGACATTGGACTCTTCCTTTTGCGCCCCAATGTGAATTGGAATAGCTACTGCCTCATTCTCAGTTTTGACCTTTAAAGCCCTATGCGGCCTAGGACCCTCGTACCTACGGGACCGCCTCTCCTGGTATGCCCCGCAGAGGACCTTAAGGTCCACAAAATACAACATTTTGGAGGTCCCGAGCCACAAGGTTGTTAGACTTGTTTCAACTAGGGCCAGGGCCTTTTCAGCACTGGCCCCAACTTGGTGGAACGCTCTGTCACAAGAGACCAGGGCCCTGCGGGATTTGGCATCTTTCCGCAGGGCCTGCAAGACAGAGCTGTTCCGCCTGGCCTTCGGGTTGGACTCAGTCTGATGTTTCCTCCCCTTATGGTTTATTATTTGTACCCCGCCCATCTGACCGGGTCCCCCCAGCCACTCTGGGCGGCCTCCAACAAACACTAAAATACATTGAAATATTACAGATTAAAAACTTCCCTAAACATAAATGAAGCGGCATTTTACATTTTAAACTGTATTTTAATCTGTATTTTAATTAACGTTTTTTCTTTCTTTTAAACTTTATTGTAAATTTATTGATGTTAGCCGTCCTGAGCCCAGTTTTGGCTGGGAAGGGCGGGGTATAAATAATAATTATTATTATTATTATTTATTATTATTCTATGGATTCCCTCGGGAGGTGGTGGCCTCTCCTTCCTTGGCGGTTTCTAAGCAGAGGTTGGGTGGCCATCTGTCAGGGATGCTTCAGCTGAGATTCCTGCATTGCAGGGGGGTGGACTAGAGGACCCTCGGAGGTCCCGTCCAACTCTACAATTCTATGATTCTATTATTAATGTAGGTGCATTTTTTATCCTGCCACCTTACAATGGGAATAACACACACACACCTAAAGAAATAAAGATCAGCGTCAACAATCTTTTTTTTTTTTTAAAAAAAAAAAGCTTAAAAGAGTAAAAAGATGGTAAAAGCACAAATCAAGAGATAGTGCAGTTGTACCTTGGTTCTCAAACGACTTGGTACTCGAACAAATGAGCTCGCGAGCGCCGCAACCCCGGAAGTGAGTGTTCTGGTTTGCGAACGTTTTTCGGAAGCCGAATGTCCGACGCGGTTTCTGCTTGAGTGCAGGAGGCTCCTGCAGCTAATCGGAAGCCGCGTCTTGGTTTTTGAACGGTTTCGGGAGTCGAACAGACTCCCAGAACGGATTAAGTTCAAGAACCAAGGTACCACTGTATCATATAAAGGTCCACTTGCATTTATGAATGTGACCTGCGATGGTGTTGAGTCGCCAGTACAGTGGTACCTCTGGTTGCGAACGGGATCCGTTCCAGAGGCCCGTTCGCAACATGAAAAGAGCGCAACCTGAAGCGCCGCATCTGCGCATGTGCGCTGCGTGCTTCTGCGCATGCGCGTGACGTCATTTTGCAGTTCTGCGCATGCATGAAGCGGCGAACCCGGAAGTAACCTGTTCAGGTACTTCCGGGTTCGGCGCGTTCGTATCCCGTGACGAACGCAACCTGCAGCGAACGTAACCAGAGGTAAAAAGGTAAAGGGACCCCTGACCATTTGGTCCAGTCGTGTCTGACTCTGGGGTTGCGGCGCTCATCTCGCTTTACTGGCCAAGGTGCCGGCGTACAGCTTCCAGGTCATGTGGCCAGCATGACTAAGCCGCTTCTGGCGAACCAGAGCAGCGCACGGAAACGCCGTTTACCTTCCCGCCAGAGCGGTACCTATTTATCTACTTGCACTTTGACATGCTTTTGAACTGCTAGGTGGGCAGGAGCTGGGACCGAGCAACGGGAGCTCACCCCGTCGCAGGGATTCGAACTGCCAACCTTCTGATCAGGAAGCCCTAGGCTCTGTGGTTTAACCCACAGCGCCACCTGGGTCCCTCTGTAAACCAGAGGTATGACTGTATAAATAAGATCAATGCAATATGACCTGATCAGTGTTGTGAACTGCCCTGTGATCTTCGGATGGGCGGTATACAAATTTAATAAATAATAATAATAATAATAATAATAATAATAATAATAATAATAATAATCCAACACATGCAAGCAGAGACTCTTGGCAACTACATTTTGAACCGACGGGAGCTTCCGGTTTGTCTCCCAAGGCAACCCCACAAAGAAGTCCGGACAGCCACAGGGTCAAATCTCCATTCTGGCCTGGACTCATTTGGTGACTGGGAGATATATCCATCTTGCGCTTCCTGCATTGCAGGGGGTTGGGCTGGATGATCCTTTGGGGTCCCTCCCGACCCTAGGATCCCGTGATTCTCTCTGGGATGCCAAGGCAAGGCTGCGCCCCCCCCAAGCATCTTTCTCAAAAAGCTTCTTTCTTTAAACAATTCCTGCCTTGTGTGCGTGTCCGTTTCCCCCCCCCCCCCCGTTCCCAGCCTCCCCCTCCCAGTTAATTAGCGCAACATTAACCTCTGCCTGGGGTTTTATTTCCTATCGAGCGGCATGTTCATTAATCCAGATTCTGGCAAAGGGCTCTAATTGATGGCAGCCTCCGGACGGCGTGGGCTGCGGTCGGGGAGCCTTTTGAAAATGGCTCCGCGGCTCGATGGGGGACTGGGAGGACGGGGTCAGAGGTTAAAGCATTTATCGAATCGCCTCAATTGCTGGAGCTTCCTATTTATCCCGCCTGACCCCGATAACAAAACCCGGCACCGATTTCCAATGCGGGAGCCGCTGTCTGTCAAGCGCCGCCAGAACCCGTGCTAGAGCTCCAAGGCTGGGGGGGGGGGGGACGGACTCCGTGGTCTGAAGGCAGCCCTGTGTCCTGCCCTCTTCTGCTTCCAAGGTCCTGCCCTGAAAACCAGGAATCGCCATTAAAAGCAAGAGTGTTCCTGAGCATAAATAACTTGCTCGTCGTTGAGATCAAGGAGCGAGATAGAAAGGCAAAAAACTTGGGCAGACAGATAAGCTGGACATCACGAGGCTCAGAAAATTCTATCTTTGCCATGAATGGCTTAGTTGAAGATTCCAGCATCGCAGGGGGTTGGACTAGATTACCCTTAGGGTCTCTTCCAACTTTACAATTCCATAATTCTGTGGGCAGAGGGTTTGGAAACCAAGCCTGATGTGATGGCCTGGGATTCAGACTCAGACGCTGAACCTGAGGGATCCCAGCCTGCACAGGATTCTCCGCCTCCAGAACCAGCTGCGCCGGGGCTGGGGTTTGAGTCTGAAGGGTCCTCACCTGTGCTGGATCCTCAGGTGCAGACATCTGCTGAGTCTGCTCTGGCTTCTGATGGGATGGAGGACCCATTGCTTGCAGGTGCTCCACTCCCAGCCCTGCCAGGGGAAGCTGAGGTTGCCTCTGGGTCCGGTAACCCTCCAGCCTCTCCTGAGCTGCAGAGGCTCAGGGCAGAGAGGCGAAGGGAACTGAGTACCCGCAGGAGGAGTGCTCGCCTCCAAGCCAGGAGAGGCGAGTCACCAGAGGATCGGGGCCGCCCTATGCCTCAGGGCAGATAAAAGCCGGCCAGAACCAGCCCCAAGTTGCGGGAGCAACATTGTTGGTTGCTAGTCCCTGCTTGAGACCTGTCCTGCTTTCCTGCCTGAGCTCCTGACCCACCCTGGTTCCCTGCTTGCCTGCTTGCCTACCTGTTCCTGACTTCGCCTGACTCCCTGCCCTGCACCCAGCTTCAATTATTATGGACTGTCTCTATGTTGAACCTTTGACCACGGACCGGACTTGGACCTCGCCTCTCGGGTAACCCACGGGACCAGCACACCTGATGAGGAACGGTTGAAGGAGCTGGGTCTGTTTAGCTTGGAGAAGAGAAGAATGAGACGGGATATGAAAGCTGTCTTCAAATATCTTAAGGGCTGTCACGTGGAAGAGGGAATAAGCTTGTTTTCTCCTGCTCTGGAAGGCAGGACTTGAACCCATGGCTTCAAGTTCCAAGGCAGGCAATTCTGACTAAACATCAGGAAGAACTTTCTGACAATAAGAGCTGCTTGACTGTGTGATGGAAGGTGGTGGAATCTCCTTCCTTGGAGGTTTTTAAGCAGAGGTTGGATGCCCATCTGTCAGGGATGCTTCAGCTGAGATTCCTGCATTGCAGGGGGGTGGACTAGAGGACCCTTGGGGGTCCCTTCCAACTCTACAATTATATGAATACAGGGCAGCGCATACCTAGATGTTCTCCTGCACATAGGATGATGCATTCACCTGAGTCAGAGCATTGATCCATCTTGCTCGGCGCTGTCTGCACTGACTGGCAGCAGCTCTCCAGGCTTCCAGGCAGGGAGACATTCCCAGTGGAGCCCATTGCTGGAAGCCACAGGAGGGGAGAGAGCTCTTGTGCTCGGATCCTGCTTGCTAGTTCCCTATTGGGGCACCTGGTTGGCCACTGTGAGAACTGAATGCCTGTCTGGATGAGCCGTTGGCCAGATCCAGCAGGGATCTTTGGATGTTCTCTGTTTCCTGGGCTTTAATAATAATAATAATAATAATTTTTTTATTTGTACCCCATCCATCTGGCTGGGTCTCCCCAGCCACTCTGGGCGGCTTCCAACAAATATTAAAATACATCAAAATCACAAGTTAAAAACTTCCCTAAACAGGGCTGCCTTCAGGTATTTTCTGAATGTAGCATAGTTGTTTATCACTTTAACCTCTGCTGGGAGGGCGTTCCACAGGGCGGGTGCCACTACCGAGAAGGCCCTCTGCCTGGTTCCCTGTAGCTTTGCTTCTCGCAGCGAGGGAACCGCCAGAAGGCCCTCGGCGCTGGATCTCAGTGTCCGGGCTGAACGGTGGGGGTGGAGACGCTCCTTCAGGTATACAGGACCGAGGTCGTTTAGGGCTTTAAAGGTCAGCACCAACACTTTGAATTGTGCTCAGAAACGTACTGGGAGCCAATGTAGATCTCTCAGGACCGGTGTTATGTGGTCCCGGCGGCCACTCCCAGTCCCCAGTCTAGCTGCCGCATTCTGGATTAATTGCAGTTTCCGGGTCACCTTCAAAGGTAGCCCCACGTAGAGCGCATTGCAGTAGTCCAAGCGGGAGATAACCAGAGCATGCACCACTCTGGCGAGACAGTCCGCGGGCAGGGAGGGGCTCAGCCTGCGTACCAGATGGAGCTGGTAGACAGCCGCCCTGGACACAGAACTGACCTGCGCCTCCATGGACAGCTGTGAGTCCAAAATGACCCCCAGGCTGCGCACCTGGTCCTTCAGGGGCACAGTTACCCCATTCAGGACCAGGGAGTCCCCCACACCTGCTCGCACCCTGTCCCCCAAAAACAGTACTTCTGTCTTGTCAGGATTCAACCTCAATCTGTTAGCCGCCATCCATCCTCCAACCTTTACTCCCCCCCAGCTCATAAGGCAGTTTTGCCTCCATATTACAACCTGTTCTCTCCACTCCAGCCCTGAATGCTGAGCGCACAGAATTTCCTACAGGTGGCTCAAAGAAGCGAGCCATGTTGCATGCTGCGAGGAAAAGAGGCTGCAACTTCCTCCCCCCTTAAAAACACACACAACAAAAACAGGAAGCAAATCATAGAATCGTAGAATCCTAGAGTTGGAAGAAACCACAAGGGCCATCCAGTCCAACCCCCTGCCAAGCAGGAAACACCATCAGAGCATTCCTGACAGGTGGCTGTCAAGCCTCTGCTTAAAGACCTCCAAAGAAGGAGACTCCACCACACTCCTTGGCAGCAAATTCCACTGTCGAACAGCTCTTACTGTCAGGAAGTTCTTCCTAATGTTTAGGTGGAATCTTCTTTCCTGTAGTTTGAATCCATTGCTCTGTGTCCGCTTCTCTGGAGCAGCAGAAAACAACCTTTCTCCCTCCTCTATATGACATCCTTTTATATATTGGAACATGGCTATCATATCACCCCTTAACCTTCTCTTCTCCAGGCTAAACATACCCAGCTCCCTAAGCCGTTCCTCATAAGGCATCGTTTCCAGGCCTTTGACCATTTTGGTTGCCCTCCTCTGCACACGTTCCAGCTTGTCCATATCCTTCTTGAACTGTGGTGCCCAGAACTGGACACAGTATGAAAATCCTAGATGTCTCTTGACTTGGGGGGTGGACGGAACTCTTTCCAAACCTTAAACGGGATCAGTTAGACCCTAAACGAGACCCACCTGCTGGCTCTTTCGAAGAAGGAACGTGGTCCTCCCACCAGCCAGCAACGGAGGTGCTGCCAGCCCCCCCCACCCCGGTGATGGTGACAAAGCCCCTCCGCCCCGGATCCCCCCCCCTCCATCCGACACGAGATTCATGGCGCCTCCGCTGAGCACCGGCCTCATTATTCTCTCCCAGCTAATTAACTGGCTCTCTCCTGGCTGAGATAAGGGTGCTAATTAACAGCCATTCTCCCCTGGCTGTACATCTGTATCAGGGTCCTTTGTGAGGCTCCTGCCATCGGGGCTGCGGAATCGAATCCCGCGGGGTGGCGGCTTCTCTAGGGTGGGGCGGTCGATGGCCATAAATCCACAGTGGGGAGATAAGAGCCCAGGAGTCTGAGCTCCCCCCCTCTGCCCACACTGCATCGATCCCGGGGGTGAGGGGCATAAATAACTCGCGTCTTGTGGCTTCCCGGTTGGCATTAATCTGCCGGCCGGTCCCTTGGACGAGGGGGCTAATCTCCCTGAGCGATCTGCGTCTCCATTAGGGCCTCGCAAAAGGGGACGGAGGCACAAGTGATGAGGCCCATTGAGCCACCAGTTGCGCCTGACAAAGGAGGAAGACTTGCTGTTGAATTTGGTATTAAGCAGGTGGCGCTGTGGGCTAAACCACAGAGCCTAGGGCTTGCCGATCAGAAGGTCGGCGGTTCGAATCCCTGCGACGGGGTGAGCTCCCGTTGCTTGGTCCCTGCTGCTGCCACCCTAGCAGTTCGAAAGCACGTCAAAGTGCAAGTAGATAAATAGGTACCGCTCCGGCGGGAAGGTAAATGCCGTTTCCGTATGCTGGTCTGGCCACATGACCCGGAAGCTGTCTGCGGACAAAACGCTAGCTCCCTCGGCCAGTAAAGCGAGATGAGCGTGGCAACCCCAGAGTCGTCCGCGACTGGACCTAATGGTCAGGGGTTCCTTTACCTTTACCTATGGCTATTTTGGCTTCTTTTTTTAGGGCAGTGCCCAGGTGATGCCTTCAAGATGTCATTGGACTCCAACTCCCATCAGCCCCGGGCAGCATGGAGAGTGGGGAGGGCTGATGGGAGCTGGAGTCTCAAGATCCAGAGAACAGCGTGTTGACTAAACCCTGCTCTGTGCGAGGAGATTCCGGCTAGACATCAGGAAGAACTTCTGAGCTGGAGTGGGTTAAAGTGGATATACGTCGTTTTGGTTTTTCCTGTATAACTGGCTTAAATGATTGGCTTTGGATACTGGCGTTAAGGAACAAATGGTAAGGAATTAGGAGGATAGAGGTGGAAAAATTAGCTAAAGATTCTGAGACCGGAGGGAGGAAAGGGTGTAAAAAGAGGAAATTTATGAGTTTAAAATTAGGTTTGAGTTAGGGAAACTGTTAAGGGTCTAGGAAAGTATCAGAAGTAACTAGGAGCCGAGGTACAGAATTAGGATTGTTAAAGTTAGTAAAATGTTTTTGGTATTTTATGATTGTGTGGAAAAAAATTGAAAACTGATAGATGATAGATAGATGATAGAAAACTGATAGAGGATAGATGAGAAATCAACAGGGGGGACTTGAGGAAGTCAGCCGAAAAATGAAATTGAGGAAGAAAGACTGGCCTAGAGAAATAGGCCAGACTTAAGCAATGATATGAAGTATGTTAATTACGTTAAATGTGAAATGTCTATTGTTTTTCCCGGTGAGAGAGGGGAATGGAAATTTGCTTCCCTCAGTGAGAGGGGGGGGAAGGATGAAAATTTAACGGTAATGTAAAGTGCTTAAAAATGTTAAAATCAATAAAAAAAAATTGATTAAAAAAATAAGAAAAGAAAATATGCTGGAACAATAAAAAAAAGGAAGAACTTCTGAGCTGAGACAATGGCATGGACTGGACAAGAGGAAACTGAGAGGAGATAGGAGAGCCATCTTCCAATATCTCAAGGGCTGCCACATGGAAGAGGGAACAAGCTTGTTTTCTCCTGCTCTGGAGGGTAGGACTCGAACCCATGGCTTCAAGTCAGAGGCAAGGAGATTCCGACTAAACATCAGGAAGAGCTTGTTCAACAGTCTCCACCGGGAAGTGGTGGAGTCTCCTTCCTTGCAGGTTTTAAAGCAGAGTTTGGATGGCCACCTGCCATAGATTAGAGGATTAGACAAATTCAAGGCTATCAATGCCTACCAACCGGGATGGCTCTCCTCTGCCCTCCACAGTTGGAGGCAGTGATGCTTCTTGAATACCAGTTGCAGGAAACCACAACAGAAGTGCTCTTGTCTTCAGATCCCGCTTGCTGGTTTCCCTTTGGGGCAACTGTTCAGCCACTGTGAGAACAGGATGCTGCATCAGATCGGCCATTGGCCTGATCCAGCTGACTCTTCTTCTGCAGCTCAGGGCTCATCCACATTCTGCCTCGAGTTTTCTAGGCACTGCTTTAAAGCTCCGCATCCAAGCACTTTTCCCCTTTCCTTTTTGCCCTGGCACTTTCTCTGTGGAAAACCCATTCTTTACAGCCGAATCGGCAGTAAAACAAACAGCAGAAAATTCAAACTGTTCCCGGGAACAGTTTGGTATCTGAAGAAGTGTGCATGCACATGAAAGCTCATACCAAGAACAAACTTAGTTGGAAGGAATTTTTTAATTTTTAATTTTGTTTTGTTCCTGGGAAGATCCACTCTTTAATGCCGATTCGGAACAAATGGCAATTTGGTATTCAGGTATACTGGACCAAGGCCGGTTAGGGGTTTTAAGGTCAGCACCATCAGAAGCTTGCCCTATTCATCATTGTCTTTTTTTCTTTCCTTGTAGTAATTTTTATCATAAACATATGTCCAAACGTGGGTGGCTCTGTGGGTTAAACCACAGAGCTTAGTGCTTGCCGATCAGAAGGTCGGCGGTTCGAATCCCCGCGACGAGGTGAGCTCCTGTTGCTCGGTCCCTGCTCCTGCCCACCTAGCAGTTCGAAAGCATGTCAAAGTGCAAGTAGATAAATAGGTGCCTCTCTGGCAGGAAGGTAAACGGCGTTTCCGTGCGCTGCTCTGGTTCGCCAGAAGCGGCTTAGTCATGCTGGCCACATGACCTGGAAGCTGTACGCTGGCTCCCTCGGCCAATAATGCAAGATGAGCGCCACAACCCCAGAGTCATCCGTGACTGGACCTAATGGTCAGGGGTCCCTTTACCTTTTATGTCCAAACTAACAAACAACCATGCAAACCATAACCATACCATGCTCTGTGCATATTCAGTATAAGAAAACAAATTACAGAGATGCTGTAGCATATAGCCAGGATTTTAAGCGGCCTCTGTATAGCCCAAGTAGAATGAGAAGTGAGTCATGGGAGGGGTGCTTATTATAAGACTCTCCCTATTTATAGAATCAAAAAATGGAAACCAGTTTGTCCATTTAGCTCAGTGTTGTCTACCCTGACTTGCAGAAGCTCTCCTGCGTTTGAGATGCTTCTGGGTTTTCAGAAAGTTCCGGGAGTCGGATTATTGCACAGGGAGATAACTTGCCTTGCAGAAGGACGGAAGGCAGGAGGGAGAATTGCACCGCCCCAAAACACACACACACTCCCTCCCCTCCTGACCAAGGAGAGACGAAACAAGTGAAATGAGCTGGTTGAAAAGAATGAAGGCGCCAGGCTTTGAGGCTTACGAGGAGCAGCCGAGCCAATATCAGGGTCATAAATTAAGGGGGCGAGAAAGCGGCGCTGAGTGACGGACGCGTTTGAGCTGAGCGGCGATGCCCTGGCGGCCTCTCCGCTGCAAATGGATGGCTTTTCGATAGCTCCCATTCACGGCCACCCAGAAGAAAGGAAGGGCGTAAATAAAGAGCTTTTCTCTGCCTGTGTGTCAGGGGCTGGCAGCTGCTTCCATGGTGCTCTGCCCAGAGGACCCCACTGCCTGTGCAGGGAATGCCAGACAGATCTCTGCTTGTTGGGCTTATGGGGGGAGGGAACTGATGTTGGGGGCACAGGAGCCACCCCAGTCTCCCTCCGCCCCCCTCCATCTTGCCTCAAGTGCCATCAGGGAAAAGGTAACTGATAAGCAAAGTATACCCGTCTAATGTTTTTCTGAAGTTATTTTTGCTTCTGCTTTTGGAACATCCAACAGAACCACAGAACTGTATGGTTGGGAGGGATCCCAAGGGCCATCTAGTCCAACCCCCTGCAATGCAGGAGAAATCCTGTGGCAATGAGTCCCACCGGCGCCAGATGGGGGTTGTTTGAATAAGTGCCTCCTCCACCCCTCCTGTTTTCCTCTGTTCTGCTGCCTACTTGAGCCTCTCTTCCTGCTAATAGCCTGGGGGCTATGTGACACCCCCCCTCCTATGTGCCTTGCCCTCCCTCACCCGCACTAAGGCTGCCCCACATTTCTCAGGGTGGGCAGACTCTCCCCCCAAAAGACCCTCACGTGCTCCAAAATTTCCAGGTAGGAGGAAGGCTTCAAATTCCCCCCCCCCTCGTTCTAATCCATAGGAATTAGACTGCAAAGACTTATTTTGAACAAGTCCAGCTAATGAATTAAGCTGACTTCCTCTTCCTTCTGCCTCTTAACAAAGAAGTTCAAAAATAAGACTTGCTTACTTTATAATCGTGTATTGGCTTGCAGCAGTAAAAACTGTGCAGGCAAAATACTTACATTTGTGGTAGCAACGGCTTCCATCATGTGCCAGGAGCAAACCAAGGGCACACTGTATGTCCCTTCATGGCTGGCCACAAGAAGAGAGAGAGAGAGGAACAGGAAATAATCTACGCTGCTTCCTCTCCAGGAGAGGAGGGGAAATGACATCACACAAAGCCCCCTCTGCCAATTGTGTTTCTATGGTCTGGGTGTCAACAACACAGCTCTGCAGACTTAGCGCCTTCTCATACTGATTTGCAAGAATATGCATTTGTTAGGTTTGGCTGCTAATCTCCCACCCTTACTGTGCCCCTAAAGGGGAGACACCAAAGGGCGCAATTGCCCTCCTGCGATTGCCCTGCTGGGACCTGGTCGGTGGGCTGTGAGGCGGGTCAGTTGGCCACAGCTGTTTCCACTCTCCATCTCCTCCTGCTCTGGATTTGACTGACGCAGCCACAGTGTCCTGGCTGGCCATGGCGAACAGAGTGGGCAGGCAGATGGAACGAGACTTTCCACCCATCCTGGCGCAATGGAGCTTTGCCTCGCTTTGTTCTCCTCTGCAGCCTGTTAGAAGCTCTTGGCTCTTACTATGGCCCACCATCATTTGGAACATGATGTAGAACCATAGAATTGTGCAGTTTCAGTGCAGAAGTTGCAATGCGAAAGATCCTTCAGAGGCTGGGCACTGTAATAATGATGATGATGATGATAACAAGAATAACAACAACAACAGTAATTATTATTATTATTATTATTATTATTATTTATTACCGTATTTTCCCATCTATAAGACACCCCCATGTATAAGATGCCCCCTACTTTTGGGGACCCCAAATTTAGAAAATGGGCGTATGCACTATCTGTGTATAAGACGCCCCCAGATTTTTAACCTTATTTTAAAATTTTAAAACCCAGTCTTATACACAGAAAAGTATGGTAGTTATACCCCACCCATCTGGCCACTCTGAGCGGCTTCCAACAAAATATTAAAAATACAATAAAACATGGGACGGGCTGTTTGCCCCCCGGAAAGCACTGCCTTAGGCCCCAGGTCCCTTTCCCCTTTTCTGCACCATGTTCAACTTCACCATTGTCCTTTTTGAGATGCGTTTGCTAAATCTGCGGAGGCCGCGGGACCCTGAGTTTCTTTGCAGCAGGGATACCTTGCTGTGTGCGTTCTTCCTCTAATGCAGAGCCACACTGGGCACAGCCCTGCATATAACCCCTCCCCCCCCGGGGAGGGGGGTCGGGTTGCATTGCACTCAGCCCTCCCAGCCTCTCGCCCACTCAGATCCCGAAGACTGGGCGCCCTCTGCAAACCACAGCAGCTGTGCAAAGCTGCAGAGGTCAGCAAGGGAAGGTCACGGCGAGGAGAGATTACGGCCCATCGGCCGGCGATGGAGGAGCCCCCTCCTGACCATGGGGTTGGGGACTCTCCTGCTCTTTTGTGGGGGGCAACGGCGGGACTGCCTCGTCCGCAAGGCCCTGCGGAATGCCCCCCTCTCCCCCCGCCCTTCCCGCTTTGCGGGCAGCAGGTGCTGGAGGGGACGCTGTGCCGCCGAGCCCTCTTGTCCGGGGGACCCAAAAGGCCGTTAATTAGACCTGGACGTGCTGTGAAGGGCTGTCGATGCCTCGGGGTTATTGGAATTGATTTCAGTTTAGATGGTGAGCCAGGCCTGCGGGCAGGGAGCATGCTGGGAAACTCACGCGTGGCTCACCGGCAAGAGCCGCCCAGGGTCCTGCTTTGTGGAGCCTGGGCTCCTCCTCCGTTTTCTCTTGGGTGATGATGAGCCCTTGGTGAGGACCCGCAGCCCAGTGGCAGAGCGGAAACTCTACCATAGGAAGGAAGGAATGAAGGAGGGAGCCGAGTTCAATCCCCGACTCACCACTGCGCAAAGGGCAAAGACCACTTTCGACTCTGCTGCCAACCTGAGAAGTCAATCCTGGCATGAGCGCCTCGTTCGGGAACTTGAAGCCCAACTGCTAGGTTGGCAGGAGCTGGGACAGAGCAATGGGAGCTCACCCCGTTGTGCAGATTCGAACCACTAGCCTGATTGGCAAGCCCAAGAGGCTCAGTGGTTTAGACCACAGCGCCACCCGCGTCCCCTTTACCAATGCATAATAAAACTAGATAACACAGGATACGCAATGGGGAATAATACATGGGTATTGCACAACATGGGTATGGTGCTGGAGGAGGCTCTTGAGAGTCCCATGGACTGCAAGAAGATCAAACCTATCCATTCTTAAAGAAATCAACCCTGAGTGCTCATTAGAAGGACAGATCCTGAAGTTGAGGCTCCAGTACTTTGGCCACCTCATGAGAAGAGAAGACTCCCTAGAAAAGACCCTGATGTTGGGAAGGATTGAGGGCACAAGGAGAAGGGGACGACAGAAGATGAGATGGTTGGACAGTGTTCTCGAAGCTACTAACATGAGTTTGGCCAAACTGCGAGAGGCAGTGAAGGATAGGCGTGCCTGGCGTGCTCTGGTCCATGGGGTCACGAAGAGTCGGACACGACTGAACGACTGAACAACAACAACATTGCACAACGCCATTTGCAAATGCAGAATATAGGCACCCTATATATAGAAAGGAGCAAACCAGGGATATTTGAGGGAGCAGGCTAGCAGGCGGGGCCCATTATTTACATCATAGGAGCCTACACAACACATAACACTGTTGCTGTATGTAGCTTTTATTTCATTTGTTTTTTATCTTGTATTTTGGAAATGTGCATCCAGTTTTTTCCACTTAAAATTTTTTTGGGCCCCCCAAGAGAGTGGGGCCCTAAGCTATAGCTTGTTTAACTTATATGTAAATCCGGCACTGCCCCCCATGCTTTCTGTGGGCCCCTTCAGATACCCTTATTGTGCAGCTATGGTGTTTTGTGCTCATCTGGGGAATTGTGCTTTCGTTACTTATTTGGGCCAGCAGAAGTTCCAGGGCAGAAATCCTGCTTTGTTTCCAGTGTCCTGTAGCTTCCTGGTGAAATCCTGTAACTCTTTATACCACAAATGTTCTGGGTTTTTGTTGTGGATCCTGCTTTTGCTGCACTGTAGTGCAGGACGCGGGTGGCGCTGTGGGTTAAACCACAGAGCCTAGGGCTTGCTGATCAGAAGGTCAGCGGTTCGAATCCCCGCGACGGGGTGAGCTTCCGTTGCTAAGGTCCCTGTTCCTGCCCATCTAGCAGTTCGAAAGCACGACAAAGTGCAAGTAGATAAATAGGTACCACTCCGGCGGGAAGGTAAATGGCATTTCCGTGTGCTGCTCTGGTTCGCCAGAAGTGGCTTAGTCATGCTGGCCACATGACCCGGAAGCTGTACGCCGGCTCCCTCGGCCAGTAATGCGAGATGAGCGCCGCAACCCCAGAGTCGGACACGACTGGACCTAATGGTCAGGGGTCCCTTTACCTTCACCTAGCGCAGGAGCACCGCTCCAGATGGCAGTGATGCACACAGAAGAAGCAACACAGAACGACTAATAAAGATGGCTGGTGTGTGGACAGTCCGGTATAAATTCACCGCAGATGCACGATCGCTGCACCAGTGACATGTTGCGGAAAACGCCTGTGAAAACCACCAGTCTGGAGAGTCCCTGTAAATTGTGCTTTCAGCTAAACGGTGCAGTCCAGTGGCTAGCTCAAAATCTATGGGTTTGGGGTCCGGTCAGGTTGTAGTCCTTCCTGGAGTGCAAAGACCCAGGGGTAGGCAACCTAAGGCCCGTGGGCCAGATGTGGCCCAATCGCCATCTCAATCCGGCCCGTGGACGGTCCGGGAATCAGAGTGTTTTTACATGAGTAGAATGTGTCCTTTTATTTAAAATGCATCTCTGGGTTATTTGTGGGGCATAGGAATTCGTTCATTTCCCCCCCAAAAAATATAGTCTGGCCCACCACATGGTCTGATGGACAGTGGACCGGCCCATGGCTGAAAAAGGTTGCTGACCCCTGGCAAAGACCCTCCTGCCCAGAAGCTCCTTTCTCCATCGCTGGTGCCCCCTTTTCCTCTGGGACGCTGGCTGCGTCTTGCCGCCGGTGCCCCTTAATAGAAACCGCTCTGTCAAGAACGGAAGCGATTATCGTAAAACATTTCCAGAGGGAGCCGGAACGAGATTAACAAGCTTTCTGACAAGCTGACAATTTTATAAGCTGATAATGCACCATGTAGCTTGGGCCGCAGAGGGCAGGTGAGTAATTAGCAAAGTAGACCAGGAGGAGGAGGAGGAGGAGGAGGAGGAGGAGGAGGCAGAGGAGGCAGCCTGCATGCCAGAGCAAGAGAGCATAGTGCCCCTTTGTGGAGGAAAACTAGTGCGTTAGACCCTGGGGCATTTGTTTGGGCACGTACCCCCCCATCCCTGCTTGGTCTAGTTCTAGCTCTGCATTCAAATCCTGCCACGAAATCCTGTCCTGTCAAGGTAGCAAGCAGCCACCTAATCTAATCAATGCACACCCACACTGGCACGTGGACACTCTTGCAGAAGTCATTTTCTGGGAATGTGGGGCATGTGAAGACACTTTCTGTGGCTCAGTGGCAGAGCATGTGCCTTGTGGGTGGAAGGTCCTGAGTTCAAGTCCTGTCATCACTGTGGGCGATATGGGGCTAGATCCGTGGTTTTCCGGGCCACCTTCCCCTTGATTCCTTAAATCCACGCCCTACCGTATCAAAAGCATTAATGGATGAATAAGCTCAACAAGCATGCCACACTGCTAAATAAAGCATGCAAAACGATTTTAAAAAGGAGTGAAGTTAGGCGAATCAACAGAAATTGTCGGGGCACAGAATCCAGCTTTTCTCGCCACAGAATGCTTGGGAACAGAATGTTTTCGAGGAATCCTAGAATTGTGGCGCTGGAAGGGTCACCAAGGGTCATCTAGTCCAACCCCTTGCAATGCAGGAATCGCAGCTAAATAATTGCTCTGCCTGTTGCAGACAGCCCTAAAAACTGTCCCAAAGTTTAGATCCATAAGAATTTTTTACATGTTTTCCTGAATGCAGGTAAAGAATGGAACCACATGCAGGTAATTTTTTTTGGGGGGGGAGGGGGAGGTGACCTGTCTGTTTTAATGCAGTTCACACAAGACTATTATATCCATCACAACTGGCTGCACGGAAATGGTTACTCCTTTTTAATTCTTGCGCTCTGGAAAGGATCTGCAAAGTCCAGAGTCAGGTAACGGATGTCAAAGCAGGAATAGGGCTCCGCTTCAGGTTTTTGCTATTTCAGCCCCACTGATCTGTGTTTACCTTCAGTTTTCATTTGGAAGCGCCCTCATTCCTTTCCAGCTGACCTTTTTGCTAGGCGGTTTATCTCAAAGGTTAATCTGCGTTTTTCTAAATCCTGCATTTCTAACCTGAACTCTGATGTTTTTATAGCTGTTTTTCTCTGGTTTTGTCTCCCTCTGCTGGAGAGAATAAATCCTACGTCACAAAAGATTTCTTTGCCACAGAACCAGCTGGGATCAATAACTACTGTAAAACAGGACAGCTTTTTCTAAGTCCTTAATTTATAGTGTGACCTTTATCTAGGGCTTTACATACACTTAGGCATATACCACGATAGCCAAAATGATTTTTAAAAAAACTATTTTTATTGGTTTTTCCATGTATACATCTTCTAACAATATTTCTCTAACAATTTTCCATATTTCCCTCCCTCCACCCCTGGACTCCCCTCATATTCCCATTTTGTTTTATTTCCATATTACTCACCCTGCGTATTGTTTCCCAAAATATATATAGAAAGGAGCAAACTAGTGATATTTTAGGGAGCAGGCTAGCGGGCAGGGCCCATGACTTACATCATAGGAGCCCACACAACACAAAACACGGTTGCTGTAAAGGTAAAGGAACCCCTGACCATTAAGTCCAGTCACGGATGACTGGTGTTGCGGCGCTCATCTCGCTTTATTGGCCGAGGGAGCCAGCGTTTGTCCGCAGACAGCTTCCAGGTCATGTGGCCAGCATGACAAAGCTGCTTCTGGCGAACCAGAGCAGCGCATGGAAACGCCGTTTACCTTCCCGCCGGAGTGGTACCTATTTATCTACTTGCACTTTGATGTGCTTTCGAACTGCTAGGTTGGCAGGAGCAGGGACTGAGCAACGGGAGCTCACCCCGTTGTGGGGATTCAAACCGCTGACCTTCTGATCAGCAAGCCCTAGGCTCTGTGGTTTAGACCACAGCGCCACCCGCGTCCTGTTGCTGTATGTAGGTTTTATTTTGTTTTTTATCTTATATTTTGGAAATGTACATCCAGGTTTTTTTCCTTAAATTTTTTTGGGGGGGTCTCCCAAGAGAGTAGGGCCCTAAACTATAGCTTGTTTAGCTTATACGTAAATCCGGCACTGGTCCCGCTATCGAATGGCTCTTAACTCTCACAAAGTTGTTCCTGGATGTTCAGTCGGAATCTCCTTTCTTGCCATGTGAATCCACCAGCTCAGGTATCCCTCCCCTCCGGAGCAGCAGAAAGCAAGCTTGCTCCGTCTTCCGTGGGGCAGCCCTTGAGATATTTGAAGAGGGTTGTCCCAACCCTGGAGCTTCCTCAGCACAGGTCATAGCTGTCAACTTTCAAATTTGAAAATGGATTTTTTCCAAACTTTCGGATTTGAAAATAAGGGATGCCGCGAGGGCGGCGCAATGGCACCAAGTAGCCTCGCCACCCTGCGCTCCAGAGGCTGCGCGTGAACGGGTGAGCGAAAGAGCGAGCGCCTAGACGGCAGGCAGGCTGTCTGTCTGGTTGGGCGTGAGGGTCTGGCTGCACAAGGCATGCAAGCTCCGCCCCCAGTCGGTCTCAGACTCCTTATTGGCAGCCGAGCAACGCAGCTGAGGAGCCTCCCTGGCCGGCAGGGAGGGAGAGGAGCTGCTTCCTTGGAAATCCGGGAAATTTAAGGGATATCAACAATCCGGGATAGCAGCGGGAAACGGCATTGGGATAAGGGAGTTTCCCGCAAAAAAAGGGAGGGTTAGAATCATAGAATCATAGAGTTGGAAGAGACCACAAGGGCCATCCAGTCCAACCCCCTGCCAAGCAGGAGCCAGCTACGGCACAGGTGCCCTTTGGGCAGGGCTGCTGCTGCTGCTGCACCTGTTGTATATCTGCCAACCTTGAATTCCCTCTCTCCCCAGGGACTCCTGTGAACCGCATCCCCATCATGGCCAAGCAGGTCCTAGACCTCTACACCCTGTACCGGCTGGTAACCGAGAAAGGCGGCCTGGTGGAAGTCATCAACAAGAAGATCTGGCGCGAGATCACCAAAGGCCTCAACCTGCCCACCTCCATAACCAGCGCGGCTTTCACCCTCCGTACGCAGTGAGTGACTTGCTCTCCCGTGAGGAAACCAGGGCAGCCCTTCCCTGACCGGGCGCCCTCCCCAGAGCTTGGGGCTACAGCTCCCATCAGCCCCCGGCCTCCTACGGCAGTGTTCCCAAACCTTGGGCCTCCAGCTGTTTTTGGACTACAACTCCCATCATCCCTCGCTAGCAAGACCAGTGGTCAGGGATGCTGGGAATTGTAGTCTGAAAACAGCTGGAGGCCCAAGGTTGGGGAACACTGTCCTACGGGACTGGGACTGGCGGGGATTTTACTCCCAAAAGACCCCCGGAGGGTGCCAGGTGGGAGAAGGCAGAGCAGGAGCAGCTCCTGGGGCACACCCGAGTGAGGGCAGAGGAGAGGGACGGCCGTGGCTCAGCAGGGCAGGTGTTTCTGACCAGTTTTCAAAGCCGCACTGCTGTGGCCCTGCTGTGGGAGAAACTGGACAGATCTCCCCAGATTTAGTCATGGGAAACGGCACCTGCTGGATTTCTGCCTGCTGTCTAGCTATTCAGACGTTCCACAGTGCAAATCTCCCTGGATGTAGTCATAGGCAAACTGCACCTGCTGGATTTCTGCCTGATGTCAATCTATTCAGATGGTCCGCAATGCAAATCTCTCTGGATTCGGACATGGGGAGGCTGCACCTGCTGGATTTCTGCCTGCTGTCTAGCTGTTCCGCAGTGCAAATCTCCTTAGATTTAGTCATGGGGATATTTGCACCTGCTGGATTTCTGACTGCTGCCTAGCTATTCAGACATTCCACAGTGCAAATCTCCCTTGATTTAGTCATGGGGAGGCTGCACCTGCTGGATTTCTGTCTGATCTCTATTCAGCAATTCAGGATGCACAGCCCTCAATAGAGGGGAAAGGAATGGCTGTATTCTGGCAGGAAGGTTCCTGGAGCCTCTTTGAAAGAGCCATCTCAAGTTCTTTACTATCGTTACTACATCTGTGCCCCATCTTTCCTCTAAGGAGGTCCAGCTGGTGGAAACAGTTTTCTTTGTTATATCCCCACAACAACCCTGTGAGGCAGGCTAGGCAGAGACTCAGCGATTGGCCCCAGGTCATACCCAGGGAGCTTTGTGGCCGAGGGAGGATTTGAACCCAAGTCTCACAGGCCCCCTGAGAGGGGCGATGAGATTCCCTACAGGGCTACTAAGAGGCGAGGGGGAGGCAGGGGGCTCTGCAGGTGCAAATGACTCTGAAAAGCTGGTATCGCCAAATCAAACCCACCCGTTTGCTTGAATTAATTAAATGGAACAGTTTAAATTGGATGCTGAAGAAATGTCTGCTTTGCATTATTTGTTATTTAGCGCAGGGGTCCCCAGACTTACCTCGCCTCGGGCCGGTTCCTCCGGCGCCGATCGCTTGGAGGGCGGGGGAGCACGCACCCATATGCGCGCACACTTGCTTTTTCTGGCATGTCGCGGCACCGGAAATAGCTTTTGCGCAGCATAAACGTCATTTCCGGCACACTTCTGGCACGGCGCGGCACTGGAAATACCTTGTGCGCGTGCGCACAGCTCTCCGCAGACCCGGACGTGCACCGGAAATGATGTTTGCGCATGTGCAAAAGCTATTTCCAGTGCTGCGCCGACCCGGAGATGGGCAGCCGCGCCGCACTGCGCCGGTAAGAGTGGGCGGCAGGAGTCATCGGGGTCCGGATAATTGGCTCGCGCGGGCCGTATCCTGCCCGCGGGCCTTAGTCTGGAGACCCCTGATTTAGTGGGTCATGCAAGCCACTGTTCTGAATAATTCTGAATAGGGTAGTGGGGTGAGTTTATGAAACCGAGGGGAGGGGGTTGCCCAGAGAAAGTTTGGGAACCGCTGCCCTAGCACTCTAACCACTACCCCGCGCTTCCTCTCTCCCTTTCTGCCTCCCTCCGCATGTCAGGTACATGAAATACCTCTACCCCTACGAGTGCGAGAAGCGGGCGCTCAGCTCCCCCGGCGAGCTGCAGGCCGCCATTGACAGCAACCGGAGGGAGGGGCGGCGGCAGGCCTTTGGGACCACGCTCTTCAACTACTCCCCAGTGGGCACTCCAGGGGTCCTGGCCTCGCCCAAAATACCTCTGCCCTCCCTCACCATCTCTGCGCACAACTGCAGCCAGATCAGCCAAGTGCACACCATCAAGAAAGGTGAGGCGGTTGGGGATAATGCAGACTGGAATTCCAAAAAAGGTTATTTATGTATGCCACTACTGCGGCCCGTGGTTTGTTAGCCCCGAAATGGAAAATGAGCGAGGTCCTGACCAAAGAAGAATGGCAACTTGAGTTGACGGAATATGCACAACTCGCAGACTTAACATATAGAATAAGACAGGCACCCCCAAACTCAGCCTTCCAGGTGTTTTGGGACTACAACTCCCATCATCCATAGCTAACAGGACCAGTGGTCAGGGATGATGGGAATTGTAGTCCCCAAATATCTGGAGGGCTGAGTTTGGGGGTGCCTGGAATAAGAGAACAAGAAGAACGTACGTTTAGAGAAGATTGGAAAACGTTTATTGAATATATGGGAAATAATTGTGTACAGCTGAAAACGCTGGCAGCGTTAAGATAAATTCAACAGTGTAAATAAGTTTTGATGGATGCCATGATGGAAGACTGAATGGTATAGTTTTTGTAAAATATGCAGGGATTTATGATATGCAAAATGAAGCATGGAAAGGGAAGAAGGGAAGTCATTGCTATCTTAAGGATGTAAAAATGAGTATGTAAAACAGTAAAACAGAAAATTTAATAAAAATTATACATAAAATAAGAAAAAGAAAGGTGAGGCAGGGTCTGGCCCCCAAGACTGGCCTCTGCTGGAGGGGGGGAGGCAGTTGGGGGCAGATGACGCCATGTGCCACTTATTGCTGAGAGGGGATTGGGGCCAAAAGAGACGCAGTAAGGTTTGGCACGCAGAAGGAGAGCCGTGCTGGATCAGCCCAATGGTCCATCCAGTTGTAGAATTGTAGAGCGGCAGGGGATCCCCAAAAGCCATCTAGACCAACCCTCTGGGAATCGCAGGGAGTCTGTTCCACTCTCAAACAGTTCTTCCTAATGTTTGGTGGTGGTGGTGGTGAAGATGATGATGATGATGATGATAGTAGTAGTACCGGTAGTAACAACAACAGCAGCAGCAACAGCAGCAACAACAACAACAACAATAACAATAATTGCACGCTGCCCATCTGACTCGATTGCCCCAGCCACTCTGGGCAGCTTCCAACAAATAGAAAAACATAAGAAAACATCAAACATTATAAACTTCCTGATACAGGGTCTTCCAAAAGTTCTATAGTGTCTTTCAAAAGTTCTATAGTGATTTATCCCCCTGACATCTGATGGGAGGGTGTTCCACAGGGAGGGCGCCACTACCGAGAAGGCCCTGTAACCTTGCTTCTCGCAGGGAGGGAACTGCCAGAAGGCCCTCGGAGCTGGACCTCAGTGTCCGGGCAGAACGATGGAGGTGGAGATGCTCCTTCAGGTATACAGTCATGGTGGTTGGTATTAAGAAGGATATTGACAAGCCGGAGGATATGTAGAGGAGAGTGACCGAGATGGTCAAGGGTCTGGAAACCAAGCCATGTGAAGAACAGTTGAAGGAGCTGGGTATGTTTAGCCTGGGCAAGAGGAGACCGAGATGAGATAGGATATCCATCTTCAAATATCTCGAGGGCTGCCACCTGGAAGAGGGAGCAAGCTTGTTTTCTCCTGATCTGGAGGGTAGGACTTGAACCAGTGGCTTCAAGTGACAAGAAAGGAGATTCCAGCTAAACTTCCTGGCAATAAGAGCTTGTTTGACAGTGGAACAGTCTCCCTTGGGAAGTTGTGGACTTGCCTTCACTGGAAGTTTTTAAACAGAAGTTGGGTCGGCATCTGTCTTGGATGCCTGAGCTGAGATTCTGGCATTGCAGGGGGTTGGTCTAGATGACCCTTGGGTCCCAACTCTATGATTCAGTGGCTCTGCCCTGCCCTCTACAGTTGGAGGCAGAAATGCTTCTGAATTCCAATTGCTGGAAACCTCAGGAGGGGAGAGGGCTGCTCTTGTGCTTGAATCCTGCTTTGGGGGCATCTGGTTGGCCACAGTGAGATCAGGATGCCAGACTAGATAATCCAGCAGGCCCCCCCTCCTATGATCTTATGTTTATGTGGTTAAAAAAGAGAAAAATTAAAAGGTTCAGAGCTGCAGCACCTTTGTGGCCAGGCGTTGGAGAGAAAGGGAGAAGTACCGGCATGAAAAGCAATGTCAAAGAGCAGGGGTCGGCAACCTGCGGCCTATGGGCAAGGGTGCGGCCCACGAAGACCATTTTACCGGCCCATGAGCCGCCTGCAAACCGAGCCGCCCACTGGGCAAGTCCCACGCGGGCTGTGCTAAACATCTGACACGAAAATAGTAGAAGGGCAAGAACTCAGGCCACAGAAGTAAAACAATACTGGATAGTCAAAACAAAATAAAAAATAAAATATATTTTTTTAAAATTTAATTTTATTTTGTTTTGACTATGACAGACCAACACGGCTACCTACCTGTAACTAATACTGGATAGTGGTTCAAATGATACAATTGTTTCAAATAGTCTCTTCTGTAGATGGATTTATTTAAGTTTATATGTCAGATGAAGTATATACACCAGGACAGGGCCATGTTTCGAAAATTCTTCTTCAGCAGATAGTCTTAGAGTCAACGTATACGCGCAGATACCAGAAACTGCGTCTGCGCATGCCCAGACGCCCAAAATCGCTTCTGCGCAGGCGCGATTTTCGGCGTCTGGGCATGTGCAGAGACGCGATTTCCGGCATCGCGCTGCGCCAGTCTGGCCCACGGGCGATCTCTGTGGGAGTGTTCCAGCCCATGGCCGGTAAACCTTGCCGACCCCTGTCAAAGAGCCTTGTGGACCCCCTCTCCTCCGACTTTTTCCGCCTTTCTTCAAATGAGGACACCCTCCTATCGCAGGAGGTTGGACTGGATGCCCTTTGGGGGGCCCCTCGCAATTCTTCCGTTCTGCAATTCCTCCCCCCTCTCTTTTCTCCCCCTCCAGAGGAGAGCATCCTTTCCTCCGCGGTCCCCGGCCGCCTAGCCATCCCCGTCAGCCTGGCCGGGCACCACTTGGTGGCTGCGCAGGCAGCCGCGTCCCAGGCGGCCGCCCTGGAGCAGCTGCGGGAGAAGCTGGAGGCGGGCGAGCCCCCCGAGAAGAAGATGGCCCTGGTGGCGGAGGAGCAGCAGCGGCTGGTACAGCACGCCCTCCAGCAGAACCTCCTAGCCATGGCGTCGCAGTTCCCGGTCAACATCAAGATCAACAACCGCGGAGGTGAGAGCGGTCCCTTGCGCTCCACAACCCCCTGCTCTCCTCGGGGAACTCTGGGAAGTGGAGTTTCGTGCCAGGAGGATGACAGGTCTCAGGACCTCTCCCCAAACTACAGTTCCCAGGATTCTCTGGGGCAGCACAGCCAGAGACGGCAGTGTCCAGGGGGGTTGGGATCTGTAGCTGTCGTCATCATCCATTGTATTACCTCAGGCTTCCTCAGCCTCGGCCCTCCAGATGTTTTGGGACTACAACTCCCATCATCCCTGGCCACTGGTCCTGCTAGCTAGCGATCATGGGAGTTGTAGGCCAAAAACATATGGAGGGCCGAGTTTGAGGAAGCCGGTATTACCTGCTCTCCAGCAGCACCTGAAAAATGAATTTATTTATTTTAATTATATTATTATTATTATTATTATTATTATTATTATTATTATTAAAATCCAATTTCGTTGTACTTTTACAATGATAATAAAGATATTAAGAAAGACCTTCCAGGGATGGCTGCAAGAATTTGAAAAGCAGATTGCCGTCACCGGAGCAGGGCCTGAAAATGCACACCTCTTGGGGGTCAAAGGGCAAGGTAGAGGGGGGTGCGCCTCCAGCATTTGTGGAAAACTGTGCAGAAACACATGCCTCTGGTAGGGGAGTTCCATAGCTTAGGGGCTGTCACAGAAAAGGCCCTTCTGCAAGCAAAAAAATAAAAATAAAAATACTTCGGCAGAGCTACCAAGAAAGGCTGCCTTTTCTGATCTTACAGTATCATAGAGTTGTAGAGTTTGAAGGGACCCCAGGGGCATCTAGTTCGTGAGCTGAGATTCCTGCATTGCAGCGGGTTGGACTAGATGACCCTTGGGGGTCCCTCACAACTCTCCAATTCTACGATTCTTTGACTTTGGAGAAGCACTTGCTCCCCAGTGAGTGTGTCTGAGTAGGAAAGGGTGTGGAGAAATTAGTAAGCTAAGATAGCAGGTGAAAGTGTGCAGGGAGGGAACTTGCACACTTTTTTGCAAGTGATTTCGATAGCGTAGAAGTGAACTGTGCTTCTGGAGAGCAGAGCCATCGCTGACAGTGCTGGGGATCCATTCATCCAGGAAACAGACTCCTTCCAGCAAGGATCTATAAAACAGAACACACATGCTAGAACCAACTTTGCAAAAATGATTCCAAGTGTTTCTTGAGGATTCTCAGCTCGCATTGTTAAGTTACCTTTTGCATCACACTTCAAGCCTCTTTGAAGTGCTTCATAGCCATTATTGTGCTACAACAACCCTGCAAGGTAGATCAATATTACCCCCATATGGTAGATGAAGCAACATTGCTTCCTTATTTACCTATAAAGGTAAAGGGACCCCTGACCGTTAGGTCCAGTCGTGTCCGACTCTGGGGTTGCAGCGCTCATCTCGCTTTATTGGCCGAGGGAGCTGGCGTACAGCTTCCGGGTCATGTGGCCTGCATGACTAAGCCACTTCTGGCGAACTAGAGCAGCGCACAGAAACGCCGTTTACCTTCCTGCCGGAGCGGTTCCTATTTATCTACTTGCACTTTGACGTGCTTTCGAACTGCTAGGTGGGCAGGAGCTGGGACCGAGCAACGGGAGCTCACCCCGTCGCGGGGATTCGAACTGCCGACCTTCTGATCAGCAAGCCCTAGGCTCTGTGGTTTAACCCACAGCGCCACCTGTACAGTATCACAAAATTTACCCACCGCTTGCTTGTGGAAACCTTCTGCCCAAAGCGGTTTACCAAAAAGAAAAAACAATACAATTATTGCTGAGAAAAATGAACAACGATTTAAATCTTCTTTGATGGTTGAGTAAGGCTTAGCAGCAGAGGTGAGATTTGAACCCAGGGCTTCCTGGTTCGCAGAAGAGTCTCTGAGCCGCTTTGCCGCAGGGACTTGAGCTGTGAGCTGCCGGGCCCGTCTCACTTTGATGAGCACCCGCCTATCAAATGGCGGGCTTGGGTTCTGCGAAGTGGTGCTGGGCTGGCTCTGGGCTCCGTCCTCGCCGCCTCTCCCTCCCAAAACCCCTCTATCGGCATTTTCTTCTCCCCTTCCAGATGACAGACAGGAGGCTGCATTGAACCTGTCCAGCAATGGCATTAGCAGCATCAACATGTCAATAGAAATAAATGGAGTTGTCTACACAGGTAAATAGAAAGGGGGGGCTGCTTCACCCGTGTAATTGCAGCCGGGAAATCCAATAAGTTATAGCTGCGGCCCGGCTGACGACCTTTCCCTCCGACCCTGATGTCTTTGCTACGATAAAATCCATCATCATGAAGTTGCGGGTCCTGCGGTGTGCAAGAGACTGTCCTTTGCCCATGCACCCAGGTGGCAATTCTGGACAGGTTGCACCTAAATGCCCCTCTGATTCAGACACCCTGGCATGCCTCTGTGTTACCTGGGATCCTCCTGTGCTCACCTGCTTGCCGGCCTCTCCGGCAGAAACTTTCCTTTCTCCGTTTTGTAAATAAAGTCAAGTTTCTAGCCCTTATGGCTTGCAGGGACAAAGCTGAGGATGAGGGCAGCGCAGGAGCCTGCTGGGCAGCGACTGGGCATCAATGTGCCCTAGATTCTTTATTGACCTGTCCTCTTTTCCGCTGCGATCTCTTAGGTAGAAGCCTAATGTTGGCAGATTCGGGACAGATAAAAGTTTTTTTTGCATGCAACGTATAAACTGTGGAACTCACTGCCACAAGAGGCAATCATGGCTGTCAAACCAGACAGCTTTAAAAGATGATTAGGCAAATTCGTGGAGGAAAAGGCTATCTATGGTTGCTAGCCAGGATGCTCTGCCGTCTCCTCCTGTGGTTTCCAGCAGGTGCCATTCAGAAGCGTTGCTGTGTGGCCAGCAATAGCCTTTCCCTCCTCTACGAATTTGCCTGCATCCTCTTTTAAAGCCATCCCAATTGGTGGCCCTCGCTGCCTCTTGTGGCAGCAGGTTCCATAGTCTATACCCTGCATTAAGAGGTATAGAGAGGCAGGCTTTGGGCAGCCCCTGCAAAGGGCGAAGGAGGCTGGCCATCTCAGAGGCGGGCAGTCCTGGCCCCCTCCTAAATTTCCAGGGGAGAGCCACGGACCTCCTCTGCTGCAGATGGGAACCGCTGTAACTTTGGCCTCTCTCCTCCCCACAGGTGTGCTGTTTGCCCGGAGGTCTGGCCTCGCAGGCAGCACCGGGGGTGCCCACAGCCACATCAGCCCCGTGACCTCGCAGAGCCAGCTGCTGTCCACGGCGCCACGGGGCCACACTCCGGCCAGCACTTCACCGTGAGGGGAGACGTCCCGGGAGCCTCCTGCCTCCACCCCTCGACCTGGCGCCAGAGACCTCGGGCGGCAGAGACAACGCCACGGTTGCCCTGTGCCAGGGCCCAGCAGAGGGCACCCAGGGTTGTGGCTGAGTGGGGCTGTGGCCCCATCCTTTCCTGGGGGGGTGGGATTTCTGAGCAGGATGGAACGAGATGCTTGAGCAGAGAGCTTTGGAGAGGACTTGAGGGGACTTGGAGGAGGAGGCCGGGGAGACCTCAAGGCTGGACTGTGGACTCCACCCGGGCACCCGAGAAGACTCAGCGGCGGGTGGGGGTGCTTCCTGCATCCGCTCCCCTCCCCTGTCAAACATGCACAGTTGTATTCGCACACACAACACCTCACATCTTCAACATGACATAGCTCAGGGCTGGGCAGCCCTCCTGAGCCCGAGGCCGCGCTCTCGCCTGCCCCATGCCAGGCTGGGTGATGCCAGGGGCAGAGGCGGGTGGGGCCTCAGAGCTGGCAGGCGTCCTTCCAGGCACACAAATGCCAGAGGTTTCTGCGCCCACGTGCGGGTGAGCAAGGAAGCATTGCCGGGCCAAAGCACTCAAGGAGGGCATGGGGCAGAACTGGAGCAAGGAGAGGGTCCCAGGGGCCAGGCAGAGAGGACCGGAGGATGGATTTGGCCCCCAAGGCCGCGGACATTCTCTCGCTCTCGCACACAGTGGCCCTCCTCTCCTCGTACAAGCCCTTCCCTTCCGGTCTCTTGCCCTTTCCAAACTACAACTGGGGGGCATCAAAAGCACTTGGGGGGGGGCTGCAGAATCCCAAGCCCGGCGTTGAGTTTAGCGATAGCAAGAAGGGAAGGGGGTGCCTTCCGGGGATCGGGATCTGGAAAGGAGAAGGCAAGGTGGATGTGGGGGGGGGGAGCCAAAGGGGCAGGGTCCTGGGCGAAGGATGGAGGCAGAGGGGGGAGGAGGAGTTGGCAGGGAATCGGAGGATGGACAGGTGAGGGGGGTGGGGCATTTCAGGAATAAGACGGCAGCTTCCGGAGGGCAGGGGCCGTAGATGAGTTGCACTTGATTGTAGAAATTGCTTTTTCTCGCCCCCCGCCACTGGGGTGCCCCATGCCTCCCCAAACGCGGCACCCTCTGAAAGGTGCCTTGGCGATGGCCGCTGGTCACTTCCATCCCTCCCCCTCCTTGCTTTGCCAACCCAACACGGACGCCTCTCCTTTCCCCTCGTGCAACGTGCCCTCCATCGGGGGCAAGCGCACATGGGCCGATGGATAGCTCACCTTGGCGCACTTTCCTCATCGTCCCCCTTGGGGAGCCGGGTGGGGACAGGCTGGGTCTGCCTCTCCCCGTGGTTAGGCTGCCATCGGGGTGGGGTGCGGGGTGGGGTGGGGGAGCAATCCTTTGGAATCACTGGAGGGGTGGGGGGGGTACGGGTGGGGCCGGGGATCTCTTCTTGCGCATGTGCAAGATTTATAGAGACGTACCAAAGAAGGGACCGAGTTCATCTACCTCATGTTCTTTTGGAAAATGTGCCAACGGGGGAAGTGGGGGGGGGGGAGAGGCATCTCAGCCTGCTTTCGCTGCCGCTGATTCTGCAGCCGACGGGAGGTTTTTCGGTTTGCCTTCCCCGTCTGTTTTGAAACTATCCTGTGCTCTTGACCAAAGAAACTCCCCTCTTCCCTGCCCTTGGACTGCTGAGCCACCTGCTGCACGAGATTTCATCTTCCGAGACGGACGCTGCCTCCGGAAAAAGGACATTTCAGGACTCTCTGAGGAATGCGGACGTGGGCAGAGGACCAGGGTTAGGGTGGGACTGCGGGCAGCGCAGCGGTTTTTTAAAGCTCTTCTACCAAAGATGGGATGCATTTTGGCACTTGGTTCTTCTGCCACGGGAACAGAGGCGGCCGGCGAGCTCATCTCTGTCTCTCGTTTTCCGTCCTCCTTTTCCTGGCAGTGCCAGACAACCCCTTTGCTCTTTGTGTCTAGGTGGTGCTTCCCGCCCCCCCCCCCGGCCCTTCCTGCTGCTGCTGCTTCTCCCTCCTGCCTCCCTCTCTCTTCCTCCTTTCCCCCTTCGTTGTCTGTTTTTGGAGTCGATCCAGCGCACTGAGTCGGGAGCTGGGTCCTGGCGCTCAGGGGAATGAATGCAAGTACCAATGAGATGGAAATAAAAGCAGAAATACTTTTAAAAGATACATCGGGGACGAGTGATGGTTGGTTTTTTTTATTTTTTTTTATTTAATCATTTTTTCGATACAAACATCAACCACAAAAAACGCAAACAATAAAAACCATAATGACAATAATAACACAGTTTGACAATTCAGATTTGAATACACTGATATACCTATGACCACACCTTTTTTAACAATATTTCCCCACCTCTCTCCCCCTACTTCCCATCACTATCCGCCTTATCACTTAAATATTCATTCCAGATTTCTTCATATTTATCCATTCTTATTTTGCGACGACATGCAATTCGTTCGTATGTAGCTAATCTGTCCATATTATCAATCCATGTGCTCAATGGAATCTTTTTGTGGCTCTTCCAATTCATCAAAACGAAGTTCTTGGGGTGTCATTTTCATTTATGGGTTTCCCCATCCTGTCTTGAGCATCAGAGGTGATTTACAGTGACATCATTGCCCCTTTCCACGGCGAGTAGACAGAAATAATACTATTTCTCTGATTTTAAAAAGGGGTTGAGACAAATTCATGGAGGCGGCCAAAGCTACTGGCCACACTGGATTTGCCCCCTTTCTTAGTGCCTGCTGTACTATCACAACTAAATGTATGCAAAGAGAAACACAATGATGCTTCCACAACATTGTCTTGGGGTGTCATTTTCATTTATGGGTTTCCCCATCCTGTCTTGAGCATCAGAGGTGATTTACAGTGACATCATTGCCCCTTTCCACGGATTTCTCTGTATTTCGGAGGTGGTGGCGTAAGATCACCCTGAGACTTTGGCCGCAATTCAATTCCAGGGGAGGGGGCTGTAATGTTATCTTCGTCATCAGGAAAACTAAATGTCTCATAAATCCGTAGCACCTCCTCTCCCACACAATTCAACAAAACTGCAACCTGCCTCTTTGCCGAGAAGCGGTCAGCTCCAGAAGCCATCAAATACACACGAAAAGCTTGCTCCCGTCGTCTCCAATTCTCTGCCAGGTTCCCTTGGAGCACAAGAGGACACGGGGGTCGAAAAGAATCCATCTTCTGACACCATGTAATGTCTCCGGAAAAACCCTGGACCTCAGCAATGAGGAAGCAATGCTGCTAGACAGTCTTTACCAAACAGCAGTCATAGTTTATTAAGGACTCATACACAGGAACGGCGTCCACACCGAAAGGGGAGGAAACGACAAAATGAATTACAGGGAGGGGAACAGGTTCCAACTAAAATACCTGTATCCCGGCTAATAGGATTCAGGTGCACACAATGAAATTAAAGACACATACATCACAGGGGCAATCCAGAGAAAGGGCCCCTCTCCTTTTTATATTGTGGGTTCCTAGTTATTTGTGCTCGTGATGGTATCCGGGCTGTTATACACGACCCCCTGTTCCATTCTGTTTGCCCCTGCAAAATTTCAGAGTGGGGAAAAAACTTATTGCCAAGTGCAAAAGCGTTTCTCTGGACAGCAACAAATTGGGAGAGAACCACAATGAAAACAGACTGATGTGTGGATGGCTCAGTGTAAACCCACCACAAATACACAATGGTTGCATGGATGACATCTTGCACAATACACTTGCAATAAAACGCTGGTCTCTTTGTCTTGCTACGCTTCCCCGTAGATTTAGGGTATGTTCACATTGGCAGCTTGGAATCATGGAATTGTAGAGTTGGAAGGGACCCCAAGGAGCATCTAGTCCAACCCCCTGCAAGATGGGAATATGGAGTTGTCCCTTACGAGGATTAAACCTACAGCCTTGCCATTATCAGCACCAGGCTCTAACCAACTGAGCTATTGCTGGAAGGTCCCTCTGATCCACATCAGGGTCAAACTAGACATTCTGAGAACTACAAGATTTGGCTCTCTTGGTGTGATGCTGCTCTAGAATCACAGATAATAATTATAATAATAATTTATTATTCATACCCCGCCCATCTGGCTGGGCTTCCCCGGCCACTCTGGGCGGCTTCCAACAGAATATTAAAATACAAGAATCCATCAAACATTAAAAGCTTCCCTAAACAGGGCTGCCTTCAGATGTCTTCTAAAAGTCTGGTAGTTGTTCTCTTTGACATCTGGTGGGAGGGCGTTCCACAGGGCGGGCGCCACTACCAAGAAGGCCCTCTGCCTGGTTCCCTGTAACCTCACTTCTCGCAGGGAGGGAACCGCCAGAAGGCCCCCGGAGATGGACCTCAGTGTCTGGGATGGATGATGGAGGTGGAGATGCTCCTTCAGGTATACTGGGCCGAGGCCATTTAGGGCTTTAAAGGTCAGCACCAACACTTTGAATTGTGGCCGGAAACGTACTGGGCATAGCTGTCAACCCTCCCTTTTTTTTGGCAGGAAACTCCCTTATTCCAATGCCATTTCCTGCTGCTATCCCGGATTGTTGATATCCCTTAAATTCCCCGGATTTCAAAGGAAGCAGCTCCTCTCCCTCCCTGCCAGCCAGGGAGGCTCCTCAGCTGTGTTGCTCGGCTGCCAATAAGGAGTCTGAGACCAACTGGGGGCGGAGCCTGCATGCCTTGTGCAGCCAGACCCTCACCCCCAACCAGACAGACAGACAGCCTGCCGTCTACGCGCTCGCTCTTTCCCTCACCCATTCGCGCGCAGCCTCTGGAGCGCAGGGTGGCGAGGCTACTTGGTGCCATTGCACCGCCCTCGCGGCATCCCTTATTTTCAAATCCGAAAGTTTGAAAAAATCCCTTATTTTCAAATCCGAAAGTTGACAGCTAGGGTACTGGGAGCCAATGTAGGTCTTTCAGGACCGGTGTTATATGGTCTCAGCAGCCACATTATATTTGCAGCTGTATAGCTGAGTCCTGGGTTGCCCAGCTACTCTGAGTGCCCTCCAGCATATATAAGAACATCAAACATTAAAAGGCTTCCCTATCCAGCCAGAGTCCTTGAAAACACTCAACCCAAGATTTTTACCATATGCGCAGAGCCCTCCTTGCATCTTACCTGGAGCTCTTTTTCACTCTAGCAGTCAGTTAGGTTCCCCATAACGGCTTCTTACCCATTTTTTGTGTGGTCAGGCTGCCCTCTTACGTACATGGCAGTGCTGGCCTTACTGATGAGTTTTGCAGACGTTCTACCTGAAAGCTTCCCACCTGTCTTACACGCAAAGAAGTGCAGGAAGGAAGGAGGGTCAGGGACCAGAAGGAGAGAGCGGATTGCCAAACCTCTGCAGGATCAGGCCCCAAAGTTTCATGATCAGCAGCATCGAGGGCTGCAAGGTAGCCGTGTCAGGAGGGTGCAGCTGCCCATGTCAATTCCAAGCAATCAATTGGAGAGCTGTAAGTAATAATAATAATAATAATAATAATAATAATAATAATAATTTATTATTTATTCCCCTGCCACTCTGGGTGGCTTCCAACAGAATATTAAAATACAATATTTGCCTGGTTCATAGCTAACCTGGCGGAGGTCCAAGAAATCCAGGCTAACCTGGTCCTGGCTAATAAAGTAATTTCGTAGTCCTCAAAGGGGACAATGACAATAAATATTCTATTCTATTCTATTCTAATAGCCCACTTGACAGGATGCGGCCGAAAAGGGGAAAGGGATCAGCAGCTCAGTTTGCATAAGCTTTCCTGGCTGCTGGTTCACAGGGTCCTGTCCGTGTCCTGATTTATTGAGTGAGTCAGCTCTCAGTCAATAGGAACTGCTTGGGCTAGTAGATTGCAATATTGACTTGCGGAAGATGAGGGATTGGAGAAAGGAGGGAAGGAAAGCTTTGGCGAATCTGGTTATCTCCTGAGTGACTGAGCCAGGAAACCAGAAAGAGAGATCTCTCGGCTGGGGCTGGGGTGGAGGAGAATGAGCAGCTGAGGCCCTAAGACACCCAAAGCCAGCCTGTTGTAGTCTTTACTTACCGGTACCTAGAATCACAGAATTGCAGAGTTGGAAGGTACCCAAAGGGTCGTCTGGCACAATACCCTACAATGCAAGCTAGGGCCCTCCAAGCTGTGGTGGCTGGGACTGATGTAGGTTGTAGTTCGCAACACCTGCAGTTCGCACCTGGAATCCTGTGTCCAGTTCTGGGCAGCATAATTTAAGAAGGCTATTGACAAGGGACGCGGGTGGCGCTGTGGGTTAAACCACAGAGCCTAGGGCTTGCCGATCAGAAGGTCGGCGGCTCGAATCCCTGTGACTGGGTGAGCTCCCGTTGCTCGGTCCCTGCTCCTGCCAACCTAGCAGTTTGAAAGCATGTTAAAGTGCAAATAGATAAATAGGAACCGCTGCAGCAGGAAGGTAAACGGCATTTCCATGCGCTGCTCTGGTTCGCCAGAAGCGGCTTAGTCATGCTGGCCACATGACCTGGAAGCTGTATGCCGGCTCCCGCGGCCAGTAAAGCGAGATGAGCGCCGCAACCCCAGAGTCGTCCGTGACTGGACCTAATGGTCAGGGGTCCCTTTACCTTTACCTTTACTATTGACAAGCTGTAAGGTGTGCAGAGGAACGTGACCAAGAGAATCAAGGGTCTGGAAACCAAGCGTTATGAAGAATGGTTGAGGGAGCTGGGGATGTTTAGCCTGGAAAAGAGGAGACTGAGAGGAGAGAGGACAGCCACTTTCAAATATCTAAATGGCTGCCATATGGAAGATGGAGCAAGCTTGTTTTCTCCTGCTCCCAAGGGTAGGACTTGAACCCATGGCTTCAAGTGACAAGAAATGAGATTCTGACTAAACATTAGGAAGAACTTCCTGGAAATAAGAGTTTTACCCCCAAAAGTGAAACAGTCTCCCTCAGAAGGTGGAGGACTCTCCTTCCTTGGAAGTTTTTGTGCAGAGGTTGGATGGCCATCTGTCAGGGATGCTTTTCCTGGTTGGACTAGATGATCCTTGGTGTCCCTTCCAACTCTACGATTCGATGAATTCTATGGTGGGCAACAGGTTGGTGGAAGCCATCCTAGATCTGTATAACACAGGCATATGGCTGCGTAATCCATTTACTCTCATCAGCCAAGATGAATCAGGGGCAGAGAACAAAGTGAATTGGTTAGAGATTAGCCGTTTCCTTTTCCCTTTCTGCCTGTGCTGTTCTGCTGTTCTGCTACTAGGCAAAACTGCCTCTTTCACTTTCAAGCTTCTGGCTGGCTGTAAGGAATCACTTGACCATCAAGCCAGTTTCTTTCTTTCTTTCTTTCTTTCTTTCTTTCTTTCTTTCTTTCTTTCTTTCTTCCTTCCTTCCTTCCTTCCTTCCTTCCTTCCTTCCTTCCTTCCTTCCTTCCTTCCTTCCTTCCTTCCTTCCTCCCTCCCTCCCTCCCTTCCTTCCACCCTCCCTCCCTCCCTCCCTCCCTCCCTTCCTTCCTTCCTTCCTTCCTTCCTGCCACCTTTTCCTCAGACCAGGACTCAAGGCGGCTTATGCGAAGATTAAAAGAGCACAGACAAAATACATAAAGCCGAACAAGTATAAAAGATAATAGTTAAACAGCAATTAAACTCCATTGGAACAAATATAAATATTATATTAGAATACAGATAATAAAAAACAGCACAGCACTATTTAAATACCATTTGCTTTAAAAATAGGCCTGCTAGAATAAAAGAGGCTTTGTCTGCTGGTAGAAGGAGAACAAGGAGGGAGCCAGTCTGCCTTCTCTAAGGAGGGAGTTCCAAAGTTGCATTGGAGTAGCCACCACCTAGAAGACCCTGTCCCATGTCCCCATGAAAAAATCCTGAGAGAGTGGCAGGAACAAGAGACGGGCTTCTTCCAAAGTAGCCTGGACAGGTTCGTATGGGAGGATACAGTCTTCAGATATCGTGGACCTAGCCGTGTAGGGCTTTAGAGGTCATAACCCTCATAGTAACAGCATCTGTTCCTGTACTTCCAACTTGGCCAAGGCGTTCTAATCTATAACTGCTGCCTGCCCTGTTGCTTTTGCTGTGACTGCAGCATCAAAGCAACCTCCATGGGATGCAAGCCTGGGCAGTGTGTATGGAGGTCCTGGGCTGCTCAGATGTCAAGACCTCTCTTGGTCTCACTGATGTGGTTCAAAGGGAAGCCAAGCAATATAGCAGACCACCAAATGTTTGGCGAACCTCCGGGCTTAGGCAAAACAGAAAAAAAAGGAAGCGGAACAAGGGGCATTTTCAGGCATGCGCGCAAATGCATAATGTATCCCGCGACCTGTGCTTCTCCATGTGTGAGTGAGATAGGTGCCCACATCTGCCTGGGGAAAATATCTCCCTCTTCCAAGCACATCCCTGTTGCTGGGTTGATCTTTTAAACCAGAGACGGGGACCCTCTGCCTTCCAGTTGCTGTTGGGGTCTCATCTGTCCCAGTCAACGGCCAAACATGAGGCAGAAACAGTTGCAAGCTTTAAAGTTGGTAAGAACACGAGACTCTTAATCTCAAGGTTGTGGGTTCGAGCCCCATTTTGGGGGGAAAGATTCCTGCATTGCAGAGGGTTGGACAAGATGACCCTCGTGGTGCCTTCAAATTCAATGATAATAATAAAAATATTATAATAATTTATTATTTGTACCCCGCCCATCTGGCTGGGTCTCCCCAGCCACTCTGGGCGGCTTCCAGCAAACATTAAAATACATTAACACATCACAGACTAAAAACTTCCCTGAACATGGCTGCCTTCAGGTGTTTTCTAAATGTAGGATAGTTGTTGATCCTTTTAACCTCTGATGGGAGGGCGTTCCACAGGGCAGGCGCCACTACCGAGAAGGCCCTCTGCCTGGTTCCCTGTAGCTTTGCTTCTCGCAGTGAGGGAACCACCAGAAGGCCCTCGGCACTGGATCTCAGTGTCCGGGCTGAACGGTGGGGGTGGAGACGCTCCTTCAGGTATACAGGACCTATGATTCTATGAATTGAAGACCTATCTATTTAAGCATGCATTTCTGGACTCATAAGATTCACCACATTGTTCTGTTTTATTATTTACTGATATTTAACTGCAGAAAACTGATAGCTTATCTGTTTTTACTGATGTGTTTTTGGTTTAAATGTTGCATTTATTTTTATTTTTCTAATTATCTCACTGCGTTTTATTTAAACTGCTTAGGGATTTTGAATATTAAGCGGTATATAAATATTACTGATGATCATGGTGATGATCATGCCTTGCCCATCAGTGCTGAATGATTGGAGGATGCGCTATTAGAAAAGCACTCTGCACTTGGCTCAGAAACATGCGCGGGGGGGCCCTCTGCTGGGTGACCCCCCCAGCCCCGCTTAAGCTCTGCTGTTTGTGCCTGATGCTCAATGATTTTGTTTGAGAGGAGGAGGAAGGAAAAAAGATGACTTAATTAAAGGCTGAGCAGTTGTTTTAATTAGGACTAACAGAGATTTGTAGCCTTGGCGATAAATGCACGAGGGTGTTTTCTTGCCACAATTTGCAGCTAATGGACTTATTATTGGGTTGCAGGAGAGGACTCATTAACACCAAGAATAAACACAAACGAATTAGCGAAAAAAACCACCAACCCACCATTTTGCCCTGTCAGGTTCTGATGGATAAGCCTGCGATGTGGGCCAGGGAGGGGGTAGGAGGAGACCCCATTTTTTGCTGCAGTGTTAATTTTACACCTCAGTGCCCCAGTTTGTGGGAGCTGGGGGGGGAAGGTGCGGGGCTGGATCGAGGAGGCTGGCAACTCAAGGACTGAGGAAGGGAGGGAGGGAGGAAGGAGGGAAGGGGAAGGGAAGGGAAGGGAAGGGAAGGGAAGGAAAAGGAAAAGGAAAAGGAAAGGGAAAGGGAAAGGGAAAGGAAAGGAAAAGGAAGGAAGGAAGGAAGGAAGGAAGGAAGGAAGGGGGGAAGGGAAAATGGAAAAGGAAAGAAAGGAAACTGAATAGGAAAAAGAAAAGGAAAAGGAAAAGAAAGGTAAGGAAAGGAAGGAGGGAGGGGGGATGAAAAGGAAAAGGAAAAGGAAGGAAGGAAGGAAGGAAGGGGGAAGGGGGGAAGGGAAAATGGAAAAGGAAAGAAAGGAAAAGGAAAAGGAAAAAGAAAAGGAAAAGGAAAAGAAAGGAAAGGAAAGGAAGGAGGGAGGGAGGGAGGGAAAGGAAGAGAAGAGAAGAGAAGAGAAGAGAAGAGAAGAGAAGAGAAGAGAAGAGAAGGAAAAGGGCAAGGGCAAGGGCAGAATAATTTCTAGGTGAAATCTTTTGCAGAAGCCAGTCAGATTACATCAGATGATACACCAAAGCATTATTTGCCAGTTTTGATGGGGAAGGTTTGTTTTTACATTGTACACAATCATTCACTTTTATTTTCAATGCAGTTAGGCTGGCCATTGCTCAATTTCAGGAAACAGTGTCTCAACAAATGAATGCCAACAGCTTAGGTCTCTAGCTGTGATGGAGGGGCTTCCTGCAGAACTCTTCCATAATCGTCAGAAAGGAGATTTTGATGGCACAGTTCCCCACATGCGCTGTCAAAAAGCGAACCCAATTATCAGCACCCCCCCCCCCATCCTCACAAGCTCCTTTACAAATCGGATTGCAACTGGTTGGGCTCTGTGTTTATTTATTTTAATCATTTCATAAGATTTATATTCTGAACAAAACAAAACCTCAAAAAGAATATAAAAGTATCAGTAAAAAAAACAGTCATGTAAAACATTCAAAAATAATTAAAACCAATGATACGCTAATAACAGATTAAAACACATGCCAATATTCTACATATCTGGGTAGGCTTGCCTAAGGAAAAATGTTTTTAGCAGATGCTCGAAAGAATACAGTGAAGGTGCCTCCCTGATGTCAAGAGGCAAGGAGTTCCAAAGTGCCGGGGCTGCCACACTAAAAGTTTGATTACTTACAAATGAAGCAGGTTTGGGTGGCAGGACCAGTTCTGCAGATCAATGCAGCCCAGTGGGTGTTTGTGGGGTAAGGCAATCCTGCAGGTGAAGTGGTCTCAAGTGACAAAGGCTTTATATTCCTTGAACTTGGCCAGGTAGAAAATGGGCAAGCAGTGCAGGTCTCTGAGCGTTACATGCTGGCAGGGCCTCGCTCCTGTCAGTGTTGGGCTGGGATGCCATTGAAGAGGATGATGTGACCGTGTTTGCTAATTTTGTAACGATTTCTTCTTTGATTCTGTAAAGCATGCAATTCAATACAGGAATGAGCATGTTGCAAAGTCTGTTCAATTCTTGCATGTAGATGTGCGCTAGCAAAGACCGGTGTCATGAGACACCAGGTAAGGCCATCCTAGCCAGCAGTGCTTTTGGGGCCCACATCCACCCCACTGCAGGATTCCCCCCAGTCTCCCCTTCACACATCAGCAATTTCATCCACACTTTCCACTTGTCGTGTGATTTCAAGGCACAGGTCTGAGAGGATTTCTTTATCTTGCCCTGCTGTTTTCCCTGGGAAAACCCAATCAGAACAAACATCAAACCAGTGTCTAATTGTTTATTATTATTGTTAATAATAATAATAATTTATTATTTGTACCCCGCCCATCTGGCTGGGTCTCCCCAGCCACTCTGGGCGGCTTCCAGCAAACATTAAAATACATTAACACATCACAGATTAAAAACTTCAGATTAAACACGCCTTCAGGTGTTTTCTAAATGTCATGTAGTTGTTGATCCTTTTAACCTCTGCTGGGAGAGCGTTCCACAGGGCGGGCGTCACTACCGAGAAGGCCCTCTGCCTGGTTCCCTGTAGCTTTGCTTCTCGCAGTGAGGGAACCGCCAGAAGGCCCTCGGCGCTAGATCTCAGTGTCCGGGGCTGAGCGATGGGGGTGGAGACGCTCCTTCAGGTATACAGGACCGAGGCCATTTAGGGGTTTAAAGGTCAGCACCAACACTTTGAATTGTGCTTGGAAATGTACTGGGAGCCAATGTAGATCTCTCAGGACTGATGTTATGTGGTCCCGGCGGCCACTCCCAGTCACCAGTCTAGCTGCCACATTCTGGATTAATTGCAGTTTCCGGGTCACCTTCAAAGGTAGCCCCATGTAGAGCGCATTGCAGTAGTCCAAGCGGGAGATAACTAGAGCATGCACCACTCTGGCAAGACAGTCTGCGGGCAGGTAGGGTCTCAGCCTGCGTACCAGATGGAGCTGGTAGACAGCCGCCCTGGACACAGAATTAACCTGCGCCTCCATGGACAGCTGTGAGTCCAAAATGACTCCCAGGCTGCGCACCTGGTCCTTCAGGGGCACAATTACCCCATTCAGGACCAGGGAATCGCCCACCCCCGCCCACCCCCTGTCCCCCCAAAACAGTACTTCTGTCTTGTTGTTGTTGTTGTTGTTGTTGTTAAATTAAATCTGTATACTGCCCTTTACCTGCAGGTCTCAGGGCGGTTACAACATAAAATCACAATATAAAAACATAAAATACATAATAATAACAAAACCAACCCAATAACCCCCTATAAAAATAGAGCTTTACTTCCCCCTTTTCTCACTGTGCACCCCATAAACCTGCGCTGGAAATTCTCCCATTGCTCCAGAGCAGATTTAGGGCTTGTGGCAACACACAAAGGGAGGAGAGAATCTTGTTCCATGAATGCATAAACGCATTTGAATCCCGCCCAGAGCCAACCTAAGTTAATTCCCTGGACAGAAAATATCAAACTGGAAAGCACTGCATGGAAAACACTCTGGCCTGATTCAGACGCAACACCTCTCTCTCTGCCTAGGTCTAATAACCATGAGACAAATGGAAGAAATTGTGGAACTAAGGGTAGTGTGGGTGAGCCCTGTATTTTTAGAAATTCCATCATTTCCTGTGAAAGAAAGGTGTCCGGCAGTTTCTTCCGTTCTTGCTTGCCATGTAGGGAGCTGTCCAGAGTGCTGAAGTTAGAGCAGAACAACAGACGCTTCCTAACTTTTCTGGGTTGACTCCAAAAACGTACACGGAAACTGAAGCGTGCAAGAGGGCAAATGGCACTTTTGCTCCATTACAGTTCAGGGTTTTTTTTTGGACAGACAGTTGCTTATGGTTGCTATAGGGAGTCAGCATCTTTGCTACAGATTGCGGTGGGATCAAGTCCTGATGCTTCCGGAAGAGGAGAAAGTGACTTAACTTAGCAAAAGTCAAAGAAAATGTGCCAATGCTCACCTGTCAAACCTCAAGCTGTCCGTAGAAGAACTGGCGTGTTATAGATCAACACTGCCATTTGCTCCCACAAGGTTGGCCAATGACTCGGATGGCTCTAAAACACGATTAGAGAAACTCATGGAGGATCCGGCTATCTCTACCAGCTCTACCTCTCTTTCAAATCCGAACCAGTGAAGGCGGTGAAGGTCCTATGTGAGTGCCTGGAGGCGGTTGGAGGATGGATGGTGGCTAACAGATTGAGGTTGAAACCTGACAAGACAGAAGTACTGTTTTTGGGGGACAGGGGGCGGGTGGGTGTGGGGGATTCCCTGGTCCTGAATGGGGTTACTGTGCCCCTGAAGGACCAGGTGCGCAGCCTGGGAGTCATTTTGGACTCATAGCTGTCAATGGAGGCGCAGGTTAATTCTGTGTCCAGGGCGGCTGTCTACCAGCTCCATCTGGTACGCAGGCTGAGACCCTACCTGCCCGCAGACTGTCTCGCCAGAGTGGTGCATGCTCTGGTTATCTCCCGCTTGGACTACTGCAATGCGCTCTACGTGGGACTACCTTTGAAGGTGACCCGGAAACTTCAATTAATCCAGAATGCGGCAGTGGCATTCTGGGAGTGGCCGCCGGGACCACATAACATCAGTCCTGAGAGATCTACATTGGCTCCTAGTACGTTTCCGAGCACAATTCAAAGTGTTGGTGCTGACCTTTAAAGCCCCAAACGGCCTCGGTCCTGTATACCTGAAGGAGCGTCTCCACCCCCACTGTTCAGCCCAGACACTGAGGTCCAGCGCCGAGGGCCTTCTGGCGGTTCCCTCACTACGAGAAGCAAAGCTACAGGGAACCAGGCAGAGGGCCTTCTCGGTAGTGGCGCCCGCCCTGTGGAACGCCCTCCCAGCAGAGGTCAAAGGCATCAATAACTACATAACATTTAAGAAATACCTGAAGGCAGCCCTGTTTAGGGAAGTTTTTAATCTGTAACATGTTAATGTATTTTAATATTTGCTGGAAGCCGCCCAGAGTGGCTGGGGAGACCCAGCCAGATGGGCGGCATACAAATAATAAATTATTATTATTATTATTATTATTATTATTATTATTATTATTATTATTATTATTTTCGGTGGCTACTAGCCACAATGGCTATGTTCTGCTTCCACTTTTGAAGGCAGTTGCCAGGGAGTACAAATGGAGGGAACATCGTTGCCCTCAAGTCTTGCTTGTGGACTTCCCTTTGGGCATCTGGTGGACCACTGTGAGAACAGGACACTGAACTAGATGGGCCATTGGCCTGATCCAGCACCCTCGGCTTACGTTTCTCGACCCACTGAAATTAATGGCTCTGCTCTAAATATTACTTAGTTGGATGCCACTGCATTTCAAGAAATAGTTTCAGTCTGCATTTGGTTCGATCCATGCAACTCACCCCTTATTCATTCAGCAACTGGGGGTCCTGTTGGGAGATAACCCCATAAGTTTGTGTTTTTGAGCTTTCTGAGTGGCTCCAGAGCATTTGAAGCTGCTTTTCAGACTCACGCTATTTGCGTGCAACGCTTGCTCTTGTTTTTTGCCATGCTTCTTTACAAAGAGGCAGCGCCAAAGGCTGGAGGGCTCTAGGCTCATCTCACAAGGAAATGATCCCTGCACTGGTTGCTCCTGGAGTTGTCTGACTCGTACGACTGCCGGCATGTTGTTCCAGAGCTGCGCCTTTGAGTTCTGAACCCAGAGTTCATAGCATTGACCATGTTTTAGCTTGGTAATAAATGAAACAGATTGGGGGATTGCAGTGGTCTGGAGTTCACACACAAATGACTAGTAAATCTGCCAGATGAGGCAGTCTGGCTTGGTGGGCAAAATGTTCAAGTACCACTTAGTCACCATCATTTTGACTCAACCTCAGTTCCCCTTTTGTAAGAAGGCTTCGCTGTTAGAACTGAACAAATAGCAAGGGGCATTTATCATAAGAATTGGCAGTGCACTCCCTAAATCAAAAGTGTGATAGGAAAAACGAATTCATCATTGTGGCTCTGGAGACAATGCCCTATATACTCAATATCAAAGCACACCCTACGGGAATAATTGCTTTGGCTGTGAAGCTGAGTCCCTGAGCGTCTGAATCAATACAGACCATTTTGGTTTCCTGAATCTTCACACTAGTCCCTCTTCCAGTTTATAGACATTTCCCCGCGGGAGGAAGTGATGGTCACCAACCTAAAGGTAAAGGTAAAGGGACCCCTGACCGTTAGATCCAGTCACGGATGACTCTGGGGTTGCGGCGCTCATCTTGCTTTACTGGCCGAGGGAGTCGGCGTACAACTTCTGGGTCATGTGGGCAGCATGACTAAACCGCTTCTGGCAAAACCAGAGCAGATCAAGGAAACACCGTTTGCCTTCCCGCCGGAGCGGTGCCTATTTATCTACTTGCACTTTGATGTGCTTTCGAACTGCTAGGTTGGCAGGAGCAGGGACCAAGCAATGGGAGCTCACCCTGTCATGGGGATTCGAACTGCCAACCTTCTGATCGGCAAGCTCAGTGGTTTAACCCACAGCACCACCCACGTCCCTAGCTTTCTCCTACCTAGCAGCTAATGGAGTGGAAGGAAGCCCTCCCCCTTTGTTCTATGGCACTTTGCAACTTTTTTAGTGCTTAACTAGCCAGTGAAAGCCATTGCCTAGAGGCAAGCCCTAGGCCAGTGATGGCTAACCTTGACACCCCAGATGTTTTGGAGCTACAACTCCCATCATCCCTAGCTAACAGGATCAGTGGTCAGGGATGATGGGAGTTGTAGTCCCAAAACATCTGGAGTGTCAAGGTTAGCCATCACTGCCCTAGGCTCTGTGGTTTAACCCACAGCGCCACCCACGTCACTGGTCACCAACCTATCTGGAATAGCCTTGGCACTATTAGGTTGGATTTTTCTCAAAATTTGAGTATTTTCCAAAGTCACTGAAACAACTTTTGACTGGCGCTGTGTCTTTTGTGTTTCTTGCAGGGGGAGAGCTGGACTTGTGCACACGCTGCTTATTGCTTTCCTTGTTATTATGTTAGGTATTTTCATGTTTTTTATACTGCACAGCGCCCTGTGATCCTTGGAGGCAGGGTGTTGCATAAGTTTATAATAAAATAAAATAAATCTATTTTAGTTAGAGTTACCTTATATCTGATGGATGGAACAAATGCCTGGAGGAACCCTCTCCGCCTTCCTTAAAACGAACCAGAACTCTCTCCCTCCTTTAGCGGTACGTGAGCCTTCTCTCGGTGTGACACATGGATCAATAACCCCGTAATAAGCCATTGCCGCCTTGCACGGAAGACCTGGCCTTCGTTTCTTGGGGTTCTGTGCCTTCAGATTCCTCCCTTCCCAGAGAGAATCTGGGGAGCTAAACTAGGATAACAAGCCGGAGCGTCTGAGATGGGCAGCCCGCTTGCTGGCAGGGGGTCCAAGGAGGCAGCCATTGATCCAGGGGGATAATTGGGGGTCTCACCTTGGCCTCTTGCCGCCAATCAACTCCCAGCAGGGGGGACTGGTGTGCAGGCTGGACTGGCAAGCATCACATGGGTGCAAGTGAGACTCAGCCTCTGGAGCATTCATTAGCAGGCTGGGGGCAGCGGGACCCCCTGGCGAGCCAGGCTGGATGGGAAGGGGGCACCCGTCATCTCCTGAGCATTAATCAATGGCAATCTATGGGGCTCCAGCAGCGATCGTAATTGTCCACAGCGCTGGTGTGGCAGGCAGGGGCGGGGGGAGTAGGGGAGGATGGAGTCCGGTGCAGGAGGGGAGGGGGCACAATCCGCAGCTGCTCCAGGGAAAGGCCTTGGGAAAGGCCAGTATTCCTCCCCTCCTATGCGCCAGAGAAGGCAAAGTGGTATTTTACCCCCAAATGGATCATCTTGTTGTGAGTTCTGGGAGACCTGCTCCCTGCCTTTTCCATCTGGCCTGGACTGACTCCAGCTGCAAAAGCCGAGGCTGCTGAACAGACCCTTGGGCTGGGGTATTGTTTATATTGAAAGGAAATACACACCAAGAGCTCTGGCCAGAAATTTCAATACTAGGAATAAATCCTACTCGTGAGTTATAGTCAAATAAAAGTATGTTATTCTGTTAAGAATTACAGTCTTAGGCAGAGAATGTCGGTTCAAATAAGAAAAACAGTTTCAAGTTCACAATAATATGTGTAGCTTCAAATGAAAAATACAACTTCAAATTCACAGTAGTATGAGTAAACAATAATTCGTTACAGTATAAGAACATAAGAAATTTCAAGTAACAATAAATGTATATCAGTCTGTATTCAAAAGTATTCAAAAGGATCGTTTTATAAGTAAAGCCGGAGTGAAGAGTCGATTCAGGAAAAGCAACCAGGACAGGGCCCTGTTTCGATATGGATGTCTTCGTCAGCTGGTAATATCAAACAATGCATCAAATTACATCAAAATTATAAATTATAAATTTAAGTTTTACAGTAGTAGTAGTAGTATTCTTTATTACGGTCACTGACCAGCATAGTAAAATGCATTACATTCTCAATATTTACAGTATTATATAACATTTAAGTTATTGGGGTATTGTTTAGGCGTTTGTGTGTTTCTGTTATTGTTGTTTAAAATATTTTAAATTGTTTTTAGCTGCTCTATAACTTGTATGTTTTTCAATTTGGAGTTTATGTGGGATGTGTCTGGGAGAGGGAAGCTGGGGAGAGCATCAAGGGCCAGTCGCAGGGGTTCAAGGCAGGGGCCAAGTAAGACCAAGTAAGGGCCACACGGCACAAGCAGTTAGTGCCTGTGCCTTGCGCCAGCCCCTCTTTCAACCTGGGGAATTGCGGTTGTCCTATCAGAGTACAACCTCCCTCATCCATGGTCTGATTGTGAATGAGGAATCATAGAATCATAGAATCATAGAGTTGGAAGAGACCCCAAGGGCCATCCAGTCCAACCCCCTGCCAAGCAGGAAACACCATCAAAGCATTCCTGACAGGTGGCTGTCAAGCCTCTGCTTAAAGACCTCCAAAGAAGGAGACTCCACCACACTCCTTGGCAGCAAATCCCACTGTCGAACAGCTCTTACTGTCAGGAAGTTCTTCTTAATGTTTAGGTGGAATCTTCTTCCTTGTAGTTTGAATCCATTGCTCCGTGTCCTCTTTTCAGGAGCAGCAGAAAACAACCTTTCTCCCTCCTCTATATGACATCCTTTTATATATTTGAACATGGCTATCCTATCACCCCTGAACCTTCTCTTCTCCAGGCTAAACATACCCAGCTCCCTAAGCCGTTCCTCATAAGGCATCATTTCCAGGCCTTTGACCATTTTGGTTGCCCTCCTCTGGACACGTTCCAGCTTGTCAGGAGGCCAATCTTTGTCTCCAAATCTGGGTGGGTGAGGAGGGTGGCATTGGTCTCACCCAGTTATGCCCACCTGGGTGCTCAGTGCAGCATCAGAGCAGATTTGAGGGTTGGGGAGGGGGAGATGCTGTAGTCCCTACAGATCATAGAATCATAGAATTGTAGAGTTGGAAGGGGTCCAAAGGGTCATCTAGTCCAACCCCCTGCAATGCAATCTCAGCTAAAACATACATGCCAGCTGGCCATCCAAGCTCTGCTTAAAAAACCTCAAAGGAAGGAGAGTCCACAACCTTCCAACAAAGTCCGCTCCACTGTTGAACAGCTCTTACTGTCAGAAAGTGTTTCTGAATGTTTAATCGGCATCTCCTTTCTTGTAACTTGAAACTATGGGTCCGAGTCCTGCCCTCGAGAGCAGGAGAAAACAAGCTTGCTCCCTCTTCCATGTGACAACCCTTTAGATCTTTGAAGATGGCTATCACATCTCCTCCTAGTTTCCTATTTTCCAGGCTAAACAGGCCCAGATCCTTCAACCGTTCCTCATAAGGCTTGGTTTCCCCTCTCTGCAAGCCTTCCAGCTTGTCAATATCCTTCTCAAATTGTGGCACCCAGAACTGGACACATGACTCCAGGTGTGGTCTGACCAAGGCGGAATAGAGTAGGACTAGGACTTCCCTTGATCTGGACACTGGACTTCTGTTGATGCAGCCTAGAATAGCATTAGCTTTTTTTGCTGCTACATCACACTGTGGACTCACCAAGACCCCTAGATCCTTTTCACATGTACGGCTAGTAAGCCAGGTGTCCCCTATCCCATATTTGTGCCTCTGGTTCTTCCTGCCTAAGTGCCATTCCGGGGCTTTTTCTGTCCTACTTCTGTTGTGCGCTTTCCGGAAACAGCTGTATAAATGGGACTTGCCACAACCAGCCACTTGTTAAGCTTTTATTCTTGTTTTAAACAGTATTTGTTCTTCTTCTGCTTTTAACTGTTTTTAACTATCTTGTAAATTGCTCTGAGACAACGGCTTTGTTGTTGTTCAGTCGTTCAGTCGTGTCCGACTCTTCGTGACCCCATGGACCAGAGCACACCAGGCACGCCTATCCTTCACTGTCTCTCGCAGTTTGGCCAAACTCATGTTAGTAGCTTCGAGAACACTGTCCAACCATCTCATCCTCTGTCGTCCCCTTCTCCTTGTGCCCTCAACCTTTCCCAACATCAGGGTCTTTTCTAGGGAGTCTTCTCTTCTCATGAGGTGGCCAAAGTACTGGAGCCTCAACATCAGGATCTGTCCTTCTAGTGAGCACTCAGGGCTGATTTCTTTAAGAATGGATAGGTTTGATCTTCTTGCAGTCCATGGGACTCTCAAGAGTCTCCTCCAGCACCATAATTCAAAAGCATCAATTCTTCGGCGATCAGCCTTCTTTATGGTCCAGCTCTCACTTCCGTACATTACTACTGGGAAAACCATAGCTTTAACCATACGGACCTTTGTCGGCAAGGTGATGTCTTTGCTTTTTAAGATGCTGTCTAGGTTTGTCATTGCTTTTCTCCCAAGAAGCAGGCGTCTTTTAATTTCGTGACTGCTGGCTTGGAAGGCGATTAATAAATTATTTGCAACAATAATTTAAGCGTGCGGTAACATTGGGGAAGCATCGCAGAACAACGAATAAAGAGGGAGGCTGGCTGGGTGGGTCAAGGGCGAGGGCCCGTCCACACCTTACCTTAACGTGGATTGGGACCCTTTGTGCCTGGGACTGATGGGAGTTGTAGTCCCAAACATCTGATGTGCGGGCTGTTTCAGCCTCTCCGACACAACCTCCCATCTCCCGGCCCTCTCGAACCCACAGCAGCCGCAGTCCTCTCTGATTAGACACAGATTAAGCACCATTGATTTCCGTTGCTCATTAAATCTTCCGCTCGAGGCTTTGGAGGTCCCTGGCCCCAGGCACCGGCTAATCCCCCAAGGCCCGGCTCTTTTCTTCTCCTCCGCGTCGATAACTCCGCTGACAATGTCAGTTTTCTCTTTTTGCTGCTTCCAGCAGTATAATTTGCCAAACACAGGGAAAGAGCAGGGCGGGGGGTCAAACTGGCACAGCCTGCCAGGGGCAGATGGCTTCCCCAGTGCCCAAGGGAGGCGATTTGAGAAAGAGAGGGCTATCGATGGCCACCAGCCATGCTGGCTATGCTCTGCCCTCCATAGTTGGAGACAGCGATCATGCTTCTCAATACCAGTTGCAGGAAACTACAGGAGGGGGGGGGGAGAGGACTCCTGTGCTCCAGCCCTGCTTGCGGATTTCCCAGTAAAGGCATCTGGTTGGCCAATGTGAGAACAGGATGCTGGACAAGATGGGCCATTGGCCTGATCCAGCAGGCTCTTCTAATGTTCTTATGATGCAGGGAAGGAAACGGCAAGAATATTCATCATTTAAATGTTCCCCCTTTTCAAGAGACTGTGTTGGTTCTGCCGATTATGGAGAGGGCGAATGCTTAGCTGAAGTCCAGAGCTGTTTGGCAGGAGCAGCCCTGTCCTCCTGGCCTGGATGTTGTCACCAGCTCTGCTTCTGGATAATCATCATCATCATCATCATCATCATCATCATCATCATCATAATTTATTATTTGTACCTCGCCCATCTGGCCGGGTCTCCCCAGCCACTCTGGGCAGCCTCCAACAAATATTAAAATACATTAAAATATCACAGGTTAAAAACTTCCCTAAACAGGGCTGCCTTGAGGTATTTTTTGAATGTCAGATAGTTGTTAGCACCTTTGACTTCTGCTGGGAGGGCGTTCCACAGGGCGGGCGCCACTACCGAGAAGGCCCTCTGCCTGGTTCCCTGTAGCTTTGCTTCTCGCAGTGAGGGAACTGCCAGAAGGCCCTCGGCGCTGGACCTCAGTGTCCGGGCTGAACGATGGGGGTGGAGACGCTCCTTCAGGTATACTGGACCAAGGCCGTTTAGGGCTTTCAAGGTCAGCACCAACACTTTGAATTGTGCTCGGAAACGTACTGGGAGCCAATGTAGTTCTCTCAGGACCGGTGTTACGTGGTCCCGGCGGCCACTCCCAGTCACCAGTCTAGCTGCCGCATTCTGGATTAATTGCAGTTTCTGGGTCACCTTCAAAGGTAGCCCCACGTAGAGCGCATGGCAGTAGTCCAAGCGGGAGATAACTAGAGCATGCACCACTCTGGTGAGACAGTTTGCGGGCAGGTAGGGTCTCAGCCTGCGTACCAGATGGAGCTGGTAGACAGCCGCCCTGGACACAGAGTTAACCTGCGCCTCCATGGACAGCTGTGAGTCCAAAATGACTCCCAGGCTGTGCACCTGGTCCTTCAGAGGCACAGTTACCCCATTCAGGACCAGGGATTCCCCCACACCCACCCGCCCCCTGTCCACCAAAAACAGTACTTCTGTTTTTGGATAAGAAGGTGTGCAGAGGAGAGCAGCCAAGATGATCAAGGATCTGGAAACCAAGACTTATGAGGAAAGGTTGAGGGAATAGGGGATGTTTAGCATGGAGAAGAGGAGACTGAGATTTGATAGCCACCTTCAAATATCTGAAGTGTTGTCACATGGAAGAAGAAGAGTTTGGATTTGATATCCCGCTTTATCACTACCCGAAGGAGTCTCAAAGCGGCTCACAATCTCCTTTTCCCTTCCTCCCCCACAACAAACACTCTGTGAGGTGAGTGAGGCTGAGAAACTTCCAAGAAGTGTGACTAGCCCAAGATCACCCAGCAGCTGCATGTGGAGGAGCGGGGAAGTGAACCCGGTTCACCGGATTACGAGTCCACCACTCTTAACCACTACACCATGTTTGCTTTCTGCTGCTCCACAGGTGGAGGGGAAATGGAACCAACAGATTCAAATTGCAAGGAAGGAGATTCCGACTAAACATCAGGAAGAACTTTCTGACAGTAAGAAGTGTTTGACAGTGGAACAGACTCCCTTGGAAGGTGGCGGACTCTCCTTCAGTGGAGGCTTTTCAACGGAACATAAGAATGCAAGAACATAAGAAGAGCCAATGGCCCGTCTAGTCCAGCATCCTGTTCTTGCAGCGGCCAACCGGATGGAAACCATCAGGATTGGAACACGAGCCACTATCCCTTCCTATGGTTTCCAGCAACTGGAAGCATTGCTGCCTCCAACTGTGGAAGCAGAGCATAGCCATCATGGCAAGTAGCTATCAATTGTCTCCTCCTCCTCCTCCTCCATGAATTTATCTAATCCTCTTTTAAAGCCATCCAAATGGTGGGATTCCTGGTTTTTCACAAGCTGCTCTGCGATCTACTGGTAGAGCCTCACCTGTATATTTCTAGAAATTTCGCAGCACATTTCTCTGCACCTGCCTGTCATAGCTGTCAACTTTCAGATTTGAAAATAAGGGATGCCGCGAGGGCGGTGCAATGGCACCAAGTAGCCTCGCCACCCTGCGCTCCAGAGGCTGTGCGCGAACGGGTGAGCGAAAGAGCGAGCGCGTAGACGGCAGGCAGGCTGTTTGTCTGGTTGGGCGTGAGGGTCTGGCTGCACAAGGCATGCAAGCTCCGCCCCCCAGTCGGTCTCAGACTCCTTATTGGCAGCCGAGCAACGCAGCTGAGGAGCCTCCTTGGCCGGCAGGGAGGGAGAGGAGCTGCTTCCTTTGAAATCCGGGAAATTTAAGGGATATCAACAATCCGGGATAGCAGCGGGAAATGGCATTGGAATAAGGGAGTTTCCTGCAAAAAAAGGGAGGGTTGACCGCTATGCTGCCTGTGTGATTTATGCAGGGGATTGGACTAGATGATATTTGAGGGTCCCTTCGAACTCTACAAGTCTATGATTCCATGACCAGAACTTTAAATGAGGCTTACTTCCAATCTGGTGGCCATCACTGCCTCCTGCCTTTTATCTGTCCTGAATCTTCTTGAATAGATATAGCTACAAAGGCCGTGCAAAGAGGCACCCAGCAACTTACAGGCATAGACTGGGAGAATCTGTTGTGTCGGACTTTGTTGCCCGATCCAATTTACTGGACGGTTGTCCTCAGAGTTGAAGGACATGGATGGTGTCCCCTGGAAGCCTCTCCCAGTTTCAGACCTTTTTGATGGGGGATGTACCTGTCTTAAGAATCCCCTAACCCACCAACCCCCAAATATTACACCAGGGACCTGCCTCGCCTATGCTATGGGTTGCCAGCGCTGCATTTTATGGCGCATAGAAACGGTGACAATTGATCCTTCCAAGGTTATTCCCTCCTTATATCACAGCTCCTTTTGCAAGCCTTGCCATTTTTAATTGTCACTCTTTGTTGAACAAAGCTTTTATTTATCCTTTCTTTCTTTTTTGTGGTGGCGTCTCTTTCAATAAAACTATCGACTCAACAGAACAAAGGCGGTGCAGACTCTATGCTCCTTTATCTCCCTCCCCATCTGATACTTCCTCGCCTCTCCACGCCCCCCCCAACCAGAATGGAACTTCTTCTCCACTAATTACAGTTGGGAGTTTTGGGAGGAGAGTTTGTCCAGTGCTCCAAACTTTAGGGTACTTCGAAAGCATCTTCCTTCCTTGCTCATTTCCTGCAAAGCATGGAGAAAGTGAAGAGGAGAAAGTTTTCCTCCCTCTCTAGTAACACCAGAACTCGTGGGCATCCCATGAAGCTGATGGCTAGAAGATCCAGGACAGATGAAGGATAGTCCTTCCTAACGCAGCACATAGTTAAACTGTGGAACTCATGCCCACAGGAGGCAGTGATGGCCACCAACTTAAAGGTAAACGTACCCCTGACCGTTAGGTCCAGTCGCGGACGACTCTGGGGTTGCGGCGCTCATCTCGCTCTATAGGCCGAGGGAGCCGGTGTTTGTCCGCAGACAGCTTCCGGGTCATGTGGCCAGCATGACTAAGCCACTTCTGGGGAACCAGAGCAGCGCACAGAAATGCCGTTTACCTTCCCACCAGAGCGGTACCTATTTATCTACTTGCACTTTGACGTGCTTTTGAACTGCTAGGTGGGCAGGAGCTGGGACCAAGCAACCGGAGCTCACCCCGTCGTGGGGATTCGAACTGCCAACCTTCTGATCGGCAAGCCCTAGGCTCAGTGGTTCAGACCACCAACTTAGATAGCTTTAAAGGAGGATTAGACAAATTCATGGAGGAGGAGAGCGCTATTGATGGTGACTAGCTACAATGACCATGTTCTCCCGCCACAGTTGGAGGCAGCAATGCTTCTGAATATCAGTTGCCGGAAACCACAGGAGGGGAGGACAGGGATCATTCCCAGAAGGTTCCACCAGCCTCCCAACTACCTGGACTAGTTCAGCAGGTTGGCATGTTGCAGATGGAAAAATGGCAGAAAAGCAAGACTGCAGATAGCCATCCAGCCTGTGTTCATTGGAGGTCTTTAAGCAGAGGTTGGGTGGCCATTTGTCTGAGATTCTTTAGCTGTGATTCTTGCATTCCGGGGTCTGGGCTAGATGACTCTTGGGGCCCCTTCCAATTTGATAATTCTATTGGTCCACTTCACCACCAGCCCATCATGGAAGATATTCAAAACTGGCTCTCTTGTAGTCAGTGGGACTCCTCTTGCACCTTCTGCTACTTATGCTCTGTCATTCTAGTGACTCCAACCCCATCAACTTACCCGAAGACAAGAGGACAACTTAGTTGCAGACCAGTGGTTCCCAGTGAGCTAAGTACTGCAGACCCTCTGTTTTCCAAAAGCCAAGCCACAGACCCCCCAATGGTAGCTTTTGTTATGTGAATGGTGTCACAGATCGGCTGGGGTCCACAGACCACCAGCTGGAAAACCACAGCTGTAGACCATTCCCCTCCAAGATGGTGCCCTCTGCCATGGCTGGCTGGAGCCGATGGGAGTTGTGGTCTGAAAACATCTGGAGGTCAAGGTTGGCAGAGCCTGGAAAGCCCAGATTCTCAAACTCCACCAGGGTTTCGACAAGGGAGCCTGCCAAGTCAAATGGAATCCCGCTAATAGGTCCCTTGGGTCTGCAGAGGGATGCCTTTCTAGTTGATTAAAAGGCGCTTTAATCAATTGATCTAGCACACTCATCAATGAAAGGCAGTAGCCCTGATTATTCCTCGGCCAAAGCAAAGTCAACGGGTCAAGAAATTAGGGATTTTATTGGGCTGAGTTAGACTAAGAACATAGGAAGAGAACTGCTGGATCACGCCAATGGCTCATCTCGTTCTCTTCTCACAGCAACCAACCAGATACCCATTATGGGATGCCTGTAAAGGGGATTCGAGAACAAGAGCAACTCTCCCCTCTAGCAACGGGTATTCAAAAGTATTTCGACCTCCAAATGTGGACACAGAGCACAGATCTTATGGCTAGGAGCCATTGATCAACTTCTCCTCCCTGAATTTGTCTGCTCCTTTTTTAAAGCTGGGATGCGGGTGGTGCTGTGGGTTAAACCACTGAGCCTAAGACTTGCCGATCAGAAGGTCGGCGGTTCGAATCCCCGCGCCGGAGTGAGCTCCTGTTGCTCGGTCCCTGCTCCTGCCAACCTAGCAGTTCGAAAGCACGTCAAAGTGCAAGTAGATAAATAGGTACCGCTCCAGCGGGAAGGTAAACGGCATTTCCGTGCGCTGCTCTGGTTCGCCAGAAGTGGCTTTGTCATGCTGGCCACATGACCTGGAAGCTGTACGCTGGCTCCCTCGGCCAGTAAAGCAAGATGAGTGCCGCAACCCCAGAGTCATCTGCAACTGGACCTAACGGTCAGGGGTCCCTTTACCTTTACCTTTTTAAAGCCACCCAACTTGGTGGCTTTGTTGATTTTTTGCAGGCCGCTCTGCGACCTACTGGGAGACCCATACATTCTGAGAAGCTCCACAGTGTGATGGCCTGGGATTCAGACTTGGACGCTGAACCTGAGGGATCCCAGCCTGCACAGGATTCCCTGCCTCCAGAACCAGCAGAGCCAGGGCTGGGGCCTGAGTCTGAAGGGGACTCACCTGTGCTAGATCCTCAGGTGTAGGCATCTGATGAGACTGCTCTGGCTCCTGATGGGATGGAGAACCCATTGCCTGCAGGTGCTCCACTCCCAGCCCCGTCAGGGGAAGCTGAGGTTGCCTCTGGGTCCGGTAACCCTCCAGCCTCTCCTGAGCTGCAGAGGCTCAGGGCAGAGAGGCGAAGGGAACTGAGTTCCCGCAGGAGGAGTGCTCGCCTCCAGGCCAGGAGAGGCGAGTCACCTGAGGATCGGAGCCGCTCTATGCCTCGGGGCAGATAAAAGCCGGCCAGCCCCAGCCCCAAGTTGCAGGAGCAACATCGTCGCTGATCAGTTTGTGCCGGTGTTACTGCTTGATCCCTGTCCTGCTCTCCTGCCTGTGCTCCTGACCCGCCTTGGTTCCCTGCTTACCCACTCGTTCCTGTCTTCACCTGACTCCCTGCCCTGGACCCTGCTTCAGTTATTTCGGACTGCCTTTACATGTACCACTGACCTTGGACCGGACTTAGACCTCACCTATTGGATACCCCACAGGACCAGCACACACAGCCCATTTCTCTGCACCTGCCTATGTGATTCCTGCAGTGGCTGGGACTTAGATGACCCAACTCTGCGAGTCTACAATTCTATGAGGCTTCCTTCCGGGTGTGTGCACATAGGGTTTCAGGCTAACTTTAGCATTTTATCACAGTCACTTGAACTCAGGCCGAGTGCTAATGTGGGACTGGACATGATCCAGTTTTCTGCTGTGCATTGCTCCACCTGTGGAGGGGGAGCTTCAGGGGATCCTATTAGCCCACCTTCCCCCGTGATACAAGCAGGGGGCTGGCCCTTATTGCAGACTGGAGAAACCAGTTGCCTGCAGAGCCTTGCAGCTGTCAAATGAACTCTCAATGGAGCAATGGTGAGGGCTCCCCCCCAATGGTAGGGACATGCCCACTGCATTCCTTTTAAAAATGCCTTTTCTGTTTATTTGTCTTGTTACCTTCCTTGACCCCCCCAGACCCATTGCTTTGTCTTGCAAGGAAAATAACACATTCATCATCAAGTTGCTTCTCAGGTGGCATAAACAGGCAAACCAGCACAGAAGGTCTGCGCTTCTCTCTTTTTCACACCACAGTGATCAACGGATTGCAGACTGCTGCTCTGGTCCAGCTTCCCTTGCTGGTTCATCCATCAGCAGATAAAAGGTCACATCAACACTGCTCCCACTCTGCGTGGCTCCTTTCTCTCTCTCTCTCTCTCTCTCTCTCTCTCTCTCTCTCTCTCACACACACACACACACACACACACACGGTAAAGGTAAAGGGACTCCTGACAGTTAAATCCAGTCGCGAATGACTCTGGGGTTGCGGCGCTTTACAGGCTGAGGGAGCCGGCGTTTGTCTGCTTCCGCAGACAGTTTTTCCGGGTCATGTGGCCAGCATGACTGGTGAAACCAGAGCAGCGCACAGAAACACCGTTTACCTTCCCGCCGGAGCGGTACCTATTTATCTACTTGCACTTTTTTGGCGTGCTTTCAAACTGCTAGGTTGGCAGGCGCTGGGACCGAACAATGGGAGCTCACTCAATACCTCAAGGACTGTCTCTCTCCATATGAACCGACCTGGAGCCTGAGATCATCTTCTGAGGCCCTTCTTCATGTGCCTCCTCCTTGAGAGGTCTGGAGGGTGGCAACGTGAGAACGGGCCTTTTCTGCAGTGGCTCCTCGCTCTTTCCAGAGAGACCCCCCAGGTGCCTTTGTTACATGTACAGTATTTATGTACCAAGCAAAAAGGCAATCTATGGCCTTTTAAACTGTGTGTGTGGTGGGTATTGTTTTTCTTCGTTATTATGGCATGTATTTTTGTGCTTTTATATCATGGGTAAGCAAACTAACGCCCGGGGGCCGGATCCGGCCCAATCGCCTTCTAAATCCGGCCCATGGATGGTCCGGGAATCAGCGTATTTTTACATTAGTAGAATGTGTCATTATATTCAAAATGCATCTCTGGGGTATTTGTGGGGCATAGGAATTCGTTCATTCCCCCCCCCCCCAATATAGTCCGGCCCCCCACAAGGTCTGAGGGACAGTGAACCAGCCCCTGGCTGAAAATGTTTGTTGGCCCCTGTTTTATATTGTAAATGTCCCTGTGATCCTTGGATGAAGCGTGGTATAGAAATGTAAACAACAACAACAACAACAGAAAATAGTGTGAATTGAATTTCAGGAGGTGAAGAGTCCTTAGCTACTGATGCCCAGAAAGAAAAGAAGCAAGCCAAATCAACTGACCAATTTCAAAGATGTTACGAATTCTACCACACTCTCTGCTGTCTCTCCAGAAACTCCCAGTCTTGGTTTGAACCATGAACCCAACCACTTTTCAGTCCAGCCCTAAACGAATCGCCGGAGGCCTCAAAGTCCTGGGAGCCTTCCAGGAAGTGCTTTTAATTAATCTAACTGGATTCCTTCCGCCAAGAAAACTTTGTAATTATGAGATACCAGTTGGAAGCGCCAACGGATGGCAGGGCAGCTGTCACATTCATTAGCTTCTCTGTTTATTAATTAGTGTCACCTATTACAATCAATAGGATAGATCGGGGCTCGTGTGGGGGCCTTGGGAAGAGTTCCCAGCAGGCTCGGTGATGAGATTTCAAAAGCCGCCAGCTTCCAGTTACTTGCAATCGCTATATCTATTTTGTTTTAAACTATGTTTGAGCAACTCTTTGCTGAAGGAATGAAGAACCTATCGATCTATCGGGCAGTGCGAAAACCTCAGCACAGGAATGCAAATCAACATTGATTTGCTTTAACTTTTTAGTATTTAGCTTTGAGATGGGCTTCACATCTCGCACTGGGAAAGGGGAAGAGGAGGAGAAAAAGAAAGTCCGGGCTCAGTGCTGTTGCTCTTTGCATGTTGCCTCAACATCTTCATTAGGCAGCTTCTGAAGCGAGGCCAGCAAGAGCTGGAGTTTGCCGGCACCCAAGTCAGAGGTTGCCTCTTGTCCTTCAAAACCAAGACACCCATGAAAGGTCAACAGACTTTAAGGGGCGAGAGGGGACTTCACAGACCTGGGAAGGCACACGCAGCTGAATGGATGCCTGAAATTGCCGAAATGCAGTGGCAGAGAGTAACACCCACCCATCAAAGGTTGCCCTAGTTGGCTCAACTCTTGTGGTGTAGTGGTTAAGAGCGGTAGACTCATAATCTGGTGAACCGGATTCGCGTCTCCTCTCCTCCACATGAGCTGCTGGGTGACCTTGGGCTAGTCACACTTCTTTGAAGTCTCTCAGCCCCACTCACCTCACAGAGTGTTTGTTGTGGGGGAGGAAGGGAAAAGAGAATGTGAGCCGCTCTGAGACTCCTTCGGGTAGTGATAAAGCGGGATATAAAATTCAAACGCTTCTTCTTCTTCTTCTTCTTCTTCTTCTTCTTCTTCTTCTTCTCCTCCTCCTCCTCCTCCTCCTCCTCCTCCTCCTCCTCCTCCTCCTCAACCCCACTCAGCAGTTTGCCAGAACGTTGCATCTCACCAGCAGTAAACATGCACGACAACCAGCTCCCAGGATGCTCCCACACCTTAACATAAGAACATCAGAGAAGCCTGCTGGATCAGGCCAATGGCCAGTCTAGTCCAGCATCCTGTTCTCACAGTGGCCAACCAGATGTCCGTGGGAAACCCGCAAGCAGAATCGGAGCGTGAGAGCCCTCTCCCTTCCTGTAGTTTCCAGGAAGGCTTCTCATTGGGGCATCTGGTTGGCCATGGTGGAGTGGGAATTGGGGCCACTGTGCTTCCACTCCTACCAATGGAACCCAGTCCAGAGAGTAGCACTGCGTTGGGGGCCCAGGGAACTATGCTATTCCCAATGCTATTCAATATCTGCATGAAGCTGCTGGGAGGGGTTATTAGGAGTTTGAGGACAAGTTGCCGACAGTATGGCATATGTTTGTCCAGATGTTATGTTTCCCCATAACATCTGGATCAGAAGGGGTCATGTTGGCCCTGGAACAGCGCCTGGTTCTATCCCCCCCCAGCTTTTTAATCATCTTTATTGAATTAAAATACAAATATATATACATACATAAAGATAAAAAAGAAAGATTAAGACAAGAAAAGAAAGGGGAAAACACACACATACAAAACAAGAATTTGCATTATTATACAATCGTTCATTGAATTTCTAAATAAAAGACTTCCAATTCTTCCCCTTGTACTTGTATTGTTATTTACGTTTAACGCACAGCCTTCTATTACCCTAATTTGTTTTCGTATACTCTAACACTTGCACATTGTATTTTACAAGGATCAGTTTAATTTTGAAAGGAGATTGTTATTTGGACAACCTGTTTTTCGGTAATCTTTGAATATTTTCCATTCTTTGTATACTTTCTGGTTTGAGAGCCCTCTATCTTTCCTCGTCATCTTTGCCAGGAACAGTGCCTGGTCCTAGTGGTGGGATGGACGAAGGGAAATAAGCTTGCATCCTGGAAAGATGGAGGCACTGTGGTTAAGTGGTTTCCATGTCAAGGAAATGGGTCCATTGCCTGCCCTGCGCACAATGGCACTCCCCCTGCTGGAGCAGGAGGGCAGTTTGGGGGGGGTGCTCAGGGGTTAGAAGTGCCTCATCCCAGATGGGGCTGGTGCAACAGCTAAGGTCCTTGCTGAATCAGGAGAGCCTGACCACAGTAGCCCAGGCACTGGGGACTCCAAGACTGGATTACTGCAAGGCGCTCTATGTGGGGCTTTTCTTGCAATGGATCCAGAAACTGCAGTCAGGGCTTGTCCACACTGTCTCTCGTGATGTGAGGTTTCCCCCCTGCCCAGCTCCTTTCCCAGGCAAAACATGATAGATCGGAACAAATGTTAATTCAGGGGGAACTTGAATTGCTGTTTGCTCTGATTGAGTGCTAAAGAGCAGCTTTCCCCTGGGAAAAGCAGTCTGGATAAGCCCTCTGTGCAGAATGCTGCGGCTGATACCTGAGAGGAGCGAGACCCTGCCTGCATATAAGACCTCTGCTACGAGATCTACTCTAGTTGACCATTTGCTACAGGGCAAAGTTCAAGGCATCACTAGCAGTTTGGTAAAAAGGTACGGTAAAGGACCCCTGGACGGTTAAGCCCAGTCAAAGGTGACTATAGGGTTGCGGAACTCATCTCACTTTCGGGTCTGCTTAAATCTGCAGAACTGGCCCTGTTACAGGTACCACAGAAAATTATTTCACAGTTTATATTTCAGTGTAGGATCACCTACACTTTGGAACTCCTTGCCTATTGACAGAGGCAGGCACTTTGGCTGTATTCTTTTTGGCACCTGCTTAAAGGTAAATCAAGTAAAAAATTTGTACTCGATATGTGTAATAATGGATGTAACTTCATAAAGACAGAGAAAACATATTTCATCTGCAAAAATAAGAAACGTCATATTGGTAGTGGAAGTCATCTTTATTATCTGTAAAAGTAATTTTAAGCTTGTCAAGATAGGGAATTTCGGAGAGGAATTGCCCGAATATCTATTTACCTTGTATTTTCCTTCCCTTTTCCTTCTTTCTTTCTTTTCTTCTTTCCTTTATTCTTTTCTTCTTGCTTTGTTTGGCATGTTAGAGTTCTAAATTAAGGTTTATGTAATGGTCTATGTAATGTAATTATGAAAAGGTAATTGTATTTTGTTTTTGTTTTATGCAATGTAATGCATAGAAAGAAGCTAATAAAGATTTAAAAAATAAATTAAAAAAATTAAATGTTTTTAAGACAAGCCTAACCAAAAATGTATAAATTGCATGTTTTCTTTTTACTGCTGATTTTAACCATCCTTGGAATATTTTTAACTACCGTACCTGTTTTTTTTATTGAGGATTTCAGTGCTTTATGTTATATATAGGGGCTTTCTTGGGATCAGATGGCACCTAATTTTTGATAAACAAGTAAATAATTAAATAAGCAAATAAGCACAAACCATTGTTTAAGTGGGGGAATTTCAGCAATTGATCTCCATGGATAAAATTCAAGGAGTCCTCGCAGGCAGCAAGACAGGCATTAAACAGGGCAATAGGGCCACCTGCTGGAGCTCAGAAACACTGAGCCCACATGCTTTCTATTAAAGGTGGTTTGATTCAAATAAGGTAGAGTACAGGCAGTGAAGCAGTGGATATCACTCCCGAGAAGTCTGGTGCGTGTCGTAAGTTTTAGCAAGCAATAGTAGGAAGCCACATATAGCAAGGCATGCAAGTTCGCTCTGGGAAAGGTTGGCGGCAGGTCCAATGATTGGATATCGAAGCAACACCATCTAAACCAATCACCTTTTAGACCAGAAGTCCCACAAGGCTGATGGGACATGCAGTCCACTGGAGACCAGGTTGGCAAAGGAAGATCTAAATTCATAGAATCATAGAGTTGGAAGAGGCCACAAGGGCCATCCAGTCCAACCCCCTGCCAAGCAGGAAACACCATCAAAGCATTCCTGACAGGTGGCTGTCAAGCCTCTGCTTAAAGACCTCCAAAGAAGGAGACTCCACCACACTCCTTGGCAGCAAATTCCACTGTCGAACAGCTCTTACTGTCAAGAAATTCTTCCTAATGTTTAGGTGGAATCTTCTTTCTTGTAGTTTGAATTCATTGCTCCGTGTCCGCTTCTCTGGAGCAGCAGAAAACAACCTTTCTCCCTCCTCTATATGACATCCTTTTATATATTGGAACATGGCTATCATATCACCCCTTAACCTTCTCTTCTCCAGGCTAAACATACCCAGCTCCCTAAGCCGTTCCTCATAAGGCATCGTTTCCAGGCCTTTGACCATTTTGGTTGCCCTCCTCTGGACACGTTCCAGCTTGTCAGTATCCTTCTTGAACTGTGGTGCCCAGAACTGGACACAGTATTCCAGGTGAGGTCTGACCAGAGCGGAATACAGTGGTACTATTACTTCCCTTGATCTAGATGCTAGACTCCTATTGATGCAGCCCAGAATTGCATTGGCCTTTTTAGCTGCTGCATCACACTGTTGACTCATGTGCACTTCTGCCAGCAGCAGGTGGCGTGGACGCAAAAGTGACCCACAGAACCTCTTCCAATGGGTGGGTTGTCACCCTCCCCAAAGTGACCCTCTTTACCACTGTCACCAAGTGGTGGTTGCAGACCACGTCCCACGAGGCATAGGGAGTAGACGAAGCACATATAGGATGCATTGCTTCTTTCAGCGCAGGGGAAAAGTCAAGGGAACTCTCAGTTGAAGGTCCATGCTGTATTGTCCCCTAATCTAGAGAGGTTTCTGCACAAGAACAGTTTCGTGGGTGAGTTGGGGTTCAGGCAGATCCACACCTTGCCCTCTAAAGTAATGTGTGTTTTGGGCACAACTGGAAAAGCACCCAGTGAATAAAGCCCCAGCAACAGCTATCTCGTTTCTCCTGTAAACCCCAAATAATAAAAAGCATGGGGTTTTCCTTTTGAGATAGGCACCAGCCTTTTCCTGCCTCCATTTAGGGAATGGGCAAAAGGGAGAACACGACAAGCCTGTTGACAGCCAAGAGGCAGAATGCGGGGCTGTGAGAAACAGGCAGGCACTTTGGAGCATGAGCCTTCACAGGGAAGAAAGGTCCGTTGCATTAAGAGTCAGAAGTGGACGAGAGGCTAGATTTACATGGCAGATGCTCTGGTGTCGCTCGACTGCAGGAAACAAGGTGAGAAGAACCTTGGTCACTGGTTACTACACATTTTTATGCAGTGCCTTTCTTTAAAAAATGACTAAAAGCAGAAAAGGGCAAAAAAAATAGAAATTTGCTGAGCATCAGATGCGTCTGTTAGAATCATAGAATCATAGAGTTGGAAGAGACCACAAGGGCCATCCAGTCCAACCCCCTGCCAAGCAGGAAACACCATCAAAGCATTCCTGACAGGTGGCTGTCAAGCCTCTGCTTAAAGACCTCCAAAGAAGGAGACTCCACCACACTCCTTGGCAGCAAATTCCAGTCGAACAGCTCTTACTGTCAGGAAGTTCTTCCTAATGTTTAGGTGGAATCTTCTTTCTTGTAGTTTGAATCCATTGCTCCGTGTCCGCTTCTCAGGAGCAGCAGAAAACAACTTTTCTCCTTCCTCAATATGACATCCTTTTATATATTTGAACATGGCTAGCATATCACCCCTTAACATTCTCTTCTCCAGGCTAAACATACCCATCTCCCTAAGCCGTTCCTCATAAGATATCGTTTCCAGGCCTTTGACCATTTTGGTTGCCCTCCTCTGGACACGTTCCAGCTTGTCAGTATCCTTCTTGAACTGTGGTGCCCAGAACTGGACACAGTATTCCAGGTGAGGTCTGACCAGAGCGGAATACAGTGGTACTATTACTTCCCTTGATCTAGATGCTGTACTCCTATTGATGCAGCCCAGAATTGCATTGGCTTTTTTAGCTGCTGCATCACACTGTTGACTCATGTCAAGTTTGTGGTCTACCAAGACTCCTAGATCCTTTTCACATGTACTGCTCTCAAGCCAGGTGTCACCCATCCTGTATTTGTGCCTTTCATTTTTTTTGCCCAAGTGTAGTACTTTACATTTCTCCCTGTTAAAATTCATCTTGTTTGCTTTGGCCCAATTCTCTAATCTGTTAAGGTCATTTTGAAGTGTGATCCTGTCCTCTGGGGTATTAGCCACCCCTCCCAATTTGGTGTCATCTGCAAACTTGATCAGGATGCCCTCAAGCCCAATGTTACATTCTCTGCAGAAAGTCCAGCAACGAATTGGGCGGTGGGTGGGTGCAGGGTCCTCATGATCCAATCAGCTCTGTTCAGGAAGATGTTATCTAGTAACTCTGCAAGCTAGGGATCTCCTCAACTTAGGGGACACTGTATTGCACTCTAGAAAGGCCAACTGGATGCAGGAGGGCAAAATAGCAATTAGGTAGACAGTGCACAGAATCAAGTATCTTGCTCTTGACCCTCTAGGGCAAGGATCAATATTGAGCTTCGATTATAAAACCCCATGAGGGGTTGTTTTGACCTATGGAGTAGCTCAGTTGTTAGAGCAGGAGATTCTTTATCTCAGGGTCATGGGTTTGACCCCACGTTGGGCAAAAAGATTATTGAATTGCAGGGGGTTGGACTAGATGGCTCTCGTGGTCCCTTCCAACTCTACAATTCTATAATTTATTAAATTTCTACACCATCTTTCAACCGAAGATCACAGGGCAGTTTACATTATAAAAAGGTAAAGGTAAAGGACCCCTGACAGTCAAGTCCAGTCACGAACGACTCTGGGGTTGCGGCGCTCATCTCGCTTTACTGACCGAGGGAGCTGACGTTTGTCCGCAGTTTTTCCGGGTCATGTGGCCAGCATGACAAAGCCGCTTCTGGCGAAACCACAGCAGCGCACGGAAATGCTGTTTACCTTCCCGCTGGAGTGGTACCTATTTATCTACTTGCACTTTTTGGAGTGCTTTCAAACTGCTAGGTTGGCAGGAGCTGGGACCGAGCAACGGGAGCTCACCCCGTCACGGGGATTCGAACCGCCAACCTTCCGATCGGCAAGCCCAAGGCTCTGTGGTTTAGAGAAAAAAACCCACAAAAATACAATCTTTTTTTAAAAAAATCACACCCAGCTTAAAAGGCCATTGATATTTTAATTAGTCAAAGGCTTGGGAGAAGAGGAATGTTCTTGCCTGGCACCTAAAGATATGTAGTGATGGTGCCAGGCAAGTCTCCCTGGGGAGAGCCTTCCACATGTGGGAAGCCACCACAGAAAAAGCCCGTTCTCGTGCAAAGGCGGCACATGAAGAAGGGCCTAAGATGATGATCGCAGGGTCTGAGTCGGTTCATATAGGGAGACGTGGTCCTTGAGACATTGTGGTCCTGAGCAATTTAGTTTTATAGGTCAAAACCAGTACTTTGAATTGGGCCCAGAGGATTGGCATTACATGCTTAAACCATTATATACTCAAAGGATGACCCTTCCAAAACTTAAGTGTCCTAAAGGCCTTTCAGCGACAGCTGTGCTGTTGAATAGCACCTGTAAATTCAGTGTCTGGAGACAGGCAAATCTGGCCCCTGCTGAGGGACAAGTTTTACAGTTTTTTAAATCAAAATTCCAAGGAGTACTCCTCTACTCCAGGGGTCACCATAATCCTGCAGACAGTTTACCCTTCACTCTCTCGTATTTCTTTCTCTCATCTTTAATCCTTGCTGGGAAAGTGTTAATTCTGCATGAGCCCCCGCTCCCCCAAAATCAATGTTACGCCAAATAATAAGGCATCGTTTTTTGCTTCTTCCAGTGGAAAAGATGCATGTTTTGGAACTGCACGGGGGGCTTGCAGCATGAGGTGTGACGAATGAGCCTGAACACCTACCAAGGACCTGGAAAGAAAGTCACGCAGATCCACTTTCCAGCTCGCAGTTGCCCTACAAAGACCAATATGAAGCAAATATTCATTTTGCCACTGTTTTCAACAATCAATAACAAAAGCAGACACACAACGGTCGAGTTTAATCATGGTTCATTATATTATCTTTTTGTCAAAGTATAACAATCATACACACCAATTTATTCTCAAACACTGGTTGGCAAACAAAACACCCAGGTCGGCTGTGCACGGAGGCACAGTTGCAGTAACTGAGACAGTAACCAGACACATGCTACATGTTTGGCTGATGGTGACAAGGATACCGTGTACTGGAAATGCATCCGATTCTCAGCCGCTGCTAATGCTAGCCCGTGGGACTCCTCTGACAAGAGCTAGCAGAAGCTGGGAGAGATGAAGCCTGCAGACAAGTCAGTTGCCTGCAACCACCACTGCATCCTGATTCAAATAAAGAAGTGTTCAGCCCCGGGGGAAGTTGGGGGGTGGGTGGATTAAAGAAGGGGAACTAGGTGCCCTTTCAGGTTCTAAGGCCTGCTAATCAGCTGGGACCATTAGGTAAGCTAGCACCTGGCTCCAGGGTTTTTAGACAAAAGCATACCCAAGTACACATGACTGAGCACCTGGGATGACCCTTCTAAAGGCACACCTACGCAGCTGCTCCTTGCAGGAGGGGTTCGGGCATCTTAGCTGCACTTGTCACCTGCCACCAAAACAGCCAAAAGGAATAAATTGCAAGACCGGCTTGGACCATGCAGTCTGCTCTGCCGCCTCCCCATGCAAGTGCTGCGTTGTCATGGGTGGGGAGAAAGCCCAGGAAGGTTGTCAGCAACTGTGGGGAACGCCAGCACTCCAGCCGAGCTCCCTCCTTCCCTCTTGAACTGCTGCAAACACGACCCAAGTCAAAAGAAGAGTCTCTATTTGCACATATGGGAACTATTATGGAATCCCCAGGAAGAAAAGCGAAGGAACTGGGGGTAAATGATAGGTGGGGGGTGGAAGAAAAACATCCTGCACAGTTACAACAGCGTTTCAAGTGAAAAGATTGGAAAGAAGAAACTATGGTTTGGAAAGACAGGGGCGGGAACAAGGTCGGAGGGCTGGCAAGCACAGCTTCTGCAATCCTTAACTTTTTGGGGTGGCCCTGCCACCAAGTAAGATTCCATTTGCAGGGGAAAGGAAGGTTTCTTCTGCAGAGTCAGTTATCTGAAGAACAGTTATTAGGTGCTAAGAGGAAGTGGCTAGGGCAGAGATACATGACCTAGCAACAGCTTTGGAACTACAGCTAGGGCATCCCCGCCCCCATTTCATAGTCCCATTTGCAGGCTACTTAAAGGCAGGGAGTTTGCAGTAGGTGCAGTAAAACTGAACAATACATGAGACGGGTCCTTAAAAACTCTCCTCCTCTTGGGGCTTCCAGTTCTCTCCCCCTCCCAGCCATCCAAATATCCTGGAACTATGCTAGACCAGGGTGGGGGATTGCAACTGACATTTGGTGGTGGTCTTTGCTAAAGAAACATTGGAAGGAAAAAAAAGAGAATAGCAAATGCCACCACTATGGCAACCCACCAGGAAGCCCAAGCAAACTTTTCACCCAGTTCTGCCACCCCCATGAAACCATCTCTGGGTTTGGCCCTCCCCCTCCCCCTCCCCAAACCCAGTTGAATTTTGAGCCTAAAAATTCTACCTTTGGGCTCAAGCCCAATTAGGAACTGTGGAAGAAAAAAAAGAAATAAGGGCAGTGTCTGGTCCCAGCAGGCTGCAACCGAGATTCTCACCCCAGGGTTGAATCAAAAACCACCCCTGGGAACAGTGGCCATATGGCATCCTGCCACAGACATCAACACTAAGAGGTATACAAATATATATCTATATATCTACACATGCGTGCATAGCTGAAGAGGCCACCAGAGTAAGGCTCTAAGTTAAGGCGATGGACAGCGGCTCTCCGTATTAGTATTATAGGATAAAACTGGATGAGGTCCTCTTGAGAACGTGCAACCCATTTTGAGGGTGGAAGGCAGCTCCCTCCCAGACACTGGCCCCGTGGGGATTAAGACATACAGGAAAAGTCAAGTTACAAACACAGACCAAGAGCCAAGTGCCCCACACAGCAGGCCCAAAGAACCAATCACACCTACCGACAGAGGAACAGGAAAATGCCCACGTTGAATCAAGGTGGGGTGCGTAGGAGAGGATCAAAATTTAGCAGGAAGTATTTTTTTTTTTGTCTGTGTTAAACAGTAGTGCAAATATACTGCGGGAGCTCAGAGACTCTCATTGTACTGCTGCTGCTCCAACACCATTCATTTCTAGAGAGGGTGGTATGGGTATATATGTTTCAAGCACACACCCCCCCACCCAAAAAGCAAAGTAAAGCAAAAGTCATGCACTGACACGAGCTCAGTAGGTTGCATCCCAAGGTGGCTCAATCACACCCAGAATGTAATGCAACAGCCTCTCTCTCTCGTCTCTGCATGGCCAAAGACACCCTGAATGTTGGCTGTCCACATTTCCATTGAAGATTTCCATTAAAGCGCCCATTAAATCACATTGCAGAGCACAGCAAACTTACAGAAATACATGAAGGAAGCATTCAGGTATTGAAAGATAGAAAGACAGGATTCCCTCTTACTGCCGGTAGATCCCTCTCTATGCCTGCTGAAAGATGTATGATGCTCCCAGTACTGTGTGGCTATTTCTGAGCACACGAGCTACACCGCTGCTCTCTAGTACACGGCACAGCCAAGGGGAGGCAGGGAGGGAGGGAGGAGGGCCTTCCATTTCAAGGGGGATGATGACTGACTCGGAGCCAAGGAGCAGCGAGCGCTCACTGGCCCGAGTCGCTGAAGTAGGCATTGAGCTCCAGGAGCAGCCCCTTGACGTAAACACGCACAGTGTAGAAGAGGGTGAGGAAGTCCTGAGTGCTGAAGATTGTGTCAGCAAGGGCAAAGGGGAGCGTCGAAGGGATGAAACCGCGGCCGTACTCCACCATCCATGTGCCGGCGCTCCACTGCACTGATGTGGCCTCTCCGGACCGGTGGACGATGGTATCTCCTGCAAAGACAGGCAACAACACTTAAAGAGTCTCTCTCTTCCCCCCCCCCCCAAATAATTTTTATTGGTTTTTACAATTTTATAAGCACATAACATAACTGCGGAGGCGTTCAGGGGCGGCCTATGGAAAATTAACATATTGTGTTAAATATAGAATTAATGAAGATATATTTTATTATTAGTTTACTAATTGAAGGCTATTTTTAACGCTGTATTTATGCTCTGAATTTGTGGCTTCAAGAAGTTTATAAAGTGATTGTTTTATTCTTTTTAATAATAACTCTGTCCTTAAGCATTGGAATAACTCTGTTCTTAAGTATTTGGAAAAGATTGTTTTATTTTTAATAACCCTGTCCTTAAGTATTTGAATTTGCTATGCCAATAAAGGTTATGGAATGGAATGAATAACGGTTAAATTTTCATACTTCCCCCCTCTCACTGTGGGAAGCCAGGATCCATCCCTCCCTCTCACAGGGGTATACATATTCATTGTACATTTAACCTTGCTGATATTTTTCAATAACATTGCTTGGGCCTGGCCCAATTTTGTAGGCCAGGCATTTCTAATTTTCTCAATTTCATATTTCAATTGACTTCCTCAAGTCCCCCACTGTTGAATTCATAAATAAATCCTCTTTAACAGATTCATACATCTACTTTTAAAACATCGTCAAGTACATAGGTATATTTACTTATTAATCCTAAATTCACACCTAAGCATACAGGTACTTCTGCTCTTTCCCTATGTTCTTCCCATCTGTCCACTCTAGATTTAACTTATTTCAAAGATCCAATTTTTACTTTTATTCCCCCCTTCCTCCCTTTGGTCTCAGAGTATTTAGCCATATTATCTTTCTCTTACTAATCATTTAAAGTTAATAATCCTTATTAATCACTCATGCCGGAAACCATATCTAACAACACTTAAAGAGTCTCGTCCTGCTCCTCCCCCCACAGAAGCATCACCTTACAAGGAACACGCAACTCACCTGGGTAGTAGATCTCGCTTTTGGTTGTTCCTTCTTTCCACTGCCGGAAGGTCCCCGAGATGATGGTATCGTGGATATCGGCCCAGTATCGACCTGCAAGGGAACAAACAGCATCCAGTAGCAGTTAAGGACTAAGAGGCAACGCAACTCAGCAGACGAGATTTGACTGCTCTTACTGTAACTGCTTGTTTGGAGGGAGATGGAGAAAGCAATGCCAAAACCTCATCCTCCGCCAGCTGTAGAGGTCTTATCCTTTGGTGAGGAAGTGGGGGACGGAGAGACCGGCGGCAGGGTGGGTTACACCAAAGGAAGGAGTGTGGAAAGGTGGCTCCTGCCTTCAAGAATTGAATAGCCAATCAGGTCTTGAGGGAGCGGAAGACCAAGTGGTGTCAGTGGGGCAGAGTGCCTATTACCAGCTCTGGTTGATTTGACAGCTAGTAACCTCCTGTCGGACACGACTGGACCTAATGGTCAGGGGTCCCTTTACCTAACCTCCTGTTTAAGGGGACGCGGGTGGCGCTGTGGGTTAAACCACAGAGCCTCGGGCTTGCCGATCAGAAGGTCAGAGGTTCGAATCCCCACGACGGGGTGAGCTCCCGTTGCTCGGTCCCTGCTCCTGCCAACCTAGCAGTTCGAAAGCACGACAAAGTGCAAGTAGATAAATAGGTACCGCTCTGGCGGGAAGGTAAACAGCGTTTCCGTGCGCTGCTCTGGTTTGCCAGAAGTCATGCTGGCCACATGACCTGGAAGCTGTACACCGGCTCCCTCGGAGAAGAATGCAAGATGAGCGCCGCAACCCCAGAGATGGTCACGACTGGACCTAATGGGCAGGGGTCCCTTTACCTTTTTAACCTCCTGTTTCAATTAATGTAAACCTCTCTACACTCTTGAAGGTGTTTCAAAAGCTGCAGTTAGTGCAAAATGTGGCAGCCAGTTTAAGCAGGTAGGCCAGCTGCAAACATATCACTCCCAATTCTACAGGATGTGCACTGAGACACAGCAGCCTGCCGACATCCACCCTTTATGGCTAATGCTCAAATATGCACTAACTCGGGAGCAAGCTCTACCATCTGTAAGAGGATCTACTTCTGACTAAAAATGCATATGGTTGCAGAACATGCGCATGAAGTAATGTTCCTTGTGCCCAAATCCAAATGCACATCATAATCTGCACCAACGCCACCAATGAAATTGTAGGTCAAACTTAAAACCTCCTCTAAACTTAGGAGCCAATTCTATTCTCCTGATGCTCGAAGAGAGAAACCTTTTTCCTCTGACCCTCTATATCAGCACCCTGTGTGGTTCAATCTAGCTTACCTGAGTGTCCCCCAGCGTCGACGGCTGTGCCAAAGAGCAGAACGTACTCAGAGAAGGAAGCATGGAGCAGGCACATGGAACCCATCCAGCCACCGGCATTGACAAACACCCACTGCAAGTCCTCATCTGGCAGGATGTGTCCTGGATGCTTCTTGCGCAATTCCACAATGATCTTGGAAAAAGCCAACTCGTGGTCCAGGCCTGTAGAAAGGGGGGGGGGGGGGAGGCCACACTGAGTCCTGGTGAGGACAGCCTCCCTTTCTTGTGAAAGTGGAAATGAACCTTCTACCCCTTGTTGGGTAGAACAGATCAGATCACTCCCTCTTATAATAAGCCGGGAGTCCATCCACACCATCAGCATTTGTCTACATGGTCTGAGCGTGTAAGAGATCAGTAGCAAGTCTTAAAAACTAATTATTTAGTCCCAAAACTGTCTTGCTTGGCAAGACCTGTCTCTCTAAACACCATCCCTGACAGTGGCCAAGCAAAGGCCAGCAAGCTGGGCTTAAGACAGCTGCTCCCTGTTGATTTTTCCATTAACATCAAGCAGGCTGGGATGTTTTGCGTGTTCTGGGGCAGCCAGGAGTCTGGCCGACGGCGAGGGGACTTCAGCCTCTCAAAGGGAAGAACAGAGATGGAAGGTAAGGTGCTGCCTGAGGTAGACTGGAAAAAGCCAAGCAAAAGCCTCCTCCTCCCTAGATCTGAAAACATTTATGCATTTAAATTCATCCAAAACCTTTCATGCCACACCTTTCCTTTTAAAAAAGAAATGAGTTGAAGTTAAAACAAACGACACTTCTCCCTCAAAAGCCCACCGGGAGTCAAAGAAATGTACCGTTGGAAGGGCACCTCAAAGACTCACCGTCTGCAATGCAGGAGCCACAACTAACGCACCCCTGGCAGGCGGCAGCCCAACCTCTGGGTTGAAGCAGGGCTAGACATCTGCGTTTAGAAAGTCAGTCCAAAGTTTGACCTATGGCTGTTTTAAGTTTTCGAAAGCCTCAAACCATCACCAATGTTTTTTTTCCTTATTGGTAATTTTATTGGTTAGGGTTTTTTTTAAAGATAAATTGCAGTTGTGTGCTGTGTATGTATATATGTGTGTGTGTGTGTGTGTGTGTGTGTGTATATATATATATATATATATATATATATATACACACACATATAGATACACACACACACACACACACAATAATAATAATAATAATAATAATAATAATAATAAATTTTTATTTATACCCCGCCCTTCCCAGCCAAGACCGGGCTCAGAGCGGCTAACAGTCATAAAAACCACAACAAAACACACAAAACAATCAATTTAAAATGCAAGTTAAAATACAACTTAAAATTTAAAATGCAGCCTCATTTTTAAGTAGCCCACCAATAAAACCATAAAGGAATGGTTCACAGCATAGTCATATTTACACCCTGCCTTTTCACCCGACAGGGACTCATGGTGCCTTCCGAATTAAAAGCAAGAGAAGCTGAAAGACCCCTATTATTATTATTATTATTATTATTATTATTTCTGCTTCCTACATTTCTCTACCGCCCTTCACCTGGCGGCTCACAGCATAAGAACACAAAACACACCCGCCTCCCTTTCTCCCTCCCTTCTCCCCTCAGGTAGACTGCCCCTGCCCGGGGAGGCTCCCCCTTCCCCTGTGACGCGCCTGCGTGGTGCTTGGCGAGGCGCGCGATCTCCTCGGGGTCGAACTCGAAGCGGCGGGACGAGGCCGAGAGGGAGACCCAGCAGCGCAGCGCCCCGACCAGCAGCGCCGCCGCCGCCGTCACGGTCACCGCCACCCGCGCGAAGCGGCCTGCCCAGCTGGGCGCCGGCAGCCACCGCATCGCGACGACGCAGGACGGGAACCGGGAGGAGGAGGAGAAGCAGGAGACCGCTGCTCGGGGCCACCGCGCCTGCGCCGCCGGTAGCCGGACAACCCCGGGGAGAGCCAATGGCAAGCCTCGCCGCCTCAGAACGGCCGGCCAATCGCGCCCCGCGCTGCGCCCGCCGGCCAATAGCGGAGGAAGACGCTCGAGCGTCGCTGCCAATGGCGATCCGGGGCGACGCTCTTCGAAGACCGTTTCGCGCGCGCGTCTCCTCGCTCCTCCCTCGCCAACTCAGTCCCACCCCGGGCACCAACCACGTGACGCGGCTCAGCCAACCGCGTGCGTCCTGCGCCTCGGGCTGACCCGCGCGCCCTTCAGGGCACGTTCACGTGACGGTGCGCTGATGGTCACGTGATGGACTGGCGGGGCCGGCTTGAAGGAGAGAAGGAAGCGGCGGAGGATGACGGAGCGAGCGGCTGCCGGAGAGAAGTTCCAGCCAAGCGGTACCTCCTGCAGGGAAAGCGCGGTGGAGTGGGGGGGGGCTTGGGAGTTGAGAGGCCTTTCTTAGCCCCTCCCCATTCCTTGCTGTCACGGGGTGGGAGGGCGCTGTTGCCAAGGAGACGAGGGTTGATATGCAGAAGGGCGGGGCTTGCCTTGGAAGGGAGGGGCTTGTTGCTAGGTGTGGGTGGAGCTTGCCTTAAATGGGAGGGGCCTGCTGCTAGGTGTGGTGGGTGGGGCTTGCGTTGGAGGGGAGGGGCTTCTATATAATAATAATAATAATTTATTATTTATACCCCGCCCATCTGGCTGGGTCTCCCCAGCCACTCTGGGCGGCTTCCAAAAGAACATTAAAATACAGTAATCTATTAAACATTAAAAGCCTCCCTAAACAGGGCTGCCTTCAGATGTCTTCTAAAGGTCTGGTAGTTGTTGTTCTCTTTGACATCTGAAGGGAGGGCGTTCCACAGGGCGGGCGCCACTACCGAGAAGGCCCTCTGCCTGGTTCCCTGTAACTTGGCTTCTCATAGTGAGGGAACCGCCAGAAGGCCCTCGGCGCTGGACCTCAATGTCCGGGCTGACCGATGGGGGTGGAGACGCTCCTTTAGGTATACTGGACCGAAGCCATTTAGGGCTTTAAAGGTCAGCACCAACACTTTGAATTGTGCTCGGAAACGTACTGGGAGCCAATGTAGGTCTTTCAAGACCGGTGTTATATGGTCTCGGCGGCCGCTCCCAGTCACCAGTCTAGCTGCCGCATTCTGGATTAGTTGTAGTTTCCGGGTCACCTTCAAAGGTAGCCCCACATAGAGCGCATTGCAGTAATCCAAGCGAGAGATAACTAGAGCATGCACCACTCTGGCGAGACAGTCTGCGGGCAGGTAGGGTCTCAGCCTGCGTACCAGATGGAGCTGGTAGACTGCTGCCCTGGATACAGAATTAACCTGTGCCTCCATGGACAGCTGTGAGTCCAGAATGACTCCCAGGCTGCGCACCTGGTCCTTCAGGGGCACAGTTACCCCATTCAGGACCAGGGAGTCCTCCACACCTGCCCGCCCCCTGTCCCCCAAAAACAGTACTTCTGTCTTGTCAGGATTCAGTCTCAATCTGTTAGCCGCCATCCATCCTCCAACCGCCTCCAGACACTCACACAGGACCTTCACCGCCTTCACTGGTTCTGATTTGAAAGAGAGGTAGAGCTGGGTATCATCCGCATACTGATGAACACCCAGCCCAAACCCCCTGATGATCTCTCCCAGCGGCTGCATATAGATGTTAAAAAGCATGGGGGAGAGGACAGAGCCCTGAGGTACCCCACAAGTGAGAGCCCAGGGGTCTGAACACTCATCCCCCACCACCACTTTCTGAACACGGCCCAGGAGGAAGGAGCGGAACCACTGTATAACAGTGCCCCCAGCTCCCAACCCCTCTAGGCGGTCCAGAAGGATGTTATGGTCGATGGTGTCAAAAGCCGCTGAGAGATCCAGCAGAACTAGGAAACAGCTCTCACCTTTGTCCCTAGCCCGCCGGAGATCATCGACCAGTGCGACCAAGGCAGATTCAGTCCCATGATGAGGTCTGAACCCCGATTGGAAGGGATCCAAATGGTCCGCTTCTTCCAGGCGTGCCTGGAGTTGTTCAGCAACCACCCGCTCAATCACCTTGCCCAAGAATGGAAGATTTGAGACTGGGCGATAGTTGGCCATATTGGCCACATCCAAAGATGGTTTTTTAAGAAGCGGTTTAATAACCGCCTCTTTTAGTGGGTCTGGGAAGGCTCCCTCACAGAGAGAGGCATTCACCACCCCGCGGAGCCCATCGCCCAGCCCTTCCCGGCTAGCTTTTATTAGCCAGGATGGGCAAGGATCAAGAAGACAGGTGGTCGGTTTCACTCGTCCAAGCAGCCTGTCCACATCCTCGGAGGTAACAGATTGGAATTGATCCCATAAAACATGACTAGACAGGGCTCTAGCACTCTCCCGCCCCGGCTCTGCTCCCACGGTGGAGTCTACCTCCTTCCGAATCTGAGCGACTTTATCTGCAAAAAACATTGCAAAAGCATTGCAGGAGATCTTGGGGTCCCTATCAGACCCAGATGACGGAGGTGGTTCTGCTAGATTGCGAACCACCTGGAAGAGTCTCCTGCTGCTGTTTTCTGCAGATGCAATAGAAACAGCAAAGAAAGTTCTCTTTGCCGTTGCCATTGCCACTTGGTAGGCTTGAAGTTGAGCTCTAGCCCGTGTCCGGTCTGATTCAGAATGAGTTTTCCGCCACCGGCGCTCTAGCCGTCTCAGCGACTGTTTCATCACCCTCAGCTCCGGAGAAAACCACGGGGCTGTCCGGGCTCCATGCAATCGGAGAGGGCGCTTCGGAGCCAGACAGTCAATAGCCCTGGTTAACTCCACATTCCAGCGGGCCACCAGGGAATCAGCTGAAAGGCCATCAACATGGGATAAAACATCCCCTACCACTCTCTGGAAACCATTTGGATCCATTAAGTGGCGGGGGCGGACCATCCGAATCGGTCCCACCTCCCGGCAGAGGGGAAGGGTCGCGGAGAAGTCTAGTTGCACCAGGAAGTGATCTGACCATGGCACTTCTTTTGTATCGCTTTTACTTAGTGTCAGATCACCAACATCCATAGAGGTAAACACTAGGTCTAAGGCATGTCCGCGGCTATGAGTTGGGCCAGACTTATTCAGGGACAGCCCCATGGAGGCCATGCTTTCCACGAAGTCCCGAGCGGCCCCTTGTAAGGTCGTGTCGGCGTGGATATTAAAATCTCCTAAGACAACCAGGCTAGGTGTCTCCAGGAGCACATCCGCCACGACCTGAAGCAGCTCGGGCAGGGAATCCTTGGTGCAGCGGGGAGGTCGGTACACCAAAAGGAATCCTGTACTGCCCCTATTGCCCAACTTCCAGAACATGCACTCAGAAAACTTGGTCTTTCCAATAGGACGCCTGGTGCAAACTAATGACTTCCTAAAAATCACTGCAACCCCCCCTCCCCGCCCAGATGGCCTGGGTTGCTGTGCGTAAGAGAAACCTGGTGGACAAGCAGCGGCAAGGACTGGCCCATCTGCCTCATCCAACCAAGTCTCTGTCACACATGCCAGGTCAAGTCCCCCATCCACAATCAGGTCGTGGATGGCAGTGGTTTTGTTCATCATTGACCTGGCATTACACAGCAACACTTTCAGGTCATGTGGGTATCCCTTGTTGATTCCAGTACCCGTCCAGTCAGGGCCAGACCCGGAGGCAGGGATAGTCCTCAAACAACGACTAAGCCTGCCTCCTCGGTAATGACATGGTCTGGTCCTAGCGTGACTCCTCCTCCTGCCCGTGATCACTGAGATCGGGTGTCCCAGTGCATCCCCCCCTGTAGAACTTGTCCCAGCCATTTTATCGGCTGGGACCCACTCCCGGGCAGCCCTGATCCCACCCCTTAAGAACAAACACCTATATAAAAAGCAACAGAAAAAACAAAGCAAAAAAAAAAACCCACAAAAAACAATTAAACAATATAAACCAAAAACAATAAAGATTACAAATATACCAAAATTAAACAAATTCCCAAACCAACTAAGAATCCAATCCACCCACCCTACCAGAAAGAATTAAAAACAAAACAAAACAAAAAACCATTTAAAAACATTCTAAAAATAACTCGGTGCTGTTATAAGTTCTGCTGGGCAACAGTAGCAGCCGTCCTTCTGTCATGAAGTGGAAGGGTCTGTGGTCTGGGAGACAGGCAGGGCTGAAGGGGAAGAGGGTCCTAGGAGTCATGGTGGTGCCCGAGCCGCCTGTCCCCCGCCTTGTGTTCCTGCGTCTCTAACTCTGCTCCTTCCCTCCCCAGAGCACCAGCACCTGCGCTACAACCCCTTGCGTGATGACTGGGTGCTGGTCTCTGCCCACCGCATGCGGCGCCCGTGGCAGGGGCAGGTGGAGAAGCCGCCCCAGGAGGACATCCCGCGCTGTGATCCGGGCAACCCTTTGTGCCCCGGAGCCAAGAGAGCCAATGGGCAGGTACTGCGTTGCCAGGGGTAGGGAGGGCTGCATGGTCCGCCCTCAGTCCTCAATGGAGGCCATAAATCAGTTCATAAACATCAATTGTGTCTGTTTATTATCTTTACAGCCCACCTTTTCTCCAAACACTTAAAGGGGAATGCCTGTCTCTGTTCCTCCCCAGTTTTAACCTCATAGTAACTCTTTGAATTAGGCTAGGCTGAGAGACAGGGACTGGCCTGAATTCACCCACCTAAGCTCATGGATATGAGGGGGTTTTAACCTTGGTTTCCCAGGTCCTAGTCCAACACTCTAACCACTACACCACACTGGCTAATCGACCCCCTGTATGTTGTGAAGTGGAAAGAGCCTGTTATCTTGTGCCTTCAATTTTTAAAAAAAGAAATACTCTCCAGCAGTGTCAAAAGGCAACATGAGGCTTTACACAGAAACATCAGGCAATAGTGGGGTGGGTTTAAATTTTTTCCTGTCCAGCACAGCTCTCCGAAATCATTCTGCTCTCCACCATCACCCCTTGAGAACCATTTTCAAACAAGTTCCTCTGGAAAATAGCACATCCTGTCCAACTTGAAATATTGGAATCCCAGTAAAGCAGAATTTTGGTTCTCATTGGATTTTATGGTTGCAGGTATGACTGACTCTCTCTTCTCTATCCTCTCAATTGTTGGGGAATTTCCCCCCTGGTCCTAAAGACTGAAATCTTGGAAATTTTTGGTAGAGGGTTGAAACTAAAGTTGTGGCCCTACATTCTTGCAGCTCAGCAGTCTGACTGCCATTTGTGTTTTGCTGTGTTTGTCCTCACGCAGGTGAATCCCCACTACGAGAGCACATTTGTCTTTGACAACGACTTCCCTGCGCTGCAGCCAGATTCCCCGGAGCCTGGTAAGAATTCACCTAGTTTTTCTTATTAGCACTTAACCGTTTACCAAGGAAGATGAGGCTCAATGAGAACCCATTTAATGATTCCTCCTCCACAGGGAATGAGCCAGGATCCTTGGTTAATATAGTGAATAGCTTCCGATGAGGGTTTCTGTGTGTTCTTGTTTTTGGCAGGGCTACCTGTTCAGCAGTAAGGATTCCAGCAGTTAAAAGCAGAAGGGCCTTGTCAGGAAAAAAAGAGACACGTGTCAGTTCTGCTGCAGATTGCAGCATTTTTTCAAAGTTGAGGGTCTGTGGCTTAGCTGGGAAATGTTAGCTGCCCATGGATGTCCCAAGGGATTGTGGATGGAGGGAAAGGAGCTCAGCTCTGAAGTCGCAGCTCGGTTGGGTTTGTTTCAAAGGCTCATCCTGATGTGACAGAAGTTGCTAAAGCAGTGTTCCCCAACCTTGGGCCTCCAGCTGTTTTTGGAGTACAACTCCCATCATCCCTCGCTAGCAAGACCGGTGGTCAGGGATGATGGGAATTGTAGTCCGAAAACAGCTGGAGGCCCAAGGTTGGGGAACACTGTGCTAAAGTACTCTGAGGAGGACTCCTGTCTTTTCTGTCAGGCAGATAAGAACCTTGCTGGATGATATTCTGTTGGAAGCCGCCCAGAGTGGCTGGGGAAACCCAGCCAGATGGGCGGGGTATAAATAATAAATTATTATTATGAATTATTATCCAGTCCAGCATTCCATTCCAGGGTTCAGTCAGGTGCTCTTGGGGAGCGCCCCAACTGGCTTACTGCTTCTGTGCAAAACAGGCAAGGGCCTGGGACCATCTCATGCTAGATGCTCCTGCACTGTGGGGAGCCATGGCTGAAGTCCGCAGAATAATGGGATCTTCTTTGTCCTGTTTGCTTCCCTTAAAGATACCCCTCCATCCCTGGAGATCCACTGTCAATTCCTGAGCTGTCAGCAGCTATCCATGCAGTATGACATCTCTGTGTAGTCCAGGATTAGGCACAGTTTCCCTTTGTTGATTTACAATATGCTGAGGGGATGCTGCTCCACCATGAAACCTCTCACTTGCCCTTCACAGTGTACGCCATATACATTGGGCCTGAAAGTCCCTCCTGAGTTGGGGGCGGCGGAGTTCGCTGCAGGAGATGGCGGGCGGGATTGCAGTCGGAACAGTAGCACTGATGACAAGTCCCTGGCTGGGCTAGAATATGAATTTGTGGGGTCTGACATCGCAGCTGTGCAACCTCCTGGTGCGCTGGCTTCCTTCTGCCTTTCCTGGATTGCACCCATTGCCCGCCTACCTGCGTTTCTCACTGGATTTCCTCTCCTTCCCCAGATGCTGGCGACCACCCCTTGTTCCGTGCAGCGTCCGCTCGAGGCGTGTGGTAAATCTGGCACCTTGTGTTCCCCAGCCCTGCCCACCTGCTGAGCCAAATGGCTGGCTCAGGGTTGCCTTGTATTGCTTCTTTTTGCACTTTCCCCATCTTGGCCCAGTCCTTCTCTCTGCCTTTCCCAGAAACTGAGAACAGTTTTTTGCAGAGTTAGAATTCCTAGGCTTGCCTTGCCTCCATCTTACCATGATTTGCACAACCTTCTGGCTTTCCACTTCCATATGCATGACTTCAACCAAGTTAGCTGCTTTGATTTCTAGTCCCACGGATCTCAAGGCCACCTCTGCTGTTTTACTCTTTTTGTAAACTGCTTTGTGTGTGTGTGTTTGTTTTTTAAATACATAATTAAGCGGCGTACTTTCTATGAATTAAAATGTGAAGTTGTTTGCTCTGCAGCCACTTAAGAGTGGCATACCTCATTCAGACCTGTCCTTTACTTGGGATACAGACTAGTTTGGATTATGTTTGTTACTCATGGGCAGGATTCGGGGTAGATTCAATCACCTGGGTCCTTCCAGCCAATTGATTCTGGGATCTCTGCTCCTTCTCCTTATTGCAAAGGAATTTCAGAAATAGACTGGAAAGAGAAGTTGCTGAATTGCAACTCATTACTGAGCTTAAAACCATGGAGAGACCTGGTCTGAACAAAGACATTGGATTCTTATCTCATTATACATGACAAAGCTTTTTTAACCTTCTCACCCCTTGCTTTTTCCTGTAAGACTAATTGCAGCCGTTAACAGTCGTCAACAGGTTTACCACAGCTATCAGCCTATCACCCATTCCCACCACCCCTCTGAGTAATACCCCTCCCACCCTCTCACTATATATAAGGGTCTGGTGACTTCTGTTTCAGTGTATCTGAAGAAGTGTGCATGCACACGAAAGCTCAGACCAAGAACAAACTTAGTTGGTCTCTAAGGTGCTACTGGAAGGAATTTTGTTTTGACTATGACAGACCAACACGGCTATCTACCTGTAACTGCTCCTTCTCCTGTTTCCTTTCCTCCCAGCAAAGTGATGTGCTTCCACCCCTGGTCTGACATGACTCTGCCCCTCATGTCACTTGCCGAGATCCGCAGCGTGATTGACAAGTGGTCGGAGATTGCTGTGGAGCTGGGTGCCTCTTACTCCTGGGTGCAGGTCAGTCGCTGAAAGGACCTACCTTGGCCAACCACCACAACCCCTCCTGCCCCAAGGCTTCATTTTTACTAACCCTCACATTAATGTCCAAGAGTAGAAGGAACAACTATTAAAGAGGTTTTCTTGTGCTTCTCTCTCCCCGCACCCCCAAACTCTGTAACTTGTAGCTTGCTTGTTCTGAGTTACTTCTTCACGCAGAGCATAGTTAAACTACGGAACTTGCTGCCACAGAAAGCCATGAAGACTCCTAGCCGCAATGGCTGTGCTCTGCCTCCACGGTTGGCGGCAGCAATGCTTCTGAAGATAAGATTTCTTTATTGTCATTGTACAAGTACAAGTACAACGTTGTACAAGTGCAACGAAATTGAATGCCATCCCATAAAAACAAAACAAAAAACAGCACAAAAAACCCACACATTTTCAGCCACACATGCACATACATACACACCCATCACAACTCTCCAAGGTCATATTATCTAGTTACAGCATTTATGATGGTTATAGCTCTTGGGTAGAAACTATTCTTCAATCTATTTGTTCTTGATCTAATTGTTCTATATCTCTTGCCCAAAGGCAGTGGCGCAAAAAGGCTACCGTATTTTTCGCTCTATAAGGCGCACCTGACCATAGGACGCACCTAGTTTTTAGAGGGGAAAAACCCCAATTTTTTGAGGATCAGCTCAAATTTATGCAGCTTCTTTTGCAAAGGAGAAAAGCCCCATTTTTTGAGGATCAGCTCAAAGTTGTTGAGCTTACTTTGCAAAGGGAAAAAACCCTGTTTTATGGGGTTTAACTCACAGTTCTGCAGCTTCAGGAAGCCATTTCTACAGTTTCCAGACAGATAATCTAATCAGCCAGTCACATGTCGCTGGGGAAACAGCCTCCCTCTGCAAGGGGGCGGGGCTGGAATCTCTCTCCCTTATCTCTCTCCCCGATCGTTTGCTGAGCAGCTGCTCAGCGGGCTTCCTTTCAACACCCCCTTCTCTTTTTTCTTTTCTTTTTTTAAAAAAGCACGATCTGCTTTTGCCCCTGGGCAGTTCAGCTCCAGGGACCACATATTCGCTCCATAAGACGCACAGACATTTCCCCTTACTTTTTAGGAGGAAAAAAGTGCATCTTATGGAGCGAAAAATACTGTATATCCCGGATGAGATGGATACTGTAAAATATTGTTTACTTTTTTAAGGCAACGGGAACTGTATAGTTCTTCCAAAGATAGCAGTTACTATATGAGTAGCAGTTACTGGAAACCACAGGAGAGGGGAGAGGACTCCTGTCCTCGGATCCTGCTCTGCGGGTCTCCCATAATGGCAGCTGCTTAGCCAATGTGAGAACAGGATGCTGGACTAGGTGGGCCATGGGCCTGATCCAAGCAGGCTCTTGAGTTCTTACATTATCGCCTGCTCCATCCCTTCTCAGGCTGCCTGTTCTTCCTGGAGAGAAGCAATAGTTTCCCTTTTAGAAGGCAACAATGCCGATCGATCCGGGGCAGGGATGGGGAACCCTTGGCCTCTCTAACTGGCTCTTGGGGTTCTCCCAAGGCCAGACACTCTCCTGAGCTGATCTGCCTTGGCATCCTTGTTGTTTTTGCCTGGCTGCAATGCATCTTTCAACTCTGTTCCTGCTTCTTGTTTGCCTGGGTGTAGGCTAGAGAGGGACTTGTGGGTGTGTAGAAATTGGCTTACTGTACAAAAAGCACAACTTCACTATGAATCCAGAATAGGGAACCACTTTCCCTGCCTTGGAACTTTGACCACTGGTCAGTGCAAAGGGGGTTTGAGAGGTACCAGTCATGAACTTGCATAAGATCGCTCCTTTTCCTCCTTGCAGATCTTTGAGAACAAAGGAGCCATGATGGGCTGTTCCAACCCTCACCCTCACTGCCAGGTAAGGAGCCTTTCTAGGAAGCTGCCTTCTACTGGTCCAGTTAGCTCAGTGTTGCCTCCACTGACTGGTAGTGGCTCTTCAGAGGGTGGGAACCAAACCAGTGAGCTCAAATGGCACGGAAGGCGATTCCGACTAAATGTCAGGAAGAACATGCTGACAGTAAGAGCTGTTGGACAGTGGAACGGACTCCCTTGGAAGGTGGCGGACTCTCCTTCCTTGGAGGTTTTCAAGCAGAGGTTGGATGGCCAAAAGTCAGGGATTCTTTAGTTGAGATTCCTGCACTGCAGGGTTGGGTTGGAGTAGATGACCCTTGGGGTTCCCTTCCAATTCTATAATTCTATGATTCGACATGTGGAATGTCCTCCTTGTTGTTGCTCTTCAGGGGACGCGGGTGGCACTGTGGTCCAAACCACCGAGCCTCTTGGGCTTCCCAATCAGAAGGCCGGCGGTTCGGATCCCTGCGACAGGGTGAGCTCCCATTGCTCTGTCCCAGCTCCTGCCAACCTAGCAGTTCGAAAGCGTGCCAATGCAAGTAAATAAATAGGTACCACTGTGGCGGGAAGGTAAACGGCATTTCCGTGTGCTCTGGCTTCAGTCACGGTGTCCCATTGCGCCAGAAGTGGTTTAGTCCTGCTGGCCACATGACCCGGAAAGCTGTCTGTGGACAAACGCCGGCTCCCTCGACCTGAAAGCGAGATGAGCGCCATAACCCCATAGTTGCCCTTGACTGGACTTAACTGTCCAGGGGTCCTTTACCTTTTACCTTTATCTTAAAAGGTAAAGGGACCCCTGACCATTTGGGTCAGTCGTGGCCGACTGGGGTTGCGGCGCTCATCTCGCTTTACTGGCCGAGGGAGCCGGCGTACAGCTTCCGGGTCATGTGGCCAGCATGACTAAGCCGCTTCTGGTGAACCAGAGTAGCACATGGAAACACCGTTTACCTTCCTGCCAGAGCTGTACCTACTTAACTACTTGCACTTTGACGTGCTTTCGAACTGCTAGGTGGGCAGGAGCAGGGACCGAGCAATGGGAACTCACCCCGTCGCGGGGATTCGAACCGCCGACCTTCTGATCGGCAAGCCCTAGGCTCAGTGGTTTAACCCACAGCGCCACCCGCCACCCCTTTATCTTTATCTTACTTGCTCTTAAAATGTTGGCCACATGGTGGCAATGTAAGCCTGCAAGTAGCCTACTATAAACCATGCGTGTGCGTTGAGGCACTGTGTTTTCCAGGGAAAGTTGCATTGGAAGCTGCCTTCCCCTGAGTCAGATCCACACTGACTAGCAAGTGACTCCAGGGTTCCAGGCAGGGGACATTCCCAGCCCTGCCTGGAGATGCTGGTAGGGATCGAACCTGGAACCTTGTGCATTGAAAGCAGATGTTCTGCCACTATGCCTCAGTTGGTTAGACTTGAGTGTGGAGGCTTTTGAATTGACCGGCTGCACTGATGCACCTCCTCTCGCCCCCTCCCTAGGTCTGGGCCAGCAATTTCCTGCCCAACGAAGCCTCCCTGGAGGACCGGACGCAGCAGAAGCACCTTTGCGAGCGTGGCATCCCCATGCTGCTCGAATACGCCCAGCTGGAGGCCGAGAGGAAGGTCGGGGACCCCTGGCGTGCGGGGAGGGTGGCAGTGGCGCCAGTGGCGCTTGGACCTGTGGCTGAGCCCCTCTTTGTGATCCCTGGCAGGAGCGGATTGTGGTGGAGAACTCTGACTGGGTGGTGGTGGTGCCCTACTGGGCGGTGTGGCCTTTCCAAACCCTCCTGCTTCCTCGACGACGACACGTCCGTCGCCTTCAGGACCTCCAGGACGGGGAAAGAGACAGTGAGTGCCCCGGCGGAAGAGGGCGGCGGGGTCATGGAACCGGCGCTGCTGCCCCCCTGAAACATGGGGACAAGGGAAGCAGGGACAATCCAAGAAAGAGGAATGGAGGGGGCATTCCCAGAGGAACAGACTGCCCTTGGCATTGTAGGAGTGGAGAACGTGCGTCGCTAGGAAGAACTTAGGTGTGAGGTCTGTGTGTGCAAGGGAAGGTGGAGGCACCAATGTTGTCAAACCGGCATCTGTTCAGAGCTGCCCCGAGTCGCCCAACAGTAAGTCTGCAGGAAAAGGGTAGACCAGGAGTCAGCAACCTTTTTCAGCCGTGGGCCGGTCCACCGTCCCTCAGACCATGTGGTGGGCCGGACTATATTTTGAAAAAAAAAAATGAACGAATTCCTATGCCCCACAAATAACCCAGAGATGCATTTTAAATCCAGAGGAGGGCAACCAAAATGGTCAAAGGCTTGGAAACGATGCCTTATGAGGAACGGCTTAGGGAGCTGGGTATGTTTAGCCTGGAGAAGAGAAGGTTAAGGGGTGATATGATAGCCATGTTCAAATATATAAAAGGATGTCATATAGAGGAGGGAGAAAGGTTGTTTTCTGCTGCTCCTGAGAAGCGGACACGGAGCAATGGATTCAAACTACAAGAAAGAAGATTCCACCTAAACATTAGGAAGAACTTCCTGACAGTAAGAGCTGTTCGACAGTGGAATTTGCTGCCAAGGAGTGTGGTGGAGTCTCCTTCTTTGGAGGTCTTTAAGCAGAGGCTTGACAGCCACCTGTCAGGAATGCTTTGATGGTGTTTCCTGCTTGGCAGGGGGTTGGACTGGATGGCCCTTGTGGTCTCTTCCAACTCTATGATTCTATGTTTCTATGATTCTATGAAATAAAAGCACACATTCTACTCATGTAAAAACATCAGGCAGGCCCCACAAACAACCCAGAGATGCATTTTAAATAAAAGGACACATTCTACTCATGTAAAAACACTCTGATTCCTGGACCGTCCGCGGGCCGGATTGAGAAGGCGATTGGGCCGCATCCGGCCCACGGGCCTTAGGTTGCCTACCCCTGCGGTAGACTGTAAGTGCAATTAAATAAACAAATACGTTGTGTGGAAAGGTCACCTGCTGAAGGTCTTTGAGAGCAGGTGGGCCAGAGCACCTGGAGGGGTCTTTTAAGGTCAAGGATAGATGATTTGCTCTATGGGGGCCGCATTCAAGCCATGAAGGGCCTCTTCCTGGTCCACCGAACTTTGTGATGCTGCTTGAGAGCAGCTCCGTCACTGTTGCCCTGGGAGGAAGCTTTCCTAGGATGCACATGCCTTGCTGCGCATGTTATCGGCCTTGTGTCTCAGGTGGGCTTGCTTGATGGAGCCAGGTTGAGACTGTGGGCGGCCGCAGCAGAATCGGGGCAATTGTTCCCTGGGAAAGATGGCCAAGGTGAGAACCCTGCAGCTGGCCGGAGCTTGGGCTGTGAGCTTTATATGAAGGATCTTGTCAGGGAACTGCCTCCCCCTGCCAGTCCAGCGCTGAGTGTTTATAGACAGCAGCCGCCTGTTTTGACTACTGACTCATCTGCGAGTGAAACCAGCAGTTCCTCGGGGGAGAAACAGTTAGTGGCTGGGAGAGAAGGTGTGCCGGGGCTCCAGAGATTGAGTGAGAGGCCTGGCACCACCCAGCAGGCTCGGCCGGAGGGAGAGCCGTCAGGTCCGGCGCAGAGATTACGTAGGAGGGGGAGGAGAAGATTCCGGCTGCCGAGAATGCTTTGTTGGCGCCAAAATCGGAGGGAGGCACTTCCGGATTCTGCTAGTGAACGAAACAGACATAAGATTTAGCTCTACACTGTATATAATTGAGCACTGATTAAAACAACAAAAGACAGATGGCGTGGCTCTCTTATTGAACAACCGACGAGGGGGGAACCTGACAGATCTTAATCCACGGAAGCTTTCTGAGCAAGATTTCGCACACAAGGCAAGCGGGCTGATGTCTCCGGGTCTCCTGTGTTTCAGGCCTGGCTTCCATCATGAAGAGGCTTCTCACCAAGTATGACAACCTCTTCCAGATCTCCTTCCCTTACTCCATGGGGTGGCACGGTAAGTGTGGGGCAGAGAAATGGGCACCATTACAGGTTGTGGCAGTTACCTTCACCTATGCTGAACCCCCAGACGTTTCACGGTCCGTTGGTACCAGCACCTACCACGGTTGTTTACTCGCTGCCACCAACCAGTATGTCTGGTAATGATTTACTTCACTTCAGGCGAGGAGAACGTTAGAACAAAACGGTGTTTATTAAAGTACAACACTTAAGTATATGGTTTCACAATAAATGGTTTTTCCTTTGCTTGTTCTCTTGTATATTAATAGTTCCTAACAATTCCTAACCTCTACCTAACTCTCCCTTCTCTCTTCATAGCCCCACTATCTCTAAATTCTCCACCACCCTTTCCAACCTCTAACTCGGACTTAACCCGACTCCAACTCTAACTGCCTTTAACACTCCCTGGGGTGGGTTTATATACTCTTCTAACTCCGCCCCCTAAGGTTCTAACTGCCTAAAACCCTTTAACTCTTTCCATCCGGTCCCGCAGTTTAGGCTGAACGCCACACAGGTGCCCAAGGATTTTGATTCTGTGTCGAAGTTCTCTTGAAGCCCACTTGGTATGAAAAGTTGGGCCACCCCGATCTAGTCCAACCCCCTGTGATGCAAGGTTTCCTGGCCACAAGGCCTGCCTTGCTCAACCTTCCCTTTTCTGTTAGGAGGACGGGAGTCTTTGCCCTGCCCTGTCCTCTCTCCTTGGCCAACTCTTGGTTCTGAATTCCTTCCCAGTCTTTCCTTCCTGACGGTGAGGGTCAGATTTACCCATTTGGCACCATGATCCAGTCAACGCATCTGCATCCCTGGCACTAGCCGGCACCTGACTCTGTCTTGTGGTGACCCAACTTCACCCCCTTTTCTCTCCTCCAATAGGAGCCCCAACAGGGTCTTACCTCGACGCTGACTGCACCCACTGGCAGCTGCATGCCCATTACTACCCACCTTTGCTGCGTTCGGCCACCGTCCGCAAGTTCATGGTTGGCTACGAAATGCTGGCTCAGGCTCAGAGGGACTTGACACCCGAGCAGGTGAGTAGAACTTGGCAAGTAAGGGGTGACAGGATAAAAGTTTGTAAAGCAGTGCTTGGCCTGGAAAGAGAGAAGTTTTTCTCCCTCGCTCATAACACTGGACCTCGTGGACATCCAGTGAAGATTCAGGGCAGAGGAAAGGAAAGGCCTTTTCTCAGCGCATAGTTAAGCTGTGGAACTCCCTGCCACAAGAGGCAGTGATGGCCGCCAATCTAGATGGCTTTACAAGAGGATTGGACCAATTCATGGAGGAGAGGGCTTTCGATGGCTATTGGCCGTGATGGCTTTGCTCTGTCTACGCAGCAACGCTTCCAAATACCAGTTGCTGGAAACCACAGGAGAGGAGAGTCCTGCTGTTGTGCTTGAATCCTGCTTCTGGGTTTCCCACAACATCTGGTTGTCCACTGTGAGAGCAGGATGCTGGACCAGATGGGCCGTTGGCCTGATCCAGCAGGCTCTTCTTACATTCTTAGATACACATTGTGAATGGGTTAAGAAGGCCGTTTATGGCAGAGATTTGTGGGAACAAGAAAGAAGGCGGCAGGAGGGGCAGTGGTGAATATTGTTGGGATAGAGTTATTCTAAGTTTGAGGCCTGGTTGGATTGGGGCAGAGAGGCTCTCCTTTTCCCGGGTCTTCTCTTTGACTGTGTTGTCCACACACCAATTCCCTTTTCCCCCCACAGGCTGCCGAGCGCTTGCGAAACCTGCCTGAAGACCATTATCAGCTGAAACGAAGAGAAACTTCATAGCGCAAAAGCACAAGAGGGACCTTTTGGGTTTGGGACACTTGGCTGATCACTGTGGTTTTGGATAAAGGGGATCAGCGTGAATCGTTCCTGTGGGGGAAGCTTCTGTAATTAGGGAGCTGCGCAGGGCGTGGCCTTATATAGCTTTGGTAGTCTGGGCCGAGCTGGAATTGTCTTTCTGCCCTGCTAAACCGAGGTCTTTTGAGGCCAATCGAGCTTTTCTTAGAGAAGTAGCCTCTCCTCTTGGCGAAAAGGCTCTGCAAAACCTTCTGGGTCCACTATTCCTGCAAAGGCTACATGATCTGTGGTTTCTGCATCACAGGGGTTGGACTGCTCAGTGAACCTTGGGTCCTTTCCACAGTTCTATGATTCTATGACCCAAGCTGCTCTAAGAATTGGGCATTGGAAGATAAGATAAGATAAGATAAGATAAGATAAGATAAGATAATTTATTGTCATTGCACAAGTACAAGCACAACGCTATACAAGTGCAACGAAATTGCATGCCATCCCGTTAAAAAAAAGAAACAAAAAACAGCACAAAACACACACATACACACCAAAAAAAGCCACACATACACCCATCACAGCTCTCCAAGGTCATATTATCTGGTTACAGCATTTAAGATGGTTATAGCTCTTGGGTAGAAACTGTTCTTCAATCTATTTGTTCTTGATCTAATTGTTCTATATCTTCTACCCGAAGGCAGTGGTGCAAAGAGACTATATCCTGGATGAGATGGATCCTTTAAAATATTGTTAACCTTTTTAAGGCAACGGGAACTGTATAGTTCTTCCAGAGATGGGAGAGGATGACCAATAATATTTTGGGCTGTGGTTATGACTTTTTGAAGTATCTTCTTCTCCCTGGCTGTGCAGCTGGAGAACCAAGCACAAATACAGTATATAAGAATGCTCTCTATGGAGCCTCGGTAGAAGGACACCAGCAGTCTCTCACTCAGATTGTTCTTCTTTAAAAGTCTGAGGAAATAAATTCTCTGCTGGGCCTTCTTTACCAGAGCAGTAGTATTTGCGCTCCAACACCCCCCCCCCCCAAACACCCAACTTTTAATGCTTCCACTGGTGGATCACTTCTGTTCACTGTGTCCTCCTCCCTATTGCAAGGAGCTACAGGTATTAAGATGGACCTTATTTAGAAGATGTAGTGGATGCATGGTAACTGGGTGATCCTCACCTTCCTCTCCTTTTCCGTGCCTCCCCCCTACCCCCACCCCGTTCCCCGGCTGTCATAAGCCTTCAGTTGTTTTCACTGAGGTCTTGAACACAAGGAACATTTGTCACACATCTGTCCTGCTTGAGCGAAGACCCCCATGCGTCCAATTTAAAAAAATGTAGCATCAACACCGGCAACTGGGAAACACTGGCCTGCGAGCGCTCCAGTTGGAGAACAGCCTTGACCAAAGGTGCCGTGGGCTTTGAAGATGCTCAAACCCAGGACGCAAGGGAGAAACGCGCTAAGAGGAAGGCACGCTTGGCAAATCCACACCGTGATCAACTCCCACCCGGAAACCAATGTCCCCACTGTGGAAGGACGTGTGGATCCAGAATTGGCCTCCCTTATGGACTCACTGTTAAGACCGTGTTCATGGAAGACAATCTTATTCGGCTATGAGGGTTTGCCAAAGAAAGAAGAAGAAGAGTGTCCAATTTAGAGGAGCTGGTCTGTGTCGTGGTGAAGAGGCCAGGTGCAAATGGGAGATGTGGCTCTCAGAGCTGCTCCCAGGAGCTCTGCTAGTTGTCAGACCCATAGCTGCATCCCTTTCTGAAAATGGGAAATTGGTCAGTGCCACGGCTAGAGGGCGCAGCTCAAACCTCAGCTTGGCAGAGGCATCTGCTTCCTGCTGCTCTTTGCAGCCAACGAGATAGTTCTTAAATGCCTCTGAATGCCTTCAGTTCCCCCTCTCCCCCGCCACTTCCAGTCTTCGTGTGGTGCTGAATCAGCTCAATGAATAGGCAACAGATAAATCTCAATGAAGGAGAAAGGGATTAGCAGGAGGAAGTTTTGCATGGAAGACACTCGGTTGACTTCCTTTCTCCATCGTCTCCCGGAGACTGAACAGGGCAGGGTTAAGAAGAGGCACTTGGCGAGAGGCGGGGGTGAATTTTGCCTCCATTCTCGACCCCTCTTTTTTTTTTTTAAACAAAATCCAAATCCTTTCAAATAAAAACATAAAGGAAAATCTGTTCTACTAAATGGCCTGTTGTTTCAGATTTCATCTGCTCAGTTCTAACAGAGGAATTTGTAGTCCGTCATTGTGTGTCTCAGAGATGCTAGAAAGGGTGGGATGTATATGAGCTTAGCCTGACATGTTCTGACTGCAGTGAGCCTCCTCCAGAGGGCTGATTTCTTTACAGGCTGCTCAGAGACCCTTTAGACGGCAAAGCCATGCAGGGTCCCTTAACGTGGGTGGTAGAATCATAGAATCATAGAGTTGGAAGAGACCACAAGGGCCATCCAGTCCAACCCCCTGCCAAGCAGGAAACACCATCAAAGCATTCCTGACAGGTGGCTGTCAAGCCTCTGCTTAAAGACCTCCAAAGAAGGAGACCCCACCACACTCCTTGGCAGCAAATTCCACTGTCGAACAGCTCTTACTGTCAGGAAGTTCTTTCTAATGTTTAGGTGGAATCTTCTTTCTTGTAGTTTGAATCCAGTGCTCCGTGTCCGCTTCTCTGGAGCAGCAGAAAACAACCTTTCTCCCTCCTCTATATGACATCCTTTTATATATTGGAACATGGCTATCATATCACCCCTTAACCTTCTCTTCTCCAGGCTAAACATACCCAGCTCCCTAAGCCGTTCCTCATAAGGCATCGTTTCCAGGCCTTGGACAATTTTGGTTGCCCTCCTCTGGACACGTTCCAGCTTGTCAGTATCCTTCTTGAACTGTGGTGCCCAGAACTGGACACAGTATTCCAGGTGAGGTCTGACCAGAGCGGAATACAGTGGTACTATTACTTCCCTTGATCTAGATGCTATACTCCTATTGATGCACTTCCTGGGGAGGGGCCTTGAAGTGATGGGTTGGAGGGGCGGCTGGCCGGGCTCTTCTTGCCTTCGTATGGTCCAGCAGTCCAGGGTCTGCTCCGGCCGGCTTGCTCAAACCTGTTGCGGCAGGTATTTCCTTTGGCCTCTGACTGAGTGAAGTTGCACGGGGCAGCTGAGAGGCAGCGGAATGTGCAAATGGTGTCTGCAGGATCAGCTCTGCAGCCATTGCACACTTTCCCTTGTTCTAGACCTGGACATGCCATTTGAGGCAGCACTGGGCATTTGGCTCAGAAGCCAGTCCAGGGAGGCCTGCCCTGTTTTCCCTCCCGCCTCGCCGGCAAAAGCCCTGGTGCCTAATTAATTTTCACACTCCTCTGCCCTCAGCGCAACTCCAGCGGCTGCCTCCGGCCTCCTCCTGCTCGCGCGCCCGAGGCAGCTGGCTGGAGGCCGACATTTCGGCTGCTTCTGAATGCTGTTAACACAGTGTATTTAGGAGTCATCTTGTTCCTAATGGGAGTCACAGCTTTATTTCCCTCTCTCCTCCTGCATCTAAATTGTCAAATTTATTTTTAAAGGCCCATTTGTAATTAATCTTTATGCCGCCTGGAGGAATTGAGATTCCGCGCCCGCCTGGTGCCTGGTGCGAAAACAGCCCCAGGGTGCAGAGAGGCATTTTGTGGCTTGAAACACCAGAGGGTGTTTGTGTGTTTGTGTGCAAGGCCGTGGGGTGGGGAAGGCTTGAGTCTTGGCTCAGCCACCGATTCCTTACTTGACCTTGGAGATGTCCTCAGAACCGCTGGGTGTAAGTCGAGGAATTGCTCTGCCGTTTGCGGCTCAAACTGCTCAAAGGTTTTGATTTGATAAGCTGCTAAGAACATCAGAAGAGCTCTGCTGGATCAGGCCAATGGCCCATCTAGTCCTGTGTCCTGCTCTCACGTTGCCCAATCCTCAAGCAGGATTTGAGCACCAGAGTCCTCTCCCCCTCAAGCGGCTTCCAGCAACTGGTGTCTTGCAACAGGCCACCTGCCGCAACAACGCATCATTTGCCAAAAGCTCCAGAAGGGAGGAGAAAACGCCACACCCTGCCCACCTCTGGCATGTGGCCCCTCAGAGGTTGCCTGCAAGGAAATGCGGCCCTTGAGCTGAGAAAGGTTTCTACCATGCTCCCAATAAGATTCCAAATTGGTGAGCAGATCACTACATTAATGCTAAGCATGATCTTCATTGGCCTTCTCCGAAGAAAGGCTGTTAGGCAGAGTCTGCTCTTAAGGTCTTTCCGTTCTCGCCGCCGTCACCAGATAGCAATGGAAGTGTGATCCATCCTGCAGGACAGCTGGCCAACCCAGCCTTCCCAGGAGGCTCGCCAAAGTATCCTGAAAGGAGGAAAAAGTGCTTTTTTAATCTTTTTTTTAAAAAACCCTCTCTCTTCTCTAGTTGTGAGCAGTGAAAATTCCACCAATCCCACAACGAGGATTGCATTATTGTGTTTAGTTTGTGTCCCAGAGGCAGGGAATATCCTCGGAGGAAGGGAGCAAATGGCGTCTTAAAGGTAAAGGGACCCCTGACCATTAGGTCCAGTCGTGTCCGACTCTGGGGTTGCGGTGCTCATCTCGCTTTACTGGCCGAGGGAGCCGGAGTACAGCTTCCGGGTCATGTGGCCAGCATGACAAAGCCGCTTCTGGCGAACCAGAGCAGCGCACGGAAACGCCGTTTACCTTCCTGCCAGCGCGGTACCTATTTATCTACTGATGGCTGATGACTAGAAGATTCAGGACAGATGAAAGATAGTCCTTTGTAACGCAGCACATAGTTAAACTGTGGAACTCATGCCCACAGGAGGCAGTGATGGCCACCAACTTAAAGGTAAAGGTACCCCTGACCGTTAGGTCCAGTCGCGGACGACTGGGATTGCGGTGCTAATCTTGCTCTATAGGCCGAGGGAGTTGGCGTTTGTCCGCAGACAGCTTCCGGGTCATGTGGCCAGCATGACTAAGCCGCTTCTGGGGAACCAGAGCAGTGCACAGAAATGCCGTTTACCTTCCCACCGGAGCGGTACCTATTTATCTACTTGCACTTTGACGTGCTTTCGAACTGCTAGGTTGGCAGGAGCTGGGACTGAACAACGAGAGCTCACCCCGTCGCGGGGATTTGAACCACCGACCTTCTGATCGGCAAGCCCTAGGCTCTGTGGTTTAACCCACAGCACCACCCGCATCCCGAATGGCATCTTAGTGCAATGCAATTTGCTCCCGGCTGAAAACGATGAGTGCAAATCGTTCCTTTCCCTGCCTGCATCTGTCCACAACCATAGATGGAGATTTGACTGCTTGAAATGAAGGGGGCTTCTTCCATCGCAGCACCCAACCTTTGAAAGGACCCCCTTAGAGTCCTCTCACTGTTAGCTTTTGAAAGGGCATGGTGCTCTTTGTTTAACGGAACAGGGTTTCTGTTTGCTTTTAACATTTGAAGGTCCTTGGTGGGAGAGATGAGTCTTCTCTTTCCTCACCCTCTGGCGTTTTCCTGTTTATTTTGAATGCGGCCCCCTGGGACTTTCCCTAGGCCACACTTTCCTTGCGTGATCCAGATCCAGGTTGGCCCTGGAATGATAGAATTATGGAGCTGGAAGGGACCCCTTGGGTCATCTAGTCCAACCCCCTGCAGTGCAGGAATCACAGCTGAGGAATCCCTGGCAGATGGCTATCCAGCCTCTGCTTAAAAACCTCCAAGGAAGGAGAGGCCACCACCTTCCCAAGGAGTCCATTTTGCTGTCGAGCAGCTCCTACCATCAGAAAGTTATTGCTGGTGTTTAGTCGAAATCTCCTTCCCTGTAACTTGAAGCCATGGGTTCGGGTCCTACCCTCTGCAGCAAGAGAGGCCCGGGTCATTTTGGGACTCCTCCGAACTGCTGAATTGGATGCAGGATCAGATCGAATTTAGGAGCAGGGGTGGCACTTCACAGCCCTAGTAGCTAAAGACTGCCAACTCCACAGCTACAAATTCCCACGTTGGCAATAGACATTTCAGCAAGGCCTTTGACAAGGTGCCCCATGATATTCTTGTAAAGAAGCTGGTAAAATGTGGGCTAGACAATGCTACCATTCAGTGGATTTGTAACTGGCTGACTGACCGAACCCAAAGGGTGCTCATCAATGGATCCCCTTCATCCTGGAGAGAAGTGACTAGTGGGGTGCCACAGGGTTCTGTCTTGGGCCCAGTCTTATTCAACATCTTTATCAATGACTTGGATGATGGGCTTGAGGGCATCCTGATCAAGTTTGCAGATGACACCAAATTGGGAGGGGTGGCTAATACCCCAGAGGGCAGGATCACACTTCAAAATGACCGTAACAGATTAGAGAACTGGGCCAAGGCAAACAGGATGAATTTTAACAGGGAGAAATGTAAAGTACTACACTTGGGCAAAAAAAATGAAAGGCACAAATACAGGATGGGTGACACCTGGCTTGAGAGCAGTACATGTGAAAAGGATCTAGGAGTCTTGGTAGACCATAAACTTGGCAGGGACCCATTGGTAGACCATAAACTTGGCAGGGACCCATTGGAGCATAGACCACAAACTGGACATGAGTCAACAGTGTGATGCAGCAGCTAAAAATGCCAATGGAATTCTGAGCTGCATCAATAGGAGTATAGCATCTAGATCAAGGGAAGTAATAGTACCACTGTATTCCGCTCTGGTCAGACCCCACCTGGAATACTGTGTCCAATTCTGGGCACCACAGTTCAAGAAGGATACTGACGAGCTGGAACGTGTCCAGAAGAGGGCAACCAAAATGGTGAAAGGCTTGGAAATGATGCCTTATGAGGAACGGCTTAGGGAGCTGGGTATGTTTAGCCTGGAGAAGAGAAGTTTAAGGGGTGATATGATAGCCATGTTCAAATATATAAAAGGATGTCATATAGAGGAGGGAGAAAAGTTTTCTGCTGCTCCTGAGAAGAGGACACGGAACAATGGATTCAACTACAAGAAAGAAGATTCCACCTAAACATTAGGAAGAACTTCCTAACAGTAAGAGCTGTTAGGCAGTGGAATTTGCTGCCAAGGAGTGTGGTGGAGTCTCCTTCTTTGGAGGTCTTTAAGCAGAGGCTTGACAGCCACCTGTCAGGAATGCTTTGATGGTGTTTCCTGCTTGGCAGGGGGTTGGACTGGATGGCCCTTGGGGTCTCTTCCAACTCTAGAATTCTATGATTCTAAGAAGGAGGAGGAGGAGGAGTTTGGATTTGATATCCCTCTTTATCACTACCCGAAGGAGTCTCAAAGCAGCTAACATTCTCCTTTCCCTTCCTCCCCCACAACAAACACTCTGTGAGGTGAGTGGGCCTGAGAGACTTCAAAGAAGTGTGACTAGCCCAAGGTCACCCAGCAGCTGCATGTGGAGGAGCGGAGACCGGAACACGGTTCACCAGATTATGAGTCTACCGCTCTTAACCACTACACCACACTGGCTGGTCTAAGGTCTGGAACAGGGGTAGGCAACCTAAGGCCAGGGGGCCGGATGCGGCTCAATCGCCTTCTCAATCTGGCCCATGGACATTTCAGGAATCAGCGTGTTTTTACATGAGTAGAATGTGTCCTTTTATTTAAAATGCATCTCTGGGTTATTTGTGGGGCATAGGAATTTGTTCAATTTTTTTTTTCAAAATATAGTCCGGCCCACCACATGGTCTGAGGGACGGTGGACCGGCCCACAGCTGAAAAAGGTTGCTGACCCCTGGTCTGGAAGATGGTTGAAGGTCTGGAAACCAAGCCTGATGAGGAACAGTTGAGGGAGTTGGGTATCTTTAGCCTGGAAAAGCAGAGACTGAGAAGAGATGTGATAGCCGTCTTCAGATATCCGAAGGGCTGTCACATGGAAGATGGAGCAAACTTGTTTTCTCCTGCTCTAGAGGGGAGGACCCACATCAAACACTTCAAGTTACAAGGAAGGAGATTCCAACTAAACACCAGGAAGAACTTTCTGACTGTAAGACCTGTTTGATAGTGGAACAGACTCTGTCCCAAGGTGGTAGGCTCTCCTTCATTGGAGGTTTGTAAGCAGAGACTGGATGGCCATCTGTCATGGATGCTTTAGCCCAGACTCCCGAGTTGCAGGAAGCCGGACTAACATGATCCTTGGGATCCCTTCCAACTCTGCAGTTCTGAGATTTTATTACTTAAAATGGCAAGAGAACAGACTTCAGCCGAACACAAGTGGGGACTGGACAACCTTTAAAGTCCCTTCCAAATCTATGGTTCTAAAGGCAGTTTGCAGCTAGGGTAAATCAATATGGGAAGACTCCAAAAGAAAAGCCATTGCTTCTAAGTAGGGGTGGGGAGACATTCGATTCAGTTTGCATTTAATGACAAACCTACCTAATTTGCCCTTTCCAAAATGACACAAAACCCAGCCCTCGTTTGAAATTTGCATTTCTCAGAATTTCACAATGCTGTTCTCCGGCCAAGTAATGTGCATATGCCAATAAATGCAAATATTAGCGAAAACAGCTAACAAAAATAGCTGATTGTTTGGGGAAATTGCTTTGCAAAAAAAGTGTATACATTAGGCAAACTTGTGTATTAGGGGAAATTTGCTGATGAGTTTGCATAAGCGTCAGGGTTTCTATTTTTTAATTTTTTTTTGAAAAATTGCAAGCTGATCTGAAAAAGTGAACTGAACTTAGTGGAATGAAAAACAGGCAAATTTTGTGATAGTCCAGGCATCCCCAAACTCCGCCCTCCAGCTATTTTGGGACTACAGTTCCCATCATCCCTGACCACTGGTCCTGTTAACTAGGGATGTTGGGAGTTGTAGTCCCAAAACAGCTGGAGGGCCGAGTTTGGGGATGCCTGTGATAGTCCCTGCCGGCCTTCATCCAGGAGAATTCAGTCTCCCTTCCACCTGAAGTGCAAAAAAGGAAGCTTACATCCCAGCTGCCCAACAACCTCACTGAGGTCAGCCCTGGAACAGCAAAATTTGGAAGAGTGAGCGACTGGTGCAAACCATCTCCATGGGGCGAAGAGGATGCAGTTGGTGGGCTAGGCCTGTTCCAGGGAGTGCATCTGCCAGGGAGAGGCGGTGGCTCAGGGAGGGGAGGGTCATAGAATCATATAGTTGGAAGAGACCCCAAGGGCCATCCAGTCCAACCCCCTGCCAAGCAGGAAACACCATCAAAGCATTCCTGACAGGTGGCTGTCAAGCCTCTGCTTAAAGACCTCCTTCTTGAACTGTGGTGCCCAGAACTGGACCCAGTTCTTCTTCTTCTTCTTCTTCTTCTTCTTCTTCTTCTTCTTCTCCTTCTCCTTCTCCTTCTCCTTCTCCTTCTCCTCCTCCTCCTCCTCCTCCTCCTCCTCCTCACTTCTACTTGTTCATTCTAGCCTTGGCCTCTGGAGCAACAGGACCCATGAACATTAAGTGAAGTCAATTTTGGAATTTTTAGGATAGATAAAAGAAAGCTCCATCAGGCAGCACATAGTTAAACTATGGAACTTGCTCCCACTTTAAAAGAGGATTGGACAAGTTCCTGGAGGAGGAGAGGGCTATCGAAGGTTGCTAGCCAGGATGGCTCTGCTTGCCCTCCACAGTTGGAGGCAGCAATGCTTCTGAATACCAGTTGCTCAGATCCTATTGTGGGTTTCCGCAATTGGCCACTGTAAGAACAGGATGCTGAAGAAGATGGGCTTGTATACTGTGTTGAGACCAAAGTCAGATTGTGTCACCGATCAGGGAACGAGTCTTCCTTCATCAGTCCCTTGCCCAATCTGGTTTTGCGTGTGAGTTTTTTGACTGTGGCCTTTTCAGCCCAAGTTCTTCCCCTTCCGGATGTCTCCAGGGCCAAGAAATAATCCAACCTCCGTAGGCACCTGTGCCATGAGACTTCCCGGCATCCTCCTGAAGCGCTCTGCCTTGTTTTCTTGTTAACAAATTACACGATCATCAGAGAGCTTTGGAAATAAGTCTCTGAAGCTTACATACCACTGGACAGTAATTGAGTTCATCTCCTGGTGTGGCAGCTCGTTTTAATTAGGCTTTAGAAGATTGAAAAAAAAGACTGAATATATTATGGCTGAACTTATATTATTAAGCAGCAGATTAACATTGGCGTTCATAATACAAAGACTTTTATGTGGTGGATGCTAATGTCTCTTCCTCTCTAATAGAGTGGTCCACTTATGCCATCTCTCTCTAATCCGGAGAGCCTTTTAAAACTTCCTAACACCAATCAGCCTTTCCTTTGCAACCTCAGATACCTCTGCTCCGGCTAGTAGCATTTTCTGCTGACTTTCACAGCTTTTGTTTCTTGGGAAAACGTTGGGGACTTTTCGATTGCCCCTCTTCATACATTTGGTAAACTTGTGGAGCAGGGCACACACAAAAATATACGGTGGAACCTTGGGTTATGGCAGGGATCCTTTCTAGAGGCCCCGGCGCAACCTGAAAATTACGCAACCCAAAGCGTTGCATCTGCGCACATGCGATTTAGTGCTTTTGCACGTGTGCGAATGGCGCAAACCCGGAAGTAACCCATTGCGTGCGTAGGGCAACCGGTCATCCCCCCTAATGAACTCACACGGGAGACATAATTTTTGGTTTGGTTTTTGGGCATTTTTGGCCACATTTATTGAATACAAATCACGTGAGTGGTTGCGTAGGCATTGGTTCACGCTGTCCACCGGGACAGAGCTGACCCTAGTCAGCAGCAAGACTAGCTGTCGCAGCAGGACAGAGCTGACCACTTGTCAGCGAAGGGAAACCATTAGCTGGGGAGAGTTAACGGAGCCTGGTGAAATCAGCGACTCCCCCTCCCCAGGGGTCCACAGGGACTCCTGCATGGCCCTGCACCCACCAGGTTTGGACAGCAATGTTGAGTCCCTGGATTCCTTTGCGGAATTCCCATTTCCAGATCACTTCTTGGTGGGAAACGCCCACCCATACCACAGAACCAATGCCTAACCGCCAACCTTACAAAATGTGACTATTTGCTGTGTAGTAGGCAAAAACCAGGTGGCTCAGCCAAGCTGCCAAATGGACAAAATTCCTACCAGGCCCCTCTCAAGCGGAGGCGACCCCTACCCGTCACAGCAAGGCCAACACCACCTATACCAGGGACGGGGGGGTGGGGTGGGAGATCCGAAGCTCTGAAAAGAGTGACCCAAGATCCACGTGGGGATCTTTATATGGACGCTGGGACGTCCTCCAAAGTTGCTACATTCCAAACTGCCCAGCAACATGCAGGTCCTGGCAGCTGTGGCTTCCAGCCCCAAGCCCAAACCAACAGGGATGCCCTCCTGCCCACCCCGCAATGGCAGCTCTCCTTGAGAACTCTCTTTCCGGTACTTCCTGGTTTGCGGCAGTCTCAAGCCGAAGGTGATGTAAGCCGGAGACAACGTAACCTGAGGCTCCACTGTAGAGTTGGAAGGGACCATAAGTGTCATCTAGTCCAACCCCCTGCAAGGCAGGAATCTTTTGCCCAACCTAGGATTCGAAGCTGCGGCCCTGAGATGAAGAGTCTCATGCTCTACTGACTGACCTATCCCAGACCTGTGTCATGCTGAGTCAGCGGACCACAGGTCCATCTAGCTCAGTACTGTCCACACTGACTGGCAGCAGCTCTCTAGGGTTTCAGACGGGGTCCCTCCCAGCCCCACCTAGAGGTGTTGGAGAATGAACCGGGGACCTTCTGCATGCAAAGCAGAACATAAGAAGAGCCCTGAGGTTGGATCAGGCCAATGGCTCGTCTAGTCTTGCATCCTGTTCTCACAGTAGCCAACCGGATGCCTGTGCGAAACCCGCAAGCAGAATTTGAGCACAAGAGCTCTCTACCCTCCTGTGGTTTCCAGTAACTTGGATTCAGAAGCTACAGAGGCAGAGCAGAGCCATCCTGACTAGTACCGTATTTTTCGCTCTATAAGGCGCACCTGACCATAGGACGCACCTAGTTTTTAGAGGGGAAAAGCCCCAATTTTTTGAGAATCAGCTCAAATTTCTGCAGCTTCTTTTGCAAAGGAGAAAAGCCCCAATTTTTTAGGATCAGCTCAAAGTTGTTGAGCTTACTTTGCAAAGGGGAACCCCCCCCTGTTTTATGGGGTTTAACTCACAGTTCTGCAGCTTCAGGAAGCCATTTCTACAGTTTCCAGACCGATAATCTAATCAGCCAGTCACATGTCGCTGGGGAAACAGCCTCCCTCTGCAAGGGGGCGGGGCTGGAATCTCTCTCCCTTATCTCTCTCCCCGATTGTTTGCTGAGCAGCTGCTCAGTGGGCTTCCTTTCAACACCCCCTTCTCTCTTTTTTTTTTTTTTAAAAAAAGCACGATCTGCTTTTGCCCCTGGGCAGTTCAGCTCCAGGGACCACACATTCGCTCCATAAGACGCACAGACATCTCCCCTTACTTTTTAGGAGGAAAAAAGTGTGTCTTATGGAGCGAAAAATACGGTAGCTACCGGTATCAATAGCCATCTCCATGAATTTGTCTAATCTTTGAAAGCCTTCACTGCCTCTATGCCACCATCTCTCACGAAAAGCTCTACCACTGGGGCACCTTTGGCCTTGCAGATGCTCCAACTCCCTTTCATCCCTGGCTGTTGAAGATCTTCAGCTTTCCCAGAACCACATATAACCTTGTTTCTAGGATGGGCACCTTGTCTAGATAATCAGATCTCGAGCGTTTTGAAAAAGAGCTGTCCACGATTTCGGAAGCGGAGCGTGCGAACTTTGCAATGGTCTGCACGGAATGTTTCCTTCACATGTTCCTCTCCCGCCTCTTTGTCAGAGCCCAGGAGGAGAAGTGTTGGATTTGCACGAGTGTGTAAATCCAGATCTCAATAATTGCCCAGCAAACCGGTTGTAATGAAGCTCATCATCTATTTCTGCACGCACAGTTAGCATTGATTTAATAGGCCAGCGGCTCCTAGCTTTGGGTTGGGCCGGATTGGCATCTGGAGCGGTAAATGAAACTCGCAATAAGTCAAGCGGTATTAAACTTTATGGCTGCCGTATTTAAAAATGAGACATTTTCACCAATCAATCAGAGCGAGTGGAATTGTAAATATCAAGGCAGGATCCATATTGCTTAATTAAACAGCAGCTAACGAGCACTGTGGTTGTTGGGCTGTGATTTAGGACAAGGATTATGCAGATGGCGGCTGTTGGAGAATTCAGGAGGAAGGTGGTTGAACGCGGAGCTGACAAAGAAGTCTTGAATCTGTGACTAACTCAGTGGAGGAGCAAAAAGTGGCAGAGCAGTGATGGAGACGGAATAGATGAATCAGAACAACATCGGAATTCAAATTTGCTGAATCTGACGCTACCGACTCAGAATTCTGATCCCAGAGTTCCTCTTTGAGTTAACTCCTACCAGTTGTGGTATCCTAGTGAGGCCTATCTGCGAGGCCTGATTCCCCTGATAATTGCAATATCAAGTGACAGCTGCAAAAGAGAATATGCTTACTTTTTCACCATTTAAAAACGGCAATGGTTTTGGTGGTGTTTGGGCATCTCAGCTGGCGGCTGGACTCCAGCTCCCCAGGGGCGTAGCGTGCCGCTTGGGTACCCGGGGCGGCAAGCCAAGCGGCACCCCTGGGGGCGGGGTGTCACTCCGTGCGCATGACGTCACAACGCGCATGCGCACAGAGCGACTCCTTTGCCCCATGCCGCGGCAAAAAAAGCCACTGAAAAAACCCCTTTCAGCGGGTTTTTTTCGCCGCTGCGCTCCCGGGCGGAGCTACGGCGTCGGCATGGAGGAGAGGGGCAGACCAGAGCCAGAAGGGGTGACATTCCTCCATGCTACTGGCCCGCCCCTCTCCTCCATGCCGGGGCGAAAAAAACAGCTGAAAGGGGGTGAAAGGAAGACAAAGCAGGCACTTTTAAAGTGCCTGCTTTGTTCCCCCCCTTTCAGCTGTTTTTTTTTTGCTGCTGCTGCGGTTCTCTCCCGCGCTCAGTTCTCTCCCGCGCTCAGAGAGAGTGAGTGAGCCAGGCAGGGGCAGAGAGCTGCGAGTGCGAGCGCGCCCACCCCAGATGTTGCGCCCGGTGCAGCCGGCACTCCCTGCACCCCCCACGCTACGCCACTGCAGCTCCCATCAGCCTTTTCAGGCAACAGGGCCAATGGTGAGGGATGATGGGAGTTGTAGTCCAGCTACAAAGGCTCCTGATCCCTGCCCTAAGTGGCAGAGCCATGGAAAAATCAGGCATCCAGAGCATCACTGGATACTCCTATCACCCTCCTTGCCCCCATCAGGTCTCTGCAGAGCCGTTTATATGGAAAGGAAATAAAGATATATATATTTTTAAGAATTTTTATTAAGCAAATTTAAATTCCATACAAATTATCAACAATACAACCAATTACATTTTCCCCCTCCCCCCTCTCCCGGACTTCCCCCAGCTCCCTTACCTGTTTTGTTCATTCATATTGTTTCTGCATATTATACAATTGTAAATATTATTTTCCTGTTGTTCAAATTCATATTCCACTAATAAAATTGGTGTATGTTCATTCAAATCCTGCCAGTGATTCTAAGTCTCTTTGTTGTTTTTTCAAATAATTTGTGAAAAGTTCCCATTCTTCCTTAAAGTCCCGATTGTCCTTTTCTTGCGATTTATTTGTTCGTTTTGCCAATTCCGCATAATTCATCAATTTTTCTTGCCATTGTTCCTTCGTTGGTGTTTCTTCCTTCTTCTAACCTTGTGCTAGCAAAACTCTCACCACAGTTGTGGCATACATAAATAAGTTCTTTATTTTCTTTGGTATATCTTGTCCTAAAATCCCTAATAAAAAAGCTACCGGCTTTTTAACAAAAGTCTTTTTAAACATTTTTTTCAATTCATTATAAATCATTTCCCATTATTTTTTAACTTCTCTACATTCCCACCACATATGATAAAAAGTCCCTTCTTTTTCCTTACATTCCCAACATGTACTAGTCCCAGTTTTATATGTTTTGGCCATTTTGACTGGTGTAATATACCATCTATACATCATTTTCATATAATTTTCCTTCAACAAAGGACAATCTGTAAACTTCACATTCACTTTCCACAACTTTTCCCAGTTGGAAATAAATATATTTGTGACCAAATTGGAAAGTGTCGAAAGCAGGGGCTTCTAGAGCCCTCTCAAGCTATTAAATTCATATTGAATCTCCTCAGGATGAATGGAGATTCCTGCAGGACTCATAGAATCACAGAACTGTAGTGGCTAACAGATTGAGGTTGAATCCTGACAAGACAGATAAACAACTACCTGACATTTAGAAAATACCTGAAGGCAGCCCTGTTTAGGGAAGTTTTTAATCTGTGATATTTTAATGTATTTTGATATTTGTTGGAAGCCGCCCAGAGTGGCTGGGGAGACCCAGCCAGATGGACGGGGTACAAATAATAAATTATTATTATTATTATTATTATTATTATTATTATTATTATTATTATTATTAAGGCAGTGGGGTGACATCGAAGCCTTGGTGTCACTGCTGCCAAGGGCTTCGTTCTAAAGTAAAACAGCCCTGGATAAGACAGCTGGAGAGTGTGGAACAGCAGATATATAGGTAGATAGATATTGTCATTGATTCATATGATACATGACCCCTGACTTGGCTGTCTCGAGTCTGACCTAATGCCAGAAGTTTCTAGTTTAGCCTGTCAGAAGAGCTTACAGGAGATGATGGAAGCTGGAGTTTGTGTCAATACAAGAGGGCCTTTGGTCTGCTGCAATAAAAATTGCTTTAAATTGGAGACACAGTTTGCTAAAAGAGATTATTGTAGGGGTTCCAGGAACTCTGGTGTCCTGGCAGCAGAGCGGTGAAAACCGTAGAGGGAGAAACTGGGGAAGTTCCTGGAAAGTCCTGAGCTGAGAGGGGGCAGGTGGTGGAGAGGAGAGGCAGGGGAGATAACGGATGAGGAAACTTCACCTGCTTCCTTCTAGTGTGTCACAAGCAGGATTGGGAAGGGGAAGAGATGGCAACCAAACCCCACTATCACTAACCCAAGTCCTCAGTCCTGATCTGAGCCAGTGTCAAGCTCAGGGCTTTTTTTTTGAGCCAGAACTCTCCGGAACTCAGTTCTGGCACCTCACAGGTGGGCACCATTGCCATTATAAGAATAAGAAGAGTTTGGATTTGATATCTCGCTTTATCACTACCCGAAGGAGTCTCAAAGCGGCTAACATTCTCCTTTCCCTTCCTCCCCTACAACAAACACTCTGTGAGGTGAGTGGGGCTGAGAGACTTCAGAGAAGTGGGACTAGCCCAAGGTCATCCAGCAGCTGCATGGGGAGGAGCGGGGAATCGAACCCGGTTCCCCAGATTACAAGTCTACCGCTCTGAACCACTACACCACACTGGCTCTTATAAACATTATAAGAGAGCAAGGGAGGCGTTCATGAGTTCTGGCACCTCTTTTTCTAGAAAAATAGCACTGGTCAAGCCTGCTGAATCCATGTCACAATCTCACCTGCGACTAACCAAACTGGGTACAGGACCCGGAGAACATCAAGGCATCTTCAAATATCTGAAGGCCTGTCACATGGAAGATGGAACAAACTTGTTTTCTCCTGCTCTGGAAGGTAGGACCTGAACCAATGGATTAAAACTACAAGAAAGGAGATTCCGACTAAACATCAGGGAAGTACTTTCTGACAGTAAGAGCTGTTTGACAACTGAATGGATTTCAACTCCATGGAACTCTCCTTCCTTGGAGGTTTCTAAGCAGAGGTTGGATGGCCATCTGTCATGGATGCTTTAGCTGAGATTCCTTTATTACAGGGGGTTGGACTAGATGACCCTTGGATCCCTTCTGACTCTATAATTATATGATGGTATGACTATCCAGACTGACCTTCCAAAACTACATTATGCTCCTCTGTGTTTGTGTAGATCAGGGGTGGCCAACTCCCAAGAGACTGCGATCTACTCACAGACTTAAAAACTGGCAGTGATCTACCCCCTTTTGGGGGATTCAGGTCAAACTTGTTGAACCTTTTTTAGGAAGGAAAGCCCTGTTTGGGGGGGGGGGTTCAGATCAAAGTTGTTGAACTTTTTTAGGGAGGAGGGAGGACCGTTTTTGGGGGGTGCAGGGCAAAAATGTGGAGCTATTTTTAGGGGAGACAAAGTTGTTGAGCTTCTTTGGGGGGAGCCAGTGATCTACCACAGTTGTCCAGATCATGATCTACCTGTTGGACGTACCTGGTGTAGATCATGGAGAAGCTCCTTTAGTAACCCAGAAGTTGGTTTGTGGGGAGACGAAGATGAGAGCTCCCTTGAAACAGTGATAGCAAATCTGCGTAGGGGTGAATATGAAAAATCTGTTCCTGGTCACCTTACCGTATTTTTGCTTCATGAACTCATGGCCTTCATGAGGAAGATGGTAGGGTTCTGCCCCTTCACATTTGCCAAGCAAACTCAAAACATTACTTCCCTGTGATAAATGCTCCAATTTAAAGTGTGTGCCCTTGTTTGAAGATGCAGAGAATGGAATGATTTCATTATCGTTTCTGCATCGTTTCTGAGAGAGCTTTCCTTTGATGGCTGCTGACAATGGGAAATGGGAGAGAGAGGTTGCACAAATGGGAAACAGCACTTTCGGACCTGCAGTTTTTAAAAAAGAGGGCGCCTTGTGTGAAGCCCAAAGCCAGTTCTCAACAGCAGGGGCGGCAGGAGGCGGGGTGGCTAGCAATCTGCCTTGATGCAATTTCATTGCAGAGTTTTAAAAGAAAATCTACAGCAGAATTTAGTGGCGCACGGACACGGTGATCTGAGCCAGAGCTCAGCCTTGGATCACTAAAAGGGAGGTATTAAAATTCATTTGAATTAAAGTGTGTGTGAGAGGTGGGGTGGAGAGAGAGGGGGGGGGACTTTGCTAGAACTGTTTCAGGACATTATGAATTATATTTTGCAAGGCGAAAGAAGAGTGCAAGAGCTGGTGGATTAAATTGCAGAATTGGCCAATCCATTCTGTTCTGCACATGTGTGGCATTGCAAGGAAGCAGGACAGCCGCCATGAACACAGGAGCAGTTATTTATTTATTTTGCCTTTCATAACAGTTATACACAGTTTGATTGGTGGGGAGCGGGGCCCAACCCTCTAAGTGGGTTAAGGCAATGAATTGATCAACAAGAAAAATTAGCAACAATGATTTAAAGCTTTCAGAAAGTTAAAACAACCGCAGACTAAAACCTCATGTCTACCTTCTAAACATCTGGCTAGGCTTGTCTAAACAAAACTGTTTTTAGCAGATGCTGGGAAAGAGTACAGGGAAGGTGCCTGCCTGGTGTCAATAGGCAGGGAGTTCCAAAGTGCCACACTAAAAGATCGAGTTCTTACAAATGCAGAACTCCCTGTTAGGTGGCTGCCAGTTGGTGGTTGAGTGTGCATTTATGGGGTAAGGTTTTGCAAAACACAGAAATAGTCTCCAGGGGCTTCCAGTGAGTGTATGTTTCTGGTTCTTTTTCCTCTACTCTGCTCATTTTTTCAGATTTTCTATATTCTAATAAACTCCTGTTCCTCCCATTATATTTTACAGCTCTCTCAAAAAGACTATTACACTACAGCAAAATGTTGCATATCAGCGAGGAATCCGCTGCACTGATAATATATCAACAGGCAGAATGCACAGAGAGACAGCCTCAACCAAACGACTTGCACATTAATGCTTTCTAAAGCGCACAAGTCAAAAAATGTGAAATAAACTCATAACGTTGGAGCCAGGCTGCGGCTGCAATCCTAACCCTGCTTACCTGCGAATGAGCCCCGTCAAATTCAGTAGGACTTACTTCCAAGTAGACATGGTTAGGATTGCGGGCTCAGTCGTGCTTGAGGTATAACCTGCTGAAATCAAGGGGTCTACTTTGAGCAGGAGTGCACCTGGCTCCAATCCACAGTGGATAAATGAAATTCAAGTTCTCCTCTTTGAAAAATCAGAATCCCTTTTCAGATGCTCATTAGGTGTAAAATGTAGGAAGGTGGCAGGAACTGGGCTATAGCCAGGCTCTAACTCTGTGATAGTGTCATAGAATTGTAGAGTTTGAAAGGACCCTGGGGGTCATCTAGTCCAGCCCCCTGCAATGCAGGAATCTCAACTAAAGCATCAATGACAGATGGCTATCCAACCTCTGCTTAAAAACCTCCAACAAAGGAGAGCCCACAACCTCCCAAGGGAGACCATTCCACTGTCAATAGGCTCTTAGTGTCAGAAGGTTCTTCCTGAAGTTCAGTTGGAATCTCCTTGCTTCTAACTTGAAGCCATGGGTTCGAGTCCTACCCTCCAGAGCAGAACATCTTCCATGTTGAGAGCTGAAGATGTCCTGAGTCCCTTCCAATTCTTTGGCTCCTGGGATTATTTTTTTTACGGAAATGGCTTTTAATAGTGAGAGCCAGTGTGGTGTAGTGGTTAAGAGTGGAAGACTTGTAATCTGGGGAACCGGGTTTGCGTCTCCGCTCCTCCACATGCAGCTGCTGGGTGACCTTGGGCTAGTCCCACTTCTCTGAAGTCTCTCAGCCCCACTCACCTCACAAGAGTGTTTGTTGGGGGGGAGGAAGGGAAAAGGAGATTGTTAGCCGCTTTGAGACTCCTTCGGGTAGTGATAAAGCGGGATATCAAATCCAAACTCTTCTTCTTCTATGCTGTTTTTACTATCTGCATTTGAATAGATTTGTATTTTATGTAGTTTTAATTCTATTAGAGTTTAATCATTTTTAACCATTTTCCTTTATATGCTTTTTGTATTTTTCTCGGTGTTGTTTCAATTTGTGTAAGCCGCCTTGAGTCTGGGGGGAAGCAGGTTATAAATAAAAATAAAATAATAATAATTCCTGAAGAGTGCAGAACAGCTAACAAAGGGGAATAGGCCCAGCATAAATCCCCAGCTAGTGTACTCCTGTTGCATCGACGAGTCATTGCAGAACACAAATTGGAAAGGAAGGAAGAAACCTGCAGCAGTCCGGAGGATCCCAATCTTGCTTAGCAGCTGAACAAAAAGGAAATCAAGTCTCGGGCGCACGTAACCCAGAAGTGGCATATTAATTCAAATTGCATCAAATTTATGGGTTGTGACGGACCTCCAGCTGAGATAATGATTGCATTGTAAATAAATAAACCAAAGGATGCACAATTCAGGAGCCTTTCGCTCCGATTGCTCTTTACTTAACAGCCGTTGATTGCCATCTGGAACAGGCACAAATCTTCTCCTGCTTCAGGTGCTCAAGGGAACAGGTGAGGATCCAAGCCGGGTGCATCAGCCCCGCCCACAACATACCTGTACCTGCTGGCCCCACCCTCTCCCGCCCCCAGCATGTTCAGCATGCGTGTGCATGAAGAAGTGTATAACGTTAGAAGGGACCCATCCAGCCCCCTGCAATGCAGGAACCACCAGCACAAGCCACTGTGGTTAGACTCCTTCCCACAGTCAGAATCCCCGAGCCAAAGTGGATTTAAACCTCATTCAGCTGAATGTGGTGGAGTCGCACTTTCGTTCAGCTTTCGTGTGCATGAAGAAGTGTATGAAGAAGTGTATCTGAAGAAGTATCTGAAGAAGTGTGCATGCACACGAAAGCTCATACCAAGAACAAACTTAGATGGTCTCTAAGGTGCTACTGGAAGGAATTTTTTTATTTTGTTAAGCCATTATTGTTTTCCTATAACAATAATTTAGGAACTTTCACCACTGTAACTAAGTCACGTTTTAATGCCTGTGCAACACTTTCTGAATGCTGTATGGAAAAGCACATGAATCTGACCTTTGGAGACTATGTAAGTAAACCATTTTAAACTTACCAAATGTGTGGTCTTTTTCTATGCTAGAGGAAAAGGGGAACTTTGGGAGGAACTCACAATGACATATTTTAAAGGTCAAACAGCCTCTCTTTCCATGCTGTAGTTCACGGCATGTAGGAACAGGGGCTCCTAAAAATTGACAAACTTGGTGATGGGAGATGGGTAGGGACCTTGCCCACTGATCCAATCTGCTCCACAAATAACACTGGGGCAGAAAGGCTCAGGAGTCAAAAGACAAACTCGCAAACCCCTGTTTTTTTTCTTATAGCCACAAATAGCATTTCCCTGAAGGAGATATATGCATTTGTTTGAAGTGAACCAAAGAGTCTTCATGAGGTATGGCGGCATGCCTTGCCAGAGACTTGGAAAACTAAGAAACAAAATTCCACCGCTCACTGAGATGGCTGCTCTTTTTGCTGCAAGCATTTTACGGTCCATTTCTAATGTTTGAGAAAATGAAAGAAAGAGGAAACAGTGGAGATAAAGGCCGTGCTAGAAAACAGTCCAACTTGCTTCATATCTCGCATTCTTCAAGGCCCAAAGGCAAAAACCTCTCGCTGAACTTCTAGTGCGGAATAAGCCTCCCTCTGCCCCTCAACATCACTTTCTTAGCTAACCCCTGGAGGAAAATGCAATTACTGGCCAGAAAATTGTGTGAGCTTATCAGAGTTAGTTAAAGCTCTCAGTAAATCAATCATTTAATTAACATTTGCAAGAAAAGATTACAACTATACCCAAAATGAGTCAGAGGCATTTCCCACTGGGGACCCATTTTTCAGAAAGAGATGCTGAGAGTTCACCCTTGTTTTTCCCCAAGAACTGGAGTGTTAATCAACACACACACACAATCCAAAATTTCAAGAGGGAGAATCCAGATAGTGGAGGTGTATGGAAGCCTTTGTCAACCGGGTGCCCTCCAAATGTTTTCGACTACATGATGGGACTGATGGGTCTTGTGGTCTGGAGAGCAGCAGGTTGGAGAAGGTTGCTATAGAGAGCCATTAGAACAATTGAATCATAGAACTGTAGGGTTACAGGGGACCCCAAGGGTCATCTAGTCCAGCCCCCTACAATGCAAGAATCACAGTGAAAGAATCCAACCTCTCTTTAAAAACCTCCAGTGCATCAGAGTCCAGTTTCCAAGGGAGTCTGTTTCACTGTCAAGCAGCTCTTACTCTCAGAAAGTTCTTCCTGATGTTTAGTCAGGGAGTCATTTTGGACTCACAGCTGTCCATGGAGGCGCAGGTCAATTCTGTATCCAGGGCGGCTGTCTACCAGCTCCATCTGGTACGCAGGCTGAGACCCTACCTGCCCGCAGACTATCTCACCAGAGTGCAGCTCCGCAGAAGCAAAGGCTCTGATCCAGCCACGATCGGTCACCTTTCCAGCATATTGTGCTGATTGGACTAAACATCCCTAACTCCCTCAACTGTTCCTCATCAGGCTTGGCTTCCAGACCCTTGACCGTCTTGGTTGCCCTCATCTGCACATGTTCCAGCTTGTCAACATCTTTCTTAAATTATGCTGCCCAGAACTGGACACAGTATGACCAAGGAAGAATAGCGTGGTACTATTACGCGGGTGGCGCTGTGGTCCAAACCACTGAGCCTAGGGCTTGCCGATCAGAAGGTTGGCGGTTTGAATCCCTGCGACGGGGTGAGCTCCCGTTGCTTGGTCCTTGCTCCTGCCAACCTAGCAGTTCGAAAGCACGTCAATGTGCAAGTAGATAAATAGGTACCGCTCCGGCGGGAAGGTAAATGGCGTTTCCGTGTGCTGCTCTGGTTTGCCAGAAGCGGCTTAGTCATGCTGGCCACATGACCCGGAAGCTGTACTCCGGCTTCCTCAATCAGTAATGCAAGATGAGCGCCGCAACCCCAGAGTCGTCCGCGACTGGACCTAATGGTCAGGGGTCCCTTTACCTTTACCTTTATTACTTCCCTTGTCCTGGACACTTGACTTCCGTTGATGCAGCCTAGAATAGCATTAGGGTAGTTTTTTTGTTAGTTTTTTTTTGCTACTGCAGCACAATGTTGACTCATGTTAAGCTTGTGGTGTGCTAAGACCCCTAAATCCTTTTCGCGTGGACTGCTGTACTTTTCACATCGCTGGCTGCCTGCAGTGATGAAATACCTTCCATATGTGAAACATCTTGCAAAAGGGCTCGTTGTTTTGTTTTTCTGTAGGAGCAGCTGCGAGGCAAAGATACTTTGATATCGTTCCGCTTCCAGCTTCGATAAGCCACTTCTCTGCAGAGCGTCCAAAGGGGTGTGCAAAGCAGTGGCAGAAAACTCACCATCAAACATGAAAGGGAAATAACCAAAGAGCTTCACAAGACAAAGTTGTCTTTCTAGTGCGGATTGCAAAGAAGCCTTTGCTGCGCAATTGACCGAGCATCTTTGGCTGTTGTGTCAGTCGGGTGTTAGATAAGATAAGATGATAAGATAAGAGAAGATTTATTGTCATTGTACAAGTACGACGTTGTAGAAGTGCAACGAAATTGGATGCCATCCCATAAAAACAAAACAAAACACACATTTTCAGCCACACATGCACATACGTACACACCCACCGCAACTCTCCAAGGTCATATTATCTAGTTACAGCATTTAAGATGGTTATAGCTCTTGGGTAGAAACTATTCTTCAATCTATTTGTTCTTGATCTAATTGTTCTATATCTCTTGCCCGAAGGCAGTAGTGCAAAAAGACTATATCCCGGATGAGATGGATCCTGTAAAATATTGTTTACTTTTTTAAGGCAACGGGAACTGTATAGTTCTTCCAAAGATGGGAGAGGAGGATGACCAATAATCTTTGCTATGTATATCCCAGGTCCCTCACAAGGGCTGGGCCATATCTGGTTTTCAACTTCATGATATATTATCAGCTAAACACCGCGAATATACCTATATATCACAATGTCTGAAATAAGGAAGTAACTGTGGAGAGGCGAACAGGGTCCTAGCAACTGCTAGGAAACTGCAATTAATCCAGAATGCGGCAGCTAGACTGGTGACTGGGAGTGGCCACCGGGACCACATAACACCAGTCCTGAGAGATCTACATTGGCTCCCAGGACGTTTCTGAGCACAATTTTCTGAGCACAATTCAAAGTGTTGGTGCTGACCTTTAAAGCCCTAAATGGCTTCGGTCCTGTATACCTGAAGGAGCGTCTCCACCCCCACCATTCAGCCCGGACACTGAGATCCAGCACCAAGGGCCTTCTGGCGGTTCCCTCACTGCGAGAAGCAAAGCTACAGGGAACCAGGCAGAGGGCCTTCTCGGTAGTGGCCCTGTGGAACGCCCTCCCATCAGAGGTTAAAAGGATCAACAACTACATGACATTTAGAAAACACCTGAAGGGAAGTTTTTAATCTGTGATGTGTTAATGTATTTTAATGTTTGCTGGAAGCCACCCAGAGTGGCTGGGGAGTCTCAGCCAGATGGGCGGGGTATAAATAATAAATAATAAATTATTATTATTATTATTATTATTATTATTATTATCATCATCATCATCAGTAAGAACAGTTAAAAAACATCCATTTAAAATATTCAAAAGAAAATGTAAAGTCAGCGATAAACTGAAAACAGATTAAAAGACACACATCAACATTCTATATATCTGGGTATAAATCTATGTATTACTTTCATATCCTTCCTTCCTTTCACTCAGATTTCTAAACTTGCTGGCGAGTTGCAACCACCAGTGGAGGCCAGACTTGCCCATCTGTCTTGGTTTTGCTCTCCAAAGAGCTGGAGGGCTAATTTTTTGTTTGTTTGCTGCCTGCCGGTCTTGGGGTCTCTCTGCCAGTGGAGCAGCTTTGGAGAGACAGGAGAGCATTCACAGTGCATCAGCCAAGGCGGCCGTGGCCCGCCAGCCCCTGGCGTTGAAGACCAAAATCTGGTCTGCTGCAAAGGAAGGAGATTGCAGAATGAGATGGAGGCAGCACCACCCAGGAGGAGTCAGGATGGAGGGCAGCAAGACGGCAACATCCATGCTGAGGCGACAGAGCCATGGCCTAAAATTTGTTTCTCTTTTTAAGATTGCCTCCCTTTCCCTTCAATCGTAAGGCAACTTACATGTCTCCACGAAGAAGCAGCAATATAAGAAAGAGATTAAAAATGCCGCCGCAATATATAAAACAGCAAGTTAAGTGCACAGACTAAAGCAGCTACACTAGAAGTTAGAAATCAAGAGCCTGAGGAAATCAGAAAGATTTGCCTAGTGCTGCGAAGGCAGCAGAGTTGACACCAGCTTTGGATCCAGCACGGAGCAAGCAGGTCTCTGTGTCTCCAGCTTCCAGCCTGCTTCCAGCTCAGCTCTCACACATTATTCTGGCTATCATTCTCCTAAGGTAAAGGTGAAGGGACCCCTGACCGTTAGGTCCAGTCGCGAACGACTCTGGGGTTGCAGCACTCATCTCACTTTACTGGCTGAGGGAGGCGGCGTACAGCTTCCGGATCACCCACAGTGGTTTAACCCACAGCGCTACCCATGTCCCTATTCTTCACGTAGTGCATAGTTATACTATGGAACTCATTGCCACATGAGGCAGGGATGGCCACCAGTCTAAAGATAAAGGGACCCCTGATCATTAGGTCCAGTCGCGGACGACTCTGGGGTTGCGGCGCTCATCTCGCATTATTGGCCAAGGGAGCCGGCATACAGCTTCCAGGTCATGGGGCCAGCATGACTAAGCCGCTTCTGGCGAACCAGAGCAGCGCACGGAAACGCCGTTTACCTTCCCACCAGAGAGGTACCTATTTATCTACTTGCACTTTGACATGCTTTCGAACTGCTAGGTTGGCAGGAGCAGGGACCGAGCAACAGGAGCTCACCCCGTTGCGGGGATTCAAACCGCCGACCTTCTGATCGGCAAGCCCTAGGCTCAGTGGTTTAACCCACAGCGCCACCCGCGTCCCTAGCTTTCTCCTACCAAGCAGCTAATGGAGTGGAAGGAAGCCCTCCCCCTTTGTTCTATGGCACTTTGCAACTTTTTTAGTGCTTAACTAGCCAGCGAAAGCCCTTGCCTAGAGACCATTGGCCATTGGCATCTCATACCATCTGCAGAGGTGTAGGAAGGTCAGGTGGTACCCGGTGCGAAAAAATTCTTGTCACCCCCCCATTGATTTTTTTTTTTTGCCTGCAAAAATGGTTTTACGTTATTTCATATTTTCTTACAAAGGAATAATAATAAGTAATAATAAACTTTTATTTATATCCCACCCTCCCTGGCCGAAGTTGGGCTCAGGGCAGCTAACATCAGATACATAACATTGATATAAAATCAAACAATAATTAAATTACCTCCTAAAAACATGTCAAAATCAAATTAAAGCCTAATTAGATGGCTTTCCGCAGGGTTAGGGTTGGGAACAGTAAGTGCTCCACTGAATTGAAATTTCAGCCTTCACGACATAGGAAAATGGCCAAGTAAACAGCTATTTTCGTGGAGGAGGGTCAAGATAGTAACTGATATGCATGAAATTTCATATATAGCTATATAATCCCTAGTGTAGTAAGATAAGACCTGTGGAGCAGGCATTTTTAAAAAAAGTTTTTTATGAACCACCCTAGTAGGGCAGTAATTGTTCCTTGATAATTTGTCACCCCCTCCATGATGGAACCTGGGGCGGACCGCCCCCCGCCCCCCACTTCCTACGCCCCTGACCATCTGCCCCCACAGATGCAGGATCCCAGGACTCGGAAGGCACTCAGGGCACCAGCCAAACTGAGCCTCCTAGCTTGCAACAATAGACATTTTGTGAGTGCCATTTCCCCCTTAATATATGTACTGCATTCTTGCATGTTCTTTTCACAAATGTGTGTGCATTTTGATGCACGCTTTCCCCCTAACAGACACATCTGGGATCACATGTTTTGGTTGGAGAACCAGATATTGTCAAATCTTGAGAAGTGTGAATTTCGGAGGATAACTGTGTTTCAGTTCATGGATTGTTTCAGGAAGTGCAAATGAGGGAGGTTGGCATTAAAATGCAAACTGAACGGAATATCTCCCCGTTGCAACATGCCCAACCCAGTTTCCGTCTTCTAAAAGCAAACACTCGTCTCCCAAATGGAAGGAATGAGTTATCTAGTTTCCCAACCAGAATCTCCTTTTCAAACTGTTTTTTTTTTTTTAAAAAAAGAGGTACAACAAGTTTGTTTTATTTATTCTATCGATCTGTGTCCCACTTTCTCTTCCTCTGGTCTATACCCCCTAAAGAGGCTTGCAGAGCAAACATCAAAACCACACAACAATGATTGATAAAGGTACAATTCAAAATGCCAGCAGGAATCTGAATGCTAACTCTCTCCCCGTCAGGAAAAAGCACAATTTGCTGAAATGCATATGAGAGTGCAATGAGATAAATGAGGACTGAAATTTGTGGGTTTTTTGTTTTTGACATCTGTCTGTCCTGGGAGACAATGGAGGAGTGCACCTTTGGGGGTGACATCAAACTGTTGGAGAGTTACAGCACCTGCAGTGGCTGTAGAGACTGATAAGGGAGAGACATGTTTTGTTGCAGCTGGGGCAGAGGAAGGAGTCCAGTTTTGCTGTTTCAGATGCACCAAGGCGTTTCTTCTCTCTGCGCTCCTCCCAGTCGGCATTCCTCCTCTGGTCACTGCTGTGGATACATGACTCAGAAACAAACCCCTTTGTTGCAATAAGGACCAATCACAACAATACAAACACAACACGTAGGCTAAGGATCAGTGCTAACTGAGACAGGAGTGTGAACATGCTGGGAATGTGGGCTTGGGAGACCACATCTTTGTTTGAGACTCTGTCCTGCCCTGTGGTGCCCCAAGTCTTCCTGACACAGCCAGGACCGGTGCTGGCAATTTTTGCGCCCTAGGTGAGGGGGCGGGCCACGTGACGTCATTGCGCATGACGTACGGTGCCCCGCCCCCTGCCGGCCGGGCGCCCCGCGCTGCCGCGGTTTTCGCCGCTGGTTGGGGCGGCACCGGGCGGCGGCGGGGGGCGAGGGGCAGGCTGGCCAGCGCCCCTCCATTTTGGCGCTCTAGGCAGTTGCCTAGTTCGCCTAAATGGACACGCCGGCCCTGGACACAGCACATGTGGGAGGGATGGAGGTATTGTTCCTGGAGGTTGTAAGTTGCCCACGACTCACTTCCATGAAGCAGAGAGCTCAAGACACAAGCCTGGTAGACCTTCATCTTGGTATTGGGGGTTTTTAAGCAGAGGTTGGATGGCCACCTGTCGGGAATTCTTTAGTGGTGATTTCTGCATTGCAGGGTATTGGACCAGATCAGTGTTTCCCAAACTTGGGCTCAATGATTTGAAGCTGCCTACCTTGGTATAGAAGGGACGCGGGTGGCACTGTGGGTTAAACCACAGAGCTAGAGCTTGCTGATCAGAAGGTCGGCGGTTCGAATCCCCATGACGGGGTGAGCTCCCGTTGTTCAGTCCCTGCTCCTGCCCTCCTAGCAGTTCGAAAGCACGTCAAAGTGCAAGTAGATAAATAGGAACCGCTCTGGCGGGAAGGTAAACGGCATTTCCGTGCGTTGCTCTGGTTCTCCAGAAGCGGCTTAGTCATGCTGGCCACATGACCCGGAAGCTGTACGCCAGCTCCCTCGGCCAGTAAAGCGAGATAAGCGCCGCAACCCCAGAGTTGTCCGCGACTGGACCTGACGGTCAGGGGTCCCGTTACCTTTACCTTTACCTTGGTATAGAGCCCCTTCCTGTTGCCCAGCGATACTGGACTAAGTGGGCTGCTAATGATCCTGCAAGGCATTTCTTGATCTTCAGATCACAGTGTCTCTTCTCCAGGTGGAAGTGTGACTGGGAGCTGCTTTTCGTGGGGATTCATGGAAGCTTCAAAGAAGTGCCAGGAGCCTGCGGACGCGAGAGATTTGGGAGATAACGCTGGCTCTCTCGCCTGCAATGCAAATGGCATTGAAATTCATAGGCGCTGTCAGTGGCAGGCCTCCATAAAACCTCCATAACCTTTTAATATTGCAGCAGGTACAGCTCAGCGCAATTGGGAAAGCAATTTCGAGTAAGTGCTGAATAGGCACCCCACCAGATGGAAGGGCTGGGGCTCTGGCGGGAGGGGAGGAGAGGAGCCCGAATCGTGGCCCAGAGCCTTGCAAGGACAAGGGTCTCTTCTCAGATAGACTTGCCCAGTGGGGGGGGGGGGTGTTTGTTTGAGATCTATAGGAGCAGGAGCCCCCTGCTGGCAGTTCTGTGACCAGATCTACCCTTGAAGTACAGAGACTGGGTACACAGGGCTGCAGGAACACCATAAAGGCAGGACATCTTGGTCAAGTATAGCAGATGTAATTAGCAGACTTGGAAATGAGAGAAAACCAAGGGATAAATTATAAGGAAAGGAGTAAATCAGAAAGTTAACATCTCCTTCTCTGTTTTCATCACCATCTTCATTGTCACCACAGCATCCTTCTTCTTCTTCCTCTTCTTGCTCTTCTTGCTCTTCTTCTTCTTCTTCTTCTTCTTCTTCTTCTTCTTCTTCTTCTTCTTCTTCTTCTTCTACTCCTACTCCTCCTCCTCCTCCTCTTCTTCCTCCTCCTCTCCTCCTCCTCCTCTTCTTCCTCCTCCTCTCCTCCTCCTCTTCTTCTTCCTCTTCTTCCTCCTCCTCCTCCTCTTCTTCCTCCTCCTCCTCTTCTTCCTCCTTCTCCTCTTCCTCTTCTTCCTCCTCCTCTTCCTCCTCCTCCTCTTCTTCCTCCTCCTCCTCTTCCTCTTCTTCCTCCTCCTCTTCCTCCTCCTCCTCTTCTTCTTCCTCCTCCTCCTCCTCCTCCTCTCCTCCTCTCCTCCTCCTCCTCCTCCTCCTCTTCCTCTTCTTCTTCTTCTTCCTCCTCCTCCTCCTCCTCCTCCTCCTCCTCCTCTTCTTCTTCTTCTTCCTCTTCCTCTTCCTCTTCCTCCTCCTCTTCTTCTTCTTCTTCCTCCTCCTCCTCCTCTTCTTCTTCATCATCATCATTCTTATCATCATCTTCTTCATTATCTCCTCCTCCTTCCTCTTCTGTCCATTTCAGAATTTGTGGGCAGGGAGGACAATTCTTCTATTCTTACCTGTGAATGTTTACATTATAAAAATGTATGCTTTTTTTCTTATTCTATTTACTTGTTTTAATTTAAATATTATCACACATGTTTCTGAAATACAGTCTTAATAAGATTTAGGCTACAGATCTATACATGCCTACCAGGGAGTAAGGCAAATTGAGCTTCGTTGGGCTTCACTTCTGAGTTAACATTAATTGGACTGGAATCTTAAACTATTTAGCAAACTCATTTAAAAAAATGTTTCCTTGTGACTGGCATGGTAGGGACACAACACTGGTATAATAGTAATAACAATGATTCAAGATGTTGAATTGCTTTATGCAAGGAAACAACTTGTGAAATTTGTTTATAAACTTCCCATAAAATTACTCGTGGTAAAAACACACACAACCCAAATCCATTCAGGATGCTTTTCTGGGGGTTGCATTGTCCAACAGAAGCAGGATCTTTCCATTAAACATCCCACAAGCCAGGTGTGGGGAACCTCTGGCCCTCCAGATATTTCCTGAACTACAACTCCCATCATCCGTTGCCACTGGCCATCCTTGCTGTTGGGAGTTGTGGTTCATCAACATCTGGAGAGGCAAAGGTTCCCCATAACTGCCATTTCAGAACAAGAGAAGGTTGCAAAGTGGCTGAGATTTTCTCCTCGCATGCAACCCAACCTTTCGCACGCTGCTCCAGAGAAAACGCCTCGGAGTTCAAAGCTATTTGCTCCTAAAAAGGGCTAGATGGGATTGTAGCTTTAGGCGGCCATCCAGTGACGCTTGCCCAGGAGTCAGCCCCGGGGAATCATTAATTAGGATATCAGAACCTCCAGGCATTTCATTCAAACATGAAAAAAATGGAGCTGCTTCTAAATCAGGCTCAGGAGCTCATATTGCTTTCACAGGGGATGGCAGAAACAGGACAGACAAGGCCCATTTCCAGCTGGTCAGCCTTCCATATAAATGAGACTTGTAGATGCCACGATAGGATTGCATTTATCACAGGCTCTTCAATCCTACTCTGCCAGCTGTTTGTAACAGAAGTTTAATTCCCTCCCTGCCAAGCGAGCAAGAGCAGCTTTGAGGTCTCCCTTTTCCTAACTGCTCTTGCTCCTATGCACAGAGAAGTCTGCTCAACCCTTCTTGGTGGGCACTGTTTGGGGGGGGGGTCACCTTTCCATCCACCCTCCACGATCCGACGGACAAGGCCCCTTGGGCTGCTTTCCGGGCAGCAAAGGAGATCCCTGGACTGAAGTGGGTATCCTGTCCAATTGCTCAATTGGCCAATCGCAAGCATCCCGGGCCCTAAAGAAGCCAGATTATCCTCCACCAGGGCCAGGGCCTTTTCAGTGATGGCTCCCACCTGGTAGAATGCTCTGTCTCACGAGGCTAGGGCCCTGCAGGACTTGATCTCCTTCCGCAGGGCCTGCAAGACAGAGCTATTCTGCCTGGCCTTCAATTTAGCCTGATCCTTCATTCCTTTTCCCCTTCCCTTTTACTATGAAGAAACCCTTTCTGAGACCCCACATTTCAACTCTTCCCTGGTCTCCTTGCTGGCCATAGTGGGACCAACTTGGCCAGTTAGCCCTGGTGTTCACTTGATGTCATGGATGCTACATTTATGTTGTATTTTATGCTGTTTTTAAGTCGCTTTCAATCAATCAAGAGGAACATTTCCCTGGTCAAGGAAAGGGGCCCATGAAAACAAGGGCCACTGTGCAGCATCATCCTTCCTTCCACCACAGCATCAAACAGGTTGCAGACAAGGAACTGAAGGCGGCGGCAGAGGAGGAGGTGGAGAGGCAGACTTGGGTCTGGGTGCAGCTATTCCTCATGGCGGCTGCCAGTCGTGGTGCTGACCCATTAGGAGCCCATTAAAATCCCATCAGCCTGTTTGCTTTTGCCACGGCGTGCTAATAACCCTCCTCGGTGAGGGCTGTGGTGTTTCAGCAGGAGATTGGGTTGCTGGGTCAGCAAACGCAGGCTCTCTGCACCATGAAAGCAGAAAGCTATTAACACACCAGGAGGCGAAGGAGATGAAACGACATTTAGGGAGAAGAGGGGGCAGGCCCCAGCATTCACTCTCATTTTCATCTCTTTTCTCTGCGCCGCTAAGTAAATGGAAGAGTTTAAAACCACCGATAGAGCAAAATTATCTCTTTTGCTGGTAAAAACAACTAAGCAGTTCTAATTTGTTGAGAAGGCGGTCATCCTGTTCCAGAGTTTTCAGGACTTGTGAGGCTGTCGGCTTTCTTGCCCACTAGCAAAGGACGAGTGGGCTTTACGACTGATGGGTGGAGTGGAGTGGAAAAGTTTGTATCTTGCAAGGGCTCCTGGGGTTTGCGACTGCTGACCTTCAGGCAATTTTCAGAGAAGATTTTCGGAGAAAATCCTATAATGTGCCCTAGTTTTTCTGTGGTATGTGTGTATGAGCCAACCAGGGTGTGTGTGGGTGGGGGGGGGTGTTGTTTAGTCGTTTAGTCATGTCCGACTCTTCGTGACCCCATGGACCAGAGCACGCCAGGCACTCCTGTCTTCCACTGCCCCCCGCAGTTTGGTCAGACTCATGTTGGTAGCTTTGAGAACACTGTCCAACCATCTCGTCCTCTGTCGTCCCCTTCTCCTTGCTTCCTCCATCTTTTCCAACATCAGGGTCTTTTCCAGGGAGTCTCCTCTTCTTATGAGGTGGCACTGGCCAAAGTCTTGGAGCCTCAGCTTCAGGATCTGTCCTTCCAGTGAGCACTCAGGGCTGATTTCCTTCAGAATGGAGAGGTTTGATCTTCTTGCAGTCCATGGGACTCTCAAGAGTCTCCTCCAGCACCAGAATTCAAAAGCATCAATTTTTCGGCAACCAGCCTACTTTATGGTCCAGGGGGCAGGACCACCAACTTGGTCAATCACAGTACTATTTGTTGTTTAGTCGTGTCTGACTCTTAAGCCCCTAAGCACTTAAAAAAGATTTTGGTGCCCCCATACAGATCGAATTCAAAACATGTTGTTTAGTCGTTCAGTCGTGTCCGACTCTTCGTGACCCCCTGGACCAGAGCACGCCAGGCACTCCTGTCTTCCACTGCCTCCCGCAGTTTGGTCAGACTCATGTTAGTAGCTTCGAGAACACTGTCCCACCATCTGGTCCTCTGTTGTCCCCTTCTCCTTGCGCCCTCCATCTTTCCCAACATCAGGGTCTTTTCTAGGGAGTCTTCTCTTCTCATGAGGTGGCCAAAGTATTGGAGCCTCAGCTTCAGGATCTGTCCTTCCAGTGAGCGCTCAGGGCTGATTTCCTTCAGATTGGATAGGTTTGATCTTCTTGCAGTCCATGGGACTCTCAAGAGTCTCCTCCAGCGCCATAATTCAAAAGCATCAATTCTTCGGCGATCAGCCTTCTTTATGGTCCAGCTCTTACTTCCATACATCAGTATTGGGAAAAGGCAGTGATCCATGAAGGAGGTGTGTGTGCGCGCTGCAATCAATGCCAACCAGTTGACTGACAGCACCTGCAAAGCCCCGTGAAAAGCCCTGGGTTGCAGAAGCTTTGAAAGCCCGGTGAGCAGCTGCTTCCCGGGGCTTGCAAAGCTCTGGAAAAACAGGTCAGCTGATGTCATTGTGATGTCAGTTGACTGACAGGTACACGGCTCTAATCGCCTGACAGACTTGCCCTGTGTGGGGTGAAGGAAGACAGGATCCAGCCCACCTGTCGGATCCAGGACTGCACCCCCGCAGCAGAGGACGTCACATTGGAGGGGACGGGGGTACCTTCCCTCGGCCTGACCTTGGCGCTTGTCTCCTGTCGCCTCCCTTCCAACGCCTGCCGATTATGCGATCCAAATATGAAATCCACATCTGGAAAGCAGTGATGTCGTTCTCCGCGCTCTACTAATAATTTTTCCTGGGGGGATGAAAGCCCAAGCGCTCCTGTCAGAATCCGCCTTTGTTCTCTGCCCGTCGCCTTGCCGATCTGAACGTCGCTTTGTTCCCCTGGATTTATAGAACAGACATTGTCAGGCAGGGGGTGGTCGTCCCTTTTTAAAGGAAAGGAGGGGGGATGAGGAGCAATAACTTTTTAAAGAGAGATAGAGAGTGCAGAGGAGGGAGGGGGAAAATAAAAAAGCGAGAGGCTTTAAAGTTTATGCCGGTTCTGTTTAAATGCCTCCTAGCCGAGATTCATTGCTGTATCTTGTATCCATTTCATTGTAGATTTCAGAATCAAAGAGCGGCCGTAAAAAGCCCAGCCTCCTTCTTAATGTAGGGTTAGTTATAACAAGGAATTTTGGAGATGGTTTATGGGCAGATTTTAGTGGCTTGCTGCAGATTGCAGTAGCCTGGAATCCATGCTGTGCGGCTTATAAAAATGTAGATTGCAATGGGCAGCAGGAGGAAGGCAGCGCGGTGCAGTAGTTACAGCAAGGGGCTCCAGTGCTGGAAGAGCAGAGAGGAACCATGCGTGTCCTATCCGCCAGGAGAGGGCGAAGGGGGCAGTTCTGGCCTCCTCACCACAAGGAGTTGGAAAATATTCAGGCTACGGCGCCCAGAATTATCAAGGGGAGAAGCAACTCCCTGGTGAGGAAAGGTTGCTGCATTTGGGACGTCTCAGTTTAGAGCCGTGGTTCCCAACATGGGGTACATGCCCCACAGGGGGGCAATTTGATTTTAAAGGGGGGCATTTCGGGAATGAGTTATTAATGGTGTATCTGAAGTGTGCATGCACACGAAAGCTCATACCAAGAACAAACTTAGTTGGTCTCTAAGGTGCTACTGGAAAGAATTTTTTTATTTTGTTTTGTCCAGAAATAATGCTTCAGGTTAAGAACTTTGCTTCAGGATAAGAACAGAAATCGTGCTCTGGCAGCGCAGTGGCAGCAGGAGGCCCCATTAGCTAAAGTGGTGCTTCAGGTTAAGAACAGAAATCGTGCTCTGGCGGTGCAGCGGCAGCAGGAGGCCCCATTAGCTAAAGTGGTGCTTCAGGTTAAGAACAGTTTCAGGTTAAGAACGGACCTCCGGAACGAATTAAGTACATAACCAGAGGTACCACTGTATTGGAAAAAACTGAATCTCCTACTACCGGTATATCTAAATGGATTGAGAAAATATGGTCCACAGTGACTATGATAAAGCTACGGAGAAAATTGGTGGTTTTTTGTAATGTTTTGGAACAGCAAATTCAATGGTAAGGTCCAACCTTACCCTGCTTCCAAACCTGCTGTAACAGCATTTCTTTATGCCCTTTATCTTTGTTTTGTTTTGTTTATTAATAAAATAAAACCTTATTCACAGCACCCCCCCAAAAAAAGAACCCCTATGGAACGCACTGCCACAGGAGGCAGGCACCTGGCTGGGGAAATTATTTGGTCCGCCCTGGCTGTCAGTGGGCTGTCCTGGGTTTCCAGAGAAGCGGACACGGAGCAATGGATTCAAACTACAAGAAAGAAGATTCCACCTAAACATTAGGAAGAACTTCCTGACAGTAAGAGCTGTTCGACAGTGGAATTTGCTGCCAAGGAGTGTGGTGGAGTCTCCTTCTTTGGAGGTCTTTAAGCAGAGGCTTGACAGCCACCTGTCAGGAATGCTTGGATGGTGTTTCCTGCTTGGCAGGGGGTTGGACTGGATGGCCCTTGGGGTCTCTTCCAACTAGGATTCTATGAGGTGTGATTTCCTACCTGGAGACTCTTCAAGAGATTGAAACTGGGACCTTTTGCAAGCAAAGGAGATGCTGTACCACTGAGCTACCATGTTCTCCATAGTTTGCAGATTCAGCTGCTGGCAACAAACGCCACTTAAATCCCACCTCCCAGGGGCGCAGGAGACGTCTGGCACAGATTTCGGAATTCCACTTTCAGATATTATTGGACTCGATGGGCCTGTGGTGCGACTCTGTGCCTGCATCTCCTTGCATCCAGAACTGAATTATACCACAGTCACAGAGAAGGTGGGCGAGACTGGAAACTTTGACTCCTTAATGGAGCTGCCTGCCAAACCGCATTACTGTCATCTTTCGGGGTTCGGAACCTTTATAGCTCGCACATGTTAGGCATTTGGGGATTTCTTCTCATTTCACTGATTTCGGCAGCTTTTAAGACAAAACCGGAGCCCACATTTGGTGGAGATCAGCTGTCCCAGCGTTCTTTATTGTGTTAGCCTGCTATCACATTAAAACAAAATACTCTTTGAGCACAGGCCAAATTGGGTCTCATTATAGGTTTTTTTGCGATTGGTTGTGAAGGAGGGAAATCTGAACGGCAAGTGGGGTGGGTGGGGGTGTTGGCGCAACGGTGATTTGCGAGCTTTGGAATGCGCCCCCTCCCATCTTGCCAGTACATTTTTGCAGGATTTTGGCCCAGGCTGGGGTTTAACTTGATGGTAAGATGTGCATGATAACAGGAGGCATCTGCAATGGATCCCTAAAGATTTTCATGGTGAAGCAAAGAAGGACGGGAAAGAGACTGGACTCAGTTTGCATTCAAAAGTGAGGCTACCTCATAATGTGAGACAGCTATCCTTTGAAATTCACCCAGCACAGCTCTCTAGCCAAGTTATGTGCAAAGAATCCTAGAATCCTAGATTTGGGACCCCAATGGTCATCTAGTCCAACCCCCTGCAATGCAGGTGTCACAGCTGAAGAATCCTTGACAGGTGGACACTCAACCTCCGCTTAAAAACCTTCCGAGGGAGTCCCTTCCACTGTCAAACATCTCTTCCTAATGTTCAACTGGAATAGCCTTTCGTGTAATTTGAATTCATTCATTGTAAAAAAAATCCAACACAAATGTGCATTTTAAGAGAAATTTGCACCGAAATGCAGTGTCAGGCGGTGGTGGATCCAACCCCCATGGCAGGTTGCCAGCAATGGATAAGACGAGGAAAAGTTTTTACCAACTGCTTTTTATTCAATAGAGGGACCCAGGTGGTGCTGTGGGTTAAACCACTGAGCCTAGGGCTTGCTGATCAGAAGGTCGGCGGTTCGAATCCCTGCAACGGGGTGAGCTCCCGTTGCTCGGTCCCTGCTCCTGCCAACCTAGCAGTTCAAAAGCATGTCAAAGTGCAAGTAGATAAATAGGAACCGCTTTGGCAGGAAAGTAAACGGCGTTTCCATGCACTGCTCTGGTTCGCCAGAAGCGGCTTAGTCATGCTGGCCACATGACCTGGAAGCTGTACGCCGGCTCCCTGGGCCAATAAAGCGAGATGAGCGCCGCAACCCCAGAGTCAGACACGACTGGACCTAATGGTCAGGGGTCCCCTTTACCTTTACCTTTTATTCAATATTCACAGAGAGGGGCTTGGAAATGCCGCCTCTCGGAATAATGGCATTTCCCCAAGTAGGGTAGTCTGTTAAAGGATTCCAGGGGGCGTGGCCCTGTCCGAAGCCTAGGGAGGTTAGGACGTAAGGGACGCCCCCATTGCTGACCCCGGGGGAGCTCCTAGCTGATGTGCATCAGCAGGACTCCCCCTACTGGTGGTTAACCCTTCCCGGACTTCCAGCAGACGGGCTGGAGTCAGATATAGTAGGTTAGATCCAATGCCTAAGCCAATATCGCTCATCACCTGTAACCAATAAAGTTGTGGCCTTTTTCAGCCCATTCACCTTAAATAATTGTGTCATGTGTCATTATTTCTACCTGGGGGGGTCGGGAAGTTGCCACGCAAGCCAAACTAGGTACGGGAGGTGTCTCTGGGATCGTAACAATGCCTGGCAAGAAAGCACCACATTGCACCCTGAAGGGGAGGGAGTCGCTGGTTAGAGCACAGATAAAAGAATCGCCGCAATGACAATAACACCCGTTATTGCTACTAGATTTTTTTTTTTTAAAAAAAGGATTCAAGAGCAAAGGATGCCAGTAACTTGTTCGGCACGTCTCAGAACTCGTGGGGCCAAAAGAGAACAATAAATCCAGAACAAGGATGCTTAACCTGTATCCGGAGTGCTTTAATAAAGGAGAAAGGGATCAGCCTGGCCTTCGCCAGCCCCTGCCAAGCTGTGGTTTTAGTATTGCTCACAGCGAGAAGTTTATTGTGCCATTTCCCTGCCTGGCTCTCTCTCTCGCTCCTTGCCTTGCCTTTGATTTAGCAGGGCTTTCAGGGACCAAAAGTGCTGACTTATCCAGATCAAAGTTGGCCCTTTGCGGAGCAGCAGCTGCTGCAGACAGGAAGTTATTTCTCTCTCGGCTTCCTCCCGGGGCCTCTTCCTGAGTTACGATGGTTGTGCAGGAGAAGCCCATTGCCACGTGAACTGAGCTGGTCACCAGTGGACATGCAGACTGGTGCGTTCAGGCAGATCCCAACATTTCTGAGCATCTTAACGGCTCTCTTTTTATTAAACGTCTTTGCTCGCCCCGAGCCTTAGGACAGGTGGGACGTCTGAACGGTGTGAATGGATAACACTTGGTTGTGCTTGAAGACTCTTTGCAAAAGCATAAGAAAAGTCAAAATTTCCTTTACCAGTTGCAGCCATCGATCTCTCTATGATTCCAGTGCGGTGTCGAGTTTCAGACTTAAGACGTGGGAGACCAGGGTTCAAATCCCCACTCAGCTGTGATGCTCACTGGGGGTGGGTGGGTGGGATATAAATGTAAATAAATAAATACATATAATAAAATAAACTTCTAGGATTATGGGAGCAGGTCAAACAGTACAGAAGTTACATGTCCTGTATCTATTATTTGTTAGTTTATCTTGAACTTGGGGACTCAAAAAGGGGTCAACTTCTTCTTTAAAAAAGGCAAGAAAGGTGTTGCCTGTTTTGCAACATGCTGCCTAGGATGCGGTAGGGAGGGCACTCTGTGCATGCCCAGAGAACACCACCACCACCAGCATCCTGGTCTTCAAGCCAACTCCTACAGCTCCAGCCTTGCAAAATACATTTCCCCTGAGAGATGATATTTGTATGAGGAGCATTCTTTCTGCATGCTCAAAGGCAGCCCATCTTCGGGCAGTGCAAAGGCAGCAGGGGCGGGGAGGCACTCTGTGCATGCTCAGAGACCACCCCATCCCAGGCTATAAACCCACCCCTGGCCTTGCAAGATGCCTTTTCCCTGGCAGTGGACCCATCGCAACACCAAGAGGGAGTTCACGAGAGAGAGGGCTCTGACAGGGATATTTTAAACATGCTTGTGGATTTCCTATTCCACCCCAGGATAAATGTGCAGAAGACTGGACGGGAACGGGGTAAAACTTAGATCTGGTCACCTGGAATTTTAGGATCCCGGCTTTTTCCAGAACGCTGATCTCACTTCTATTTCTGCAAATTCCTTTCGCTGATGTATCTTTGATTGTGTGTTTCCTCCCCACAAAAGGTCATGTGCATGATGCCCCCGGCCCTGCCTGGCTCACTTGCGCTGGCCTTTGCAACACCTGCCAGAAGCAGGTTTTGATTTTAACCTTGCATCAATATTCACCCTGCTCTTCCGATCATCCGATTTCCACCTGGGGGACTCGTAGCGGCGCAGAGGAGATAAATAATTCGTGCCGAGCAGCTGTCGAAGCGATTGGCGAGGGTTTGCGCCGCTTCAGCGTGGCATTGCTGCTATGGTCTATTGCAAACAGCCGGTCACCTGCAGCGGGTCTTTTGGTCTTTCCTGGAGACCCGGAGCAACTAGAAGTCAGACTTTCTCTCTTGCCCTTCCAACAAGAGCGATGGGGTTCCGCGCAAAGTCATTGATCTGCTGGGCAGTTGAGCCCTGCTCAAAGAAAGAAAAGACAGATGGCGGAAGAATTCAGAGTCCAAGTTGTTTGCTTGGAATTATAGAATCTTTTTTTAAAAAACTCTTTTTATTGATTAATCTTCATATGTTACAATAACAAAGAACTTTATATTACAATACTTTGGATCATGTCTCTTATTATACAATAATAATAAAGAAGGAAAAGAAAACCTACGACCTAAAAACGCAAACAAAAGAAGAAAACAAAAATTACCAAAAGCAACGAATTTCAATCATGAGTAAACCAAACAATTAGACTTCCTGTCAATCCCAACAGTATATTCCAATAATACAAATGAATGTGGTCCTGATTATTATGCATTTCTTTTTATATTTTCTATTACATTCTTATATCAACATGTATCCTTGCTACTATTACCAAACTCGTACTGTTTCTAAGGTCATTCAAATGCTGGCATAGTTAGCATGCCCTTACTATATGGACATACAATTTATATTTATCCCATTTTCCTTGAATTTTTGTCTTGAATTACCTCTCAGACTGTTTGCCAGCTGTGCAATTTCGGCAAACTCTTGTAATTTATTCTGCGTTGGAGCTTCTGGATCTTTCCACCCCTTTGCCACCAAGGTCCGTGCTGCTGCCGTAGCATATAAAAATATCTCTCTTACATTATTTGGAATGTCTTTACCAATGATACTCAATAGAAAAGCCTTTGGTTTTGGAATGATAGAATCTTAGAGGTGGAAGGGACCCCGTGGGTCATCTAGCCCAACCCCGTACAATGTAGGAATCTCAGCTCAAGCATCCATGACAGATGACCATCCAACCTCTGTTTAAAAATCACAGTGATCATATATGTGAAGGGAATCTGAATGCACAGAATAAACAACACAGATGTGCAGGGGAAAAGGCCATAGCTCATTGAGGAGAACATCTTCTTTGCAACCAGAGGGTCTCATGTTCATTCCCCAATGACATCTACAGGTGAGGCTGGGAACCCTGAAAAGCTGACCCAGTGTGCAGCGGCTGTGCAAAAGCCAAATTCCACGCAGGGGAGCATCAGGAAAGGAATTGGAAATAAAATTGCCAATATAATAATGCCATCTTACCAATCTGCGGTGCGACTACATATAGAGTCCTGGTTTAGGGTTCTGGCCGCCTCACTTCAAAAAGGATATCGTAGAGTTGGAAGAGGTTCAGGAAAGGACCACCAAACGATCAGGGAGGTGAAGTGATTCCCCATTGAGGAAAGGTTGCAGCATTTGAGCCTTTTTTGCTTAGAGGAAAGGCGAGGAAGAGGCGACATAATGCAAGTTCATACAAAATAAAAAAAATCCTTCCAGTAGCACCTTAGAGACCAACTAAGTTTGTTATTGGTATGAGCTTTCGTGTGCATGCATGCATGTATCTGAAGAAGTGTGCATGCACACGAAAGCTCATACCAATAACAAACTTAGTTGGTCTCTAAGGTGCTACTAGGTCTCTAAGGTACTACTAGGGATGCAGGTGGCACTGTGGGTTAAACCACAGAGCCTAGGGCTTGCCGGTCAGAAGGTCGGCAGTTCGAATCCCCGCGATGGGGTGAGCTCCAGTTGCTTGGTCCCTGCTCCTGCCAATCTAGCAGTTCGAAAGCATGTCACAGTGCAAGTAGATAAATAGGTACCACTGCAGCGGGAAGGTAAACGGCGTTTCCGTGGGCTGCTCTGGTTCGCCAGAAGTGGCTTAGTCATGCTGGCCACATGACCTGGAAGCTGTATGCCGGCTCCCTCGGCCACTAAAGCGAGATGAGCACCGCAACCCCAGAGTCGGTCATGACTGGACCTACCGGTAATGGTCAGGGGACCCTTTACCTTTCAGGTGCTACTGGAAGGAATTTTTTTCTTTTGTTTTGACTATGGCAGACCAACACGGCTACCTATCTGTAACAAGTTCGACAGTGGAATTTGCTGCCAAGGAGTGTGGTGGAGTCTCCTTCTTTGGAGGTCTTTAAGCAGAGGCTTGACAGTCACCTGTCAGGAATGCTTTGATGGTGTTTCCTGCTTGGCAGGGGGTTGGACTGGATGGCCCTTGTGGTCTCTTCCAACTCTATGATTCTAAGTTCATACAGTTATGCATGGTATGAAGAAAATGGATAGAGAAAGGATTCCTTCATCTCTCTTAACTGTAGAACTTGTGGACATCCAATGATGCAGAACATTGGAAGATTCAGGATTCCACATTCCGGCCATGCTCTGAGAGTGGCTGACTCCACAGAGCCTGCATGTTCAAAAGCACTATGCTGCTGAATACCAGATGCTGGGCAGCAAAGCTTTGATCTGTTGCAATGCTCCCTGTGAGGTTCTCAGTGCCAAGCTTCTTTGTTGTGATTGTGGAAGGCGAAGGACTTAACCTCCCTTGGTGAGAGACGGGAAGCAGGTGCCTGTATCACCCCAGGTGAGAGACAGGGAAGAAATGATTGACTTTTTGGGTTCTCACCTGTTGGGATTCTCCATGATTATTGGCTGCTGAATGTTTGAGTGTTTTGCCGAAGTGAGAATTGAGTGAATGGAGGAGCCATGCGACAGGAGCAAGGAGATTTTGATTGCTGAGTGAGTGGCAATGACAGCATGGTGATTGAATTCCTGAGCTGTGTCATTACATGTGAAGATGCTTTTTTTGTAATGTGCATGTGATTTTTAAAGATATGTGCATATATTGTAATTATGCTGTGTTCTGTTGCTGTATTCTGATGAATTTTGTATTCCATACACGGTATTTAAAATGTACAATTATTGTACATCATTAGCAGCTGGAGTGAAATTTGTATTTTCCATAGAATACTGTTTTTTCACTGCAAACTGTTTTGAGATTTCTTGATGTTTAAAGTGGCATACCAATTAAACAAAGAAACAAATAATAAAAGTGTGTTCTTGGTTCATACAGTCGGAAGGGACCCCGAGGGTCATCCAGTCCAACCCCCAGCAATGCAGGAATCTCAACTAAAAGCATCCATCGTTGAAGGCTCCTGCCTTCATGCTCTGCTTGTGAGCTTCTTAGAAGCCACGCGGGTTTCCCGATTGTTGCATTAAACCAGACTTCCTGTGCTGGCCCTGGGGGTGCCCGGCCCAGAGAACACCGGGTGGGAAGACCAGAAACTCACCCGGGGCCGAGCGGGGCGTGGTCAGCAGTCCCAGACAACAGCGGTGGGTCCAGTGAACAACCGAATCCGGGGGTGGGGGGTGGGGCAGCAGTCAGGTAACAGTCCAAGGGTCTAGCCAGGTAGTCAGAGGTCAGGAACACGCCGACGGTTCGTTTGTGAAGCAGGGTCAAAGTCCAGTCCAAGGTCCAGGAGTCCAACAGGGGGTCCGTCCGGCAAGGAGCAAGGCAGGAAGCAGTGCAAGGTATAGGTCAGGAATAGGCACGAGTACCCAGGCAGGCACACGGTAGCAACTGTGTTGCTCACGCAACTTGGGGCTGGGGCTGGCCAGCTTTTATCTGCCCTGAGGCAGAGGGCGGCCCCGATCCTCTGGTGACCCACCTCTCCTTCTGGCCTGGAGGCGAGCACTCCTCCTGCAGGAACTTAGTTCTCTTTGCCAGTGTGGTGTAGTGGTTAAGAGTGGTAGACTTGTAATCTGGTGAACCGGGTTCGCGTCTCTGCTCCTCCACATGCAGCTGCTGGGTGACCTTGGGCTAGTCACACTTCTTTGAAGTCTCTCAGCCTCACTCACCTCACAGAGTGTTTGTTGTGGGGGAGGAAGGGAAAGGAGAATGTTAGCCGCTTTGAGACTCCTTCGGGTAGGGATAAAGCTGGATATCAAATCCAAACTCTTCTTCTTCGCCTCTCTGCCCTGAGCCTCTGCAGCTCAGGAGAGGCTGGTGGGTTACCGGACCCAGAGGCAACCTCAGCTTCCTCTGCCGGGGCTGGGAGTGGAGCACCTGCAGGCACCTCCATCCCATCAGGAGCCAGAGCAGACTCAGCAGATGCCTGCACCTGAGGATCCAGCACAGGTGAGGACCCTTCAGACTCAAGCCCTAGCCCCAGCTCTGCTGGTTCTGGAGGTGGGGAATCCTGTGCAGGCTGGGATCCCTCAGGTTCAGCATCTGAGTCCGAATCCCAGGCCAACACACTTCCCCAATCTGATGCCCTCTAGATTGTTTGCACTGCGACTCCCAACAGCCCCAACCATGAACTACAACTCCTAAACGATGGCAGGGCTGCTGGGGGTTGTTCAGACATCTGGACAGCACAAGGTGGAGGAAGTCTGAGCTGAATTGACCTAATATCTCCTGACCCAGCCCAGATGTTTCCTCAAGGCTGTTGCCTCTGTGTGGAGTGAAAGGGACTCTGACTTTCTCTGAGGTAAGGCAGGCAGATAAATGGGAACCGAGGCAGAATCAGAACAGTCACCGTCATCTCTGCATCCTTGGAAACCTCATGGAAGACCATGAAATAATGTCATTTGCTTTCTTCTCCTGAAAAGTCTTTGCAGAACCCCCTTCTGACTGGCCTACTTACAGAAAGCAGCATATCCCATTTTCAGACCGATAATTGGTTGCCTGGGGGAGATAACAAGGAGAAAGGCAGGAAGTCCATTCTCCTTTCTTACTTATCCTCCAAAGACCAGCAATATAGGTGGCTTTGAATGCAGAAAGTGTGAGGGCTTTGCAGAAAATCCCAAATCGAAGCGAATTCTCGAAAAGCCAGACTTTGGCTGAGGGTCGTGCTCCAATGAAGCTGAATGTTGGAAGATTCAAGACAGATAAGAGAAAGTCCTTCTCTCGAACTCGCTCCCCTGGGAGGCAGTGACGGCCAACAACTTGGATGGCTTGAAAGGAGGATTAGACAAATTTATGGAGAAGAGGGCTATTGATGGCTACTAGCCAGGTTGGCTATGCTCTGCGTCCACAGTTGTCGGAAACTGGCAAGCAGGATCCAAGCACAAGAGCAGCTCTCCCCTCCTGTGGCTTCCACCAACTGGTATTCAGAAGCATCGTTGCCTCCAACTGTGGAAGCAGAGCATCGTCATTATAGCTAGTAGCCACTGATATCCCTTTCTCCCATGAATCTGGCTTTAAAATAGGGCTGCCATACGTCTGGATTTTCCCAGACATTACCGGGATTTCAAAGGTGGAATTGACGCCTGGGGGGATTTCTGAAAGGTGGTGCTTTGTCATGGATCTTAGGCAAGTCAATCAAAAAATCTCATTTTTTTTGGCGTTTATGTAAATCAAAGCTCAATAGCTTTGGAGTTTGTCTAAAAAAGCTCACGAACTTTGGGGTTTTCCTGGAAAAAAAAGCTCCACAATTTTGAGGTGTCCTGGTTTTTACTTTTTGAACTATGACAACCCTATTTAAAATAGGGCTAGACAAAGACAAGGCTGTCAATGGCCACTAGCCAGGAAATAATAATAATAATAATAATAATAATAATAATAATAATAATAATTTATTACTTATACCCCGCCCATTTGTCTGGGTTTCCCCAGACACTCTGGGCGGCTTCCGACAAGAGATTAAGGTAAAGGTAAAGGTAAAGGGACCCCTGACCATTAGGTCCAGTTGCAGACGACTCTGGGGTTGCGGTGCCCCCCCTGCCCCCTCACGACACCGCTGCCTAAAATATCCCTGGTTTGCTCATTTCTATATCAATTACTTTGACAAAATACATATTTTGTTATGTGCAAATGGCTTTAGATACCTATTAGGTCCATAAATTAAAGGAAAAGGTAAAGGGATCCCTGACCATTAGGTCCAGTCATGGACGACTCTGGGGTTGCGGCACTCATCTCGCTTTATTGGCCGAGAGCCGGCGTACAGCCTCTGGGTCATGTGGCCAGCATGACTAAGCCACTTCTGGCGAACCAGAGCAGCGCATGGAAACGCTGTTTACCTTCCTGCCAGAGCGGTACCTATTTATCTACTTGCACTTTGACGTGCTTTCGAACTGCTAGGTTGGCAGGAGCAGGGACCGAGCAATGGGAGCTCACCCCGTCGAAGGGATTTGAACCACCGACCTTCTGATCGGCAAGCCCTAGGCTCTGTGGTTTAACCCACAGCGCCACCCGTGTCCCTTAACAAGAGATTAAAAATACATTAAAACATCAGTCATTAAAAGCTTCCCTAAACAGGGCTGCCTTTGTATTATAAAAGTCAGATAGTTGTTTATTTCCTTGACATCTGGTGGGAGGGCGTTCCACAGGGCGGGTGCCACCACCGAGAAGGCCCTCTGCTTGATTCCCTGTAACCTCACTTCTCATAGGGAGGGAACCGCCAGAAGGCCCTTGGCGCTGTACCCTGGTGTCCAGGCAGAACGATGGGGGCTCTGCTCTTCAGTCACACTAGGAGGCAGTAATACTTCTGAATTCCAGTTGCTGGAAACCACAGGAGGGGAGAAGCTAATTGTGCTCAGATCCTGCTTGCTGACTTTCTACAGGCATCTGGCTGGCCACTGTGAGAACAGGACGTTGGACTAGAATTGTAGCCATCGATAGCTACTTTTAGTGCCATCCCAGTTGGTAGCCATCACTGCCTGTCACTCTCTTGCACCGCCTTAGCCTCCGTGTTGCCATTGCAGAACTCAGGGAGGAGACAGAGAGCGAAACTGGAAAGTATTGGAGGCACCTGTCGTTGGCTCTCTAGCTCCCCCTACTGTCAGGCTCCCTGCTTTCTGCCCTACCAGTCTCTATGGGCACCAGCGTAAATAGCCCTCTTCCTTTGGGGCAGAGGCGCTGTAGCGGAAATATTCGGGAAGTTGGTGTCCACAGCTGCCTCTCCGAGGATTCGCACGGCGCCCGACGGGCTGGCAAGCTTTCCCGGTTGCCATGGTGAGCGTGGCTGTCAGACGCCTCTCCTTTGTGCGAGCTGTCAGGGTGTTCGTCAGGAGAGCTGGCCTAGATAAATGCTACCTGTCTCGCTGAGGCCCAAATTGCAAGGCAGAAACGGCAACAAGCCTTCTCCAACAAAGGCGGTGTGTGGATGTGGTGTAATTGGTACAATTAGTTCCCTCGCTGGGCAGAAACACAGGCCAGGCAAGGGAAATGACTGGAGGAAGGAGTTAAGGTGGGCACTAGGAAAGGCACCTATCCGACTGACCCCGGGGGTTGCCCAGCGCTTGGCGTGGTAAACTGAGGAAAGAAGGACCGGCGCAGCATGTAATGGCCGCCCTCTTCCAGAAGCAAGGCCTCCCCTGTTTGCTTCGGAGAGCAATTTGGCAGTCGCTAATTACCCAGCGCTTGAATACCAGACAGCTGCTAACCCGTGGGGGAGACACTTAGCCGAGGTTGCTCGGAAGTGTTTGGTTTTGCTTCGCCGTCCATATAAATATCATTAGCTCTGAATTACAAATCAGGAAACGTAGGCGTGGGGCGCGAGGCTGGGTTCCTTGAGCAGGGGGAACAGACAGACAAAGAATGGAGAGAGTCAGAATAAAAGAATTGTAGAGTTCAAAGGGGCACCCAAGGCTCATCTAGTCCAACCCACTGCAATGCAGGATTTGCAGCTGAAGGATCTCCGACATCCAGCCTCTGTTTAAAAGCCCCCAGTGAAGGAGAGCCCACTCCCTTGCGAGGGAGTCCATTCCACTGTCGAACAGCTCTTACTGATAGATAAGATAGATAAGATAGATAATTTATTTATTGTCATTGCACAAGTACAAGCACAACGCTATACAAGTGCAACGAAATTGCATGCCATCCCGTAAAAGCTGCACTGGCTCCCGGTGGAGTACAGGATCAGGTTTAAGGTGCTGGTCTTAACCTTTAAAGCCCTACGCGGCCTAGGGCCCTCGTACTTAAGGGACCGTCTCTCCTGGTATGCCCCGGGTAGGACCCTGAGGTCATCAAGTAATAACTTTCTGGAGATCCCAGGTCATAAGGAGGTCAGGTTGGCAGCCACCAGGGCCAGGGCTTTCTCGGTTCTGGCTCCGATATGGTGGAATGATCTGCCACAAGAAACGAGGGCCCTGCAAGAGTTGGCACCCTTCCGCAGGGCTTGTAAAATGGAGCTGTTCCGTCTGGCTTTTGGGTGAATTTGAGTGCAACTTTTAAAAATTTTAAGTTTTTAAATTGTATTTTATATCTGTATTTTTAACTGTCTGTTCAATGGTTATGTGGTTTGATGATTGTTAGCCGCCCTGAGCCCGGTTTTGGCTGGGAAGGGCGGGATATAAATAAAAATTTATTATTATTATTATTATTATTATTATTATTATTATTATTAAAAGATAAAAAGGGGGGAAAAAGAAAAAGAAAAGAAAAAAGCACAAAACACACACACACCAAAAAGGCCACACACACACACACACACCCATCACAGCTCTCCAATGTCTTTACTGTCAAAAAGTTCTTCCTGGTGTTTAGTTGCTTCTTCAAGTTCCTTTGAAAGGTGCTTTCCTTTGATGGGACTGATATCTGCCTAGCACAGCAGCTGCCAGTTTTTGCCCCGGCCACACCCCATGTGGTTCCGTCAACTCATCCCCAATACAGTCAAACCTCGGCTCCCGAACGCCTCCGTTTCGGCTCCCGAATGCCGAAAACCTGGAAGTAACTGCTCTGGTTTTCGAATGATTTTCAGAAGCCCTGCAACACAGGATTTGCAACTAAATAATCTCTGGCAAATGGGCATCCAATTCCTGCTTAAAAACCACCACCAAGGGAGTCTGTTCCAGTCTCAAATAGCTCTTACCACCAGAAAGTTCTTCCTAATGTTTCATCAGAATCTCCTTTCTTGTCACTTGAATCCACTGGTTTGGGTCCTGCCCTCCAGAGCAGGAGAAAACAAGCTTGTTCCCTCTTTCATGGGAAAGTCCTTGAGATATTTGAAGATGGCTATCAAATCTCCTCTCAGTCTCCTCTTTTCCAGGCTAAACAGACCCAGCTTCTTCCACCATTCATCTCCAGACCCTTGATCATCTTGGCCGCCCTCCTCTGCACACATTCTAGCTTGTCAACATCCTCCTTAAATTGTGGTGCCCAGAATTGGACACGTTATTCCAGGTGTGGCCTGACCAAGGCAGAAGAGAGTGGGACTATGACTTCCCTTGATCTGGACACTAGACTTCTGTTGATGCAGCCTAAAAGGTAAAGGAACCCCTGACCATTAGGTCCAGTCGTGACTGACTCTGGGGTTGCTGCGCTCATCTCGCTCTATAGGCCAAGGGAGCCGGCGTATAGCTTCCAGGTCATGTGGCCAGCATGACTAAGCCGCTTCTGGCGAACCACAGCAGCGCACGGAAATGGCGTTTACCTTCCCGCCGGAGCGGTACCTATTTATCTACTTGCACTTTGACGTGCTTTCGAACTGCTAGGTGGGCAGGAGCTGGGACCGAGCAACGGGAGCTCACTCCGTCGCGGGGATTCGAACCGCCGACCTTCTGATCAGCAAGCCCTAGGCTCTGTGGTTTAACCCACAGCGCCACCCGCGTCCTAGAATTGCATTAACTCTCTTTATTTTAAGTGCCTGCCTGTGGCAACCTGAACTCCGAGGGCTGCCCATTGTCAATGCAGGGCATGTCAAGGCCGGCTCCTGCTCTGAGCTGCCATGAAATATACATGGGATGCAAAAAAGGGCTGTGTTCTGAGGCTCCACGCAGCATAACCTTTCTGAGTCTCTGTGCTTCATGATTTGTAGAGCAAGAAGCCGCGAGGGCAGCAGCTGCCTGCCTGCCGATTGCAGGGAGTTAACCTTTCCACGCTTGGTCACGATCCATCAAATGGCAAGAAGCCTGCTGAGCACATCGGAGAGGGATCAAAGGCAGACAGGGCCCACTGTGACGGATGGATCAGTGGACCTTTGGCTTGGGGGAGAAGCCCCCTTCCTCACGGAGGCTGCTATCAAGGGCCCCGAAGAGATGAGGCTGTGGATTTGATGGATGTACCATGTTTGCCACTCAGGTGCTCCAAAGGTGGCGAGGTTGAAACTACCTTTGCTCATGCATCATTCATGTAGCCCTGGGTGCAGGCGCTGACAGCTGGGGTGCAGCCTTCATCTGTGAGCCCCATGAAGCCATCGCCTCCCTGCCTCTCTCCAGAACACTCCCTGCTTCTGGGTTGCCCAGTGATCATACAGAAGTGGCTCAGTCTATTTATTTTTTAGGTGCGATAATCAATTAAATCGTCTTACCCCATACATGTGGTGCTGTGGTCTAAACCACAGAGCCTAGGGCTTGCCGATCAGAAGGTCGGAGGTTCGAATCCACGCGATGTGGTGATCTCCCGTTGCTCGGTCCCTGCTCCTGCCCACCTAGCAGTTCGAAAGCACAAAGTGCAAGTAGATAAATAGGTACCGCTCTGGCGTTTCCGTGCGCTGCTCTGGTTCGCCAGAAGCGGCTTAGTCATGCTGGCCACATGACCCGGAAGCTGCACACCAGCTCCCTCGGCCTATAGAGCGAGATGAGCGCCGCAACCCCAGAGTCGTCCGTGACTGGATCTAATGGTCAGGGGTCCCTTTACCTTTACCTTTACCCCATACATGCCCACTCAACTTCTTCGCTCGGTGGAACTGGCCCAGTTGAAGATGCTGCGTAATACTCATCCCATATTTGCAAGAAGTCTTACCGGTATCTTTTAATGCAGCAGCAGCTACACTTTGGGACTCCCTGCCAATTGATATCACCGCACTCTTTTCGGCAGCTGCTAAAAAACCATTTTGCTTAGATGAGCCTGCCCAGATAGTTCAAAAGTTGATGCTAGCTTTAATCTTTTTTTTCTTTTAAAAATCTATTGCCGTTTTAAATTTTTCAAAACTCTTAAATCATGTTTAGTAATTTTTCTTATTGATATTTTTTTACTGTTTTACCATTTTTGGAAACTGCTTTTTTAAATAAAAAAACAACAATCAAGAGGCATGCAAATTTTATGAACTGAATGAATGAATGAATGAATAATTGTGCGAGAGCAAGGCTTATCACTACAGACGGCCAGGGCAGGAACCAGAATACGTACTCCAGCTGAGCTCTGCCCCTTTGCAGGTAGATAATGCAGTAATAGAATTGCAGAGGTGGAAGGGACCCGGGGGGTCATCTAGTCCACCCCCCTGCAATGCAGGAATCTCAGCTAAAGCATCCATGACAGATGGCCATCCAACCTCTGCTGAAAAACCTCCAAGGAAGGAGAGTCCGTCACCTCTCGTGGGAGTCCACTGTCGAACGGCACCTTCCATCAGAAAGTTCTTCCTGATGTTTAGTTGGACTCTCCTTTCTTGTCATTTGAATCCATTGGTTTGGGTCCTACCTTCTGGAGCTGCAGAAAACCAGCTTGCTCCATCTTCCATGTGCCTCTGGCTGTCCTCCTTCCTGGCCCCACCCTAAGGGACTGCCTCTCCTGGTATGCCCCGTGTAGGACCTTAAGGTCCTCAAATAATAACATTTTGGAGGTCCCGAGCCACAAGGATGCTAGGCTGGCCTCAACTAGGGCCAGGGCCTTTTCAGTACTGGCCCCGACTTGGTGGAACGGTCTGTCACAAGAGACCAGGGCCCTGCGGGATTTGGCATCTTTCTGCAGGGCCTGCAAGATGGAGCTGTTCCACCTGGCCTTTGGGTTGGTTTCAGTTTAACCCTGATGTTTCATTCCTTTATGGTTTGATTGGTGGGCTACTTAAAAACGAGGCTGCATTTTAAACTTTAAATCATATTTTAACCTGCATGTTAATTGATTGTTTTGTATGTTTTGTTCTGATTTTATTGGTGTTAGCTGCTCTGAGCCCGGTCTTGGCTGGGAAGGGCGGGGTATAAATAAATTTATTATTATTATTATTATTATTATTATTATTATTATTAGTGTTCCTCACTGGGACCTCTCCATGGCTGGGTGGAGGGAAAATATAAAACCCAGAGGAGGCTGGACTAGTTGACCCTTGGGAACCCTTTCCACCTCTACAATACAGTGGGACCTCGACTTACGACGATAATGCGTTCCGACGCAATTTTCGTAAGTCGAAAACATTCGTAAGTCGAATCCCCATAGGAATGCATTGAGCGAAAAAAATTTGTAAGTCGAAAATTCGTAAGTCAAAAAAATCCTATTAAAAGCAGTCGTGACTTCCATTCATAAGTCGAAAAATTCGGTCGCGGCAGACATTTTGTTTCTCCCGGAAGTCATTCGTAAGTCGAAAAACACGTAAGTCGAATCGCTCGTAAGTCGAGGTCCCACTGTACTATGATTTTATGACTCCATGAGACCCTTTCAAGACACATTGGTGGCCTGTGGCCCAGTAGAAATCCATTGTGGTCACAGGCAGCAATGTGGAAAAGAGCCGTTTCTAAATCACCCTGAACAAAACAGACCTCTGCTCAATTTCGCTTGCTAAATAAATGCTTGCTGAGATAAAGGGGTTTTTCCCCCCCTTTCTTTTGCAACATTTCCAAAATGTATTCAGGCTTGGCGTTTGACCTCTAAAAGAAAGGGAACGCTGGAGCTCCAGAACAGAGAATGAATGGATTAATTAAATTTAAAAGGATACAGTTTAATCAGACGAGTCCTCCAAGCCGCTTACTGCTGCCACTGCAGCCTTTGCCGGCTTGGTGTCCTCCAGATGTTTGTGACAATGGCTACTGTCAGCCAGCCCAGCGATGCTGACTGAGGCTGATGGGATTTGTAGTCCAGAACAGCAGCAGCAAAACAAGAAGTGATATAGAGCTGGCCTTTCGGAACCCTTTTATCTCCTCTGTGCCATTACAGCCTGCCTCTTCAGTCATATATACCAAAGGCAGGTGCTTAGGGTGACCCATAAAGGCTTTTACGAGTAAGAGTGCTGCTGACAACAGCCGACATCAATCCAGCGTTTTATCCATCCCTGAACAACCGCTCTCTTGCGACACAAACAATGTAGCAATTTCGGTTGGGAAACAGCCTTTTTTGTCCGCCTTTTATTTATATGAACTACCCTAGAGTTTCATCAGCCCCAGCAGCTGCATCCTGTGATCCTGCAGAGCGTACAACTGCAGGCGGCGTCTCCTTCCTTGTGTTCCACTGCAATCAAAAGAGCATTGTGTTACAAATGCCCGACATCCTTTCTCTCCCCCAAACCTCCATTTCCCCTGTTTTAACTCAAAAGCTTCATCGCTATTTCGTGACTCCTCTGTCGGCCCTAATAAAATCAAGATATAATGATACTGTTGCTTTCGGCTTTCCTGTGCCCACAAAGACCTCTTCTGTCGGAGGCTTTGAATGCCTCTGTATCTCGGTTCCTGAGATGGAAAGCTCTGTTCCAAAGGTGAGCTGTGATGTTGGGCTCATGTGCTGCATCCTGGCTTCCCATTGGGGTATCTGGGAGGCCAGTCTGAGAACAGGATGCTGGACTAGGTGGGCCCTTGGGTTGCACTTTGGTCTGGGAAGTGCAAATTGGGTGGGCTTAATTTATTTTAAAGGGACGCGGGTGGTGCTGTGGGTTAAACCACAGAGCCTAGGGCTTGCCGATCAGAAGGTCAGCGGTTCGAATCCCCGCGACGGGGTGAGCTCCCGTTGCTCGGTCCTTGCTCCTGCCAACCTAGCAGTTTGAAAGCATGTCAAAGTGCAAGTAGATAAATAGGTACCACTCTGGCGGGAAGGTAAACGGTGTTTCTGTGCACTACTCTGGTTTGCCAGAAGCGGCTTTGTCATGCTGGCCACATGACCTGGAAGCTGTACGCCGGCTCCCTCGGCCAATAAAGCGAGATGAGCACCGTAACCCCAGAGTCGGTCATGACTGGACCTAATGGTCAGGGGTCCCTTTACCTTTAATTTATTTCATTTCATAAAGCATATACAGGCATGAACCTGAAAAAGTTAATGCCAGCTATGTAGATGCCAGATGTTTCCATGTGTGTATCTGGTGCACCGTAGGAACTGCTGTAACAGTGTGCTTTTGTCAATAAAGAATTAACTATTTGCCGTTGGTCTTCCTTGGCTGCGAGTGTGCAGGACACACCAGGCCTGGCTTTAAGGGCTCATAGCTCAGCAGTAGAGCACATGCTTTTCCACGCAGAAGATGCCAGCCTTGATTTGATTTATTCAGTTTATAAGCGGATCCTTCCCCAGTGATCCAGGGTAGGTGGTGTGTTGGTTTGCACATTCCATAAGACAAGCCAGTACATGCAAATTTAACGCATAAACTACACCAACAAATCGCAAGACATCATTAAAAAAACAACAATAAAAATAATGCACTAAACAAAACTGTAACTTTTTTTTTTAATCCCTGGCATCTCCATGCAGGACCTGCTTGAAACCCTTGGGGGCTACTGCCAGTCAGTGTAGACAGCATTGAGCTAGATGGGTTAACAGTATGACTTGTATCAAGGTGGCTTTCCATGTTCCCTTTTAAATTCAGGCTGCTACCCAAAATGCTTCTCTGATATTGTGGGAACAGAGTAAGTGCAATTCTGCATTGTGGCCATCTGTCCAGGGAAGGAGAGACATGCCTGTCTGTCTGAAATCCTGGAGAGCCACTGCCAGAAAGCACAGTAGACAAGATTAAGGAACATAATAGAAGAAGAAGAAGAAGAAGAAGAAGAAGAAGAAGAAGAAGAAGAAGAAGAAGAAGAAGAAGAAGAAGAAGAGTTTGGATTTGATATCCCGCTTTATCACTACCCAAAGGAGTCTCAAAGCGGCTCACATTCTCCTTTCCCTTCCTCCCCCACAACAAACACTCTGTGAGGTGAGTGAGGCTGAGAGACTTCAGAGAAGTGGGACTAGCCCAAGGTCAACCAGCAGCTGCATGTGGAGGAGCGGAGATGCGAACCCGGTTCACCAGATTACGAGTCCACTGCTCTTAACCACTACACAACACTGGTTGATTATGGCCACTCAGAGTGAGACAAACATGGACACAGACAAACATAAGAAGAACCTGCTGGATGACACCAATGACTCATCTAGTTCAGCATTCTGTTCTCACAGTGGCAAAACAGATTCCTAGGGGAAACTCACAAGCAAGATCTCAGCACAAGAGCCCCCTCTCCTCCTGCGGTTTCTACCGCTGCTTCCAACTGTTGAGGCAGAGCATAGTCATTGTGGCTAGTAGCGACTGATAGCCCTATACATTTGTCCAACCATCTTTTAAAGCCAGATTCATGGTGAAAGGGCTATCAATGACTATTAGCCGCAATGACTATGGTCTGCCACACCAGATGGGGGCAGCAATGCTTCTGAATACCTGTTCCTGGAAGCCACAGGTGGCGAGAGATGAGATTTCTGCTTGCCAGTTTCTGACAGGCATCTGGCTGGTCACTGTGAGAACAGGATGCTGGACTAGATGGGCCATTGGCCTGATCCAGCAGGCTCTTCTTATGCTCTTATGCCCAGATGGTTTGGACTAAACTCCCATAAGCCTCAGCCAGCACAGCCATGCTAGCTGGGGTTGATGGGAGCTGTAGTCCCAAACCTCTGAAGGCCACCAGATGTGAGATCTCTGGTCCAGCAGAACTGAGTAACATATATTCCTCTGTGATGAGTTAACATCATGCAGTTCTCTGACTCTTCCTTACATCGGTGCCCACCATGATGTCACAACGGAAGGTAAGTACTGCTTGGCATTTTGAAAGCAACATATTTACACCTAGTCTGTCCCTAAGGTACACCAGCAGGTGTTTTTCTGGTCTTAGAACAATCTGTCTGAGCCTTTGTGTAAAGTTTGCAGTGATACATCCCCACCCAGCTGTTCTGCCCAGGACTTGTAGGCATTAGAAGCGGTTGCTTTCCATGGTGCTGAAATCTATCTATGTCCTTCCTAGTCCCAGGAGAGGCTGGCTGCATCTCAGCCAGAAGGTGATATTCCCAAGATGATATACAGATAAGGAGGAGTGCTGGTAGGCACTGGGCTTCTTGGTTAAATTCCACATTTGCTTCTTTGCTGAGTCACAGAATGCTGTCCGTCGTGAAAGCTCTGAAAACACGATTGAAAAGCCCAAGAACACCAGCTCTGCGGTCAAGGGCTCGTTCACATGCACGGTCTCCAATGCAATATAGATGTCGTTCCCCACTTCCATCGCCCTATGTCAAGTAAGTAGGAGAGCCGCCATGCAAGAGAGTGATTTTTGTGTGTGGAGGGTAGCATGGAACGCCCAGGAAGATCAGCACCTGGAGGGTTAGCCAACCTCTCTCCTCCTTCAACAGGTGGCGCTGTGGTCTAAACCACTCAGCCTTTTGGGCTTGCTGACCAGAAGGTTGATGATTCAAATCCCTGCGACGGGGTGAGCTCACATTGCTCTGTCCCAGCTCCTGCCAACCTAACAGTTTGAAAGCACACCAGTGCAAGTAGATAAATAGGGAAGGTAAACGGTGTTTCCATGCACTCAGGCTTCTGTCACGGTGTTCCATTGCGCCAGAAGCAGTTTAGTCTTGATTGCCACATGACCTGGAAAGCTGTCTGCAGACAAACACCGGCTCCCTTGGCCTGAAAGCGAGATGAGCGCCACAACCCCATAGTCACCTTTGACTGGACTTAACCATCCAGGGGTCCTTTGCCTTTTACCTTACCTGCTTCTAAGCAATCCATTGGGGTAGTCAGGAAGGTAAGGGGGGTGTCTAAGGATCTTGCAGGAGTGTGTTATCTGGTGTCCTCCAGATGTTCTGGACTCCATCATCTATCATCACCAGCCAGCAAGGTCAAGGGGATGGCTGATGTAGTCCAGGACATCTGGATCACACCAGGTCACCTACCCCTGATGTAAGGCTTAACACACACCCCTCTGCCAGCATAACTGGGCACCACTCCACATTAAAACAAAAAGAGTGAGACATTTCTTGCTATGATTTAAGTGTGTACAATTTTGTATCAAATTATTATTTTTTTATTTTTTTAAAGAAAAACACAGGGAACAAGGAGATGGTCACAGAGAACATCTCAGTCTTCTTGGACAATCTTTCCATGACATGAGGGATGCTATAGCTTAAAAAAAAAGTCCCAAAGGAGAACAAGGAGGTGCAGAACGGAAAATTGTTAGCTGGTTTAGCTGCCCCGAGTGGTGCTTCTGTACCAGAGAAGGACAAAAATTAAATGTCTTAGTTAAATTGTTGTTTGTTGTTTAGTCATTTAGTCGTGTCCAACTCTTCGTGACCCCATGGACCTGAGCACGCCAGGCCCTCCTGTCTTCCACAGCCTCCCGCAGTTTGGTCAGACTCATGTTGGTAACTTCGAGAACACTGCCCAGCCATCTCGTCCTCTGCCGTCCCCTTCTCCTTGTGCCCTCCATCTTCCCCAACATCAGGGTCTTTTCCAGGGAGTCTTCTCTTCTCATGAGGTGGCCAAAGTCTTGGAGCCTCAGCTTCAGGACCTGTCCTTCCAGTGAGCACTCAGGGCTGATTTCCTTCAGAATGGATAGGTTTGATCTTCTTGCAGTCCATGGGACTCTCAAGAGTCTCCTCCAGCACCAGAATTCAAAATTTGAATTATGGTGCTTAGTTAAATAAATAAGTATAAATGCAACCTCCTCGTCCTCCCTTTCCTGCCCCTGCAAGGATCACTGGTGATTCTTGTGCTACAGAAAGCAATAGGTGCCTTTATGCGCTGTGGGACTCTAGGGAGGAGTTTTTCAAATTGGGTTCCTAGGACTCTCAGCTGCCTTGGAAGCAGAAGGAGGGGTTTATCACTGAAGGGACTAATGGTGGACTAGTTGCCTGAGAGCCTCCTGTCCCATTGCCAATCATTTCCTTTTACAAGGGCTGTGTACACACAATACCTTTAAAGCACATTTTAAGCAAATATTTTCTCTCGAAGAATTCTGGGCACTGTAGTTTACAGATATAAAATTCCCAGCAGATCTTAACAGACGACTGTGCCCAGAATTCTTTGAGGTGAAAAATGTGATTTGAAGGTATTATGCGAGCACAGCCAATGTGCAGCCACAAGGGAGTGCTGGTTGCTTTAGGGTGGAAAGTGAAGTTCCGTTCCAGGATCTTTTGCAATGTACAGTCATGTGAGAGATGGGCAAGTCTATAGGGAAAGGCCGTCCTGATGATAACCCACTGCCCAGTGACTGTTTGGTTTAGTTATTGTATTGCATCATATTTAGGCAAACTAATACCAGCGTACTGGAAGAAGCAAAGTTCACCAGTGTTGAAGCAATGATTCTTTAACATCAACTTCACTGGACTGGTCATGTTGTGTGGATGCCTGATGATCGTTTTTTGAAGCAACTATTCTGAACTTATAAATGGAAAGCGTAATGCTGGTGGTCACCAAAAGAGGTTTAAAGACTGTCTCAAGGCAAATTTTAAAAAAGTAGTAAAAACACCAACAATTGGGAAACACTTGCCTGCAAGCACTCCAATTGGAGAACAGCCTTGACCAAAGGTGTCATGGGCTTTGAAGACACTCGAACTCAGGATGCAAGGGAGAAACATGCTCAGAGGAAGGCACGCTTGGCAAATCCACACCGTGATCAACTCGTGCCTGGGAACCAATGTCCCCACTGTGGAAGGACGTGTGGATCCAGAATTGGCCTCCACAGTCACTTGCAGACTCATTGTTAAAACTGTGTTTATGGAAGACAATCTTACTCGGCTACGAGGGATCGCAGAAGAAGAAGAAGAAGAAGAAGAGAGGAGGAGGAGGAGGAGGAGGAGGAGGAGGAGGAGGAGGAGTTTGGATTTGATATCCCGCTTTATCCCTACCCGAAGGAGTCTCAAAGCGGCTCACCTTCTCCTTCCCCTTCCTCCCCCACAACAAACACTCTGTGAGGTGAGTGGGGCTGAGAGACTTCAGAGAAGTGTGACTAGCCCAAGGTCACCCAGCAGCTGCATGTGGAGGAGCGGAGATGCGAACCCGGCTCACCAGATTACGAGTCTACCGCTCTTAACCACCACACCACACTGGTTCTCAAGAAGCATCATCAAGAAGAAGCATCATCATCATATTTAGTATCTCAGCTATCAGGATACAGGTTTTTTACTGTTCCAAATTCATGTTAACATTCATTCTTGCCTCATTAGCATGGGCTTGTCATCCAGTGGACTTCAACAGGTACAGGTGTTTTGTCGATCACCTTTATGCACCTGGAAAAAACATGCCTGTGTTACTCATGCCTCTATCAACTCTATGGATCCACTAGATTGACCCTAAATCTGCTGAAGGGGTACAGACAGCACAGATGGCTCAATTGTGGCTTGTAAGCTTGAAATGTTCTGGGTAATTCAAGAAGCAGGACAATGCGCCAGTGTGCATTTGCAGAGATCACTTTGCACATTCCCCAGCTGCAGCTGGTGCCCATGGGGACTGACACTGACCCACTGCGCCCCACAGCAACCTCTGTGCCGGGGCCAAAAATATCACGGAGAAGGAAGAAATGGCAGAGTTTGATTATAACACCGGAAGCTGAGAGTTTGCAGTTTAGAGAGGGAAAGAAGAATGCACATGGCCTTTTTATAGCAGGGATGTCAAAGGCAAAGAGTGCAAGGACACGCATGGGCGCCACACAGCTTTGATTCAGGAGCATCAATCGGTGTTCTGGGAGCACATTTGGAAACAAAACTCAGCTGCTCATTTTCAGAGTTCTCTTTTAAGCAAGGAAGAAGTTACGATGCCCCGAGGTAATTTTTTGGGTGAGGAATGAATAATAAAATTATCACAGCCTCCCTCATAACAGGGTCAGGTTATTTAAGAGTCCCCAATAAAATTACTGTGCAGCTCAGGAGCGGTTTAAAGAGAATTACAATGCATTTCCTTGGACTAAACAGTCTGGAGAAGCAGTCATTTTGTACTTTTTTTCTACTATCCAGGGTGACAAGGCTTTTTAATGCGACTTTAGTGCTCTGAAGACGGTTCTTTTAATGCAAAGGGTGGGCAGACGTCATGCTTGTCAGATCTACTTTGCGCTTTTGCTAGAACCCCAAGATCCACCAACCAGGATCAGATGCAAAAGGCATGCTGTTAGAATCAGAGACCAGGGTGCCTCTGAGCATGTGCTGAGCCTTGGGATTTCCTTTCAGCACCGAAACCCAATGGGGTGCACAGAGAGCCAGTGTGGTGTAGTGGTTAAGAGCAGTAGACTCGTAATCTGGGGAACCGGGTTCGCGTCTCCGTTCCTCCACATGCAGCTGCTGGGTGACCTTGGACTAGTCACACTTCTCTGAAGTCTCTCAGCCCCACTCACCTCACAGAGTGTTTGTTGTGGGGGAGGAAGGGAAAGGAGAATGTGAGCCGCTTTGAGACTCCTTGGGGTAGTGATAAAGCGGGATATCAAATCCAAACTCCTCTTCTTCTTCCTTCTTCCTCTTCTTCCTCCTCCTCCTCTCCTCCTCCTCCTCCTCTTCTTCCTCCTCTTCTTCCTCCCCCCTCTCCTCCTCCTCCTCCTCCTCCTCATCTCCTCCTCCTCTTTTTCTCCCCTCCTCCTCTCCTCCTCCTCCTCTTCTTCTTCTTCTTCTCCTCCTCCTCCTCCTCTTCTCCTCCACCTCCTCCTCTTCTCCTCCTCCTCTCCTCCTCCTCCTCCTCCTCCTCTCCTCCTCCTCCTCCTCCTCCTCTTCTCCTCCTCCTCCTCCTCCCCTCCTCCTCCTCTTCTCCTCCTCCTCCTCTCCTCCTCCTCCTCCTTCTTCCTTGCACACAAAAGTCTACTCCTGATGCAGTTTTCTTTTCCCCGGCTTAAGGGTGCATTCACATGACCACCTTGCAGCACAGTGAAGCTCCCCCTGCCCCCCTGCACTTCCCACCTCTTTCCCACCAGCCGTTCACATCAGCATGGCTTCATGAGTGCCAGATTCATTTCTGTTTGTACACAGACCAGACAGGATGTCTTTACCCTATGCAAACGTGTTACACCTTGGCTAGAGAGGAATTAGGAACGGCTTCAGGACTCCGATCAGTGTGAGGCTGGAAACAATGTATCACACAGTTGTATTTTATGACAAGGCGCATGATACACATGCATACTGGATTACATTGTGTGAATGCTTCTCCACGCCATGTATAATTTTATAAACTTCTGTCATGCCGCTTCTTGCTTGCCTAAACTAAAACATTCCAAATGCTGCAAGCTTTCTTCCTGGAGGAGTCGCTCCTTCCCTTTTGATCAGTCTGGTGGCTCTTTTCAGAACTTTCTCCAAATGCTGTCGCATCATAGATTTGTATAACGGCATCATGACATCGGCAGTTTTATTTTCAGTTACAGGTAGGTAGCCGTGTTGGTCTGCCGTGGTCGAAACAAAATTAAAAAAATCCTTCCAGTAGCACCTTAGAGGCCAACTAAGTTTGTTCTTGGTATGAGCTTTCGTGTGCATGCACACTTCTTCAGATACACTGCAACAGAAGTCACCAGACCCTTATATATAGTGAGAGGGTGGGGAGGGGTATTACTCAGAAGGGTGGTGGGAATGGGTGATTGGCTGATAGGTGTGGTAAACCTGTTGACGACTGCTAACGACTGCAATTGGTCTTGCAGGAATAAGCAAGGGGTGAGATGGCTAAAAATAGCTTTATCATGTATAATGGGATAAGAATCCAATGTCTCTATTCAGACCAGGTCTCTCCATGGTTTTAAGTTTGGTAATGAGTTGCAATTCAGCAACTTCTCTTTCCAGTCTATTCCTGAAATTCTTTTGCAATAAGACAGCTACTTTGAGATCTTGTATAAAGGTTTCATTTTCATTTCTTTTCCTAATGATCCCTAGCATGGAATTTGTTTGCACAACCACCTCAGAAACAAATGCTCAAGAAGGACTAGGAAAAGTCTAACAACTGCGTAAGCTTTTTGCAAGCCCGTCAGGGTGAATGCTAAATGAACGGTTCATCTGGAGCAGCAGTTAAACTAACGGGAGTCAGAAACTCTGCTGCAGAATCGCTTGGGGATCTCCCAGTAGATCCCAGTCTACTTTCTGCCCACTCCTGGTTTAGCATGTGACACAGGAGTTTAATATGTAGGATTGTGAGAACATGTGTATACAATATGTCCTTCCCCCAACACACACTTCAAGTGTGTTTCCTTGTTCTCAGAAGTCTGCACTCCCCCCCCCCCGTCTGTCTCTGAAGGCTATCACAACATTGCTTCCCCCACTTTAACCACAAAAGCCACTTGCAATTAAAAGCAGATCCCGACCCGTTCTTTCCTCTTCATCCAACCGCAGCAACATTGAAATTGCCAGAGATTTGTTATTACAAGAGGGAACTGGGAACAAAAATGAGGGAGAAACCAACAGGAAAGCAGTCGACCGCGAGAGGTCTCCGTGCAACATGGCGGAGAGTGAGTTTGGTCCCCACGGATGGCAGGATGACCCTGAGGGTCCCTTTCGGTACGCCTATGAGCCCGCCTCTTCTTCAGCGCCTGCTGAACACTGTCCAACCATCTCGTCCTCTGTCATCCCCTTCTCCTTGTGCCCTCCATCTTTCCCAACATCAGGGTCTTTTCCAGGAAGTCTTCTCTTCTCATGAGGTGGCCAAAGTCTTGGAGCCTCAGCTTCAGAATCTGTCCTTCCAGTGAGCACTCAGGGCTGATTTCCTTCAGAATGGATCGGTTTGATCTTCTTGCAGTCCATGGTGTGTGGTTAGGAGAGCCAGTGTGGTGTAGTGGTTAAGAGCGGTAGACTCGTAATCTGGTGAACCGGGTTCGCATATCTGCTCCTCCACTTGCAGCTGCTGGGTGACCTTGGGCTAGTCACACTTCTTTGAAGTCTCTCAGCCCCACTCACCTCACAGAGTGTTTGTTGTGGGGGAGGAAGGGAAAGGAGAATGTTAGTCGCTTTGAGACTCCTTCGGGTAGTGATAAAGCGGGATATCAAATCCAAACTCTTCTTCTTCATGGGACTCTCAAGAGTCTCCTCCAGCACCAGAATTCAAAAGCATCAATTCTTTGGTGATCAGCCTTCTTTATGGTCCAGCTCTCACTTCCATACAGCACTACTGGGAAAACCATAGCTTTAACTATACGGACCTTTAAGCATCAGGCTTAATTTTACTGGATCTGAATTTTACCCACATCTCTAGGAGAAGCAAAGCTTCTCTTTCTGTCTTTCAGGGGTTGGGGAGAGTGACGAGAGGCGACTATGCCAACAACTGTCACTCAAAACCATGTTATACATTCACAGGCCCGAATTGGCTGGCATCCCATGACGTCCACTCTGTGTGTGTGTGTGTGTGTGTGTGTGTGTGTGTGTGTGTTATATTGAAAGACCACACAGAATTGCAGCTTCGATAATGAAACGAAACTGGTCCTTCTCACAGTGCGACTCTCCTCTCGAACTCCTTTCTCAGGCTAGCCTGCCTGCCATCCTCTCTCTCAAATGTTCCCCAGCAGGCGAAAGCATTTCTGCAGTGAAAAACTTCCCCTCGCTATTGACTGATTTATTATTATGACTGCTGAGGTTTCGATTATGCCGTGGCTTTCTGCAGCCCAATTGCAGCCTCCCTGGCAGGTTATTTTAAACTATTTCAAGTGTATTATTTTTGATTGATTTTATTTGACACTGTTTTTATTTTTGCCTCGGCAAAGTGTAACCTTCGGGTCAGCACTCAAGGCCAGGCTCAGCAATCTAGGGATTATTTTCCTTTTGTATTCGGCTCTAACTTCCCGCAACTGAAAGGAAATAAACCCTTTAGGACCCCAATTTGGATTTCGGGGTAGCAATCTTCCCACCCCTCACGGCACACCTGAGATCCGGCTGAACAGCAGCATTTATCCATGTTAACAAACAACAGCAGCATTAACAGGGCAGCGGTAGCAGACAAAATCACAAAGTTATCTCTAATTTCAACCAAGTGCCATAGACGGCCGAAATGTGCTAGTGGAAGTCTGCCTTTCCACTGGAACAGGGCAACCAAAATGATCAAGGGGCTGGAGCAGCTTCCTAAAGAGCAAAGTTTACAAAAAATAAAAGAATCACAGAGTTGGAAGGCACCCTGAGGATCATCTAGTCCAACCCCCTGCAATGCAGGAATATGCAGCTGTTCAGGGCCGGATTTAGGTTTGATGAGGCCCTAAGCTACTGAAAGTAATGGGGTCCTTCATAGGTCCAGCTGTCCTTTGTCCACAACAAATTGTTGCTGTTTTTTGTGTTGAATATATGCTATATGGTAATTTATCTTTATCTTTATATCTTTATTGTCATTGTACAAGTACAATGAAATTGGATTTAAATAATAATAATAATAATAATAATAATATAATTAAAAATAAATAAATTCATTTTTCATTTAAACAATTGTTTCCCCAACCAAAAATGTACTCAACACGAGTAACAGCATTTTATATAATTTATATAATTAATAAATTTATATAATTTATATAATTAATAAATTTATATAATTTATGGACCTAATGGGTATCTAAAGCCATTTGCACATAACAAAATATGTATTTTATCAAAGTAATTGATATAGAAATGAGCAAACCAGGGATATTTTAGGGAGCAGGCTAGCAGGCAGGGCCCATTACTTACATCATAGGAGCCTACACAACACAAAACACTGTTGCTGTATGTAGGTTAGATTTTTTTTTTTATCATATTTTGGAAATGTACATCCAGTTTTTCCCATTTGAAATTTTTTGGGCCCCCCAAGAGAGTGGGGCCCTAAGCTATAGCTTGTTTAAAAAGGTAAAGAACCCCTGACAGTTAAGTCCAGTTGCGAACGACTCTGGGGTTGCGGCGCTCATCTCGCTTTACTGGCTGAGGGAGCCGACGTTTGTCCACAGACAGTTTTTCCGGGTCATGTGGCCAGCATGACTAAGCCACTTCTGGTGAAACCAGAGCAGTGCATGGAAACACCGTTTACCTTCCTGCCGGTGTGGTACCTATTTATCTACTTGCATTTTGACGTGCTTTTGAACTGCTAGGTGGGCAGGAGCTGGGACCAAACAACGGGAGCTCACCCCGTTGCGGGGATTCGAACCGCCGACCTTCTGATCAGCAGCCCTAGGCTTTGTGGTTAGCTTGTACATAAATCCAGCACTGCAGCTCTTCCATACGGGGATCGAACTTGCAACCTTGGTGCTATCAGCACCAGGCTCTAACCAACTAAGCTATAATTAGTTTAGAGAAAAGACAAGTAAGAGGAGACATGAAAGAGGTGTTTAAATTTATGCATGGGGGCAGAGAAAGTGGATAGAGAGTTCCCCCCCCCCTCTCCATCTCTTGTAACACCATAATTTGCAAACTTCCGAGAAGCCTCTCACCACGGTGAGAACATGATGCTAGATGGGTCTTTGGCCAGGAGGCTTCTATTATGCTCTTCTTAGGCTATTTGGGCTTTATTCACAATTGATTCAAAGATGAGCCTGTGAGATAATGTCCCATGTGTGTTCCACAAAAATGCAAACTCCTTGAGAGCATTGCAACATAAACTCTCCACGAGGTGGCAGCAGCAAATTTGAGTGCGGTGCTTCAGTCAACTATTTGCCCTGGCAGATTTGTACTCCCACCAGCAATTGGCAGCAAAGAGGCTCCTATAGCTCATTTTGGTGCCTGCAACGCAAGCCAATCAGAAGTCCAAACAAGATCCCAGCTTCTTAGGGTGGCTCACAACCCTCCCCTCCTAGCAATGACTTCAGCCAATCACAGCCTAGGCTCCGTGATTGGCAAAAGTTGGCAAATACCTTCTTCAAGTATGTAGGACAGCAACAGATCAATTCTTATACAATGGTTCCTTGGTTCTCAAACTTAATCCGTTCCGGAAGTCCGTTCCAAAACCAAAGCAGGTAGGTGTTGGTCTGCCATAGTCAAAACAAAATAAAAAATAAAAAATTCCTTCCAGTAGCACCTTAGAGACCAACTAAGTTTGTTCTTGGTATGAGCTTTCGTGTGCATGCACACTTCTTCAGATACACTGAGACAGAAGTCACCAGACCCTTATATATAGTGAGAGGGTGGGGAGGGGTATTACTCAGAAGGGTGGTGGGAATGGGTGATAGGCTGATAGCTGTGTTGACGACTGTTAACGACTGCAATTAGTCTTACAGGAAAAAGCAAGGGGTGAGAAGGTTAAAAATAGCTTTGTCATGTATAATGAGATAAGAATTATACCCCTCCCACCCTCTCACTATATAGAAGGGTCTGGTGACTTCTGTTTCAGTGTATCTGAAGTGTATCTCTTCCCCTGTGTGCCATTGGACTTACTTACTCGGAAGTAAGCGGGGAATAGGATTGCAGCTTTTATGCTCTGTTTGGATGCTGCCATCGCATACAATCTTTCCGAAGTCACTTGAATTCCGGGTCCTACGCATCTTGCCTCCAAGCAAGACTCCCAGTCCTTTCGTCCAGGGGGCCAAATGCAATTTCATGGGTTTGATCGAATAGTTCCTAGAGGAAATTAAATTGGCTGGAGTTAAATGGGTTGAAACCAGTGATCCTTTCCCTTCTTCAAAATCCATGAATCTTGGTTCCTGGAGCTCCTCCATGGTTTATACTACCGTTGGCAGACTCCAAAGGCAGAAGAAATGCAGAAGAAATGCATCTGTAGAAAGTAATTAATGTGCTTTCGATGGCTTATAATATTTGAACTTGGATAAAAATGAGGACAGTGTAAAAGGAGAGATAGTTGAGTTCATATTTGGTGTGTTTCAAAAAAAAAATCAGAAGTTTATTTTGATTGGTGGCTGACACTTTGATAATTTCCCACATCTTTCTTTCTTTCTTTCTTTCTTTCTTTCTTTCTTTCTTTCTTTCTTTCTTTCTTTCTTTCTTTCTTTCTTCCTTTCTTTTGTTTTATTTTGCAATATTACATTCAATTACACCTTTAATCATTATTTGCAATGCACACTATACATATATATCTATATCTATCTATCATCTATCTATCTACCCTGTTTCCCCTATTTTAAGACGTAGTCATAAAATAAGCCATAGCAGGCTTTTTTCGCATTTGTGAAATATAAGCCGTACCCCGAAAATAAGCCATAGTGATAGGCACAGTTCTGGAGGGCGCCAAGGAAAAGGTGGGGCTGGGCTTACGTAATAAAAATAAGACATCCCCTCAAAATAAGCCATAGTGCGTTTTCTTGAGGGAAAAAAAATATAAGACGGTGTCTTAAAATAGGGGAAACACGGTATTTTCCATATTTGTGCCATTGTGACTTCCCTCCACTCTTGCTCAGCTTCCATTGTTTTTCATTCCTTTTACATTGTGTTAAAGAAAGTTATTTATATATCCCCCATTAATCCCTTTTCATCTTTTAACCTTAACTTTCTGAACTTCAGTCAATGCATATCAATAAGTTTGTTCTGGAACAATGTTTTGTCATGTATTCTTCCACACATTCCCATTCTTTCCTTAATTTCCTATTTGATTGGTATCTAATAAAGGTAATAGATACCTATTTGATTGGTATCTAATAAAGCCTAGGGCTTGCTGATCAGAAAGTTGGCGGTTCGAATCCCCGCGACAGGGTGAGCTCCCATTGCTCTGTTCCAGCTTCTGCCAACCTAGCAGTTCGAAAGCATGTCAAAGTGCAAGTAGATAAATAGGAACCGCTCTGGCGGGAAGGTAAATGGTGTTTCCGTGCACTGCTTTGGTTCACCAGAAGCGGCTTAGTCAGACATGACCTGGAAGCTGTCTGCGGACAAACGCTGGCTCCCTCGGCCAATAAAGCGAGATGAGTGCCGCAATCCCAGAGTCGTCTGCAACTGGACCTAATGGTCAGGGGTCCCTTTACCTTTACCTTATGAGCTGAATAAAGAGCATGAAATTCACACTTGACTCCGAGTATATTTCAAGCATCCTGTTCTCAGAGTGGCCAGCAGATGTTTTTGGGAAGCAGGATCTGAATGCAAAGTTGCTCCCCCCCTCCAACTAGTGAACCCCAGCAACTGGCCTGCAGAGCCATCCTGCATCCTCCGACAGTGGAGGGAGAACATGGGAATGCGGCTAGTCAGTTTCTGAGGGATGGGGTTGATTGCCCAAGGTGCTAACTTGCATGACAAATGCCTTTCTCCCATTTCCTCTTGGCACCGACCATAAGCAGACACCCCACATAAATAAATAGCGCCGAGTGAGGCCCAAAAGCGATGCATGAGAAAGTCTCGCAGTCTTCGGAAGTGTGCAAAGTCATTTAAAGTTCTGCATCTGAAAGCATTAAGAATACCCAGGGTGATCAAAGCATGGGAGAAGACCGGGGGGGGGGGGGGGAGAGAAACGGGACACAAATCCGCACAATGCATTTCCTTGCACATCCCTTCCCAATTGCCATGTTAGCAAAGCATTCCAGGGCTAATTTGGAGATATTTATCCTACATATCGGCACCGAGCCCAGGAAAACTCCATATGTGTGCCGGTTGCCTTCCTTCCCGGCCCCCCCCGCCCCCCGCCCTCCCAATCAGCAATTATCTGCGGAAGGGAAGATCGAAATCCTAATGCCATATGTTCATTACAGATTCTACTAATGAAAATATATCTTCCTGTCAGGCCCGTGATGAATGGGGCTCGTTGCCTGACGAGCTTTTGAGACCCTCCAGATGAAACAAACAGGCTTCGCAAATGTACCTTTTCCCAACAGTGCAGTCAGACAGACTCCCCACAGACGGGAAAAGACACACAGAGAAAAGGTTTCTTCTTGGTCTCACAGACAGAGAAGTCTGGCTCGCTCCCCGTGTGTGCAGGTCTAGGGGACTGGGGTTTCTCTGCCCAACCACACCCCAAGTAAAGCACAGGATGGGTGACACCTGGCTTGGGAGCAGTACATGTGAAAAGGATCTAGGAGTCTTGGTAGACCACAAACTTGACATGAGTCAACAGTGTGATGCAGCAGCTAAAAAAGCCCATGCAATTCTGGGCTGCATCAATAGGAGTATAGCATCTAGATCAAGGGAAGTAATAGTACCACTGTATTCCGCTCTGGTCAGACCTCACCTGGAATACTGTGTCCAGTTCTGGGCACCACAGTTCAAGAAGGATACTGACAAGCTGGAACGTGTCCAGAGGAGGGCAACCAAAATGGTCAAAGGCCTGGAAACGATGCCTTATGAGGAACGGCTTAGGGAGCTGGGTATGTTTAGCCTGGAGAAGAGAAGGTTAAGGGGTGATATGATAGCCATGTTCCAATATATAAAAGGATGTCATATAGAGGAGGGAGAAAGGTTGTTTTCTGCTGCTCCAGAGAAGCGGACACGGAGCAATGGATTCAAACTACAAGAAAGAAGATTCCACTTAAACATTAGAAAGAACTTCCTGACAGTAAGAGCTGTTCGACAGTGGAATTTGCTGCCAAGGAGTGTGGTGGAGTCTCCTTCTTTGGAGGTCTTTAAGCAGAGGCTTGACAGCCATCTGTCAAGAATGCTTTGATGGTGTTTCCTGCTTGGCAGGGGGTTGGACTGGATGGCCCTTGTGGTCTCTTCCAACTCTATGATTCTATGATTCTATGATTCTATGATTCTATGATTCTATGATTAACTTGGGGATATGGGGTGGGAGATAAGTTTCGCTGGATCGCCACACCCAAGAATCCACAAATGTGCTCACCAGTGACAATAGCCTTTTATACATGCGCCAAGTTGATTTGCAAACATGTAATAAAAACAGCCAGAATGATTTTTTAAAACTGTACAGAAATAGGTAGAGATAGGTTCAAAAACAATGCAGAATGCACATCCAAAGCAGATACCTTTGTCCACCCAGGTGAAAAAGTGTGTCAAAAGACAAACGGCTTCATTTGTTTCCAGAAAGTGCAGAGAGTTGGCACCTGTTGTGTCAGGGGTGCTGTTCCACAGAACAGGGGTAGCCATGCTGAAAGTTGCTGTGAGGTTGGCTTCTGAAATTTTGGGGATTTGAAGGAGAAACTATCCTGCAAATGCAGTGCCCGATTGGGTATATACTGGGCGACCAAGACGATCAAAGGTCTCAAACTGAGCCGTGTTGAGGGAGTTGGGCATGTTCAGCCTGAAGAAGAGCAGAATGAGAAGTGATATGAGAGCCATATTCAAATATCTGCCACATGGAAGAATGGAGCAAGCTTGCATTCTGCTGCTCCAGAGGGGAGGACCTGAACCAATGGATTCAAAAGACAAGAAAGGAGATTCCGACTCGGCTTTAGGAAGAACTTTCTGATGGCAAGAGCTGTTTGACATTGGAATGGACTTCCTCAGAAGGTGGTGGGCTCTCCTTCCTTGGAGGTTTCGAAGCACAGTTTTTTATATGCCTGTTGTCTTTGTCCATGGGGTTTTCTTGGCAGGGATACGGCAGTGGCTTGCCAGTTCCTGCTCCAGGTGGATCACATTTAGTCAAAACTCTCCACTATGACCTGTCCATCTTGGGTGGCCATGCACGGCATAGTTCATAGCTTCTCTGAGTTATTCAAGCCCCTTTGCCACAACAAGGCAATGATCCATGAAGGACTCTTGAGAGTCCCATGGACTGCAAGAAGATCAAACCTCTCCATTCTGAAGGAAATCAGCCCTGAGTGCTCACTGGAAGGACAGATCCTGAAGCTGAGGCTCCAAGACTTTGGCCACCTCATGAGAAGAGAAGACTCCCTGGAAAAGACCCTGATGTTGGGGAAGATGGAGGGCACAAGGAGAAGGGGACGACAGAGGACGAGATGGTTGGACAGTGTTCTCGAAGCTACCAACATGAGTCTGACCAAACTGCGGGAGGCAGTGGAAGACAGGAGTGCTTGGCGTGCTCTGGTCCGTGGGGTCACGAAGAGTCGGACACAACTAAACAACTAAACAACATCAAAAAGCAGAGTTTGGATGGCCATCTGTCAGAGATTCTTTAGGTGTGATTCTTGATGACTCTTGGGGTGCCTTCCAACTCTACGAGTCTATCATTTCATTTCCTGGGCTCTGTGCATGGCATGGACTGATGGACTCATCTGCCAGGCTCTGTTGGTTGGCTCCTCCTCTCTGGCCTTGTGTCATGTAGCCGGATGGCAATTTGCTGTATACTCTTACAATTGCTCTTTATCTTAAAGACCCAACTCGGGTCTGTGGCTTGAAGCCAGAGAGGCATCCGGCCAGCATTGTTTGCTAAATGCAGTTGCATCTCGTCCTGGGCGAACACAATCACCTTTGCAGAAAGCTAATCTATAGATGAACAGTCCCTTCAGTCCTTGAGAAGCTGGACTCGAGCCAGCCGTGGATTAAGTTGTTTTCTCACCTCCTGAAACTCTGCCGGAAAGAGCTGCCACTCAAGGGCTCGATGCTGCTATTTGCTCTAAAGAAGAAAGTGAACCACTGTGCTGGTTTGAAGAACTCGGCCGTAAACTATAACGATGAAAGGTGAACCAAGGATGCATCGCACCGACAGAAAATCTCTTGCACCGTCTGCACATTGGGGGTTGTATCCAACTAACTAATTGTTTGTGTGTGGAATTTCTGTAAGCACAATGGAAACTTTCTTCCCTTCCTCCTCATTGTTGTTGTTGTTTAGTCGTTTAGTTGTGTCTGACTCTTCGTGACCCCATGGACCAGAGCACTCCCTCCTCATGCATGCCCTCAAAATCCACTCTGGGGTTCCCCCCGAAGTGGTGTTACAAAAGTTGGGTGCTCCCCCTCTCTCTGCTGAGTGGTGGCAAAAGCCCATGGGGTTCCGGGCACTCACCCTGGCTCTGTGTTCCTTTGTAGAATTGAGACACAGCAGAGACTGCCGTAGCTTTATGAAATATGGTTTATTCACCTATTTACACCTTCAATCTGCATGGAAGGAGTCCAAATCTTACAGCACGGTCATTTCAAGAGGGGTTTGGACCCCACAGTAGTGCAGCCATGGAGTAGTGCAGCATCTCTCCCAGCCAGCCAGCCTTCAGCCAGCCTGCCCAAGATGGATCCCAGTTTCTTCTTTCTTCTTCCCAGAACACTCTGCTAAAAACTTTCTCTTCCAGTCACCTCACACCCAGTTAGCCTGGCAACCTTCCAAGCCCCCTGTCTCTGTGCACACTTCAGGGCAAGGAGGGAAGAACAGTTCTCCTGCATTGCCAATGGCCCTCAATGGCACTCTATTGTTTCTTAAAAGGAAACGCCGTGGATGTAGCCTATCTTGATTTCAGCAAAGTCTTTGACAAGGTGCCCCATGATATTCTTGTAAAGAAGCTGGTAAAATGTGGACTAGACAATGCTACCATTCAGTGGATTTGTAACTGGCTGACTGACTGAACCCAAAGGGTGTTCATTAATGGATCCCCTTCATCCTGGAGAGAAGTGACTAGTGGGGTGCCACAGGGTTCTGTCTTGGGCCCAGTCTTATTCAACATCTTTATCAATGACTTGGATGATGGGCTTGAGGGCATCCTGATCAAGTTTGCAGATGACACCAAATTGGGAGGGGTGGCTAATACCCCAGAGGACAGGATCACACTTCAAAATGACCTCAACAGATTAGAGAATTGGGCCAAAGCAAACAAGATGAATTTTAACAGGGAGAAATGTAAAGTACTACACTTGGGCAAAAAAAATGAAAGGCACAAATACAGGATGGGTGACACCTGGCTTGAGAGCAGTACATGTGAAAAGGATCTAGGAGTCTTGGTAGATCATAAACTTGACATGAGTCAACAGTGTGATGCAGCAGCTAAAAAAGCCAATGCAATTCTGGGCTGCATCAATAGGAGTATAGCATCTAGATCAAGGGAAGTAATAGTACCACTGTATTCCGCTCTGGTCAGACCCCACCTGGAATACTGTGTCCAGTTCTGGGCACCACAGTTCAAGAAGGATACTGACAAGCGATGCCTTATGAGGAACGGCTTAGGGAGCTGGGTATGTTTAGCCTGGAGAAGAGAAGGTTAAGGGGTGATATGATAGCCATGTTCAAATACTGTATATAAAAGGATGTCATATAGAGGAGGGAGAAAGGTTGTTTTCTGCTGCTCCAGAGAAGCGGACACGGAGCAATGGATTCAAACTACAAGAAAGAAGATTCCACCTAAACATTAGGAAGAACTTCCTGACAGTAAGAGCTGTTCGACAGTGGAATTTGCTGCCAAGGAGTGTGGTGGAGTCTCCTTCTTTGGAGGTCTTTAAGCAGAGGCTTGACAGCCATCTGTCAAGAATGCTTTGATGGTGTTTCCTGCTTGGCAGGGGGTTGGACTGGATGGCCCTTGTGGTCTCTTCCAACTCTATGATTCTATGAAAAGCCTTAGTTTGGCCAGGTCGTTTTTTTTTTTTTTTTGCATAGGAATTCCTCTGCAGCTTGCATTTTTTCCTTCAAATCCCAAATAATCAAAAATCCTACCATTTTCCAATTTATAGGGTTCAGGGGTCCCCCCAATCTATAACAGCAGGTTGGGGGGGGGTGGAGGGAGGGAAATCTCCATTTTTCTGTCCGAAGTCGTTCTGCACACACAATTCTTTAGCTGCATGCAACCCCTAGACTGCATTTTTGTAGCCACTAAACTTGGAGGGAGCCCCACTGAGCTTCATGGCATTTACTTCTGTGTCAGCTGCACTGCAAGACAATATCTCTCTTCTGCATTAACGGAGGATGACAGCAGCACTGGTCTAATCAGAGCTGCCAACAGATACTAGAAAGTCTAGGTACAACAGGCACGTATTGAAAGTGTGCAAAAGGATAACGACCACAACACATTTTCCCCATCCTCCTGATAAATGCAACAAGATGGTTAATTCCTGCTGGATCGGGGCCAAGTGGTCCACGCAATCCAGCATCCTGCTTCCCACGATGGCCAGCCAGATTGCCCCAGGGATCTTTTCAGCAAGGCAGGAGGGCTGCTCCAGTGCACCCACCAGCTGCAGAGAAAATGTGGTGCCTTTGTTTGACCTCCAAGCTCCTCCTGCGGCCTCCTGCAGGCTGCAGAAATCTGCTCCAGTTTACCACCCCCCTGAAGCCAGTCAAGGCTCTACCTGAACATCTGGTTTGCAGGGGAGGCGGAATGGGAGCAAGGCCAGCCTGGCTATTCTCTGCCAGGGCCTGCCTTGATATCGGAACCTAGGAAGTTGCCTTCATCTGAGTAAGACCCTTTCCCCATCTAATGCAATATAGTCTACACTAACCGGCAGAGGCTCCTCCAGGGTTTCAGGTAGAGCTTAGTGCAGGATAGCTTAGTGGGGAGAGCATGAGACTCTTAAACTCAGGGTCGTGGGTTTTTAGCTCTTATTATGACTTATGTGGGGATAGCTTAATTTTGCTGTGTACAATGCGCTCTACGTGGGGCTACCCGTGAAGCTGACCCGGAAACTACAAAATGTGACAGCCAGACTGGTGACTGGGAGTGGCTGCCGAGACCATATAACACCGGTCCTGAAAGACCTACATTGGCTCCCAGTACATTTCTGAGCACAATTCAAAGTGTTGGTGCTGACCTTTAAAGCCCTAAATGGCCTTAGCCAAGCATACCTGAAGGAGCATCTCCAACCCCATCATTCAGCCTGGACACTGAAGTCCAGCTCAGAGGGCCTTCTGGCAGTTCCCTCCCTGCGAGAAGTGAGGTTACAGGGAACCAGACAGAGGGCCTTTTCGGTGGTGGTGCCCTCCCTGTGAAACACCCTCCCATCAGATGTCAAAGGAAATAAACAACTATCTGACTTTTAGATGACATCTGAAGGCAGCCCTGTTTAGGGAAGCTTTTAATGTTTGATGTTTTATTGTGCTTTTAATTCTGTTGGGAGCTGCCCAGAGTGGCTGTGTTTCCTCAGCCAGATGGTGGGGTATATTATTATTATTATTATTATTATTATTATTATTATTATTATTATTAGTTTTTATTTGTTCCTTGTTACTACTGCTTTGGTAAATACCAGCTGCTGGAAACCGCAGTAGGGGAGAGTTGCTCTTGCGCTTGGATCCTGTTTATGGGTTTCCCATAATGAACCTCAGGTTGGCCACTGTGAGAACAGGATGCTGGACTAGGTGAGCCCCTGGCCGGATCCAGCAGGCTCTCCTCATGTTCTTATGCTAGATATGGCTCCATGTCAAGTTTTCTTTCCCTTCTCTCGGAAACTTGGGCGAGAAACTCGGCTCTGATTCATTTGCTTTGTTCACAATTTCATTAAAGCCAGACTTCAGTGCCAATTAGTTCAACCAGTTCATTTTAGGCCGAACTAATGAAACGGCAGTAATTGAAGCTGATGTTTGGGGCCCTGATTAAAATGTGAGCTTAGTGGATTAATTTGCACCAAATTCAAGCAAAAGTCACTTTGATTTGAAGGGACTCTGGCTCTGCTCCTTTCCGGCCACAGTGCCGCAGTAGCAGGGGTACCATCTCGTTCTCAGGATTGTGGGTGCCCGCCATTGCAATAGAGATGTGTGATGCCACACACACGTGTGCATGTGACGTCACGTCTGCATTGTGGCGGCCGGCGGTGGCAACTCCTCTTCCTCCTCCTATCCGCAGGCAGAGAGGCACCCTTTTTCGTGGGGAGAGGCTTGGAGCCCCACCCCCCGGAAAGGGAAAAGGGTGTCTCGCTTGCTGGCTGCAGAGGGCAGTGCGGAACTGCTTCTCTCTCGGAGGCAGCACCTCTGCAGCCTGCTGGCTTTTTTCATTGACTTTGTGGGTGCCCGGCTCCCACAATTATGTTATTGAGGGTGCCCAAGCACCAATAGGGACATGGGTGGTGCTAGGGATGCAGGTGGCACTGTGGGTTAAACCACAGAGCCTAGGGCTTGCTGATCAGAAGGTTGGCGGTTCAAATCCCTGCGATGGGGTGAGCTCCCATTGCTCGTTCCCTGCTCCTGCCAACCTAGCAGTTCAAAAGCACATCAAAGTGCAAGTAGATAAATAGGAACCGCTCCAGTAAACAGCGTTTCCGTGCGTTGCTCTGGTTCTCCAGAAGCGGCTTAGTCCTGCTGGTCACATGACCTGGAAGCTATACACCGGCTCCCTCGGCCAATAAAGCGAGATGAGCACACAACCCCAGAGTCGGTCACGACTGGACCTAATGGTCAGGGGTACCTTTACCTTTAAGCACCCATGGCCCCCTGGAGTTGGCAACAGAGAAAAAAAATTGTCTGGCTCTTGAAGTCACTCTTGTCGCTGAAGGAGAGAACTCTTTCACTGAACATTTCCTGAAATTTCAATGCAGCGACGAATTACCAGTGTTCACATCCATGACTGAATGGCACCGTGTGAGAAGCGATTAGCAATTGCTTCCGTGATCAGGTCATCCTGAATTTTCAAGGAGGCAGGGAACTGTCCATTGTTTGCTTGTCAGGATGGTTATCAAATGCAGAGGACTTAACAAAGGATGCTAGGGTCAAAAACTGTGTGTTCTGCTCTTGAGAGTGCAGGTCTCATCTTGACCACGGATGAGGAACCGGTGGCCCAGTGAAAGCTGAGGGTGAGGGGAAGCGCAGCCCAAAATATCTGGAGTGTTAGCAGGAGGCTGGCCTAGACTTTTTGCGGGAGAAATGTGGAGAAGCACATCTTCTTATGGGATTAAGCAAATTCACGAAGGGTAGAAATGATCTAAAACGGTTGAGGGAGTTGGGTACCTTTAGCCTGGATAAGAGGAGACTGAGAGGTGATAGGATATTCAGAAATCTAAAGGGCTGCCATGTTGCCACATGGAAGATGGAGCAAAATTGTTTTCTCCTGCCCAGGAGGGTAGGACCTGAACCAGTGGATTCAAGTTACCAGAAAGGAGATTCTGACTAAACATCAGGAAGAACTTTCTGGTGGTAAGAGCTGTTCGATAGTGGAACGGTCTCCCTTGGAAGGTTGTGTCCTCTCCTTCCTTGCAGGTTTTAAAGCCGAGGTTGGATGGCCGTCTGTCATGGATGCTTTATCTGAGATTCCTGCAATGCAGGGGGTTGGACTAGATGACCCTTGGGGCCCCTTCCAACTCTACAATTCTATGATGACTAAATGCAGGCTTCCTGTAAAGAGGTAGCATAACTTGCAAGTGCTGGTTGCTGTGGAGATACAATAATGGGCAACCATAGTTTGCAGGCTCTCGGGGGCATCTGGTTCCCTTCTGTCGGGAGACAGATTGCTGCCCGAGATGGCTTTCTCTCTGCTCCAGGAAGCCCAGTCCAATTTGTTTACACACGGAGGGCTTAATCAGAGGCTAGAAAAATGAAAGAGAGAACAAAGCGCCTGTGGCAGATAATTAGGAGCTTTTGAAATCCTCTTTGGAAGACAAAGCCCGGCCGTTGTCTCAGGAGCCCCTTCAGACTGATGTGTTGTTTTTTGCAGGTGTATTCTGTAGAGTTGCATGGATGCAATAGCAGTGCCTTAGTCAGGGCCGGTGCTTCCATTTAGGTGAACTAGGCGGTTGCCTAGAGCGCCAAAATGGAGGGGGCGCTGGCCAGCCTGCCCGCCGCCCCCCGCCGCCGCCCCAACCAGTGGCGGAGCGAGCAGGTTGGGGTGAAAACCACAGCGGCGGCGCCAAAATGGAGGGGGCGCTGGCCGGCCTGCCCCTCGCCCCCCGCCGCCGCCCGGTGCTGCCCCAACCAGCGGCGAAAATCGCGGCGGCACGGGGCACCCGGCGGGCAGGGGTGGGGCACCGTACATCATTGCACATGACGTACGGTGCCCCCCCTCGCCTAGGGCGCCAAAAACCCTGGCACCGGTCCTGGCCTTAGTGGCGTGTTTGTACTGGACTGTCCACCTATCATTCCTCTTTATTAGTTGTTCTGTGATGCTCCCCCAGTGTGACTGCATTATTGCCTTCTGGAGGGGCACACTAGCATTATTAAAAACACACACACACACACACACACCAGTGCCACAATAAAGAAGAACATAAGGAGAGCCTGCTGGATCAGACCAAGGGGGGCTCATCTAGTCCAGCCTCCTGTTCTCATAGTGGCCAGGGAGATGGGAAACACAGAAGCAGGATTTGAGCAGGAGAGCAACTCTCCCTTCCTGTGCGTTCCAGCAACTGACAGCCAGAAGCATTGCTGTCTCTGACCGATGAGGCCAAGAACGCCATCAAGGAGATACTGCCCAACTGTCCTGTTTTGAGTGGAACATCCTGGATTGACGGAAATCTCCCTGGCTTCTGATCCCAATCCCAGGTGTCCCATTTTGGCTTCCGTGGGAAGAAAAGGTGGGTGTTTTCCTGCCCTGCCCTGTGGCACAAGTCAGTTGGCTCTCCCCAAAATGGGCTGGCCAGCGCAGCTTCTCGTGAGGCCGCACCCACTGGCCTGGAGGAAGAGGCGGAGGCCGTGGAGAAGGAGGAGGCAGAGGCTGTGGACAAAGTTATGGGGGCAAGCAGGGGGCAAAGGGGGTGGCAGCAGTGAGTGAGCGAGTGGGCGAGGGAGGGAGGTGGTGTGTGATGGGGTGGCAGGATGCTGGTGGGGTGCCCCAGTGTGCTCTCCTGAAATGTTTGGGGGCGGGTTGCATGGCTAGTAGCCATTAGGAAATAAAAAAGATCCTTCCAGTGGCACCTTAGAGACCAACTAAGTTTGTTCTTGGTATGAGCTTTTGTGTGCATGCATGCATGTATCTGAAGAAGTGTGCATGCACACGAAAGCTCATACCAAGAACAAACTTAGTTGGTCTCTAAGGTGCTACTGGAATGAATTTTTTTATTTTGTTTTGACTATGACAGACCAACACGGCTATCTACCGGTAACTGGAGCCATTAGGAAAGCATTGAAGGTTTCCGGAGTGCCCTGAAAAAGGAAATTCTTTCAACGCTGCACTGTCCACAGAGTTCGATTTCAGTGAAGTGCAGCCCCCTCCTTCCCCATGCCTTTTGCTGACAACCGTCTTGGTCCCCCCCCCCCGCAAGAACAGCTATGAGTCTCTGGCTTGAAGCACTAAATTCCAAATCCACAAGGAGACTTGGGAAATCAGCCCATGTCCATTTCTGCTGGCTCAGTGTCTAGCGACGCTCCTACCTGCCAGCTGGTTCATCTAGCCCAGGGGTCAGCAAACTTTTTCAGGAGGGGGCTGGTCCACTATCCCTCAGACCTTGTGGAGGGCCGGACCAACCCTCTCCCGAAAGGAACCCCCCGCCGCCACTCACGCCGCAGCCGCCGACTCTACCTTGTCTTCGGCAGCGTCGTTGTCGTTGTCTGCTTCGGCCAGGGGTCCGCAGGGCTCAGAGCCCATGCCACTGGCCTGGACGGCAGAGGCAGCCTCCCCGCCGCCGCTTCCTCCCGCTCGGCTCTTGGCCATACGCGGCTAACTGAGAGGGAAGGAAGGGGCATTCGCGGCTTTGGATTGGCTGCAGGAGCTTCCTGCAGCTAATCCGAAGCCATGCCAGCATCGTGGAAGTCATTCCCCGTGTGGCGAGGTCTCCGTGCCGCGCTGGTTTAGCGCGGGGACCGACCAAGCGGGCGGCACGGTCCACAGGGTTCATGGGCTGGATTACGAGCCCGGTGGGCCGCATCTGGTCCCCGGGCCGTAGTTTGCAGACCCAGATCTAGCCCGAGCGACTTCCTGGGCCATCAAACACCTAGGGTTGGGCCTTGGCAACAGAATCTCACGCCCTCCAGAAGCCCCAGCCCTGGGAGTTTGCATGATGGATATTGGTCACAGAGTTTGGAGCTCTCCTCTGAGAAAAGGTGAGTAAGAGGTGCCATGACAGAAGTTTATGAAATGATGAATGGCACGGACATCTCCTGATGGTAAGAGCTGTTCAACAGTGGAATGGACTTCCGTGGAAGGTGGTGGACTCTCCTTCTTCGGAGGTTTTTAAGCAGAGGTTGGATGGCCACCTATCAGGGTTTCTTCAGCTGAGATTGCTGCAATCTCGTGATTCTATGATTCTGTGATTCAGAACATCCCTAGACTGGACCTGTGCAATGTGCGATCTCCCAAGCCTCTTCTGTACAATCTGGACAAAGCAACGCCGCTGCCCAAGCAGGAGAAGTCGCTGGGAGATCGTCCCCCACAATCTGGTTTGAAGGAAGGGTGGTGCACACCACACCTGGCCCAAATCCACACCGAGGACATGCTTACTCCCTTGCTTATCGTGGGATCCTCAGGGGCCCAGAACCGCCCATTTGTGCAAAGTGGAATGGAGCCAGCGCAGCCTCTCCTCCCCCTATCGTCTCCTTGAGCAAATCTCATTACAGGCAGCCGCTAATTGAATCCAAGCTAATGGGGATGCGGCTGATTAGGAGCCTGGTGGTGTCCTCTGTTTTTCCCTGGGATCTTGGGATGGCTGTTATCCCTTCACTCACTGACAATCGAAACCAGGGCCGGGGGCCAGGCAGTGCTTTTTGTTTTCATTGTTGATGCATTAGTGCCCCCACCTCCAGCCCTCCCTCCTGAGTTTGCAGAGAAAACCTCGCAAGTTCTGGTGCCAGCCGTCATTTCTCCCTGGCGCTCCGCCACCAGGGAAGCTTTTTGCACATAAACACACACACACACACACACACACACACACACACACACACACACGGGAGAGAGAGAGAGAGAGAGAGAGAGAGAGAGAGACCTAAGTGCAAAATTGCTTGCTTCCAAAATAGCCTTTGTCCAGTGGGCCAGCTGGAACGGAGGAGAAAGGGAAGGTTTCACCAAAGGGGAACTTGTGGTTTTAAAGCAAATGCCTTCAAAGGACACAGGCCTCCCAGGAACATCTGTGGAAGCAGGGAAGTACGAAGGGGGGGTGGGGGGGCGGTACGCCCCGGGTGCCACCCGGGTGTGTGTGTGTGTGTGACAAGATGGCCTGCTGCCTTCCCCCCAGCTATAGTGCGGCCGAGGGTACGGGCTGCCATGCGCACGATGTCTATACAGGCTGCCGCTTATGCGCAGTCCATACGGGTGCTGCGCATGCGCCACTGGGTGGTTCGCCCCACCACAGGTGCCAGAGAGGCTTCCTCTGCCACTGTGTGGAAGATGTGCTGGGATGAGATGAAGGGAAGTTTTGGAAGGAGAGAAACCACTTTGCAAAGGACTTATGGGCCACCGAACCTGCCTTGTAGAATCACAGAATTGTGGCGTTGGAGAGGACCTTTCGCAGTAATCTAGTCCAACCCCTTGCAATGCAGGAATTGCAGGTAAAGAATCCCTGACAGGTGTCCATCCAACCTCTGTTTCTTTTAATAAAAAAACTCCGGCGAAGGAGAGTCCACCACCTCCCGAGGGAGTCCCTTCCACTGTCAAACGGTTTGTACCCTCAGAAAGTTCTTCCAGATGCTTAGTTGAAATCTCCTTCCTTGCCATTTTAACCCATTGATTCGATTCCTACCCTCCAGAAAACAAGCTTGCTCCCTCTTCCATGTGGCAGCCCTACCATAACACCTCTCCACCTTCTCTTCTGCAGCCTAAGCATGCCCAAGCACACCACCGCTTGCTCAATTTGTTCTTTACCAGTAGCTCATTTAGATTATGTGTGCATTGGTGCAAAGTGGGTTTCTAAGCTGTATGGGCAGGGTGAAGATAGGATCCAGGAGGCAACTACAGGCAACAATTGTGTTTTGCAGGGATTAGAGCTCTAGGGAGGAAGCCTGTGAATGGCAGCTGCTGGGGATCAAGGGTGGGGAGAGGAGGATGCTGTGAAGGGTCCTCTGTTACCATGGATATTGGGAGGCAGGGATGCTCCTGATTCCCAGTTTCAGGAAACCACAGGAGGGGGGGAGGACTTTTGTGCTTAAATCCTGCTTGTGGGTTTCCCATAATGAGCATCTGGTTGACCACTCTGAGAAGAGGATCCTGGACTTGATGGGCCACTGCCTTTATCCAGAAGGGCATTCCTTGCAATCTAATGACACAGTGCGGGTGGCACTGTGGTCTAAACCACAGAGCCTAGGGCTTGCCGATCGGAAGGTTGGCGGTTCGAATCCCCGCGATGGGGTGAGCTCCCGTTGCTCAGTCCCAGCTCCTGCCAACCTAGCAGTTCGAAAGCATGTCAAAGTGCAAGTAGATAAATAGGTACCGCTCCGGCGGGAAGGTAAACGGCGTTTCCGTGCGCTGCTCTGGTTCGCCAGAAGTGGCTTAGTCATGCTGGCCACATGACCCAGAAGCTGTACGCCGGCTCCCTTGGCCTATATAGCGAGATGAGCGCCACAACCCCAGTCGTCTGTGACTGGACCTAATGGTCAGGGGTCCCTTTACCTTTAATGACACAACATACCTCTCGCTTGCCTCTAGGGACAACACACAAGGGTGCGTTTAGCCTACTGCACCTTTGGTAGCATTGACATGTATTGCTCTGCCAAATTTCTAATTTCATCTTACTATTGTTTTTTTGGGAATCATTAGTGTCATTGTTAATACAACTTAAAATACAAACAGTATAATATCTAAAAACAAATTCAAAATACGGGATGATAAGACACCATAGAGGAATTTCTGCATATGAATGAAACCCACTTTAGATTTGAACCCGCCCATTTCTGCCTCTGGCCCCGCCCACCAATGGCAGGTGGCCTGTGGAAACTTTCCAAGAAAGGAATGCAGTCCCCTAGCCATGATCTGCGCAGAAAGCATGGATCTTCTGGATCTGTTTCATCCTTGCCAGCCTCTTGAAGTTTTCTGGGCTGCTGGGAGGCAGAGAGAAAGGTAGAGGCAGATTTAGGGAAGTGTGACTGGTTCTCCTGCACTGGGTGCCGAGCTGAGAGGGTGTCACAATAATGACTTAGAACAGAAGATGAGAGGTGGGGGGCAGGCTGAATTTTGGCATCGCGCAAGCCTGAAATTTGAAAGCCCCAATTCCTCCATTGAGGAGGGCCAAAGTAAGAGAGACTGGAGGCTGCCAGACAGATCTGATTGCTTTGCTGGAAGGAATTATGAGCCAGAAGAGAATGCGAGTCCTGTCATATTGCTGGGTTTTTATTAAAATCTTGTCAAAAGAGCAATCTCCAAATGAATTCAGATTGGCTCGGGCAGGAGCACTCATTGGGCAGAGAAAGAAATGGCTGAGGCGGCTCTTATTGGGAAGAGCTGTTCTTGTGGCTCGCCGTAGGATGAGTTCATGGGTCCATCAACATGTGAACCACCTACATGCAGATGGATTGACCCGATGGGGACTTCTTCCAGGTGTCTGCACATTCTGGGAGGAAAGGGGATTAAGGCAGGTTTAGAACTGGATCAGGAAAACAGTCCTGACTACAAGAACAAATCAGCAGTAACTGCTCAGTTAATTGCTGGTGTGGGACTCCATCCTGTCAAAGAACATTGAGGCAGGTATTTTGGGGAATGGTCCAGGCCTTAAGAACATTAGAAGAGCCTAAGAACATTAGGAGAGCCAGTGTGGTGTAGTGGTTAAGAGCGGTAGACTCGTAATCTGGGGAACCGGGTTTGCATCCCCGCTCCTCCACATGCAGCTGCTGGGTGACCTTGGGCTAGTCACACTTCTTTGAAGTCTCTCATCCCCACTCACCTCACAGAGGGTTTGTTGTGGGGGAGGAAGGGAAAGGAGAATGTGAGCAGCTTTGAGACTCCTTTGGGTAGTGATAAAGTGGAATATCAAATCCAAACTCTTCTTCTACTGGATCAGGCCAGTGGTCCATCTAGTCTAGTATCCTGTTCTCATAGTGGTTGAGCAGATGCCCCATTGAGAAACCAGCAAGCAGGATCCGAGCACAAAAACACTCTGTCCTGTGGTTTCCAGCAACTGGGATTCAGAAGCATTGCTGCCTCCAACTGTGGTGGCAGAATAGAGACATCCTGGCTAGTAACCATCAATAGCCCTCTCCTCCACGAATTTCTCTAGTCTTTTCTCTAGTCTAGGTTGGCGGCCATACCTGCCTCCTGTGGGTGGGAGCTCCACAGTTTAACTATGTGCTGTGAGTCCTTTTATTTCATCTGCCCTGAATCTTCCAGCGTTTAGCTTCATTCAGATTTTTCTTTGGCCTTTTCAGCTGCCTCAGACACTGCGGCTTGTGAAGAAACAAAACATGAAACTGCCTTGTTCCATTGGTCTTTGTTGTGACAGCTTGGCTGTGTGCACGGAAGCCCTGACAATCAACTGATCATCTGGGCTTGCAAGGCACTATTTAAAAAATGGGTCGCCTGACACCATGGTGATGTAATCTGATTGACAGGTAGGCAGCCCTGCTCACCTGTCCAACTTAGTCCTAGGTGGTGGGGGAGATAAGAATCCAGTTCACCAACCCTGGCATTGTTCTGAACTGCTTTGAGGTTGTTTTTTTTGGGGGGGTTGTTGCTTCTTTTCCCAATGAAGCAGTACCTAAATTTAATGAAATAAATAAATGGATAAAGTAAGCATCCCATATCTGTTGTGTTTAGGGAAGCTGTTGGCCACATACCCGCACACTTGCCTGCCTCTCACACTCTCTGGGAGAAGATATGACAGCCCCCTTCAAAGATCTGAAGGGCTGTCACAGAGAGGATGGAGCAAGCTTGTTTTCTCCTGTTCCCGAGTGGAGAACCCAAACCAATGGATTCAAATGGCAAGAAAGGAGATTTCAACTAAAAATTAGGAAGAACTTTCTGATGGTTGGAGCTGTTTGAAAGCAGAACGGACTCATTCAGCAAGTGGTAGACTCTCCTTCCTTGGATGTTTCCAAACAGCGGTTGACTGGGCATCTGTCTGGGATTCTTCAGCTGTGATTCCTGCATTGTCTAGATCAGGGGTGGCCAACTCCCAAGAGACTGCGATCTACCCACAGAGTTAAAAACTAGCAGTGATCTAACCCCTTTTGGGGGGTTTAGGTCAAAGTTGTTGAGCTTTTTTTTTATAAAGAAAAGCCCTGTTTTTTAGGGGTTCAGGTAAAAGTTGATCAGCTTTTTCTAGGGAGGAGGAAAGCACCATTTTTTTTGGGGGGGGGGGTGCAGCGCTAAAATGTTGAGCTTTTTAGTGGGACCAAAGTTGTTGAGCCAGTGATCTACCAGTGATCTACCAAAGACGTCCAGTGATCACAATCTACCTGTTGGACATGCCTGGTCTAGATGACATCCTGTTCCTTTTAAAAATGTGGCTCTTTTTTGGGGGGGGCAGGGTGTTAATGGGTTGTTTTTATTCTGATTATATATGTTGCGATCTTTTCTGTGAACCGCCCTGAAACCTCTGGGTATAGGGTGGTATATAAACTCAATAAACAACAACAACAACAACAACAACAACAACAACAACAACAACAACAACCACCAACACCACCCTTGGGATCTTCTCTAACTCTCCAGTACTATGATTCTATCATTCCTGTTTCACTCAGGATGCAAAGCAAGCCTTTTCCTTGACTGCAGCAACACCTGTGAGTATCAGCTGGGATATGATGCAAGGAGGAGCAATCCGCCTCCTTTTACTTGTGGCTGCCCACAGCTTCAAGAATTTAAAATTGGTTAATCACTTGCCTATTAACTAACAGATTAATTAAGCAATTAATGTTAACTTGTGTGCATGCCACAAAGCCTAATTACGCCTAATTACACTTGCATGTATTCATCCCTTGCTACCCTGCACCTCTCCATCCCCTTCCTGTCCCCCTCTGTCAAGATTTAGATTGTAAACTCTTTGCAGGCAGAAACCGTGTACGTATTTTGCTCATGTAACTCTGCAAAGCACCATATCCATGGATGTCCATGGTGCTGATTAAGAACAGTAACCCCAGAATGTGAATATAGGTTCCTCTATTTGAAGGTGACCAGGAAACTATAACTAATCTAGAATGTGGCACCTAGACTGGTGACTGGGAGTGGCCACCGAGACCACATAACACCAGTCTTGAAAGACCTGCATTGGCTCCCAGTACGTTTCTGAGCACAATTCAAAGTGTTGGTGCTGACCTTTCGAGCCCCAAACGGCCTCGGCCCAGTATACCTGAAGGAGCGTCTCCACCTGCATCGCTCAGCCTGGACACTGAGGTCCAGCTCCGAGGGCCTTCTGATGGTTCCCTCACTGCGAGAAATGAGGTTACAGGGAAACAGGCAGAGGGCCTTCTTGGTAGTGGCGCCCTCCCTGTGGAACGCCCTCTCATCAGATATCAATGAGATAAATAACTACAGTCATACCTTGGCTCTCGAACAGAATGCATTCCGGAAGTTCGTTCGACTCCCGGAACCATTCGAAAACCAAGCCGTGGAAGCTGCGCCGGACATTCGGCTTCTGAAAATCATTCAAAAACCAGAACACTCACTCCCGGTTTTTGATCATTCAGGAGCCGAAATGTACAAGTTCCAAGGTGTTCAGCAACCAAGGTATGACTGTACAGTGGTACCTCGGGTTAAGAACTTAATTCGTTCTGGAGGCCCGTTCTTAACCTGAAACTGTTCTTAACCTGAAGCATCACTTTAGCTAATGGGGCTCCCGCTGCTGCCACGCGATTTCTGTTCTCATCCTGAAGCAAGGTCCTTAACCCGAGGTACTATTTCTGGGTTAGCGGAGTCTGTAACGTGAAGTGTCTGTAACCTGAAGCATCTGTAACCCGAGGTACCACTGTATACAACTTTTAGAAGACATCTGTATAGGGAGGTTTATAATGTTTGGTGTTTTATTATGTTTTTATATGTGTTGGAAGCCACCCAGATGGGTGGCATATAATAATAATAATAATAATAATAATAATAATAATAATAATAATAATAATAATAATACAATAGCACCCTGGATCCTTCTGAGACTGGAACTGGAGGGGAGAAAGAGGGTGTCACACAAGCAGGTAAACAGAGCAGGTAAAGGGGGACAGGGATGGCTCAGGAAACAAAACATATGGCACCACACACATAATAGACTTCCCAGAATCAATGTGATTATTTGTATGGCCCTGGGAAGTAGAAGAAAAGAGATGAATCTGCAGCCGCAGGTCACAGGCAAACATATAACTGACGTCACTTAGGAGATAATGATCCTGAGGACCCAGGACTAATGGGATGAGGGGATTTTGGTGAAAATGTAGACATTAGGGAGTAAAATAATCCATATTTATGAATAGCAGAGGGAAACAGGAGCCTGGTGGAGACCCTGCTGATAAGCGAGATGATGGAGAGAGAGGGGGAGAGAGCATCAATCAAGGAGGAACGAGGAGTCCTGGTGGAAAGAGACAATGAAGGCCACTCAGAGCTTTGTCAGGAGGATGTAAGGGAGGGCTGGAGCGGAGGCTGAGAGGAGCGATAAGGAAATCAGACACCAGACAAATGGATGTATCAAGGTGTCTGAGCGTTGTCATGTTATGACTGCTATTGTTATCCGCAGGAGATCAAATCCATCAAAGCAGGAGCCTGTTTGGGATCAGGACGAGTCTCGGCACAGCTGGCCCAAGACATTTTGCTCCCCGAGGAAAAAGGGCGAGATGGGCTCCCTGCTTCCATGTCAGAATGTAAGGGCATTAGAAGAGCCAGCTGGATCAGGCCAATGGCCCATCTAGTCCAGCATCCTTTTCTCGCAGGGGCCATGCAGATGCCTGTGGGAAACCCGAAAACAGGATTCGAGTAGAAGAGCTCTCTCTCCGTCTGTGGCTTCCAGCAACTGGTAGTCAGTGCTGCAGCCTCCCAGCTGTGGAGGGCAGAGCAGAGCCATCCTGGCTCGTATCCATCGATAGCCCTCTTCTCCATGAACAACACTGAGAACTTACCCAAATTCCAGTTCTGGAATGGTCTTCCCTCAGGAGGTTGTGGATTCTCCTTCCCTGGAGGTTTTTAAGCAGAGGTTGGGTGACCATCTGTCATGGATGCTTTAGCTGAGATTCCTGCATCGCAGGGGGTTGGACTAGATGACCCTTGGGGGTCCCTTCCAACTCTATGATAGGCAAGCAGCATCCCCCAGCACACCTGAGGTCTGCAAGCTAGTTTAGGGGGTGAGTGACCCTGCCCACCTCTGCCCTCTGCTTCTCCCCTCCAACAGAGGGAAATGGCCAACACAGTAGTACCTCGTTGTGAGTCCGCCCCGTTAAGCATCCATTTCGTGGAACGTCCACAGCAAACCCGGAAGTACTGGAATGGGTTACTTCCGGGTTTGCTGCTTGCACACGTGCAGAAGTGCTAAATTGCACTTTGCGCATGCGCAGAAGCGCAAAACCGCTCACACGCGTGCGCAGAGCGGCGCTTTGTTGAGAGGCCCTTTTGTTGAGCGTCCGGGGCTCTGGAACGGATCCCAGACTCAAAACAAGGTGCCACTCCAACTGCCACCCGAGGCAGTTGCCTCCTTCTGCCCAATAGTCGCACCAGCCCTGAGTCTTGGGAGCATTAGAGCCCCCTTCTCTCTGCATAAATGCTTACCACAGCCCCTGCAGGATGTTTAGGTTTAGCAAAGCATTTTGGAGGGGGAGATGACCAACCCTTTCGCCAGCTCTCATTTCCCTGCCCCAAATTATTCCCCCCTGCCTCAAAAGCTGCTTCCACCCCACACCTTCCTACTTTGGGGGTACTGTGGGGGCAGATGTCATTGGCGCCTGCACTTCCTTTTGCAAGTAAAGCCTGGAAAGAAAGTCAGCCTTGTGGAGCGTTGGTTAATTCACTTACAGAAAAACCATTGCTGCAAGATGCAGTGTCATTCGCTGGTTTGCCTGAATTTAAATGGTTAGGGGGAATTTGATTGGTCAGAAGTCTCAATGGAACTTCCATGTTCTGAGGCAGTGTATCTGTCATTTCCAGGTGCTGGTGACAAACAACACCAATGGATGCTGCTTATGAGCTTCACAGATGGATCTGGTTGACCCCTGTAGGAAACAGAATGCTGGACTAGATTAACCTTCAGCTTAATCCAGGAGGGGAATTATTGTTTTCTTGGCAGTCTATCTGACTTAGGTGAGTCATGCATTGTTAATCTCAAAACTTGATTACTGCAATATTCCTGTATGCGGGGCTACCCTGGTCCGGAAGCTCCAACTGGTGCAAATTGCTGAAACTAGATTGTTGATGGGGACGGATCATGGCCAGCACTTAACTCCAGTGCTCAAAAGTTTGCATTATCTGCTCATAAGTTACAGGAAGAGGTTCATGATTCTTGCATTAGTTTGCAAGGCCCTGAACAACATGGATCCAGGACTTTATGGAGGGGGCAATTGTCCTGTTTTGGGAATTTCCATTGGCCTCTGGTTGGGGACTGTGGGAGATATAAGACGCTGATTGAGAAACCTAGCAGGCCTCTTCTCCGGTTATTTTTTATTCTTAGGGTAACAAGAATTGAGTTTGACTAGATGCAGCTCCATGTCCTTGAGCTTTGTTTCAACCGGGGATGAAGACTGATGAGTCGTGCCAAAAGTGTTCTGGGTTTAGAGGAAGGATTCGAAGAGGGAGGGAGCTGCCTGACGGGTCTTGGTTGGGAGGAAGAAGGGCTGACTCTTTCAAGAAGGGAGGAGACAGAGCTACCGAGCTAGGAGGATGGAGAGAGAAACACAGGAGGCAGTGGAGAATTCCAAAAGGAAATGATACGTCTTCTTTGCCCATGCCTGAAATTCGAGTCCAGTGTTGCCCCATTGCTCTCCTTTCCTCTGCACCAGAGGTGGGGAGCTTGTGGCCTTCCAAATGTTGCTAGACTACAACTCCCACCTTCCCTTTGCCATGAAGCACAGGGATGTTGGGTATTGGAGTCCAACAGTCTCTGGAGGGCCACTGGGTCTCCATCCCTATTTTATATGCTGTTCTTTTGGATGTGCACCACTAATAAGTGAGGTTTTTGAAGACAGGTATGAAATATAGTATGGGACACAGGTGGTGCTGTGGTCTAAACCATAGAGCCCAGGGCTTGCCGATCAGGTCAGCGGTTCGAATCCCCGCGACGGGGTGAGCTCCCGTTGCTCGGTCCCTGCTCCTGCCAACCTAGCAGTTCGAAAGCACATCAAAGTGCAAGTAGATAAATAGGTACCAAATAGGTGGGAAGGTAAACGACGTTTCCTTGTGTTGCTCTGGTTCGCCAGAAGCGGCTTAGTCATGCTGGCCACATGACCCGGAAGCTGTACGCCGGTTCCCTCAGCCAATAAAGCGAGATGAGCGCTGCAACCCCAGAGTCGTCCGCGACTGGACCTAACAGTCGGGGTCCCTTTACCTTTACCTTATGAAATATCGTAAGTAACCTCCTTCAAATATCCAAAGGGTTGCCATGTGGAAGATGGAACAAGCTTGCTTTCTGCTCCTCCAGAGGGAAAGGACCCGAACCAACAGATTCAAATGACAAGAAATGAGATTCTGACGGTAAGAACTTTCTGACGGCAAGAACTTATTGACAGTGGAACAGACTCCCTCAGAAGGTGATGGGCTTTCCTTTATTGGGGGGTTTTAAGCAGAGGTTAGGGACACGGGTGGCACTGTGGTCTAAACCACTGAGCCTAGGGCTTGCCGATCGGAAGGTCGGCGGTTTGAATCCCCGCAATGGGGTGAGCTCCCATTGCTCAGTCCCTGCTCCTGCCAACCTAGCCGTTCGAAAGCATGTCAAGGTGCAAGTAGGTAAATAGGTACCGCTCGGGCGGGAAGGTAAACGGTGTTTCCATGCACTGCTGTGGTTCGCCAGAAGTGGCTTAGTCATGCTGGCCACATGACCTGGAAGCTGTCTGTGGACAAACGCCGGCTCCCTCGGCCTATAGAGCAAGATGAGCGCCACAACCTCAGAGTCATCCGCGACTGGACCTAATGGTCAGGGGTACCTTTACCTTTACCTTTAAGCAGAGGTTGGGTGGCTACCTGTCGTGGATGCTCTATTTGAGATTTCTGCTTTGCAGGGGGTTGGACTAGATGACCCTTGGTCCCCTTCCAACTCTACTATTCTATTATTCAATGAAATACTGTAAAAGGGTTCAAAATATGGCTTTGATTCCTGAGCTATTGGGTGGGGCTACATCCCAAGATATTCCAGGCATCTCCGTGCATTTCCACCTTGCAGCCTGTATATGGACAATGCATTGCCCTGTGTTGGAAAAACCACCTGTCTGTTAACAGGCTCCTTCTGACGCAGAACGCCTTGGCCCCTAGTCCACACGATTATTATCGCCCTTCCAAAACTGGCTGCAATCTTTCCTTGGGAGAGATCCTCCCCGCCCTCCTCTCGTGGTGACCTATTGCCACCCAAAGAAAACCCCCCAGGGGAGCAGCTCAAGTATGGAAAGCAAATGATGAAGCTGGAGCTCACGAGACACCTGGGGCGTCGCTGTAATTTGGGCTGTCTAAATGTTAATCAGAATAATGACGCCTGTTGAGACAGCTGTTTTAAAGAAGGCTGTGATGTCGGAGTAAAAATTGCAATAAAAGTCTATTAGAGCTTCCCCATTAGGCTAATGGCATTCGCTGCTGAAAGCCCCCTCCTGCAGACATCCGTATTAATGGACTTATTACAGGAAATAAAATCCACGGATGAGCATTACAGCATGGGCTGATTAATTCGGCAAGGTAATTCTCTCTCTCTTTTTCTTTTTCTTATTTTTTTAAAAATAAAAATTATTTAATGAGTGCACTTTTTTGAAGCGCCACCTCTTTTGCTTGCTCAGGTATGTGTGCGCCTGTGACAATTGCCAGGTTATTTAATTAACAAATGTAAATTTCTGTCTCGGATTTTATATTAAAATAAGAATGCAAATCTGCATGGAAGGAAAAAGAAGGAGACACTCAAAACACACCCACCCATCACAGTTTGCTATCAGCTGTGGGGTCCGGGAGTCAGCCCTTTAGGTTATCAAAGCTATTCAAAGGCATCATTTTATATATATATATATTTAAATTTACAAATATTTACCAAAGTGCTTAATATTTGTTTTTGGGGTGGTGGTGGAATTCAGAGCAGTGTACAAATTTCACAAAACATACAACAGCCCTGTAGGTAGGTTAATATTATTATTGCAGATGACTCTCTGAAGCTGTGAGAGCATCTTGCTTAAGCTTGCTAGCTGAGTTCCCATGAGATTCAAACTCGGGGCTTCCTGATTCAGAGCTCAAACCTGTTGGACACCATGTTTCACCAGCGCTCAGGTGTGTGCAAGGAATGCGATCCTGCACACATGCAGATCCAAAGCAGCTTTTGAAATAAACAAGTCATCTGATTCAGGTGGAGGAAAAAAATGATAAAACTGTAGACCAGTGGATATGGGGGAGCATGACTGGTTCAGCTGCACTGCAACAGGTGCCACAACTATGAAGTTCCATGGAAGGTGAGATGTGGGCTCAGGTGGGTGGGATGCTGGCCACAGACTATTGTTGTTGTAGTTGTTTACTTGTTTAGTCGTGTCCGACTCTTCGTGACCCCCTGGACCAGAGCACGCCAGGCACTCCTGTCTTCCACTGCCTCCCGCAGTTTGGTCAGACTCATGTTGGTAGCTTTGAGAACACTGTCCAACCATCTTGTCCTCTGTCATCCCCTTCTCCTAGTGCCCTCAAACTTTCCCACCACCAGGGTCTTTTCCAGGGAGTTTTCTCTTCTCATGAGATAGCCAAAGTCTTGGAGCCTCAGCTTCAGGATCTGTCCTTTCAGTGAACACTCAGGGCTGATTTCCTTCAGAATGGATAGATTTGATCTTCTTGCAGTCCACGGGACTCTCAAGAGTCTCCTCCAGCACCAGAATTCAAAAGCATCAATTCTTCGGCGATCAGCTTTCTTTATGGTCCTGCTCTCACTTCCATACATCACTACTGGGAAAACCATAGCTTTAACTATACGGACCTTTGTCGGCAAGGTGATGTCTCTGCTTTTTAAGATGCTGTCTAGGTTTGTCATTGCTTTTCTCCCAAGAAGCAGGCTTCTTTTAATTTTGTGACTTATGTCACCATCTGCAGTGATTATGGAACCCAAGAAAGTAAAATCTCCCACTTCCTCCATTTCTTCCCCTTCTATTTGCCAGGAGGTGATGGGACCAGCGGCCATGATCTTAGTTTTTTTGATGTTGAGCTTCAGACCATATTTTGCACTCTCCTCTTTCACCCTCATTAAAAGGTTCTTTAATTCCTCCTCACTTTCTGCCATCAAGGTTGTGTCATCAGCATATCTGAGGTTGTTGATATTTCTTCCGGCAATCTTAATTCCAGTTTGGGATTCATCCAGTCCAGTCTTTCACATGATGAATTCTGTCTTTCACATGATGAAGTGAAATAAGCAGGGAGACAATATACAGCCTTGTCGTACCCCTTTCCCAATCTTGAACCAATCAGTTATTCCATATCCAGTTCTAACTGTAGCTTGAAAAATTTCTCTCTATGCCCCATAACACTCGAACTCATGACATCCAGTGAAGGTGAAGCCTGGAAGAATCGGGATGGATAAAAGAAAGTCCTTCTCCATGCACAGTGCTTAGTTAAACTATGGAACTCCCTCCAGCAGGAGGCAGTGATGGCGCCAAACCTAGATGGCTTTAAGAGAGGATTGAATTCTAGAATCATGGGACTATCTTTTCCTGTTCTTAAAAGCCCATGGGAAAATTGGGAAGGGTTGGCAGATAGGAAAAGAAGGAAGCAACCCTTCCCCATCACCTTGACCACCAATTGTCCCCCCGTAACAACCACAGGACCCAGGTGGCGCTGTGGGTTAAACCACAGAGCCTAGGGCTTGCTGATCAGAAGGTTGGCGGTTTGAATCCCTGCGACGGGGTGAGCTCCTGTTGCTCGGTCCCTGCTCTTGCCAACCTAGAAGTTCGAAAGCACATCAAAGTGCAAGTAGATAAATAGGAACCGCTCTGGCAGGAAGGTAAACGGCATTTCCGTGCACTGCTCTGGTTCACCAGAAGCGGCTTTGTCATGCTGGCCACATGACCCGGAAGCTGTACGCTGGCTCTCGGCCAGTAAAGCGAGATGAGCGCCGCAACCCCAGAGTCGGACACGACTGGACCTAATGGTCAGGGGTCCCTTTACCTTTACCTTTAATAACCACAGGATGGTCCTTCGACACATTTTATCCAACAGCTGCAAATGGAATGAATTTAGCGATTGCCCCGTTGATGCTAAAGGCAGTTCTAAACGGCACATTGAAATGCAGTTTTTAAAAACCTTCCCTCGCCCTGATCTGCTGTCTGTGGAGAAGCAGGTGACTTTTCTTTTACAAGCCGCTGGAAACCAGCTCTGCATGTTTCGGACCATTGTGGTTCCCCAGGTGTCCTCATCCCTCTTCTTCCTTAAATACTCCTTTGATTTACTTCTCTCTTGGCAGATTTTAATTACCACTCCGCTCCCGTTGTCTGAAAAGAAGAAGCAGCAGCCAAGAGATCCATCATCGTAAAAAAAAATCTGAGACGCAGGAGGGAAGAGAGAATAAATATTAACTAGCTGCAGGGGCAGGGGGGACGTCCATGTTTCCCGCGATGGGGGCTTCAAGCTGTGGCTTGATCTGCAGAATCTTGAACGGGAAGCTCTGAGGACCGGGCTGTGCTCTTGAGTAACCTCCTCCCAAGGTCAGAGGGCCAAGAGGCAGCCGGTGCAGGAGGCCTGGACTCACAAGCCAAATTCAGTCTCCAACTGAAGTTCTGCCATGGTGGAAAAATGCCAGGGGAGAGGAATTGCCACCGTCGCCGCTTGGTCCTTTTCATGATGCAAACATCGCGTTACGGCCTTTCGGACCTGCTTCCATTGGCACAGAGTGGTGCATGCTCTAGTTATCTCTCGCTTGGATTATTGCAATGCGCTCTACGTAGGGCTACCTTTGAAGGTGACCCGGAAACTACAACTAATCCAGAATGCAGCAGCTAGACTGGTGACTGGGAGCGGCCGCCGAGACCACATAATACCGGTCTTGAAAGACCTACATTGGCTCCCAGTACATTTCCGAGCACAATTCAAAGTGTTAGTGCTGACCTTTAAAGCCTAAACGGCCTCAGCCCAGTAGACCGGAAGGAGCATCTCCACCCCCACTGTCCAGCCTGGACACTGAGGTCCAGTGCCGAGGGCCTTCTGGCAGTTCCCTCACTATGAGAAGCCAAGTTACAGGGAACCAGGCAGAGGGCCTTCTCGGTAGTGGCACCCGCCCTGTGGAACGCCCTCCCTTCAGATGTCAAAGAGAACAACAACTACCAGACCTTTAGAAGACATCTGAAGGCAGCCCTGTTTAGGGAAGCTTTTAATGTTTAATAGATTATTGTATTTTAATGTTCTGTTGGAAGCCACCCAGAGTGGCTGGGGAAACACAGCCAGATGGGCGGGGTATAAATAATAAATTATTATTATTATTTAACCTTGCTAACTTTCCGTAGGATTGTGCAGCGATTGGGGTCTGTTTGAAGAGGGGTGTGGGGCTCAACAGGTGTGGAGGAACCAAAGAGCACCAGACGTTCTATCGAGGGCCCAGCTGACCAGCTGCTGTTTGGTGCCCTGCCATCTCCTGCCAGCAATGCCCTTCGTCCGCTGACATTGGCCAAACTGGGCAGCCAGTTTCTAGGAAGGCAGGGCCGCAATGCGGACTCGAATTGGTTCATGCGTCACTCCAGATCCCCAGGAGGCCTTGGAATCGGTGGGGCTGAAACCACCCGCCAGATGCACTGACCCATAAGCACATAAGAGCCTGCTGGATTGGACCCCTGGCCCATCTAGTCCAGCATCCCGTTCTCACAGCGGCCAACCAGATGCTTGCGGAACATGAAATCTCCTAGGAAAGAGGGGGTGGTTGGATGATGCAGCTTGGTGACACCACCCCAGCGCCACCGAAGGACAGGCGCCCAACCCTTTGCTGATCTGCGCCTTTGAGCCTTCGCTGGAGCGCATGCCATTTCCCGCAACCTGCAACCGAGCACCGGGGATCCTGACTTTCCGCGAACGATCTTTTTCTTCTCTTTGTACTTTCGTTTGATCTGACAAGGGGCTCAGCGGGGGGAATCCCCCAGCCCTGCACAAGGAGGGCGAGATAAAAGGGAATCCAGGCCCAGCCAGCACATTTTTTCCACTGCTCTCCCTCCCCCCAGCCCCCGGAACCCCGCATCCCATTTTCTTGGCAAAGGAGAAGAAAAGACCAGGAACACATTTCTCTTTTCAAAGCCTGATTCTTTAAATATTGAACTCAATTCCCTGATTGTTGGCATGTTCAGCCCTCCTCTCCCTCCTCCCTTCCTGCAGCCTGCAGAATGCCTAAACATTTACAGCTGAGGGCTCTTAGGATTTTTTTCTGGGGGGGGAATGGGAAACAATGGGGTGCTGTGTGTGGCGAGAGCAGGGAAATCACCCTAATTCTTTACAAAGTTAGCTCTTTTCAGGGCCCTGCAGGCAGGGCCGGCACGTCCATTTAGGTGAACTAGGCAATTGCCTAGGGCGCCAAAATGGAGGGGGCGCTGGCCAGCCTGCCCCCCCACCTGCCGCTGGCCCAACCAGCGACGGAGCAAGCAAACCGCGGTGGCGGGGGGCGCCCGGCCGGGCAGGGGGCGGGGCACCGCTCCGCAACATGCGTCATACGCAATGACGTCACATGGCCCGCCCCCTCGCCTAGGGCGCCAAAATTGCCAGCACCGGTCCTGCCTGCAGGATCAGGCCAGTGGCCCATCTGGTGATGTCCCCAAGGAGAAACCAACTAGGAGGGTTTTAGATGGGCCAGGGAGGTGATCAATGCCTCGTCTGAAGAGCACGTCGCCCTGCCTGCTTGAAAGAGGTAACTGTGAAACCGCTCCTCAAGAAACTCTCCCTGAACTTGAAAATCTAAGCAGCTACCGGCCAGTTGCCAATCCCCGCTTCTTGGGCAAGGTTCATGAGTGAGTGGTCATGGAGCAGATTCAGGCGCTCTTGGAGGAAACTGATTTTCTAGATCCATTTCCACTGGGGTTTATGCCTGGTGTTGGCACAGAAACTGCATTGGTCGCCCTTTATGATGACCTCTGTCAGGAGAGAGACAGGGGAAAGGAGTCCCTGTTAATTCTCCTCTACCTCTCAGTGGCTTTCGATACCATCGGCCATGGTATCCTTCTGGAGCTACTGTCTGAGTTGGAGGTAGCTTCTGATGCATAGCTGTCAACCCTCCCTTTTTTGGCTGGAAACTCCCTTATTCCAATGTCGTTTCCCGCTGCTATCCCGGATTGTTGATATCCCTTAAATTTCCTGGATTTCAAAGGAAGCAGCTCCTCTCCCTCCCTGCCGGCCAGGGAGGCTCCTCAGCTGTGTTGCTTGGCTGCCAATAAGGAGTCTGAGACTGACTGGGGGCGGAGCTTGCATGCCTTGTGCAGCCAGACCCTCACGCCCAACCAGACAGACAGCCTGCCTGCCGTCTACACGCATCCCTTATTTTCAAATCTGAAAGTTGACAGCTATGCTTCTGATCCTACTTGGATGGTTGTTACTGGAGGGTGATTTGTGGGGAGTGCTCTTCAGCCACGTGGAGCCTTCAATGTGGGGTTTGTCAGGGTTCAGTTTTGTCCCCCATGCTGTTTAACATCTACATGAAACGACTGAATGGGGTTAGCCAGAGTTTTTGGAGTACACTGTCAGCAATATGCTGATGACACACAGCTCTACTTCTCCTTTACATCTGCAGGTGAGGCAGTGGAAGTGCTGGACCAGTGTCTTGCCTCAGTAATGGACTGGATGAAAGCCAATAAACTAAGGTTACCAGGTTTTTTCCAATGACTCTGGGGACACTTTAATTAATTAATTACTACACGTTTGGGACGTTGATGCTGCAGCGATGGTGGTGGAAGAGGGGCAGCCGCCACCTTGACCTCAACCGCCACGTTTCTCCTTCCTCTGAGGCTTCTATCTCCTTTCTCCATGATCCTGGGCAGCCCCAGAGTTGTTGGTTCTTCGGTGGTGGTGGGGAAGCAGTGCGCGGTGGATCAGGCATGGAAGGCGGAGAAGGAGGGCCGAGAGCGGCGGCGGCGAGGCTCGGGCAGCGAGATGCCTCCCTTCCCATCGGAGCAGCCCCAATCCCATTCCTACTTGTGTGCAAGCAGGAGGGGGCAGGGATCCCTCAGCTGGGAAGTGAGGCTTCACATTGCCTAACTGAGAGATCTCTGCCCCCTCCTGTGAAGCCTCCCTTCACAGCTGAGAGATCCCCGCCCCGCTCCTGCTTGCACGCAAGTAGGAGTTGGGAGGCTGCTCCGATAGGCAGCATGAAGCCTCCCTTCACAGCTTAGTTGCTGGGGTCAGGGAAGGTGGAAGCAGCCCGGAAGCTGCATCTGAGAGCTCCTGCACCACCATCATATGGGGACTTCCGAGCAGCTCCTGAAGTCAGCCAGAGCCAACTGCTCCGGGCTGCTGAGACTGCTGCTGCTGCATTTCCCGGGGACATTAGATGAATTCCGGGGATGGAATTTGTCCGGGGACTTATTCGCAAATCCGGGGACTGTCCCCGGGAAACAGGGATGTCTGGTAACCCTACAATAAACTGAAGCTCAATCCAGATAAGGCTGAGACACTGTTAATGGGTGGTTCACTAGACCTGGTGGGTGGGAGGTTGCCTGCTTGTGATGGAGATACACTCCTTCTGAAGGAGCAGGTACGCAGCTTGGGGGTACTTCTGGATCCAGTGCTGTTGCTTGAGGCTCAGGTGGCCTCGGTGATTTTAGCTGGATTTTAGATGGAGCCTTCCATCACCTTCGGCTGGTGGCCCAGCTGTGCCACCCTATCTGGACAGGCATTCTGTTGTCTATGCTCTGGTATCTTCTAGGTTAGATCACTGCAAAACGTTATACGTAGGGCTATCTCTGCAGATGGTTCAGAAACTTCTCTGGTTCAGGACCTTCTCTGTGCACCTTCTACACAAGAGCTCTGGAGGGTGGCAACTCAAGAAAGGGCCTTTTCTGCAGTGGCTCCCTGTTTGTGGAGGGAGGTTCATCTGCCACCTTCCTTATACATCATTACTCATCAGGCAAAAACATTTCCCTTCAACAGGGCCCTGGGCTGATTAATATTCTACAGCCCTTTGGTTTGGTTTGGTTTTGTATTTGTTCTTGCTTTTATTAAGTCTTTCGTGTTCTCAGATTGTATTTTTCTGTTGCGAACCACCCTATGATCTTCAGATGGCAGTGTGCAAATTTAACAACAACAGAAGCAGCACCGCCACAAAAACTTTGCTTCCTCCTCTCTGAATCTATCCCAATGTTCGTATCTCTTGTCTCCTTCTCTGGTTCTGCTTTGACCACCTGCGGCTGAATCAATCGCTGAAGGTCCCACATTTCTTGCTCGTCACATGCCTAATGAAGGTTTTTCCTCCAGAATGCAACATAGTTCGCAAATCTGCAATATTACCCTTGCGTCAGGCACACTGCTATGTTCTTGATGGGCAGGTTCACACCTGTCATGTCTGATGTTCCCCACCTGCAGCGTCAGATAATGAGAAAATTTCTCTGGAGGAAACCAATAGAGAGGCGGCTGGGTCTTAACCTATGACACAGGATGACGGGCGCTTCATTCTTTGTGGCATAGCAGATGGACAGAAAAACATAAGAAGAGCCTGTGCTGGATCAGGGCAGTGGCCCATCTAGTCCTTGGTTGCACTGGTCGATGATCTCCGGCGGGCTAGGGACAAAGGTGAGAGCTGTTTCCTAGTTCTGCTGGATCTCTCAGCGGCTTTTGACACCATCGACCATAACATCCTTCTGGACCGCCTAGAGGGGTTGGGAGCTGGGGGCACTGTTATACAGTGGTTCCGCTCCTTCCTCCTGGGCCGTGTTCAGAAAGTGGTGGTGGGGGATGAGTGTTCAGACCCCTGGGCTCTCACTTGTGGGGTACCTCAGGGCTCTGTCCTCTCCCCCATGCTTTTTAACATCTATATGCAGCTGCTGGGAGAGATCATCAGGGGGTTTGGGCTGGGTGTTCATCAGTATGCGGATGATACCCAGCTCTACCTCTCTTTCAAATCAGAACCAGTGAAGGCGGTGAAGGTCCTGTGTGAGTGTCTGGAGGCGGTTGGAGGATGGATGGCGGCTAACAGATTGAGGTTGAATCCCGACAAGACAGAAGTACTGTTTTTGGGGGACAGGAGGTGGGCAGGTGTGGAGGAATCCCTGGTCCTGAATGGGGTAACTGTGCCCCTGAAGGACCAGGTGCGCAGCCTGGGAGTCATTTTGGACTCACAGCTGTCCATGGAGGTGCAGGTTAATTCTGTATCCAGGGCAGCAGTCTACCAGCTCCGTCTGGTACGCAGGCTGAGACCCTACCTGCCCGCGGACTGTCTCGCCAGAGTGGTGCATGTTCTAGTTATCTCTCGCTTGGATTACTGCAATGCGCTCTACGTGGGGCTACCTTTGAAGGTGACCCGGAAACTACAACTAATCCAGAATGCGGCAGCTAGACTGGTGACTGGGAGCGGCCGCCGAGACCATATAACACCAGTCTTGAAAGACCTACATTGGCTCCCAGTACGTTTCCGAGCACAATTCAAAGTGTTGGTGCTGACCTTTAAAGTCCTAAATGGCTTTGGTCCAGTATACCTGAAGGAGCGTCTCCACCCCCATCGTTCAGCCCGGACACTGAGGTCCAGTGCCGAGGGCCTTCTGGCGGTTCCCTCACCATGAGAAGCCAAGTTACAGGGAACCAGGCAGAGGGCCTTCTCGGTAGTGGCGCCCGCCCTGTGGAACGCCCTCCCAGCAGATGTCAAAGAGAACAACAACTACCAGACCTTTAGAAGACATCTGAAGGCAGCCCTGTTTAGGGAGGCTTTTAATGTTTAATAGATTACTGTATTTTAATGTTCTTTTGGAAGCCGCCCAGAGTGGCTGGGGAGACCCAGCCAGATGGGCGGGGTATAAATAATAAATTATTATTATTATTATTATTATTAGTCCAGCATCCTGTTCACACAGTGGCCAAGCAGATGTCTGTGGGAAACCAGGGACAAGGGCATAAGTGGTTTCCAGCAACTGGCATTCAGGAGTATCGCTACCTCCCAACTTCAGAGGCAGAGCATAGTCATGCTGGCTAATAGCCCATCGATAGCTCCCTCCTCCTCCATGAATTTGTCTGGTCCTCTTTTAAAGCCAGGGACGCGGGTGGCGCTGTGGGTTAAACCACAGAGCCTAGGGCTTGCTGATCAGAAGGTTGGCGGTTCAAATCCCCGCGACGGGGTGAGCTCCCATTGCTCGGTCCCTGCTCCTGCCAACCTAGCAGTTCGAAAGCACATCAAAGTGCAAGTAGATAAATAGGTACTGCTCCGGTGGGAAGGTAAACGGCGTTTCCGTGCGCTGCTCTGGTTCGCCAGAAGCGGCTTGGTTATGCCGGCCACATGACCCGGAAGCTGTACGCTGGCTCCCTCGGCCAATAATGTGAGATGAGCGCTGCTACCCCAGAATCAGTCACGACTGGACCTAATGGTCAGGGGTCCCTTTACCTATACCTTTTAAAGCCATCTAGGTTGGTGGCCATCACAGCCTCCTGTGGCAATGAGTTCCATTGTTTAACTATGCACCGCATTAAGAAGGACCTGGCTGCACTGGCTGCCCATCTGCTTCAGAGCCAGGTTCACAGCCCTTGCATTAATTCACAAAGCCCTGAACACCTTAGGTCGCGGACACCTCAGGCATCTCCTGAACCCTTATATCCCAGCTCAATCATCCACAGGAGCCTCACTGGTCATTCCCCAAGTTGGCAAGGCTCATTTGATAACAACAGGAAATAAGTTTTTAGTGTCATCAGCCCAGTCCTGTACAGGGCTGTCTTACCCATAGGTGCTAGGGGTGCGGGGCACCCGGGTGCCGGGCTCTCGGGGCGCCAGGTCGAAAGTCCGGCGCCCGAGAGTTGAGTCCAGGGAAGAGCTTGACCATCAGTCAGAGCACCATGGTGGGCTCTTCTGCTGCGGGCGGCTCTGCGCCGCGAATTCGGGGGCAACTGAGCCAGCGAGACGCTGAGGCGGCTGTCTGGCTCCGGCCTCCTGCGCGCCTGGGACTGGGCAACCTGGGGGGGCGCCGGGTGGATCTTTGCGCCGCATATGCTTAAGACAGCCCTGGTCCTGTAGAACTCTCTGCCACTGGAGATTCAGCCACTGCCTTCTGTGCCAACTCTTCAATGCCTGCTGAAAACTTTTCTATTCCGCTAGGCGTAAGCAAGCCCATGCAACTTCCTTTCACAATGGTTAACGGCTGTCTGTTTTTAACTTTTTGCATGGTTTTTATTATATTCCTGTTTTTACTGCTTAAACAGCTTTGATGTATTTTTCACGACACAGCAGTATACAAATGTTTTTTTCTAAATAAACAGATTCATTTAATCCTCTTCAGAAGCCGCACAAGTCCAAAGACTTCTGCTTGGGCAATGGGACACCTCCCCCCCCTTTACTTTACAGCTGTGCTCCTGCAAAAATCTGTTGGGAGGAGAAGCTCTGCTGCAGAAGCAGAAGTCTTTGTGTGAAGGGGGCGACTTGGTTGGAGGCAACCGCTCTTGTTTTCTGTTTGTTTCTGTTTTATATTGCCAAATGTCTTGACCTTTTCTTGACAAAAGACAGGATATGCACCATCACAAGGCAATGCAATGAATCTCTCAAAGTAAGGAGCCCGTAGTTCTAGTCTGTTGGCTGCTGTGTGCAGCCAGGATCACAGGTATTATTCCAGGGCATCCCACACCTTTGGATAATCCTGAAGACGAGAGGACTATTTGGGGGCTGTCATGATATTGAAGTCGCCTCCTAGGTAATGCACATCTCAAAAGAGTCTTCCATGGCGTATTAGTTGCTTGATGCATAGACATGCCATTGCGAGACCAAGCAGTGGATCTGATTTAATTCCTCTCCTTTCACAGAATCTGAACGAGGCTTTCCCTGCAATGCCTGCTTGCAAATTGGTAGTTTCTTCTGAGCTATGTAGCAGTTCAGGTGTAGCAAAAGCTATTTTCAAAGGTAGCCGGAATGCTTTGTAAAGGGTTTTGCTTTTTACCGATCAGATCAGGTTCTGCAAGACGTCTCCAGCAGAGCTTGCAAGTTTAAAAGCAAATGGTTTGCAAAATTCAGATTCAAAATGCACCCCCCCACTCCCACGGCCTTTATGCAACAAAACAGGCATGCCATTTGCCAGCTAATTAGCAAAGCGGCTAATTCTGTTGGGGAAGGTCAACTCGTCCAGAATACTGTACTCTGGCTTGCAGGAGCAGAGCTTCCCATGGGAATAAAGATTTGGGTATTCAGAAAGATCTTGCTGACAGGTGAGGCTAAAGTGTAAGCAGTGGCCAGTCTCCCAAGGGGAGTCCATACCCTCCAACATTTCTCTAATGAAAATAGGGACGTCCCATTCCATAACGATAATTTTACTATTTATACCCCACACATCTTAATGGGTTGTCCCAGCCACTCTGGGCAGCTTTCAATATACAGTATATAAAACCGTAAGAAAACTTCCCTATACAGGATTGCCTTCAGACAGCACAGGGGTCGGATAACTCCATACCCTCCAACATTTCTCCAATTAAAATAGGCACAACATGAGGAAAGTGGGATATTTGCTTTGGGAGTCCAGTCAGATAAAGCTGGCATGAACTAGAAATGGGGAGATAAATTGAGTTCTGTCTGCATTTTGTTGCAAACCCACCTCATTTGCACTTCCTGAAATAATATGTGGATCGAAACTCAGCTTTCCTTCAAAACCTGCATATCTCTGAACTTTGCAGTGCAGTTCGCCAAACAAAAAATGTGTACAGAAATGAAAAATCAGGGGAAAGTGTGCAATAAAAGGAGCATATTAGTGAAAATAGCATGCAGAAACAAACCGTATTAGGGTAAATTGCTTGCACACACACACACACACACACACACCCCCCAAAAATGTTGAGTTAAAAGTTGAGAAATTTTTGTGGAGACTTTAAATATAAACATCACACAAATGTAGCAAACTCAGTGCAGGAGCTACAATTTCCAGAGTGGTTTAACCACCAATCTCTGTTCCCGGAGACCTCTGGGAATTGTAGCTGCGAGAGGAGAAAACAGGGGTCTCCTAACAACTCTCATCACTCTTAAAGAACTACAGCTCCCAGAATTCTTTGGGGGAATGTGGCCTAAGTCACTCTGACCCATGTCACTGGAATGCTCCGATTTGAGAAGGAAGAAACCGCCATGTCTTGGGATGTATGCTTCTATGAGAATCTCCCTCCTCAGCCCACATTTCAGGAAGGATGTTGCAATGGTGAACTCTCTCATCCGAGCAAGAGGGATTGGCAATGGTCGCAATCCACTTAGCCTTTCAGGGCGAAAGGCGAAAAGGTGACTTGGCCGGTGCCTCCATCCCCTGCCTGGTGTCCTCCATGGTCCTTGACATCTGACTCAGGCAGCTCATTTGACTTGCAGATCTTGTTGCAAATATGGCTGGCATTCTCCATAGCGGAAGAGCTTGGCTGAGGAACAGATGGCAGGTGGGGGCACAGGAGAGAGATGTCCCCCACCACGCCGAGGGTTTTTGGCCAAGACAGATGACTTCCTGTAAGGCACAGAAAAGGTATACAGTAGCTGAGATGAAATTTCCCAAGCAAATCTGGCCAGATTTAAAGTGAAACTTGCTTCTGTTGGGATGAGCTTCCTGTGAAAGGGTCTGGTTCTTTCTAAAAGAGACTTACCCAGTTTGGGGGCCTCTAGATATTTTGGACTCCAACTCCTGTCAACCTCAAACTGTGCAGCTGGCGAAGGCTGATCTGAGTTGTTTCATAGAATCATAGATCTGTAGAGTTGGAAGGGACCCTCAGGGTCATCTATCCCAACGCCCTGGAATGTGGGAATCATAGCTAAAGAATTCCTCACAGATGGCCAATCAACCTTGGTTTAAAAACCTCCAATGAAACCTTCCAGGGGAGTCTGTTCCAGTGTTGAACAGCTCTTAGCATCAGAAAGTTCTTCCAATGTTTAGTCAGAATCTCCTTCCTTGCCATTTGAGTTTGTGGGTTTGGATCCTACCATCTGGAAAACAAACTTGCTCCACCTTCCATGTGGCAGACCCTCAGATATTTGATGTGGTTAAGGACTTGACGAAAGGGCAATGATGTTTCTTGATGAGATAAAGTTGATCATGGCCACTCAGAGTGAGACAAACATGGACACAGACCCCTACCCTCACCTCAGTAGTGGTGTAGTGAGCCAGTGTGGTGTAGTGGTTAAGAGCAGTAGACTCATAATCTGGTGAACCGGGTTCGCTTCCCCGCTCCTCCACATGCAGCTGCTGGGTGACCTTGGGCTAGTCACACTTCTTTGCAGTCTCTCAGCCCCACTCACCTCACAGGGTGTTTGTTGTGGGGGAGGAAGGGAAAGGAGAATGTGAGCCGCTTTGAGACTCCTTCGGGTAGTGATAAAGCGGGATATCAAATCCAAACTCTTCCCTTCTGGTGCCGAGTTTGGAGACAATATCTAAAGAGGTGGCTAAACCTATACGGAAAATAACAGGTGAAGGAACACCAAAGTCCTTTTCCAGTCTGCCATCTTGATTTACAACGCTTGTCCAAGCATTGATCAGGACGGCTGCACCCACCTCAGGAACCCTTCTGTCACTCTTGGTGACGATATAGTGAGAGGCATCCAAACGCCTCGAGAACAAATGGACAGACAGACAGACCACTTTCAAAAATATTTAGTAGGTAGTATTGCATTTGATTTCTATTTTGTACACCACAGGAGCAGGTCCTATGTTGCGTCCCTCCCTCCTGCTCCCAGGACAGATGAAGGCTAACCTGCCCATCCTTTGAAAAGTGCTGTAGTTGTATGGAAACCAGGCTGAATACAAACTATACCTCTGATGTTCATCCCTCCAAGAATTCTGGGCTCTGTAGTCCAGCCCTCCCTAAGTTACCATTCCCAGAACAAACTACAGTGCCCATAATTCTTGGAGGTGCAGGAAATGTGCTTTAAAGGTATAGTGGGATTTGAGCCCCATGTTGGGCAGAAGATTCCTGCATTGCAGAGGGTTGGACTAGACCAGGGGTGGCCAACTCCCAAGAGACCGCGATCTACTCACACAGTTAAAAACTGGCAGTGATCTACTGGCAGTTGAGTTTTTTCAGGGAGGAGGTAAAATGTTGAGCTTTTTTTAGGGGAGCCACAGTAGTTCAGCTTCTTTGTGGGGAGCCAGTGATCTACCGCACACATCCAGTGATCTACCAGTAGATCATGATCTACTGTTGGACATGCCTGGACTAGATGATCCTTGTGGTCCCTTCAAGCTCCTCAACCCTATATTACCATTGATTTTCCTACTTTGCCTTTACTGTACCATTACCAACTCAACTCAACTCAACACCTTTATTGGCATATATAAAAGGAGACATACAAACCATCTATATATATAATATTTCTATATAATATAATATTTCTGAAAGCATGCAATAAATAGAACAGCAGGAACTGGATCATAGGTTGGTTATTGAAAAGGGCACTAGGCCACATTAAGGACATTGAAGGACCAATTCGGAAGATATTAGAGAGGGGACAATCCAGGATCATGTGGTCCATAGAGTCCGGCACATTCTGGCCACAAGGGCAGATTCTGTCCTGGTAAGGGATACCTCTGAAGAAGAAGAGTTTGGATTTGATATCCCGCTTTATCACTACCCGAAGGAGTCTCAAAGCGGCTCACATTCTCCTTTCCCTTCCTCCCCCACAACAAACCCTCTGTGAGGTGAGTGGGGATGAGAGACTTCAGAGAAGTGTGACTAGCCCAAGGTCACCCAGCAGATGCATGTGGAGGAGCGGAGACACGAACCCGGTTCACCAGATTATAAGTCAACCGCTCTTAACCACTACACCACACTGGCTCTCTGAGTCTTCTGGAAAACACGGTAGACGGAAAGGCATTTAGACGAGCCAACATAAATATTCTGCGATGTAATACCATTACCAATAATTCACACATTCTACACACCATCGTTTCTAGCCTTCAGATTCCATCCTTCGGGTGCTGAGCACCAGCTGGTCTTTCCAAAGGAGGGCCAAGTAAGCAGAGTTTTTGACTTCCCCCCTCTGCCTTTCTCCATGACCTGCTAATGGGAAAAGCCGCTTCTTTTCTCTTGCGGGGGGCCATTCCTCCCAAGGAATGGAATTTGTTTTAACCAGGTGCTTAATTCTGACCTTGAATCGATTTGTCTCCTTTGAAGCAATTCATTTTTTTCCACATGAAGGGGACATGGTATGATGGAGAATTGACACCATGTAATAGCTCAGAAATGCCTCCGATTGCCATCCTTTCCCTCCCACGGCGCAGAATGAAATGGTTTGACTGCCGCCGCCGAATTCTCCAGCAAATCCAATATCCTTCCGCAGATTTGTAATTTGCCCATTAACATTCTCCTCTGATTTCATTTCGCCGTCTGGCCTTCGGAAATATGGCCGGAGGCTAATGGGAGCCAAACTGTTTTTTATTTGTCTTGGCTATAAAATTGATATCTCCGTATTAACTTTGCAGGGCAATATCTGTTTATGTAGTGTCATAAACCTGATGGTGGGTTTCACAATCTTGTTAAGCATTTTTTTTTTTTGACTATAGGAACACCTTCCAAGAAAGGCAAACAAGGAACCCAAACGTACAGCAGACGGCAGAACAGCAAACCTCCCGGAAGAAGGGTAGTCAACACTTCTGCTTCAATATAATCACAAAGTTGAGATCTGCAGATCCCTTATTGGATACGTACACATAGCAAATGCCTGTCTTATTAGGACCAGCATGACTGCAATCCTTTGTGCGTCGTTTCCTGGGAGTAAACTCCATTGATTGTGTTGGTGCTGACTTCTGATCCCTGTTGGAGATTCATTCCCCGTGTCTACAGTCATGGGATTGTTATCTATCACATGACAGTGTATGTTTTCATTCCACAGAATGGGAAGTGACAGAGACAGGATGTTTGTGTTACTGTGTTCCATGAAGTGGGACTATTGTCCTTTGTTCTCTCTCTTTGCTGTCTGATGCTAGAGAGAGAGAGGGAGCCATGTTTCAGTGCTCCGTGTGTGTTTATATGTAAATAAAGTACCGGTAGATCAGCCAAAACGCTGAGTTGCTGAGGTCTGTTTACGCATGTTGCAAAGACTCTGTGGATCCCTAAGTGTGCTGATGCTTCTTGGTATCAGTTGCTGTGATGTTCGGGCAGAAGAAAACTTTTGAAGCTCCCGAACGACCAACCAGGAGGGAGAGAACATGCCAGTTGGGCATGTGTCTCTGCCAGGGTCCTACACGAGAGTAGGACGCTCCTGTGAACAACCCCATGGGTTGCACTTCTAAAATGCATGAAGCTTTAACAAAAGGCAAATGCAAACCATCTTGCAAAGCAGTTACCACTGGTGTGAAGAAGGAACCCCATCAAAGGAAAAGAAAGAAGTATCTAGTCTCTGCTTGATTCCCCCGTCATTCTCTAACTTCCTACCTGCTAATCTACTACAGTGTAGCTCAGTGCATCCTGCACTGATGGACAATGACTCTCTGAGGCTTCTTTTTCCAATCTTACCTGGAGATGCTGGCACTGAATTTGGTTCTTCTGCATATTCAGCACATGGCCTATCACTGAGTTATAGACATCCTGAAAAGGTGGTTCTACCATAATTGGTTTATGAAACTATTTTTGGATGCCACCGTAAATTCCTTGCCTTCCCCCCACCTTTATTTCAACATTTCACCCATGTGCAAAAATGGACAGAATTAAAACGGGACCGTCGGTGTTTGGAACACTTTGCTTTATTTTTGAAATTCAGCTGTGAGAGGGAGTTTTGAAAAAGCAAAAACCTACGGCTTCCTGGTGATTGGTTAGGCAATAATAAATAATGGCGCAAATAAACAAGCCTTTAGAGAGTATTGATCAGTACCAACTGTGAGCATCACGTTGTAATTGATTGGGCAAAAATAGGTTATTCAGAGGCATGACTTGCAATAATGAAGTCTGGTTGCGTAAGAGCATGCAGTATGTTGACAACGCAAGGATGTGTCTAGGTATTATTCCCCCAAATCTAACACCATGCTGCATGGGGAGATTGGTCCAGCCATAGCTTCAATTTAATTACCGTAGATTTTCACACCATTGTGAAGCTGTTGTGATGTGATGCTGAAGCAAGCTGTTGCAAAATGGAAGTCCCAGATCAAGGATTACAAACCTGACAGAATTACAAGCTTGGTAGACGAAGGGAACACTGTGGATGTAGCCTATCTTGATTTCAGCAAGGCCTTTGACAAGGTGCCCCATGATATTCTTGTAAAGAAGCTGGTAAAATGCGGGCTAGACAATGCTACCATTCAGTGGATTTGTAACTGGCTGACTGACCGAACCCAAAGGGTGCTCATCAATGGCTCCCCTTCATCCTGGAGAGAAGTGACTAGTAGGGTGCCACAGGGTTCTGTCTTGGGCCCAGTCTTATTCAACATCTTTATCAATGACTTGGATGATGGGCTTGAGGGCATCCTGATCAAGTTTGCAGATGACACCAAATTGGGAGGGGTGGCTAATACCCCAGAGGACAGGATCACACTTCAAAATGACCTTAACAGATTAGAGAATTGGGCCAAAGCAAACAAGATGAATTTTAACAGGGAGAAATGTAAAGTACTACACTTGGGCAAAAAAATTGAAAGGCACAAATACAGGATGGGTGACACCTGGCTTGAGAGCAGTACATGTGAAAAGGATCTAGGAGTCTTGGTAGACCACAAACTTGACATGAGTCAACAGTGTGATGCAGCAGCTAAAAAAGCCAATGCAATTCTGGGCTGCATCAATAGGAGTATAGCATCTGGATCAAGGGAAGTAATAGTACCACTGTATTCCGCTCTGGTCAGACCTCACCTGGAATACTGTGTCCAGTTCTGGGCCACAGTTCAAGAAGGATACTGACAAGCTGGAACGTGTCCAGAGGAGGGCAACCAAAATGGTCAAAGGCCTGGAAACGATGCCTTATGAGGAACGGCTTAGGGAGCTGGGTATGTTTAGCCTGGAGAAGAGGAGGTTAAGGGGTGATATGATAGCTATGTTCAAATATATAAAAGGATGTCATATTGAGGAAGGAGAAAAGTTGTTTTCTGCTGCTCCTGAGAAGAGGACACGGAGCAATGGATTCAAACTACAAGGAAGAAGATTCCCCCTAAACATTAGGAAGAACTTCCTGACAGTAAGAGCTGTTTGACAGTGGAATTTGCTGCCAAGGAGTGTGGTGGAGTCTCCTTCTTTGGAGGTCTTTAAGCAGAGGCTTGACAGCCACCTGTCAGGAATGCTTTGATGGTGTTTCCTGCTTGGCAGGGGGTTGGACTGGATGACCCTTGTGGTCTCTTCCAACTCTAGGATTCTATGATTCTAAGATTTCTTGGATGGAAATAGTGTGAAGAAACCATATCCCTATGTCCCCACGTTTTATTTGTGTGTGACTCAACCCGGAGAAGTGGTCTTTGCTTGAGATCAAGTCAGATAAAACGAGGGAAAGAGTTCACCAGCTTCTGTGGTCATCCGTTTCACCGTGAAGCAGTGTTACCACCAGAAAGTTCTTCCTAATGTTTTGTCAGAATCTCCTTCCTTCCAATTTGGATACTTTGGTTTAGGTGGTCCCCTGTGGAGCCACAGAAAGCAAGCTTTCTCCGTCTGCCTTGTGACAGGCCTCTGAGTATTTGAAGCATCTTTTGCATCAACATGACAAAGTAAATTGTCTTTTACTGCTGATTCTCTTCTGCCCCCCAAACTCCTAAAACGCAATTCATCTCCATACCTGTTTGCAGAATCAAAGTTGATTTTGTGTCATTTCTTTTAAACAAATCAATGTGAAACCCATTTATTTCTGTGTTTGTTATTTAAGGAGTTTGTTTGTTGCCCTTCACACACATTTAACCTAGGGAGGTTGGCAATAAAAAATTGCAGTCAAACAGAATTTCCTCCTAAATGCAAATATTGAAAAGGGAAAAATGAAAAACCCACAAGGAATCCAAAAGAGCTTTCTCAGTTCAGCTTCAGAATCAATTCAGATGGCAGAATGGATGACTCAATTAACAATGCTTAAAACAGAACCTTTTCTGTCAGATCTAAAAAGCTTTTTTTGTTTTAAATGCCCAGTTCTGGAGAATAAAAACAGCAATGTAGGAGCCAGGTGATCTTCCCAGGAGATGGCATTCCATAACCACCTGGTTGAAAAAGGGGAGAAGGGGGTAGGCACCACGGATGGAGTCATTGTTAACTGTTCTGGGAATAGTAAACATTGTTTCCTCCAGATATTGTTGGACCAAGTCAAGTATCAGTTTATTGTGAGGACCATGCCTTTACACAAATATCTGCACAACAATATTAAAATTCATGACATACTGTCCCCGCAAGACCCTCATCCCACAAAACAGAAAGAGAAGTCCAACAAGAACGAGTTAAGAAGACGATGAAGGGGTCTACTTTGTCATCCAGAAATCTTTCCCTAGCTTTCATGGCCTTCATCACAAAGACCGCTACCACGTGGGAAATCCATGGGTTAGTGTCAACTAAGAAAAATTTTACTCGATCTTCTGGGTTATTTATTGAAATGGGTATGATTTGCAGAATCGCACCTCTAAAGCCTGAGTAAATAGGACAATGAAAAAGGTAATGTGTTAGATCCTCTTTGGTTCTCATGGGACAAGGGCATAGGCAGTGCTCAACTGGGATTCCTGCAAATCTACCAGTCAGGTATCCAGTACCTTGTTGGACCATTGCTTCTGTTTCCCCTGACTATTGGCAATACGGGCTGATGGGATTTGTGGGAGAAATTCCTTTGGGAGTCTTCAAATACAGAGGCTCACATCCGATTCCTAATTGGTCAGACTTTATTCACAAATGCATGGCAGGACAGAAATAAAAGAATCTGTGAGAGCTTTCCACTAGAACACACTCTGTATAGGAAAAAAAAAAACATGCCATCTTGACTGTTTCATCCTCAGACCAGCAACCTTCTGCCATCCTAACGTCCCACCATCTCTCATCCAACCACAGTCTTCGAAATGCAACTTTACTCAACCAATTTTCCTTGTACCTTATCTGGAGTTGTTTTCACTCGTTAGGTTTCCCCTTAACTGGTTCTTACCGGTTTTGTGGTCAGGCCTCACTCTGGCATGCATGACATTGGCCTCACTGAGTTTTACAGAAATTCCGCGTCTGCATGGGATTCCAACTATATCTGGTAGGGCCCCATGTTGGCGATCCTTGCTTTACATGGGCTGAAATCAGACATTACTATGCTTTATTGTTAACAGGATCATGCCATAGTGAATCTTGTGCGCTCCATGGTAAAAATTTGGAAAATCAATAAAAACGATTTGGAAAAAAAAATATTAAAAATCTTGTGTGCTCCTCCTTCTTTTCATATCTTTTGGTGCAGCCACAACAAAGAAATTGGAGATTAAGTAAAATATTGGGTTAACCACAGTTTAGTGTTACATGTCAACCTTAAACTGGTAAATCAACTATGGCTTGTGGAAACAAGCCAGCTTCACAAGCCTAGGTTTGAAGGTGGCATGTTCTGGTAATCTATAGTGAAGTTTTGCCACATTTAGTTCCGCTTTGATGTAAACACCAGCTGTGGTTAATCAAAAACAGAAACAGAGATTTCTGATGGTCTCCTTGCAGCTGTGCCTATAAGGGAGCTTCTCCCAACCTGGCGCCCCCGGGTGTTGTTGGACTACAATTCCCATCAGCCTCAGCCAGCATGCCCAGGGGATTATAAGATTGACAGGAGTTGCAATTCAAAATATCTGGAGGGCACCAGGTTGGGGGAGGCTATGCAAGCCATCATTTATCATTGCATCCAAATGCAGCTCCCCTGATTTGAGACTGGAGTGTGAATGGCAAACATGCTGAAGGTAAAATTGGCACATAAGGCATTCAATGTGTACACAAATCCTTTACAGTGGGAATGTCAGGGGGGGAATGTAACAGGGAGAATATAAATGGGGATGTTTTCAAGGAAATCCAAACAAGGATTGTGGGGTATGAGAGACCCAGGTGATGGGAAAATGCAAACAAATGAAGATGCATGCTTTGAAGGGTTACATACATAAGATGAGCCTGCTGGATCAGGCCAATGGCCCATCTAGTCCAGCATCCTGTTCTCACAGTGGCCAGCCGGATCCAGCAAGCAGGATTCAAATGCAAGAACAACTCTGTGGCTCCCAGTGAAGGAAGGGGGGGCATAGGTATCCCAGATTGCTTGTTAGTCTCCATTAGCTTAGAACGAACGCATCACGTTAACACGTTCCGGGATATGAGTCAACTGGAAACGGGCTAACCACAGTACAAGGACAAGACATGTGCAAATGGCAAGATTAGCAACAAGGTCTCGGGATATGTGTCACTGGGAAACTGGCTGACCACAGTACAAGGGCAAGATAAGAGCAGTCGTAAGATTACGCACAAGGGCCCAGCCAAAGTACAGGAGGAAGGAACTTCCTTATAAGGTTCCAGAACCTTATATGGAAGGAGGAAGGATCTTCCTCATAAGGTTTACAGAACTCCAGGGTAAAAGTGTATAAAAGCTGCATGCAAACAGCATTTGGGGGCTCTTGCTGTGAACTATCACGCAGTGTCTTTCACTGCAGGAGAAATAAACTCTTTCTCTTTGAACCAAACCTCTGTGTCCATTTGGCTCCTTCCTCCCTCCCCCTCAGGAGCAACGCGGAACCCAGCTCTTTGGAGTGCTAAATAAGGCTACACCAGCAACTGGAAACCAGAAGCATTGCTAACTCTGACCATAGAGGCAGACCATTGCCATCAATAGCCCCCCCCCCTCCATGAATTTGTCTAATCCTCTTTTCAATCCAACTAGGTTGATAGCCATCACTGCCTCCTGTGGGAGGGAGTTCCACAGTTTAACTACCCGGTATGAGCTGCGCGAAGAAATATTTTATTGTCAGATGGATTCGGACGGATAATAGAACCGTCTCAAGGAATGAAAGCCACAGTGCCAAGAAAGCTCTTTCCCTCTCTGCTTGACATTTTAGTTTATTACCAAAGAGAGTGAAATACATATTTTGGACTCCCTTGCAAAGATTCTTGACTGCAGAGAATCTCCCGGAGGAGGATACACTGCCAGGTTCCTCCGCTTGCCAGACTTTCGAATGGGCAGCCAAAAAGTCACAGGTGTGGACCACATGAGCAGGTGATGGTGATGGAATACCTGCCACCCCCAACCTCCGAAATGTGCTGGAGAGTTGAAACTGAGACAGCTCTCTTCTTGAGATTCGGTTGCTAGATGCTGTGCAGGTAAATAAATATTGTGGGAAGCACAGATGTTGCTGCTGATCTCACTGGAAACATGTAGGAATAATCTTGTCTGCTGCAGATGTTCTCCAGAGAACCAGGAGATACATCGGTTTTGACCTGTACTTGGATAATTTCACCAAGAAAGAACAACAACCCGCTGCCCCTGAGCCCCTGAAGCCTGCACAGAATTTATTTTACTTATTTATTATTAAATTTATATCCTGCCCTTCGTCCCAGAGGAGCCCAGGGTGGCAGGCTAATATCTTCAGTTAAAAAGAGGAGCTCTCTGCAAGCCGCCAGACTTTCCTTGAAGCCTGACCCTCTAACCTGCTGAGCTTTCCTCCTGAGCCGCCGAGATGGTTAAAATGAAGCTCAACAGGAATCAATACCCCAGGCCTTGCAGGGATGTACAGAGGCAGAACTCAGAACCCCAGAGCTGCCTGTGACATGAAACAGATCAAAGGAGGATGGAGCCAACATCCAAGCACATCCAAGCAGTTTTAAAACTGCAGACGGAAACAGGAGGACATAGAAACTCAAGAACAACATGCTGGATCAGGCCAGTGGCCCATCTAGTCCAGCATCGTCTTCTCACCCACAAGCAGGACATGAGCACCAAAGCACTCCTCCCTTTTGTGGTTTCCATTGTGGCTAGGAATAATAATAATTTCTTTCTTTCTTTCTTTCTTTCTTTCTTTCTTTCTTTCTTTCTTTCTTTCTTTCCTTCCTTCCTTCCTTCCTTCCTTCCTTCCTTCCTTCCTTCTTTCTTTCTTTCTTTCTTTCTTTCTTTCTTTCTTTCGTTCTTTCCCAAGCCACTCTGGGTGGCTCCCAACAGAACAATAAAAACAGAATAAAACTTCAAACATTAAAAACTTCCCTATGCAGGGCTGCATTCAGGTGTCTTCTAAAAGTCAGATAGCTGTTTATTTCCTTGACATCTGATGGGAGGGTGTTCCACAGGGTGGGCGCCACCACCGAGAAGGCCCTCTGCCTGGTTCCCTGTAGCTTCACTTCTCGCAGTGAGGGAACCGCCGGAAGGCCCTCGGCGCTGGACCTCAGTGTCTGGGCTGAACGGTGGGGGTGGAGACGCTCCTTCAGCAGCCATTGAAAGCCTTCTGTCTGAATTTGCCTAATCCTCTTTTAAAGACATCTAGGTTGGTGGCCATCTCTGCCTTCTGTGGGAGGGAGTTCCACAGTTTAACTATGTGTTGCGTGAAGAAGTCCTTTCGTCATCTGTCCTGAATCTCCAAACATTTAGCTTCATTGGATGCCCATGAGCTCTAGTGTTATGAGAGAGAGAGAGAGAGAGAGAGAGAGAGAGAGAAAGAGAGAGAGAGAGAGAGAGAGGTTTATCTGTCCATTTTCTCCATGCCAGGCATCATTTAATAAACTTCAATCGTGTTGATGGGCCACCTGAGAGGATTCCTTTGGCCTGGGGAGGCAGATGTTGCCAAGGTGATAGGCTGTGTGTTTGAGGTGACAGGAAAAGGGTTTTTATAATAATAATAATAATAATAATAATAATAATAATAATAATAATAATAATAATAATACTTTATTATTTGTACCCCGCCCATCTGGCCGAGTTTCCCCAGCCACTCTGGGCGGCTTCCAATCAAATTCTTCTGGGAAGAAGAATGGGAGGGAAGAAAGGCTGAGATCCATCTTGGGCAGGCTGGCTGAAGGCTGGCTGGGAGAGATGCCTCCAGGGCTGCACTGCAGTGGGGTCCAAACCTCTCTTGAAATGACCATGCTGTAAGATCTGGACTCCTTCCATGCAGGCTAAAGGTGTAAATAGGTGAATAAACCACATTTCTTCATTTTAGTTGAAGGAGTGCTATTTTTAATATAAATAAGTTTATAGGGAATTTCTAGTTACGTCCGCCTCTTGATGCTGATGAAGCATATGTTGCTGTCGTTAATTTTGCTGTCTAGTCTTTGACCGCAATAAAGATTGATTGATTGACCATATTTCTTAAAGCCATGACCGTCTCTGCTGTGTCTCAATTCTCCAAAGGAGCACGGACCCTGGCTGAGTGCCTGGGACCCCATGGGCTCTTGCCACCATCTGGCAGAGAGAGGGAAAGGAACCCAACTTTTGTAACGGTATGTTCCTATGGGGAAGCATCTTTAGCTATTAACAAGAGAAAAAGCAAGAAGATCAAACCTATCCATTCTGAAGGAAATCAGCCCTGAGTGCTCACTTGAAGGACAGATCCTGAAGCTGAGGCTCCAAGACTTTGGCCACCTCATGAAAAGAGAAGACTCCCTGGAAAGGACCCTGATGTTGGGAAAGATGGAGGGCAGAAGGAGAAGGGGGTGACAGAGGACAAGATGGTGGGACAGTGTTCTCGAAGCTACCAACATGAGTCTGACCAAACTGTGGGAGGCAGTGGAAGACAGGAGTGCCTGGCGTGCTCTGGTCCATGGGGTCACGAAGAGACGGACACGGCTAAACGACTAAACGACAAATAGTACTGTGATTGACCAAGTTGGTGGTCCTGCCCCCTGGACCATAAAGAAGGCTGATCGCCGAATAATTGGTGCTTTTGAATTCTGGTGCTGGAGGAGACTCTTGAGAGTCCCATGGACTGCAAGAAGATCAAACCTATGCATTCTGAAAGAAATCAGCCCTGAGTGCTCACTGGAAGGACAGATCCTGAAGCTGAGGCTCCAATACTTTGGTCACCTCATGAGAAGAGAAGACTCCCTGGAAAAGACCCTGATGTTGGGAAAGATGGAGGGCACAAGGAGAAGGGGACGACAGAGGACGAGATGGTGGGACAGTGTTCTCGAAGCTACCAACATGAGTCTGACCAAACTGTGGGAGGCAGTGGAAGACAGGAGTGCCTGGCGTGCTCTGGTCCATGGGGTCACGAAGAGACGGACACGGCTAAACGACTAAACGACAAATAGTACTGTGATTGACCAAGTTGGTGGTCCTGCCCCCTGGACCATAAAGAAGGCTGATCGCCGAATAATTGGTGCTTTTGAATTCTGGTGCTGGAAGAGACTCTTGAGAGTCCCATGGACTGCAAGAAGATCAAACCTATGCATTCTGAAAGAAATCAGCCCTGAGTGCTCACTGGAAGGACAGATCCTGAAGCTGAGGCTCCAATACTTTGGTCACCTCATGAGAAGAGAAGACTCCCTGGAAAAGACCCTGATGTTGGGAAAGATGGAGGGCACAAGGAGAAGGGGACGACAGAGGACGAGATGGTGGGACAGTGTTCTCGAAGCTACCAACATGAGTCTGACCAAACTGCGGGAGGCAGTGGAAGACAGGAGTGCCTGGCGTCCATGGGGTCACGGAGAGGCGGGCACGACTAAACGACTCAACAACAACAAGAGAAAAAGCTAATCACATTGAACAGTAACCTCACAAAGATGAGTAGCAGATTGAATTCAAGTGTGCCAAGCTTTGTGTGTGTCTGGGGGGGGGGGTTGCTTGGGGGGAGGAAATGAGGGGCGGTGCAGCTTTGCACCGGTAGCTTCTCCCCTCCCCGCTGAGCTACTTCCCTTATCTCTTGGAACACCCGGACCCAGACTCAGTGGCAGGTGAGCAAACAGAAGTGGCTTTTCGGTTCTCCTCTCCCCGTTCTTTATTTTGGAGATTCTCCACGGCAATTTCTGCCAAGTACCCGTAAAACTCCTGGCCAAACAAGCCAGCGGGCAGGAGAGGGCCAGCGAGCCGGTGGGATGCTATTTATAACCCAGATGCCATTTAAGAGATAAGCTGAGGGAATTTAAGCAGGATTTAAGCTAAGCAGTTATCTGTGACCGGCGGACACAGTGTGCATTACGTTAGATTTACCGGAGAGTGAGACGGGGAGGGAATTTGAAAAAAAAAAAAAAAAAGGGACACCTGTTGCCAAAGCAACCATCTAGAAACACGATGGCATTTTGGCTGCCATTAGCGCTGTGGCGAACAGCTGCGCTGCTCCCCCACCCTCTCCACCAAGGTCCCAGGAGTGACAGTAGCATAAATTTGTCTTCCATCTCCATTTGTAAGAGGGAAAGCGTTCATTCAAGAGTCACCGTATATCCGTGTGGATTCTTTCGACAGGGGCTCCACCCTCCCTTCCTCCTCAGTCTTCAGTGTGAACAGCAATGAAACCTGAGTTAGTCTGTTCCTTCCACCTCTTTCCGGGTGCATTCAGTTTGGAGAGAGCTTGGCACGGCACACAAAACTCAGGTTCCGCACCACCCATACACCGCTGCAAGCTCAGAGTAGGGTTGGTTGGACCATAGCTGTCAACCCTCCCTTTTTTGGCAGGAAACTCCCTTATTTCAATGCAGTTTCCCGCTGCTATCCCGGATTGTTGATATCCCTTAAATTCCCCGGATTTCAAAGGAAGCCAGCCAGGGAGGCTCCTCAGCTGCGTTGCTCGGCTGCCAATAAGGAGTCTGAGACCGACTGGGGGCGGAGCTTGCATGCCTTGTGCAGCCAGACCCTCACGCCCAACCAGACAGACAGCCTGCCTGCCATCTATGCGCTTGCTCTTTCGCTCTCCCGTTCACGCGCAGCCTCTGGAGCGCAGGGTGGCGAGGCTACTTGGTGCCATTGCACCGCCCTGATGGCATCCCTTATTTTCAAATCCGAAAGTTGACAGCTATGGGTTGGACTTGTGATGTCCTTGGCATCTGTCTGTCTTGGGAGCCAATGGAAGATTCACGCCTTCAGGGGTGAAGTCAATCCACTGGAGAGTTACAGAGACTGATATGAGAGAGACATGTTTCATTGCAGCTGTAGTCTTGTGAAGGGGGAAGGAAATATTGAAAGTCTTAAACGTTTTGCCCATCAGTGTGACCAGATCGGGGAGTCTGCAGTCTGGGGCTACGGACAAGCTGAGACCTTTCCAGCCCACATATCAAATTGAAATGGGTTGGCAGCTGAATCTCACTTCAGCATTAGCAACAGGGTAGCCTCCTTCTCTGAACCTGGGAGCAGCAGGATTCATGGAAGAAAAGCGGGACGTGGGTGGTGCTGTGCGTTAAACCACAGAGCCTAGGGCTTGCCGATCAGAAGGTCGGCGGTTCGAATCCGCACGACAGGGTGAGCTCCCGTTGCTCGGTCCCAGCTCCTGCCCACCTAGCAGTTCGAAAGCACGTCAAAGTGCAAGTAGATAAATAGGAACCGCTCCAGGCGGGAAGGTAAACGGTGTTTCCATGTGCTGCTCTGGTTCACCAGAAGTGGCTCAGTCATGCTGGCCACATAACCTGGAAGCTGTACGCCGGCTCCCTCGGTCAATAATGCGAGATGAGCGCGCAACCCCAGAGTTGGTCACGACTGGACCTAATGGTCAGGGGTCCCTTTACCTTTAACTTTAGCCTCCTTCTCTGAACCTGTGAGCAGCAGGATTCATGGAAGAAAAGGCCCACGTTGACTACTGGCCATGCCGGCTATTTTCTATTGCCACTGTTGGGGGCAGTACAATGGACGCTCGGGTTGTGAATGCGATCCATGAGGGAGGCGCGTTCGCAACCCACGCTGCTGCGTCTCCGCACGCGCGTGACACAATTTGGCACTTCTGCGCATGCTCAAAGTGCAATTTAGCATTCTTGCGCATGCACGAGCGCCGAAACCCAGAAGTAACCCGTTCCATTACTTCTGGGTTTGGCATGGTGCGCAACCTGAAATCACGCAGCCTGAAGCAGCCGTAACCTGAGGTATGACTGTGTCTCTGAATGGGAGTCACAAGGGCATAGAGTCTTGCTGTGCTCAGGTTTTGCCTCTGGGCTTCCCACTGGGGCATCTGGTTAGCTACAGTGGAGACAGGATACTGGGCTTCTGGGATCGGACAAAATGACCCTTGGGCTCCCTCCCACTCCACAGTTCTGTGATTCAATTATCTTGGCAATACCTCCAGAATGGGATAGAGCGAAACAGGCCTTGCTCCAAATCTGGCCGGCAAAAGACTTTGCTCCAACAGTGAGCGCATCGTCCCTCACGGGTGATTTGAACTCGGCGCTCTTGCCAAAAGCACCAGGTGGGAGACGCCCCCTGCTGGCTCCGGACAGGGGCAGTTAGAGCTCCTCCATCAAGGGAAGGTCACCTTGGTCTCCAGGCTGCGGTCTTGTCTCGCTATGGCACTATGGGGAAATGTAACTCTGGATGTGAAAAGACCGAACATTCTTTGCAATGTCAAAGCACAGCCTCCTCCCACCCCAAAGCCTGAGGGATGGAGCCCGGAGCCTTGACTTTTGAAAGAGGCTGTTAAATGAGATGCACAAGCAACAGCAAGCTGGAAAAAGCCAACAGTTCTTCGCTGATAGCTTTGTTGGCTTGGGGGGGGGGAAACTGCATTTCTCATCCCCGCTTGCTCTTTATTTACTGAACTGCTCTGCCTCCAGATTAACTCCGCTCTCATCCTCCTTTATTTGTTTCAGACCACATACTAAATCCCAAGCAGGCTCAGTAGGGAGCTTCGTGCAAGAATAAAATAAAATAAAAATAAAGACTCCGTGTGGTGGTAGGGAGGGCAGGGGGAGAAGGGGCATGAAGAATGGCTGCAGCATTTGGGATGCTTTCGCTTTTAAGCGCAGGGAAAATATAGCCCAGGAAAGTCAGTTAATTGCAAAAGTGCTCTCTCTCTCTCTCTCTCTCTCTCTCTCTCTCTCTCTCTCTCTCTATCACAGGGCAGCAATTTGCTTTGAGAGCAGCCGCTCTCCAGAACAGCCATGGAGGGAAACTGCCAATTTATAAGCACAACATCAGAGTGGTTGACTAGCACAGCTAGGACCCACCCTGATAGGATTTAGAATCATAGAATCATAGAATCATAGAGTTGGAAGAGACCCCAAGGGCCACCCAGTCCAACCCCCTGCCAAGCAGGAACACCATCAAAGCATTCTTGACAGATGGCTGTCAAGCCTCTGCTTAAAGACCTCCAAAGAAGGAGACTCCACCACACTCCTTGGCAGCAAATTCCACTGTCGAACAGCTCTTACTGTCAGGAAGTTCTTCCTAATGTTGAGGTGGAATATTCTTTCTTGTAGTTTGAATCCATTGCTCCGTGTCCGCTTCTCTGGAGCAGCAGAAAATAACCTTTCTCCCTCCTCTATATGACATCCTTTTATATATTTGAACATGGCTATCATATCACCCCTTAACCTTCTCTTCTCCAGGCTAAACATACCCAGCTCCCTAAGCCGTTCCTCATAAGGCATCGTTTCCAGGCCTTTGACCATTTTGGTTGCCCTCCTCTGGACACGTTCCAGCTTGTCAGTATCCTTCTTTGCTGGGCAGGAGCTGTCCTGCCAGGTATCACAGCAAGATTTTGGGGCAGGTGAAGGCAAGGTTGGTGCCCGAATGGTTGCTCAGCAGCAGAACTTTAGAATCACACAATTGGAGAGTTGGGAGGGACGCCCAAAGGTCCTCTAGTCCAACCCTCTGCAATGCAGGGATCACAGTGAAAGAATCCTTGCCACATGGCCACCCAAGGTGCTGGCCTCTTCTCCAATGAAGTGTTATAAGAAAAAAACTGCTCCTTTTCCCTTATGGGGTATTCAAGAGCCCGCATAGAGTCCTTAAGTGGGTTCTCTATCGGTAGGAGAAAATAACAGAGGCCAACCAGAGAATATTGAGAAGCAAAGCGGCTAGTAAGCCTGATCTTTATTGCAATAGAAAAGTACTGTTGCAACAGGGTCCCCACTCCCCACACACAGGAGGGAGGAGAGGCACCCAAAACATTGGCGCGCAAGTCCTTATATAGACTTTTGAAACTGCCCACCCTGTAGCTCAAGACCACCCCCCCCAAACATCATACATACATCACAGGAGGGGGCGGTCTGCAGCAGAAATCCTATCTGCCAGGATACCTGTTAATGGTCACTGATTGCTTTACCTGGGCAGCCTGGCCATTCTTTTGTGATGGTTAATAGTTCAATTCCTGAATCCAGGTCACAGGCTCACCCTATTCATACACAAAGACAATGGCTTTCCCACTTCCTTCCTCCTTGCAGATAAATATTTGAGATCAATTTGGGATAGTCAAAATGGTTTGGGAGGGTCAAAATGGCTTCAGGATTGCTCTCCTGTACTATTTCAGACAAATGGTTTATATACGTATGTACCGGTATGTGATTGCCTTGTACATTTATGAAAATTTATTTTATATTTGAGACCTTAGAATTCTTATAACAGAAGGTTTATAATGAGAGATTGGGTGATCATCTGTCAGGGATTGAACTAGATGAACCTTGGGGTACTTTCCAAACCTCCAGTTCTGTGCTTCAACTTTTGATTTAAAACCCCAGATGAACTGATAGCGCAGTTCTCCAGATTTTGTCTGATCCTCCGATTTAGCTGGCAACCCATAATCTGCAGTGGTGCAAAGGCCTGCAAGTTTCGGAGAGAGCCGTCCAATCAGGAAAACATCTGTCACATCTGGCGGAGCATGCCCACTGTCTACCTGATGATTCCAAAATCACTGTTACTGCAAGAGTGACAAGAAACCAAGCTATTGTATGTTTTGTTCCTGGTGACCCTGGGAACGCCCAAATGCAAACCTCCACCAACTTTGTATCCACCATAAAAAAATTCCTTCCAGTAGCACCTTAGAGACCAACTAAGTTTGTTCTTGGTATGAGCTTTCAGAAGTGCATGCACACGAAAGCTCATACCAATAACAAATTTAGTTGGTTTTGGTTTGGTTTATTAGTTGGTTTATTTTGTTTCGACTATGGCAGACCAACACGGCTACCTACCTGTAACTTGTATCCACCAGATGTTTTGGACTACCACACACATCAGCATCTGAGTTGCAGCCCCAAACATCTGGAGTGACAAAGGCTGCCTTGATATTTCTTTGTGCTTTTTCCGTTTTGTCCTTGGAATTGGTTTTCAAAAAGACAACTGAACAAATACCGGTAGTGTGAATCCGCCAGATTATTTAACAGGATCTCGAAATGATTCTCTCTCCCCCCCCCCCCCCCGCTTGAAATGAAGGCTGCTTAGTAGCCTTTAGTGCTGGAATGTCAAAAGGATTCTCTCCCTTCTCTGTTAGGAACTGGAGCGGTTGCTGCAAAACTGGCATCCGTGCCGTGTGCATGTCCAGGAACAGCCGCAAGGGGGAGAGATCGCTGGGCGAAGGCAGCTCCATCCAGGAGGGATGGAAGGTTTGAACGCCACTGGGAAAATTTCTCAAACAGTGCAGAGTTCCTGTGCCACCCACACAACAAACGTAACCGGCTGATAAATTGGTCTCAATATAACATAATATAATATTTACATGTAAAACACACTAAACATATAAAGGTAAAGGTAAAGGGACCCCTGACCATTAGGTCCAGTCGTGTCCGACTCTGGGGTTGCGGTGCTCATCTCGCTCTATAGGCCGAGAGCCGGCGTACAGCTTCCGGGTCATGTGGCCAGCATGACAAAGCCGCTTCTGGCGAACCAGAGCAGTGCACGGAAACGCCATTTACCTTCCCGCCAGAGCGGTTCCTACTTATCTACTTGCACTTTGACGTGCTTTCGAACTGCTAGGTTGGCAGGAGCTGGGACCGAGCAACGGGAGCTCACCCCGTCGCAGGGATTCGAACCGCCGACCTTCTGATCAGCAAGCCCTAGGCTCTATATACATAACTGCAATAAGATATATGGTATAAAGAAAACAAATCAAATTACAAATATGCAAGGATATAGGAACATTCTACCGAAAAACTACGACGTCAAAGTTCAACAAGTCCCTTGCAACCCACATGATTCTGTTGGAGGTTCCAAAGAGCGAAAAAATAATAAATGTGGAGATAATAAGTATGGTCTTGCCAGTCCACAATGTAAGAGTGTAATTGCCACGAGAAGTGTAGCAGATACTGTGGAGTCTGGCGATGGTACTGTGGTCTTGTCAATCCAAGAGATAAAGATGATATTGCCACGAAGAGACGAAGCAATCCAAAGGAGGACAAGGTTATCCGGATTATAGTCCTTGTTTCGCCAAATTAGCTTCATCAGCAAGAAATTATACTATATGTTGTAAAGAAATATAAATCAGTTTTCTAACCCATATATATGTTTTCAACCAGCAAGAGAAATACTATATATGCATACCAGTCAAAGAAAAAGTGCAAACACAGACCATCAGGAGCTTAGAGAGTTTAAACAGAAGCACCATATTAAGTAGGCTTATATGAAGGTCTTACCACCAAGAGTCACAGATGTTATCAAAGCCTGGCAGTGGATGGGGAAAGCTCTATAGTTTGGTGGTGAAACAGTTGCATTCCTTGCAAAAGGTTCCTGAGTTAATTTAGTGTTAATTTAGTGTATTCCCAGACCTGTGGAATACACTGTCACTACAGATTGACAGGCCCTGGTGGATTGAATGGACAAAATTGGTCAAGTCGGCAGTTTCTGCACATGCTGTAGAACAGGGGTCTCCAAACTACAGTCCGGGGGCCGGAAATGGCCCGAGGGACTCATTTATCTGGCCCCCGCCGCCCACTGCCATTGCCCGCTCTTACCGGTGCGGCGCAGTGCGGTGCGGCTGCCCACTTCCGGGTCGGAGGAGCAGCGGAAATAGCTTGTGCACATGCACAAGCGTTATTTCTGGTGCACACCCAGGTCGGAGGAGGCCCGTGCACATGCACACAAGATATTTCCGGTGCTCCCCCGCCCTCCAGCCTGCCGCGTGATCGGCGCTGGAGACACTGGCCCGAGGTGCTGTAAGTTTGCTGACCCCTGCTGCAGAGGGGTCTCCCTGTTTAGGGAGGCTTTTAATGTTTAATAGATTATTGCATTTTAATGTTCTGTTGGAAGCCGCCCAGAGTGGCTGGGGAAACCCAGCCAGATGGGCGGGGTATGAATAATAATAATAATAATAATAATAATAATAATAATAATAATAATTATCAAGTTGGGAAGGAAAACTCTGATCTTAAACATTCACTGCTCTGCAGGACATCTTGGGGAGAAGATTAGGCTCAGCAGTTTGACGTCACCCCTGGAGGCAGACTCCATTGTCTCTTGAGACAGATGGATGCCTTCTGCACCAACTTTGAAATGCCTACCAGAAACTTTTCTATTCTGCCAGGTCTATGCAGGTCATTTAGCAGACACCCTTCCCGATGGTTAATTGATGCCTGTTTTTAAGTTTTTTTAAAAATGGTTTTTATTGTGTGGTTATAATAATATAATAATAATTTATTATTTGTACCCCGCCCATCTGGCTGGGTCCCCCCAGCCACTCTCGGCGGCCTCCAACAGATATTAAAATACATTAAAATATCACAGGTTAAAAACTTCCCTAAACAGGGCTGCCTTGAGGTATTTTCTGAATGTCAGATAGTTGTTTATCTCTTTGACCTCTGCTGGGAGGGCGTTCCACAGGGCGGGCGCCACTACCAAGAAGGCCCTCTGCCTGGTTCCCTGTAGCTTTGCTTCTCACAGTGAGGGAACCGCCAGAAGGCCCTCAGCACTGAACCTCAGTGTCCAGGCTGAATAATGGGAGTGGAGACGCTCCTTCAGGTATACAGGACTGAGGCCGTTTAGGGCTTTAAAGGTCAGCACCAACACTTTGAATTGTGCTCGGAAACGTACTGGGAGCCAATGTAGATCTCTCAGGACCGGTGTTATGTGGTTGATATTCTTATTGCTGTAAACTGCTTTGATCTATTTTTATGATACAGCAATATACTTTTTTATATACATATAAATATATAAATCCCCAGCATCTCCAGATGGGGCTGGGAATGTCCTCTGCCTGAAACCCTGGAGAGCTTCTGCCAGTCAGTGTAGACAATATTGAGCTACATGGACACGTGAAAATTTCCTGATACAGAGTCCTTAAAGCAGGTAGTGGGATCAGTTTAGATTACAGATATAGCTCAGGAACACACCCAGGCACACAAAACCACTCTTTCCAGGGAGAACCCTTCTCCATAGATCCTACCTCTCTAATACTCTTGGAGGTCAATCATTTGCAACACCAGACGAGAGTACTGGCCCATCTGGCTACCCCAAGCAGCAGCAACTGCCCAGGGCTCCCTTTATTCTATTTTCAGCTACCCAATACTATTAGCCCACTGTGCAATGCACAAAAATAAAGAAGAAAGATTAAAAGTCCCAATAAAACATGGATCAATAATACATCAAATAAAACAACTTGGTAAAAATAATCAGAACAACCATTCCAAAGCAGAGATCTTGAGAGAAACAAATTTAAATTAATGTGATATGTCTGCTGGCTTCAGGTCTGGCTCCTCTCTTGTGTTAAGTAGACATTTGGAGCAGGGTTTGTAAGTTTGCCTCTTCACACGGAGCCCCCCTAGATCATGGAAACCTGAAGAATGTATGGGACTTGATGCATGGATGTCAAGAGCAGGACTGGGGAGGCGGGGAGCCATGCGCATTGGGGCAGGACCAGAAGCATGGACCCACAGCCCCCCTATTCATGTGTGCAAGTCATGTGCAAAGAAGGCTTCCGGCTCTCAGCATTCCATGCCGCTGAGTTAGCCAGGAGTTGTCTAGGGTGGTTCCCTGTGGTCTAAACCACTGAGCCTCTTGGGCTTGCCGATCAGAAGGTCAGTGGTTCAAATCCCCACGACGGAGTGAGCTCCCGTTGCTCGGTCCCAGCTCCTGCCAACCTAGCAGTTCGAAAGCACACTAGTGCTAATAGATAAATAGGTATCACTGCGGCGGGAAGGTAAATGGCATTTCTGTGCGCTCTGGCTTCCATCACGGTGTCCCGTTGCGCCAGAAGTGGCTTAGTCATGCTGGCCACATGACCCGGAATGCTGTCTGTGGACAAACGCTGGCTCCCTTGGCCTGAAAGCGAGATGAGTGCCGCAACCCCATAGTCGCCTTTGACTGGACTTAACCATCCAGGGGTCCTTTACCTTTTTTTTTACCTGTCTAGGATGATTCCCTGTGGGGAAAAATTCTCTTTGGGGATTCAATTGGGAGGCTCACACTAAATCCCCAATATTTCAGGCTTTATTCAGTAATGCATTACAGGAGAGATTCCAAAGAGCCTGCAAGAGCTTTCATAATGATACTTGCCATAGAGGTGGGAAATGTATTGTCTTGGCTGTTTCATCCTCTCTCCTACCAGCTTTTGCCACCCTGTTACTCCACTATCTCTCATTCTTTCTTGAAAACACTTACCCCAACCTTTTTTCTTTACTGTACATGCAGAGTCCTCCTTGCACCTTACCTGGAGCTGTTTTTCACTGCAACAGGCAGCGTTGCGTTTCTCCTAAACTGGTCCTTACCCGTTTGATCCTCAGGCTTCATTCTTGCATAGTTACAGAATTTCTTCCCCATCCTCCCATTCTGGCCTCTTTAGGGTTTTTTCCTGTGCAGATGTTTTGTACCTGTGCCCACCTGAGCATGCAAATTCCTCTCTCTTGGGCACGGGGGCTTTCAGCTTCCGCGGCACAAACAAGAGCCCAGGAAGATTCAGGTTGTGTTAGCCTACAGATGCTTTAGAATTTCTTGCTAATCCGAAGGATTTGCAAATCAAAGGGATGTTCCTCTTTTGATATCACAAAGCCTTGGAGGTTCCTCTGCAGTGCAACACCCATGTCATTAGCAAAGTTAGCCACGTCCCCCTCTCTTCTTGGGGTGGGCATCATGTCTCCGAGCGGATGGCTGAGGGATTCCTTCTTCCCACACTTGCATTAATGAGATCAGCAGCAGATGCGTTTGGAGACTGCCAGATGGTCCCAGGGCTTTGGGAATATTCCTGTGGTTTGATGACTTTCTTGTCTTCTGAGAAAATGGGAGATGCTGGAGCTTTGATAACAGGAGGGGAAAGGCTGTTTGCAGTTTTGCAGCGACATCTACAAAGCCCCCTGGATGAAGACTTACAAGGAGTTTGATCACTCACTCACTCAGCTCAGTCCTGCTGAAGCCTTAGAAGTAAAAGCAAACAGCACCTCATTTACGAAAAACTATATATTGGTTGCTAATAAGGTTACAAAGTAATGCAGATCCTTGCAGAAAGGCTACAGCCATTGGTGCCCTAAGTCCAAATATTGTTGAGTTAGGAAAGGTTCTGAGATGGGCAGTCAAAATGATCATGAGCATGGCGTAGTGGTTAAGAGCGGTGGACTTGTAATCTGGTGAACCGGGTTCGCTTCCCCGCTCCTCCACATGCAGCTGCTGGTTGACCTTGGGCTAGTCACACTTCTTTGAAGTCTCTCAGCCTCACTCACCTCACAGAGCGTTTGTTGTGGGGGAGGAAGGGAAAGGAGATTGTTAGCTGCTTTGAGACTCCTTAAGGGAAGTGAAAGGCGGGATATCAAGTCCAAATTCTTCTTCTTCTTCTCCTTCTCCTTCTCCTTCTCCTTCTCCTTCTTCTTTTTCTTCTCCTTCTCCTTCTCCCCCCTCCTCTTCTTCTTCTCCTCCTCCTCCTCCTCCTTCTGCTTCTGCTTCTGCTTCTGCTTCTGCTTCTCCTTCTCCTTCTCCTCCTTCTCCTTCTCCTTCTCCTTCTCCATCTCCATCTCCATCTCCTCCTCCTCCTCCTTCTTCATGAGGATAAAATGACTTCTCTAGGAGGAAAAGTTGCAGCATTTGGAACTGATCAGTTTACAGAGAAGGAGAGCTAGCAGCAACATGATAGAAGTCTATACTATTACGTAGAGCAGGCATGTCCAACAGGTAGATCGTGATCTACCAGTAGATCACTGGACGTCTGTGGTAGATCACCGGTAGATCAGTGGCTCTCCCCAAATAAGCTAAAAAACTTTGGCTCCCCTAAAAAAACCTCAACATCTTTGCCCTGCACCCCTAAAATGACCTGAACCACCAAAAACAGGGCTTTCCTTCCTAAAAAAAGCTCAATGTTGCTTTCCTGCTCCCTAAAGAAGCTCAACAACTTTTACGTGAACCCCCCAAAAAGGGGTAGATCACTGACAGTTTTTAACTCTGTTAGTAGATCACAATCTCTTGGAAGTTGGCCACCCCTGACGTAGAGCATGGAGAAAATGGAGAGGGGAAAGTTTTTATCCCTCTCGTAACACCAGAACTGGTGGACATCCAATGAAGCTGAATGTTGGGAGATTCAGGGCAGATAAAAGAAAGGACTTCTTCATGTGGCACATGGTCAAATGATGGAACTCACTCCCATGGGAGGCAGAGAGGGCCACCAACTTGGATTGGACAACCTCGTGGAGGAGATGACTATCAATGGCCAGAATGCTCTTCTCTGCCTCCACAGTTGGAGGCAGCCATGCTTCTGAATACCAGAAATCACAGGAGGGGAGAGGGCTCTGGTACCCGAATCCTGCTTGCCTGTTTCCAAGTGGGGCATCTGGTTGGTTACTGTGAGAACAGGATGCTAGACTGGCGGGGGGGGGGGGGCTTTGGCCTGATCCAGAAGGTTCTTCTAACATTCTTATGACTCTCTCTGCTCAGCATTCCTCTGCTGCGAATCCTACAAACCAACTCAGGATGAGGATTTTGGTTTTAAAAACAAAAACATAGCAGAAGGTAGTAGGGATAGAACTCTGCTCAACGTGTGGCTTGAGCCTCACCTTCTCAAACAAGTGGATATTATATATATATTGTCACTCGACAATTCTAGCATCAAGCAGTGACTGGCCTATGTGAATGAATTGAGGTCAGTTTCACCCATGTTCTCATTTCCCAAGTTAAACACCCTGCAAAACTCATTTGCTCACTTTTATAATTAGACACCTAGAATCGCCATTCTGGACAAACAGCCCAATGATGATCTTGTTACTCCATTGACCTTGTGCACCCCTGGAGCGATGATGAAAAGGCAGCGCTTGTCAATGCGCTCATTACGTTGATGAGTCTCAGGCCCATGGCAGGTCCTAATGGGAGGAAGAAGAGAAACACAGCCCAGTACCAATGAATAGCTCACAACCAGCAATGCCTGATTGGGGCGTGTGGGATGGAGGCCCTCTCTGGCCTTTGCACAGAGCAACATGTGAGGAGGGAGGAGAGAGTGGTGCTCAGGAGCCAATTCTGGGAATGATCTGCACTGGGTCAGGCAGAAGGTTGACTGTGGAGAATAAAAGGAGAGAGACAGAACCTTCAAAAGTATTCTGAATTAGTGTGATTCTTAGTCAATGGATACACTCAGCTCCGACTTTGGTGTTGTTAAATATGTTTCTGGGTAGAAATTTTGTTCTCACTCACAAAGAGCTGTCAAGTCATTTATTCAGTTGTAGCTCAGAGTGGGAAGACACTTCAGACGGTAAATATTGACTGGTGGCACCAGGAAGTTTGTCGATGTGAATGTGAGAAAATAAGCAGAGCCTGCTGGATCAGGCCAATGGCCCATCAAAGGCAGCATCCTCTTCTCACAGTGGCTGACCAGATACCTGGGGGAAACCTGCAAGCAGGAGCTGAGCACAAGATCAACATCTAACCCAGCATCCTATCCTCACAGTGGCCAAGCAGGTGCCCCAGGGGAAAAGACATAAGCAGGACATAAGCACCAGAACTCTCCTCCCTCCTGTGGCTTCTAGCTACTTGTATTCAGAAGCATTGCTGCCTCTAAGTGTGAAGAGCATAGGCTAGGAGCCATCGATAGCCCTCTCCTCCATGAACTTGTCTAATTCTCTTATTTTGTTGTTGTTTAGTTGTTTAGTCGCATCCTACTCTTCGTGACCCCATGGACCAGAGCACGTCAGGCACTCCTATCTTCCCCTACCTCCCGCAGTTTGGTCAGACTCATGTTGGTCACTTCTATAACACTGTCCAACATCTCTTTTTTTTCTCCTTCAATTTTTTTTATTGATTTTATATAATTTTATAAGCACATATCATGGCGGTTAAATTTCCATGCTCCCCCCCTCTCACTGTGGGAAGCCACATATATCCCCCTCTCTCACAAGGGTAGTCCTTATCATTATACATTTAACCTCACAGACAGTATTTAATTTCATTGCTTGGGCCTGGCCCAATTCTGGGGCCAGGCATTCCTTCCTTCAGAATTTCATATTTCGATTGACTTCCTCAAATCCCTCTCTATTGTATTCATTATCTATCTTCTCTAACAGTTTTCATATTCCTAACTTAAAATAATCCAAAAAGGTATACCATAATTTCTCTTCTCTTCTCTTGAGGTGACCAAAGTCTTGGAGCCTCAGCTTCAGGATCTGTCCTTCCAGTGAGCACTCAGGGCTGATTTCCTTCAGAATGGATAGATTTGATCTTCTTGCAGTCCATGGGACTCTCAAGAATCTCCTCCAGCACCAGAATTCAAAAGCATCAATTCTTTGGCGATCAGCCTTCTTGATGGTCCAGCTCTCACTTCCATACATCACTACTGGGAAAACCATAGCTTGAACTATACGGACCTTTGTCGGCAAGGTGATGTCTCTGCTTTTTAAGATGCTGTCTAGGTTTGTCATCGCTTTTCTCCAAAGAAGCACCCAGGTCCGTGGCCATCCCCACCTCCTGTGGGAGCGAGTTCCATAGTTTGACTATGCGTTGCATGGAGGTGTGCCTTTCTTTTGTCTGTCTTGGCAGTGACGTGGCAAGGGGGGCACAGGGGTGGTTGCCCCGGGCACAAAATGGTTGGGGGTGCAAAATCTCAACACCAGCTTCTCCATGCGAACCAGGAAGTGACCTCTCTAGACAACGGAACAGCTCTTCTGTTCTTCTCTCTCTAGCTGCAATGTCCTGGATGATGCGGACGTTGTTAGGCCGTTGAATGCACATGCGTACTTCATCCTTTTCCCGCCCACCCACCCTGGATGCTGGCAAGCCACGCTACGCCACTGTGTCCCGGATTGAGCAACATGCAGCTTCACAGGATGTTCATCTGTTCCAGTGTTACGAGAGAGGAAGGGATACTTTTCTCTCCATGCCATGCATCATTTTGCAAGCTTCTACCCTGTTGCTTCTTACTTGCCTTTTATGTGAGCTATAAAGTCTCAGATGCTGCAAACATCCCTCATAATCCAGAATGCGGCAGCTGGACTAGTGACTGGGAATGGCCGCCAAGACCACATAACACTGGTCTTGAAGACCTACACTGGCTCCCAGTACGTTTCCGAGCACAATTCAAAGTGTTGGTGCTGACCTTTAAAGCCCTAAACGGCCTCAGCCCAGTATACCTGAAGGAGAATCTCCATCCCCATCGTTCAGCCCGGACACTGAGGTCCAGCTCTGAGGGCCTTCTAGTGGTTCCCTCACTGCGAGAAGCCAAGTTGCAGGGAACCAGGCAGAGGGCCTTCTCAGTAGTGGCACCCGCCCTGTGGAACGCCCTCTCACCAGATGTCAAAGAGAACAATAACTACCAGATTTTTAGAAGACATCTGAAGGCAGCCCTGTTTAGGGAAGCTTTTAATGTTTGATTGATTCTTGTATTTTAATGTTTTGTTGGAAGCTGCCCAGAGTGGCTGGGGAAACCCAGCAAGATGGGCGGGGTATAAATAAATTATTATTACTATTATTATTATTATTATTATTATTATTATTATTATTGCTTCTTACTTGCCCTTTATGTGAGCTGAAAAGTCCCAGATGCTGCAACCATCCCTCATAGGGCAGTCGCTCCACCCCCTGGATCATTTGAATTGCTTTTTTCTGGACCATTTCACTTCCAGGCCGTGATCTGTGGCAGGGTAGGGATATGAACAGGACATCTCCCAGAGTGCTTGAAGCCCCCGTAGCTCTTAGGTTGACTTCCTAGTCTCCCGTGACCCCGTGGTCTTGTCCTAGAAACCCCAGAGTAAATAAACAAGCAAAGCACAATCTAAGCCCAGAAAAAAAGTGGGGGGAGGAGGAGAGACAGCGGAGGAAATTGCCACTTAAGTACACACCGCTTTGCGGATTAACAAGCGGGTTTTGGAAGAAGCAAATGCAGGGGGAATGAGAGGCAGGAGGCTTTGCGAGAAGCTTACGGCAAGCAGGGGGCATGCAGACACTTTCGCTGAGGATCAAAGCCCTTCCAGAGGAAATATATAGCCTGATGTTAGTTTTCTTGGCAGGAGACTCTCCCAGGGCTGTTCAAATCGCAGTTCTCTCTGGGGATCAAGGGTACCTTGTCAAGGCCTCCTGGGAAATCTCCCAATCTCCTCTTAGGCGTAAACAACATGCTCCCTTATGGATCCAACAGTTGTGTAACATAAGAACGGATCAACCTGGCGGTGATGGTGGAGGTCTCATCCTATTTCAGGCCCCCCTTTTTTACACGGTGGGAACAGAAGGATGGCCTCCCCCCACAGCCCAAATGCCATTGCTGCCTTCAAGGTCTTGATAATGCAACTGTGAAGGAATCAAAAGAATCATGGCGGCGGCAGGGGTGGTGTGGGGGTCAGAGTTAGGGTGGTGTCTGGAGGCGGCTGGCACATGGATGGCGGCTAACAGATTGAGGTTGAATCCTGACAAGACAGAAGTACTATTTTTGGGGGACAGGGGGTGGGTGAATGTGGAGGATTCCCTGGTCCTGAATGGGGTAACTGTGCCCCTGAAGGACCAGGTGCGCAGCCTGGGAGTCATTTTGGACTCACAGCTGTCCATGGAGATGCAGGTCAATTCTGTGTCCAGGGCAGCTGTCTACCAGCTCCACCTGGTACACAGGATGAGACCCTACCTGCCCGCAGACTGTCTCGCCAGAGTGGTGCATGCTCTAGTTATCTCCCACTTGGACTACTGCAATGCGCTCTACGTGGGGCTACCTTTGAAGGTGACCCAGAAACTGCAATTAAGCCAGAATATGGCAGCTAGACTGGTGACTAGGAGTGGCTGCCGAGACCATATAACACCATTCCTAAAGGATCTTTACTGGCTCCCAGTATGTTTCCGAGCTGAATTCAAAGTGTTGGTGCTGAGCTTTAAAGCCCTAAATGGCCCAGTATACCTGAAGGAGCATCTCCACCCCAATTGTTCAGCCCGGACACTGAGGTCCAGCGCCAAGAGCCTTCTGGCGGTTCCTTCATTGCGAGAAGTGAGGTTACAGGGAACCAGACAGAGGGCCTTCTCGGTAGTGGCGCCCGCCCTGTGGAACGCCCTCCCATCAGATGTAAAGGAGATAAAGAACTACAAAACTTTTAGAAGACATCTGAAGGCAGCCCTGTTTAGGGAAGTTTTTATTATTATTTTAGATATGTTGTGAGCTGCCCAGAGTGTCTGGGGCAAGCCAGCTAGATGAGCGGGGTATAAATAAAATAATATAATAATAATAATAATAATAATAATAATAATAATAATAATAATAATATTCCTGCATGGTCCTGCCCCACTCATGTGATCTGGAAGAGAGACAGTGTCCATGTGGTTAGAGTGACGGACTAGGGTTTAAATCCCCAGGTCAGCTATGAAACTTTCATTGGGTAACCTTGGGCCAGTCACACTGCCTCTCAGCCTGACCCCCTGAGGTGGGGGGAGAACTAAGCATGCCACCTTGAGCTCTTGGGGGGGGGATATGGTATATAAATGCATTAAGTAAGTAATCAATAAATTTGTTTGTTTGAAGAAAATATGACCCGTCATTTTGTCAAAGAAGCCCAAGGTGACTTACAGTCACAAGTACCACACATGAGCAATACGAAAGATTGGAATGGCAGGTGAGCAAATCTTGAAAGGCAAATGGCAGAGAGGCCAATTAAGTTACAATGACCGGCAACCTGGCAGAAAAGATCCAGCTTCCACATCACGATGGAAGGACCATCTAAGAGAAGTCCAAGCAAGCTTCCTGAAAACCTCAGCAAAGCCACAGAGAAGGTCCTCTCCTGTCTCCCAAGTGTCAGAGACCAGGTTGGGGAGGGCTGCTCTGATGAGGAAAGGTGGGAGCCTCCCCCTCCCCCTGCTCCTGACCAGGATCCTGAAGCTGCTCAGGAGCAGTGAGGCAGTATAGATTTAGAACAGTGGCTTGCAGAGGGGCATAGTTCTGAAGACAAAAGTTGGGAAGAACTTGGGGGTGAACAGTGAGGTGAAGAAAAACTGGAATAGAGAAACAAAATGAAAAAAAAATCCTTCCAGTAGCACCTTAGAGACCAACTAAGTTTGTTATTGGTATGAGCTTTCGTGTACATGCACACTTCTTCAGATACATGCATGCATGCACTTGAAAGCTCATACCAATAACAAACTTAGTTGGTCTCTAAGGTGCTACTGGAAGGATTTTTTTTTATTTTGTTTCGACTATGGCAGACCAACACGGCTATCTACCTGTAACTGGAATAGAGAGAGCTAACAGCCTATCAGTCCAAGGTCACGTAGAGCAGATAAGGTGGCTACACAAAAAACACGGTGGTTGCGAGATCAGGTTGCAAGGCACGGAAGTGACGGGGGTGACTAGGGGGGAAGTGGGTGGAAACCTTAATTGGGAGCACCTTCATTCCGAGAATGGGTGCTTTGCACTTTTGCTGTGATCATTAAAAACTCTTTAGATGATATGAGACTCTTTTCGCTTTGTCCTGCTTATCTACGGCCAAAGGGGGGGGGGGGAGGAAGCTGTGTCCCCGAAGCCTGACACCAAGCAAACACTGCTCCGATGTCGGCAGGAGACAAAGGAGAGCCCCTCCACAAGATCTTAGTCAGTGGGGAATTATGTAGGTTTGTATGGGAGAAGATTGTCTTTTAGGAATCCTGGTCCCAGGCGAGCAGGATCCTGCCAGAGGGATGTGCTGCATTGCGCACCATCTCTATTAGGGGCCATAGCTAACCTCTCTAGAACAAAGCTGAAGTCACTGAGCCTCCTTTGGACTCTTCATCCGAGGCAGACCAATAACAAATGGGGGGGATTTAATTTCCACTCGGCGTGGGGGGGGGAGACGAAGCTACGAGGGGCGAATTGGGGTGGTGGTGAGGCGGTTGTTTTTCAGATGACAGCTCCTGGCTTGGAATCATCATCCCCTGAGTGGAGATGCTGAGATTGAACAAATAAAACCTGAGGATGATTGCCTTGTTGCCGTTGGCCCATCGAAAGAGGAACGGCTCTCCCCACCGGATCAATAAGAGACTCATCCATGGTAGTTTTGTGGGAGAAAAAAACGAGTCTCCTGATGCAGCGAGGAAGGTTGGATGGGCTTGGTGGGAATCATACGTCAGCCTCGTTCTAATTGTCTCGCTATCGACCACAGATGGTGCTGCAGCCAGAGCGCTCAATTCACGGCAGCCCCAGCACTTTGCTGCCTGCAGACATGTGATTTTTTTTGGTGGTCTCTGCCTCGCCTGCCTCCCCTGCGACCTGGCACAAAAGGGCTTCGGTCCACACGGGCGTCTTTTGTAACTGACACATTGTCACATTGTTGAAGCTTTCAGAGGTATGAAGTTTGAATGGCACGTCTCGGCTTCATGATTGGCAGCGCCTTGGCTATGCAACCTCTTGGCATGCAGCGAGAGTGTGCCCCTTCGTGGTTTTATCAGATGACAAGATATGGATGGGTGGAGGGCTCTGAATGGCAAAGAGAGAGAGAGAGGGGGGGGGAGAGAGAGAGAGAGAGAGAGAGTGAAATCTCTGAAACCTGAAATGGTAGGAATGAATACTGCAAAGGGTTAAACCATAGAATCATAGAGTTGGAAGAGACCGCAAGGGCCATCCAGTCCAACCCCCTGCCAAGCAGGAAACACCATCAAAGCATTCCTGACAGGTGGCTGTCAAGCCTCTGCTTAAAGACCTCCAAAGAAGGAGACTCCACCACACTCCTTGGCAGCAAATTCCACTGTCGAACAGCTCTTACTGTCAGGAAGTTCTTCCTAATGTTTAGGTGGAATCTTCTTTCTTGTTGTTTGAATCCATTGCTCCGTGTCCTCTTCTCAGGAGCAGCAGAAAACAACCTTTCTCCCTCCTCTGTATGACATCCTTTTATATATTTGAACATGGCTATCATATCACCCCTTAACCTTCTCTTCTCCAGGCTAAACATACCCAGCTCCCTAAGCCGTTCCTCATAAGGCATCGTTTCCAGGCCTTTGACCATTTTGGTTGCCCTCCTCTGGACACGTTCCAGCTTGTCAGTATCCTTCTTGAACTGTGGTGACAAACCAATGTTTGTCAGACCTTTTGAAGCTGCCCTCCTTTCTAAACTTATCTTGGTTCCTGCCATCACCCCCAAACCCTCACATCCCACCCAACACAGCACCAGGGAGGGATGAAATCTGTCGATTTTTTGGTTTTCTAAATTTCTCATTTCCCTCCTAATCTTCAGTGCAGATAATCACATTTGTGCACTGACTTGCAATTCTACAAAGAAAAAAATCCCCACAAAAAATTGTCAGCCTTTTATTCTACATTTCTCCTGAGTATGGAACTGAAAACCACAGAGGTTGCGGACTCTCCTTTCTTGGAGGTTTGTCAACAGAGGTTGGATGGCCATCTGTCGGGGATTCTTTAGTTGTGCATTCCTGCATTGCAGGGGGTTGGACTAGATGACCCTTGGGAGCCCTTCCAACTCTACAGTTCTACAATTCTAATGCACACAAATGTGTGCGTAATTGTCTCTAATATGCACATTCCCCCAAGCCATTTCCCGTAATTATATAATGCATTTCTTTGTCACTGGTATAGGCTCACTTTCCTGTAATATGCCCATTTTTGTAGACATTTTGGGGTTTGGGAGTTTGGGGAACTGCATCACAAAATTCAGAGAAGTGGGGATTTTGAAGGATTGCTGCGTTTCAGTTTGCGTATTGTTTGGGGAAGTGCAGATGAGGCAACTTAGCATTAAAACGCGAACTAAAATGAATTCCTCCCCGCTTGTTCCCCAGCACTGAAAATCTGTTTTCCGCAATCAATCATGCAAAAGTTCCTCGCATGCAGCTGGATGCATATAATCTACTGTTGCGTGGCCTGGGGGGGGCAATAATTCTTCTGTAGTGGCATCACACAGGGAAATTGAATCTCTCATCCTTCCTAAAAGCAGAGACTAGAACGAAGCATCAGCTCTCCACCAAATCAGGTGGGAATCATGAGGAAAGTGTGATGCGATTCAAATCTATCCGTGCCTCGGCTAATCTGCCTCCCTAGACTTTTGCATGCACTCCTTCCATATTTTCGTGTCCTGCTCCACTGTTTGAGCACCATGAGCCCATGATGTAATATTGCAGCAAACAGGACCAATCTAATCCCCAGATGTATTTTCATCATCACTGTCACCTTCATTCTGTTCAGCACCAACCACTGCGTTGTGAGAAGTGCAGAGATCCCAGGGGCTCCCAAAATACCTTTGCAATGTTCCAAAGGTTCAAAAATTATAAATGTGGTTGGAGGAGTGTATATCATTCAGAGGAAATTTGAAGAAGAATACACAGGCAAGAATACACATAGCTTGGCTGCCTCTTAATTATTTTAAGATAAGAAAGGGACAACCCCCACTTCTCTCCTCCCCCCTAAAGAGATCACGGAAGAAAGCGAATCCCTTTTAATTTTCACATATAAAGATCCTAGACTTATCTGCAATTTGGCAAGCTTAATCCATTCTGGGTCCTATGTCTAATTTGACCCGAAGGGGAAAATATCATCACTGTTTTTAGATTTGTCATTATAGCGAATTGGGGAGCATACGGTAGCTTATTTTCATAGAGAGCAGCTCAGATCCTGAATTATGGATCATAGCGGAGAGACCACAGAGCAAGTCTTCAAATCTTCAAATATCTGAAGGGCTGTCACATGAAAAATGGAGCAAGTTTATTTTCTCCTGCTCCGGAGGGTCGGACCCAAACCAACGGATTCAAACAGCAAGAAAGGAAATTCCGACTAAACATTAGGAAGAACTTCCTGACAGCAAGACCTGTTTGAAAGTGGAACGGACTCCCTTGGGGGGTTGTGGACTCTCCTTCCTCAGGAGGTTTTAAGCAGATGTTGGATGGTCGTCTGTTAGGGATGCTTTAGCTGAGATTCCTGCATCGCAGGGGGTTGGACTAGATGACCCTAAAGGTCCCCTTCTGACTCAATGATTCAATAATTCTAATATTATTGTTATTAATATTTTTTTTTAAAATATCACCCTTCATCCGTAGAGCTCCAGGCAGGTCACAACATGCAAGATAAAAGTCATAAAATGCAAGATGAAAACACAAAATACTTAATAAAAACAAGAACACCCCCCCAAAAAAACCCCACCCCAAACAACTGTAGCTGGAAGCTTCAGTTTTCAAAGCAGGAACCGGAAGACAAGAGCTAGAGGCAAGGAGCAACATATTCTATTCCCCCCCCTTTTTATTAAGGTGATTTCAGTTAAAAGTGATACAGGAAAAAAAGAAGGGAAATTGAGAGGGAGAAAAACAACAACAAAGATACACATAAAGCAAAAATATGCAAAAAGAGAGAGCAATATATGATATTGTATCGTATCATATGGAGGCAAGAGCAACATTTCAACAGGAAAGCATCTTGTATGCTTTCATGCACATAATTCCAATCAGTCGTTTATGCTGTTGATTTTATCTGGTTGAAAGAAATAAATCTTTCCGACTGCAAGAGCAAGTCGCCCAAGGAAACGGTGCATAATTCAAGGTTCCGGGTTGGAGCGAGGGGCGTCTCACTCAGACAGACTAGGCAATCTTTGAAGTTCCTTTCAACACCGATGACGCTAGATACATTTAAGAGGGATTTCAAGTTAAAAAGAAGGACTCCCCACCACCTCCACCACGAAATAAAGATTGGCAGCGATGCAGAAAGGGGTTACATGAATAATTGTCACAAAGCAAGAGGCTTAATGAGCACGGCCTGCTCAGCTTATCAAAGGACGCAAAAAGTGTCAGTGTGTAATTGCCTTGATATGAGGGAAGGGGCCAAGGCTCAGGAGCAGAGCATGCAGCTCGCATGCAGAAGGGGCCCAGTTAGAGCCGGTGGCTTCTCCGGCTAAAAAGGGATCTCAGGATGGAGAGATGGAGGAGCTCCTCTCTGGAAATAGTGTAATAGTGCCTGGCGTGCTCTGGTCCATGGGGTCACGAAGAGGCAGACACGACTAAACGACTAAACAACAACAACAACACACCAGCATCTTTAAGATCATCAAAGGAGGTTGGGGTGGACACCTCTGGGAGAGAGCTGGAAGACGCTTCTCTGGCTCCAGGCATGGATGAGGCTGGGCTCAGCTTAGCCTTGAAAACACCGCAACCTAGTCAGCTTCATTCATGCTTTCCTTTCCTGTCCTTTACATTTGTCCCTGCCAAATTTCATCCTCCAGCTGTCCCATTTAGGGAGGTTGTTCGGTGTTTTTAGGCTGGCTTTCAAAGCCATGCTAGCCAAATGTGTGGGTTCTTCTCCCTCTAAAACTGAGAGGGTCTCTGGTGGGGGGCCGCAGTTGTGCGATGGCTATGTTGTTCCTCTGCTCCTTAATCTTCAACGATGCCAGCAAGATATGGGAAACAATTAGATTGCAATTAATACACGGGAGGTACGTCAAGATAATTAGCCATGAGTTTAACGGGATGGATGTGACGACCACATTCCCTGCTAATTGATGTTTAGTTAATTTGCCAGCGGCTGCCTTGTTAAGCAGTTATGAATGGTGTAAGAAACCCACTGCAACTTGTAACATGCAGAAGGGGCCGCAATTATATCCGGCTGGCTTTGCAGTCGCCGGGTTCCTCACGGCATGCGGCAAGTCTACAACTCTCTCATTCTCTCTCATTTATGTGAAGCTTCAAACCCATCCTTTCATGTATTCATTTTATTTATGGCATTCTATGGCATTCTATGGCATTTATGGCACCAAACAGTTTTGGGAAACATAGTTTTCCATGACACCCCAGTCTCTGAGCGGTGAGAGACTCCATGGGTTCCAAGCTCTTACCCAGAGTTTGGTTTCCTTGGCATCAAGGTCAGTGAAGACTGTGATGTCTTCAGGATCACAGAATCTTAGAGCTGGAAGGGACCCAAGGGTCATCTAGTCCAACCCCCTGCACAGCAGGGATCTCAGCTGAAGCATCCATGACGGATGGCCACCCAAGCTCAGCTTAAAAACCTCCAACAAAGGAGAGTCCACAACCTCCCAAGGGAGACCATTCCACTGTCTAACAGCTCTTACTGTCAGAAAGCTTTTTCAAATGTTTAGTCGGAATCTCCTTTCTTGTAACCTGAAGCCATTGGTTCGAGTCCTACCCTCCAGAGCAGGAGAAATACACAAAAAACTTGAGCACAGCTTTGGCTCCAGCACGGAGCAAGCAGGTCTCTGTGTCTCCAGCTTCCAGCCTGCTTCCAGCTCAGCTCACGTACATCTCTGGCTATTGTTCTCCTACTTAGTTGCTGGGAGCAACGGCCTAGTTGTTCTATTGCACAGAGCAACTTCTTTGGTTATGCTAATTGTGGTGCTTAACTAGTCAGCCAAAGTCATTGCCTAGGCAAGGGGACTGGTTTGGCAAACTTGCTCTCACACTAGTCCAACCCCATTTGGTTCAGGAATCTCAACTAAATCATCCCTTCTGGATGATTTAAATGTATGGTGTGTTCACAGCCATGGTGAGCTTCGTGGTTGAACAGGAATTCATTTATAATCAATTGTTTAAGATTTTCTTTTTACGCCACCGGGGGGGGGGCTCCAAAAATGCTCTGTGTTGCAGGGGATGCTGGGTAATGTTCTCGGGCATTCCATTCTTGCAGGATCCTGACATGTAATTCTTCACGAACATGTTCCACGAAAGGAAGGGAGAAAAAAAACGTGCGGCGGCCAAGCGAGGGAGTGAAGCCAGCCGCGGCGGTAAGAGAGGTTTTTGCCGGGCGGTGTATCACCGCCCGGCAAAATCCTCTCTTGCCACCATGGCTGGCTTTGCTCGCTCGCGTGGCAGCCGAGGAGCAGACTGCGTTCTGTAGCTCATGCACCGTGACGTCATGATGCATACGATACGGTGTGACGCCCTTCCCCCCGGAGGGTTCTGCTTGGCTTGCCGCCCCCAGCAGCCAAGCGGCTCGCTACGCCGCTGCCCCCAGCACAGTCTCACTGTTGCCACTGCACTTCCCAAGGCCACCCGGGGGTAAGCTGTCGTTCCCAAGGCCCCCTGGGGCAAGTTCTAGTTCCCAAAGACCCCTGGGTCATTGTGCCCTGGTGCCAGAGAAGAGTGGAAACAAAACCCATCCCTCCTCGCCTCTCGCTGTGGCTGCAGTCGTGATCACCAAAATGCCACCACTGCTCATAGCTGTCAACCCTCCCTTTTTTTTTTGCGGGAAACTCCCTTATTCCAATGCCGTTTCCTGCTGCTATCCCGGATTGTTGATATCCCTTAAATTTCCCGGATTTCAAAGGAAGCAGCTCCTCTCCCTCCCTGCCGGCCAGGGAGGCTCCTCAGCTGCGTTGCTCGGCTGCCAATAAGGAGTCTGAGACCGACTGGGGGCGGAGCTTGCATGCCTTGTGCAGCCAGACCCTCACGCCCAACCAGACAGACAGCCTGCCTGCAGTCTATGTGCTTGCTCTTTCGCTCACCTGTTCATGCGCAGCCTCTGGAGCGCAGGGTTGCGAGGCTACTTTGTGCCATTTCACCACCCTCGTGGCATCCCTTATTTTCAAATCCAAAAGTTTTGGAAAATCCCTTATTTTCAAATCCAAAAGTTGACAGCTATACCACTGCTGTTTCTACCCTGACCCAGCTAGTGGCGGGTGGAAGTTAAAGACAAGGGAGGAGGGGTCTGGTGCTGCCTGGAAGCAGGTACTGGGGCGAGTCATGTCAAATTGGCTGGGAAAATAAGCAGAGCTCTTTCGGAATTGTTCAGAAATGGCTTGGTTTATTTTCCAAGTCAGTACGATTAGTGCCCAGGAGAAATCACCCATTTTTAAGCAGTGATTTTTGCTTACGGAAGAATCCACGAAATGCTTCCTAGGAACTCCAAGATCACAAAGGACACTGTTTCGGACCCCCCTGGCTTCTAGCGATATCACCAAGCTTGCTTCAGTCAACCACCCAGCAGCAAAGTCCTGCTTTTCTGCCCTGTACGGAAAGCAGGCTTCATAGTCAGTCCAGCCCCTGACTCTTCTTTTCTTCTGTTTATCGTAATAAGAAAGTGCTGTTGGGAAAAAAAGCCTTGGGTTTTTTGCAGTATTCCCCATTGTGGGATCTCTGGGGGCGCAAGACAGCTTTGACGGCCGATTGCGGCGGTTTTGTTGCTTGTTAGATGAAAAGTGAAGGGTGAAGACAAGCCCATGAATCATTCCTGTTTGGTTTGGCTCGGGCGAAGGGATGTGTTTAGAAATGTTTGATTCCCTTCCTCCTCTGGAAGCCTTTCTTCTTCCACCCCGTTTGCTTTCTTAAACTCTTTTCTCTCCCTCTCCTAGATTACCCTGAATTATTCCAAGATGGTAAAACAGGCAAACTCATCTTTTTCTTGACTTGGCTTCCTTCGCAGCAGATGTCAGATGAAAAAGTCTGGCTTTGAGAGAGCGACTTCTCCACGGCGGCTGGGGAGGCGAGGGCCTGGCTGCTCTGCGGGCAGAAGGAGAGAGCTGGGAACTGCAGCTCCTTATCCATGTCTCTATCCCAGGAAGAAAAGTATGTCTTGCATGGCTATGTCCCTCCCTCCCCTTGAAGTAAAGACACAGACACATTATATGAATTTTAATGGGCGTGAAGGCCACAACTTTATTGGTTACGGATGTAGAGCGGTATTGGCTTAGGCATTGGACCCTAACAGGCTATATCCGACCCCAACCCGTGTGTTGGAAGTCTGGAAGGGTTAATCCCCAGGGAGTAGCCCCATTGATATACATCGAATGGAACTCCCCCTGTGATCACCATTGGGGCGTGCCTTGGGCCCGAACCTCCCTAGGCTTCGGACATGGCCACGCCCCCAGAATCCGTTTACCGGAATACCCTTCGAGATAGGGGCAGGTGATGGCGCTACCTCCCCTCCTCAGTTCTAGGACGAATTCTTCCAATGCCTAACCGCCAAACCAAAGTTGTGACGATTTGCTATGAGGTAGGTGAAAAAACCCGAATGGCTAATCCGAACGGGAAAAAGAACTACCAGGCTCCTTGGCCAACCAAGGCAACCAACCGAAGTCCATAGCAAGGTCAAGGGACTAAGAGTAAGGGCGGGATGGTGGGTGAACCTAACAGCTGGGGAGCGGGGCAAAGAAGGGAGGATTTCCCGCCCGCTTCCTGCTTAAACGCCAGCAGGACACGCCCCCAAACCGACCTGATTGGTCAGCCTGAGGATGATGCGGGCGGGAAAGCCCCCGACGCATCGGGCTGATTCCCAGCCCAGCAGGCGGGTCAGTCGTGATGCCTGCAAAGCCACCTCCTGTTGATGACGGAGGTGGGGGCTTCTCCTTGCCCTTTCTAGGAGACGTTTTCTGAGTCCTCATTTCCTTCCAGGGACATCTGCTCTGAGTTTGCCAAGGCTGAGCTCCCGCTGCTTGATTTGTCTCTGCCTTTCTCACCAGAGAAGCTGCAAGCAGGGAAGGAAGGAAACATTATCGTTTTGTGCCATGCTGTGTTGAGCTAGGGGTGTGCTGGGGCTTTGGAAAGCGAAGGGGCTCGGAATGCAAACTCAAGGGTTCATTGCCCTGAGTCTCTTATGAGCTGAGCCAAAGGCTGGCCCCCACGGCCACTATCCTGTTTTCTAACATAAATACCAGTAAGAACATAAGAACATCGGAGGAGCTCCCTGGATTGGGCCAATGGCCCATCTATTCTAGCATCCTGTTCTCACAGTGGCCAACCAGATGCCTGTTGGAAAGTGGCAAGCGGGATTTGAGCACAAGAGCACTCTGCCCTCCTGTGGTTCCCGGCAACTGATATTCAGAAACATTGCCACCTCCGTCTGGGGTAACACAGCATAGCCATCCTTGCTAGGAACCATTGATAGGCAGCTCCTCTGGGAATTTGTCCAGTCCTCTTTTAAAGCCACTGAGAGCCAGTGTGGTGTAGTGGTTAAGAGCGGTAGACTCGTAATCTGGTGAACCGGGTTCGCATCTCCGCTCCTCCACATGCAGCTGCTGGGTGACCTTGGGCTAGTCATACTTCTCTGAAGTCTCTCAGCCCCACTCACCTCACAGAGTGTTTATTGTGGGGGGAGGAAGGGAAAGGAGATTGTTAGCCGCTTTGAGACTCCTTTGGGTAGTGATACAGCGGGATATCAAATCCAAACTCCTCCTCCTCCTCCTCCTCCTCCTCCTCCTCCTCCTCCTCCTCCTCCTCCTCCTCCTCCTCCTCTTCTTCTTCTTCTTCTTCTTCTTCTTCTTCTTCTTCTTCTTCTTGGTGTCCATCATTGGCTCCCATGGGAGCAAGTTCCATCATTTGACTATGCACTGCGTAAAGAAGGACTTTCTTTTCTCTGCCCTGAATCTTCCCATTCGTTGTTTAGTCATTTAGTCGTGTCCAACTCTTCATGACCCCATGGACCAGAGCATGCCAGGCACTCCTGTCTTCCACTGCCTTCCGCAGTTTGGTCAGACTCATGTTGGTAGCTTTGAGAACACTGTCCAACCATCTCGTCCTCTGTCATCCCCTTCTCCTTGTGCCCTCCATCTTTCCCAACATCAGGGTCTTTTCCAGGGAGTCTTCTCTTCTCATGAGGTGGCCAAAGTATTGGAGCCTCAGCTTCAGGATCTGTCCTTCCAGTGAGCACTCAGGGCTGATTTCCTTAAGAATGGAATCTTCCCATACTCTCCAACATTTCAGGACGTCAAATCGGGGCACCCACTGTCATGAAATTCTACTCAATAATTATCACGGCAGTTCAGCAGATAGCACAGTTGGGTGACATGAGCATTGTAACATGAATTATTGCATCTTTGCTCCTCGTTCCTTTTCTTGTATGGAGCTGTGGTGACTATCTTAGCAGAGCAGGGATTGCCAGACTGTGGGCACATTTGGAAATAAATTTTCTTCTTCATTAAACTACAGAAAGGGAGAAGAACTGCATTATAATACAATGATAAACAGAAGGGAAAGAGAGAGGAAAAACAAATACCTAATCTAGGTAAACAAATATCTTCCTAGCCTCTCATTTCCGCACAGTGCTTTCTAGCAGTCCACAAAACAGTCCCGTCTCTCTGCATACATTATATTCCATCTCATGCTTTCTCTTTTCTGGATTGTATTTGTCAGTTTATCCATCACTGCTGGCTCCACATGTTTCATTAGCCTTTCCTGAAAATATAGTGAATTTCAGTCCATCTATTTCCTTGCCCCAACAAATCTTTGCAGCCATTATAAAGCTTAAAACAAAGGCTTTCGGAGATCTGGAATTTTGAGAACGTCCTGTGGGTGCCTGACACAAAATCGCTGCCGGGTGTGTGTGTGTGTGCTAGCCACATATAGGTTGGCATATGGCCTTTATGGTCCCTTCCAACTCTACAATTTGATGATTGATGATAAAGCAGCAGAAAAAGACACACTACCATAAAGTAGCATTGGCATGCCGCCCTCCATCAGTCATCCCTATCAAAGGAAAAAGGCACCTACCTCAGCCACCATTGTGGCTTGCAGAGAGAAGATATTTGCCTCTTTCGTGTGCTCAGATTGGAAGAAAGGGAGGGAGGGAGACATGTGGTCATGTTTAAGGGTGTGTTTCAGGGCTAGTCAGCCTGCTCATGAAGAAGAAGAGTTTGGAGTGTTTAGTGAGACCTTTCATAGTGACCTACTGACAGTCACACTGATGGCAGTGAATTCTTTCTAGTCGGGCCGTTTCTGCATCTGAAAGTCATAGTCTTAGAGTCGGAAGGGACCAAAGTTGCATCTAGTCCACCCCCTTGCAACGCAGGAATCACAGCTAAAGAACTGTAGTACCAGTGTGGTGTAGTGGCTAAGAGCAGTGGACTCGTAATCTGGTGAACCGGGTTCGTGTCTCCGCTCCTCCACATGCAGCTGCTGGGTGACCTTGGCTAGTCACACTTCTCTGAAGTCTCCCAGCCCTACTCACCTCACAGAGTGTTTGTTGTGGGGGAGGAAGGGAAAGGAGAATGTGAGCTGCTTTGAGACTCCTTCGGGTAGTGATAAAGCGGGATATCAAATCCAAACTCCTCCTCCTCTTCTTCTTCTTCTTCTTCTTCTTCTTCTTCTTCTTCTTCTTCTTCTTCCTCTTCTTCCCCCTTTCGGGGTGGAACTTCCACCTCATTGCTGGGTAGAAACATTCTGTGCCTGCGCAGAAGGCAACAGACCTTTGCCCATGTGCAGTTGCGTTGCAGGATCCAAGCCTCCCCCCCCCGCTGCTTTCTCCCACCTCTTTTGCGACTCTGTGATGAGCAAATCTCCTTCTTTTGCATTTCTCCCCGTTGTGCATATATTAAAGGCCTCTGTCAGGGAATGTGATATGAACTGTAAAGCTCATTACTTAGTAAAACTCCTATGGAGTTAAAATAATGAAGTTAGTAATGAGATGATAATAATGAGGATAAGAAGGGAACAAAGGAGGGGGTTTAGTGCGGCTGAAGAGTGGCCCTGTCAGGCGGCGAGGCGAGGCTGCTTCCTCACGCGGTAGATTTTGGGTGCCGCTAAGGTGGCTGCCAGCCGCCGCTGCAAGAAGAGCTCAGATCTGCCTGTCAGCTCCACATCTGACTCCCCTACAAGGAAAATACCGGTAGCAGTGGGAGAATCTGTGAATTCCAGCTTCCCTTCCTCTTTACCAATCTGAAGTTCAGTTTGCTTCATTTGTACACCAGTTTGCATTTTTCATTGTCTTTCTTTTCCTCTTTTAAATGTTCTCCTGAAATTTAATAATAATAATAATAATAATAATAATAATAATAATAATAATAATAATATTTTATTTGTACCCCGCCCTCAGCAGCCGGAGCTGGGCTCAGGGTGGCTAACATCATAAAACACAGTATACGAAGAACATAAGAACATAAAAACAGGCAATCAATTAATTAAAATGCATCTTAAAATTATTTCAGAACAAATTAAAATCTGGAGAGATGGCAGTCCACAGGTAAAAATGAAACTGGTTAATATTCTCCAGGGCCAAATGTTACCACTAGGTCTTATAAAGGACCTGTGAGTGGGCTAGGAGGACTCTTTAATGCTTGTTCTTATACAGAAAGAATACATCAGGCTGTGCCTGTGAAGATCTTCTGATCTACTGTACTGCTTTCACCAAGGGACGGTGAGGAGGTGTCCATCTGTGTCCGCTACTCACGCATGACCCTTGCCTGTACACAGGGCTATGGGAAGAATCCTTTCCTGTGACCGTTCCCATTTACATGACTTTGAGCTTCTAATAGAGAACTATCTGCAGGAAAATTTGCGTGTTTGCACTGCGCTATGATGTTATTATTATATACATTATTGGCAGAGTTGTTAGTTAGTTGACTGTTTGTCTATAAGTATCTCCAGGCTTTGAGATGCACGTTGCACTTTAGTGTGTTTAATCAAGTAAAATTGTTCTTTATATTTGCAAGCCGTGTTGGTGTTTTGGTCTTGGTGCCCATACTTATTGGCACATATCTTTGGGGAACTGCTTGGATTTTCTGCCTGAGGCTCCCAGACGCCTCTGGCCAACCCTGGCCGTCTCACGTTGAGTTTCATGTCTTCCCTTGCTTTCCAACTCGTTCAATATGACAGAGGCTGCTTTAAACGGAAGCCCATCTTGCTTGAGCGCAGTGCAAATAGACAGATCCCCACACTACACATTTTACAGGAGGACTTTTAACTCGGCATAATTAAAACCAAACAACAGTAGCCCCCAAAGCTGAGGAGGTATTTATACAGACTAATAACTATCAGGTAGAGTTACACACGGATGTCTGGCTGGAGAGTGATATGAAGGACTCTCTCGTATTGCGACTTAATCCGGGTTGAGGAGCAGGAGCAGCATGGCAGAGGGGAGAAGAAGGAAGGGGGGTGTTTTGAATTTTTTTGGGGGGGGAATAGGGAGCAACAGGCACCTGTACAGCTCTTGAAAAGTGAGCTCTGATGCCCAGGCACTGCTCCTCTCTCTGTGAGAAATATATATACCTTGGTTCTCAAACACCTAAACAACTTGGAACCCAAACTCTGTAAACCTGGAAGTAAGTGTTTCAGTTTGTGAACATTTTTCGGAAGCCGAACATGCTCCCTTTTGAGTGTTGTGCTTCCATTTTGAGTGCCACACTTCTGTTTTGAGTGTTACTCTGAGGTCTGTCTGTTTTTGCTATTTATTTTGCGTTTTTGTGGCTCCTTTTGTTTTGTTTTTGTGACTGTGTGGAACCCAGTTCAGATTGATTTTGTGACTGCAATACATTGTTTATTGCTTTCACTTTATGGATCAATGGTCTTGTTAGATAGTAAACAAGATAGTTAAATTGCTGTTTTAGGGGTTGATTTTAAAAGTTTGGAATGGATTAATCCATGTTACATTACTTTCTATGGGAAAGCGAACCTTGGTTTTGAAACGCTTTGGTTTTGAAACAGACTTCCAGAACGGATTAAGTTTGAGAACCAAGGGACCACTGTATATCTACATTTGCACCAAAGCAAACTTCCAGTTCCTAGTACAGTGCTTTCACTTCCAGTTCCTAGTACAGTGCTCCACCTCACTTCTTCTGATGGGGTGCTTTAAAAAAAGGATTTCTTTTAAATTGATGTTGAATATGGGAACAAACAAACATTCAATTACAGTTCCCTCCTGGTCCCCCATAACAACCTCAACTATGTCCAGTTGCATTAGTAATAATAATAATAATAATAATAATAATAATAATAATATCAATTCAATAGCTGCCAATTTAAAAAGTGTCGTTCTACAGGTTCCCGCGGGTCTTGGGTGGTTTATAAGTATGTTCTTCCTTTGTTGCACATGACATAATAAAAGTGGACACTTTGCAAAGGTTCCTAGGCTCTTCGGTTGTCTTCTTTCTCGTACCTTCTTTCCCATCAAGTCCCAAACTTCATATAAGTTCACATTCAGTGTCCTCCAGGGCCCAGCAACAGAAAGGCATAAGGTGCACAATTAAGTCTCTGTCCCCAAAATCTTGTGCTGATGAGTCCCTCATGCCCCTGAAATTCCGTTGGCCTTTATCAGGGACAGAGCCTTTAGCACATAGCTGTCAACTTTCGGATTTGAAAATAAGGGATTTTTTCCAGAGGCTGCGCACGAACGGGTGAGCGAAAGAGCGATCGCATAGACGGCAGGCAGGCTGTCTGTCTGGTTGGGCGTGAGGGTCTGGCTGCACAAGGCATGCAAGCTCCGCCCCCAGTCGGTCTCAGACTCCTTATTGGCAGCCGAGCAACGCAACTGAGGAGCCTCCCTGGCCGGCAGGGAGGGAGAGGAGGTGCTTCCTTTGAAATCCGGGAAATTTAAGGGTTATCAACAATCCGGGATAGCAGCAGGAAACGGCATTGGAATAAGGGAGTTTCCCACCAAAAAAAGGGAGGGTTGACAGCTACGCTGTCAAATAGTTTTGATTTGAGTTCTACTGAAATGAGGCTGCACTTTAATGTTGTTTTTAATTCTGTTTTTAAACTGTATTTTAATCAACTGTTTTTATACTTGTTGTTAGCCGCCCTGAGCCCGGTCTTGGCGGGGGAGGGCGGGGTATAAATAAAAATTTATTATTATTTATTATTACGCTTTAGCATAGCAGGGCCTGCCCTGTGGAACGTCTTGCCAATAGGACAATCCTTGCTCATTGGAACATGGCTTTAAAACACACACACACCTTTTTACTGGCATATTAAAGGTAAAGGGGACCCCTGACCATTAGGTCCAGTTGTGACCGACTCTGGGGTTGCGGCGCTCATCTTGCATTATTGGCCGACGGAGCCGGCATACAGCTTCCGGGTCATGTGGCCAGCATGACTAAGCCGCTTCTGGAGAACCAGAGCAGCGCACGGAAACGCCGTTTACCCTCCCGCCATAGCGGTGCCTATTTATCTACTTGCACTTTGACGTGCTTTCAAACTGCTAGTTGGGCAGGAGCAGGGACTGAGCAACGGGAGCTCACCCTGTCGCGGGGATTCGAACCGCCGACCTTCTGATCGGCAAGCCCTAGGCTCTGTGGTTTAACTCACAGCGCCACCCGTGTCCCATACTGACATATTACTGATGTGGGAGATTTTCTGGCTGAAGAACAGCGTACAGGTGCTCCAAACAAACAAGCAAACAAATAAATGAAAAAAAAGTAAATGAAATTGGTTTAAAACTGGCATATTACTGGGGTTTTAAACCAATTTCATTTACTTTTTTCCCCATTTATTTGTTTGTTTCTTTGGAGTACCTGTACGCTGTTCTTCAGCCAGAAAAATCTCCCACAGCAGCTTAGATGCAGTCCAAACAAGATAATCCCTACTCCGCAATCTTAAAAAAAAAGGGGGGGGGACAGGGAGGGAAGAGGAAAATCAAAATCTTCAACAACAGTTTCTAAACAGTTGTTCTGATAACGAACAACGGCCCCAGTTCAGGGACAGGATGTGCCTGATGGATCTGGGCCCCCAACAAAGCTGATGAATCTCTCCTATCTCTCCCACTGAGGGTAATAATAATAATAATAATAATAATAATAATAATAATAATAGTCATATTATGCACTGTGGGGAGAAATGCTGTGTACACATGTTCATATTTGTGCTTTGAAGGAGAAAATATTCTGCGGCTTTGAATGTTCGGGGCCTCATGCAACGCTGGAAGCCTTTATAGCAGTAGTCCTTGGTGGCAGGTTATGGCGGAGGAGAAACTATTGCTTTTACGTTTTATTTGCTGGGGCCAGTTCAGTCTGTTTGGCCTGAGTGACAGCACTCTGGTGTTTCTGAGGTTCCCATCAGTTGGCAGTTAACCATGGCTTAGGGATTTTGGCAGTTGAGGAGAAAGGCGTGTGACGAAGAAAACTGGAGAATAGTGGAGAGGGCAAAAAAGTCGAGTCTTATACATTTATACCCAGTGTCTTATTAATACTTGTCTGGTGAAGATTTATTGGGGAAATTTGAATACTGTTTCAGCTGTGTAAAAAGGAAAACCGAAAGTGGCATGAACTAAGATATTAAATGTCATAAGGAAGGGTAAAAAGATGTAGCGCTAGATATGATCAGCAGGATGATCAGATAACACCTTGTGTCTTCTCTGAGACTTGGTGATGAGTGCAAATTGCAGGTGTCTTTGTGATGCAGGGGAACGATGAATGGGAAGAGATTGGGACCTCCTTCTTCAAGTATTTTGCAAAATAAAAAAGCCATGATTCACCTACTTAAAGCCCATGACTCATCCACAAGGATTTTCTTTGAAAGGGCTGAGGAGATTATGTATTTGAGAGTTAGCTCCCCTGAGTACAAAATGTGATGTATAAAGTGTGCCTATTGAAATGGCTAATCAGCAAATGAACAAATTAGCCACCAAAAAAACCCAGCTAAAAACTCTCCTTCCTTATTAAGCAAAATTGGCTTTTCATAGAATCATAGAATCATAGAGTTGGAAGAGACCACAAGGGCCATCCAGTCCAACCCCCTGCCAAGCAGGAAACACCATCAAAGCATTCCTGACAGGTGGCTGTCAAGCCTCTGCTTAAAGACCTCCAAAGAAGGAGACTCCACCACACTCCTTGGCAGCAAATTCCACTGTCGAACAGCTCTTACTGTCAGGAAGTTCTTCCTAATGTTTAGGTGGAATCTTCTTTCTTGTAGTTTGAATCCATTGCTCCGTGTCCGCTTCTCTGGAGCAGCAGAAAACAACCTTTCTCCCTCCTCTATATGACATCCTTTTATATATTTGAACATGGCTATCATATCACCCCTTAACCTTCTCTTCTCCAGGCTAAACATACCCAGCTCCCTAAGCCGTTCCTCATAAGGCATCGTTTCCAGGCCTTTGACCATTTTGGTTGCCCTCCTCTGGACACGTTCCAGCTTGTCAATATCCTTCTTGAACTGTGGTGCCCAGAACTGGACACAGTATTCCAGGTGAGGTCTGACCAGAGCGGAATACAGTGGTACTATTACTTCCCTTGATCTAGATGCTATACTCCTATTGATGCAGCCCAGAATTGCATTGGCTTTTTTAGCTGCTGCATCACACTGTTGACTCATGTCAAGTTTGTGGTCTACCAAGACTCCTAGATCCTTTTCACTTGTACTGCTCTCAAGCCAGGTATCTCCCATCCTGTATCTGTGCCTTTCATTTTTTTTGCCCAAGTGTAGTACTTTACATTTCTCCCTGTTAAAATTCATCCTGTTTGCCTTGGCCCAGTTCTCTAATCTGTTAAGGTCATTTTGAAGTGTGATCCTGTCCTCTAGGGTATTAGCCACCCCTCCCAATTTGGTGTCATCTGCAAACTTGATCAGGATGCCCTCAAGCCCATCATCCAAGTCATTGATAAAGATGTTGAATAAGACTGGGCCCAAGACAGAACCCTGTGGCACCCCACTAGTCACTTCTCTCCAGGATGAAGAGGAGCCATTGATGAGCACCCTTTGGGTTCGGTCAGTCAGCCAGTTACAAATCCACTGAATGGTAGCATTGTCTAGCCCGCATTTTACCAGCTTCTTTACAAGAATATCATGGGGCACCTTGTCAAAGGCCTTGCTGAAATCAAGATAGGCTACATCCACAGTGTTCCCTTCGTTTACCAGGCTTGTAATTCTGTCAAAAAATGAGATCAGATTAGTCTGACATGACTTATTTTTCAGAAACCCATGCTGACTTTTAGTGATCACAGCGTTCCTTTCTAGGTGCTCACAGACCGTTTGCTTAATGATCTGCTCTAGAATCTTTCCTGGTATTGATGTCAGGCTGACTGGGCGGTAATTGTTTGGGTCCTCTCTTTTCCCCTTTTTGAAAATAGGGACAACATTTGCCCTCCTCCAGTCTGCTGGGACTTCACCTGTTTTCCAAGAATTCTCAAAGATTACTGCCAGTGGTTCTGAAATCACCTCTGCCAGTTCTTTTAATACTCTGGGATGTAGTTCATCTGGCCCTGGAGACTTGAATACATCTAAACTAGCCAAGTGTGCTTGTACTACCTCCTTACTTATTCTGGGCTGTGTTTCCCCTGCTGAATCATCTGCTCCATATTCTTCAGGTCGGGCATTGTTTTCTTTTTTGGAGAAGACTGAGGCAAAGAAGGTATTGAGGAGTTCTGCCCTTTCTGCGTCCCCTGTTCGCATTTCACCTTCTTCTCCTCTAAGTGACCCCACTGTTTCCTTGTTCTTCCTTTTGCTACGGACATACCCATAAAAACTCTTTTTATTGCTTTTAACCTCTCTAGCAAGCCTGAGTTCATTCTGTGCTTTAGCTTTTCTGACTTTGTCTCTACATGTGCTGGCTATTTGTTTGAATTCCTCTCTGGTGGTTTCCCCCTTTTTCCATTTCTTGTACATATCCCTTTTAAATCTTAACTCAGTTAAAAGTTCATTAGATAGCCACCCTGGCTTCTTTAGGCACCTTCCATGTTTTCGTCTCATTGGTACTGCTTGAAGTTGTGCTTTTAATATCTCCCTTTTAACAAACTCCCATCCATCATGAACTCCCTTCCCTTTTAGTATTACTGACCATGGGATCACACCCAGCATTTCCCTAAGTTTTCTGAAGTCGGCTTTCTTAAAGTCTAGAATTTGAGTCTTAGTATGCTTGGTTGCTCCTTTCTGATGTATAATAAACTCCAGAAGAGCATGATCACTCCCACCTAATGATCCTACCACTTCTACCCCACTAACCAGGTCATCACTATTGGTTAGAACCAGATCTAAAATGGCTGATCCTCTTGTTGCTTCTCCCACTTTCTGGACAATGAAATTGTCTGCAAGGCCCGTGAGGAATCTGTTCGACCTTATGCTCTTGGCTGAGTTTGACATCCAACAAATATCAGGATAGTTGAAATCCCCCATTACTACTATCTCATTTCCTTTTGAATGCTTGGTCATCTGTTCCAGGAAGGCATCATCTATGTCCTCAGTTTGGCTTGGGGATCTATAGTAAACTCCCACCATGAGATCACTGTTATTTTTCTCTCCCTTAATTTTGACCCAGATACTCTCAATTTGGCTTTGGAGTTTTAAATCATGGATCTCTTCACAGGTAAACACATCCCTGACATATAACGCCACTCCTCCTCCTTTCCTGTTTGGTCTATTTCTCTTAAATAGATTGTATCCCTCTATTACTACATTCCAATCATGAGACTCATCCCACCAGGTTTCAGTGATGCCTATTATGTCGTATTTAGTTTGCTGTACCAAGAGCTCAAGTTCATCTTGTTTATTTCCCATGCTCTGTGCATTTGTATACAGACATTGAAAACCATTGATCATTCCCCCTAGTCTCCTACTTAAGGATTTTTTCCTCCCACCACTAGGTCTGTGCGCTGTTTGCTCCATTTGGTCCTTGACTTTTGGATGATCATCTTCAGCCTTTGATAGACTCCTACCTTCAGGACCACTGTCTCCCTCCCCCACATAAGTCAGTTTAAAGCCCTCCTGATGAGGTTTTTGAGATTGTTGGCAAAAACATTCCTCCCAACCCTTGTGAGGTGCAGCCCATCACTTGCCAGAAGTCCATCTTCAAGAAACTGCAGACCATGATCTAAGAAACCAAACCGTTCCTGCCGGCACCATTTGCGAAGCCAGTTGTTCACTTCTCCTATTTTCCCCTCTCTTCCTGGGCCACGGCGTTCAACTGGGAGGACAGATGAGATGACAATTTGTGCATTTAATTGCTTCAGCTTCCTGCCCAGAGCCTCATAATCACTTTTGATCTTCTGGAGGCTATGGCTTGCGGTGTCATTGGTTCCCACATGGACTAAAAGGAAGGGGTTTTTATCCGTGGGTTTAATTATTCCTTGCAGCCGTTCTGTAACATCATGGATCTTGGCCCCGGGGAGACAGCATACCTCTCGAGACATCTTGTCAGGCCCACAGATCACTGCTTCCGTACCCCTCAATAGGGAATCCCCTATCACCACTACACGCCTCCTCTTAGGCTTGGTCGGGATTCTTACATGTGCTGTCCCTTCCAAGGTCGCCTGCACATTCCCAGAGGACTGACTATGTTGCTCGTCTTCATATACCTCATCAACTGTGATGAGGGAGAGATCTTCCAATGGAGTCTGTTCTTCATCTTCTAGATTTGAGAGCACTTCAAATCGATTTTGTAGTTCTAAACACTCAGAGCGATCCCTGGGCATTCTACTTCTGTGAGTCACGTTCCTCCATACATCTGGCTCCTGAGTTGGGGAACTGATCTCCTCCTCAGAGATGTGCCCTGTCTCCTGCTTGGTGGAGACAGTGTGCTCTGCTGCATCCAAGAAAAGCTCCAGCTCTTTAATTTTCTGGAGCGTAGATACACGGGCCTGAAGTTGCTGGACCTTGTCTTCGAGTAGGGCAACCAACTTGCAGTTGCTGCAGGTGTAGCTGTCTACAACCTTTGGCAAGAAGGCAAACATTGCGCAGGAATTGCAGGCGACTACAGTTGTTCCCTCACCCTCCATCTTGAAGCTTGAAGTCAGGACACTCAAAAAAAGAAGCCTAGGTCTCCCCAAGTAAACGTTTGAGACTAGCTCTCCTCTATCAAAAGATAGGTCAAACTGCGCGCGCCGCCAGGCGCGCGCCGCTGCCCTCTAGGCACTGATTAGCTCCGCCCACAGCTCGTCACCAGACAAACACACACACACAAGCCAGAAACAAACTCTCTCACACACACAAGCCCGGGAAACACACAAACAAATAAGGAAACAAATAAGCACACAAACTTAATCACACACAGCCCCAAAAAGACAAACCCACAAAACCTACAAGCTCAGCTCACCTTGTGCTCCCTCCTCAGTCGCTGCCCTCCAGGCACTGATTAGCTCCGCCCTACAAGCTCAGCTCACCTTTTGCCTACTTCCTCAGTCGCTGCCCTCTAGGCACTGATTAGCTCCGCCCACAGCTCGTCACCAGACAAACACACACACACAAGCCAGAAACAAACTCTCTCACACACACAAGCCTGGGAAACACACAAACAAATAAGGAAACAAATAAGCACACAAACTTAATAATGCTTTTGGTAAATATGTCACAATCCAAGGGTGCGCTGAATTCATTGCCAGCAATCTGCCCAGAGTTTTACAGTAAACTGGATGGGGAAAACAATTTCCTCCCCAGAGGCCACATTCTCTGATGGGCAGCCTTTGGAATGAGGTACAGTAGAGACTGCAGTGTTATTATGATATATGGTTTATTTGCACATACATACAACCTGAGCCTTTGATGGAGGGGCTCAAAGCATTAACACCCTAAGAGGTGTCTTACCAGCCTGCTGGCCTTTGTCTTTCTAACTACCAGGCAGTTGAGGGGGGGGGGGAACACATTTGTTGTCAAGCACAGCTACCCCTGCCATATGTCCTCTTTTTCCTGGACACGTCCTCTTTTTCAGGATTAAAATTTATGTACAGGCGGATATTTAAAATTTGGCACAATGTCTGGGGTTTTTGTTTTTGTTTGTTTTGTTTACAGTAATCCAAGAATTTCTAAAAATAAAAACAATGCAAAAAGCTCCACGTGCTCACTCGCACTCCTTGCCATTTTTCATGAATGGAACAGGAGCACATGGCCACTTCCCAGGGGTCAATGAGGAACAGGGGCTGTAAGCCAGTGTTGTGGCCACGTGAGCACCTCAGGCTTCAGGGAATCGGCTTCTTCCCCCATGGCAGTAGATAAGCAGAACAAAGGAAAAGGAGTCTTCTTACCAGTTAGAAACTTTAATAAGCACAGAGGGAGAACAAAGAACCCATCTCCAAGAAATGGCGGTGCTCCCAATTAAGGATTCCACCCCCTTACATCCCTATTAATCTACGTCACGTCTACGTCTTGTAATCTGATCTTGTACCCTCTTGTGCTTTGTGTGTCACTTTCTGAGCGCTTCTCGACCTAGGGGAGAGCAGAGGAATGCTTTCCAGAGACAGTGAATCTATTAACCCTCTCTCTTCCAGTGTTTCTTCTCCTAGTTGTTCCCCACCCAGTATTTCCCAGCTTCTGCCTTCTGAGCTATGTCCCTCTGCAAACCACTGTTCCAAATCTATACTGTCCTCCTACTCCTGGGAAAATTCAGGATCCGGATCCGGAGCAGGGGGAGGGGGAGGCTCCCACCATTCCTCCTCAGTGCAGCCCTCCTCAGCACGGTCCCCGACAGACTATTTGTTGCAGCGCCCGCAGCTCTACTCTGACGGGCTCTTTAAAGAAGAAGAAGAGTTTGGATTTGATATCCCGCTTTATCACTACCCTAAAGGTAAAGGTAAAGGGACCCCTGATCATTTGGTCCAGTCGTGTCTGACTCTGGGGTTGCGGTGCTCATCTCGCTTTATTGGCCGAGAGCTGGCGTACAGCTTCCAGGTCATGTGGCCAGCATGACTAAGCCGCTTCTGGCGAACCAGAGCAGCACACGGAAACGCCGTTTACCTTCCCGCCGGAGCGGTTCCTATTTATCTACTTGCACTTTGACATGCTTTCGAACTGCTAGGTGGGCAGGAGCTGGGACCAAGCAACGGGAGCTCATCCCGTCGCAGGGATTCGAACTGTCAACCTTCTGATCGGCAAGCCCTAGGCTCTGTGGTTTAACCCACAGCGCCACCTGGGTCCCATCACTACCCTAAGGAGTCTCAAAGCTGCTCACATTCTCCTTTCTCTTCCTCCCCCACCAACAAACACTCTGTGAGGTGAGTGGGGCTGAGAGACTTCAGAGAAGTGTGACTAGCCCAAGGTCACCCAGCAGCTGCATGTGGAGGAGCGGGGAATCGAACCCGGTTCACCAGATTACGAGTCCACTGCTCTTAATCACTACACCACACTGGCTAGTAGCTAAAAACATTGCTACTAGCAATACATCACAACTCCTATAGCCTACTTATAGTAAGGTAAAGGTAAAGGGACCCCTGACCATAAGGTCCAGTCGTGACCGACTCTGGGGTTGCGGAGCTCATCTCGCATTATTGGCCGAGGGAGCTGGCGTACAGCTTCCGGGTCATGTGGCCAGCATGACAAAGCCGCTTCTGGCGAACCAGAGCAGCGCATGGAAACGCTGTTTACCATCCCACTGCAGCGGTACCTATTTATCTACTTGCACTTTGGCGTGCTTTTGAACTGCTAGGTTGGCAGGAGCTGGGACCGAGCAACGGGACCTCACCCCATTGCGGGGATTCGAACCGCCGACCTTCTGATCAGCAAGCCCTAGGCTCTGTGGTTTAACCCACAGTGCCACCCGCATCCCTTCTACTTATAGTAGGGGTATTTAAAATGAGAGTCGTCTTTGCTATCTGTAGTTAAAAGTAGAAGTTTGCAATTGTGTCCTCTTTTTTGCTCTTCAAAATAGGGCAACCCCTAATTTGACCCATACTTAAGCCATTACCTCACCAGGAAGCAAGCCTGGCCATTCCAAGAATTTCTGTCCTTGCTTAGATTTTGAACACTTGCTGGGTCCAGGAATTTGAAGCATGCAGCCTATCCCCCCCAACTCATAGCACTCTATTCCAGGCACCCCCAAACTGTGGCCCTCCAGATGTTTTGGCCTACAACTCCCATGATCCCTAGCTAACAGGATCGGTGGTCGGGGATGATGGGAATTGTAGTCCAAAACATCTGGAGGGCCGAAGTTATTCCATTCTCTGTGGGGTGGCTCCAGCCTCGCAGGACCCTAGGCTTTCCCTCTGCATTCATGCGCTGAGGGTGGGCCCAGAAGCAGAGTGGTCAGCCCATGGCATTGCCTAGCGCTGCCACTGGGGGCTGCAAAGGAACGTGCAGCGAGAATTTCCGGGAAACGGCTCGCCCAAGGTGCATTTCATTGAGTCTGTCTCTCCTGCGCGCCTCTCTTGGTTCCTTCACACCAAGCAAACCTCAAGAAAGAGTGCTGACGTATTGAATTAGTTACAACCGGCATAATTTGCCCTGGCACCTCCATTGGCTCAACTCCACCCTCCTCTCCCTCCCTGAGTGACAATAGGCATATCCTGTCCTGATTGAACGCGAAGACTTCAAACAAAACTCCGCGGCGAAAGCTAAGATCCTGGGAGTTTTTTAGCTCTCCCCACCACCCTCGATTCCTCGCCCTGCTTCACCGCAATGAAAACATGTTTTATTAATTTTGTGTGCGCACACAGACACAAAAGGATGTAAAAAAAAAATTGTGGTTGCATTGCCATCCCGCTCCCTGTTGAGTAAGAGTAAGGGATGAAATATGCTGACAAGCACCACATGTTTTCCGAGTGCAGTGCTGGGCTCCTTTCAACACCCCCTCTCGCACATGGGATCCTCACAGGACTGCGGAGCTGGGAGGTTCCCAGAAGCCATCTAGACTGTCCTCGGAAAGACGGCAAGGAGACAGGGGCCCAGCAATGTAGACAGAAACACTGTGCACATGCGTTGCTCATGTGCCAAGCTTTCTTGAGAGCCAGTGTGGTGTAGTGGTTAAGAGCGGTGGACTCGTAATCCGGGGAACCGGGTTCGTGTCTCCGCTCCTCCACATGCAGCTGCTGGGTGACCTTGGGCTAGTCACACCTCTCTGAAGTCTCTCAGCCCCACTCACCTCACAGAGTGTTTGTTGTGGGGGAGGAAGGGAAAGGAGAATGTGAGCCGCTTTGAGAGACTCCTTAAGGGGAGTTGTCAGGTTCTCTTATCGGTTGTTCAATAGTAACACCAAGCCATCTTGTCTTTAAGTCTCTATATTTCAGTGCAAAGCTATTTACAGTGCAGAGTTCAGTTTATCATGTCTGCTCAGTCACTAGCAGAATCCGGAAGTGCCTCCCTCCTGTTTTGGTGCCAACACCAAAACCTTGGCATCCTAAATTGCCGCCTTCTCCTCCTACGTGAGATATGCGCCGGAACTGACGCCTCCCCCTCCGAGCGAGTCTGCTGGGTGGTGCCAGGTCCCTCAGCAACTCCCTGGACACCTGGCACTCCCTGGCTCCCAGCCACTAACTGCTCCTCCCCCGAACAGGGGCTGCCAGATTCACTCGAAGATGAATCTATTGTTAACACAGGCTGCGGCTCCCTGTAAGCACTCAGAGCTGGACTGGCAGGGGTGGGCAGATCCCTGACAGGAGTGATAAAGCGGGATATCAAATCCAAACTCTTCTCTTCTTCTTTTCTTCATTGCTTCCTCTAGGAAATCCCTGCCTGCCTGCCTGCCCGCTGCATCGATTGGCAGGTTTCACGACCTCTGGATGGCCTCAAGATGACCTGAATGTGCCCCATTGTTGATTACAGAAAGGGGAAGAGGTATGTGTGGTTGTGGGCTGCCATTCAGAGCCCCACACATACTCAAACTTGCATGTGAAGCTCCTCCACAAGTGAGGTTTCTCGTCCACTTCCATGGAAGAGGCTGTTGTGCATCTCTTAGTAAGCATGGAGCTACTTCCTTTATTGTAGTGCTTGGGGACATCCCTGATGGTATTTTCTTTTTTTGGGGGGGATACCTGTGTGCATCAGAATCCCATGCAACTACTGTACTTTTCCATGTATAACACGCCCTCTTGTATAAGACGCCCCCTATTTGGGGGGATTAAAAATTAAGAAAATGGGGGGAGATTGCCCAGAGTTATTGAGTTTTTTTGGGGGGTGTTGCCCAATGTTGTTGAGCTTTTTCAGGCAGGGGGTATTGCCAAAATTCACTCACCAGTCTGACCTACACTCACGAGCGTCGAAACAGCCTCCTAACGCAGGCATCCCCAAACTGCGGCCCTCCAGATGTTTTGGCCTACAACTCCCATGATCCCTAGCTAACCAGTGGTCAGGGATGATGGGAATTGTAGTCCAAAACACCTGGAGGGCCGAAGTTTGGGGATGCCTGTCCTAACGTCTGTCCCCTCGCCAATCGCCTGCCCAATTGCTGCAGCGACAGCCAATCAACACTACCCTTTGCCACAGCCACCAATAACACGCTGCTGACCACCAATCCCACGTCCCCCCTATGCACTATCCATGTATAAGATGGTCCCCTATTTTAAACATAGTTTTTCAGTAAAAAAAAAAAAAAAAGCTAGTCTTGTACACAGAAAAGTAGGGTACATTTGTGATGGAGAGAAGATAGTGCAAAAGCTAGAAACCTGCACACATTCATGACCTGTGGGGGAATCAAGATTCTGGAAGTATTTCAAGGGTTCAGGTAGACCGAGAAATTGTGCTGCTTGAGAAAACGTTTGAGCTGAAATTAATCCCTTTCTGATCCCTAAGACCGTGCCATTAAATTCAACGTGTGCAGCCGAAATTTCAAGGACAAAACTACATTTTCTGTGGCGAAGCCCATTTGCTGTCTGTGAAGGCTTTCCAGTCTTGTAAATAAACGTGGACAAGGTGCAGATGAAATTCCAGGTGCAGAGAGAGTAATGCAACTGTTCTGGGGGTTCTTCCAACCCCCACGGAGCTGATATTGAGGTGCCCGGTGGGGGAGGGGATGGAGGAAAGTCCTGTTGTGCTAGCAGACACCTTATCAGGACTAGTTAGCTGAATCCCACCCTGAAAGCTTCATTTTGTTCTCAAGAATTTGAGTCCTGTCCTCTTTGGAGGCTTTTCTGAACGCTGGACTCGAGAATTTCATAGGTGCATAAATTTCGAATTTATGTGAGGTTTTGTTCCAGGATAAGAAGAAAACAGGCAAGCCTCTTTGCCACCACATTACAGTAATTCTTCCATGATGTCCCGGGACATGCAGGGAGTTCCACAGAGCAGGGTCCCCCCCCCCCACCAAAGGCTTGGTCCCTAATAAAGGCTGACTGAATCTCAGAGGCTGTGCGGGGAACCCCCAGAATGTCTGGATGTAAATGATCAAATGGTGAAAAGAGGAATCAAATCCCCGTGAGCCTTTCTGGCTGAAGAGTTAAGTAAAGAAATGTTTTAGATAAATAGATAGATGGATATTTATAGAATATCAAATATAGACACTGGCTGTCAAATACTAAATTACCGGTATGTATCTGGTGCTGTCATATATCAAACATCAAGTATCAAATAGCAAGTGACTTTGGCTTTCGGTTTATCCAACCCTCTCAGACTTCCAACAGCACTAGGCAAATGCTAAATGCCATTGCATGACAGCTGTCAAATATACTTAAATATCAATGGTCAAATATTGAAACCCGATATTGGGGGAAATACCAAATATTGTAGAACATTGTATATACTTCTTGATCTCACTTTGACTTTTGATATCATGGTGTCTCCCAGGACCAGATCCAGGGAATTAGAATTGGGGACACTGTGTTGCGGTCATGCCTATGGGAATGAATCCAGATAGTACCATTGGGAGAGGGCTTTTCGTCCCCCTGGCAACTACGTTATGGGATGCTGCTTCTAGAGACTAGCAACCAGAGACTATTACTTCAAGCCATTGGAATTATCTTGTGGGCTTCCATAGAAATCCACCTTGACCAAGAAGCAACAGGCTGGCGCTTTTATAGCGTTCAGGTTTATTTCTATTTACACAGTAGCTCAGTCAGAGCACCTGGCTCAATCGTCCTAACTAGAAATGGCAGTTGAGAAGAAGAAGAAGAAGAAGAAGAAGAAGAAGAAGAAGAAGAAGAAGAAGAAGAAGAAGAAGAGTTTGGATTTGATATCCCGCTTTATCACTACCTGAAGGAGTCTCAAAGTGGCTAACATTCTCCTTTCCCTTCCTCCCCCACAACAAACACTCTGTGAGGTGAGTGGGGCTGAGAGACTTCAGAGAAGTGTGACTGGCCCAAGGTCACCCAGCAGCTGCATGTGGAGGAGCGGAGACGCGAACCCGATTCCCCAGATTATGAGTCTACCACTCTTAACCACTACACCATGCTGGCCTCCAGTTGAGCTGACTGGAGGGCAGGATCTTCTCCAACAGGAAATACGCCATCGGCTGCTCCTCTTGTGGGCTTGACGCCAGTACTGCATTCTGCTCAATCTCTGGGAGCGAGGGAGTTCCAGAACCAACTGTCCCACTTGCCCCTCCTCCCCTGAGAGCATGTCTGAAAGTTGAGGCTGCTCTGCCTGCCTTACATCTCTCAGGGAATTTACGACCTGTATTCCAGGGGAGAAGGAGCTCACTTCACTCTCTGCCTGTGAATAAAGCAAACCTCCGTCTCTTTCTGCCTCCCGCCCTCCTTGGTCCTCGGATTCCTTGCTTTCACTCTGGGAAGGAACATTCCTGACAACCCCAATGGTATTTAACATCTATATGAAGCTGATGGGAGATGCCATCAGGAGTTTTGGCGAGAGGTGTCGCCAATGTCTGCTGACACCCATCCCTATGTATTACCTGAATCTGGAGAGGTGGTTCAGGTGCTGGATGTTCCCTGCCTCTTGGGCGATCATTCGGGAGCTTCTCAAGCATTCTTCAGCCCGAACATCACAGCGATTAATGCCAGAAGACATTAGCACACTAACGGATTCGCAGAGGTTCGCGCAGTTGCGTAACAGATCTCAGCAACTCAGCATATTGGCTAATCTACTTTATTTACATATAAACACACATGGAGCACTGCAACATGGCTCCCTCTCTCTCTATCATCAGACAGCAAAGAGAGAGAACAAAGGACAATAATCCCACTTCAGGGAACACAGTAAGACAAACATCCTGTCTTCGTCTCATCCCATTCCTGTGGAATCAAAACACATACCCAGTCATGTGATAGACAACAAACCCATGACGGCACACGGGGAATGAATCTCCAACAACATGTTCCAAGTTCATCGGTCCAAGAGGTTGGGGAGATTGCCTCCTTGAGGTGTGTGTGTGTGTGTGTGTGTGAAGGTGCAGGTGCATAGTTTAGGGCTGCATGTGCCCCAAGAGTCCCATTTTAAGTGGGACATTCCGGATCACAGAAGCCAATCCCAGCTTCTGCTTGAATCCCAGAATGTCCCATTTTTTGGGTACAGTGCTCACTCTGGCACAAGTCAGCAACGCATCTGGTCTGAAGAGTGCCAGAGCGACACACCAGAAGGCACTTTGCTGCAACCATGCTGATGACTGCCAGAGCCCCGGCATGTCTGGCAATTGTCAGCAGGGACATGCCAAAGCGCTTTCTGGTTCACTGCTCTGGGATGATCCTGCTGAAGATCACCGCAGCGTTGGACCAGAAGGTGCGCCCTTCCTGATGTCCCAATTTTGGGGGCAGAAATCTTGGAGGGTATGGGGCTGCTGCTGGATACAGCATTGTGGGGCCACAGCGCTAATACCTAAAACGGTCCTCTTGCTTGCTTTTTGATGGTAAAAGGCACCTGGACAGCGTTCCTCTAGTCCAGTGGTGGCTAACCTTGGCACTCCAGATGTTTTGGAACTACAACTCCCATCATCCCTAGCTAACAGGACCAGTGGTCAGGGATGATGGGAGTTGTAGTCCCAAAACATCTGCAGTGCCAAGGTTAGCCACCACTGCTCTAGTCTGTGGTCCCACAGCACTAAGATCAGAGTCAATATGAAAAGCATTGTCAAACCATTAAGGAGACTGGCTTTTGGAAGTCAGGATTAAGCAGGGAGATTGCAAAGAGAGAATATCTCTAATGTTTCTAAGCGCCCTCATTTCCGCATAAACCTTGTTGCTCAGACTCTAAGCTGGTATGTTAATGGGATCTTTTATAGACGTTTTTAAGGTTAGCATTATCCACCCTGAACCTTGAGGATGGGTCACACAATTACAGATTCAGAGTCTTGTGTTGTTGTTGCTGTTAATGCAAAATGGCAGCAGGGGGCATCTTTTCAAGACGTTTTGGAGAGGGAGCAAAAGTGAGTGTAATGCTTCAGACTACTTAACAATGATTCCCTCACATTAGTTTCTTTCGAGTTGTTTTTCCCCACCCCAAGGCTACAAAAAAACAAAAAACAAAACACACATTTGAAAATGTGCAGGTAATATTGTGGGGGGTGGGGAAGCATATTTTAATGCGCCAAGCTGAGTTTCACTGAACCGCTGGAAACTTCTAGACAGGCAGCAACTCTTGTTTAGACAAGCCTACTCATACGCTCATAGGGACCCAGGTGGTGCTGTGGGTTAAACCACAGAGCCTAGGGCTTGCTGATCAGAAGGTCGGCAGTTCGAATCCCTGCGACGGGGTGAGCTCCCGTTGCTTGGTCCCAGCTCCTGCCCACCTAGCAGTTCGAAAGCATGTCAAAGTGCAAGTAGATAAATAGGAACCGCTCTGGCGGGAAGGTAAACGGCATTACCATGCGCTGCTCTGGTTCGCCAGAAGCGGCTTTGTCATGCTGGCCACATGACCTGGAAGCTGTACGCCGGCTCCCTCGGCCAATAAAGCGAGATGAGCGCCGCAACCCCAGAGTCGGACACGACTGGACCAAATGGTCAGGGGTCCCTTTACCTTTACCTTTACTCATACGCTCAGAAAGTTTGCCTGAGTTTTAATTTCTTCTCGTGTATTTTAATGTGAGTTTAACTTTCTGTATGTTTTAAATCATGGTTGCAATTTTTTAAGGGCAATTTTGTTTTCTCTTTCCTGTAAGCCGCTTTGAGACTCTTTTTTATTATTATTATCAAGCAGCATTTAAATTTCATGAAATAAAAGAAATGAACGAATTACAGCTCTAAAGAGAGAGAAGAGAAATTCGCAGCGAACAAGACTATTCATGGCTACTAGCCAAAATGGCCATGGCTGCACTTGGGTCCTCCTGTTTGTGAGCTTCCTAAGAGAGATCCCTTTGGCCACTGTCAGAGCAGAATGCTGGTCTAGATGGGCCTTTGGTTCTTCTCTGGTTCTTAAACTATGAGCCCAAGTGATATGTTTCGGGATGTTCAGGGAGGCAGGAGAGGATATATTGCTTATTAATATCCTTCCTAACTTGAGCTAGCAAGTTCTTTTACTTAGCAGAGTTTTACATTCCCCTTTGAAGAAGAAGAAGAAGAAGAGTTTGGATTTGATATCCCGCTTTATCACTACCCGAAGGAGTCTCAAAGCGGCTAACATTCTCCTTTCCCTTCCTCCCCCACAACAAGCACTCTGTGAGGTGAGTGGGGCTGAGACTTCAAAGAAGTGTGACTAGTCCAAGGTCACCCAGCAGCTGCATGTGGAGGAGCGGAGACGCGAACCTGGTTCACCAGATTATGAGTCTACCGCTCTTAACCACTACACCACACTGGCTCTCTTAAATGCACAGCGGATAGTTGGTTGCAGGCTTGTGTAAGCCTCTCACTACTAGGTTCCCTTATATCCCTCTTAAAAGAACAAACACACCACAATCTTGTTTAAAGTCAATAAAAGAAGTTTACTCACATCATCAGTTCACAGTTGGATCCCTGAAGGCAGACTTAGTTACAAAGTATATACATGTGGATCTATCCCATATGGGGATAATCCCAGTGCCCTCTGTTGACTGAAAGCCAACAGAGCATTTCTAGAAAAAAAGCTGCTCCAACGGCAGAGGAAGTCAAAGAGAGAGAGTGTGGCAGCATGCCTTCCCCTTTTGTTACCTGCACAGGTAAGGTCACGCCCACCTCTAGTCACATCCAAAGGAAGGATGCCCCAGCCAGGAGGAAACAGGAAGTTTTTGACTGGCTGGACCAAACATTCCCCCACATGTCCTCTCTAAGAAAACAAGGAATGTTGTACTTGACTTCTCCTTATGGATCACATCCCACAATATGGAGGCAGGACTTCTGTGTTGGAGGTAGCTGTGCTTCTGAATCCCAGTTGCTGGCAACCGCAGGAGGGGAGAGTGATCTTGTGCTCGAATCCTGCTTGTGGATTTCCATACAGGCATCTAGTTGGCTACTGGGAGAGGATGCTGCTGGATGAGATGGGCCATGGGCCTGATCCTGCAGGCTCTTCTGACGTTCTGTGTCCTATAGAACTCCTCATGTCTCCCCATTCCCACTTCACCCATCTGAACCTCTCCCACGCACTCCTTGCTTTATACAACCCCCCAACCCCTTGCCAAAACTAGTTTGTGCATTGCTAGATGCCTACTTCTAACATTCAGACTTAACAGCGCCAATTAAGTAAATTTGTACAAAATTGCATAATTCGCATCGGATGGCAGCATTCGCTGGGGAATTGCCACGGGCTCATTTAGACAATGTTTAACAGGGCTGCAATAAGATGGGTTTGCTCCGAGGATTAATTCTGAAAGGTAAAGAAATAAAATGGGTTTTGTGTTTCTTAAATGTATACATAAACAGAGCTTCCTAGTTCCTTGGGGGCCAAGACTCCTCCCGTCTACATGGGCTCCCTTCTTCAAGTTCCCCTCCCCCCTTTTTTCTTAATTACCATTATTCAGTGTTATATCACAAGCTCTTCTGCCTCTCCCCTCCCCATCCTTCCTCACACTATGGTCATTGCATCATTTGGTAGTTCCTGGTTTTCAGGTTCCACCTTGGCAAAAACATGGGGAGGATTTCCCTTGAAGGCTCAGGTATGAAGGCTCATCCCCAATTCCCAGCCGGCCAGACTTTAATCAGTAATGCATTCCTGGGCAGAGTCTAAAGAGCCTGCAAGAGCGACTCTGTTAGGCTAGACACTAAATAGGCTGCTCATCCTCTACACCAGGGGTCAGCAAACTTACCACGCCTCGGGCCGGTGTCTCCAGCGCTGATCGCGTGGCAGGCTGGAGGGTAGGGGAGCGCGCGTCCGTACGTGTGCACACAAACTATTTCCAGCGCACTTCTGGGTTGGAGGAGCACTGGAAATAGCTTGTGCGCATGTGCACGGGCCTCCTCCGACCTGGAGGTGCACCGGAAATAACGCTTGTGCATTCGCACAAGCTATTTCCGGTGCTCCTCCGACCCGGAAGTGGGCAGCCACACAGCGTAGCACAGGTAAGAGCAGACGGAGGCAGCGGGTGGTGGGGGCGCCGCTGGCCGGATAAACAAGTCCCTCGGGCCTTATCCGGCCCGCAGTCTTTAGTTTGGGGACCCCTGCTCTACACAACCAGCTTCTACACAACCTCAGCATCTCTCCATCTTGCATCCAACCACAGCCCACAAAATGCAGCTTATTCAACCCATTTCCCCCCTGTCCATTCAGAACCCTCCTTGTACCTTATATGGAGTCCCTCCCACTTTACCATTTAACCATTGTGTTCTTCTTTAACTGGTTTTTACTGGTCTTGTGGTCAAGTTGCATTCTTGTGTACATGACACTGGCCCTACAGCTAATGGGTCTAACAACAAGTCCACCTCACCAATCACATCCCTGACATGTTTCTTGGTGGCTGAGACCTGGCATGACAGTGATGTGGGACATGGTCACAGTATGAGGCCAGGCCAGGACCCAGACTGATGGATTCAAGTTACAAGAAAGGAGTTTCTGACTCAACACCAGGAAGAACTTTCTGATGGTAAGAGTTGTTCGACAGGGGAATAGACTCCCTCAGGAAGTTGTGGACTCTCCTTCCTTGGAGGTTTTAAAGCAGAGCTTGGATGGCTACGTGTCAAGGATTCTTCAGCTGTGATTGCTGCATTGCAGGGATTGGACTAGATCAGGGGTAGGCAACCTAAGGCCTGTGGGCTGGATGTGGCCCAATCGCCTTCTCAATCCGGCCCGCGGACGGTCCAGGAATCAGAGTGTTTTTACATGAGTAGAATGTGTCCTTTTCTTTAAAATGCATCTCTGGGTTATTTGTGGGGCATAGGAATTCGTTCTTCTTCTTTTTCAAAATATAGTCTGGCCCACCACATGGTCTGAGGGACGGTGGACCGGCCTACGGCTGAATAAGGTTGCTGACCCCTGGACTAGATGGACCTTGGGGGTCCCTTCAAACTTTACAACCCCATGGTTCTCTGAATTTCACCTGCTCCGCCAGACCCACATTTTAAAACCGCTGTTTTCAGTAGGATAGGGTAGGTGCGTGGAGTACTTACTTTGAAATGTCTGTCTCTCCTCTAAAGTTTCAGCTGCAGAATAAATTGCCGTGTCATAAAGCTTCCTCTGGATATTTTGTCTGCATTTCCCCTCTCCTCATTTCAGCTTATTTACATTCATTCCCTGGCTCCTCGTGGCAATGGGTAGCGAACTACAGTGAGTCAGGCAGAGACAGAACACCCCGAGAGGGTAGAAAAATGAAGCCGAGTGTGTTCTCCGAGAGCCCTGGAGACAGGAGCTTTGACCCCAAAGGAAGCCTTCTGAGTGGTTCAAGATACAAACAGAGCAGCACATTTAGCATTGTGGCTGCCTGGAATACAAACAGGCCACCTCCCCACAAAGGAAGAGAACTACTTGGTGCACCCCCAAATGTTTTGGACTAAACTCCCATCAACCTCAGCCAGGACAACCATAGGATGCTGACCAGTGAGGTAGCTTAGGGGGTGCAGGGCAGATGGAGGTCCCCCCAGGACTGTCAAACAGTTAAAGGCTTCAGGAGAACAGAAGAGTCCTGCTGGATCAGGCCCAAAACTTGGGGTGGATTTTGACTTTGGGAGCTACCAGAGAGGAATATCCCAGAAGCTGAAACATAAGAGTGTAAGAAAAGTCTGCTGGATCAGGCCAGTGGCCCATCTAGCCAGGCATCCTATTCTCACCGTGGCTAAGAAGATGCCCGTGGGAAGCCAGATCAAGGGCAGTGATAGTACCACTCTATTCTGCCTTGGACAGACCACACCTAGAAGACGGCATCCAATTCTGGGCACCACAATTTAAGAAGAATGTTGGCAAACTGGAAGGTGTGCAGCGGAGGGCAACCAAGTTGATCAATAATAATAGAATAATAATTTATTATTTATACCCCGCCCATCTGGCTGGGTTTCCCCAGCCACTCTGGGCAGCTTCCAACAGAACATTAAAATGCAATAATCTATTAAACATCAAAAGCCTCACTAAACAGGGCTGCCTTCAGGTGTCTTCTAAAGGTCTGGTAGTTGTTGTTCTCTTTGACATCTGGAGGGAGGGCATTCCACAGGGCGGGTGCCACTACCGAGAAGGCCCTCTGCCTGGTTTCCTGTAACAGATCAAGGGTCTGGAAACCAAGCCTGATGAGGAGCGGTTGAAGGAGCTGGAGAAGAGGAGACTGAGAGGTAGTATGAATGCCATCTTCAAATATCTCAAGGGCTGTCACATGGAAGAGGGAGCAAGCTAGTCTTCTCCTGCTCTAGAGGGTAGGACTTGAATCAACGGCTTTGAGTTACAAGAAAGGAGATTCCAACTCAACATCAGGAAGAACTTTCTGATGGTAAGAGCTGTTCGGCAGTGGAACAGACTCCCATGGGAGGCTGTGGACTCTCCTTCCTTGGAGGCTTTTAAGGAGAGGTTTGAGATTTGAAGCAGAGATTGGATTGCATGTCCTGAAAGATACTGAAAGATGTCCTCTTGGTTTCCAGCCAAGAGAGGACAAAGGAACTATCTCCTATGGAATAGTCTCCTCATGTATGTTATTTCTCTAAGCTAAGTCTGCCTTCTGGGATCCTATTGTGAACAGAATGTGTGTAAGTAAACTCTTTTTATACTTTTATAGAAGACTGTGCCGTGTCTTATCTTTTATGAGGGAATAAGGGGGAAATACCAGGACAGTTATTATAGAGGCTTTAGCGAGCCTGAGCAACGCATCTGCTGTGTAAGTTTAAAAGGGGAATGTTACTCTGCTAAGTTGTGGAACTTGTTAACACAAGTTGGAATAGGATATAATCAAACAATATATTCTCTCCTGCATCCCTGAACATTCCCACAAAGGGTCCTGCCCTTGTGGTCGAATCCAAACACATTCTATTTTATTGCCCATTTTATGTAAAAACATATGATAAGCATATGGACCCCTCATTGTAGGAGGGGATCTATCGCACCAACTCTTCCAGGCTGTCCTTTCTGTTGAATAACTGTAGGAATGACGTTACTATATCATCAAAGGTCCTAAGAGCCACCTTTATATCTCACGACATCTGGACAGTTTTATCCTAAAGTATCTCCTACTATGAATCATAGAATCATAGAATCCTAGAGTTGGAAGAGACCACAAGGGCCATCCAGTCCAACCCCCTGCCAAGCAGGAAACACCATCAAAGCATTCCTGACAGGTGGCTGTCAAGCCTCTGCTTAAAGACCTCCAAAGAAGGAGACTCCACCACACTCCTTGGCAGCAAATTCCACTGTCGAACAGCTCTTACTGTCAGGAAGTTCTTTCTAATGTTTAGGTGGAATCTTCTTTCTTGTAGTTTGAATCCATTGCTCCGTGTCCTCTTCTCTGGAGCAGCAGAAAGCAACTTTTCTCTTTCCTCTATATGACATCCTTTTATATATTGGGACATGGCTATCATATCACCCCTTAACCTTCTCTTCTCCAGGCTAAACATACCCAGCTCCCTAAGCCGTTCCTCATAAGGCATCGTTTCCAGGCCTTTGACCATTTTGGTTGCCCTCCTCTGGACACGTTCCAGCTTGTCAGTATCCTTCTTGAACTGTGGTGCCCAGAACTGGACACAGTACTCCAGGTGAGGTCTGACCAGAGCGGAATACAGTGGTACTATTACTTCCCTTGATCTAGATGCTATACTCCTATTGATGCAGCTCCTATGACTCGTTGCCATTGTTGTTTTTTTGATCCATGTATACAATGCACTCTGTTTATGCCAGTAAAGGAGATTGCATTGAAGCAGAGCTTGGATGGCCATCTGTCACAGGCGCTTTAGCTGAGATGCCTGCATTGCAGGGGGTTGGACTAGAGGACCCTTCGAACTCTGTGATTCTTTGATTCTATGATTCTATAAGCCTGAAAACAAAACCTAATTACAACAGCCGCTCTCCCCACTTCTGGTTCCCAGCGACTGTCATTGAAAGCCATACTTCCTCTGACAGGGAGGGGCTGCCATCACTGCACCTCCCCATGTCCTTGGGCTTCAGACAGAGGCAGCTGCTCCACTCTGCCTAATGACAGAGCCGGCTCTGATTCCATAGGTCCTAATGCAACTTTGTGCCGGAGACACCTCCTTCCCCACTCAAAGCCTCTGTTTGGCAGCTGCTGTGCCATAATCTGTTTACTCGGCTGGGGTCATGGCATCTGCTTATTTGTCAGCTTTTCCAATCGTTAAAATGTGCATTATTGTTTGGCACACGGTGTCTTTTAATTCCTTTTAGAGGCTTTATCCCGTCCACCTGCAGGCATTTGTCCAAATGCATTGCTTGGCAACGGCTGGATTTTCAGTCTCTTCCTGCAACGTGAAAGAATCAGGCCAGGCCCTGCAGCTCTAGACCTGCCTTGGCTTGGCTCTCCTCCTGCACAAACTCACAAGGTGGAGGTGAGGGTGGAGGATGAAGCCAGGCAGACATCACAGTTGACCAACACTTTGGCCACCTCATGAGAAGAGAAGACTCCCTGGAAAAGCCCCTGATGTTGGGAAAGATGGAGGGCACAAGGAGAAGGGGACGACAGAGGACGAGATGAAGTAATTTTACATATGTATTTGACGATGATTTAAAAGGAGGTATGAATCTGTTAAAGAGGATTAATTATGAATTCAACATTGGGGGACTTGAGGAAGTCAACAGAAATATGAAATTGAGGAAAATAGAGTTGCCTGGCCCACAGAATTGGGCCAGGCCTAGGCAATGGTAAGGGAAATATTAGTATGGTTAAATGTATAATGAATATGTATACCCCTGTGAGAGGGGGGGGATGGATCTTAGCTTCCCACGGTGAGAGGGGGGAAGTATGGAAATTTAACCGTTATGTTATGTGCTTAAAAACTGTAAAAACCAATAAAAATCATATATATATATATTAAAAAAAAGACAGAGGACGAGATGGTTGGACAGTGTTCTTGAAGGTACCAACATGAGTCTGACCAAGCTGCAGGAGGCAGTGGAAGACAGGAGTGCCTGGCGTTCTCTGGTCCATGGGGTCACGAAGAGTCGGACACGACTGAACGACTAAACAACAACAACATGGTGAATGTCAGAGATCCGCCTGCCATTCAGGGAGAGAGTTTGAAGTTTGAGCATCCCAGATTCCAAAACTTGCTAGGCTAAATGTTTCCCAAAAGCTGGTTGGATCACATAAGAACCTTAGAAAAGCATGCTGGATCAGGCCAATGGAGCATCTTGCTCAACATCCTGTCCTCATGACCAATGCCCCAATGCCTGGGGATCTCCCCTCCTGAGGTTTCCAGGAACTGTATTCAGAATTGGTATTGCTGAACGTGAAGGCAGAGTTGAGCCATCCAAACTAGTAGTTATCCTTTTCGGACTGGGTCTCTTCTATGACGTTTGATTTTGAGTGGCTCTCGAGTAGCTCTAACTAAATGCATGTCTGAACACCTGAAAAATTATATTTGTGATAAATGAAGTTATGTACGGTGAACTGAAAGAAAGGGAAAGGGTCTGTATGAGAGCCAGGTCCAAGTGGCTTCTCTCAGGGTGGGAGACTGAGGAAGAGGAAGCTCTCCCAGGTGGGAAGATTCAACTCTCTCTCTGTGTGAAGATTAAGGTAAAATAGTGACTGAATTCGACATAGATATAATTTTGAGTCTTATGAGAATCATGTGAGGATTATTAATGTGTTTTATATTCTTTTTCATTTTTTTCTGTTTGATATATCACTTTTTTATTATTCTCCTTGGTTTAGTTGGAATTTTATGGTACATTCGGTTGAAAACCTTTAATAAAATTGATTTAAAAATAAACTAGCAGCCATCCATGGCCTTCTCCATGAATTTGTCAAATCCTCTTTTAAAGTCCCCCAGCTTGGTGCCCATCACTTCCTTCTGTGGATGAAAGATCCATAGTTTAACTCTGTTCTACATGAAGAAAGAAGAACGATGTCCAACCACTTTTGATTGATGGAATCTGTGTGGAGAGGGTAACAATGTTCAGATTTCTGGGCATTGAATTACAGGAGGATCTGTCCTGGAGTGCAAACATAAGGGGGCTTGTGAAGAAGGCGCAGCAGAGACTGTACTTCCTGAGAGTTCTAAGGAAAAACCATCTTCCACAAAAGCTGCTGCTTGCCTTCTATCACTGTGCCATTGAGAGCGTGCTCACTTATGGCTTATGTGTGTGGTACGGAAGCTGTACTACCCAGGACAGGATGGGGTTGTGCAGAGTTGTTAAGGCAGCAGAGAGCATTGTTGGCTGCTTGCTCTCCAGCTTAGAGCAGATTTATGCCACGAGGTGCCACAGAAAGGCACTGGACATAGTGAAAGATCAATCGCATCCTGGTCACCGTCTCTCTGAACTTTTGCCATCGGGACGGAGATACAGGATGATGACAACAAGAACAAGCCGTCTTAGAAACAGCTTCTTCTCCAGAGCGATCGCGGCCTTGAATGGGAAGCCTGGACTTTGAAGTCATCTAATCTTACCTGTTATGTTTTATCATTGTATGGTTTTAATCAGTGTGTATGGTTTTAATCAGTGTTTTTGCAGTTGTTTTGTCTTTGCGTGGAGTGCCCTATCTGGGTGGATGGAGCAGCCAAGTAATTTAGTTGTCCCCAAAGGGGACAATGACAATAAAATATATTCTATTCTATTCTATTCTATTCTATTCTATTCTATTCTATTCTATTCTATTCTAAGAAAGTTTTTCTCTTACCTGTCCCAGATCTTCCAACATTCAGCTTTATTGGATGTCCACGAGTCTCATGTTATGAGAGAACTTATTTCCCCCCTTTTGTTTGTTTTTTTACTTATTACTTACTTATACATTTCACTAATTTTATACATTTCACTAGTTTTACCATCATTTTGACATTTCAAAACTTGACTTCCTTCCTCCTCTTTCTGCGGTTCCTTAAATTTGTTTTTAATATCTTCTGTATATCCACATTAACTGAATTTGCTCATTTGGTCATCTTCTTTAAATATATACTCTTCTAAAACTGCAGATTGTTACAATAATCCTGCCAATGCTTTTATCTGTTTATAATTTATATGTAAATATTTAAGAAACCATTTCCATTCTTTTATTTAAAAAATGTATGTAAAGCAGTCATAATCATTAACATTGCAAGTTTTGTTAAATCAACCCTGCTAGTGTTGGTAGTTGTTTACAACTATCCTTCAAGTATGTTACAAATTTACCTGTACTCCAATCTTTTTGGAAAACTCGATCCCACTGGTTTCGGATTTTCCTGGTCAGCTTCGCCAGTTCTTCATACTCCATCACCTTCATCTGCCATTCTTCAATTGTTGGGATTTCTTCTTGTTTCCATCTCTGGGCTAACAAAGTCCTTGCTGTTGTTGTTGCAGACATAAACAACTTGTGGTCTTTCTTTGGAAGTTCATCTCCTACTATACCTAAGAAAAATGCTTCTGGTTTTTTAACAAACGTACTTTTATACATTTTCTTTAATCTATATATATAAAAATGTTCCCATTGCGCGTTTGTCCGAAACACCCTTGCTGCGTAACCACTGGACCAAATCGCATCAAATTTGGACACAGCGTTTCCATTACCATCTCAAAGTAATCTGGCATAATAAAAATTCAGAAAAACCACACCTGTCATACCTAAAATAAAGAAAAAACACAAAAAAATGGCGCTCACATATGACACCACCAGCAAAACAGCGCCCTCTAGCGACGGCTATACTGGTACTACAGCTACAAAAGCAATAAATTGGCGCGCACATATGATATTACAGTAAAACCTCACCCTCTAGCAACGGCAGGCCTGTCTCCATTTTCACTCCCAAACTGACAAACTGTTTCTCTGCAAGGAAGGAGGGGGTGATTGTGTTAGTGGCTTCCTGATACCTGAGTGCCAGACAAGGATGTGATTAACTTGACTGGGATACAGGGAAATGTAAATATCTCTTTTGTCAAAGGCACGCTGGGAAGGTCAGTGGTTTGAATCGGAAGGTCAGTGGTTTGAATCCCCGCGACGGGGTGAGCTCCCGTTGCTCTGACCCAGCTCCTGCCAACCTAGCAGTTCGAAAGTATACCAGCGCAAGTAGATAAATAGGTACAGCTGCAGTGGGAAAACAAACAGCATTTCCGTAGCTCTGGCTTCCTTCACGGTGTTCCTTTGCACCAGAAGCGGTTTAGTCTTGCTGGCCACATGACACGGAAAGCTGTCTGTGAAGAAACGCCGGCTCCTAAAAGCGAGATGTGTGCCGCAACCGCATAGTTGCCTTTGACTGGACAATCCAGGAGTCCTTTACCTTAAACGGGTTGAAATCCACTGAGATAGGCCATTGGCCTCACCCAGCAGGATCCTCTTAAGCTCTCATGGCCTGCTGTCACTCTCCCATGGCAATGTCTGGGCCTCATGAGAATGAAAAGGGACCCACGGTTGTGATTAGAGAAGCCGCTGTTTCTCGCGAAGATGAAAACCAGAGCTGGTGGTGAATCCCCTAACCGCAGCAGCTCCCTTGATATGGCAAGCTGCTCCCAATGTGGCCTTCTTGCCCCAACATCTGGTGAGCAGGGAGAACCCGCATGGCTCACAGGAAGACTCGGGGTGATGACAGACACATCTCAGCAGCAGCAGCTGACATCAGCATCAATCTGCTCTTGTTCCAAGGAGCTAGGATTCTACGCATGCCGAATACTGGTGCCAGGACATGTTGCAACAAGCTACACACATGCCTAAGTGGGGGAATGTAGCTCTTTGCAAGCTTTTCGCTTAGAGGAGGTGCTTTCTGCAAATAGGATATTTTGGGGAAACTGTGCATAATGCATAGGTTTATAATGCATCACCCCGGTCCCACCTTATTTGAAAAAGGCAAAAAAACCCCCACTTGTTCCAAGCCTTAGGAGCGAATGCGCGTCCATGTGCTAGCAGGGCATGCTTATGTGGTTGTGGCCTGCGTGTGGCACTCACGACAGTCCCTCCACATTGCAAATGTGCTCATGGACCCAAAGAGTTTGGCCACCCCTGGAGCCAGTCTCTGGGTGGGTTCGAGTCTGTGGGGAGGATCTTTCCCTCTTAAATTGATAACATCCCTCCCAGCTGGGTACAAATTGCGTGAGAAAGATTGGCCCCTCCCACAAGGTCATACGTGGTACATTCTTTTTATTTATTTATTTATTTAAAAAATGTACGTGTGTCATGCCAGCATATAGTCACATCCTGTGCAGGCATCTTCTGTGCTGTTGGTTGCAGATGTGAAAGGACTCGGGACTGTCCAGGACTGAAGGCAGTCAATCCCTTAAATCAGCCAATCACATGGAAGATGGAGCTGGCTTGTTTTCTGCTGCTCTGGAGGGTAGGACTCAAACCAAGGGCTTCAATTCCAACTAAACACCAGGAAGAACTTTCTGACTTTAAGAGCTGTTTGACAGTGGAACGGACTCTCTTGGGAGGTTGTGGACTCTCCATCGCTGGAGGTTTTTAAGCAGAGGTTGGATGGCTTGCCATATTTCAAAAAGTTAGACGCAACACAGTTGTTGAGCTTTTTTTCCTTTTCTTTTTTTGCCAAAGTTGTTGCAAGGAAAACAAGTTTTGAAGCTATTCTTAAGGCGCTTTCCACCTGGGTGCTGTTTCCGACGGCCAAATCCCGGCTATGTCCAGGAAATTCAGGACATGCATTGCAGGGGGTTGGACTAAATGGTTCTTTCAAACTTTACCGTTAATAATAATAATAATAATTTATTATTTGTAGCCCACCATCTGGCTGGGTCCCCCCAGCCACTCTGGCTGGCTTCCAACAGATATTAAAATACATTAAAATATCACAGGTTAAAAACTTCCCTAAACAGGGCTGCCTTGAGGTATTTTCTGAATGTCAGATAGTTGTTTATCTCTTTGACCTCTGCTGGGAGGGCGTTCCACAGGGCGGGCGCCACTACCGAGAAGGCCCTCTGCCTGGTTCCCTGTAGCTTTGCTTCTCGCAGTGAGGGAACCGCCAGAAAGCCCTCGGAGCTGGACCTCAGTGTCCAGGCAGAACGATGGGGGTGGAGACACTCCTTCAGGTATACAGGACCGAGGCTGTTTAGGGCTTTAAAGGTCAGCACCAACACTTTGAATTTTGCTCGGAAACGTACTAGGAGCCAATGTAGTTCTATGATTCTATGTGTTACTTGAGTCAAGTCCTTCCTGTTAATTGTCCCGATCCTTTCTGGTAACCCATATCCGTTCCACTAATACTGTAAGACTGAGGAAACCTTTTCACAACTCATCTGAATCCCTCCAAGCATCCCATAATATTATAATACTAGCGGCTGCTGCCCCTGCTCGCATTCTTCGCTCAGTGGTAGAGCATCTGTTTTGCCTGAAGAAGGTTCCAGATTCTATCCCCAGCATCTCTGCATTGGGCTGAGAGACCCTTGGCTGAAACTCTGGAGAGCCATTGCTGCCAGCCAGTGCAGGCAGTGCTGAGGAAGACAGACCAATGGTCTGACTCAGTATGAGACAACTTCCTATTTTTCCATGATGCCATTCATGTGTCAGACAAACTGTGGTTTTCCCAGTAGTGATGTATGGAAGTGAGAGCTGGACCATAAAGAAGGCTGATCATCGAAGAATTGATGCTTTTGAATTGCGGTGCTGGAGAAAACTGTTGAGAGTCCCATGGACTGCAAGAAATCCAAACCTATCCATTCTGAAGAAAATTGGTCCTGAGTGCTCACTGGAAGGACAGATCTTGAAGCTGAGGCCCCAAGACTTTGGCCACCTCATGAGAAGAGAAGACTCCCTGGAAAAGACCCTGATGTTGGGAAAGATGGAGGGCACAAGGAGAAGGGGACAGCAGAGGACGGTTGGACAGTGTTCTTGAAGCTACCAACATGAGTCTGACCAAACTGCGGGAGGCAGTGGAAGACAGGAGTGCCTGGCGTGTTCTGGTCCATGGGGTCACAAAGAGTCGGACACGACTAAATGACTAAACAACAACAACAACATATATACACATAAAGGTAAAGGTAAAGGGGACCCCTGACCATTAGGTCCAGTCGTGTCCGACTCTGGGGTTGCGGCGCTCATCTCGCTTTATTGGCCGAGAGCCGGCGTACAGCTTCTGGGTCCTGTGGCCAGCATGACTAAGCCGCTTCTGGCGAACCAGAACAACACACAGAAACGCCGTTTACCTTCCCGCCAGAGCGGTTCCTATTTATCTACTTGCACTTTGACGTGCTTTCGAACTGCTAGGTGGGCAGGAGCTGGGACTGAGCAACGGGAGCTCACCCCGTCGCAGGGATTCGAACTGCCGACCTTCTGATCAGCAAGCCCTAGGCTCTGTGGTTTAACCCACAGCACCACCTGGGTCCCCTATACACATACCTGGAAGCAAAGGTGATCTTGAATAGGAATAGAAAAGAAAAGCATCCTCAGGTGCAGAGCAGTGTTGACTGCACTTATCGCTCCCGTTGTTATAAAGAACAAGGGATGGGATGGAAGGTGCTGGTAGCTTTTCCATAGAACGTGTGAAGCATCGTCTTCCTTCTCACACCTCTCACACACACACAGCGAGCATAACGTCACTATGCCACATGTTGCAAGCATTCCAGGAAACCAGATCCGTATCCTCGGAATGGCTCTGGTTCCAGAAGTCATAAATCATCCTGTCACGGAGCTTTAGATCTCAGGGAGCTGCTGGGCTTCTCCAGTACAGAAGACAGCCGGGATTCCGCTGCCAAGAATGGCGGGAGAGTTGCTCCTGAGGAGGTCAGAGCCTGGAGCGTGTCACTTTGAGCCAGCTGATGACATCATTAAAGAGACGAAGAAGAAGAAGGAGAGGAAGAAGAAGAAGAGTTTGGATTTGATATCCTGCTTTATCACTACCCGAAGGAGTCTCAAAGCGGCTCACATTCTCCTTTCCCTTCTTCCCCCACAACAAACACTCTGTGAGGTGAGTGGGGCTGAGAGACTTCAGAGAAGTGTGACTAGCCCAAGGTCACCCAGCAGCTGCACGTGGAGGAGCGGGGACGCGAACCCGGTTCACCAGATTACGAGTCCACCGCTCTTAACCACTACACCACACTGGCTCTCAAGCAAGTCTTTGAAATGGAAGATGTGATGTGGGGACGCATAAGGAAGAGCCTGGCAGATGAGGCTAATGGCTCCTGCGTCTGTTTCTGTCCTGAATCTCTAAACATTCAAAGTTCTAGTGTTAAGAAAGAGGGAGAGGGGGAAAAACCTCTATCCACTTTCTTCATGCCATGCATCATTGTCTAAACTTATCTTGCCTTTAACTCATGTTTACTGTGACCTTTCTTCATCTTTTTTTTTTTTTTTTACACTTACTTCTCAACTTTCCACTGGAAAATTCAGGGCAGGTAAAAGGAAGGGCTTCTTCATGCAGCACACAGCATACCCTGCAACATTCTTATAGGAAAATTTGAGGCACTGTCCCACCAATCTCATCACTCGCCCCCTCTCTGCTGCCAACTCCTTCCTTGCTCACCCGCTCGCAGAAGCAACCTGCTCGCTCCCCTCTCTCTTCCCCCCCTCTTACCTTTGCCTGCTGTCTTCGTGTCAGGAATGAGCCAGCTCCAAGCGAAGGTTTGCAGCCAACTGCAGAAAGCAGCCAGGAACAGAGAAGCTTTGATGTTAGTCAGGCAGGGGAGAGCCGGCAGCTGCAGTCTCTGGCTCTTCTTGACTTTGACGGGCAGGCTGATAAGACAGTAGCTGAGAGCAGGCTAGAGCACAGCCAAAGCTCTCAGGAAGCAAACAGTCTCAGAGACAGCCTCTCAGAACGGGAAGTGGTTGGAGCTGAGCCACTAAATCTGAAGATTTAGTTCAATATCTTCGTAAGTTCAATATCTTCTGTCGACGCCGGAAGGAGTCTTCAGAAGGGTCATCTTGAGTAGTGATGCCGGAGGCTTTGTTAGAGCCCTCCGGAGCTATCTGTTTGTTTTTGCAATAAATCCTCCTTTTTAATTATCTACACTTACTGTGTTATCAAGCTGGGAACCTGGACTCCTGACACTTCGCCTCTTGCTCTGCAGAATCCGGAGGCACTGCACAGCGCAGAGCAGCCTGCCGGAAGGTCACCCCAGCCTGTGAAGCCTCCCCTTCCTCCGGTGCTGCAGATGTACTTCCTTCCAGAAGTGCTGCATCAGAAGGAGGAAGAGGAGCGGTGACACTCAGGGCGAAGGTAAGTTTCCCTTCCGTTTTTGGGTCCTGCACTCTGGTGTGAGCCAACTGACTCACACCACAGCATGGAACCAAAAAAACGCCTGTCTTTTGGTCCCATGCTCTGGAGCGGCCAGACCGTGGGAGCCAAAGCTGGGACATCCAGGCCTGGGACCAGAAGCAGGGGCAGGTTCTGCCAATCTTCTTGTTGGGTTGAAGAGCCAGTGTGGTGTAGTGGTTAAGAATGGTTGACTCGTAATCTGGTGAACCGGGTTCACGTCCCCTCTCCTCCACATGCAGCTGCTGGGTGACCTTGGGCTAGTCACACTTCTCTGAAGTCTCTCAGCCCCACTCACCTCACAGAGTGTTTGTTGTGGGGGAGGAAGGGAAAGGAGAATGTGAGCCGCTTTGAGACTCCTTCAGGTAGTGATAAAGCGGGATATCAAATCCAAACTCTTCTTCTTCTTCTTGAAATCTGGCACTGGAAATCCATTCGGAGGCCGGACCCCAACTCTGCTAAAGTCCCATATGAGGGGAGAGGCTGGCAAAATATCCCAGCGATGTTGTTATCCCCCCTCCCAGGTGGCCAACGTTACACTGCTCATGAGGCCACCGTCCGCAGCCCAGAATCTCATTACTAGGCTGTGCTGTTCTTCGGCTAAGCTGCCGTTGAGAAGCAGGCCTCCGCTCTGACTCTTAAGCCAAAAGCTCTTTTCTGTGATTCAGAGATCTGAGTTTTAATTAACGGGGAGCGGTGCCCATTCTGCTCAACACAGCACTCTTAAAAGTTCAATTGTTGATTGAGGCGAGAGCCATTTCTCACCAGGTAGAGAAAATGAGACGCGGATCGGAACATAAAAGATTGTTTTAATTAAACCTGGCATTTCCAAGGCTTCTGCTGACAGGAGGATAATAGCGTAACTGGGGTTCAAAAAACGGATTAGACAAATTTATGGGGAATAGAGACATCACTGGCAATTAGCCAAGACGGGCTGCCGACGGATGCTGGAATTGCCCTCCTCCCCCTTGAAAACAGACTTTGAAAAAGAAGAAAAAGATCCTTTCTACGAGGCTCGGTGCCATTCAAATGCGAGACACTGGGTCTCCATGATGTGGTAATATAATGGATTCTGATCATGGGCCATCATGGGTCATGATGCCACATCACCAAGCAATATGCAGAGGTTTTTAAGCACAGGTTGGATGGCCACTGGGCTGGGATTCCTTAACTGGGATTCCTGCATGGCAGGGGGTTGGACTAGATGACCTTTGGGGGTCCCTTCAAACTCTACAGTTCTAGGATTCTATGAGCTGCCTGCCTGTGAGCGCAGCATCACAAGCCGCAACGCCAGCGACTAGGGGAGGCTGGGGTTGTTATTGTTAAAAACAGATGAATGTAAACTAGAGGGCTACGAGGAGAGGGTCGAAATCAAACTCTGAAAGGACTAACATCACTGTGAAGTGTGTGTGTCTGTGTGGACTTTCAAACAACTGAGCACCGCACAAACAAACTTGAAATCTGACCTGGTTCAGTCCCACCACGTAGCTGTGATTCCTGTATTGTAGAGGGTTGGACTAGATGACTCTTGGGGGTCCAGACCCTCCAAGTGTCCCTATTTTCCAGGGACATCCCTGATTTAGAGAAGACATCCTGGTTTCTGATTTGATCCTGGAATGTCCCGCTTTTCCTTAGGCCAGTGATGGCTAACCTTGACACTCCAGATGTTTTGGAACTACAACTCCCATCATCCCTGACCACTGATCCTGTTAGCTAGGGATGATGGGAGTTGTAGTTCCAAAACATCTGGAGTGTCAAGGTTAGTCATCACTGCCTTAGGACGTCCCTATTTTCATCGAAGAAATGTTGGAGGGTATGGAGTTATCCGACCCCTGAACCATCTGAAGGCAATCCTGTATAGGGAAGGGGTTTTTTGTGTTTAATGTTTTATTATGCTTTTATATATGTTGGAAGCTGCCCAGAGTGGCTGGGGCAACCCAGTGTGATGGCCTGGGACCCGGGCTCCAACTCGGAACCAGAGGAGTCTCAGTCTTCACCGGATCCTCTGCCTCAGACATCATCTGAACCAAGTCCGGGGCCTGATCCTGAAGAGTCCCAGTCTGCACAGGTTCCCCTGCAGCAAACACCAGCTGGGCCAAGTCAGGGGCCTGAGCCTGTCCTGGCTCCAGGTGCGGAGATTACCTTGTTGCCTTCAGCTGGGCCATCACTTACAGCTGGTCCACTACTGGTTTGGTCAGGGGAGGCTGAGGCTGCCCCTGAGTCCAGTAACCCACCGGCGTCTCCCGAGCTGCAGAGACTCAGGTCTGAGAGAAGGAGAGACCTGAGTACTCGCAGGAGGAGTGCTCGCCTTTGGGCGAAACAGGGAGGTGAGTCGCTGGGGGATCGGGACCGGCCATTGCCCCGACAAAGATAAAAGGCTGTCGGACCCTGCCCCAGGTTGCGGGAGCAACATTGCTGCAAGCAAGATCCTGCCTGAGATCCTGTACCTTTCCTTGCCTGGTCTCCTGCCCCGTGTTCTGCCTTGGCTCTGTCAGACTGACTCTTCACTGAACCTTCGGATTCTGGACCGGACCTCGTTTCTCGGATTACCCCCGGGCCCAGCACACCCAGTAAGATGTATGGGGTATAAATAGTAAAATTATCCTTCTGGAATGGGACGTCCCTATTTTCATCAGAGAAGTGTTGGAGAGTGTGGGGGTCTCTTCCAACTCCAGAGTCCTATGATCTCAGGCGCTGCACCTAGGGCATTGACAGGAAAGGTCCTTTTAATCACTTTGAAGGCACCTTGGCATGCGAAGGAGAACCCTTTCTCTCTTCCCCCCCCCCGCCTCTCTTCTTTTCTTAATGCCTGATTGAAATGAGACAAAGACCACGGCGAGTCTGGATATTAAAGGGCTCCTGCGCATTTGCGTCAAAGTCAAGGCTACGGGGGCTTCGACGTGCGAGGAAAAACGAAGCGGAAACCCGGGGCCTGAGCCGGAATATTAAACCACGCTATCAAAACGAGCCGTCCATCTCCCACTTGCAGCCATTACGCCTCCAGCAGAGACAATCAGAGGAAATAAAAAGGGTTTTAATCAATGCAAAGGCTATTATTACATTGTTACGGCTAACAATGTGTGCCGGTAGGAAGGCTGCAAAACAGCCTGTCTCCTCTGAAAGAAAAGCGCTGCGAATCTTGAGCCCCGTCGGATGGCATTCAAATGCACCTTTTCTGGCAGGTGTGCATCAATCGCGAAGCCAGACGTGGTCCCAAATCCCACTTCCAGTTACTCTAGAGTTGCGCTTTGAACCCGTGCAGAAGTCTTCTCCCCCCTCTATGAAAGAGGCTTCGTTTTTTCTGCCTCTCTCTTAGGGCACACAAGGATTTCTTCAGAATGTTATCCTGTGTGGGGATTTGCACTTGTGTTATTGCTGTGGCGGGGCCAAGAGTGGTCTGTGTTGTGTATTGATTCAAAAGGTTATCATATCTGTATTACTATTGTCTGTAATCACATTAGGGTAAAGTAACTGCTTTCCTGTCCCAGAAGGAACAGTTACTATTGGTGCATTCAAGTTGCTGCATTTGGATCCTCTGTCTTATTGGTTCCCACCAAAAAGCAGCTGTGCGATTGCTTGAGATTGTTCCCTCCAAAATGTATCTTTTCCTAGCCAGTCCTCTGTCCCTATAAATGTAGCTTCCCCACCCTCAGTTCCCCCAGTCTTGTTTGCCTGAATAAAGAGTTGTTACATGAAGAAGCTGTCTCCTGCCTGCTATGTCAGAGAGCTGAAATCATCAACCCACGCTACAACAGTCTGCGTGTGTTTTTCTCCTCAATTATATTTCTCTAGCATTTTTGCACCTCCCCTGGTTGCCCACATTGCATGTTCTGAAAAAGGCTCAAGAGAGGAGCTACTGCATCATCGGAGAGCTGAACTGGTTGCTGATTTGCTACTGGGGTTACTATTAGCAGTACTTATGGCCAGCATGACCAAGCCACTTCTGGCGAACCAGAGCAGTGCACGGAAACGCCATTTACCTTCCTGATGGAGCGGTGCCTATTTATCTACTTGCACTTTGTCGTGCTTTCGAACTGCTAGGTGGGCAGGAGCAGGGACCGAGCAACGGGAGCTCACCCTGTCGCGGGGATTTGAACCGCTGACCTTCCGATTGGTAAGCCCTAGGCTCTGTGGTTTAACCCACAGCGCCACCCATTAACCCACAGCGCCACCCAGTTTAGCTGGTGTTAAATACCATCTATACATCATAAGCTCCTGCTTTCAAAGGGGCTGATCAAATGGGAAGCTTATAAGCAGGTCCGGAGTGCAACAGAGACTCTCTTCTAGCAACTGGCATTCAGGGCTGCTGCTGTGCTGCTTTTATTGCAAATTTGCAGGGCTTTCCCCCCCAGCAGGAACTCACAGGAACTCAGTTCCAGCACCTCTCAGGTGGGTGCCATTGCCATTATAAGAGAACTAGGGACCCAGGTGGCGCTGTGGGTCAAACCACAGAGCCTAGGGCTTGCTGATCAGAAGGTCGGCAGTTCGATTCCCTGCGACGGCTGTTCGCCAGAAGCGGCTTTGTCATGCTGGCCACATGACCGGCTGTACGCCGGCTCTCGGCCAATAAAGCAAGATGAGCACTGCAACCCCAGAGTCGGACACGACTGGACCTAATGGTCAGGGGTCCCTTTACCTTACTAGCACTGATTATTTGTATGATTTTAATCAGTGCTTCCCCCCTAAAAAGATGTTTAGGGGTACTCTCATTTTCCTACTCATATTGAAATACTGCCCCTCAATGAGTCCCCACTTAGATTCACAAAATGTTTAGGGGTATGCGTACCCCTGCATCCCCCCAGAAAAAAGCACTGGTTTTAATAGATTTTATGTATGTAGTTTTCCTTCTGTCAGTGTTGAATTGCTTTTTAATAATATCCTCCCTATATTTTTAGCAGTTCTCATTTTTATATGTAAGCTCCCTTGAGTCCACTCAGGGGGAAAAAGTGGGATATAGATAAATACACCATAATATTATTAATAATGTCTCCCCCTGGCAATGGAGGTAAAACCTTGCCATCTTAGCTTGTAGCCATTGATAGCGCCCTTTCCAATGTGAATATGCCGGATTTTCTTCTAAAACCACCCAAGTTGGTGGCGATCACTGACTCTTGTGGGAGGGAGTTCCATAGTCTAGAATAGACAGCCGCAGTGTGAAGAAATACTTTCTTTTGTCCGTCCTAAATCTTCCAACATTTGGTTTCATTTCATGCCCCTTACTTTTAGTATTAAGAGAGGAGAGAGAAAAAAATCTTCTCCTTATTCACTTTCTCCTTACCTTGCAGAATTGTATGTCCCACGATCATGTCCCCTCTTTCCTCTAAATTAAAAAGCCTGAAATGTTGTAATCTTTCCCAAAGAGGAGCTGCTCCATCCATTTGATCATTTCGGGTGACCTTTCCTGATCCCATTAGCTCATTCTTTCCCATTGCCACGTTAAAAAACCCAGCGGAAATTTGCATTTAAATACCTATCTTAAAATGTATTTCGCCCCTCCAAAAAACACATTTAAAACGGAACTTGTTGCATTTTTTGAACCAAGAATTACGCCAATAGGTTTGGGAAATGACCAAGCTGGTGGATAACTAAGGCTGTGATCCAAATTCCATTTACCTGCGAGTAAGCTCCACTGAATCCGTTAGGAATGCAATGATCAGAATTAAGGTTGCAATCCTGGCCACACCTTCTCAGTTGATTGCAACCTTAATTCTGAACTGCACATTACTCTGGGAGGTACAGATCAAGTCAGTTCACATCAGAATTTTGCAGAGATCAAATTCTCCAAAGATCCCGTGGAATATTTATCTAGAGCTAGACCAACGTTGCCTCCCCAAAAGGTGACCCGTTTAAAGATCAAACGACTTTTTGTGTGATCTAGAAAAATACGTCAGCAAAATCTGTGATGGCAGAAAAATCACCGAGGTGAAGATTTGTGTCACCAAATGCAGGTGAACTAAAGAAAGATCTTGCTTGCTATTAGAACACCTGGCGACTTCCAGTGCTTTACAAAAGACCCACTGAATTTATTCTGATTCCCAAAATTGGAAATTTACAAGAAGTACCTACTATTGCGGAGTGGCGGACGAAGATGATGGACTTTGCAAAACTGGCCAAACTGAGCTGCAGGATTCGACACCAGGACGATCAGAAATTCCAGAGGGATTGCAGTAATTATATATTTGAATGATAACTGTAAAAATTTGAAGACACTAGCAGGATTGAAATAAATCCGACAATGTGGACAATAGAATAAAGAGTTAAATTGCGCAATTGGATTTGAAATGGAATACCTGTTGAAGGACGGGTGGGACGCGGGTGGCGCTGTGGGTTAAACCACAGAGCCTAGGGCTTGCCGATCAGAAGGTCGGCTGTTCGAATCCCCGTGACAGGGTGAGCTCCCGTTGCTCGGTCCCTGCTCCTGCCAACCTAGCAGTTCGAAAGCACACCAAAATGTGCAAGTAGATAAATAGGTACCGCTCCGGCGGGAAGGTAAACGGCGTTTCCGTGCGCTGCTCTGGTTCGCCAGAAGCGGCTTAGTCATGCTGGCCACATGACCTGGAAGCTGTACGCCGGCTCCCTTGGCCAATAAAGCGAGATGAGCGCCACAACCCCAGAGTCGGTCACGACTGGACTTAATGGTCAGGGGTCCCTTTACCTTTACCTTTATAGTATCCACAAAACTGCCAAGCTCAAATTCAAGCTCAGCATCATATCTCACATTAGGGCTTTTTCCAGGGATGCTCCTCTTTCGAACCCCAAAATCCCCTTTCTTCCACCTCCCTGTCATTTTCTTTAGAGTTACTGGCGTTGAAAGGAGCCTATTGAAAGAGTCAGAAAGGGGATCCCAAAGAGGCTTCTCAGCAAGCAAAAGTCAAACTCCCAGGGCAATGCAAACCAGCTGCAGAAATGACAGCTGTCATTTACCTTTGGTGACTGACAGCCTGATTGTGACACTCTCGTCACTGGGAAGACTCTAACACGCTTCTGTGGGATGGAAGGGAAAAATGTTTTCCATAACCAATGTGAGAGCAATAGAGGGCAACATCTGTGTATGTGGGGGGTGTTTTTCTTTGCCTTCAGTACTAAATCAGCATTTGAGAACACTTTCCATTTGCATATTTTAATATTTTAAATAATTACTATGATAGGGTTGGAGACCTCTGTTCTAAAGGCTGTATAGTTACTTATCTCCTTGGTTCGGGGGTCGCATAACTCCTTACCCTCCAACATTTCTCCGATGGAAATAGGGATATCCTAAGGAAAAGTGGGACATCCCAGGATCAAACCAGAAACCGGGATGGCTTCTGTAAATCCGAGACGGTCCCTGGAAAATAGCGATACTTGGAGGGTCTGGAGTTCTATAGTTTAACTGGGCACCAGGGGAAGATGTTCTTTCTTTTATCTGTCCTGATATAAGATCGAGTCATGATTTCATGCCAACACTGCAGCCTTCGTCAATGCGCTAGGCCCAGATGTGCCCAAGTTTGGAGAGAGAGAGAGAGAGAGAGAGAGAGAGAGAGAGAGAGTTTGAAAAGCGTGTTCTCCTTCATGGAGAGCACATGTTGCAGTGGGGGCCAGCAAGTCGCCCCTCTGGTGCTGGGCGGGATCGTATGGATGGCCACTGTTGTGATTGGACCCTGGGTGTTGCTGGGGAGAATTGTATGTTGCAATTTATTGATGGACAGCCCAGCGGATATATATTGGTGGGCTTGCAACGTGATCCCCCTCTTGGCTGCGTGCTTTGGATCACCCGCCCTCCCTCGCTATATTTTAGGCCTCTGCGTTGACCTTGCTATGCCTGTCATGGGGTCGTCTGCTGTTGGGGCAGGGGCCTGGCAGGAATTTTTCCATTTGGCTGATTGGCCGGTGCCATCTGGTTTTCGCCTACTGCGTAGCAAATAGTCACAACTTGTAAGGTTGGCGGTTAGGCATTGGTATTATGTTGGTTGGAGGAGGGGTTATGATTGATTGCGTCTGCCCCTCCAATTGTTGCTGGTGTTAGGGGAATTCCGTTAAAGGAATCCAGGGACTCTATATGCTTTTGTCCGAACCCCCGGTCGGGGGCTAGGGCCGTGCAAGAGCCCTGGGAGCCTGTGGGGAGAGGGGAGGGTCAGACCACCCGGCTCCCTTTATCTCTCCAGAGGGTTTTCCCCTTACTGACGGTCGTCAGTTCTGTCCCCTGTGGGGCAGATAGTCTTAACCAATGCCTAAGCAACCACTCACATTGTTTGTATTTTAATAAAGTTGTGGCCAAAATCATGCCCAAAACCAAAACTAAAATTCTGACTGATGTATGAATTATTTGATGGGTGGTTTGGGGACCTCAACACGCAAGTGAGAAGGAGAGAGAGAGAGAGAACAGGTAAGAACATAGCCCAGTCCAGGAGCAGAACTGCAGAGTCTTCCTTTATAGGCTAAGCATGTGCAATGGGAAAGACAAAGCCTAGTCCGCACCTGGGGGAATCAGCTTATGCATGAATTGTTTTCAGCAAGGTTGCCCTTGGAGGCGGAGGAGCGGCAGCGGTGGTTTTGCATACTCATTTTGCAAAAATGCAAACATGGTAGTGCTACCCCAACAAAGCTAATTCTGACCTCTGGGGCCATGCCTTCAAGGCATTGCGATGATATCCCTGCTCTTTTCTTAAGCAACAGAGGTGTTTTCGGAGGTCAGGCCCCAAATGTACCGACGCAGACATTTAGGATGCCTTTGTGCTTGGCCTGCATCGGCCAGATGCTTCTGGGGTCTGATTTTGCTGTTGCAGCTGAGAATCGCAGGAACGGCAGATGGGCTTGTGCAAGCTGAGATCCAGCACGGGGTAGGGGTGGGGGTGGGGCAGCTGCGTTCTGCAAGGCCAAAGCCCCATTTTTCATCATGATTGACAGAAAGCTAAAGGAAGATGAGAACGATATGCTAATGGTGGTCAAATTTTGTGGCAAGCAAACAAAATATGAAATAATATTATTAGCCCCCTTCTGCATTTGTAAGAAATCAATCTTTTAGTTGGACGGGCACTTTGGAACTCCCTGCCTATTGATACCAGCCAGCTGCCTTCACTATTATACTCTTTTCGGTGCCTCCTAAAAAGAGTTTTCTTTAGCTAAGCCTACCCAGATGTTTAAGGGACCCAGGTGGCGCTGTGGGTTAAACCACAGAGCCCAGGGCTTGCTGATCAGAAGGTTGGCGGTTCGAATCCCTGCGACGGGGTGAGCTCCCATTGCTTGGTCCCTGCTCCTGCCAACCTAGCAGTTCGAAAGCACGTAGATAAATAGGTACTGCTCCGTCGGCAAGGTAAACGGCATTTCCGTGCGCTGCTCTGGTTCGCCAGAAGCGGCTTAGTCATGCTGGCCACATGACCCGGAAGCTGTACGCCGGCTCTCGGCCAAGAAAGCGAGATGAGCGCCACAACCCCAGAGTCAGACACGACTGGACCTAATGGTCAGGGTTCCCTTTACCTTTACCCAGATGTTTAGAAAGTTGATGTGAGTTCTAATCTGTGTTTGCCACCGCTCGGCAAAGAGATGGGGAGGCACCCAACTTTTGTGACAATATCTAGAGATAACCACGTCTCTCTGTCTCTTTCCATTCCACCATATTTCTATATCAGCACCTTCTTTTAAGACCAGGCACCCCGGTTCACCCATCTTGGCTTGGAGGCTCCTAGCATTAGTGTATAAACATATGCCTACAGTCTCTCTCCCTCTCTCCAAGTCCTCTGACACTTGCGCTTTGACATACCAGAGTGCATTATACATGGGGAAATTGCTTTGCAAAAATGTGTATATTAGGCAAGATTAGGCATACGAACGTGTGGATATTGGAATCAATTAGCACTGAAAATGCTGATGCATTTTCATGAGGTCTTCTTTTGAATAGCAAACTAATGCGGAGTATTGAACTTCAGACTGGAAAAATGGGACATGGAGAGAAGGCAAAACGGATAGATTCACCCATCCCATGTAAAGTAGCTTCCTGTGTTTTAATACCTCCGGTCTGTATTTAAGTAGGTGCCAATCTGTGTTGGCTCCCTTTAGAATGAATTACTGGACCGTTTGTAAACAGCATCATTCCAGCGCCTGGCAAGATAATTTTATTAGTGCAGGATCCAAAGTCATTATGAGACTTCGCCAGCATATTACACTCGGAGGCTCATCTATTTAGATGCAAGGCAGGAGTCCTCAGGGGATAGCAGCAAACAAGGACTCAAAGCTTCTTCTAAGATGAAGTTTTAAAAGATGCAAGGAGAGGGAAGCCGGAAAGATGGTTGGAGCATGCTTTAAATCAGGCATGTCCAACAGGTAGATTGTGATCTACCGGTAGATCACCGGACGTCTGCCGTAGATCACTGGTAGATCATTTTGTTGTTGTTCAGTCATTCAGTCGTGTCCGACTCTTCGTGACCCCATGGACCAGAGCACGCCAGGCACGCCTATCCTTCACTGCCTCTCGCAGTTTGGCCAAACTCATGTTAGTAGCTTTGAGAACACTGTCCAACCATCTCATCTTCTGTCGTCCCCTTCTCCTTGTGCCCTCAATCCTTCCCAACATCAGGGTCTTTTCTAGGGAGTCTTCTCTTCTCATGAGGTGGCCAAAGTACTGGAGCCTCAACTTCAGGATCTGTCCTTCTAGTGAGCACTCAGGGCTGATTTCTTTAAGAATGGATAGGTTTGATCTTCTTTCAGTCCATGGGACTCTCAAGAGTCTCCTCCAGCACCATAATTCAAAAGCATCAATTCTTCGGCGATCAGCCTTCTTTATGGTCCAGCTCTCACTTCCGTACATTACTACTGGGAAAACCATAGCTTTAACTATACGGACCTTTGTTGGCAAGGTGATGTCTTTGCTTTTTAAGATGCTGTCTAGGTTTGTCATTGCTTTTCTCCCAAGAAGCAGGCGTCTTCTAATTTCATGACTGCTGTCACCATCTTCAGTGATCATAGAACCCAAGAAAGTGAAATCTCTCACTGCCTCCATTTCTTCCCCTGCTCCCCCCAAAGAAGCTGAACAACTGTGGCTCCCCTAAAAAAAGCTAAAGCTAAAGATTTTACATCCTCCCTGAAAAAGCTCAACAACTTTGACCTGAACCCCCCCAAAATGGGGTAGATCACTGCCAGTTTTTAACTCTGTGAGTAGATCGCAGTCTCTTGGGAGCTGGCCACCTCTGCTTTAAATGAACCCCAATTACGGTGGGGGGATGTGAAATTAGACAGATTGAAGAGGGAGGAGGAGTGAACCCACTGGTTCACCTAAGTCAGGAGTCTACTGACCTTGGAATATGTTTTAGCCAAATTGGGATATATACTACAAGACTGAGTATTTTGAGCATGGGGCAAAAGATGGTGAAGGCCAACTTCAGATGGATGCTTGTTGGCTGGTGGTGCAGAGGGATGACCCAGCATCCATTCTGAGAGTTTTATATTTACATTTATTACTACTTATCAAACCTTTATTAGGCATTTTACAGATAAAACCGCGAGAGATAGAATCACGTACAAGAGCCTTAAAATATATACAAAGAGGCAACAGTTGAGTACATAGGCTGGTTGTATGTATATATATATATATATATATATATAAAATCTGGAATTTCTTTCTGTTAAACTACTCCTTGGGGCACTGCTGCCAAAAACTCGGCTACCCCCGCAGTCACCCTTTGGTCAATGTCAGACAGACAGAATGCAACACTTCCACCATGCAGCGGTTGCAAACCACCCAGTAGGGGGGACAGCACATGTTCACGCAGCATGCTGTTCAGTGGACAATGAAAGAGAATATGCTCTACAGTATCCGGGACATTCAGGGAACATCTGCAGTATCTCTTGTTTCTGGGAATGTTCTGATATCTACCCCTGACAAATGCCGAGGGAAAGAAATTTACATTTATTTGCTTTCATATCCTGCCCTTCCTTCTGAAGGAGCCCAAGTCAGCAGCTACAGCAATCATAAAACCAACTAACCAAAATATTCCAAAAACATTGTAAAAAAAACAGTTCATATCAGTCAGCGTCTCCTGATTGGTCATCTGCTATGTCACCTGACTCCCTGTGCTAAAATTCAGTGCATAGTTAAACTGTGGAACTCCTTCCCACTAGAGGCAGTAATGGCCACCAACTTGGATGGCTTTAAAAGAGGATTAGATGAATTCCTATAGAGGAGGGCTATTGGTGGCTACCAGCCATGGTGGCTAAATACACATGTATTTGCGGGTTCCTTGTGTGTTCAACATTCTCCCAAGTGAACCCTAAAACTTGCTACCCAAACGGGACTTTTAGCTAGAATCAAACCAAATGCCAGTCTCTCTCTGTGTGTGCATGTATCTGAATCCCCTGAAAGCTAGAAATGTTGCACCCACCCAGAAATTATAGAAGAGGGAGGAATTTATTTTAAAGCATTAAAGGTAATCTTAATGACAAAGTGCAGCGGCATACATTTAAAATATGAACAATGAAATAATGTTCCAACACAACCTCCCTTCAAACTCAATGAGGGCTCCAAACCAAAAGGCGGAATTAGCAATTAAGACCGAGACAGTTTCAAAGTTACTTCTCTTAGTGCTTGGTTAAAAGTGCTGCTAGAATTGTGTGTGGTTAGAAGTGATGGGACCCAGGCATTGAACTTGTGAGACTATGCCTGAAGTTATTTCAGATCTTTGTTAGTGAAGCAGGGTCAAAGGCACGGACCTTTCACCAAGCCTTTGGTTCGAAGTCCAGCAGTAAGTTCAAAGATGCTCCTGGAGATGGACACAAAGATGGACTGGAGAAGGTTCTGGTAAGAGGTAGATGGGGCATGAGGATAACTCGTTGTTGTTGTTGTTGTTGTTGTTGTTTAGTCGTTTAGTCGCGTCTGCCTCTTCGTGACCCCATGGACCAGAGCACGCCAGGCACTCCTGTCTTCCACTGCCTCCCTCAGTTTGGTCAGACTGATGTTGGTAGCTTCGAGAACACTGTCCAACCATCTCATCCTCTGTCATCCCCTTCTCCTTGTGCCCTCCATCTTTCCCAACATCAGGGTCTTTTCCAGGGAAGGATAACTCATAGGGAAGGCCAACTTGTGGATGCTCCTCCTGAATGGATCTGCAGGAAGCTGCTGCAGCCATTCAGACACTGCTGAAGCCCCGTCGGACGTTTGGGTTCCAAAAACCGTTTGAAAACCGGAACACTTACTTCCGGTTTTCGATCGTTCGGGAGCCGAAACATATGAGTTCCAAGGCGTTTGGCAAGCAAGGTATGACTGTACAGTGGTACCTCGGTTTTCGAACGTAATCCATTTGAATTCTGAAACGTTCGAAAACTGAGGTGCAGTTTCCCAGCCAACAGGACTCAACAGCCGACAGGATCTTGCACTGAGAGGAAGGGTTCGAAAACCGAAGCATTTACTTCTGGGTTTATGGCATTCGAAAACCGAAATGTTCGTCAACGGAGACGTTCCGAAATTGAGGGACCACTGTATTCGTGGAGGAGAGGGCTGTTGATGGCTACTAGCTCTGCTCTGTCTCCAATATTGGAGGCAGCACAGCTCCTGAATATACCAGTTCCTGGAAAATGCAGGAGGGGAGAGGGCTCCAAGGTCTACTGTTGAGCAGCTCTTACTGCCAGAAAATTATTTCTTCTTGTTCAGTCGGAATCTCCTTTCTTGCCCTTTGAATCCTTTATTTCAAGTCCTACCAGTACGTTTCCAAGCACAATTCAAGGTGTTGGTGCTGACCTTTAAAGCCCTAAACGGCCTCGGTCCTGTATACCTGAAGGAGCGTCTCCACCCCCAACGTTCACTGAGGTACAGCGCCGAGGGCCTTCTGGTGGTTCCCTCACTGCGAGAAGTTACAAGGAACCAGGCAGAGGGCCATCTCGGTAGTGGCGCCCGCCCTGTGGAACGCCCTCCCAGCAGAGGTTAAAAGGATCAACAGCTACATAACATTTAGGAAATACCTGAAGGCAGCCCTGTTTAGGGAAGTTTTTAATCTGTAACATGTTAATGTATTGGTTTTAATATTTGCTGGAAGCCGCCCAGAGTGGCTGGGGAGACCTAGCCAGATGGGCGTGGTACAAATAATAAATTATTATTATTATTATTACCCTCCAGAGCAGAAGAAAACAAGCTTGCTCCATCTTCCACAAAATATTTAAAGGTGGCTTTCAAATCCTCTCTCAGTCTCCTCTTCTCCAGGCTAAACATACCCAACTTTCTCAACCCTTTTTCCTAAGGCTTGGCTTGCAGACCCTTGATCATCTCGGTCACCCTTCTCTGCACATGTTCCACCAGTGTGATGTAGTGTGGTGTGGTGTGGTGGTTAAGAGTGGTGGACTCATAATCTGGTGAACCGGGTTCGATTCCCCGCTCCTCCGCATGCAGCTGCTGGGTGACCTTGGGCTAGTCACACTTCTCTGAAGTCTTTCAGCCCCACTCACCTCACAGAGTGTTTGTTGTGGGGGGGGAGGGAAAGGAGAATGTGAGCCGCTTTGAGACTCCTTCCGGTAGTGATAAAGCGGGATATCAAATCCAAACTCTTCTTCTTCTTCTTGCCAATATCCTTCCTTATGCTTTCCCCTTTGCTCTGCTGTCGCCTTGAATACTAAGGCTACCTCCATGCGCCCCTGTGCCTTGGTGGCACACAGGCAGCCACAGTAAAGCCACTGGGTGTTTTGCAAGAGGAACATGCGCCAAAGTGGTTAAAATTTAACACGGAGAAGGGTGTACAGCACTGCCTCTCTGAGGATCTGCCATTCAGCTGTTCCTGCCCAAATGCTATCAGATTAGGAATTAATTATAAATGTGAATAGGAATGGAAAAACACATCTTTTGTTTAAGGTTTTCATTTCTTTTTTGGGAAGCATATCAGTGCGCTGCCACACATGAAAAGCAAATCATGGTCGCCAGGCAGGTGAGGCTCAACCCAGGAGGGTGGGTGGATAGGGAAGCATTGCATGCAGGCAGTAATTGAAAATGTATGGGGTGAGAGAGTTCCTTCGGTTTTGCCCTCATATTAACAACCTCGGTGTGTGAAGTGAAAGTGCTGCACAGTCAGGGATGGGAAGGCAGCAGAACAGCGGAGGAATTGACTCGTTCACACTTGCTTGCCTGCCTTTGTCTGAGATCGGTGGCTGCTTTGAATTCATGTTGAGGATGACAAGGTTGAAGAGCTGAAATCAAGGCCCCATCAGATCCATTCATCAGGTGCAACGAGGCTGTTCCTATTTTATGTTATTTATTAAATTTGTATCCCTCCCTTCCTCTGAAGATCACAGGGCAGTTCGCAACATGAAAATACAAAACGAGAACACAAAATACACAACAACAACAACATCACCCAATAATTCCTCTGCCACAAACATATTTAAAAAGCGATATAATGCTCTATCTGGGACGCGGGTGGCGCTGTGGGTTAAATCACAGAGCCTAGGGCTTGCCGATCAGAAGGTCGGCGGTTCGAATCCCCGCGACGGGGTGAGCTCCCGTTGCTCAGTCCCAGCTCCTGCCAACCTAGCAGTTCGAAAGCATGTCAAAGTGCAAGTAGATAAATAGGTACCGCTGCAGCGGGAAGGTAAATGGCGTTTCCATGCGATGCTCTGGTTCGCCACAAGCGGCTTAGTCATGCTGGCCACATGACCTAGAAGCTGTACGCCGACTCCCTCGGCCAATAATGTGAGATGAGCGCCGCAACCCCAGAGTCGGTCACGACTGGACCTAACGGTCAGGGGTCCCTTTACCTTTTTTAATGCTCTATAATCAGCCAAAGGTCTGTTTATAGAGAAATGTTTTTGTCTGGAGCCTTAAAATTTGTAAGGAAAGCATCAGGGCACTGCAGTTAAGGCCTGTTCTCATGTTGCCACTCTCCGGACCCCTCATGGAAGAGGTACACAAGGGAGGGCCTCAGATGATGATTGCAGAGCTTGGGTCTGTTCGTATGGAGAGAGGCGGTTCTTGAGGTATTGCGGTCCTGAGCCGTTAAAGGCTTTGGAGGTCAAAACCAGCACTTCTGTGAATTTTGCAGCCAATTCTCCAGCCACATAATCTGTGCAGAGTGCATATACTCGGGTGAATGCAAATATCAGGGAAAATAAAATGCAAAAATAGCATACATAAATGTGGGTTGTTATGGGAGGGTAGAGAGCACATCATGCTTCTTCTGGGGCAGTTTGTCAACCTTTGGTCCTCACCTGCACACAGCTCTCACCTGTGGCTCCAAGAAGCTGTCACCATGAGACAGCAGCCACCCCCCGGGAATGGCTTTGACTGGCGGGCTAAACCAGGTGTGGGGAGCCAATGGGTCTCAAACCCGCAGTGAGTTAGGGACTTCCCCTGCATGCAAAGACAGGTGTCAGGGACGTGGCTGAATTGAATGCCTGGGAAGAGTCTGACTCTGGAGATGAAGGAATGCCATTACAGAGGGAGCCAGAGTCTGACTCTGGAGATGAGGGGTTGCAGCCACAGATAGAGCAGGAGTAGGTTAGTTCGGTCCCCCTTCCTCAAGAGTTCCCAGACTCAGATAGAGCAGCAGACTCAGAGAGCTCGCAGGCAGAGGGGTGGGGGAGGAGATAGATGACATTGAGGGGGTTTCTATGCAACCAGGAGAGAGGCGGGGCTTAGAGGACTCTTCGTTTGAGAGCGGGGGAGAAGTTGACCCACCTTCTCCCCAAACCAGAAGAGCTGAAAGGGTTAAAAAGCAATGGAAGTACAAGAGTGGGAAGACTGGACTTTGGCGCCCTTCGTTCTGCGACGGGTGGAGATTCAGAGTGACCAAATCGTAGCTCTGAGCGGCAGGCTCAGAGCTACGATCTGGATGTTAATTATAAAGAAACATACCATTAAACATTCTTATCGGGGCTTGATTGCCTGCCTGAGGGCATTACAATAGGCTCTGGTGGATTGAGTGGATTAGATCAATAGTGAGTCCAATGGTCAAGAAGGTGGTTTCTGCATGTGTTGTAAAGGGAAGTAAGGGGCAGGTCGGGCTCATCCACCTGGAAAGGTAGTCCATATAGGAGAAGGAAAACTCTGATCCTAAATCTCAGCTGCCTTGTGGGTTATATTCAGGAGAAGAAAAGGCTAAGGAGTAAACCCCACACAAATCTGAAGAAGAAAAAGAAGAGTTTGGATTTGATATCCCGCTTTATCAATACCCGAAGGAGTCTCAAAGCGGCTCACATTCTCCTTTCCCTTCCTCCCCCACAACAAACACTCTGTGAGGTGAGTGGGGCTGAGAGACTGCAAAGAAGTGTGACTAGCCCAAGGTCACCCAGCAGCTGCATGTGGAGGAGCGGAGACGCGAACCCGGTTCCCCAGATTACGAGTCTACCGCTCTTAACCACTACACCACACTGGCTCTCCAGTTGAGGCACTATTGTTGTGTCAAGAGCAGAATACGCCCACAATAAAACACCAGTCTGGAGCGAAGACACCCGAAGAACGAATAACAGAATTGTAGAGTTGGAAGAGACCCCAAGGAACATATAGTTCAACCCCCTGCAATGCAGGAATATGCAGCTGTCCCATACGGGGATTGTACCTACAACCTTGGCATTATCAGTGCCAGGCTCTAGCCAACTGAGCTATCCAGTATAAAGGAGGAGTTAATTATTATTCCTTGTTAGCAATACTCCTTCAGCCCCTGCCATTGATAGTATCGGTTCAGATCTTACGGCATGGTCATTTCAGGAGGGGCTTGTCTTCCACAGCAGAGCAGCCAGCCTTCAGCCAGCCTGCCCAAGATGGATCCCAGTCTTTCTTCTTCCTCCTTCCTCCCAGAACACCTTGCTAAAAGAAGAGTTTGGATTTGATACCCCGCTTTATGAGGCTGAGAGACTGCAAAGAAGCGTGACTAGCCCAAGGTCACCCAGCAGCTGCATGTGGAGGAGCGGAGACGCGAACCAGGTTCACCAGATTATGAGTCTACCGCTCTTAACCACTACACCACACTGGCTCTGCAGTGGAGTCCCTAAGACGGTTGGGTGGCGCCTTGTATGACTCCTTCCGGCAACTCCTGCAGCCAAACTGGTGCCAAATGTCTTGCTCTGGTTTCCTTTGGATCACATCGGCAAGGCCGAGGGGGGGGGTGGTCTTTTTGTCTGGGCAGCCCAGGACCTCCATGCACACTGCTCAGGCTTGTGTCCCAGGGGAGGTCACTTGAGTGCTGCAAACGCAGCGGTTTGACTTCATCTGAAAAGGAGCACTCCATTGTCTCTCAAGATAGATGGATGCCAACCAGAACAATGCAAAAATACACTATATTTTCATGAGCACTTATAACAAATTGCAAAATGATGCAGAAATGTGGAGAACTGAACTTGGAAAAAGAAACGCAAACTGACAGATTCCCTCCTGTCTGGTAAGCGTGTTTAGCATTGCTGCCTTAATCTGTCCTTGTTTTAAACTGAACGCGATAATCACCTGCCTCCTGACTTAGAGATGATGCATACTTAAAAACAAAACAAAAGAACAAACCTCAGACGAACAGCGTCTTTAAAAGAAAGAGCCAAGAAAAGCCCTCAGCAGACTTCTTTCGCTTTCGCAGGTGGCGATGCGGGGAAAGGGGTCAGATCCCCAGAAGGAATATGACGCCAGAAGGCAGCGCATTGCCAGGCAGGAGGAGTGTTAAAAACAAGGCAAACTAAACAGAGCTGGCATAAAATCCATGCAGTACATTGAACTGTAATGATTCTGACAATAAAGCAAGCCAATAAATATTATGAAATGAAAACAGCCCAGCGGGAGCGTCGTATCGATTGGCCAAGACGGGGGCGGGGGGGGGAAGGAAGAGGTTTGCACACTGCTCCGTGATGCACAAGACGCTGAGTCTTTCAGCTTTGTCTCCTGCCTCTTGGAGACTGCCTGGGGAAGAGATTGGCTTGGAAATGAGCAGCCGTGCTGAGCTGCCGTGGCCTGAAGGGCACCCGGAGAAAGGCAGGGGAGGGGAGGAGGCCTGTGGCATTAGTAGAAGGCAGTTGAGTCCCTGTGGGGCAGAGCCCACTAGGGGGTTCTCCTCCACGTCCCATTAGGAACGGCCAAGTAACCTTGCCAGGTGAAAACCTACATGTCAGTCTAGCCCAGCAACCGGTTTCAAAACAGCAAAGGACACTGGGAGATGCCTGGCAGCAGCAGCTCCAGATTTTTTTTTTGTCTACCGGGCTCTATATTGTCTGCTCTGACTGGCAGCAGCTTGCCCAGAGCCCCGTAAACGGGTTCTCCCCATCAACTGATAGCAGATCCTTTTCACTGGAGCCACCACAGAATAAACCCAGCAGGACCTTCTGCATGTGCTCAGTGTTCAAGGAGGGTCCTAGGGGGTCTGCGTGTCACACCCAGCCCAGCCCAGGAGTTGACCCTAGGCCTGTCTGCCACTGCTGCAACCATTTGCCAATCACAGGGCAGACATTTTTTTTGGGGGGGTGGCTGATATCTGGGGCCCTGGACTTCAGACCTGAGGTCCAGCCCACCACCCTACCATTCACTTACCTTTTGAGAGCTCAGACTCTTGATTTCAATGAGCTCCAAGTTGAATTGTCCTGCTTTGCAGAGACCCAAAAAGTCTCCTAATTGTTTTGAATGACATTGACCCAGAAACCGACCATTATTTCACTTTGTGGTCATTTCCATTCTCATTGCCACCAGTAAAACCTGTGCCTGCACTATGTTGGATTATTATTATTATTATTATTATTATTATTATTATTATTATTATTATTATATTGAATTTATATACCCCCCTGTACCAGGAGGTCTCAGGGTGGGCTGTACATTGCAGGAGGTTGGACTATACGACGCTTGGGGTCCCTTTCAACTCTTCTGTGAGGCTACGAAAATTCAGGAGGAGCACATTCTCAGCAAAGCACCTTCAACAACACTCAGCAATCCAGCAAGCCCTCTCCATCCCTGTGCAGGACCAGAAGACTGGGCTGCAATAGCCCTGCCCATGGTGGAACGAAGAATCCTGCTCCATCCTTTTATTCTTCTCCATGAACCACACAGGCTGGTTCTGTGTGAATGCAGCCTCCTCCACGGCCCACTTAGTGGGCCTAAGAGTGGCTGGGGAGACCCAGCCAGATGGGCGGGGTACAAATAATAATAAAAAAATTATTATTATTATTATTATTATTATTATTATTATTATTATTATTATTAGACCGCCTCTCCTAGTATGCCCCGGGTAGGACCTTGAGGTCCTCAAATAATAACTTCTTGGAGATCCCGGGCCATAAGGATGTCAGGCTGGCAGCAACTAGGGCCAGGGCCTTCTCCGTTCTGGCCCCGACATGGTGGAACGGTCTGCCGCAAGAGACCAGGGCCCTGCGGGATTTGGCATCTTTCCGCAGGGCCTGCAAGACGGAGCTGTTTCGCCTGGCTTTTGGGTTGGTTTGAGTTTAACCCTGACGTTTTATTCTTTTGGTTTGTTGGTGGGGTGCTTAAAATGAGGTGGCATTTTAAATTTTAAATTGTATTTTAATTTGCATTTTTAACCGATTGTTTTGTGTTTTGTTGTGGTTTTATGATTGTTAGCCGCTCTGAGCCCGGTCTTGGCTGGGAAGGGCGGGGTACAAATAAAAAATTATTATTATTATTATTATTATTTTGCAGCAAGTGGAGGAAGTCTTCTCTGGTGGAAATCATTCAATTCTTCTTGAAATGGGAGAACCATCAGATCCACTTCCCCTGCACTTTCCCAGTCCCTAAGCAAAGCTCGAAAGGTCACCATCCGGCGTGAAGACTGACATTTCAACCATCAGACCTAATGTGCCTTGCAAAAGCCCAGAGGACTCTTGTGCCAGGATCTCTCTCCCTCCCCTAAAGGGATTTGACACATAGCAAATTTCCAACCCTGATCTCCTCCGCTCTTGTCCTCCCTCCTCCTGCCTGAAGGTCCCTCCTCCTGAAGGCAGCCGCCAAACGTTCCCCGCCTTTCTGCCTGATGAAACTGCCGATTCAAGAGCCTCTTAGGTGAGCCAGTTCACATCTCGGCAGATTGATTTTTGGACTGCAGCAAGCTGGTGGTGGGAGCCGAGGCCACGGAGGGGAAGAAAGGTGCTCTTCGGAAGAGTTGGAGGAGGGATGCTTCTGGGTTCCATGGTGCTGAGTCCACACCCCCAATCCTTGCAAGCCTGCGCCGATTTCCTAGTTGTCCACTTGGCAGACTCGGAAGTGCACGGAGAACATACATATTTATACACAACCCCCTTGACTGAGCATGAGAGACGCCTCATTAGTGTGCATGGAGCATTATGCAGCACACACTTGATGTAGAGTTTCACTGAGTTGTTTTTCCTGTTTCACCGCTTGTAAGCTGCCTTGATCATTTCAAAGAGAAAGATGAGGTGGAAGGAAGGAAGGAAGGAAGGAAGGAAGGAAGGAAGGAAGGAAGGAAGGAAGGAAGGAAGGAAGGAGCAGGCAGGGCCCTTCCTCAACAGACGTTGTGGTCAATGGGGGGAGAATATGCATTTATTTCAGTTGCACATAATTAGGCTTAGTTACAGTAGATTTATGGGGACTTACAATATGAAAGGAGATGCGGGTGGTGCTTTGGGTTAAACCACTGAGCCTCTTGGGCTTGCCGATCAGAAGGTCGGCGGTTCGAATCCCCGCGACGGGGTGAGCTCCCGTTGCTCAGTCCCTGCTCCTGCCCACCTAGCAGTTCAAAAGTACGTCAAAGTGCAAGTAGATAAATAGGTACCACTCTGGCGGGAAGGTAAACGGTGTTTCTGTGCGCTGCTCTGGCTCGCCAGAAGTGGCTTTGTCATGTTGGCCACATGACCCGGAAGCTGTACGCCAGCTCCCTCGGCCAATAATGCGAGATGAGCGCCGCAACCCCAGAGTTGGTCACGACTGGACCTAATGGTCAGGGGTCCCTTTACCTTTACCTTTACAGTAGATTTATGGGGACTTACAATATGAAAGGTGGACTTTTAAAATTTGTTTTGCATTTCAGGGAGATCCAGAGAGTGTCTCTGTGGAAATGGTGTTACAATTGAAATTGGAGAGCTACAGGGATCACTATTAGAAGGCTACTGCTATCTATTCATCTATTGATCGATCAATCTATTGATCCATCCATCCATCCATCCATCCATCTTACCTTTTCACCCCAAGTAAATCTTTAAAGGTGGCTAATAATGGAAGAAATATTGGTGGGGGAGGGTACATTCAGCTAGTACGTTACAAGTATAGCTTTTAAACCAATAATAATCACACAAACACAGTTTTCAAATACCTGAGAACCTTAAGAAAGTGCAAAGGAAATGAACCACTGAAGCAGCCTTGTTCATTTCAGGGCCTTTCAGTTTTTCTGGCATATTGCTGGAAAGGAAATTCCACAGTTGTTGAAACAGAGGCAGTAGATCAATTTAGAATTTTGGAGATAGTACCCACGCCCCAAGAGATCATGGTTCCAGTAGGTTTGGGAGGGTGGTGACCCTCTGGAGAAAAAAGAGCTCTCAGGCAGATTTCTAGATGCACCTAATCTAAGATGTGTTGGGGCCAGTGATAGGTGTATTTGTGCTTTACATTGTCTGTGGGAATTAGTTGGCACTCAAAGGAAGATTGGAGAGTTTCATCCAAAGCGACGTGGTCGTGACCCACATTCAGGCAGGATGCCTTTGGGATTTGCAGGGGGGGCTCTATTGAGTCTCTGGTGAAATGAGGGGACCGCCTTGATTCCTGGAGTGCCAGCCTGGCAGAGATGCCACCACGTTCATTGTCCCAGAACACTCCTTTTGCAGAAAGGCAAGTTTTGCACAATTTTCTCATTAACCAATTGACAGGCACCATTGCGCTTTATGTTTCTGCGTGCCAGCAAATCAGGTGTGCCAGTTCTCCCAGCCCACAAGCATGCAGCCGATTGGGTTTTGCTCATGCTCAATGAACAACCATCATGCATCACCCCTGACAGCATCAAGCAGCAAGATGAATGAGGCTGAGCTGACCAGAAACAAATTGTGATGTTCTTGTCCGAAACAACATGGAGTACAAACAACAAGCAGAGCTCTCTTTCGGGTGCTTTATTATGAGACAGCTCTAGGTTTATTGTCATAGATTGGCATGAGGTATGGATGTTCTAACTGCAACCCTCCCGGTGAAATCTAATGGAATAACAATGAGTTATTCAACGCAGCAGCCGAGGTTTAAGTTAAACAACGCTTAAACCCACGGACTATTTACCAGCTGCGTCACAAACGTCCACACGCTTCTGCTCCGTGTCTTTGCTTTCTAAAACCTTTTCCTTTCTTCTTCAAACGCAGAGTTCTTGACAGCGGAAAAAAGTTCACAGAGCAAGTCTGCCTCTGTATTTAGTTCTGACAATAAATCACAGCAACTCCAGCTTAATTAAGAAGATTTATTGTTTAAGGGCTCTAAGCCAGGAGAAGTTACCCCCATCCTGGCAGGAGCCGGAAGACGAACTGAACAACAGCCGATAGACAGATATCATATTACAATACAAACATCACATTAGAGACTTCCATGCATAGATAGTCCCCGGATGAATGATGTCATCCCTGTGGGGAAGGGCGTCAGACCAAGCTTGTTAAAGCTCAAAACCTCACAAAATCAAGCTGTCTTCAGCACCTAGCCTTAAAGGACCCATGTTGAACAGGCCCAAAGCCTTGACTGCTTCCTCTCTGTTGCTCCCCATATTCGGTCTAACCATCACATAAGAACATAAGAGGAGCCTGCTGGATCCGGCCAATGGCCCATCAAGTCCAACATCCTGTTTCTCACAGCGGTCATTCAGATGCCTGTGGGAAACCTACAAGCAGGATTCGACCGCAAGAACACCCTCCCCTCCTGGGGTTTCCAGCAACTGGTACTCAGAAGCATTGTCACCTCCAACTGGGAGGCAGAGCATAGTCATCCTGGCTAGCAGTCAATGATAGCTCTCTCCTCCTCCATGAATTTATCTCATCCTCTTTTAAAGCCATCCAAGTTGGTGGCCATCATGGCCTCCTGTGGGAGGGAGTTCCATAGATTAACTATGCACTGCAAGAAGAACCTCCCTAGGGAGGTTCGCTTGGCGCCTTCATTATATACTTTTAGGTGCCGGGTGAAAACGTTCCTTGTCAACCAGGCCTTGGGCTGATTAATATTCTGCAGCCTTTTAAATGTTTCTGTGGAAAGTGAAGGTTATTGTTTTGCTGTTTTGTTTTACGTATTTACTTGTATTTTATTCTGTGAACTGCCCTGAGATCTTATGATGAGGGGTGGTAAAGATAAAGATAAAGGACCTCTGGACGGCTAGGTCCAGTTAAAGGCAAGTATGGGGTTGTGGCACTCATCTCGCTTTCAGCGGGGTATCAAATCCAAACTCTTCTTCTTCTTCTTCTCTTCCTGCACATCCTGCACCTGGGGAAGTTTCCCATGTCTTGTGCAGCTGGGGAGGGGTGGGGGCTCTCAGCCTCCCGTGCTCATCTCCTCCATTTCCTTTCCAACTATATGAGCTCCACTTTATTTTCCTCCGTCTCTCTTCCGAACAGGAAGCCAGTCGCCAACTCGGAAGGTGTTATTATCTTCCAGGATTACCAGCTTATATGCTCTCCGGCACAAAAATCCCGCATTAAAAAGGAATGAAATGTAAAAGTGATTGCAGCATCAAGGCGGATGTCGCAGAACATGGATTGCCACAGCTTTTACTCAAAAGATGTTTCTCCCTCGGAACAAAAAACTGATTGCAATTTACCAAGCTGTGCCTTGGGATCACAGGCAGCCTCGCCTGTCAGTCTCCACTCGGAAATTGCTCCGGCAAACACCTCGGTCAGGAAAGTGATGCCCCTGAGCACCAAAGGAACAACACAGAAACTGGGAAATGGGACGGGGAACCTCAGCAGGCAGCGTCCAACAGGCATTGCCAGGCGACAGAGCTGGGCCTGGATGAGGAGTGGTGCTGGAGGGAAACTTTGGAGATTTATACTCGCCCCGCTGCGTTGCACATTTCATGAGCAATCAAGCGGCAGGCCGGCTGCTTACTCACCCCCCCTTGTGAGAGAGACGGCTTCATAAAGCGCAACTCAGAAATGGATTTTTAGAGAACAAACAAGCAGGCGTGAGCTCGTGGCTGGAGGCTGTGGCCAAAAGGGGGTGATGTGACCTTTGGAAGAGTGGAAGGAATTGTTATTTGGACCAGGCTTCGCTCAGAAGCTGCTGGCGGGGGGAGGGCGAGTGGGGAGGAATGGGCCTTTTCTTCAGCTCTTGAAGGGAGCAGGAAGGCAATCCATCTTACAAACTCCGACCGGTGTTAGAGCTTTCTTCACTTCAGAGGATAAACCCCACTATTAACTGTGCCCCTGAAGGACCAGGTGCGCAGCCTGGGAGTCATTTTGGACTCATAGCTGTCCATGGAGGCGCAGGTTAACTCTGTGTCCAGGGCGGCTGTCTACCAGCTCCACCTGGTACGCAGGCTGAGACCCTACCTGCCCGCAGGCTGTCTTGCCAGAGTGGTGCATGCTCTAGTTATCTCCCGCTTGGACTACTGCAATGCACTCTACGTGGGGCTACCTTTGAAGGTGACCCGGAAACTGCAACTAATCCAGAATGCGGCAGCTAGACTGGTGACTGGGAGCGGCCGCCGAGACCACATAACACCAGTCTTGAAAGACCTACACTGGCTCCCAGTACGTTTCCGAGCACAATTCAAAGTGTTGGTGCTGACCTTTAAAGCCCTAAACAGCCTCAGCCCAGTACACCTGAAGGAGCATCTCCACCCCCATCGTTCAGCCCGGACACTGAGGTCCAGTGCCGAGGGCCTTCTGGCGGTTCCCTCACTACGAGAAGCCAAGTTACAGGGAACCAGGCAGAGGGCCTTCTCGGTAGTGGCACCAGCCCTGTGAAATGCCCTCACTTCTCTGTCACCCCCCCCCAGGGGAAAGCGGGTGGGGCACCGGCCGGCTGGCTGAGAGAGCAACCGATAAAGCAAGTCAGCCGCAGTCGCGCACAGAGCAAGGTTTTGGCTCCCAGCTCGGCTTGCCGATCACGGGGGTGGGGCCCCGAGAGTGTCACCCTGCCCCAGGGTGGAACCCGGGGCAGCCCACCCTCCCCGCCCCTTGCTCCACCCCTGGTGTTTTCCACCAATGACAATTGAACACTTACTTCCCCAGTGTTTCCATGTCGTCTTTGCAGAGGAATCATGTTTGTGTGAGAATGTCTCACTTTTTTCTCCTAGTAAAACCCAATGATTCAGCGCGACTGCGAGCCCAAACCCTCAAGCGTTAAACCATGCGGGCTTCTAAGTGAGCAACGGATAAAAAGAAAAGGATTGACAGTACAGACGAAGATGCCAGTTGGATATTGTATGGAAACCCATTGCTTGGTGCCAGGAGAACAGATTTCAAAATAGTATTCCTTCTGCTATGTGGAAACCTTCCCATGTGGAAACCGCTAGCCCTCCAGATGATATTTTTATCCCCACCACCACCGCCCCACCCCAGGTCCATAGACCAAATCAAAACCGATTGCGACTGAAGTTTTTAAGCAGAGGTTGGATGGTCATTCCTCAGGGGTTCTTTGTGATCCCTGCATTGCTAAATGACCCTCAGTGACCATTCCAATTTTACAATTCTGTGAGTCCATGCATAACCTTTTCCCAGTGCTTATTGGAGTCGGGGGTGGGTGGCGGGGGGCAAAAAACCCCTTTCCAATGGTCCCCCGTAATGATGTGCCTGCAGAGCTCCAGCCACGGCTTTGATCTCTTGAGTTTCGCATCCAAACGCAAGATAATGATGCCTATATAAGGAAGCCCCCTTTGACAGTGGTGGATGCGAGCAGGATCAAAGCAGGTGGCTTTAGCCTTGCACAAATAAACAAGCAGATGCACTCTGGGGAAGACAAAACTCAGATCTCCTGCGTTGTTTACACTGGCTAGAAACACAAAACGTGGAGTAAACAGTCCTGGCGACGCTCATCTTTGCAGAACCACCAAGTGTGTTTGCAGGCTCCCTTCTGGGAGTGGGCTGCTTCTGCATCTGCTCCCCAGTCATGACTCTGGTGTCTGGGGTCAAAGCAGAGACCACCAGCACCAGTCTCTTCTTCAACTAAATGCACATGAACAGAAGGTGGCTCTTTTTCCTTTCAGTTGTCGCTCTGGCCTTTTGGGAACCAGATCCTCCACTGGAGAGTCCAGAAAGTCCAGAAAGGGGCAATTAATAATAATAATAATAATAATAATAATAATAATAATAATAATAATAAATAATTGATGTTTTATTGAGTTTTTAATGTTCTGTTGGGAGCTGCCAAGAATGGCTTGGGAAACCGTGCCAGATGGGTGGGGTATAAAGAAATATTTATTTATTTATTTATTTATTTATTTATTTATTTATTTATACATACCCCACCCATCTGGCACGGTTTCCCAAGCCATTCTGGGCAGCTCCCAACATCAAAACATTCCTGACAGGTGGCTGTCAAGCCTCTGCTTAAAGACCTCCAAAGAAGGAGACTCTTACTGTCAGGAAGTTCTTCCTAATGTTTAGGTGGAATCTTCTTTCTTGTAGTTTGAATCCATTGCTCCATGCCCTCTTCTCAGGAGCAGCAGAAAACAACTTTTCTACCATCACGGACAACAGAGGAAGGGGAGTTAAATGGGGAAGAGGAGGGGGCAGGAGAAGGAGAATATGTAATTATATCAATTGCATGAACCACAGCTCTGCACTTAGGCTCAATTTATCAGGGCCTGTGGCCAAGGGGCTGTGCCAAGGCCTTTTCAGAACAGCAATGGTGAGCCCTGCTTATTCCCTTTCCGTTTCGGTTGCCCAGATCAGCGCTAGTCTGTGACCATGATCCGAAGCATTTCAGAACAGCCTGAGGATCCTCCCACCCCATTTATACAGAGGAGAGGGCTCCGCATCAGCCGCCTGGCGCTGCCAACGGAGCCAGATGCTCTGATTCATCAGGCAATCCCTGCAGAAGGGAAACTCAATAAAGCAGGAAATGGCTGTATTTACAGCAAAGCGAGGAGTCGCACACCTCATACTGATCAGCCACCAGGCTCCCGGCCCGCGTGCCAAACTCCTCGTCCCAGTGCAAGAATCTCTGGATCCACACAGAAATGTTTTTGTTGTTCCTTTTGTGGGAAAAGTCAGGAGAGCATTGGGCTGGCGCGGCTCTCTCCGACAGCTTTGTGCTTGGTCTTTCCGACACGCAATCCTGCTAGACTTCCTTGTGCCAGTGGCGCTGGAGTGCATAATTGCACCGGTTTAAGATGGAGCCAGTCTATTCTCGGATGCTCCAGTGGGTTGGATTGGTTTCGCTTGGCATCAGAAGGGGCTGTCGGATTTGTATAGCAGCCCTCGGTTGCATCAAGGTCAGGGGCAATGATGCTTCTGAAAACCCGTCAGTGGGAAACCAATGGATTCAAGTTACAAGGAAGGAAATTCTGACTCAACATCAGGAAGAACATTCTGACAGGAAGAGCTATTCAACAGTGGAACGTTCTCCCCCAGGAGGTGGTTGTCAGGGTTGCAGCAGATGAGCAGGAGTGGTGGCAAGCCCCCCTAGGCGAAGCGGCAACTACGGAAGAGTCCAGAGGAATGGAGGGATTCTTACCTGAAGAAGACTGGTGAAGCAGATGGGGAAGAGGGAAGGCCAGAACAGGAGGAGGAAGAAGTTGAGCCAGAATAATAATAATATATAATAATAATAATAATAATTTATTATTTGTACCCCGCCCATCTGACCGGGTCCCCCCAGCCACTCTGGGCGGCCTCCAACAAACACTAAAATACATTGAAATATTACAGATTAAAAACTTAAAATATTACAGATTAAAAACGTAAGGCAACACTTTATGAATATATCTCCTACCAATATCTCCTGTTTCATCTCATGTTTCTCTGGCCCAACGTTGGCCTTCCAGAGGTGAAATTGATGCCCCTTCTTCTTTTGCAATCTTGCGACCTTGAGCACTGACTTTGTCCCCTTCCTGCTGACATGTTGAGCCTTCCCCTCCCTCCAGCATCACTCCTTCTCCAGACTGTGTTTTGATTCTGTTTCTCAGACAGTCATTATGATTATAGCAAGAGTGGTGGAGCTGGTGGCGGCAGGGAGGGGGTCATTATTCCTAACAGGCTTGGACGAAGAGATCACTGCAGAGACCTTTAGGTGAATCGAGAGGTTGATAACAGCCTTCCCCGGCCAAAGCAAGAGATAGGAAAATGTTCATAATCAAGCACTTGGAACTGCGTAGTCTGTGTGAACAGGCCGTGGGATAAGTTGGCAGCCTCGGACGTTTATAGGACCCCCTGCCATCCTGGCATTTGAAACATCTCAGCCAGGTCTTGAGCTAATGGTGTCCTCTAACAATGGCACTATTTTGAATGGCAGCTGCATGCTGGTTCAGGAAAGTGGGGAGATGGAGGGAGGATATTGAAAAGCTGGAAGGTGAGCAGGATGATCAAAGGTCTGGAAACCAAGCCTTATGAGGAATAGTTGAGGGAATTGAGTATGTTTAGCCTGGAGAAGAAGAGACTGAGAGGAGATATGATTTTTGTTGTTCAGTCGTTCAGTCGTGTCCGACTCTTCGTGACCCCATGGACCAGAGCATGCCAGGCACTCCTGTCTTCCACTGCCTCCCGCAGTTTGGTCAGACTCATGTTGGTAGCTTCGAGAACACTGTCGAACCATCTCATCCTCTGTCGTCCCCTTCTCCTTGTGCCCTCAACCTTTCCCAACATCAGGGTCTTTTCTAGGGAGTCTTCTCTTCTCATGAGGTGGCCAAAGTACTGGAGCCTCAACTTCAGGATCTGTCCTTCTAGTGAGCACGCAGGGCTGATTTCTTTAAGAATGGATAGGTTTGATCTTCTTGCAGTCCATGGGACTCTCAAGAGTTTCCTCCAGCACCATAATTCAAAAGCATCAATTCTTCGGCAATCAGCCTTCTTTATGGTCCAGCTCTCACGTCCGTACATTACTACTGGGAAAACTTTAGCTTTAACTATACGGACCTTTGTCGGCAAGGTGATGTCTTTGCTTTTTAAGATGCTGTCTAGGTTTGTCATTGCTTTTCTCCCAAGAAGCAGACGTCTTTTAATTTCGTGACTGCTGTCACCATCTGCAGTGATCATGGAACCCAAGAAAGTGAAATCTCTCACTGCCTCCATTTCTTCCCCTTCTATTTGCCAGGAGGTGATGGGACCAGTGGCCATGATCTTAGTTTTTTTGATGTTGAGCTTCAGACCATATTTTGCGCTCTCCTCTTTCACCCTCAGTAAAAGGTTCTTTAATTCCTCCTCACTTTCTGCCATCAAGGTTGTATCATCAGCATATCTGAGATTGTTGATATTTCTTCCGGCAATCTTAATTCCGGTTTGGGATTCATCCAGTTCAGCCTTTCTCATGATGAATTCTGCATATACAAAGATCTGAAGGACTGTCATGTGGAGGATGGAGCAAGCTTATTTTCTGCTGCTCCAGAGTGGAGAACCCAAAGCAATGGATCCAAATGGCAAGAAATGAGATCCCAACTAAACGTTAGGAAGAACTTTCTGATGGTAATTGCCCTTTGGCAGTGGGGCGGACTCCTTCAGAAGGTGGCGGACTCTCCTTCCTTGGAGGTTTTTCCACAGAGGTTGGAGGGCCATCTGTTAGGAGGTTGCAACAGGTGACCCTTGGGGGGGGGGGTTCCTTCTAGAAGTATATGATCCACAATTCATAGTATCATAGAATTGTAGAGTTGGAAGGGACCCCAGGGGTCATCTAGTCCAACCCCCTGCAGTGCAGGAATTTCAGCTAAAGCATCTGTGACAGATGGTCATCCAACCTCTGCTTAAAAACCTCCAAGGAAGGAGAGTCCACCACCTTCTGAGGGAGTCCGTTCCACCATTGAACAGCTTCTACCATCAGAAAGTTCTTCTTAATGTTGAATCAGAATCTCCTTTCTTGTTATTTGAATCCATTGGTTTGGGTCTTGCTCTCTGGAGCAGCAGAAAAGAAGCTTTTTCCATCTTCCACGTGAGAACCCTTCAGCTATTTGAAGATGGCCATCCCATCACTTCTCCGTCTTCTCTTCTCCAGGCTAAACATAACCAACTTGGTCCCTCAACTCCCTCATAATGCTTGAACTGTCACTCCCAAGCCTCTGGGACCTAGGCAGGGAAGAAATCTAGAGAAATAAATATGTTAGGAAATGAAATATTTTGACATGAGTGTGCAGATATATATTCTGCACACAACAAGTGGAGCTTTTCTGACACCTCAGAATACCATCACTTCCCTGGCAGGAATGCTGATCTGAATGAAATGTTGGCGGGGGAGAGATATAATTTAAGAGCTTTTCAGCCATGGATCCCTCCTTCTTGTCGGGATTTTTACAGAAACATTTGGACAGGCATCTCCTTATGGTGTTGCTTTGGGTATAGGATGAGATGACTTGCACGTTCCCTCGCCGCTTGGATTCTGTGGCATCTTCCCTCCTCCTGCTGGTCTGCCTATTATTCTGAATCGTGTCTATTCCTCTTGTCAGTGTAAAATGTCCCTTAGATTCTTTTCTCGGTTGTCTTCCTCCATGGCTCCTGTGTGTGCCGAGTGAGGTTGCTGCAGACTTTTAAACTCAAAGTCTCCCTTTTCTTGCTCAGAATCCACATTAAGATGCAAAGGCAGGTGAGCCTGGGGGAAATCGCCCCCCTCTCCTTCCTACCTTCTCCACAGGACTAACGATTGAAAGGGGGGAATAGCCCAGGATTGGACCCCAAGGCTTAGCCATCATTGATTTGACAAGGAATCTACAATGCCCGGTTCAGTTGTGCAGGGAGAAGTGTCAATCTTAAGAACATAAGAAGAGCCTGCTGGATCAGACCCAATGGCCCATCTAATCCAGCATCCCAGATGCCTCTGGGAAGCCAGCAAGCAGGATTCAGGCACAAGAGCACCTTCCCCTCCTGTGGTCTCAGCAAGAAGAAGAGTTTGGATTTGATATCCCGCTTTATCACTACCCGAAGGAGTCTCAAAGCGGCTCACATTCTCCTTTCCCTTCCTTCCCCACAACAAACACTCTGTGAGGTGAGTGGGGCTGAGAGACTTCAGAGAAGTGGGACTAGCCCAAGGTCACCCAACAGCTGCATGTGGAGGAGTGGGGAAGCGAACCCGGTTCACCAGATTACGAGTCTACCGCTCTTAACCACTACACCACACTGGCAATAATAGCAACCGCTATTATTATTATTATTATTATTATTATTATTATTATTATTATTATTCCCTGATGGGGACTCAAGATGTCTTACAGATAAAGTAAAATCAGCTAAAAACAGAAAACAGAATCGTTATAAAACGTTAAAACTATATGTGTGTGTGTGTCAGGGGAGGAGTAATACCTCTTTGGGTTGGCACATCATGCTGTTTCTGGGGTTGTATGTCCACCTTGGGGGCACACCTTCAACCTGAACCTCCCCAAAATGAGGCTTTCCTTCCCCAAAAAAGGTGGCTAGTAACCATTAATAGACCTCTCCTCCATGAATTTGTCTAATCCTTTTATAAAAGTGATTCGAGCGGGAACAAATTATTACATTTCAACATAAATTCTAGCAATTCTTTCCAGATTTGCAGAGATACATATACATTCCTGGATAAAAATTGTAGGCAGACCCGTGTCTTCTTTTGGTGATGCAGAACAGGTCACCCAGCCTCCCTCTGATTTCGCAAACTGCCCTTTGCTTTCCAAAAGGCACAGCAATCACATCCCCGACACCACCTCCTCTCCTATATTCCAGGTGTCTCCTGCTGCTGCAGGTGCTTTTTCATGGCTTCCCAGCCTGTGCCTTCGCTGGGGCTTGCAGCTTGCTTGTTATCAAACACAAATTGCACACTGAGCCTTCCTAAACCTCCACTTCCTGGCCCAGTGAAGTCGTGCGGAGGAGGAACGAATGAAGCTGTCCTTATCCGCTGCTCAACGGGGTGCCCATTGCTCAATCGGCGGCTCTCCGAAGATGCCCACTGCGCTTAACATGGTGACAGCCTGAAGAGCTCCCTGCAAGGATTAAGCCTGTTGTCTGGAGCGGAGAGCTGTGGTTTCCAGCTCCCTTTTGGAAATGAGGACATTACATGGGACTTAACAGCTTGTTTTGAAGGAGCTTCTGTTGTACTGGAACATGACAAGATAACCCCATTTAGGCTTGGAAATTTTATGATTCAACCCATGTTCTTGGCTTCCGAAACAGAGCCCGGGGGCCTCAATGGCTAATTTTAGATGTTATGAGCCTGGCTTCACACAAGCTGGCTGGCTGCAGCAAGAGCATCATGTAGACCAAAAAGCACAGGGTCCCTGTCCCTTCCTTTCTGAAGCGGGAGAAGATACCCATCCAATGAGCTTACCTGGAAGTTGCCCCCTCCCCCACCATGCGGGCAGGAATTGGCCATTAGGGAAAGATGCACATGTTCCGAAATGCGCTGGGATGCATTTCAAAAGGGAGAGCCAGCTCCTGTGTTGTTGAGGGCCAGCATTTCCTCCAGACAGTGGCGCAAGCGTGGTGTTAGCCGTGCGGGAAGCAATGTGTTTTGCAGCAGAAATGGACCTGCTGTGCAGGCTCCAAAATAACACCACTGAGCTGGAAGATCTTAATTGATACATCGTGCACATGATCCCTGGGCAGGTGCACAAACCCAAAGGGGGAAAAAAACCAGTTCATTGAATGCATCTTTGGAAGTGCTCTTCATTCAATTTTGAATTCCAGGGCTGTGTGCATCAACACGATCCAATTAATAAAAAACACCCCTTTTGGTTTAGCAGGTTGTGTTAAGAGCTACCCATGTTCACTCATGTTCCAAAATGCTAAGAAGCAGCAGCTGCTGAGGGTCACATCCTGAGCAGATACATGATTTCAGCAATATGGGCATGACATGGTATCCCCTATGCTGTGGTTAGTTCACTGTTACCTTGGCTGTCAGTGATAGGGGAGTGGGCCTAAGTCTCTGATTTGTCTGTTCCCTGAAAGAGGCATGATGGATTAAACCACAGAGCCTAGGGCTTGCCGATCAGAAGGTCGGCGGTTCGAATCCCCACAATGGGGTGAGCTCCCGTTGATTGGTCCCTGCTCCTGCCAACCTAGCAGTTCGAAAGCACGTCAAAGTGCAAGTAGATAAATAGGTACCGCTCCGGCGGGAAGGTAGATGGCATTTCCGTGCACTGCTCTGGTTCACCAGAAGTGGCTTAGTCCTGCTGGCCACATGACCCGGAAGCTGTCTGCGGACAAACGCTGGCTCCCTCGGCCAGTAAAGTGAGATGAGCGCCGCAACCCCAGAGACGTCTGTGACTGGACCAAACGGTCAGGGGTCCCTTTACCTTTACCTTTACCTTCATACTCCTAAGGAGCAAATGCAACACACAAACTGAGTCACCAGTAACGCCAACAGTTGTTTTGCCCTGCGTTTAATGTTTCTTCATGTTTTCAAACTGCAGCACATGCCCCTGATATTTTATGGGAGGGTGGTATATACATACATTTATAACTAAATACTCCCCCCCCCCAAGGCCACACAGTAAGTCTGTGATGGAGAGAGAACTTGAGCTCAAAATCACACCATTTTGCCCCCTGACCATGGAAGCTTTAAAAATGCACATATGCAACCAACTTCTTTCTCCACCCAACCCCACCCTGCCAGTCTCCTTATCTGTTGTTCTCCCCGTCATATGGGTTCACAAGCCTGTGGGGGTCTCTCTTCAAGCAAGAATAAATCAGCAAATGAAGCAGTCGTATCTTCTGCCCTATGGGAAGAGAAGTACTCTCTAGCCCCCAAGCACACAAGCTCAGGTCCATGCTGCCTGCGGAGCCAGTTTCATGCTTGAAATAAGAATTGCCCCTGATGCCATGTCAGAAGGAAGGAATCTGCCTGGACTCTTGCCCGCCTGTGAATGCCGGCAACACAACTGGGAGCCGGATAGCTGCTTGCTGGCTGATAAGCCAACAAGATTTGCTGTCTTTTTCTCTCCTTCCCTGGGAGGGGGGAAAACACAATTTGCCATTGTGGATTAAAGAGGATTTGGCTTAATATGGGATTTGCATTTGGATAAAGAACAACAGGATCATGGATCCCTGACTTCGACTCTGCTGTGGAAAAGAAGAATCATCAGCAGAGTTGCCAACCAGATGCCTGCGGGGAACTTGCAAGCAGGATTCGACCACAAGAGTCCCCTCAACTCCACTGGTTTCCAGCAAATGGGATTCAGAGGCATTACTATGGAGGCTGAGCATAGCAATTATGACCAGCAGCCATAGAGAGCCCTCGCGTCCTTGCATTTTTCCAGTCCTCTTCTAAAGACTTCCAGGTTGGTGGCCATCACTGCCTCCAGTGGCAGGGAGTTCCATAGTTTAACTCGGCACTGCATGGAGAAGGACTTTCTTTTATCTATCCTGAATCTTCCAACCTTCAGCTGCACTGGATGTCGATGAGTTCCAGTGTTATGAGAGAGGGAGAAATACTTTCCTCAGTCCACTTCCTTTGTGCCCATCATAATTTTATAGATTTCTCTCGTGCCGCTTTTTACTTGCCTCTTCTCTCAACTAAGGACAGAGGGAGATTTAAAAGGTAAAGGGACCCCTGACCATGAGGTCCATTCGTGTCCAACTCTGGGGTTGTGGCACTCATCTCACTTTATTGGCTGAGGGAGCCGGTGTACAGCTTCCGGGTCATGTGGCCAGCATGACTAAGCCGCTTCTGGCGAACCAGAGCAGCGCATGGAAACGCCGTTTACCTTCCCGCCGGAGCGGTACCTATTTATCTGCTTGCACTTTGACGTGCTTTCGAACTGCTAGGTTGGCAGGAGCAGGGACTGAGCAACAGGAGCTCACCCCGTCGCGGGGATTCGAACTGCCGACCTTCTGATCAGCAAGCCCTAGGTTCTGTGGTTTAACCCACAGCACCACCCGCGTCCCTCAGAGAGATTTAGAGGAGCGCAATTGGTTCGCCCACACTGGGTGCCAAGCCAAGAGGGTGCTGTAGGGGGCACTACAACAGGGACAAACAACAGAAGGTGAGAAGCAGGTGGGTGCCGAATTTCGCACAGGTTGCTGCTGAAATTTTAAAGCTCAAAGTCTGCCACTGCTAAGGAATCCCAACTATGCAACCTTCCTTCCTCGGAGAGTTGCTCTGTCGCCTTGATTATTTGCTTGCCCTTTTCCGAAACTTTTCCCAGGGAAGCTCCTGGGGATGCTGTTCAGGATTGGACCTGTGGGCTTCTGTATGCCAAGCAGGTGCTCTGGCGCTGAGCTAAGCCCTTCCCCGAGAGAGCTGCAGAGACAGATGGGGAAGGGAGACGGAGCGTCAGGAAAGGACGGGAGGCACTGCTGACAGAAAGGCAATTAAGATCCTAAGAAACAAGAAAGCGAGAAGCCACGAGGTAACTGAGTAGAAAATTAAAATTATTCAGCTACAGAAAATGTATCTAATGACTTCGAGGCAGGCCAACCTGTAGAAGGGAATTGGGAGAGGGAGCCGGTGGCGCAGGTTGTGAGGCACGTGGATGGGAAAGAAAGGGAGAGGTATCTGGGAGACGGCGAGACAAGGCTGAGAGATCTCCTGAGCTCCTGCAGTGTCAGCCTTGCTCACTGTCAAAGAGAGAAGAAAAGTAACCCAGTGGAACTGCAAGGAGCCGAGAATCACGCGGCTGGGCTTAGGTGATGGCTGTGCTCTAATGAACGTGTCGTCTTGCTCAACCTGGTGCCATCCAGCTGTTTGGGTCTGGAGCTCCCATCAGCCCCTGCCACACTCCTTTTACAAACCCGTTGTCAGGCCCCCCTGGGCCCCTTTTCAGCTAGGCGTTTAAGCAGACTCCGAGAGACATTGAGCTATCAAAGCTTTAATCTAACTAATTGGTTTACAACTCTGAGCACATCGTAAATGCGTCAGTCTTCCTTGCTATCAGTTGCTCCAACTGCTGGATGTTGGCTTTGGCCCCACCTTCCAAAGCATCTCGGGAAACGGAAACACTTGGTGCGCCTTCCCCTTCTTTCCCCTGGTGCGGAGCGATGGCTCTTGAGAGGCTGGCGAAAGCCCTCTCACTGCTTCCCCTTCCTCGGAGCTTCCTCCAGACGTGCTGCTGGAATCTGTCTCCAGAATGGGTGGCTGTTCACGGTACTCACTCAAAGCAGGAGAGGCAGGAGGGGTTTGCAGTCCCCTGACACCCGTCAACCTTTTAGTGTGCCTTTCTCCCAATATACACAGTTTGGAAGCAAGTTTCCCTAACGTAACATTCACATACAGCTTTTTAAAATATAGTACAACTCCATCTTACATGAGTGTTTAGTTCCATGGGTTCCACGTATACACAAAAATCACATATATGTAAACTCTTGGAGCTGCCCATGGCGGGCGGGGGGCGGGGGAGAGAAGGTCCAGTCCCCTAGAGGCTCCTTACGGGGTCTTTGCCACATTCATCCAGTGCTCTACCAGCACTGCACTGGCTCCCGGTGGAGTACAGGGTCAGGTTTAAGGTGCTGGTTTTGACCTTTAAATCCCTATGCGGCCTAGGACCCTCGTACCTAAGGGACCGCCTCTCCTGGTTTGCCCTGTGTAGGACCTTAAGGTCCTCAAATAATAACATTTTGGAGGTCCCGAGCCACAAGGATGCTAGGCTGGCCTCAACTAGGGCCAGGGCCTTCTCAGTACTGGCCCCGACTTGGTGGAACGGTCTGTCACAAGAGACCAGGGCCTTGCGGGATTTGGCATCTTTCCGCTGGGCCTGCAAGACGGAGCTGTTCCCCCCGGCCTTTGGGTTGGTTTCAGTTTAACCCTGATGTTTCATTCCTTTATGGTTTGATTGGTGGGCTACTTAAAAATGAGGCTGCATTTTAAACTTTAAATCGTATTTTAACCTGCATTTTAATTGATTGTTTTGTATGTTTTGTTGTGATTTTATTGGTGTTAGCCACTCTGAGCCCAGTCTTGGCTGGGAAGGGCGGGGTATAAATTTTATTATTATTAGTATTAGTATTAGTATTAGTATTATTAGTATTAGTATTAGTATTAGTATTAGTATTAGTATTAGTATTAGTATTATTATAGAGCCCACACGCAAAGTGGGTCTTGCTGCAGACCCACAGTGAAAATAGGCTTTAAGCTCTCTGCCTTGCTTGCAGGGCAAGACCTGATTAGCACATATGCTCTGGAAGGCCAGGGATGCTTGCATGAGATCTGAGAACTGGCACGCTGAGCAGGTCTTGCTCCTGAAAGCAAGGTGGAGAGCCTAAAAGCTCTTTCTGCACTGGATAACCCCAAGTTATAAATGAAGGAATTGAGGGGATGCTCATCAAATTTGTAGATGGCACCAAATTGGGTGGGGTAGCTAATGCTGCAGAAGAGAGAATTGGGATTCAAGATGGCCTGAGCAGATTGGAGAACTGGAACCAAACTAGCAAAATGAATTTCAGTAGGGACAAATGTCAGGTTCTGCACTTAGACAGGAAGAACCAGCTGCACAAATACAAGAAGGGGGGCATCTGGTTTACTAGCAGTACATGTGAAAAGGATCTAGGGGTCTTGGTGGACCACAAGCTTAACATGAGTCAACAGTGTGATGCAGCAGGCGGGAAAGCTAGCGCTATTCTATTCTGCTTCATCAGCAGAAGTATAGTGTCCAGGTCAAGGGAAGTCATAGTCCCACTCTATTCTGCCTTGGTCAGACCACACCTGGAGTCCTGTGTCCAATTCTGGGCACCACAATTTAAGAAGGATGTTGACAAGCTGGAAGGTGTGCAGAGGAGGGCAACCAAGATGAACAAGGGTCTGGAAACCAAGCCTTATGAGGAGCGGTGGAAGGAGCTGTAAATGTTTAGCCTGGAAAAGAGGAGACTGAGAGGAGATAGGATAGCCATCTTCAAATATATTAAGGGCTGCCACATGGAAGACGGAACAAGCTTGTTGTATCCTCTGAAAGGCTGGACCTGAACCAATGTATTCAAAGGACAAAAAAAGGAGATTCTGACTCAACATCAGGAAGAACTTTCTGATGGTTACAACCATTCGACAGTGGAACAGACTCCCTTTGAAGATGGTGGATTCTCCTTCATTGGAGACTTTTAAGCAGACTTTGGATGACCATTTGCTATGGTTGCTTTATCTGAGATTCCTGCATTGCAGGGGGTTGGACTAGATGACCCTCGAGATGCTTTCCGACTCTAGAATTCTGTGATTCTAAGTGGATCCATTGAGAAAAGAGCTTTTGAACACTCCACCTTTCTTGGATTTAACTCGTGCAATTTCAATCCACTGGCCTTCAACCGTGTCTTCACACAAGTTAAATGTGCATAAGATGTGGTCTTAGGTAAGGTAAAGGGACCCCTGACCATTAGGTCCAGTCGTGTCCGACTCTGGGGTTGCGGCGCTCATCTCGCTTTACTGGCCGAGGGAGCCGGCGTACAGCTTCCAGGTCATGTAGCCAGCATGACTTAAGCCGCTTCTGGCGAACCAGAGCAGCTCACGGAAACGCCGTTTACCTTCCCACTGGAGCGGTACCTATTTATCTACTTGCACTTTGACGTGCTTTCAAACTGCTAGGTTGGCAGGAGCAGGGACCGAGCAACGGGAGCTCACCCCGTCACAGGGATTCAAACCGCTGACCTTCTGATCAGCAAGCCCTAGGCTCTGTGGTTTAACCCACAGTGCCTGTACTGTAATTTTTTGGTTTGTTATTGTCACAAATTCATGCACACTTTTCTTTAATTGATGAAGTTTTGAAAACATTCCCTTTGGTTGGAAAACTGCATCAAAAAATCTGGGAAAGTGTGCATTTGGAAGGAGAGCAGTGTTTCGGTTCACAAGGTGCAAATTAGGTAGCTTTGCATTAAATTGCAAACTAAACTGAATTCCCAGCCCCAAACCCCAAATCCCTTCTTTGGACCTAATTGCCAGTGTAATTGAAACGGTCTTCTCATCCCACCAGAACATTCCTTTATATTTCCCCTGCCACTTACGGACTAGTCGATGCTTTCAGATCTTCAGATCCTTTCCAAGACCTTTTTAATAGATTAACCTAACTAGTTAATCCATTAAACATTGTGATCAATTAAACATCAAACCAAACCAATTCTGCTTCATTTCTGGAAGCAATGGAAAACCTTACTTTTCAGGGAAAGGGTTTACGGCAGGCGATTGAGTGTGCGTCTTTGTGTGTAAGAGACAAGTAAGTTAATAAGTTCCTAGAGACATGGCATAATCTAGCCAAAAAGTAACTCTTTTAAAACCCACATATTTCAAAGGGAGAATGCAGAATCCTTGAAATCAGCAGAACATAGCTAAAATGAACACACCCTTCCCTTCCTCTAACTAATTTTAAGCCATAACCCTAGGCATGCTTTCCTAGGAATAATAAGCCCTATTGAATATGGGGTTGGGGTTTCTTCCAAGTATGGGGGATTCTTTCAGTTTCTCATTTTTCCAATATTAAACCCTCTACGTTTCTAGCTTGCATTCATTTTAAGTCCTTGTGAAATCTAATCAGCATTTTCACGCCAGATTCTCTCAACGCACCCATTTTTGGGTGCAATTTTGCCTAGCATACAATATTCTCCAAGCTATTATTCCCGAATTTAATGCATTTTGCGTATGTTATTTTCATGAATATTTGCAATTTTTGGACTCATTGCTTGGCTGGAAAGCTGCACTGCGAAATTTGGAGAAGTGCAAATTTCAAAGCATGGCTGTTTGTCGGGTGTCGGAAAGAAGGAATTTGTAGATTTGCTTTGAAATGTGAACTGAATCCAATTTCTTCCACCACCCTACAAATCAGCATTCATTGGTGTGCATTGCTTAACAGGGCCGGATTTAGGTTTGATGAGGCCCTAAGCTGCTGAAGTTAATGGGGTCCTTTATATGTCCAGCTGTCCTTTGTCAACAACAAATTGTCACTGTTTTTTGTGTTGAATAAATGCTATCTGGTAATTTATGGACCTCATAGGTATCTCAAGCCATTTGCACATAACAAAATATGTATTTTATCAAAGTAATTGTTGAACTGAAATACAATTAAGAAGAAGTATATTAATAGTGAAATACAATTAAAAAGAAGTATATGGTGGGGCAAGAGAGTGGAGCCCTAAGCTGTAGCTTGTTTAGCTTATACGTAAATCCAGCACTGATTGCTAACTAGTACGTATCAGTTTTATGGATGGAGGGATGAATAAATCTGTGGGTGATTTTTATTTTGTTTTAAATGCTCCTTAGCTTCATGGAGCTGTGGGTTAAACCACAGAGCCTAGGGCTTGCTGATCAGAAGATCGGCGGTTCGAATCCCTGCGACGGGGTGAGCTCCCGTTGCTCGGTCCCAGCTCCTGCCCACCTAGCAGTTCGAAAGCACCTCAAAGTGCAAGTAGATAAATAGGTACCGCTCTGGCGGGAAGGTAAACGGCGTTTCCGTGTGCTGCTCTGGTTTGCCAGAACCGGCTTTGTCATGCTGGCCACATGACCTGGAAGCTGTACGCCGGCTCTTGGCCAATAAAGCGAGATGAGCGCCGCAACCCCAGAGTCGGACACGGCTGGACCTAATGGTCAGGGGTCCCTTTACCTTTACCTAGCTTCATGGACTGAAAGCAATAATGGTCGGTTGCAAACAACAACCCCAAGTCTACTGAGCGGGAGGAATAGATATGTTATCCTGTAATGAATGCAGAAAGTGGCATTCTGAACCATGGCAGATTCGTGTGCCCTGAGCCTCTTTAATTGATAGACTGCTTCCCTTCGCTTGCCTTGAGTGGAGATGAGCCTCCGCTATTCACTACAGACCTGTTATTGAGAGCGCCAAGGGACCCATCCGGCACAGCAGTTGTCCTGAAAGGAGATCAGAAAGGCGTCTCCTTCCTGACCTTTCAGCATCTGCCTAGAGAATTCAGATTTATTGACCTCGCTCTGTGGCAGAGCCAGCCACATGCTCCTGAGGGGCTGTCAGCTACTAGCTACTGGCTGTACACCCCCTGTTTGGCTTGGTGGTGGTGGTGGTGGTGGGTTTCTGTAGAGAAATAGCTTGGCAGTTTGAACATAGCCAGGGAAGGAGAGGGTCAGCTGATCCCGCCTGGTGCACATGGGATTCGCAAAGGACTAGGAAGGAAGATGCTCCTTTTACAAATAGCCCTGACAATCTTGGAGAGTTCCTGCATCCCCACCCCTGCTTAAATTTAGAGATGGACAAATTTTTCAATTTCAGTTTCCCTCAGTTTCTCATTTTTCAATTTGTAAATTGAGTTCTTCCCATAAATAACTCAAGAAAACCTTCCAAATAACAAAAAATAACTCAAGATAAACTTCCAAACTCGGTTTATATAAATGCATTAACTTTTTTCCTTCTGAGGAAACTGATAGATCATAACAGTGAAACGAGAATCTTAGCCGGCAACTTGTTAAGGTTATTTGGAAGTTTATCTTGAGGTTTTTTTTTTGTTATTTGGAGTTATTTGGAAGGTTTTCTTGAGTTATTTATATTTCTTTGAATTAGTTTATAATGTTTTTGAGTATTTTTGCTCTTGAGCAATTCTGCTCTTGGATCATTAAACATATTGTTTGTTAGAGTATTACTATCTAAATATACGTTCATCTCATTTCAGGGATCTTTCACGGTGCAGACTTCCCTTTTTTGTAATTTCTAAACATCCAGGCTGAATTTGACCCATAGCAGGGAGGTTGAGGGGTAGGTACGTAGGCTACAGGCAGAGAGTGCCAGAGTTTATAGCACCATCGGTCCAACAAAGAGAATGACTACGTAAAAAAGGCTTTCCCTGGTACGCCCTGCTGCTCACGAGGGTGGTGAGCAGGAAGCAATATAAGTGGATGCCTTTTTCAGATTACTTAAAGAAATATTATAGTATGATGAACTCGCGAGCAGGATCTGAGCTACGAGCAACAGAAGCAATTCGATTATAATATTGTGGTTATGATTTAATAGGCAGAAGAGAGGGTGCAGGAGAAGGGAAGAAACAACAACTCCATGGAAAACGGGGGGGGGGGGAGTCAACCAAAATAAGAGGGGGGAAAGCCAATATAAATTGGGGAGGTTAGCGCACTCAGCTCAGGAGAATATGCTAGAGCAGAGTCCACCCCCCCCTCAAAATTGCATCCCAAGTTCTGCTTCCAGCTCAATGCAGTCCGAGAGGGGGAAAGAAGAGCGGGGAGTTGCGGGGCATTGTGAATTAAAAAGGGAGAGGGTCAGCTGATCCCGCCTGGTGCGCATGAGGCCTTGCGAAGATGGATGGCATTGTACTTTTAATTTGCACAGTGGCATAAGACAAACAGATGAGGTTTCAGGGCAGCGCGTCCAATTAATCAGGGCTTTGACAGCTGTGAAGCCGGACGTTATTCATTCCCCTCCCTGACAGGCCAAAAAGGGTAATAATTACACTTAGATGTCGTGTGCCCCTCACCTCCCCCCCCCGATGCCCAGCTCTGGAAGACTGCAGAACAGCAACTCTCAATAGCACTCATTACACTAATGCCAGCTGCGGAACGGAGAAGAGGGCGAATGAAGGCAAAGGGAAGGCAATGCTCTCCAGAAATGTGGCCACGATCCAGAGACCCTGGTTGGATCCTGATATAAATCAGCAGCAGTAAGGAGCAAGTCCATCTCTTAAGTTGCACGTTCCCACACTCTATAGGGCCTTGAAGGTTGGTACCAAAACCTTGACCTTGCCAGCCCCACCAAAAACCTAGATGGCGATTGAGAACATAAGAACGTTAAGAAGAGCTTGCTGGATCAGGCCAATGGCCCATCCAGTCCAGCATCCTGTTTGCACAGTGGCTGAACTGTTGCCCCAATCGGAAGCCCACAAGCAGGATTCAAACCCAAGAGAAGAAGAAGAAGAGTTTGGATTTGATTTCCCGCTTTATCACTACCCGAAGGAGTCTCAAAGCGGCTCACATTCTCCTTTCCCTTCCTCCCCCACAACAAACACTCTGTGGGGTGAGTGGGGCTGAGAGACTTCAGAGAAGTGTGACTAGCCCAAGGTCACCCAGCAGCTGCATGTGGAGGAGTGGAGACACGAACCCGGTTCCCCAGATTACGAGTCTACCGCTCTTAACCACTACACCACACTGGCTCTCTCCCCTCCTGTGGTTTGCAGCAGCTGGTATATTCAGAAGCATTGCTGCCTCCAACTGCGAAGGCAGAGCTGAGCCACCTCGGCTAGTAGCCATTGATAGCCCTCTCCTCCTCCATGAATTTGCCTAATCCTCCTTTAAAGCCATCTAGGTTGGTGGCCGTCACTGCTTCCTGTGACAGGGAGTTCCATATTTTAACTATGTGCTGCATGAAGAAGTGCTTCCTTTTTCTTTCCTGAATCTTCCAGCATTTGTCTTCATTGCATGTCCATGAGTTCAAGTGTTATGAGATAGGGAGAAATTGTTGTTGTTCAGTCATTCAGTCGTGTCCGACACTTTGTGACCCCATGGACCAGAGCACGCCAGGCACGCCTATCCTTCACTGCCTCTCGCAGTTTGGCCAAACTCATGTTAGTAGCTTTGAGAACACTGTCCAACCATCTCATCCTCTGTCGTCCCCTTCTCCTTGTGCCCTCCATCTTTCCCAACATCAGGGTCTTTTCTAGGGAGCCTTCTCTTCTCATGAGGTGGCCAAAGTACTGGAGCCTCAACTTCAGGATCTGTCCTTCTAATGAGCACTCAGGGCTGATTTCTTTAAGAATGGATAGGTTTGATCTTCTTGCAGTCCATGGGACTCTCAAGAGTCTCCTCCAGCACCATAATTCAAAAGCATCAATTCTTTGGCGATCAGCCTTTTGTCGGCGACCTCTTCTTTAGGGAGAAATACTCTTCTGTAAACATTGGTCAGAGCATGGTCAGAGCATGGTACTGATAATGCCAAGGTTGCAGGTTCTATCCCCGTAAGGCACAGTTGCAAATTCCTGCATTGCAGGGGGTTGGACTAGATGCTCCTCAGGGTCCCTTCCAACTCTACGATTCTATGATTGTATGCTTTCATAAATAATTTTATAAAATTCTACTATGTGGGTTCTTACTTGCCTTTTCTCTAAACTAAAAAGTCCCAAACGCTGTAACCTTTCTTCATAGGAGAGTTGCCCAACCCCTTTTCTCGACCTTTTCCAACTCTACAATACAATGTTTTGAGGTCAGACAACCAGAACTGCACACAGTACTTCAGATGTGGCTGCACCATAGATCTGTATAATGGCATTATGATACTGGCAGCTTTATCTTCTGTTCTGCTCCTAAGATTCCTAGCATGGAATTTGCCTTTTTGGAAGGCTTCTCTGCCCGAGACCTCTGAGACCTGGCACTGGCCAGGGCAGACAATGCCATGCAACATGGCCCAATGGACCGGCTCAGTTCAAGACAACTCGAACGGAAGTTCACTGGGGACTTTCACGGCAGCTGCAAGTTTGGACCCAGACCTTTTGCAGCCCCTCAAGTATCAAACGTCAGAATCGGCTGTCGTCTCCTCTCGAATCTCGGCGGAATAGCCTCATCCACCCTGCACAATGTCATCCTCTCGCCAGCAGACATTTGAAAAGGGATGATCTTTAAAGGCGAGGAGCCTGAGAAATACGAGCTGTCCAGGGAACAAGCTTGCAAATGGCAGGGCTCAGAAGCAAAGCTGTTTATCCTCCCTTTAATTCTGTTGTGCCTCCTTTTGTGTTCATTTTTTCCGGTGCATGTAAATACCAGGTTGAGCTGCGCTTATCCGGAGGGGAAGCTTTTATTTGACAGCTTGCCATTAGAGCATCTGAATAAACTGACATTGCCGCCAGCCACAGAGAAACTACCCACCCTCATTACAATGCCAGGACTAGTTTAAAAAAACAAAAAAAAACCAAGCATTATTAGCAGCAATCAGGAGGCTGCTTTTCATACTGGATTGGAAGCGGTCAGCCGGTCAGGGAAGAGGAGAATGGCAGGGAAGAGGAGAAGTGGTGAGGACAGTCTCACAAGGTGTTGGAAGCAGGGGTGCAAGCAGCTTACCTTAAACTGGGGAGCTTCCCATATTGGGCCTCTGGTTGGCCACTGTGAGAACAGGATGCTGGACCGGATGGGCCCTTGGCCTGATCCAGCAGGCTCTTATCTTCTAGGCATGGACACCTTGGGGCATCCGTGACCAGCACTTGGTTAGCGGGGCTGGAGTTGAGCAAGCGAGTTCAGTTAGAAACTGTTAACCCAACAAAGGTCCTGAAGCAGCCTGGAGACTTGTAGAACCATAGAATTGTAAAGGTGGGAGGGGCACCAAGGGTCAGCTAGTCCAACCCCCTGAAATGCAGGAATCTCAGCTAAAGCATCCATGGCGGATGGCCATCCAACCTCTGCTTAAAGACCTCCAAGGAAGGAGAGTCCACTACCTTCCAAGGGGGACTGTTCCACTGTTGAACAGTTATTACTCTCAGAAAGTTCTTCCTGAATCTCCTTTCATGTCACTTGAATCCATTGATTCAGGTCCCCCCCCCCCTCCGGAGCAGGAGAAAATGAGCTTGCTCCATTTCCCATGTGACAGCCCTTTAAATATCATATCTCCTCTCAGTCTGCTCTTTTCCAGGCTAAACCTATCTCCTTCAAGAGTTCCTCATAAGGCTTGGTTTCCAGACCCTTGATCATCTTGGTCTCCCTCTCTGCATACATTCCAGCTTATCAATAGCCTTCTTAAACTGGGGTGTCCAGAACTGGATACAGGACTCTGCATTGATAACTTCTCCACCTCCTGGCAATCTGCTGTGTTTGCAGCTGGGCCTCTTATTGTTTTTTGTTTTTTTTCAAATAATATTTATTGATTTTATTTGCAGCTGGGCCTCTTATTGAGCCACGAAGCTCACAGATCATTCAGCTTGGATAGTTCACCAAGCTCATTGAGCCACCTTGGGTCAGCCGCAGTCTCTCAATCTAGCCTCTCTCACAGGATTTTGGGGGTGATGAAATGGAGAGGAAGAGAACTGTTGCCTATGCCACCATGAGCTCCTTGAAGGGATGGCAAGCTATAAATGCAATTAATAACATCCATGGAGCAGAGGGCTATCAAAGGCTACTAGCTGATATGGCTCTGCTCTGCCTCCACAGTTGGAATACCAGTTGTTCAAAACTGCAGGACAGGAGAGGGCTGCTTTTGTGCTCAAATCCTGCTTGAGTGTTTCCAACAGGCAATCTGGGTGGCCACTGTGGGAACAAGATGCTGAATTAGATGTTACATTGGCTTGATTCAGAAGGGCTCTTAATAGTAGTAGTAGTAGTAGGGACACAAGTGGCGCTGTGATCTAAACCACTGAGCCTCTTAGGCTTGCTGATCAGAAGGTCAGTGGTTCGAATCCCACCGATGGGGTGAGCTCCCATTGCTCCGTCCCAGGTCCTGCCAACCTAGCAGTTCAAAAGCATACCAGCACAAGTAGATAAATAGGTACCACTGCAGTGGGAAGGTAAACAGCATTTCCGTGTGCTCTGGTTTCTGTCATGATGTTCCGATGCGCCAGAAACATTTTAGTACTGCTGGCCACATGACCCAGAAAGCTGTCTGTGGGCAAACGCCGGCTCCCTCGTCCTGAAAGCGAGATGAGCGCCACAACCCCATAGTCGCCTTTGACTGGACTTAACCGTCCTTTACCTAATAATAATAATAATAATAATAATAATAATGCTGTGTATGGCAGCAAAAAATGTCTGCGATGGACAGTCTAGATAGCTTAGTGTAGTTCTGATTTGCAGGTTTCAGTTTTGACCCTTGTATGAGAGCTCCATATTCCTGCATTGAGGGGGTTGAAATATATGATCCTCAGGGTCTCTACTAACACTACAATTCTATGATTCTATGACAGCAAAGGGGGGTTAGGAGGAGGTACCAGAACTTGTACTGGTACTGGAAAGGTACTGGCGAGCACTATCACACACAAAAGCCGATCGTAACCTTCTTTCCCCCTCTTCTCATTGTAGCTTCTCAAGACCCTCACAGGCTGCTGGGTTTCTCTTTGAGTTGCTGCTTTCCACCCAGGGGAGAGGAAATCCTCTGTCATCGTACAGCTCTTCCCCATCCTCCCAAGGCCCTGTCAGGGCAAAAAACACTCCAGATCCTGCTCCCCTGCAATGCCATCAGCAAGTCTAATGTGAGCGCAGGAGCCCCTCTTCCCTGGGGAGCGAGCTTTCCTTTGACCTTCGCTGCCCCCGGCCACCTCTTTCCTCCCCCTCCGCTCTCTTCCCTCCGAGGTCCTTGAAAGGGTGTCCATTAACACAGTGGGGTGGGCCAAGAATGGCTGGGAACCTGCTGGGAGAGTGACTCTTCCAACCGAGAGGGTCATGAGTTCCAAAGACGCTGGCAGCCAGCAACGGAGACCTCGGGCCTCTTTCCCAGGCAGCTCGTGAACCCGGCGGATTTTCCGACTTGAAACTGGAGCTCTTCCCTGCTCCCTTTAATCCGAAAACAAAACAAAGTAGAAAAAGCCTTCCCCCCTCCCCTTGCCCTCCCTCCTAGGAGGTTAATGCTCCAGTCATTTCCTGTCTGTTACAAAGGGATGTGCCTGGATTATATAAACCTGAATTCCAATTAACTCTCAATTTAGAGGCTTTGTGTGTGGGTTGCACTGGGGGGATGGAGGTGCCCCAAGAGTGGGGAGAGCTGAAGTTTTATATCTAGACAGACATAAATGGAGAATTGGGGGGAGCTCTCCATTGCTCTCTCTCTCTTACACACCCACCCAAACTTGCTGCCCAGACTGTCTCACAAGGTCCAAAAACTAATTTCCATTGAAAGATAAATCAAGAACTATCCCTTCACACAACACAAACAGCCCATGGGACTCATTGCCACTGGGTGTCATGATAGCAACTGAGGCAAGTTACTTTTAAAATGAAGGACGGAAGGTTAGAATAATAGAATCTTAGAGTGGTAAAGTTGGAAGGGACCCCACGGGCCATTCAGCTGGATAGCTCAGCTGGTTAGAGCATGGTGCTGATAACACCAAGGTCGCAGGTTCGATCCCCTATGGGACAGTTGCCTATTCCTGCATTGTGGGGGGTTGCGCTATATGAGCCTCAGAGATCCTTCCAGCCCTACAGTTCTATGATTCATTCATTCAACACCCTGCAATGCAGGAATCACTGCTCAAGAATCTCTGACAACCTCTGCTTCACAACCTCCAATGAAAAAGAGTCCATCACCTTGCAAGGCAGTCTGTTCTGCCTTCGAACGACTCTAGCTGCCAGAACTTTCTTCCTATTCTTTAGTTGGAATGTCCTTTCTTGTCATTTGAACCCATTGATTTGGGTCCCACCCTCTGGGACAGCAAAACAAAAAACAAAAAACAAAAACTTTCTATATCTTCCACATGGCAACCGTTCAGATATTTGAAGACGGCCATCGCATCACCTCTCAGTCATCTCTTCTCCAGGCTAAACAGACCCAACCACAAATCCCAAGGGAGGGGGAGGGTGTTGCACTCAGGTCCTGCTTGTGAACTTCCCAGAGGTGTCTGGTTGGCCACTGTGAGATCAGGATGCTGGACTACGTAGATGGTTCACCTCGGGCCTGATCCAGCCTCAGAGCACTTCTGTTTTCCTTAACATGGTGATGGCAATGAGCAGTGCAGCAAAAACAAGCTTGCCCCTTCTTCCACATGACAGCCCCTCTGATACTTGAAGATGACGATCACATCACCTCTCAGACTTCTCTTCTGTAGCTATACTTCCCCAAATCCCTCCACCATTCTTCATAAGGCTTGGTTTCCAGAGGTTGCTCATTTGATGCTCAGCAAAAACTGATGCTTTTGAATTATGGTGCTGGAGGAGACTCGAGATTGCCATGGACTGCAAGAAGATCAAACCTATCCATTCAGAAGGAAATCAGCCCTGAGTGCTCACTGAAAGAACAGATCCTGAAGCTGAGGCTCCAAGACTTTGGCCACCTCATGAGAAGAGAAGACTCCCTGGAAAAGACCCTGATGTTGGGAAAGATGGATGGCACAAGGAGAAGGGGACGGCAGAGGACGAGATGGTTGGACAGTGTTCTCGAAGCTACCAACATGAGTCTGACCAAACTGCGGGATGCAGTGGAAGACAGGAGTGCCTGGCGTGCTCTGGTCCATGGGGTCACGAAGAGTCGGACACGACTAAACGACTAAACAACAACAAAAACCTGTGAAAAGGTTAGAATGAATATAAAGCAAGAAGAGATTAAAAAGCTTGAGGCATGAAAAGGGCTTTATGTGGTGCACCACCAGGACATCAGGCAAACTTCTATGGGAAGGCCATTCTGCAGCTGGGGCATGGCCACTGAAAAGGCACTTTCTGCCACTGTTCACCTGGGAGAAGTACCCAGAGCCTCAAAGGATGATGTAGATTGGCCCATAGGGAGCTATCCTGGTCCCAAGCCATAAAACCAGCACACTGAACTGGGCTCAGAAATTGGCTGAGAGCCCATGGAGTTGACAAGGCATGATACACTTGACCCTAGTTAGAAATTGCTTTCCATGCTAACTGAAGTTTCTGGAGCATTTTCAAAGGCAACCCTGCACTGTCATGTCGTAATATCCAAACAGAAGGTTACTAGAGCTTGGAGAATTGAAGCCAGGCTATCCCTGTCCAGGTAGGGTCATGGCTGGAGCATCAGCCTAAGCCTAAAAGGAAATAGACAGAAAGCACATTTTACACAGTGGACGTTTTGAGTAAGGGCGGGGAAGAAATTCATTTTGAGTAGAACTTTAATCAAAACCTGCCTGATTTACACTTTCTGAAACAGTGCATGAGCCTGGATACAGCTGTCCTTTGAAATTCACACACTTACAGATTGGGTGGGGTGGGGTGGCGGGGATACAGTTCTCCAGCCAAATCATGCATATGGAAAAATGGGAAAGTGTGCATTTATTGGTGAAAAATAACATGTACCCTTATTGGGAGAATTTTGCAGTAAAATGCTGGTGAATTTTCATTAACAACAACAATTTAAAAACACAAACAGAAGAAATGTGAAGAAATGAGAAACTGAAATGGACAGATTCATCAGTGTCTAGTTTTGAGTCATTATCTCCCCTGCCCCAGGGGATTCTGGGAGCTATAAGGATTCTGCACAGATACTTCCCAGCATCCTCAACACACTGCAGTCCCCAAGATTCTTTAAGGAAAGCTGTGACACTTAAACTGGTACAAATGTCTTTTTAGCACAAAGATGCTGCACGGGGACTTTATTAAGCACATTTATTGCCTGCCCTTCACGAAATGTCCCAAGTTGGGTTATAGCATAATAAAAACATAGAATGCAATATATAAATAACAGTTAAAACAACAGTTTAGCAATAAAATCATTTTCATTAAATGAACAATTATTGCACTCTCAAAAGCCTGGGTAAAAAGATACATTACCTTTGCATGTTTTTTGAAAACCCCCAAATTTAGGACTAGGTGCACATCAGGAGGCAGGGAGTTCCAAAATTTGGGGGACACCTAATTTTGCTGCTGTGTTGGGAGTACTGAGCCCTGGGTGCAATTCTTGCTTGTGGGATTGCGCTCTTTTCTTCCCCTGCAGAACCGATGGAGGGAACAGGGGGAAAGAAAAGCCCTGGAATCAGAGCCAAAATGCCATCATTTATTTCTACGCCTCATTTCCATGGTTAAAACCATGCTCAAGGCAGCTTACAACATGAAAAGATTTACATAATTATAAAGATACGACTAAAGTAGCCATAAGCAATAAATTAAAACATATCAAAATGCACACGGCAAAATCCTCACATAAGACCTAAGAATAAAGATACAGAAGATTAATATCAATAACAGCAAAATTATCATGTTCAAAATTAAATACTGACCCCAGCAAAACCCCTAAACAATACTCCACCCCATGTCTTGACATCAGGCAGAAGCTCCCAGGCAACAGGGCAGCGAGGAAGGCTGAGATTTCAGGACCTTGGAGAGCTCCAATGAGCAACCTGTTTCCAGAAGAGTCAGAGGTTGACTGCAGTCCAATCCCTCCCTCAGTCCACACTCCACTCCCTCCTGCCTGGGGCGTAGGGCTTCTGAACGGGGCAATCCACTGGCCTGAAGGTGAGTAGTTCTAAGTCTCTTTGTGGCTTCTCACATGGAAGTCTCCCTCCAGTGTTGGGCATGTGCCATGGAGGGGCAGCAGCTCTCTTCTAAGAGGAACAGGGTTCAGAAGGTCCGAGCTCAGAGATGTCAGTCCCAGGTCCTGTGTCTGGAACAATGGTCATGTCCTTCAGGCATGAGATCTTCCTGCTCTGCATCCAGGTCCTGGCTCTTGCTCAAGGATGAGTCGTGACACTTGCTTTCTCTCTCTTAAGCCAACTGGGCCATCCCAGGGGAAAAGCCATAGCACAGTGGGTAGAGCATCTGCTTTGCATGCAGGAGGCCTCAGGTTCAGTCTCCAGCATCTCCAGAAAGGGATGGAGGGACCCTACTCTGGAGATCCTCTGCCAGTCAGAGTAGACAGTGCTGAGCTAGATGGACTAATGGTCTGGCTCAGTGCAAGGCAGCTTCCTCTGTTCCTAGGGCTGTCTGATCTTAGAATCATAGAGTTGGAAGAGACCACAAGGGCCATCCAGTCCAACCCCCTGCCAAGCAGGAAACACAATCAAAGCATTCCTGACAGGTGGCTGTCAAGCCTCTGCTTAAAGACCTCCAAAGAAGGAGACTCCACCACACTCCTTGGCAGCAAATTCCACTGTCAAACAGCTCTTACTGTCAGGAAGTTCTTCCTAATGTTTAGGTGGAATCTTCTTTCTTGTAGTTTGAATCCATTGCTCCGTGTCCACTTCTCAGGAGCAGCAGAAAACAACCTTTCTCCCTCCTCTATATGACATCCTTTGATATATTTGAACATGGCTATCATATCACCCCTTAACCTTCTCTTCTCCAGGCTAAACATACCCAGCTCCCTAAGCCGTTCCTCATAAGGCATCGTTTCCAGGCCTTGGACCATTTTGGTTGCCCTCCTCTGGACACGTTCCAGCTTGTCAGTATCCTTCTTGAACTGTGGTGCCCAGAACTGGACACAGTATTTCAGGTGAGGTCTGACCTGAACTTTCTCTTAACACCTGAGAAAGTTTGTGTTCTCTGCTTTGAGAAAGACTTTCTCCACAAACTTTAGGTGAAGTCTCCTGGAGCTTACAAGTGCTCCTCTTACTCGCTTGCGCAAATGCCTCTCCAGGGTCAGCATGACCTAGATCTCCCCTCTTTCCTCCCCCTCCCCCCCCTCCCCACAACATCACATCACGACTTTGTGTGATTTATCCCTTCATATTATTTCAGGAACATTTCCTTCTGTAAGCTCTGACGCTGATTAATACCACTTAGCACTTTCCATCTCCAAAGCACTTTGCAAGCATTTGCTAATTAATCTACACAACTTTCCCACTCCTCACCCCAAAGGTAGGAAAGGCTAAACTTCCAGGCCTGCTTTTGTCGGCACTAACCTCTTAACGCAAGGAAACAGAATGTCCCTAATATGAGTCATGGTCTCTAAACATCTTGTGGCACAAGTGGATTCTCCATTTAAAGTTCACAGAGTGTGCAGAGGAAAGTTTTTGAATGCCTCATGTTTTACCCTACTTGATGTTTTAATTTGTTGGAAGCCACCTAGATTATTATATATATTATAATAATATATAGATTATTATATATAAAAATAATAATAATACAGTCCAGGGACTAGGCAATACACCTTGGCAACTGTGCTGGCTTCCTGGCAACTTCTGTGGATAATTTAAAGGCCTGGACTTCACCAACAGCAGGGATCAAGGGCCACATTACCCTGGTGGAAAGCTGACAAGGGCCGCATTCCAGTAATGGATGGGACCTGAGCCAGACATGTGTGGCACTAGACTCACACACCCTCTTAGTATACATGCAGTCGCATATACACCATCACACACAAAGCAAACACAAACATATATTTACCTCTAAGGAACTCCACTCAAGTTTCACACAAAAAAAGCAGCTCCGGCATCATTTATCTGTTCATCTGATGGCAAAAGGCGAAAAGGAACTCATTGGTTCCTGCAGAAGAATTCAAATAACATTGATGTGCGGCTGAGCCACGAGTCCTGCCGTAAAGCTATCAACCCCTAAACTTCAAAATGCAATTGCATTCCAAACACTGCATGCATGCAATTGCAAAATGCATGGACTAGGTGCTTTGTTTTGGGTTTTTTTCATAATTGCAAGGAATACATACCTGCCTCAGTATGAATCTTCTTAAAAAGGAAGGAGCTGCAACTTTAGACCAAGGCTTGGTATCCCGGAGAGCCACTGCTGAGAGAGTAGGCAAGCTACATATCTTTATGCTCCAACAGGATGCTCAATATCATAAAACACAATTGCTCCCCATATTATCTATAGCATATACACACATAGGCCTTAGCCCAATGAGATATTTGCTATAGCTACCCCAAGAAGCATGTAGTCCATTTGATTTGATGAGAGAGAGAGAGAGAGAGAGAGAAATGTCTCCATCCTCCTCAGTCTCCTAGGCCTTGGGCTCTTGCATGTGGTTCCTTCTTAACCAGGATCTGTGGCTTGCCACAGTGACCTCTCTGCCCTTTGCCCAGTCCTTTAAAGAGACTCATCTGGTGCCACTAGGGAGCCATCAAAAGGCCCTTGCCCTGCCTGCCAGCTCCCTCTCCCCTCTTCTCCCAGGAGGGTCACCTAAACAAGAGAAGTCGCTCTTCTTCCAGGCATGAGAATCTCCACTTGCAAATATTCTCCTGGCTGCTAATGCCAGTTCTGCAGCCCCCTCCACCTTATTCAAGGTGTTGTTGTTTAGTCATTTAGTCATGACCTTGTGGACCAGAGCATGCCAGGCACTCCTGTCTTCCACCGCCTCCTGTAGTTTAGTCAAGGTACAGAGTGCATATTGCAAAAATGGGAGGTCCTGGATCTCAGACCTGCCTGGAAGTCAGATGTGACTTGAAGCCTAATTCTGAATTTTTGGAGGCTGGTTGTCTGATTGGTCTGGGTAGCAGCACACTTTGGAAATGATTTGGTAGGTGCATCCTTCATCATCATCATCATCATCAATTGCATTTATTTCCTACATTTTCCACCAAGGAGCTCAAGGTGACCCACGTGGTTCTCCTCCCCCCAACCTACCCACATTGAATCCCCACAACAACCCTGTGGGGTAGGTTAAGTTGAGAGGCAGTGACTGGCTCAAGGTGACCCAGTGGGTGGGCAGGGATTTGTGCCCAGGTCTCCCAGGTCCCAATCCAGCATTTTTACCGCTACACCATGCTGGTTTGTTTATGTCACATGATTCAGGATGCAGACCTGGCATTGAAGACAGGTCCTGAGCTAAATCCTGAAGAGCATTGACTCAGATTAAGCCCTTCCATCAATTTGGGGCAAGCATGGTGCCCAGGTGAGGTTCTGGTGAGATCTGAAGCCAATTACCTGGGAAGCAGTTTTCAACTAGGACTTCTTCATGGGTCTTCCAACAGAAGGGAAAAACACTCTACACGTGCTCAGAGGTAGTCTTCCCTTCTTTATTACTATTTTGCTCACTGGAGAGCTGAACCCAAGCATTCAAGAGATTCTGGGATGCAGCTGAGCCCTGGCTCAGAATAAGCCCCATCTCTGCCCCCCCCCCCCCGGAGTGGTGCTCTCAGCCTGCCAGCCACCCTGCTTTGTTCGCCCAGGAAATGAAATCCATTTTGCAAAGAAGTGGTGTGTGTTTTTTTTCCCCTTTCTCTCTCTCTTTACTGAAGTGCTAGCACTTGTGCTAAACTACCAATTTTTCATAATAATGCAGGAAACATTCCCTCACAAAGATCAGAGGCTTGGGAGAGAATTAAGGTGATCCAAAGAAGATTAAGTGGCTTTCAGTGTAGTTGTTTATGTCAGATTTTTAAAAGTAATGTGGATGGATAGAAGGGAAAAAGCCTGAGATTGTGGAACAAACACAATTACTCACAGCAGTGCATACAGCACAGCCAAGAGGGTGGGCTTATCAAGGGGCTATTTTGAGAGCTCCTGGTCCTTGAGATTGCTATGGAAAATGCATCCAAGGCAGACTTTAGTTGGCCGTGCACGGCGCTTGCTGGAGGAATTCAGTCTCACTTCCAATCTTGTGTGAAAAACCCAGCTGCCAAATCTAATTCTGCAAGGTTCCACTTGCACCATAATTGATTTAGTATGATCTGTTCTTCAGTCTAGGTATAAACACTCTGGTTACTTTTCGCACATATGGGTTGCACTTGCAGTCACAATGCATCACGGGCTTTGACGTTTAAGGCTGCCCAAACAATTGTTTCTGCACATGGAGATGGTCTGGAATCCCTGGGAGATTGCAAGAGTTGCAAACTGCATGCTGCCAAAACGGTTGAAACATCGTACAGCAATGCAGCGTTCACGACAATCGTTGTGGGTAATCGTTCAGTCTGGACACTGAAGTCCAGCTCCGAGGGCCTTCCGGTGGTTCCCTCACTGCGAGAAGTGAAGCTACAGGGAACCAGGCAGAGGGCCTTTTCGGTGGTGGTGCCCGCCCTGTGGAACGCCCTCCCATCAGATGTCAAGGAAATAAACAACTATATGACATTAAGAAGACATCTGAAGGCAGCCCTGTTTAGGGAAGTTTTTAATGACTGATGTTTTAATGTATTTTTAATCTTTTGTCAGAAGCTGCCCAGAGTGACTGGGGAAACCAAGCCAGATGGGCGGGGTATGTATGTATGTATGTATGTATGTATGTATGTATGAATGAATAAATAAATAAATATTACCCTGTTTCCCCTTTTTTAATACGTAGTCATAAAGTAAGCCATGGCAGGGTTTTTGTACCTTTGTGAGAAGTAAGACGTACCCCAAAAGTAAGCCATGGTGCCGCCATTGTTCCCGTCGCCTCCTCAGCCCCTCCTGTGTGCGCCGGGAGCCAGCGAACCAGCGAGAGGCGCGGGGGGGGGGGAACGCGCCTCTTGCGGAGTTCTGCCCCACCTGCTCAGCGCGCAGGGGGAGGCTGTACCATACCATACTGACGTAATAAAAATAAATTATAAGACGGTGTCTTAAAAAGGGGGAAAGACGGTATTATTATTATTATTATTATTATTATTATTATTATTATTATTATTGACAATGCATAGTGCTCATCCCAATGCATGCAAAGTATGGAGGAATCAGCCCTGAGTGCTCACTAGAAGGACAGATCCAGAAGCTGAGGCTCCAAGACTTTGGCCACCTCATGAGAAGAGAAGACTCCCTGGAAAAGACCCTGATGCTGGGAAAGATGGAGGGCACAAGGAGAAGGGGATGACAGAGGACGAGATGGTGGGACAGTGTTCTCGAAGCTACCAACCTGAGTCTGACCAAACTGCGGGAGGCAATGGAAGACAGGAGTGCCTGGCATGCTCTGGTCCATGGAGTCACGAAGAGTCAGACACGACTAAACCACTAAACAACAACAGTGCTCATCCCAATGCATGCAAAGTTTGCAAAGTTTTGTAAACCACTTAGAGTTTGGGGGTGTCTACGGCTTCACGGACATTATTAGCACAACATTGAAAAGAAGAAGGTGTCCCAAGTAAAGAAGATTGGCTGACCACTGGTCCTGCTAGCTAGGGATCATGGGAGTTGTAGGCCAAAAAACATCTGGAGGGCCAAGGCTGAGGAAGCCTGGACTAAATCAAAGTGGCTCGGTTCATCTCCAGCATATGTGTCTGCCTCTTTATTTACCTATTGGGGTGCAATAGGTCTGGACGTACATGCTGTGCCCGACCAAATTATTGTTTTCAGTCCAGAGGGAGGGAGCTCAATAGAATTTGTCAGGGGCATGTAGCAGAGAGGCAGGCAGTGCAGCTGCCCATCCGAGATGGATGGGCATGTGTTATTCTGCGGCAAAGATGGCAGCTCATGGATGTTTTGCAGAACAGCCTCCGATGGGGGTGCAACAGATCCTTCAAATTAAGGAGCCACATCTGGAGGTTTCCTCATTGCATGCTGCATCAATCATATTCACAAGTTTTTTTCGTAAAACGCACACACAAGAATAGCAGCAAAAAACCAAGCTAGCCACAAAAATGCACCCTTCTTTGAAGAAGCAGCCAGAGGCTGGAGGCAGCACCGCACCTTTCAAGCCCCCTCCATCTCTCTCCCCAGTCCCCTTCAGGCTCTGCTTCACCTCACCCCCCCCCCAAAAAAAAACTCCTGGCAAGGCTGCCAACTTTTCAACTGGCCTCCATTGCTGTGTTGTAAGCTGCAGCTTTTTCTCCGGAGGCACAGCACTTATCCCCATGCTGAGAAAAGTTTAACCTGTGAAGGCAAGTTGAAAAGTTGGCAACTTCCATTGTTTCCTTTGGTAGGGGTGGGGTGGGGGCCAGCTGAACTAAATTCACAAGTATAAGTTGATGCACCTTTACTCCTGTTTTTCCCCTGACCCCCACCCACCCCCCACTCCTGGACGCAGTTGCTGCTCCCCATGGTCTTTGATTCCAATGTTTTCAAGTCTTGGCTCAGTTGGCTCTGATCCTGTCAACAACTCCAGCTGTGATTCCTGCACTGCAGGGGGTTAAGAACCTAGGACATGGGTAGGCAAACTAAGGCCCGGGGGCCAGATCCGGCCCATTCGCCTTCTAAATATGGCCCTGTGATGGTCCGGATATCAGCGTGTTTTTACATGAGTAGAATGTGTCCTTTTATTTAAAATGCACCTCTGGGTTATTTGTGGGGCCTGCCTGGTGTTTTGACATGAGTAGAATGTGTGCTTTTATTCAAAATGCATCTCTGGGTTATTTGTGGGGCATAGGAATTCATTCATTTTTATTTTTTTTCAAAATATAGTCCGCCCCCCCCCCCAAGGTCTGAGGGACAGTGGACCGGCCCCCTGCTGGAAATTTTTTGCTGACCTAGGAAGAGCCTGCTGGATCAGGCCAATGGCTCATCTAGTCCAGCCTCCTGTTCTCACAGTGGCCAAGCAGATTCTTTGATGGGAAACCCACAAGCAGGATTCAAGCACAAGAGCTCTTTCGTCTGGGTTTCCAGCAATGGGGATTCAGAAGCATTTCTGCCTCCGACTGTGAAGGCAGAGCATAGCCACATAACACCGGTCCTGAGAGATCTACATTGGCTCCCAGTACGTTTCCGAGCACAATTCAAAGTGTTGGTGTTGACCTTTAAAGCCCTAAACGGCCTCGGTCCTGTATACCTGAAGGAGCGTCTCCACCCCCACCGTTCAGCCCGGACACTGAGATCTAGCGCCGATGGCCTTCTGGCGGTTCCCTCACTGCGAGAAGCAAAGCTACAGGGAACCAGGCAGAGGGCCTTCTCGGTAGTGGCACCCGCCCTGTGGAACGCCCTCCCAGCAGAGGTCAAAGAGAAAAACAACTATCTGACATTCAGAAAATACCTTAAGGCTCCTCCTTCTGTGTGACAGCCCTTTAGACATTTGAAGATGGCTCTCACGCCACCTCTCAGTCTTCTCTTCTTCATCCCCAACTCCCTCAACTGAGATGGCTCAGTTGGTAGAGCATGAGACTCTTAATCTCAGGGTCGTGGGTTTGAGCCCCACATTCGGCAAAAGATTCCTGCCTTGCTGGGGGTTGGACGTGTTGACCCTCGTGGTCCCTTCCGACTCTGTGTTTCTGCAATTCTGTGAATTGTTCCACCCAGGGCTTGGTTTCCAGGCCCTTGATGATCTTGGCCGCCCTCCTCTGCCCATTTATGAGCGACTTAAAGACTCATGATTAATTCGCCCTACCAAAGTTTCCTCCCCAGTAATCCATCTTCCATGCATGGAACATTCTTGGCTAGCCTTGACTTTTTCAGAAGCTTCTCCCACCCTCCCTGAGCCCCATCATAGATCTCAGCAACCTTATCTTACATGCAACTCTGCGCAAGTTGTTGTTGTTATTAAAAAAAGACACAGCAAAAATAAAGCAGGGAGGAATGGGGAAAGTGTTATTATTATTTCATTTTGATAAAAACAGCCTAGCTTTGTGCCCTTCTCCCTCCCGCACAGAAGATCAACTTTGGTTTTTTACATCACTTGCCTGCCCCCGCAGGAGGCTCCTGGGAGAGGAAGACAAGCGATTAAGAATCAGGGATTCTGACATCACGCGACGTGATTGGCTCCTCCCCTCCCTTCCCCCACCCCCACCGGAGTTTTATTTCCAAAAAGCCATTTGCATGGAAAGTAGAGCATTCTTTCTGAAGATTTGCATGGGTCCCTGCTGCTTATTCCCCATCTGGAATCTTAATCCCCTTGCTTCTGACATCGCGGCAGGTTGCTGTGGCAATGAGAGCGCCACAACGCATTGTGTGTGTGTTTGTGTGTGTGTTCTACAGGGAACTGAGGGAGGGAGTGGGTCCAGAAGTCGGATGCGAACTGTAGGGCAGAGGAACTGGTCAGACAGAATCCCCAGTCTGCCCCCATCACTCAGTGGAGCTCTGAGAACTGTCCAGCAACTCGTAAGAAGTAGCACTAAGTACATAGCAAACAGTAAGGCTGCACATTGCCAGGCATTCCCAAATCCCGTGATTGCCTCATAGTGCTGATCTGGGGATAGGCATTTGTTAGAGGGAAGGTGTGTCAGTTTAAACAGTGTCCCTAACCAAGCGATGTCCCCTCAGCCTCACATTGCCCCTTTGTTGTTGAGTCGTTTAGTCGTGTCCGACTCTTCGTGACCCCATGGACCTGAGCACGCCAGGCACTCCTGTCTTCCACTGCCTCCTGCAGTTTGGTCAGACTCATGTTGGTGGCTTCGAGAACACTGTCCAACCATCTCGTCCTCTGTCGTCCCCTTCTCCTTGTGCCCTCCATCTTTCCCAGCATCCGGGTCTTTTCTAGGGAGTCTTCTCTTCTCATGAGGCGGCCAAAGTCTTGGAGCCTCAGCTTCAGGATCTGTCCTTCCAGTGAGCACTCAGGGCTGATTTCCTTCAGAATGGATAGGTTTGATCTTCTTGCAGTCCATGGGACTCTCAAGAGTCTCCTCCAGCACCAGAATTCAAAAGCATCAATTCTTCGGCGATCAGCCTTCTTTATGTTCCAGCTCTCACATTGCCCCTACAGGCCCTTAAATAGGTATCTTGTATTTGACCTTCATGGTTATATATATATATATATATATATATATATATATATATGTATGTATTTTCATAAAATCAATGAATTGTGGAGTTGGAAGGGACCCCCAAGTGTAATCTAGTCCAACCCCCTGCAGTGTGGGAATCACAGCCAACGAATCCAAGACAGATGGCCATCCACCCTCTGCTTGAAAACCTCCAACGAAAGAAAGGCCACAACCTCCCAAGGGAGTCTGTTCCATTGTTGAACAGCTCTTACTGCCAGAAAGTTCTTCCTGATGTTTAGTCAGAATCTCCTGCCTTGTAACTCGAAGCCATGGGTTCGAATCCTACCTTCCAGAGCAGGAGAATGCAAGCCTGCTCCATTCTCCATGTGACAGTCCTTGAGATATTTGAAGATGGCTCTCATATCCCAAGCTTCTCTTCTCTATTGTAAGCAGACCCAGCTCCCTTGACCGTTCCTCATAAGGCATGGCTTCTAGACTGTTTTGTAGTGTTCTGTTTTATGGTTATGATTGTTAATTAAATTTGTATACCGCCCTTCATCCATAGATCTCAGAGTAGTTCACAACATAAAAATACAACATACCATTTAGATTGCAACCCCCTTTGAGATTTTATATCGCTATAATCCTGCTTTAACTGCTGTGTTGTTGCTTTAATGAGACCTTTAAGCTGTTAATTCTGGTTATCCCGTAAAATCGTTGTTTTCCAAAGCTAGTTATGGTGTTGTGTAGGAATCATGACCTTCTAAATAATCTTCCAGAGGGATCTCACCCTGACACCTGTGCTAGCCTTTGAAGCTATCTCTGTTGACTTCCTGCCAAGTATTGGTTAGTCTTTCACTCGGGTGAGAAACTGATGTGTAAACCAAACACCAGGTGTGCATCCCCAAGAGTCTTTCATTTTAGAGGGATTGGATCAGCTGTGTTTTATGCAAAGGGCATGTAAGCCCAGAGAAGACCTCTGTCTGTTGGAAACTCGATGCCCGCTCTCAGGAAGGTGCTGCATTTAGACCAATAATCCAGGTTCAGGGGGTACGCCCATTGTCGATTAAGGGGTTTTCAGGCAACTTAAAGGGATGTGAGAAAATGGTAGTGCTTTGCAGCTTTTGGGGGGGGCGGATAACAAAATCTTTAGCCATCACCCAATTGTGTGTTAAACGTGTTCCAAATCCTCAAAGAACTATTGCCAATTTGGCAATATAGATGTTGTGTGCTTCACTTCCTGGAAGCATTTCCAAATGCATGGGCATCGAGGAGAAGAAGAAGAAGGAGGAGAAGGAGAAGAAGGAGAAGGAGAAGGAGAAGGAGAAGGAGAAGGAGAAGGAGAAGAGGAGGAGGAGTTTGGATTTGATATCCCGCTTTATCACTACCCGAAGGAGTCTCAAAGTGGCTAACATTCTCCTTTCCCTTCCTCCCCCAACAAACACTCTGTGAGGTGAGTGAGGCTGAGAGACTTCAGAGAGTGTGACTAGCCCAAGGTCACCCAGCAGCTGCATGTGGAGGAGCGGGGAAGCAAACCCGGTTCACCAGATTACGAGCCTACCGCTCTTAGCCACTACACCACACTGGCTCTCCATCGAGCTTCTCTGAGTAGCTTAAGATCTTGAAAAGTAGACCGAGGCAGACCTAGGACCAGCTTGCAAGTGGAAGGTCATCATGACAATATGGTAGTGTCGGGGAGGCATTGCACTATTGTGTGCCAATGCTTTAAGAAGAGTTTGGATTTGATATCCCGCTTTATCATTACCCGAAGGAGTCTCAAAGCGGCTAACATTCTCCTTTCCCTTCCTCCCCCACAACAAACACTCTGTGAGGTGAGTGAGGCTGAGAGACTTCAGAGAAGTGTGACTAGCCAAAGGTCACCCAGCAGCTGCATGTGGAGGAGCGGAGACACGAACCCGGTTCACCAGATTACAAGCCCACCGCTCTTAACCACTACACCACACTGGCTCTCCTGTTAAGGCACTATTGTTGTGTCAAGAGCAGAATACGCCCACAATAAAACACCAGTCTAGAGCAAAGACACCCGACGAATGAATAACAGAATTGTAGAGTTGGAAGAGACCCCAAGGAACATATAGTTCAACCCCCTGCAATGCAGGAATATGCAGCTGTCCTGTACGGGGATTGTACTTACAACCTTGGCATTATCAGTGCCAGGCTCCAGCCAACTGAGCTATCCAGTATAAAGGAGGAGTTAATTGTTATTCCTTGTTAGCAACACTCCTTCAGCCCCTGCCATTGATAGTATCGGTTCCCCTCTCCCGCTTTAATTTGTGCTCACAGCTTGTAGCCTCTTGTTGAGATCCCAGGATGATCTGCAGAGAGAAGTGGGGCCCAACAGTTCTTGACTGGCTCCGGATAAAGAACAAATATGCAGAAGAGATTTAGCCAGCAGCGGGAGAAGAAATGGCACAGCTACATGGGCTAGAGACTGGGACTTGGGTCTAAGTCGCTCTCTAAATATTGCGGATTGTGGAAAGCGACTGGTGCTACAGAAATCGTTTATTGAAGAACAGCCAGCCCCAGCCAGACAGTCCAATGGTCCAGGGAAGCCAAAACTTTGAAGAATTCAGAAGCGGATCATCAAGGTCTTGTCCCTCAAGAATTCTGTTTGATTCCTACACCCACCATAGCCTGATTTGTGTCCAGAAAGGGCCCAAGTCCTACATTTCCATTTTTAAATATAATTTTTATTAGATTTTCTGATTTACATTTCAAAGTATTCATTTAAACGACCTTAAATCAATGACTTCCCTTCTTCTCTTTTCGTGGTTCATTTTGCATACCAATCATCCCTGCATATTTTACATGAGCTAAACCATTCGGTAATCCATTGTTACATCCATAAAAACTTATTTACACTGTTGAATTTCTCTTAATACTACCAGTGTTTTTAAATAAACACAATTTTCACCCATATATTCAGTAAACACTTTCCAGTCTTCTTTAAACGTACGTTCTTCTTGTTCTCTTATCCTATAAGTTAAATCTGCAAGCTGCACATATTTCATCAGTTTAAGTTGACATTCTTCTTTAGTTGGGACCTCACTTGTTTTCCATTTTTGGGGCTAATGAAACGCAGTAGTGGCATACATAAATACATAAATAGTCTTTTTTGACACCTGGGAATTTTCCTCTGAATTATCCCCAACAAAAAGGACTCTGGGTTTTTTTAAAAAAAGTTTTACTTTTAAACACTTTTTTCAGTTCATTGTATATCATTTCCCAATACCCTTTTACAAGTCCACCACATATGATCAAATGTGCCCTCGACCTCGTTACATCTCCAGCACTTTTCTGATTCGGACTTATAAGTCCAAGTCCTACATTTCCTGTGTGGTCATGTGGCTAATTCCATGTCCTCAGATCCATCATGCACCAATGATGTTTTAGCATGGGAAGGAAAAACCTGCAGAATGTTACTAGCACACCACCCGTTGAGATGGAGCATAGCCATATGGCTAGTAGCCGTCGACAGCTCTCTCCTTCATGAATATGTCTAAAGCCATCCAAGTGAGTGGCCATCACTGCCTCCTGTGGGAAGGAGTTCCACGGTTTAACTCTGTGCTGTGTGAAGGACTTTCTTTTATCTCTCCTGAATCTTCCAACATTTAGCTTCATTGAATGCCCATGAGCTCTAGAAATAGAGAAATACTTTTCCCTATTCACTTTCTCCATGCCACAGTTTTATAAACTTCTGTCATGTTGCCACTTACTGACTGTTTCTCTAAACTAAAAACTCCCAAGCTACGCAAGCTTTCCTCCTAGGGGAGTCTCTTCGCCCCTCTGATCATTTTGGTTGCCCCTTTGGTTGCCCCTTCTGCAACTCAACAATATCCTATTTGAGGATATTGCAGGAGACAGTGGTCCTTCATCTACCTGGGCCGGAGCCATTGAGGGCTTTACAGGTAAGCACACAGGTGGCGCTGTGGTCTAAACCACAGAGCCCAGGGCTTGCCGATCAGAAGGTCAGTGGTTCAAATTCCCACCACAGGGTGAGCTCCTGTTGCTCGGTCCCTGCTCCTGCCAACCTAGCAGTTCGAAAGCACATCCAAGTGCAAGTAGATAAATAGGTACTGCTCCGGCGGGAAAGTAAACGGTGTTTCCATGCGCTGCTCTGGTTCTCCGGAAGCGGCTTAGTCATGCTGGCCACATGACCCGGAAGCTGTACGCCGGCTCCCTCAGCCAGTAAAGCAAGTCATCTGTGACTGGACCTAACGGTCAGGGGTCCCTTTACCTTTACCTTTACCACTGCTTTGGATTGTGGTCTGAAATGGACCAGCAGCCATGGCGACTGTTCCCATTGGCCAGCCCCACTTAGTATCCAGATATCTGCATCCTGAACTTACAGAAGTTTCTGTGATGAAAGTAATGGCATCATCAAAAACCTGCTACTGATATTTGCATTCAGTCAGATCATCTTCACAAATGTATGCAAAGCACAAAGCCATTCAGGTGTTCCCAGTTGCCAGGCTTCAAGGATGCACCTCAAAGTCACTCATTAGTACCATGCTATTTATTTACCGGTATATGTTTATTTATTACTCTACTCTTGGCACACCCTGCTTAGCTGGCTTGCAGGGGAACCGAGGTCCACTCAAAACACATCAGGTCAGAGCTACCTTGCAGGTCTGGTTTATCATAATGAACTTTCAAAGAGGCTCTAATTCCAGCCAGCTGCTCAGGTTCTGCCCTGTAATAAGGGCTGATCTGTCTTTTTAAAGTGTTGATACACCCTCTGGCAAGCTCCCTTTAATTGCCAGAAATGTGATTTAGGAAGACTTGCAGAAGGGGAAACTGATCAGAGAATAAAAGCAGCAACAGGAGGAAGAATACACCAGCCCCATTTCAAGGCTGAAAAGGGGAAGATTTGCGCTGAATGGGGTAAAGGAAGAAAGGAAGGGGCAATGTGCAGGAAGGGATGGAGGGATGAAATCCATGACGGGGAATAGATGAGGGGAATGCTTCACACAACACATAATTGACTTATGGAACTCCTTGCCACAAGGTGAGGTGGTAACACTAGCTCATGTGACTTTTAAAGGGTATCAGACAAACTCATGGAGGGTAATTCTTTTGATTGTTACTAGCCGTGGTGGCTCCATGAAATCTCCATGGACTTCCCCACCTCTCCATGTTGGAAGATTTATGACAGGTAAAATATGATAGAAGCTTATAACGCAATGCATTGCGCAGAGAAAGTGGACAGAGGAATTTTTATTCCTCTTTCTCATAACACTAGGATAGGCATCCCCAAACTCGGCCCTCCAGATGTTTTGGGACTACAACTCCCATCATCCCTAGCTAGCAGGACCAGTGGTCAGGGATGATGGGAGTTGTAGTCCCAAAACAGCTGGAGGGCCGAGTTTGGGGATGCCTGCACTAGAATCTGTGGCTCTCTAACGAAGCTGAATGTTTAGGACAGATAAATGAGTATTCTTTACACAGCATATAGTTAACCTATGGAATCCTTGCTCGCAATGTGATGATCACAAACTGCCATGCTGTTTTCCTTCTCCCTCATTCAGATTCTGAAACAAAATAAAATAAAAAAAATTCCTTCCAGTAGCACCTTAGAGACCAACTAAGTTTGTTCTTGGTATGAGCTTTCGTGTGCATGCACACTTCTGTGCATGCACAGATTCTGAAGGTTGTTTTCCTGCTTGTGCGCCTGTGCAAATCACCGCAAGCCCACTCGACGCAAACTTTTCCATCCCAGCTGGCCTAACTAAAGCAACACATTGAACTGTGCAAAGATTTGATGGCCATGTGATACCCATAGCTGTCAACCCTCTTTTTTTTTTGCGGGAAACTCCCTTATTCCAATGCCATTTCCCGCTGCTATCCCGGATCGTTGATATCCCTTACATTCCCCGGATTTCAAAGGAAGCAGCTCCTCTCCCTCCCTGCCGGCCAGGGAGGCTCCTCAGCTGCGTTGCTCGGCTGCCAATAAGGAGTCTGAGACCGACTGGGGGCGGAACTTGCATGCCTTGTGCAGCCAGACCCTCAGGCCCAACCAGACAGACAGCCTGCCTGCCATCTATGCGCTCGCTCTTTCGCTCACCCGTTTGCGCGCAGCCTCTGGAGCGCAGGGTGGCGAGGCTACTTGGTGCCATTGCACCACCCTCGCGGCATCCCTTATTTTCAAATCCGAAAGTTCGAAAAAAATCCCTTATTTTCAAATCCGAAAGTTGACAGCTATGGTGATACCCCTGGCCGTAGATGGGGAAGGGTGCTTGCATTTCCCACAGTGCACTTGATGCAAAGCATAGGAATCTCTTCCTCCTTCTCAGCTGCTGTAGGGCTGGGATTTTGCCGGGTGAAAAAAAAAAAGTCCCTTGATCACAACTTCTCAGGCGCAGAGAAGATGGCAAGAGAACTCGAGGGCTCTTCTCAAGTGTTTTCACCATCAGCTGTTCTTTGCTTTGCATGCCAACAAGGCAGAGAAGCACGTGCAGAGAGCTCAGGCGCGTTGCAGAACTTGCCAGACAGGCAGTCTCATTCTGCTACACCCCAATATGGAAAAAAAAAACATCCGGCTCCATCTGTTGGTATTCATCTGCTTCTCTGTGATTTTGCCTGATAGCTCAGAGCACAAGCTATGCATGCAAAAGGTGCAAAGATTCAGTCCCTGGCATCTCCTAGTAAGGATGAGACTCTGGAGGGCTGCAGCTGCCAGTCAGAGTAGGCAACACTGAGGTAGATGCACCAATGGTCTGATGCAGTAGAAAGCATCTTTCTCCAACATTTCACAAATAAAAATCGGACGATGTTTGTAATATCCTCATTCTCATACTAAAGGGCCAAGCTATGTTACCAGGCCAAGTTTTTTTAAAAAGCTACTATGATTATATAAAGCCCTAAACTACTTGGAACCAGCTTATCTGTGAGATCACCATGTTGGTGGCAAGAAAAAGAAGGAGAATTTCCTGGATGCGGTCCAGGTTTGAGGCGAATACTCTGGTGAGAGAACCCCAGCAGAGCTATAAAATCACAAGACATGCAGCAAAGCATGAAAATATAGGCTGTTAGACCTTTAAAACATGTCCTTGTGAGTTCCTTATAAAGTTCCCCTCTTGCCCTAGCATAGAAAAAGACCACACATTTGGCAAGTTAAAAATAGTTTACTTACAAAGTCCCCCAAAGTCAGGTTCATGTGCTTTCCCATACAACATTCAGAAAACATTGCACAGGCAGTAAATCCTGGCTCAGTTAACAATGGTAATAATTCACATTTGATTCCGAGTATATTTCAGAGGGAGTCGCGGGTGGGTGGTACGCCGAATGGCACCCCCTCCCTTGGAGATGACACCCGGGGCGGATCGCCCCCACCACCCCCACCTTGCTCCACCCATGCCCATCGAATGCAGCATCCTGTTCTCACACAGTGGCAAAACAGATACCCATGGGAGACCCACAAGCCAGATCTGAGTGTGAGAGCCCTCTCCCCTCTTGCAGCTACCGGAAAGTGTTATTTATAGGCATTACTGCCTCCAACTGTGGAGGCAGAGCGGAAAAACTGTGGCTAGAAGCCCTCGACAGCCCCCCTTCCTCCGTGAGGTTGTTCAATTCTCTTTTTAAACCATCCAAGCTGGTGGCCATTGCTGGGGGGGGGGCGAGTTTCGCCGTTTAACTAAGTGCAGCATAATGGGAGCCCCATGCGGAGCTTTTCCTTCCAAAATAAAATAATTCCCTGGTGTGTGTTTTTTTTAAGTGTGACTCACGTCATGTGGAGTTTGACATTTCTGTCCACTGCATTCATTTACTTGGCAATCGCTTGTCCTTCTCTGATTTAAAAAGCCAAGGCTCTTTTTTGTGCTTCTGGGTAAAGACGCCTTAGAAAAACAGAGTTGGCTGAGAATGTGATCTCACAAATCACTTCAGGCATTCGAAATCAGGGCTCCAAAAGCACTGGGAGCCCCCCAAGGAGATACAAGCTGGAAAGCTGAAGTGATTTTAATCTAGTTACAGGTAGGTAGCCATGTTGGTCTGGCGTAGTCGAAACAAAATAAAAATAAAAATAAAAATAAAAATAAAAATAAAAATAAAAATAAAAATAAAAATAAAAATAAAAATAAAAATAATATAGGCTGGAAAGAGATTTGCAGTCTATTGCAAATTTGCAGAATTGCAACTTATTACCAAACTTAAAACCATGGAGAGACCTGGTCTGAATAGAGACATTGGATTCTTATCTCATTATACATGACAAAGCTATTTTTAGCCATCTCATCCCTTGCTTTTTCCTGTAATACCAATTGCAGTCGTTAACAGTCGTCAACATGTTTACCACACCTATCAGCCAATCACCCATTCCCACCACCCTTCTGAGTAATACCCCTCCCCACCCTCTCACTATATATGAGGGTCTGATGACTTCTGTTTCAGTGTATCTGAAGAAGTGTGCATGCACACAAAAGCTCATAGCAAGAACAAACTTAGTTGGTCTCTAAGGTGCTATTGGAAGGATTTTTTTAAAAAAAATTTTTTTAATCTGTTTGAGTATTTTAACTTTTCCATGTTTTTAAAGCAGCGCAGTAATTTTTTCTTGATTTTGCTGTTTTCTCTTCTGTAAACCGCTGAGGTTTTTTGTTTTAAAAAAATCAAGCAGCGTATAAATCCTACGAAATAAATAAATAAATAAAGGAACTAAGCAGCAATGGGATGGCTGGGTGGAACTGGCAATGCTACTTCTGCTGCAGAGGGCTGTCATTTAAAGCCACTTTATTTATTTAGTTACATATTTATAACCCACACTTTCATTTGTGTGTGTGTTTGTGTGGGGTATATACAGCACATAAGAAAGGATTGAGCAAAAAGCACCCCCTAAAAATACCATTAAAAACAACGGTGAAACATCCATTGATTAATATTAATATGAATTATTTATTAGAAATAAATAAATAATATTCAATTAGGAAAATTACATAGTTTGCTCCCCCATTTTTTAGCTGTTCTTGTTTAATCTGCAAGCCACCTTGAGTCCTTGTCAGCAAAAAAAGACAGGGTATCAATAAATTATTATTATTATTATTATCAATAAATTATTATTATTATCAATAAATTATTATTATCACCAATAAATTATTATTATTATCAATAAATGAGTATTATCACCAATAAATTATTATTATTATTATCAATAAATTATTATTATTATCAATAAATTATTATTATTATCAATACATTATTATTATTATTATAACCAACATGAGATCTTTTAATGAAAGGCAGTGGTGGTGGTGGTGGTGGTGATGGTGATGATGATTATGATGATGATAAATTTTGCCACAGCAGACAGTGATATAAATAACAGAGTTTTTGCAGAAGATGAGCTGCAGGAGAATAGAAACAGAGCTGTGGGTTATGTATTCTAGGCTTAATGGGATAAGATGCTTTCTTAGACCCGTAACTGCAACACTCATCAGTTCTAGCCAGCAGCTGGGGCTGATGGGAGTTGTAGTCCAAAAAATCCAGAAGCTGCCAGGTTGGGAAAGGCTATCCAAAAATCCCTGCAGAAGGTGGAAAAGGGCAGTGCTTTACTTAGGAGCAGGTGCCTGAAAGCAGGTACAGTTGGAGCGTCAGCTTCCTACCAGTGTACTGGAAGAAGCAAAGATCACCCGTGTCGAAGAGATGATTCTTCAACATCAACTTCGTTGGACTGGTCATGTTGTGCGGATGCCTGATTATCGTCTTCCAAAGCAACTACTCTATTCCGAACTGACAAGTACAAGTACTTACAAGTACAAGGTGGACAGGAGAATATTCTAGTCCTCAGTGAGGAATGGGGGATACCTTCATTTCACATTTCAAGGGGAACCTGCTTAATTCGTACCTTCCAAAACAATGTGTGACCCAAAAGACAGAAATACACATTTCTCAGAATTTTTCTTTTTTCATTTAAATTTGATTTTTGCCTTTTCTATTTTACATGCCCAAATGAATTAAAGGCATTCATTCTTTGGAATTTCTCGATGCCATTCGCTGGTCAAGTAATTTGTGCAAAAATGCACATATTGGTGAAAATCACATACAAAAATTTTTTTTTTTTCCCCTTGGGGGAAATTGTTTTGCAAAAAATGGATCTACAGGGAAGAAATTCACAATAAAAGGCTCATGCATTTTCATGAGGACTTAAACACACACACTGATTGGAAACTGAGGAGCCGAACTAAAGACTGGAAAAACAGGAAACTGAGAGGTACCACATTTTTGCCAGCCTTGCATTGCTTCAGCTCCCAGCCTCTCATGCCTCGCCCTGCCCTGATTTTCTGGGCCCAAACTCCAGAGGTCCTCTGCCCCATTGCTGCTGCCTCTGCTTTCCCACCCCTTTCTCTCTGGACCAAGGCACAGGCCTCTCCATCAACCCCCCCCCCCCACTGCAAAACCCACAGAAAAGGGGCTGTTGCCAATTCTCTACCTCCGCTGCAAACTGTAATCACCAAATTGTTCAAAGGATAATTACGGCTTGATAGCAACATGGCAGTAACTCTTGCTTTTATTGCCGTTTGTGTTAAATATAATTGCCATGTAAATTATAGTGGGGAAAAGCACCGACCGTAAATGATTGCAGAGAAATTGCAGTGTGTCGGAATGTGTGTGTGTGTCTGTGTGTGTGCGCGCACGCACTTGTGAGTCAAAAAGGAGCGAAGGGGAAAGGTAGACAATCTCAGGTGTGTACACACGGGGAGAAGAGAGATGTTTGAGCCAGAAAAGGTAGAGAGAGGCAGAGCTTAGACTAGAAGGATGATGCGTTTCAGTTGCAAATGTGCTAGATTTGCCACGTGCAAATTTCTAGAATGTGGTGATGTAGAATCTCAGGCTAAGATGACATCAGTGCCCAGCTCCTTCCCAAACACACGCATGCACCTGTGCATAGGCAGGAAAAATGATCCAGGGGCTGCCTTTTTACACCGTGCCCCTACTGAGAATGTGTCCGCTTATTGTTATGATTATTTATTATGATTATTATATTTATTTATACCCCACCTTTTTCCTAGACAGGGACTCAAGGCGGCTTACATCTAAAGAAACAGCTAAAGACATGGGGGGGGGGAATCCGATACCGTATTTTTCCGTGTATAAGATGCCCCCATGTATAAGACGGCCCCTATTTTTAGGGACTCCAATTTAAGAAAATAGGGGGGAGATTGCCCTGTGTATAAGACGACCCACAGTTTTCACATAATTTTTAAGTAAAAAAAGGCTAGTCTTATACACGGAAAAGTATGGTAATTAAAAAGCAATGAAACACTAATTAGAATTAAAACTCTCTCTCTCTCTCTCTCTCTCTCTCTCTCTCAACAGTCTTGTTGTCTCCTGCTCTGATGGGTAGGACTCGAACCCATGGCTTCAAGTAACAAGAAAGTAGATTCTGACTAAACATCAGGAAGAACTTTCTGACAGTAGAAGCTGTTCAACAATGGAAGGGACTCCTTCAGAAGGCGGTAGACTCTCCTTCCTTGCAGGTTTTTAAGCAGAGGTTGGATGGTCATCAGTCAGGCATGCTTCAGTTGAGATCCCTGCATTGCAGGGGGTTGGATTAGATGACCCTAAGGGGTCTCTTCCAACTCTCCAATTCTATGATTTTAAAACACACAGATCATTACAATAAACAGACCACAGTGCGGGCTGTTTTCTGAAGTGCTGAATCCAGATGTGGACTGAATCTTTCAGGCGGTGCACATCCCTTGTATACTCCAGATGCCCGCAGTACAATCAGACGCATGTCTACTCAGAAGTAAGTTCAGCCTGAATTCAGTGGGGCTTTCTCTGACAGCTGCTTCCGCAAAGAAGGGCTCACATGCTGGAGGAGCGGCGCACCCGATGGAGGGATAAAAGCGTGCTCTGAAGTGGAACCTCAGATTAAAACTCTTCATTGTAGACGAACACAGCAGGCTTCTGCTGAGATGCCAGCGTTTTGCTAAAAGCCCGAATTACTGAAATTGCAGAGATCTCCAGCTTGTTTCTGTGAAGTGGAGATAAACAGGAGAGGTCTGGGGGAAGGCAGAACTTGCAAATGCAGAAATGCTTTTTCATTTCTATAGCTCGAGAGAATTCAGGGCAAAGTGCATGCTGTGATCCCTGCGACAGCCCTGCAAGGTAGATCAGTTTGATGATCTCCACATGGTGGAAGTGAAGCCGTCTCTTAGCCATGAAGCAACAGACACTATCTTATGCTGTTCACTTGATCATCATTATCATTTTATCTGTATGCCACCTTTTCCTAGTTAAGGAAAAGGCAGGCAGCTTACACCATGAAAATATTTTCCGGGACAGCCCCTAGAAAATAGGGACACTTGGAGGGTGTGGAATCCCGCAAACTAGACCTGAACACAACAGCACTCTGCCCACCTGCGATTCCCAACAACTGGACGGTGGAGGTGAAACCCAGCCACCATGTCTAGTAGCCATTGATAGGCTTGTCCTTCATGATTTTGTCTAGTCCTCTATGAACATAAGAACCCTTTGCCAGCATGGTGTCCTGGCATGTAATTTTTGGGCTACAACTCCCACCAACCCCAGCCAGCTGCAGTCCAAAACTTATAGAGGGCACTTGCTTGGTGAAGCTTGAACTAGAAACTGTTGGAGATTCATTCCCCGTGTCTACAGTCATGGGATTGTTGTCTATCACATGACAGTGTATGTTTTCATTCCACAGAATGGGAAGTGACGGAGACAGGATGTTTGTGTTACTGTGTGCCGTGAAGTGGGACTATTGTCCTTTGTTCTTTCTCTTTGCTGTCTGATGCTAGAGAGAGAGGGAGCCATGTTGCAGTGCTCTCTGTGTGTTTATATGTAAATAAAGTAGATTAGCCACAATGCTGAGTTGCTGAGGTCTGTTACGCATGCTGATAAAACTCTGTGGATCCCTAAGTGTGCTGATGCTTCTTGGTATCAGTCGCTGTGATGTTCAGGCAGAAGAAAGCTTTTGAAGCTCCTGAACGATCGACCAGGAGGGAGAGAACATGCCAGTCGGGCATGTGTCTCTGCCAGGGTCCTACATGAGAGTAGGATGCTCCTGCTAACATGTCAGAATCTTAGTAGTGAGCAGATACTGTGCACAGCTCCCAAAGGCACATCAGTGTCCTTAAATGTTGTCTGGTTTTTGCTTCTCACCAGGTCCTCTCATTCACACCAGACCTGGCAAGAGTATTGACTTGGGGTGCGTGCGTCAAAGTCCACACGTGCACATTAATTCACATTAGGGCACCAGACAAGAGCTGAAATGGATTGCAAACCCTCAGGAAGATTTCTAATTGTGAAGCGGGGTGGGGGGGTGGGGATGTGACTTCTTAGACTTCCAGCAGAAAAACAAGCATGGGGAGCCTTCTGAAAAGGCTCTCGCTGCGGAGTCGTGCCACCGATTCAATTACAATTGTGCAATCCTTGGGAATGAGTTTCCCCCCTCTCTCTTTATCAAAATCTGCACTGCCTATGCAAGGTTTATTATTATTGCATTGGGAATCTGGAGGGTTTCCAGAGCCTTACGTCAGCGGAGCTAAGCGTGGAAGCTGAAGGCTCATCCTTGCTACTTACGGGAGAAGGTTTCGCAAAGGCAGACCAAAAAACTAGAGAGCATCCTTCGGTTGACACATCTGCAGATCAGGCAATGGCCGGTTGAATCATAGAACTGTAGAATTGGAAGGGTTCCCCAAGGGTCATCTAGTCAAAACAGAGCCCTGTTTGTAAAGCTTGAGAAATTCAGGTTAGGATGCTTCCGGCCACATTCCTTGCTCTTGGTCAGTTCCCTCCACCCACATCCCTGTAATGCCACAAAATAGCACATGTTCCTTGGTTCCATTTCAATCAGATGCTGCTCCTAATCTCTGAAGAACATCTGAATGTGCCATTTCCCTTCAGAACTTCCTTGCACATGACTCGAGCCCATCTTGACTACATTTAATTCAACCTCATTAAATGTCCCCCTCACAGAGCCGGCCGATCAAATGCACACACACACAAGAGAAACACATAAAAGGTTATTTAATCATCATCTTCTTCTTCCTTAGATCCTGTATAAAAATCCATGCTCATTATATTTCCTTTGCTTCCTTGTCAAAGGTACTTCAACACCAAATTAACTGTAATCTTGAACTTTATCACGACGCAGTAGGCCTAACCTGGTTAAAGGAATGGATAAAATTAAAAGATTCAGATGTTCTGGATTTAGAGGGGATAGGAACAAGCTTCGGATGGCACGCCTATTTAATTGATGAGAAAGTTAAAGAACATAGAGCCTTCTTGGACCATATAATCAGAAAATCAATTTGCAAAAGATGGGAGAAATATAAAAGAGTTTTAGAATTTAAAACTCCATGGTGGGTGTCACCGCTAGAAATAGTAGCGGTCAAGAAATTGAATATGAGAGAGGATTGGGCAACATATAGGAAACGAGATGCTGCTCCTAATCTCTGAAGAACATCTGAATGTGCCATTTCCCTTCAGAACTTCCTTGCACATGACTCGAGCCCATCTTGACTACATTTAATTCAACCTCATTAAATGTCCCCCTCACAGAGCCGGCCGATCAAATGCACACACACACAAGAGAAACACATAAAAGGTTATTTAATCATCATCTTCTTCTTCCTTAGATCCTGTATAAAAATCCATGCTCATTATATTTCCTTTGCTTCCTTGTCAAAGGTACTTCAACACCAAATTAACTGTAATCCAATTAACAAGGCTGGCGAGAATTATCCTTTCTTCTGTGATTCTATGATTCTCCAAGCGAGCCTTGTAAGAATGGAAGGCGTTCTCATTGTTCTGAATGATAAGGAAAGACGGAGAGGATCAGAGAAAGTTTGCTCTGGTTTCAAATCCCACACGTATCTCGGAGAGAAAGGCCCGTATCCACATCCTAAATTTAGATTGTAAGCTCTTTGCAACATAGGATCAAAGAATTGCAGAGGTCCCTGCGGGCAGCGGCGGAGGAAGCCTCTCGGGCACCTGGGGCGGCGTGCCCAGGGGCGGGGTGAACCACCTATAGGGGCAGGACAAACTGCCCATAGGGGCGGGACACGCAGCGCCCATAGGGACGGAATGGGGCACTCGGTATCCTGTGCCGTCCCTATGGGCGCTGCGCCACGCCCCGTCCCTATGGGCGTTGTGGTGTGCCCCATCCCTATGGACGGTCGTCCCGTGCCATCCCTATGGGCACAGCGTGGCATGGGGCAAACAACACCCATAGAGACGGCCTCGGTGTTGTATACCTGAAGGCGCGTCTCCACCCCCATCGTGCAGCCCGCACACTGAGGTCCATCATCGAGGGCCTTCTGGCGGTTCCCTCACTGCGAGAAGCCAAGTTACAGGGAACCAGGCAGAGGGCCTTCTCGGTAGTGGCCCCCGCCCTGTGGAACGCCCTCCCATCAGTTGTCAAGGAAATAAACAGCTACCTGACTTTTAGAAGACATCTGAAGGCAGCCCTGTTTAGGGAAGTTTTTAATATTTAATGCTGTATTGTTTTTAACACTCGATTGGGAGCCACCCGGAGTGGCTGAGGAAACTCAGCCAGATGGGTGGGGTACAAGTAATAACTTATTATTATTATTATTTAGGGATGGGGCGTACAGCGGGGCCTCAGCCGCCCTACAGGTGGGAGGGAGGCAGCGGGCTGACAGCGAGGAGCCTGCAGGCACCGAAACACGTGGCTCGTGTGCGCCGCAGGCTCCGCGGTGATGAGTGCTGCCCACCATTTTGTCACCCCCTGTCAGGGTGACACCCAGGGTGGACCACACACCCCGCACCCCTTGCACCGCCTTCCTACGCCCCTGCCTGCGGGTCATCTAGCAGACCCCTCTGCAATGCAGGAATCACAGCTAAAGAATCTCTGGCTATCCAGCCTCTGTCTGAAAACCTCTAAGGAAGGAGAATCTATCACATTCAGAGGGAGTCCATTCCACTGTTGAACAGATCTTACCACCAGAAAGTTCTTCCTGATGTTTAGTCAGAATCTCATTTTTGTCATTTGAATCCATTGGTTTGGGTGTTCCCTCCGGAGCAGCAGAAAACAAGCTGACACATGAGGTCATGTGTGGGTCAGGTAAAATCAGGACTTGATTGGGAGGAGCTTTGCAGGCCCTGCCAATCAACTGACCAACCGGGCCTTCAAAGCCCCAGGAGCACCACTTCAAAGTGCTGACCATCACCCGATTGGTAAGTGCCTGCGCACAGTTTTGCCTGTGCAGTTTGACTTCAAACCTTATTTTGTATGTGCACATGTCCCCTTATGTTATTGCGATGTCAGGTGATTTACAGGTGGGTGGTCTTATATCCCTCTTAAAAAGAATAGACATGAAACAATCTTGTGCAAAGTATATAAAAGAAGTTTACTCACACATTCAGTTCACAGATGGATCCCTGAAGGCAGACTTAGTTACAGAGTATATACATGTGGAACTATCCCATGTGGGGATAATCTCTTTGTCCTTTGTTGGCTGAAAGCCAACAGAACATTTCTAGCTAAAAAGCTATTGGTCTGGCAACGGAGAAGTTGAAGAGAAGGAAAGGGAACTGTTACCTGCACAGGTAAGGTCACACCCACCTTTAATCATATGCTAAAGAATCATATGCTAAAGAAGAAGAAGAAGAAGAGTTAATCATATGCTAAAGAAGAAGAAGAAGAAGAAGAAGAGGAGGAGGAGGAGGAGGAGGAGGAGGAGGAGGAGTTTGGATTTGATATCCCGCTTTATCACTACCTGAAGGAGTCTCAAAGCGGCTCACATTCTCCTTTCCCTTCGTCCCCCACAACAAACACTCTGTGAGGTGAGTGGGGCTGAGAGACTTCAGAGAAGTGTGACTAGCCCAAGGTCACCCAGCAGCTGCATGTGGAGGAGCGGCGACGCGAACCCAGTTCACCAGATTACGAGTCCACCGCTCTTAACCACTAGACCACACTGGCTCCCAAAGGAAGTTTGTCCCAGTCAGGAGGAAACAGGAAGTTTTCGACTGACTGGACCAATCATTCCCTCGCATGTCCACTCTAGGAAAACTAGGAATGTTGTACTTGATTGCTACTTGTGTATCACATCCCACAGCGACCTAAGAAGGTCTGTGGTCGTGAACAGCCAGCCTTCCAGCCAGACACAGTTCCACATCCTTGGGCTAGAATCTGCGGAGGTTGGCCCCCGTTCTCCCTGCAACTGCTCAGATAGGCATTATGCTCCCTGAGTGCCCCAGTGCCTCTTTGATGCCATCCCCGACGCATAATCAGTCAAGGCAGAAGCCAGCCACTTGTGGTTCACTCCCTCTTCTCCTCCTGATTATGATGATCATTACTGTCTCATTTCGAGCTGTAAATCAGAAATATTGTGTCTCGTATTTTCCCCCCCCCTCTCGGGGGATGGCAAAGCTCAGCCTGGGAGGGACTCCGAAGTTCAGTGCCATTTCCCTTCAAAATGGGTTTGACAAATCGAATCCGTCGCAGTTCCTTTCCTCCGTTTTCTCCTCCTCCCTTCTTCTTTTTTTTCTGTAGTAGAAGTTTTGATTGGAATCAATCTTATTTTTTTTTACGAGTATAAAAAGGGAGTAGTTAAAAGTAAGATTTATTCCGAATTCATCTTATCGGCTCCCAGACATTCAATTTCGTAATCAATTCCCGCTGGGCCCACACCAAGAAACCCGTATTCAGAATCAATCTTGTATTTCATTAGGTTATTTCTGGTGTTAAAAAATAAGATTGATTTGTACTTTATGTTATAGTGCTCCTGCAATTTATTTTTTAATGATATGAGGTAAGAATCAATCTTGGCTGAAGATTTTTCTCTCCTGCTCACTTCCCCCTCGTGTTGGGAAGAGAAAGGATTTTCAAGTTCTTCCAGATGGGGTCTGGCCTCTGCTGGGCTCCGCATATTTCTGGACACAGAGAGATTTCTGACAAGGGACGATGGTGCCAGGAGAACCAGCCTCTGCGCCATCTCAAAATGAAACCCAGCTCCCTAACACGGCATAGTTAAACTATGGAACTCACTTCTGCAGGAAGAAGTGATGGCCACAGACTTTAGAAGAGGATTAGACAGATTTGTGGAGGAGAGGGCTGATGCATGTCCTCCAATATTCCTCAGATGAAAATACGAAGGAAGGGAAAGGAGAATGTGAGCTGCTTTGAGACTCCTTCAAGTAGTGATAAAGCGGAATATCAAATCCAAACTCTTCTTCTTCTTCTTCTTCTTCTTCTTCTTCTTCTTCTTCTTCTTCTTCTTCTTCTTCTTCTCCTCCTCCTCCTCCTCCTCCTCCTCCTCCTCCTCCTCCTCTCCGCTCTGCTTTCTTCCCGCCCAGGGCAGCCCTGTCCTCTGCCTGCCCTTCAGAGCTGGCAGATCACATAGGGCTGGGCCTTGGTGGACATTCAGAAGCCAGTATGGCTTTTGTAATTCCGGCACTGTCCCTGAAAAATTGGGACACCTGTAGGGTCTGCTACCAATGGCTACTAGCCATGATGGCTCTGTTCTGCCTCCACAGTGAGAGGCAGCAGTGCTTCCGAATACCTGTCGCAAGAAGCCATGATTGGGGGGAGAGGGAGAGCCGTCTTTCCCATTGGTCTTAGTGGTTCGTTGCGCCAGGGCGCCGGCCTCTCAGGGGCACCCTAGCAAGTGGGGGAGCTGCGTGGCTTTGCCGGCAGCCTCCTCTTTCCCTGCACACCCGCCAGTTGCGCCCCGCTAACTATATGGCTGGCGGGCGCGCAGCTTCCTTCCCAAGCCTTCTTGGCAGGAGAGCAATCCCTGCAGTGGCTTAGGATGGAAGCTGCGCACAGCTTCCTTTCCAAGTCTCTGCATCTGCTAAAGACAGCCCTGCTCCCAGTTGTTGTTGTCCTCCTCCTGCTTCCTGGCGAAAGGCAGCACATAGCCTTCCCGGGCTGCCTTCTCGGGCGCCCCGACACCGGAGAGCATGTCCACCAGCACGTTTCCCTACTTGATCGCTGCCGCCACGCCGGGGATCAAGGCGGTGGGGGAGGCAGAGGATATTTTCCACCCCCACCCCTCCCTTGTTTTGGAGTTGCTTGGGGCGCCGGAGGGATCTTTGCACCACGGCGCCGGATATGCTTAAGACGGCCCTGGGGAGAGGACTATCATGCTCGAATCCTGCTTGTGGTCTTCCCTTGGGGGCATCTGGTTGGCCACTGTGAGAACAGGATGCTGGACTAGATGGGCCACTGGTCAGATCCAGCAGGCTCTTATGGGGTTCTTATGTTCAGGCTACAAATCTCTGCGCAAAGGAGGGGTGGACGGGAATGCTGTGCCGCACTGGCTGGAGCTAGGGGGTTTCTGCGGGGTACTGATCTGGGGGGGAAGCTGGCCTAGCACACCCCAGACTGATGCCTGCCTAATCACAAGGAATGTCTTCAAGGAGGGGAAGGTCTGTCTCTTCCCTTGACAGCCAGAGCTTGAGTTGTGTCTGCATCCCTAAGTTTTAAGCCACTTGCTCCCAGTCCTATGTTCAGAGGAGGACGAGTCAATGTTTTCTTTCTTCATTCTGGCATCCTTTCATCTATTTATAATAGGTTGTCATGTTCCCTCTTATCTCCCTCCTTTCTAGGTTGAACATTCATTCCCTCTGCCTTTGTTCAGCTTGCAACCAAGTCATACAAGTCCAGCCCCAGCAATCCAGAGTCTCAGAGTCCCTATCCTGAGTCTCATACGCCTTTCCTCGTCTTTGTAGTTCTCGTCAGGATCCTTCCTGTGCCCCCAAAATCAGGACTGGTGGTCGTCTCCACAAACTATACACTAACTCTTTGTTAATGTCGGAGGACGGTTCCACTGTACATTAATCAATTGATGGGATATGAAAACCCTGCCAATCTGCTAAGTGTATTGTTAAACAACCTACAAGAAACTGTTGATGAAATTGATATGTGAATAGTGCTTGTCACATATGGGACATTTCAACAATGTCAAAACTGATAGACGGTGTCCTCTGGGAAGAAGGTGGTTCTATGGATGATCAGTGCTGTGGGTGGATGCTTAAAGGTCATCCGTTTTTGACAAAAATTGCCTGTTGGGAACTGCATGCCATTCAGGCCCCAATCCCATGACTTCCCATAGCTCAAGTTAACAGCAGGGTTTCAGTCTTTTCTTCTTATTATTATTCATTATTTATTCAACTCATACACCACCCTATACCTGGAGATCTCAGGGCGGTTCACAACAAGATCACAACATATAAAATCAAATCAAAAGCAATACCGCCCCCCCCCAAAGCCACATTCTAAAACGGTGATGGGTGTCAATAACATCAACCAAAGGCCTGGTTAAAGAGGAACATTTTCGCCTGGCACCTAAAGATGAATCATGAAAGCGCCTGGCGAACTTCCCTGGGGAGAGCATTCCATAGAAGGGGAGCCACTGCAGAGAAGGCCCCGTTCTCGTGTTGCCACCCTCCGGACCTCTAGAGGAGGAGGCACACAAAGGAGGGGAGGCAGTGGGGTGAGGTGAGGAGGGGCAAATGTGTGTGTGTGTGTGTGTGTGTGTGTGTGATTTTTATTAAATTTCCTGTTTTACAATTTAAAATAATCATTTTACACCCTTAAGATATCAGTGACCTCCCTTCTTCTCTTTCCATGCTTCATTTATCATAAATCCCTGCATATTTTACAAAAACTATACCATTCAGTATTCCATTATTGCATCCATCAACACTTATTTACACTGTTGAATTAATGCTGCCGGCATTTTCAGCTGTACACAATTATTTCCCGTATATTCAATTAACGTTTCCCAACCTTCTTTAAACGTATGTTCTTCTTGTTCTCTTATTCAATGTGTTAAGAGGAGGGGTAAGTTGGGGGAAATGGAATAAAAGGATTACAGAATTCTGGGGTTGGAAGGGAGAAGCAAAAGTCATCTAGTCCAACGAGCTGCAATGCAGGACTAATCCCTGACAGATGTGAATCCCTGTGATTCAAGCTTTGCTTGGAAACCTCCAGTGAATGAGAGTCCACCGCTTTCCGAGGGAGTCCGTTCTGCTGTTGAACAGCTCCTACTATCAGAAAGTTCTTCCTAATGTGGGGTCAGAATTGCATCGTCCTCTATATAGCCCTGCCTCTGGAACATCAACAGAACACAAGAAGAGCCTGCTGGATGAGGCCAAAGGCCCATCTAGTCCAGCCTCCTGTTCTCACAGTGGCTAACCAGATGCCCCAATTGGAAACCCAGAAGCAGGATTTGATCCCAGGAATCCCCTGCCCTCCAGGGGATCCTCCTTCTGCCTCTGACCAGCACTGCCTCCTGCAGGAGTGAGTTCCGTAGTTTAACGTTGTGCTGCATTAAGAAGGGCTTTCTTTGACCACTTAGAATTGGGGAAGGCGCTTAAGAGATCTTCCACCATGCAAGCGTGCCAGTCCAAAAGTGTGAGATTCTGCGTATTCGTAGAACGTCCCCCGCCCCCCCGCCAGTCTCGAGCCCGATCCGATAATCACCGCCTGCGTCAGACAGCCTCCGTCTTCCGCTCTCTGTGTTTTTCTTTGGAGAGAGACAGTCCATTTTATTTCATTATCGTCCCTCCTCATCTGGCCCCCTCTTCATCTCTTTCTCTCTGCATTTCCTTCCCGGGTTCTCATTACCCATTTCCATATTGCCATGCCGACTCTCGCATCGAAATGCGAATTTGATAAAGCAGCGGCAGGTCGGAGCGCCAAAATGCAGCCTGGAAATTAGGCCTTTCCACAAAAAAAGGAGGACTTTTCCCTCTTCTCACCCCCCTCCTGCTACACATGGGGAGGGAAGGAAGGGTAATTGATTTGCTTCCAATGCTCCTGCAAGAAATGAAATCCTTCCAGCAATTACTGGCAGATAATGGCCCAAAATTAAACATTCTTGCTGCTTGCTAACTAGAGAGGCTTTTTAAAAAAAAAGAAGAAAAAAAAAAAAGACGGATCCTGTGCATAATAATCAGCAATGCATTAGATATTCAGTCTCCAGCTACATTACGGAAAGCATGGATTGCACGGCCATTATAAGCCTTTATGGTTAATTATGTGAAATTGGGTTCCTAACTGCTGAACGGATGGATGGAGAGACAATGGGGTCTGCACCACACAGGAAACAAACACGGTAAAAGTCAAGAGTCCTCTGATGTTCGAGAGGGATGCGGTGTGGAAGGGACAGGTGAGGAATGGGGAAACAAAGTACCGCCAGAGGGATCTGCGTTCAAATAGAGTTCAAACCTGGAGCTCACAAGCATCTGAAGCTGAATGATGGATGATTCAGGGCAGATATAAGGAAGGACGTCTCCCTTATGCCGTGCAGGGTTAAACTATGGAACTCTCTGCTACAAGAGGCAGTAATAGCCACCAACCTGGATGGCTCTCGAAGGCTACTAGACCTGATGGCTGTGTCTCCACAGGTTGCTGGAAATCGCAGGAGGAGAGGGGGCCCTTGGGATGGGACCTCCTGGTGGGTTTCCCACTAAGGGATCTGTTTGGCCACTGCGAAGACAGCATGCTGGACTAGATGGGCCATTGTCCTGTGTCAGGGTTTTGGACAGAGACCTCTATGAAGAAGAAGAAGAGTTTGGATTTGATATCCCGCTTTATCACTACCCGCATGAGTCTCAAAGCGGCTCACATTCTCCTTTCCCTTCCTCCCCCACAACAAACACTCTGTGAGGTGAGTGGGGCTGAGAGACTTCAGAGAAGTGTGGAGGAGCGGCGACGCGAACCCAGTTCACCAGATTACGAGTCTACCGCTCTTAACCACTACACCACACTGGCTCCCTCTAAGGGACATGCCAAACTGATGGGATAAAAGATCATTAAAAGTGCTTGATCTGATGACTTGGTAATTTGACATCTGAATCAGACCACAATCTACATGCAGGCTGAGAAGGAGATACGCCCTGTGGCTGTTTTGGTCAATCTATTGCATGGCATATGCAAAATGTATAAGAATGCATTGTCAAATGAAATGATTCCTTTCTTATTGCTATTGTTGAATTTATTACTTGTTTTATTGGTTAGATTTTGGTGCTGATTAAATATTTTCATACCCTCCAACATTTCTCCAATGAAAATAGGGGTGTCCTAATAATAATTTTATTATTTATACCCCACTCATCTGACAGTTTCCCCAGCCACTCTGAGTGTCTTCCAACATATATAAAAACACAATGAAACATTAAACATTTTTAAAATTTCCTAGACAAGGCTGCCTTCAGATGTCTTCTAAAGGTTGTATAGCTACTAATCTCCTTGGCTTGGGTGTCACATACCTCCATACCCTCCAACATTTATCTGATGAAAATAGGGACACCCTAAGGAGAAGCGGGTGGGACGCAGGTGGCACTGTGGGTTAAACCACAGAGCCTAGGGCTTGCTGATCAGAAGGTCGGCGGTTCGAATCCCCACGACGGGGTGAGCTCCCGTTGCTCGGTCCCTGCTCCTGCCAGCCTAGCAGTTTGAAAGCACGTCAAAGTGCAAGTAGATAAATAGGTACCGCTCCAGTGGGAAGGTAAACGGCGTTTCCGTGTTCTGCTCTGGTTCGCCAGAAGCGGCTTTGTCATGCTGGCCACATGACCCGGAAGCTGTACGCCGGCTCCCTCGGCCAATAATGCAAGATGAGCGCTGCAACCCCAGAGTCGGTCACAACTGGACCTAATGGTCAGGGGTCCCTTTACCTTTAAGGAAAAGCGGGACATTCCAGGATCAAATCAGAAACTGGGACGGATTCTGTAAAACTGAGACTGTCCCTGGAAAATAGGGATACTTGGAGGGTCTGTATTTTGTGTTCCGTTTGCTGGAAGCAGCCCTGAGAGAGCTTAGCTCTAAAAGGCAACCTAAAATATTTTTAAATAAAGAAATATTGACAAGTGTGTGTGTGTATGGGGGGGGGGTGTCTTCAAATTTGCAGAACCTTCTGTGGAATCCAGGCCAGGCAAAGGAGGGAGTCATGTTGCAGGATTATAGCAAAGGCACCAAAGGGTGGTTTTGCATAGCAAAAGGGTGCAGAGGTCAGCAGCACCCACCTTTTTCTTAAAAAGCCACCCTCCTGGATCCAGGCTAGGCAGCGATGAGGTCAGACTCTGGCGAGAGGGTTAACAAGATAGCAAAGAGCTCAGCACCGGTGGCCATAATTTATTTAAGCTTTCCAAAAGCTTTTGATGGGGGAGGGGGATTAAACCCTCGCAGGAGGCTATTAAGGAAACGTGCTTAACCACAGGATGAGAGGGGAAGCCAAGTCATGGATTTCGAGCGAGATAAGCGCTGAGAATGGAGGAGTGGAGGAAGAAAGAAAGGGGCGATTCCCACGAGGACGGCAAAGGTTAATAGCGAAGTGACCCTCGGATCAGGACTGGGTCTGGGGTCGCTCAGCAGATTCATTAACACCAGCTCCGGGTGGGGAGAGCAAATGATGGGATGGCGGGCAAAGGCAGCCCTTCTGAGCTGCTCCAAACTGTGCCGAGATGCAGCCAAGCCAACCGTACAGGTGGAAGGCCCTAAATGGCTTCGGTCCTGTATACCTGAAGGAGCGTCTCCACCCCCACCGTTCAGCCCGGCCACTTGAGATCCAGCTCCAAGGGCCTTCTGGCGGTTCCCTCACTACGAGAAGCCAAGTTACAGGGAACCAGGCAGAGGGCCTTCTCGGTAGTGGCACCCGCCCTGTGGAACGCCCTTCCTTCAGATGTCAAAGAGAACAACAACTATCAGACCTTTAGAAGACATCTGAAGGCAGCCCTGTTTAGGGAGGCTTTTAATGTTTTATAGATTATTGTATTTTAATGTTCTGTTGAAAGCCGCCCAGAGTGGCTGGGGAAACCCAGCCAGATGGGCGGGGTATAAATAATAAATTATTATTATTATTATTATTATTATTATTATTATTATTATTATTATTATTATTATTATTATGTACCCCTGGGGTCATCTAGTCCAACTCCCTGCAGTAAAAGAATCTGAACTGAAGCATCCATGGGAGATGGCCATCCAACCTCTGCTTTAAAATCTTCAAGGAAGCAGAGTCTACCACCTTCCAAGGGAGTCCATTCCCTCATGCCCAGTGGGCTCACTGAGGATAATTCACCCATGAATTCAACCCTTAATCAGACAGTTGGCAAAAAATGTTTCATTTTCCTGGTGGCACCAGACGAACGAATGGGTTTATGTGTGTGTTGCGTGAGGAAATATTGCTGTGTGATCCTCATTTTCCCAGCCGGCAACAATTTCTGGGGGGAGGCCAAAGAGTCATAGGATCATAGAATTGTAGAGTTAGAAGGGACCCCAACGGTCATCTAGTCCAACCCCCTGCAATGCAGGAATCTCAGTTAATCGTAAATAAGTTGGAGTTCTTGTTACAAGATACACTGAAATAAATAGCTATACCAAGAACTCTGGCCAGAAGTTTCAACATTCATTCATTGTATTTGGTATTTTGTGTGCCTTATATTATACATAATATCATACTACACATATTATTGTGAGTTTGAGTCTGTATCTTTGTTTGAAATTACAATTTTTGTTTTAATCGGCAACTGCATTTAAGACTGTAATTCTTAACAGAATATATACCCTGTTTGATCTTGACTCACGAGTAGATATTATTTCTTTTTTTGAAACTTCTGGCCAGAGTTGTTGGAATCTCAGATAAAGCAACCATAGCAAATGGCCATCCAAACTCTGCTTAAAAGTCTCCAGTGAAGGAGAATCCACCACCTTCTGAAGTCCTTACTAGGGTTTGGCTTCTTTTGTAGGAGAGAGAACTGGGACTAAGGGTCTTCTCGGAAAATCTTCAGCATTTATGAAGGTGCTACTTGGGAGCAGTTTGCCCATGAGATTGCCTTACCCACTTGACCCTTCAATCTGCAGAACTGGGACTGCTACAGGCGCCGCATAATACCCCTTCCACATCCATACAAAAGTGATCTTTTAGTATGGCGGCACCTACACTTTGGAACTCCCTGCCTATTGATACCAGGCAGCTGCCCACTCTTATTGGTGGCTGCTAAAAAAAAAAAAATCTTCTTTAAAGAAGCCTACTTAGATGTTTAAAAAACTGTTGTGGGTTTTAATCTGTTTTTAGTCTGCTGTAATTTCCAGTTTTTGAAAGTCTTAGATTATTGCTGATAATTCACAGTGGGGTTCTCTACATACATAAAAGAAGACACATTTTTCGGCCCTTTTTGATGCACTCACCAGTAAAAGGCAACTTCTGAATGCAGCTTTTATCCAAAATACTACTTTTGCATGCCGAAACTCCATTGCGAAGTCTGGAGAGCTGTGCAATTGGAGTTGTGTTCTGATCCAACTTGGGAGCAGCGGATCGGGTCAATGCAAGCAAATAACCCCCCCCCCCAAATCCCTAGAATTGAGTCACCCTGGACACCCTCCCCCGGCAAGAGAAGCTGGCAATGGACAGAGGCACATTAGTATTTATAGCCATGCTGTCCTAGGCTTTAAATCAGCGGTGGCTGGAAGCCAAGCTGTAAGTAGGAATGCCAGCTATAAAAACTGCTGGTGGTGTTAAACCTCTGTCCTTAGGATGAGCAGAACAGCTCTTGCTAATCATCGCTTAATGAGGAGAGGTTGGGTCGCGCCCCCCAGGCCCGGCAGCAGAGCTGGCATCAGCAGAAGAGCCAAAGTCACTTGAAAGACCCCCCCCTCCCTGCAGACAAGGTCAGCGCCTCGCCCACATGACCGGACGGCGGTCCCAGAGGGAATGGATGGATTCTGTGCCAATCGCCATGCTCAACTCAGGCCAGGCCCTGCCTGCCCGGCTAATTATCCATTAGGCAACAGACAAGCACCTTCCTCCTCGCAAGGTGACCTACGTTTCACAGGCATCACCAGGAGGCTCAGTGCCCTTTTCGGCTCCTGCTGCCCCGATGGAGGGGTGGGAAATAGGGCAGGGACGAAGCCAGGTCTCCCTTCCCTCTCCTCACAAGGAAATTAACGGATGACACATCCATATCCGAAAAATAAAATAGAGGAAGAAAGGAGTCCTCGTTGTTTGGAGGCGGAATACATTGCCACTGCTCAAGCTCAGGTGAAGAAACATTCCCTGGGAAACGTTTCCAGTGGAGGCTTCATAAAATCATAGAATTGTAGAGTTGGAAGGGACCCCAAGGGTCATCTAGTCCAACCCCACAGCACACAGGAATCACAGCTCAAGGATCCCTGCCCAATGGCCATCCCGCCTCTGTTTAAAATCCTCCAGTGAAGGAGAGTCCAGCGCCATCCAAGAGAGTCCATTCCACCGTTGAATGGCTCTTGTTTGAGGGCAACACAATATTCAGTGCACACTCCTCCCCCTGCCCAAGAGATATTTAGGGCCAGCGCTTCTTCGAAAGTCAGTGATAGCGCCAGCAGCAAGCAGATTTAGTCCTGGGGGGCACGGCGTGGAATGGAGAGAGTGGGTAGGAAAAAAATATCTCCTGCTCTCATAACATTAGAACTCGTGGACACCCAAGGAAGCTGAATGTTGGAAGACTCAGGACAGATAAAAGGAGGTTCTTTTTCAAGCAGTGTGTGATGGCCTGGGATTCAGACTCAGATGCTGAACCTGAGGGATCCCAGCCTGCACAGGATTCCCCGCCTCCAGAACCAGCAGAGCCGGGGCTAGGGCCTGAGTCTGAAGGGTCCTCACCTGTGCTGGATCCTCAGGTGCAGGCATCTGCTGAGTCTGCTCTGGCTCCTGATGGGGTGGAGGACCCATTGCCTGCAGGTGCTCCACTCCCAGCCCCGTCAGGGGAAGCTGAGGTTGCCTCTGGGTCCGGTAACCCTTCAGCCTCTCCTGAGCTGCGGAGGCTGAGGGCAGAGAGGCGAAGGGAACTGAGTTCCCGCAGGAGGAGTGCTCGCCTCCAAGCCAGGAGAGGCGAGTCCCCAGAGGATCGGGGCTGCCCTCTACCTCGGGGCAGATAAAAGCCGGCCAGCCCCAGCCCCAAGTTGCAGGAGCAACATTGTTGGTGACCAGTTCCTGCTTGAAACCTGTCCTGCTTTCCTGCCTGAGCTCCTGACCCGCCCTGGTTCCCTGCTTGCCTACCTGTTCCTGACTTCGCCTGACTCCCTGCCCTGCACCCAGCTTCAGTTATTACGGACTGCCTTTACGTTGTAACTCTGACCACGGACCGGACTTAGACCTTGCCTTTCGGATACCCCACGGGACCAGCACACAGTGCCTAGTTAAGCTATGGAACTCCCTGCCACTGGAGGCAGTGATGGCCACCAACCTGGATGGCTCTAAAACAAGAATGGACAATTTCATTGAGAAGAGAGCTATTGATGGCTATGATGGCTATGCTTCTGAAGACCAGTTGCTGCAAACCACAGGAGGGGAGAGGGCTCTTGTGTTCGACTCCTGCTTGTGGGTTCCCCACAGACATCTAGCTGTCCACTGAGGGAACAAGATCCTGGACCTGGTGGTCTGATCCAACAGGGTCTTCTTATGTTCTTCCTACCCTGAATATTCATGATCAGCTCCAAACTCAGGAAGAATTTCAACCACCTTCTTTGGACCTCTCTTATTGGGGGAGATCAGTGTGCTGACTAGGGTTCATGAGAGTTGGCCCTAAACATCTGGCAGGCCCCATCTCCATCTAGATCAGTATTGTCTACTCTGACTGGCAGCAGCTGTCAAGGGTTTGAGCCCCACCTGGAGATGTGACTGGGGAGTGAGCCTGGGACCTTCTGCATGCAAAGCAGATGTCCTACCACTAAGCTACAGAACTTTCCCGGCTTTCACCTTTTATAGACTGATGCTTTTGTTTTGTTTTTTAAAAAAGATATTTATTGGCATTTTTAACAAACTCAAATAAACAACATACATCACAAACATAAACATAACACAGTACATAACTATTGCATACAATGACACAACATAGATCAAATTTTCCCATTCATCATGTCTCATCATGTTGGGGTGACTTCCTCACGTCTCCCCAGCTGCGTTTCATTGTCAATCTTCTTTAGTAATTTCTTGACATCTTTAAATATTATTTCTTATTATAACTTATATTCTTTTCTTGTATAAGTCTTAACTTAATCATAAGTCTATATTACTTAGTCCTATTTTTCTAATCTGTAAGCTGTCACTTCTTCCAACTTTTTTCAGTCTTTAAATCTTACAATAGTCTTTTAAATATAGTTTAAATTTCTTCCAGTCTTGTTCCACCGCCTCCTCCCTCTGGTCGCGTAGTTTCCCGGTCATCTCGGCAAGTTCCATAAAGTCCATCATTTTCATCTGCCATTCTTCTATCGTTGGTAGTTCCTGTGTCTTCCAGTTCCTTGCAATCAAAACCCTAGCTGCGGTTGTGGCATACATAAAAGAGGTTTGATCCTTCTTAGGGTATGGACAGTGTTCTTGAAGCTACTAACATGAGTTTGGCCAAACTGCGAGAGGCAGTGAAGGATAGGCGTGCCTGGCGTGCTCTGGTCCATGGGGTCACGAAGAGTCGGACACGACTGAACGACTGAACAACAACAACAAGGGTATAGACTGATGCTTTTGCCTCCCGCGAAACATCCAGGTCTTTCTATCCCATAACAGATGGCGAGCCTCCATTATTTCCAGGATGCTGATGAGGCTTTTCCGTCGACATCCCTCTCCTGCTGAACTTCTGGATGTGTTTTTGCTTTGCTCCAAGGCCCCCTTCGCTCATTTTGGGATCTTCCCAATTTAATCAAAAGAGGGTAATTGACAAGCTGTTCACCTCTTCTCCTGGATCATTAAGGCACTCGCCGAACAAGAGGGAAGCACCTGTGGGTACCTGGAGAGACTTCCTCACCAGCTCCTGCTGCTTGCTATGCCTTCTTCCTCTTGCAGACCTGAAATGTAACCATAATGATCATGTAAGCTCCCACCAGAGCCAAACAAGCAAGGCGGTATTGATTCCTAACCCCCTCCCCTCCTTGCTGCCTCATTGGCACCTGGGCATAAGTTACCCTGACAGCTGCAATGAGCACAATGATGAGACGCCAAGGGAGCTGCCGGGAGCAGAGGTGCGTCCGTTGGAGGCTTTTGGAGGCTCCCAGCTGAGATACCTCTCTGCGTGAGGCTCTGCAGCTCCTGCTGCTCTTTCTCCGGGTTGTGCGAAGTTCAAAGCAGAATTTGAAAGGTCTGATTCCTTTGGAGGAGGGAGACGGAGCCTCTGGAAAACAATTGGCTTTTATAGAAGGGGCAATCAAGTTGCTGCAGCAAGCCCAGGCCATGAGGCAGAATCATAGAATCCTAGAGTTGGAAGAGACCACAACGGCCATCCAGTCCAACCCCCTGCCAAGCAGGAAACACCATCAAAGCATTCCTGACAGGTGGCTGTCAAGCCTCTGCTTAAAGACCTCCAAAGAAGGAGACTCCACCACACTCCTTGGCAGCAAATTCCACTGTCGAACAGCTCTTACTGTCAGGAAGTTCTTCCTAAAGTTTAGGTGGAATCTTCTTTCTTGTAGTTTGGATCCATTGCTCCGTGTCCTCTTCTCAGGAGCAGCAGAAAACAACCTTTCTCCCTCCTCCATATGACATCCTTTTATATATTTGAACATGGCTATCATATCACCCCTTAACCTTCCCTTCTCCAGGCTAAACATACCCAGCCCCCTAAGCCGTTCCTCATAAGGCATCGTTTCCAGGCCTTTGACCATTTTGGTTGCCCTCCTCTGGACCCGTTCCAGCTTGTCAGTATCCTTCTTGAACTGTGGTGCCCAGAACTGGACACAGTATTCCGGGTGAGGTCTGACCAGAGTGGAATACAGTGGTACTATTACTTCCCTTGATCTAGATGCTATACTCCTCTTGATGCAGCCCAGAATTGCATTGGCTTTTTAGCTGCTGCATCACACTGTTGACTCATAGAATTGTTGGAGGAGTTGTAAGGAACACCAAAAGTCATCTAGTCCAACCCCCTGCAATACAGGAATCTTGACTAAAGCATCCGTGACAGATGGCCATTCAACTTCTTCTTAAAAACCTCCAAGGAAGGAGAGCCCACCATATGGGTAGGAGATCGCCTGTTCTTGATGGGGTTACACTTCCTCTGAAGGTGCAGTTTCATAGCTCGGGGGCATCCTGGATCCTTTGCTGTCGCTCGAGGCAGCAGGTTGCTGGCCCCTGCGATAGGTGAACCAGAGCACAGCTGCCCTTTTAATTGGGATGAGGAACAGGATACTGGACTAAGGGTGGCATGGGCATATCAGGCCCTTCTTACGGGAATGAAAATTGCAGGTGTTTGCTTCTTTCTCCCAGGCCCAGAAATCAACGGCAAAATACGATTCAGATCATCCTTCTGTGGTCCAATCATGGGCATAGCTCCCCCCCCCAACAAAAAATCAAGTAAATAAATAAAAATACCTAACTAAAAGTAGAAATTGTAGAAAGATTTTGACAGATTTTTCTGAGCACTTGGGGTCCAAAGAACAGGATTGAAAAAAACTGTTGTTGAAACATTTCACTCCGGATTTGCTAGACAGAGCCAGGCAGAGGATAATGACAGGTGGGTGTCCTGACCCCCCCCCCCCATAAATCCTGGTTATGCCCATGGCTTCTATTTGGGGCATTTGGTTGACCACTGTGAGAAGGGGATGCTGGACTACATGGGGCCATTTGCAATTAAGCTTTCGGGCAGAGCAAACAAGAGACTCCGGATCTGTTTCTTCGGGTTAAGCAACACTATTCTCTGATCAGTGGATTCTTATAATTATCTTAAATCCAATTCTTATAAAGCAATGATTATTAATCATATTTTAATAGCAAGATGGTCATCCCCTTTTAGTTAACATTAGACCAATTTTAATCTATATCTATAGCTGATTTGTATGTAACTCTGTGTGTGTGCGTGTGTATACTGGTCGTTGACTGTAATAAATTGAATTGAATTGAATTGAATTGGGGCCACTGGCCTGATCCAGCAGACTCTTCTTAGGGAAACCACAGGAGAGGAGAATGGTCTTGTGTTCAAATCCTACTCGTGTCATTCCCGTTGGGCATCTGGTTGGCCATTGGGCCCCTGGCCTGATCCAACTGGCTCTTACATTCTTCTGTAGTTACAAGGATGGTGGGGGAGTCTGAGGAGGCCTGCTGATTTTACTGCATCTTATGCAAACATGAAAATGAGGGCAAATGCATCGTTTGAGTCGGATGCGATTGGCTAGGACTTTCCAGCGAAGAACACAGGCAGCGTTTAAGGACTGCAGGCGAGGGAAGAGTTGCTGGCAGGAGGCAGAGTCTGTTTGCTTTTATGGGAAACGATGAATAGAGCTAAATGTGTCTCTGGGCTGCCTAAGCACCGCCTTGCGGGGCATACAATAATCGCTGGCAAATATTTGCAGGGTGGGAAGATCTGAGCAGGAGATAGATAGATGGTGAACAGCCAAATAGCAAGATAGACGCTCGGGTCTATGGAGGCCGCAATTTCCCTGCAAACCTCTCCGTCATTGATCACACAGCCAAGTGGGGGCAGCGGGTGCGGAATGTTCTTTGTCAATAAGGCGCATCTTCTTGTGGATAGAGTGAGGCTGCTGAAAGGGCCCTGGGAGGCAGGACAGGGCTGATGGATATTCAGTCGGAACCTACAATGGTGGGTGCATTTTGCTTGCACTTTTGCTGTTTCTAACTTAAATATATATAGCCCAGGTTAAACTTTAATCTGGAAAGTGCTTTTCATCCCAATGGCTGGAGCAAAGCAGTTAATGTGATATAGCTGAGGGCTGGAATTCTACTTGAGAAAACCTGGCTTTAAATCCTTACTAGGGGTTTTGAAAGAGGAATCAACAGATTCAGGGAGGAGGTGGTCATGAGTGGCTAATAGCCAGGATGGCTGTTGGAGGCAGCAATGCTGCTCAATACCAGTTGCTACAAAACACAGGAGGGGCGAGTTGCTCTTGTGCTGAAATCCTTCTTTCTGGTTTGCCACTTGCATCTGGTGGACCACTGTGAGAACAGGATGCAGGACTAGGTGGGCCATTGGCCGGATCAAGTGTTCTGGTTGGGTAAAAGGTAAAGGGACCCCTGACCATTAGGTCCAGTCGTGACCGACTCTGGGGCTGCGGCGCTCATCTTGCTTTACTGGCGGAGGGAGCTGGCGTACAGCTTCCGGGTCGTGTGGCCAGTAGGACTAAGCCGCTTCTGGCGAACCAGAGCAGTGCACGGAAACGGCGTTTACCTTCCTGCCTGATCTACTTGCACTTTGACGTGCTTTCGAACTGCTAGGTTGGCAGGAGATGGGACCAAGCAATGGGAGCTCACCCCGTCATGGGGATTCGAACCGCTGACCTTCCAATTGGCAAGCCCTAGGCTCTGTGGTTTAGCCTTGGGCAATTCTCTTCCTTCCTCCCTCCCCCCTCTTTCTCAGCTGCCCTGAACTCCATGTAAGGAAGGGCCAGATTCAAGCACAACATGCCTGCCCTCACTAAAGCCCTGTGAGGTAGATTGCTATTAGTCCCATTTTACAGAGAAGGAACTGGGGTGAGTCCAGACCCTCTAAGTATCCCTATTTTCCGGGGAAATTCCTGATTTAGAGAAGCTGTCCCAGTTTCTGATTTGATCCCAGAATGCCCCACTTTTCCTTAGGATGTCCCTTTTTCCATTGGGAAATGTCGGGGGATATGGAGTTATCCAACCCCCGAGCCCTCTGAAGGCAATCCTGTATACGGAAGTGGGTTTTTATTAATATGTAATGTTATATTATGTTTTTATATAGGTTGGAATCTGCCTAGAGTGGCTGTGGCAACCCAGTAAGATGTGTGGGGTATAAATAGTAAAATTACCATTATGGAATGGGATGTCCCTATTTTCACCGGAGAAATATTGGAGCGTATGTGAGCCTTGGTGAGTCTCCAGCTCTCCCAGATAACAGACCATCTATTGCAATTGATATGCAGTTACTGAAGCTATTTTCTCTGTGAGCACCTTTTGTGCAGTGCCAGGGGCGTATGGTGGTCTGGCTGGTGCGGGCTTCTCAGCCCTGGCTTTAGACAAGGCAGGTGGGTGGACTGGATGCCCATTGGGGTCCTTAATAATGAGCTTTTTCTCTCTTTTTTTGCAAGGGGACGAAGAGATAAGTGTGTTTTTATTGGTGACAACATCTCCCTCTGCCTCTTCTGCGGCTAATTCATCTCCCAGCCATTTCGTGGCATTTGTCATCTCCTGAGTGCTTAGCGGGCATTAAAAATACATCACACATGAACTCTCCTGCCAAAGCAAATATGTGATGCCTTCATCTCCCTTTTCAAGCTCAGATGCTCTGTTTCTCCTGCATTCTTTTGAACTCCCCAAGAAAGGAGCCCCCATTAGAAAAGCAATCCCAAGCACTTTGCCATTCAGAGCTCTAATACCTTGAAACCTCCAGAGGGCAGGCGCGAACAGCGCGGAGGGCAGGGGAGCCCTGCTAATAGCCGGGGATGTTGCAAGGTTCACGGGACGAAAGGGCAGCAGGATGCTCAATCGGGAGAGATGGGTTGGGCTGGGGGTGGCAGCTGAGTAGGGGGGCACACATCTCAAAGGCATGCTGCCTGCTGTTCGTGCAAGAGGTCCCTGGTTCAACTTCCAGTTAAAAGGCTGGGAAAGGCCTGAGGCCCTGGAGAGCCTACCCCTGCCATGCGGAGCGGACAGCATTGGGTTGGATAGATGAATGGCTTCACTTGGGAGAAGACAGCTTCCTGGGTTCCATGTGGATTCATAGAATCCTAGAGTTGGAAGAGACCCCAAGGGCCATCCAGTCCAACCCCCTGCCAAGCAGGAAACACCATCAAAGCATTCCTGACAGGTGGCTGTCAAGCCTCTGCTTAAAGACCTCCAAAGAAGGAGACTCCACCACACTCCTTGGCAGCAAATTCCACTGTCAAACAGCTCTTACTGTCAGGAAGTTCTTCCTAATGTTTAGGTGGAATCTTCTTTCTTGTAGTTTGAATCCATTGCTCCGTGTCCGCTTCTCTGGAGCAGCAGAAAACAACCTTTCTCCCTCCTCTGTATGACATCCTTTTATATATTTGAACATGGCTATCATATCACCCCTTAACCTTCTCTTCTCCAGGCTAAACATACCCAGCTCCCTAAGCCGTTCCTCATAAGGCATCGTTTCCAGGCCTTTGACCATTTTGGTTGCCCACCTCTGGACACGTTCCAGCTTGTCAGTATCCTTCTTGAACTGTGGTGCCCAGAACTGGACACAGTATTCCAGGTGAGGTCTGACCAGAGCGGAATACAGTGGTACTATTACTTCCCTTGATCTAGATGCTATACTCCTATTGATGCAGCCCAGAATTGCATTGGCTCCTCCCTGGCAAAGAGGTTTTAATTCTTTTTCTCAGGGTGCTTTAGAATTTCTTTAAAAATAGGAGACTGAGAGGAGATAAGAAATTCATCTTTGAATGTCTGAAGAGCTGTCACATGGAAGGTGGAGCAAGCTTGTTTTCTGCTGATCCAGAGGGTGAGACCTGAACCTATGGCTTCAAGTGACAAGAAAGGAGATTCTGACTGAACATCAGAAAGAGCTTTCTTAGAGCTGTTTGACAGTGGAACGGTCTCCCTCGGAAGGTGGTGGGTTCTCCTTCCTTGGAGGTTTTGAAGCAGAGGTTGAATGGCCATCTGTTAAGGATTCTTCAGTTGTGATTTTTGCATTGCAGGGGCTTGGACTAGATGACCCTTGGGGGTCCCTTCCAACTCTCCAATTCTATGGTTCTACCTATTGTTCTGTGATTCTGGTTCCCTTCCTTCCTAGCCACAGGGTGAATTGTGCTGCCCCACAGGATCAGGTGCCTGGAGGGAGCTTGGCTTTCAAAGAAGCCCCTCCCCCGCCTCAGCACTTTCACTAATAGCAATTAGCTTGCATATTGATGTCATGTGCGCATTTATTTATTTGTGTTTCAATGGTTGCACTGCAATGAATAGTAAGATTCTGTGCCAGATATTCAAAGCAGGCAAGTAATCAAGAGGGATAGAAGAAGAGGGAAGAGGCGAGAGATAAATTAGGGATATAAAAGGCACAAATTTAGAGCGATTCATAAAGGAAAGAAGAATGGATCTCAATATTCCTGCAAACGCCTCTAATCGTATCAGGAGGGTGGGGGGGGAGAGAGAAAAAGTCTATTTATGGTTCGGAGTGGGGGAAAGCTGTTTTCTTGAACTCTTCTGAAATTGCCACGTAAATACAACTGCGGTTTGAACAAATGGGCAGAATCCATTTGGGCAACAGAATAAGCAATTGAAAAGATTGCAAAGGCGGATCTCGCCCTGATGATGATATACTCGAAAATGCTGGGCAGCATCTCAAAGATATAAAATGAAGGGCAAGGCCATGCGTCCACAGGGCCTGCAATCTTCATGGCACCAATATTTGTGAATTCTATACAAAATGGCCAGATTACTGCTGTGCAGAAACCCTGTTCTCCCATTTCTCAAAAAGTTTTCCTCCCTGGCAAAGAGGTTTTATTTCTTTTTCTCAGGGCGCTTTAGAATTTCTTTAAATTTTTTGGCAGAGGCAGACCTTGAGCTTAAACTTCGCATTGCAAGGTAAAGGTAAAGGGACCCCTGACCATTAGGTCCAGTCGCGGACGACTCTGGGGTTGCAGTGCTCATCTCACATTATTGGCCGATGGAGCCGGCGTACAGCTTCCGGGTCATGTGGCCAGCAGGACTAAGCTGCTTCTGGCGAACCAGAGCAGTGCACGGAAACGCCATTTACCTTCCCGCAGGAGTGGTACCTATTTATCTACTTGCACTTTGACGTGCTTTCGAACTGCTAGGTTGGCAGGAGCTGGGACTGAACAACGAGAGCTCACCCCGTCGCGGGGATTCGAACCGCCGACCTTCTGATCGACTAGCCCTAGGCTCTGTGGTTTAACCCACAGCGCCACCCGCGTCCCTCATTGCAAGGTAGCCATCTTTCATCCCGTGAAACATTTACCTGGCTGACCCTCCTTCGTTGGAAGTTTTTAAACGGAGATTAGATGCTGGTGTGTCAGGGATTCTTTCGCTGTGATTCCTGTATCTTAGCGGGTTGGACTAGATGACCCCTTGGGGCCTCTTCCAACTTCACAATTCTATTGTTCTGCAAGCTTCCTGGTCCAAAAAAAAAGCCCCATGGACGTGCAAGGTAACAAAAGCATTCTGGGAAATAAAATATAATGAGTTGAAAAAAATGTTTAAAATCACATCTGTGGGGAAAAAACAGGCTTTTTGTGCTAGGCATTTTAGGTCCAGAGATTCCGAGAGAGCAGAAAAGACTTTTCATGTATGTGATGACAGCAGCAAGAATACTCCTGGCCCAGAGATGTAAAGAAGGCAAGGTTCCAAGCAGAGAAGAATGGCTGATGAAGGCGATGGCCTATGCCAAAATGGTGAAATTCACTGGGAGAATCAGAGACCAGGATGAGAAGAAGTTTAGGAAAAAATGGGAAAATGTTATAGTTTTAATGTATTTTTAATCTTTGTTGGAAACTGCCCAGAGCAGCTGGGTTTCCCATTGGGGCATCTGGTTGGCCACTGTGAGGATCAGATGCTGGACTAGACGGGCCATTGGCCTGATCCAGCAGGCTCTCCTTGTATTCCTTTGGACAGCAACCACCACATGGGTACTGCTGCATGAACATTAACCAGGGCCCAATGGAAACATGGCACTCGATGAAAATCAAGATTTTTAAAAAATTAAAAAATCTCACAAACAGCCCAAGTACATAGTGCCTAATTATATAATTTGCATCTGAGTGTTATTTTTGTTTATTGAGATTTCTCATTTTTTAATCCCCTTATCCCCAAAGGCCTGGAGTGAGAAGTAACATTTTTAAAAAGCATGTGGAATATAAATGTTAAAAGTCTGAAACATAGCTCCACGCCGTTTCTGGGTTTTTCCCTCCCTCCCTCTCCCCCGCCTCTAATTTCCGTGTAATCAAAAACGCCTCTCCCAATTTGACATTCAAACAAGCCCCCCTGCATTTTACAATCCGTTTGAGTCTTGTGTGTATTAATTCTCCCTACTAGGGGAGCAATGATTTCCCTCCCTCCGACTGCCAGCTCGTTCCCCACGAGTCTCTCTCTGGCCCACAATTCAGCCTCCTGCGGTAATTTGCTTGGCTTTGAAACTGCGGCTCTGCTTCCTCTCTCTCTCCCCCCCCCCTCAATTTGCTTGCAATTCCTCTGTTAGCAATTAGAACACTTTGTTTAAAGACAAATAAGATTTAATGCAATCTTCTCCCCCTTCCTTGGCAGCCTCTTAAACTGGAGCCACTCAGACACCTCACAGCCAATTGGGCAGAACCCGACTACCTCTCATGTTTCTGTTCCGGACATGCCTGTCTACACTGCAAATTTAGCCTGGGAAGGCAGTTCAGTAAAAAAAGCCAGCCAACACAACTTGGAGATGAATCGGAGGGAGGGAGGGAGCCCCGGGAGACTTTGCTGGGCAGATAAAAGAAAGGACTTGTTCATGCTGCGCATAGTTAAACACTAGAACTGTCTCCCACAAGAGGCAGAGATGGCTACCAACTTGGAGGGTTTCAAAAGATGATTACAGTGGTACCTTGGTTCTCAAACTTAATCCGTTCCGGAAGTCCGTTCCAAGACCAAAGCGTTCCCAAACCAAGGCGCGCTGCTTCCCCATAGAAAGTAATGCAAAATGGATTAATCCGTGCCAGACTTTTTAAAACAACCCCTAAAACAGCATGGATTTAACATGAATCTTACTATCTAACAAGACCATTGACCCATAAAATGAAAGCAATAAACAGTGTACTGCAGTCACACAATCAATCAATCAATCAGTAGCTGAACTGGGTTCCACACAATAAAAAAATTCATTCCAGTAGCACCTTAGAGACCAACTAAGTTTGTTCTTGGTATGAGCTTTCGTGTGCATGCACATGAAAGCTCATACCAAGAACAAACTTAGTTGGTCTCTAAGGTGCTACTGGAATGAATTTTTTTATTTTGTTTTGACTATGACAGACCAACACGGCTATCTACCTGTAACTGGGTTCCACACAGTCGCAAAACCAAAGAGCAGCAGAAACAAAAACGCAAAAAAAATAGCAAAAACAGACAGACCTCAGCGTAACATGCAAAACAGAAGTGTGGCACTCAAAACGGAAGTGTGGCACTCAAACGGAAGCGTGGCACTCAAATCAGAGCACGTCCAGCTTCCAAAAAAAGTTTGCAAACCGGAACACTTACTTCTGGGTTTGCTGTGTTTGGGTTCCAAGTTGTTTGAGTACCAAGGCGTTTGAGAACCAAGGTACCCCTGTATTCTCTGGTTTGCCCACAGTGGCAGGCTGATGCCAAGCGCCCGCTCTCCCACTGGCACAAGCTGCCTAGTGCTTGGGAACGAGGCCATTTTCTCTGCTTGCTGGGCCTTGGGACATTTTCTTTTGACAGACCTCAGAGTAACACTCAAAACGGATGTGTGGCCCTCAAAATGGAAGTATAACACTCAAGAGAGCGCCCCTCCCTCCCAGAAGTTAGCAAGGCAGTTGGATACTGGTGGCAGCAAGTCAGCAGGTGTCCAAGCCCCACCGACGGGTGCTGATTTCCCTTCCTTTAGATGCACAGCACCCAGTGCTAAATGCATGTTAGAAAGCCACAGCTCTCTGCCTTTTCCTTGGGACGGCAATTTCTCCATCTGCAAGCCTATATATAGTGTCGCACTGAATAGAATCCCAGTATCGTCGGAGCCAGAGAGAATGCGAAAGACGTCAATTTGCTCGCTGGCCTGAAATCTGAATGTGTTCTCTAAAGCTGTGTGGAAATGGCCTCTCAAAATTCTCCAGCCTCTTTGTCAGCAGATGAATTGCGGGGGGGGGGGGGCGGGAGAGAGGTGATTCTCCAACAGCTTATTGGGAGTTGGGGGTGGTGGTCTTTCCTCTTTAAAAAACCAAGGGGTTTTGGAGATGGGGCAGTTGGAAACGGGGCATGGGGAGGGATGGCAGCTGCTGCCCCACACAAAACCATGAAGAATATTCAGAATAAGTCCACATTATCTAGAGGAAGAACAAGTTCATTAGGCAGAATGTGCCTTGCAGAAGTCATGCAAAAAGCTGATGATCTTTGTGACAGAATCAACATCTTCATTTCCTGGTATAGCAGCAAGTAGCATCAGTTTTTGAAAAGTGGCTACATTTCTTTCATTTGAATATATTTAAATCTTTGTGATTGTTATTGGAGTCATTAATTTGGTAAAAAGTAACTCGGGGTTGTTGCTTTCCTTTTCCCTTTTAAGAAACAAAGGGGTGCTCTCGCAAGCTCACATTCCCAGCATGTTCACGCTCCTGTCTCAGTAACGTCTAGGCTGGCTTGGTCATGCCCACAATATGGAAGATGGCAGGACCTCCAAGGATGTGCTCTTTGAGGAGCTGGCTTCAGGCACCAGGCCCGTTGGGCAGACCAACTCTGTGCTGCAAAGAGGTCTGGAAGCATGGCATGAAGGCAACCCTACCATGTGGGGATCACTTGCAGACGGCCAACAGTGCCTGGAGACAGATAGGTTGCGTATCCATAGCAGTGACCAGAGGAGGAATGACCGCTGGGAGGAGCAAAGAGAGAAGAAACGCCCTGGTGCATCTGCAGCAGCAAAACCTTCATCTGCCCCAGCTGCAATGAAACATGTCTCTCCCCTATCGGTCTCTACAGCCACAGCAGGTGCTGTAACTCTCCAAAGGTTTGACTTGACCCCTGAATTCTAGTTACAGGTAGGTAGCCGTGTTGGTCTGCCATAGTCGAAACAAAATAAAAAAAATCCTTCCAGTAGCACCTTAGAGACCAACCAAGTTTGTTATTGGTATGAGCTTTCGTGTGCATGCATGCATGTATCTGAAGAAGTGTGCATGCACACGAAAGCTAATACCAAGAACAAACTTAGTTGGTCTCTAAGGTGCTACTGGAATGATTTTTTTCATTTTGTTTCACCTCTGAAGACACACTCTTCCAATGTCTCCCAAGACAGACAGGCGCCAACAGTTATGTCTGGTGGTAGGAAACTACACTTTTGTGATAATACAAAGGGATTGCCCCCCTCTCCTCCCCCCTTATTATGTATGCCCCATGTCACACACACCCAATATTCTCCGGAGAGTTAGGGGAACCCCCAGAACATAACTGAGTGAGATCATTCTGTTGCACAAAGGGAAATTCTTGTGTTGGTGGAACTATCTGCTTGGTGCTACGTTGAATACAACCCATTGTGTTGGTAACACCAGACATGTGAGCTTGCATTTTGAATTATTCTGTTTGTCTGATGATGTCCTTTGCTAGACGTATAATAGAGGCTACACAGCAGGCGAGGCAATTCTGTACACAATTTTGTACTTCTTCTGGCTTCACTTTTACACTAGTTTAACTAGAGCAGAAATGATTTTTGTCCCACAGTTTGATCACCCTTTTGGAAGCTGAAATAAACATTGTTGAATTGCAAAATGATTGGATTCCCATTTTACATTTTATTTGAGTTGGTGCTTGAGCTGTAAAATGAAACCTTGGATGTTGTTGATCGGTTCTGATGGCAGCAAGGCTGGGCATTCTGCGGGCAAGTCCTGAATTTTTAGTTTTCATTTAAAAAAAACCAAAACCAATCTGTTATTTAAGTGGATCCCATAATCGGTGATGGTGCAGAAATTAAGGAACCAGCCCCCACCCTGCAATGCAGGCGGTTGGACTAGATAACCACTGGGGTCCCTTCCAGGTCTACAATTCTATGATTCTACACACACAAACCCATTTCATTTAATTCCATTTCCACTATGTTTGCACCTGCTTATCTTTCTCGCCATGTTTTGCCTGACAAAAGATCTGAACTCGTGAGTTGGCACACTCCATCTTTTGCCAGTAGACATCAGTCCAGTAATTCAAAGTCCCCGCCATCCCTTTCTCAGATCAGGGCTTCCAGCGTATGCTCATGACTCCAGATTTTTCAAGTACACACAGGACCCTGGTTTGCTCTGATCTTCAGTGGCTCTCCATTCCGTTTGTCAGTGGCCATTTCTATTCTTCCTCGTGCAAAGAAGGAAATAAAGCAAGTTGGCGGATGAGGAGGCGTTCCCTCCCCCGAACGCATCTGAAGGGGACTTTAGATTCTTAGGCCTGCCATCAAAATGGAACACATCTGAGCTGGAAATGCAACCCGCTAGAGCGAAAATATATTCCCTCCACTAAGCCTGAGTGCTCTTTGTAGGCCACAGAAGAGATTTGATTCTCACTTTTAAAGGCAACTTTGAGAGGAAACAGCTCCCAGCTTCCCCTGTCTGCATGCAGCCTAAATCTGCTTTCTCTTCCCACCAGGGAATCCACATTGTCAGACATTCTCTCCTTTAGAACTATCTGACATATTGGCCCGGAATACTACAGCGAGTTTTGCTATTCCATGACACGCCGTCTTAACGGTGCAGATTCCCTCCACTGCTTTGATGGACAGCACTGAACTACTCAAGCAGAAAGGGGGAGGCGTTGAAAGCTGAAGACGTGGCCAAAGGGAGCTCCAGATAATCTCCTGCGAAGGACAAGAGGTGCGGAGTTCAGGCTTGCTGACTTAGACTCTCGGGGGGACGCGGTGGCTGCACATGGTAACGGCCGTAGGCTTTTGTCAAGCGAAACCTGGATAAATTGCCTTTGTTGCCGGGCACAGTGGAGACAGCCAGCCAGAGAGGTGAGCCAAAGTTAAACATGGCCTGGAGAAAGTGGATGAAGAAAAGTTTCTCTCTCCCCTAACACCAGAATCCGTGGACATCGAATGGAGATGAATTTTGGAAGTCCTCTCTTGGAGGGCCTCTTCAGAGTTACGCTATGGCTTCACCAACCTGTTGTTGTTGTTTAGTCGTGTCCGACTCTTCGTGACTGTGCTGGTCCCGTGGGTTACCCGAAAGGCGAGGTCCAAGTCCGGTCCGTGGTCAGAGGTGCAACATCCGTAGTCACTGAAGCTGGGTGCAGGGCAGGGAGTCAGGCAAAGTCAGGAACAGGTAGGCAAGCAGGGAACCAGGGCGGGTCAGGAGCTCAGGCAGAAAAGCAGGACAGGTTTCAAGCAGGAACACTGGCAGGAACTGGTAACCAATAATGTTGCTCCTGCAACTTGGGGCCGGGGCTGGCCGGCTTTTATCTGCCCCGAGGCATAGGGCGGCCCTGATCCTCTGGTGACTTGCCTCTCCTGGCTTGGAGGCAAGCACTCCTCCTGCGGGAGCTCAGTTCCCTTCGCCTCTCTGCCCTGAGTCTCTGCAGCTCAGGAGAGGCTGGAGGGTTACCGGACCCAGGGGTAACCTCAGCTTCCCCTGATGGGGCTGGGAGTGGAGCACCTGCAGGCAATGGGTCCTCCAACCCATCAGGAGCCAGAACAGACTCAGCAGATGCCTGCACCTGAGGATCCAGCACAGGAGAGGACATTTCAGACTTGGGCCCTAGCCCTGGCTCTGCTGGTTCTGGAGGCGGGGAATCCTGTGCAGGCTGGGATCCCTCAGGATCAGCATTTGAGTCTGAATCCCAGGCCATCACAGTGACAATAAATCAAACCAAACCACCACAAACTGGCTAATGAATGTAAAAGGGGATTTACTAGAATAATAACTGAATAAAGATTGACTCATAACCATTCAAACAAGCAAAAACATATCACAAAGCCATGTGCAAAACAACATTAGTACTGTCAAGACCATGGAATAAATTATATGCACAGGGAACGTTTCAATGTCTGAATAACTGAACCATTCAACAAGTGGCTAAGAATGGAACAATATTCTGGTGCCAACAAAAGGTTCAAAACTGTTAAAGATGAACCAAGCGGGGAGTTCTTCAGTAGGTCTGAAGTAGATACTACCCTAGATGGAAGAAGGAATAAGATGGACTGCTCTCCAGTAGGTCCTTATATAGCCACCCTCATGACGGAATAAACACAGGTGGGCAAATAAAGTCCTCTGGATTTGCAACAGGTTTCGCCACAAAGCTTCATCAGTTCAAGGCTGTATAATGCAAACAATACTCAAATTACAATATAGATTGGTACAAAAGAATTGTAAAATACAAATAACATATTATATCTTACCTAATCAGACAAAACAGTTAACACAAAATAAGAAACTATTCACAGGCACAGCTTTTGTACCAATCTATATTGTAATTTGAGTATTGTTTGCATTATACAGCATTATACAAGTCTTGGAGCCTCAGCTTCAGGATCTGTCCTTCCAGTGAGCACTCAGGGCTGATTTCCTTCAGAATGGATAGGTTTGGTCTTCTTGCAGTCCATGGGACTCTCAAGAGTCTCCTCCAGCACCATAATTCAAAAGCATCCATTCTTGACAACTTTAAAAGAGGACTGGGTAAAGTCATGGAGCAGAGGGCTATCGATGGTTATGCTCCGAGGCAGCAGTGCTTCTGAATGCCACAGGAGGGGAGAGTGGTATTGGGCTCGAATCCTGCTTGGTGTTTCCCCACAGGAACCTGCTTGGCCAGGTCCCTTTACCTTTTAAGCAGGGTCCAGAATGGTTTCCAGTTGGATGGGGGACAACGTGTTGAGATTCCTGCATTGTAGGAGGTTGGACTATAGATGACCTTTGGGGTTCCTTCTAACTCTACGATTCTATGACTCTGTGTTATTATGATGAAGTGGGCATTCAGCTGGAGAGAGAAGCTTTTAAAACCTCTTTCACTGCCCCCCATCACTTGGTCACAGCTTGCCTGAATATGTGAAACTGCCTCCCTTGGAAAGTCTTCTGTCTGAATTTGCACCATTAATATGAAAGTCCTGTCGCTGGTGTTTAGCCTACGACGGCTGGTTTGCCCTCGATACTACAGTCAATGAGGGCTGGGAGCCCATATGTGAATCAGCTAAGAGCCTGTCAGAAGAATTTTGCATTCCACCCACCAGAGATAAGTCAGTTATCTCCCAGTGGAGGAGCAAGTCAAGGGCCTCTGATCCTGGCAGGGAACACTGATTCCTTTCCAATTTACTTTCGACTCTGATTGAACTCTTGCCTGTATACATCAGACTTTGCAGAGAGTTCAGGAGTTGTTAGACCAGAACAGTTGGTCATGAGAAAAGGTCCTTTGGGTGTCAAAAAGGGTCTTAAGGAGCTTGGTTGGTTTGTGTGTGTTTGTTCAGATCTCAAAGGACAATCTGGGTGGATGCTGAGCTGCAGTTTCCTCCAGAACCAACATTATCTGCATGGCCTTTTGGGTGGTCACTAAAACAGATATATATTCTTATTTATTCTAAAATGTCTTGATTGCTTTTTATTTAGTAACAGGTAGGTAGCCGTGTTGTTCTGCCATAGTTGAAACAAAATAAAAAAATTCCTTCCAGTAGCACCTTAAAGGTAAAGGTAAAGGGACCCCTGATCATTAGGTCCAGTCGTGGACGACTTTGGGGTTGCAGCGCTCATCTCGCTTTATTGGCCAAGGGAGCCGGTGTGCAGCTTCCGGGTCATGTGGCCAGCATGACTAAGCCACTTCTGGCGAACCAGAGCAGCGCATGAAAATGCCGTTTACCTTCCCGCCGAAGCGGTACCTATTTATCTACTTGCAGTTTGACATGCTTTCGAACTGCTAGGTGGGCAGGAGCAGGGACCGAACAACAGGAACTCACCCCATCGCAGGGTTTCGAACCGCTGACCTTCTGATAGGCAAGCCCTAGGCTCTGTGGTTTAACCCACAGCGCCACCCGCGTCCCCAGAGACCAACTAAGTTTGTTCTTGGTATGAGCTTTCGTGTGCATGCACACTTCTTCAGATACACTGAAACAGAAGTCACCAGACCCTTATATATAGTGAGAGGGTGGGGAGGGGTATTACTTAGAAGGGTGGTGGGAATGGGTGATTGGCTGATAGCTGTGGTAAACCTGTTGACGACTGTTAACGACTGCAATTGGTCTTACAGGAAAAAGCAAGGGGGGAGATGGATAAAAATAGCTATATCATGTATAATGAGATAAGAATCCAATGTCTCTATTCAGACCAGGTCTCTCCATGGTTTTAAGTTTGGTAATCAGTTGCAATTCAGCTTTTTATTTAGATGTAATACTTTTAATTTAAGCATAACTAATGAAATGATTTTAAACTTTCATACCGAATCCTAGAATTGTAGAGCTTGAAGGAACCCAACAGGTCATCTAGACCAACCCCATGTAATGCAGGAATATAATATATAATGCAATACATTCTCCCATTTCTTGTTCATTAGCCTCTCCCCTCCCTCCCCTCCTCTTTATCTGTGGGCTCCTCTGCTGCCAAAATTTATATCTGCTTGTCTTATTCATTAATTCCATCTTTAACCCACTTTTTAACTTTAAAAAATGCCCAGAGGAAATGCATTGATAAATGCTCAGATTAAAAGAAAACAAATATTGCAATTTAAAAATATCAAATTGCATTCCTTTAAACTGCAAGCGGCAGTCTTTCTTTAAAAAAAGAAAAAGAAAACTTTATATGGGGGAAGAGAGAGCAATATATTTCTATAAATTGTCTTGTTTGTTGAGAGCATGATTAGGATTAATAGTAAATTGCATCAACAGAATGTCTCAGTGGAAAGGCTAAACATCCAAGACTTGAAGGAAGTTGAGGGTTCGTGCATATCAAGGCAGCCTGCAAAAATCAGGTTGTTTGCCTTGGGAATTAATTCAAGACACTTGAGAACTCACTTACCCATACAAAGGGTTGAGGGGAGGGCAAATCTGTTTTCCAGTTCCTCCAAAGTTCTCATTTTTCCTTTCTTAAGATCAGTGCTCCACATTTCCACATCATTTTGCAGTTTAAAAGAAAGTCCTCACAAAAATTCATCAGTATTTGGGTGTGAATTCCTTCTAATATACACATTTTTGAATGCAATTTTGTCTCATATATATATATATACACATTTTTGCAAAGCAATTTTCCCTGGCATAATGACTTTTTGGTGTTACTTTCACTAATGCATACATCTTTAGGCACACTTTAGCATATGCATTTTTGTACAAATCACGTGGCTGGAGAGCTGCAATGCAAAATTCAGAGGAATGTGACTTCCCAAGAGGGGATGAGTTTCGGTTCCCTAGGTGTTTTGTAAAATGCAAATTAAGCAGGCACACTTCTGAAAGCAAATGACCCAGTTTTGTCATTTTAACATGCAATAATAGTTTTATATTTATTGATCTTGTTTTATATTGTTTTATGTGACTTGCCTTTAATGTTTCTATCAGCAATTTTAAATTAATATTTAAGATCATATACAGTGGTCCCTCGACTTACGAATCTAATCCGTTCCGAATGGACTTTCGTAGGTCAGAAAAAATCGTAAGTCGAGTCCCCATAGGAATGCATTGGGAGAAAAATATCCGGAAAAATTCGTAAGTCGAAAAAAACCGCATCTAAACTTCGTAAGTCGAGGAAACCGCATCTAAAACGGCAGCAATTTCCATTCGGAAGTCGAAAAATTTCGTAGGCGCGCAGCCACTTTTTTCACTCATAAGTCGAAAAATACGGAAGTCAGGTCATTCGTAAGTCGAGGGACCACTGTATTTCTAAACTGCTTAGCGGCTCAAATAAGTATATACATTTTGTCAAATAAAAGTGACTGAATCAGACATTCTTAGATCAGAACCTGAAGATTTCGTTATGGTTCAAGAATAATTGTCAAAAAATATGTGACGAAGATCGCAAGTACAGACACTTGTAGAGAAATGCAGCAATAAATGTGAATAAAAGAAGAGCCCTTATACCATGTCAAATTTAAAAAAATCTGTTTTTAATGAGCCGTTAAGGACTCTCCGTTTACATGTCAGATGTTCTGACAGCGCCGTGACCCATACTTTTGCTAGCCACTTCTCTCAGGGAGGAGTTGAATCTGTTATGATATTTGTCCAAGCCGAGCGGCACGCAGCTGCTGCGAGGATGGTTTCACTTTTGCCTGTCTCACTAAACCGTGAGAAAGCTGCCTTATCTTTTCCTATGTGGAATGTTTATGTTTTACTGAACTGTTGTAATCCTAGCCTTTGTGCGTCCAGTGGCGCAGTAATATGTGATTGTTCCCAGCATGACGGCCTCGGTCCTGTATACCTGAAGGAGCGTCTCCACCCCCACCGTTCAGCCCGGACACTGAGATCCAGCGCCGAGGGCCTTCTGGCGGTTCCCTCACTCCGAGAAGCGAAGCTACAGGGAACCAGGCAGAGGGCCTTCTCGGTGGTGGCGCCCGCCCTGTGGAACGCCCTCCCATCAGAGGTCAAAGCAATAAACAACCACATGACCTTTAGAAAACACCTGAAGGCAGCCCTGTTCAGGGAAGCTTTTAATCTGTGATATTTTAATGTTTTGTTTTTTAATATTTGCTGGAAGCCGCCCAGGGTGGCTGGGGAGACCCAGCCAGATGGGCGGGGTACAAATAATAAATTATTATTATTATTATTATTATTATTATTATGAAGAACAACACACACAAGCCATAATTAAGGCTTCATGCTGGGAACAATCACATATGACTGCGCCACCGGACTCTCTGTAGCCGGGGATGTGCACACATAGTTTTGCTCTGGCTTTGGGGCAGTCTCACAAACTGCCCCAGGCGGGGTATTTCCTAACAGAATCTTGCTGCAGCTAGATTGTTAGTGGCCTCCCATTGGAAGTCCAAAACATCTTCCAAAATTCAGATTCATTGAAGTCCATGAGTTCCAGTGCTATGAGAGAGGGCGAGAAACTTTTCTCCATGCCATGAATAATTTTATATACTACTTTCAAGTTGCCTTTTCTCTAAACTAAAAAGTTCCAAATGTGGCAGTCCACCCCCTTGAGCCCTTGGTGTTTCCCTTTTCTGAACCTATTCCAACTCTACAATAACATTTTTGATGAGGAAACCGGAACTTTGGGAGATGAGAGCGCTGAATAGATGGCTTTGCCCTGCCTTATCCTGTACAGAGTTTCTTGCTTGGCATACAGTGAGATTGCAGGAGTAGTTCACTGCCAACTGAGTAAGGAGTACCGTAACCTTCCCTTTACTACAAATATAGGCCTGACCTAGTTCTTGAGAGCGTTGATTGCATCTTGTGTTGGTATAACCCAATTCCAAGAGATGAAACAATAGATCACAATAGGCTCAGCATCATTCTAGGGAACAAAGCACCCAAAATAGCAATGAGATTAGATGCAGCACTCTTTTCCATGCACAACATACTTGAAAAACGGAGAATTAACAAACAGATGAATAGAAATGCAAGCCGAAACTCAGCCTTGGCAACAAACATGTCTGGAAAGCTCAAGACAATTCATTGGGGTCACCTTTTCCAATGATGCAGGGATCGCAACAAAAGAATCCCTGACAGAAGGCTGTCCAACCTCTGCTTAAAAACCTCCAAGGAAGGGGAGTCCACCATTTCCCTAGGAAGTCCACTCCGCTCTCCAACAGCTCTTGGTGTCAGAAAGTTCTTCCTGATGTTTAGTCAGCATCTCCTTTCTTGTAACTTGAATCCTACTGCCAGGAGTCCGGATTCCCAGCTTGATAACACAGAAAGCGTAGGTAATTAAAAAGGTGGGTTTGTTGCAAAAACAAACAGATAGCTCCGGGCGGCTCTAACAAAGCCCGGTCCGGCATCACTACTCAAGATGACCCTTCTGAAGACTCCTTCCGGCGTCAACAGAAGATATTGAACTTACGGCCCTTACGTCTCTTGTTTTGCTTCCTATCTAGCAGCCCTCCCATTCGCCGGCTCTTCAGATTTAGTGGCTCAGCTCCAACCTCTTCCCGTTCTAAGAGGCTATCTCTGAGACTGTTTGCTTCCTGCGAGTTTTGGCTGTGTTCTAGCCTGCTCTCAGCTATTGCCTTATCAGCCTGCCTGTCAAGGTCAGGAAGAGCCGAAGTCTGCAGCTGCCGGCTCTCCCCTGCCTGACTAACATCTAAGCCTCTCTGTCCCTGGCTGCTTTCTGCAGTTGGCTTCCACCTTTGCTGGGAGCTGGCTCATTCATGAAACCTGCCCTCTGGAGCAGCAGAAAACAATCTTGCTCCATCTTCCATGATTCTATTAGAGACAATGCAAGTAAGTAAATAAATAACTTGTAATTCTCCAGACTTACTCATGGGGTAAGAAGTTCAAAGGTATCTGGCACCAATCCATTGGCTCTGGCCCATTTGATATCCACCCAGAAACCAAAGGAAACTCTCTTCACATCCTGGCCCCGCCAGCTTAGATGTCATTGACAAACCACCCAGCATCGTGTATGGAGAAGCAGCCTCAAGCCCTCTTATAACAGATCTCAGTTTGTGAGGTTTTTAAGATGCTCATTAGAAGCTGGTTTCTTCCTTCTTCCTTCCACTGGAGGCTTCCCATTTGGATACCCGACTTTCTGCATTCAATTATTTTATAGTATTAACTGGGCTATTCTTACAGCCTGCCTAGGAAGAGTTTCCTGAAACCCAAATGGAATTATAGCCGTGAGCATGCCTGACTCTTGCAAATACCCATTTTAAAAGGCCCGGAAAGCTGAGGAAAAACAGCTGCTTCCTTTGGGCATGCTCATACCTGCCATAATTGAATCAGCACAGCTTGACCAGACAGCCCCTCTCAGCAAAAAGCATCTTGCTTGACCTGCAGCCAAGCGAGGACATGTCGAGAAACAGCTCCGTGCAGGGTGGCCCTGCTCTCCTCCTCAATATCAACCTCTGCAAAGCATCTCCTCTCTTGCAAAGTCCTCCGTCATTATTTAACTAGGAACCCTGTTAGACAAGGGCAAATTCATTTTAAAATACTTCGCACTGGATGCATTTCAGTTTGAGGTTTTTAAAACTAATTCCCATATCCTCTGATTTCTGTCATTCTACTTTTAAAAACATTTATCTGGTTTTAGAGACATTTACCTGATGCATTTTAGGCACTAGATAACATGACACTTGTCACCCTCTAGAGCAGCCTTTCTCAACTTCGGGTCCCCAGATTTCATGGGACTACAACTCCCATCATCCCCTAGCCAGCAGGTAAGGGATGATAGGAGTTGTAGTCTAACTACATCTGGGGACCCATGGTCGAGGAGGGCTGCTCTAGACTCTAGGGACTTGGCTCATTCGTTCCAAACTAATGCCTGCAATTCTCCCTGGTCCCTTGACTCCACCTGCCGCAACTGTTCTGACCCTCTGAGTCCCTATAATCCACATTTAGCTTCATCTTCTCAAAGGGAGAGCCAACTGGACCAGCCCAATGTACCTCTGAAAACCAACTGCAGGGATGAGTAAACAATATGGGAAGACTTTTTGTTATCTGCTTTGTTTGTTTGCCTCTCAAAAGCATCTGAGGAAGCTGGTGATCTTTGTTCTGAGCTAGCAGGGCTCTTTTATGTGTTCATATGCAGTACTTCTAAACAGTTTCTGTCAAGAAACTGCCAGTTGTGGGGGGCTCAATTTCTTCCCTTGTTTAGCTTGGCTTCCATCAACTATCCTGGCCCCCGGTCAATTCCAGTCTGTAATGAAGCTTGTGCAAAAGAGATTAATCTATTGCATCACTGAGACCAAACAAGCCCTTCTGGTTAATTTATGTATTTTTTTTTTCTTTTGGAAGAAAAAAATAATAATTACCAGAAATTACTTTCCAAAATATGCAGTGATAAAGACCCAGGCAATACTTGAGTGCATAATCTCTGAGGCCCACTTCTGCTGAGAGTGATAAAACAAGAGTAACAAACTACTTGTATCTGGCATCGCACCAGCCAGCAGCTCTCGGCGCAGATAGGAGCATAATTATTTCCTGTCATTTCATCCGGGGCTCTGAAAAGAAAGGGCAGCAATTTTGAGACGCCCCTGCCTTGTTGTGTAAGGAATAAAAAATGCATTCAAATGATTGTCTGCCTCCTTCAAGAGAAATGGCGGCATAGGGAAATCAGGGGAAAGGGGGTTGCATTGCAAACTGATTTAATGAGAGCAGCGCTGGGGCCACAAGGGGGAAGCTTAGAAGCAGAGCGCACAAACCACCTGCAAAGTTCTCCTGCAGAGGGTCCCATTGGAGAGAACGGGGTTTCAACTCAGCTTCTCCGCCTTGTATATCAGACCACAGGCTGGGTAGAGGACTGAGCTCAGTGGGGGAGCAAAGGGTTAGCATGCAGATAACCCCTCTACAATCCCAGGCATTTTTGACTGCAAAAATCATAGAATCGTGGAGTTGAAACACAGCTGAAGAATCCCTGACAGATGGCTATCCAGCCTCTGTTCAAAAGCTTCCAATGAAGGAGAATCTACCACCTTCCAAGGAAGTCTCATTGTCAAACAACTCCCAGAGTAAAATCATCATCATCATCATCTGATGTTTATTCAGTATCTCCTTTCTTGTGGCGCTGTGGTCTAAACCACAGAGCCTAGAGCCTGCCAATTGGAAGGTCGGCGGTTCGAATCCCTATGACAGGGTGAGCTCCCGTTGCTTGATCCCTGCTCCTGCCAACCTAAGCAGTTTGAAAGCAAGTCAAAGTGCAAGTAGATAAATAGGTACCACTCCAGCGGGAAGGTAAATGATGTTTTCGTGCACTGCCCTAGTTTGCCAGAAGCGGCTTAGTCATGCTGGCCACATGACCCGGAAAAAACTTTCTGCGGACAAACGTCGGCTCCCTCGGCCAGTAAAGCGAGATGAGTGCCGCAACCCCAGAGTCGTCTGCAAGTGGACCTAACAGTCAGGGGTACCTTTACCTTTACCTTTACCTTTCTTGTCATTTGCATCCATTGGTTTGGGTCCTATCTTTCAGGAGCTTTTTTCCCCTCTTCCATGTGACAGCCCTTGAGATACTTGAAAATGCTTCTCATATCTCCTCTTTCTCCTCTGATCCAAGCTAAACATACCCAACTCCCTCAACTGTTCCTCATAAGGCTTGGTTTCCAGACCCTTGATCATCTTGGTCGCCCTCCTCTGCACATCTTCCAGCTTGTCAACATCTCTTAAATTGTGACACCCAGAACTGGACATAGGATGCCAGGTGAGGTCTGATCAAAGCAGAAGAGAGCAATATTATTGCTTTCTTTGATAAGGACAGTAGACTTTCTGTTGATGTCTAGGAGTAACGGGACTGGAACAGATCTTCTTTTAAAAACTTGAAGTCACAGCCAAAGCCTCTTGCGAGTGGGCAGGACTTAGCTGGGTGGGCAATAATCCTGTTTTAGAACTTAAAACAGGGGTGGGAGCCTCTGAACTGCAGGTCGAAACCAGGCTCCCCAGGCCATTTTGGTCAAGCTACACCCACCTGCCTTACACCCAAAGGGGGTTTGCAGGCACTAACAGTCAGCTGATCAGTGGCACCTGCAAAGCCCTTGGGCTAGCAGCTGATTGCTGGGTCTTCAAAGCACAGCACGGGACTCATTGCAAATACCGACAACCAGTTGATTGTAGGATGGTTTCTTTATATGACTTGTCCACTCCTTCCTCCTAGTTGCTGCATTTGAGAAAAGAAAGGAGAATCCATGTTATTTTACACCATATCCTCTCAGGGTGTTCTGCAGACGTTCCTCCTGAGCCTGGGGGAAGAGCGATTCTTCCACCAGGACAGAAAAGGGCTTTGAACTAGCTTGATCTAGTTGAAATAGCTTCCCATTCCTGATGGCCTTATTGTCAGTCAGCCTCCATAGGGAAAGAGCAGGCCCACTGCCTGAGACTCTTGCAATGTGTGTGTTGAATTTTAACCTGCCTCCCAGGAGGTTCCCTTTAGGACAGCCAAATCCCATCAGAGGAGGCAAAACCGATGGCTGAAGACCAAAAGAGAGGCTGGCTTCCAGGACAAAGGCACATCTCTGCAATGAAAGGAGACAGCAGAGCTGTGACTTTATCATACAAATCCATCTTGCAATGGTCTGGATAAAAGGCAGGGCTGGGGGCCTGGCTGAAACACTCAGAATTTAAACCCAGTGGCTCCTTCGCTCCTTCCTTCCTTCCTTCCTCTTCCTTCCTTCCTTCCTTCCTTCCTTCCTTCCTTCCTTCCTTCCTTCCTTCCTTCCCTTCCCTTCCCTTCCCTTCCCTTCCCTTCCCTTCCCTTCCCTTCCTTCCTTGCTTTCCTCCTTCCTTCATAATACTAGAACTCATGGACATCCCATGAATTTGAGTGATGGAAGATACAGGATGGGTTTTAAAAAGTACTTCTTAACACAATGCAACCCAGCCAGATGGGTGGGATGTAAATAATAAAATTATTATTAATAATAATTAAACTGCAGAACTCACACCCACAGGAAGCAGTGATGGCCACCAGCTTGGGTGGCTTTTAAAGGGGGTGAAGAAAGGGCTATTCAGGTTACTAGCCATGATGGCTATGCACTGCCTCCACAGTAAGAGGTACCGATGCTTCTGGATCCCAATTGCTGGAAACCGCAGGAGTGAAGGTTGCTCTTGTGCTTAAATCCTGCTTATGAGGACATCTGCTCAGCCACTGGGAGAACAGGATGCTGGACTAGATGGGCCATTGGCCTGATCCAGCAGCCTCTTCTTGTGTTCCTATGTTCCTTTGTTTCCCTCCCTTGCATTTCCTAGCACTCAGATGACATATGAGAAAAACTTATGCTCCATCAATTGCTACCTTCCCTGGGAGCTCTCCATGGTGCTGCAGAACCTGACCCTGATCTTAGGTACTACCTGGAATATGAACCTTATTCCTTCCCACTTCCACTGCTGGATGGCCCCTTGTAAAGGCTATCTGTTCTCCCTGAGCGCCAGGGTTTACTGCCTAGCCAAAATGGGGAAGGGCAGGTCTAGAATCGTAATCTCCCATGAACACATATGGGGATGGAGAGTCAACATCTGCACAGCCAAGCAGAACCTGAACTAGGCAGCTCTGGGAGGAAGACCTTTCATCGCCTACAGACAGCCACCCAATCTTAAACAACTCCTCACCCACAACAATACTACAACCAGACTTAACACAGACACTGGCACCAGAGCCTGCAATAAACCCAGATGCCAACTTTGCTACCACATACACCCGGACAACACCATTACTGGCCCCAATAACATCAAACATACCATCTCAGGACTATTTAATTGCTCATCTTCTAACATTGTGTATGCCATCAAATGCCAACAGTGCCCTTCAGCTCTCTATATTGGACAAACAGGCCAAACCCTACGCCAAAGGATAAAGGGACACAAATCTGACATCAGGAATCACAAGACAGAGAAACCAGTAGGAGAACACTTCAATCTCCCAGGGCACTCTATACAAGATCTCAAAGTAGCTGTCTTATTACAAAGGAATTTCAGAAATAGACTGGAAAGAAAAGTTGCTGAATTGCAACTTATTACCAAACTTAAAACCATGGAGAGACCTGGTCTGAATAGAGACATTGGATTCTTATCTCATTATACATGACAAAGCTATTTTTAGCCATCTCACCCCTTGCTTTTTCCTGTAAGACCAATTGCAGTCATTAACAGTCGTCAACAGGTTTACCTCACCTATCAGCCTATCACCCATTCCCACCACCCTTCTGAGTAATACCCCTCCCCACCCTCTCACTATATATAAGGGTCTGGTGACTTCTGTTTCAGTGTATCTGAGGAAGTGTGCATGCACATGAAAGCTCATACCAAGAACAAACTTAGTTGGTCTCTAAGGTGCTACTGGAAGGAGTTTTTTTTATTTTTTATTTTGTTTAGGCAGAAACAGATACACCACAAGCAAAATATTTGAACTGAGCCTTGTTTCAATATAGTTCTTTTCACATGCCTCCTTACACGGGAGACACAAGCATTGCTAGAGAAGAATGCATTGTTCCGCATGGCCCCTTTTCTGGATGTTGTGGTGATCAGGGAGCCTTTGAAGAGACAGTTTAGAAGGGAAGAGAGTTGGAAACATCTCATGCTCTCCTTCCTTGGAGGTTTTCAAGCAGAGGTTAGATGGCCATCATGGTTGAGATCCCTGCATTGCAAGGGGTTGGACTAGATGAACCCCAGGGTCCCTTGCAACTCTACAATTCTATGATGCACTGGGCTCATAAAGAACATTATATTTCTCCTGGATCACACCAAATGCATATCTTATCCATTATTCTGTTCCCACAGTGGCCAACCAGATGCTTAAGAGCAGGACATAAACCCAGTAGCACTCACCTATTCTAGATCGCTCCATGGCTGGTATCCAGAGAGAGGGTGAAGTTGGAAGCAATCTAGAGCTTTAGTGACTAGTAGCCCTTGATAGCTTTATCCACTATGATTTCATACAAACAAACCCACCACCATTGACAATTTAATTATCAAAATTAAACTCCTATCCCCTTACACAAAGAAAACATAACATAAAAATAAAAGACTTCCTTTATCCTGCCAATGGCCTCTTTATTTACTTCTTGTATACTGTTTCTTTTATATGTGATTATAATTTTTTTTCCTACTTATGACTTAAAAACTCCTGTAGAAATTAATCGAAACAAGTCCAGGTGTATATTTTGTTTTTGTTTTGTTTTTTTTAAATAATTTTTATTAATTTTAAAATTTTATAAACATAGAACATTACATTTCGGTCAGGATTCATTACCCCCCACCTCTCACCATGGGGAGTTATTTAATCTTACCCTCCCTCTCACGGAGGTAAACCCATTCATTATTTCCCCTGACCTTAAACTAAACATTATCTGGCTTCGGCCTAACCCTCTTCTCGGGTAGACCACTCTTAGTTACAAAACATAATCATAGTGACTTCCTCCGCACCTCCCCAGTGGCTGCATTAAACAAAACATAATTCTGGTTCAGGTACATAGGTATACTAAACATATCTTTAACATTATTTCAAAACATAATTCTAGCTCAAATACAGTATCTTAATTCTTATTTCCCCTCATCTTCTAGTTCCAACCTCCGCGTCCTCCTCCCAAATCTTCTATAAGTTTCCTTCTGACTCCCCTTAATCTTCAGGCTCCTAACTTCGAAAGATCCTAACATATTCCTAGCTCAAAACCATGTCCGGCGTAAATACTCAAAATCCGCAAATATAATCAGTCCCAGGTTACCCACCTGCCCTGCTCAGCCCTCCCCTCGCCTTTCCCCAGTCCAAGCCCAAGTGCTTGCTTGCAGTTGGGCTCCATCATCTCTTTGTCTTCTCAGCTGTTCCAACTCCCAGTTTTTAGAGAAATTCTTCTTCTCCTTCATTGGTGTCCTCTTGCGCCGAAAAGAGTAGACTTTTGTAGATGTTGTTTTCTTAATTCTTTTCTCAAGTCCAGCTATCTTGCGCCGAGAAGGAATTTTCTTGCGGCGAGGCTTGTCTTTAACCTTGAGGGGGATTTCTCCCCCTTCCATCCTTTGTGCAGCTGGCATGACATCACTGTTGTTTACGTCTCCTCTCATTCTTGCAGTCTCCGCTTGGAACTCCTTTCTCAGTTCCCAGATTTTTTCAAGGACCTTCTTCCAGCCTCCATTTTCCAAATCATCCTCCATTTTCAAAGACATAGTTGTACAAAATTCCACACCGAACCAAATCCAAAGCCAAAAACCAAATTTCCACAGCAGAATCCAACAGGTCCGATTCAGATCCTCTAGCTGCCAAAATTGTTAGTTAGTTGCCCCCCCGATCAGGGGTGTCAAAAGGATCGAATCTCTGTTGCAAAGCCAAATTCCGTTACAGTTTCAACCGCATCGGTAATAAAGTTCCTGATTTAGTGCCACAGTAGCAAGGGACGGACCTCCGTAAATTACATCCCTATACTTCACCAAATTAGTCCAAATCCTTCAGTACTGTCCTAGTACTCACGTTTAAGGTATCCAATCTTGTCCTTTTGCGGAGAAATCAGCGCGCTCAGATGGGAAGGGCTCGCAGCTTCAGCCCGACGGGCAATGGCGATCCGAGGAGCTCCGTCTCCCCGCGTCTCGCACGGCGGCCTCTACTGTGGTCACCGTGGGAGTTGGGGAGACGTTAAGAGCTATAGCCGGATCAGAAGGTCCCGGGATCAACCTCCCGGGAGTTTTGGGGGCTGCGTCGCTGTCGCAAGCACCCCTTTAAGCCGGTCGGGTCGGGGAATGCCAGCAGCGGCATGTCCCCCGACCTTCCCCTCCGGCGCGCCGACCGGAAGCCCCAGGTGTATATTTTGGGGCACTGTTTGGTAAAGTATTCTCTGCATTTTCCCCATTCTTTTTGAAATTCTTGTCTAGGTTGTCCCCTAATTGTCTCTGCTAATCTGTCCAATTCAGTATAATCTAATAATTTATCCTTCCACTCCCCACCCCCATCTTATTCTCAGGTTGTGTAGATGTCTAAATAAAACAATGTGTCTTCAAGACCCCACAGTCCCCACTGACCTTCATTCCAGACCTCTGAAGTCTCTCACCACTCGGAGATTGGCGTGACGTCTAACAATATTCCTAGTGTTGGTCCCTCATCTCCCTAAACCCACAGGACCTCAGCTAGCCTTCTCTTGTACGATGTTTATTTTCCTCCAGTAAAATAAGCGTGATGGGAAGTGAGGCGAGACTAACGATTATGCCAAATGAGGTGACATTTTGTGCTTATAATTATTTTGCTTCATTCAGAGAGGCTTTAGGAAAGGGGGGGGGGGACAGAGAAGGAAGCATGAAAAGAATCCATTAAATCACTTTGGTGTTTATTCTGCATCTGACTGCCTGAGCCAGCAGTTACATCTCCTGACATCTCGCCGTACCTGCAATTCAGGAAAATTGCCTTTCCAAATTACCGTCTTTAGTCAGATATCCACGCGCAGCTTCACTGCAAGAGCCAGACAGAAATGAAATGGACTAAAACGCTAATCCAGCCAGGGGTTCGCTGGGCTTCTTCAAAGGGACCGGCGCCAAAGCATCCATCCTGCTTATTAAAAGGTCATAGGGATTATTGGCTGGGGTGCTGAGAAAGTCCCTGCAACAGCCACCAGTTCAAGCAGGAAAAGTTGATTAAGATGTCGACCAAGTCTTCAAGCTGACCTAGGTTGCTTTCTGTACTAGCTATAGTCAGGGCTGTCCAGAAGGAAATGTTCAATAATAAGCACAGAATTGCAGAGTTGGAATGGGTCTCATCTAGACCAATGCTCTGCAATGCAGGAATCACTTCTTTAGAAACCTTGACAGATGGGCATCCAAACTCTGTTTAATAACCTCCAATGCAGGCCTAGGCAAACTCGGCTCTCCAGGTGTTTTGGGACTTCAACTCCCATCATCCCTAGCTAACAGGACCAGTGGCCAGGGATGATGGGAGTTGTAGTCCCAAAACATCTGGAGGGCCGAGTTTGCCTATGTCTGCTCCAATGAATCTTAAAAAGCAGAGACATCACCTTGCCGACAAAGGTCCGTATAGTTAAAGCTCTAGTTTCCCCAGTAGTGATGTATGGAAGTGAGAGCTGGACCATAACGAAGGCTGATCGCCGAAGAATTGATGCTTTTGAATTATGGTGCTGGATGAGACTCTTGAGAGTCCCATGGACTGCAAGAAGATCAAACCTATCCATTCTTAAAGAAATCAGCCCTGAGTGCTCATTAGAAGGACAGATCCTGAAGCTGAGGCTCCAAGACTTTGGCCACCTCATGAGAAGAGAAGACTCCCTAGAAAAGACCCTGATGTTGGGAAAGGTTGAGGGCACAAGGAGAAGGGGACGACAGAGGACGAGATGGTTGGACAGTGTTCTCGAAGCTACTAACATGAGTTTGGCCAAACTGCGAGAGGCAGTGAAGGATAGGCGTGCCTGGCGTGCTCTGGTCCATGGGGTCATGAAGAGTCAGACATGACTGAGCAACTGAACAACATAGCTCCAATGAATGAGAGTCCTGCATTGCAAGAGTTGGACATTATTAATAATAATAATAATAATAATAATAATAATAATAATTTCTACTCTGCCCATCTGGCTGGGTTTCCCCAGCCACTCAGGGCGGCTTTCAACAGAAGATTAAAAACAGAAGATTAAAAACAGAAATAAAACTTCAAACATTAAAGACTTCCAATACAGGGCTGCCTTCAGATGTCTTCTAAAACTCAGATAGTTATTTATCTCCTTGACATGTGATGGGAGGGCATTCCACAGGGCAGGTGCCACTACCAATAAGGCCCTCTGCCTGGTTTCCTGTAACCTCACTTCTCACAGGGAGGGAACCACCAGAAGGCCCTCAGAGCTGGACCTCAGTGTCCGGGCAGAATGATGGGGGTGGAGATGCTCCTTTGGGTATATTGGACCGAGGTCAAGGTATATATGATCCTTGAGGTCCCTTCCAGCTCGACCATTCTATGATTCTAGGACTTTGCAAGGTGGCAGACTCTCCTTTCCTGGAGGTTTTTAAACAGAGGTTGAATGATCACCTGTTCAGGGAGTCTTTAGCTCTGATTCCTGCATTGTAGGGGTTGAACTAGATGACCCATGTACTCCCTCCAACTCTCAAGTTTGACTAAAGTGCAGGGGGGGAACCCACCCTTTATAAATTGGATTGACAGTTCTTCATTAAACTTAGTCCAAGTATTGGACCCTGGGAGGCATGTCCTTGAAGCAAAAACAGGCCAGAAAGATGACTTGAATGAAAGCCCCTTTAAGGCAGTTTTTCCTTCCTGCCCTCTTCTGAGCGTTCATTACCAATGCAAATATTCCATGCTGCTGCAGGTAGAGAACAATCTTTACAAGCCTCCTTTTGCACTTCAAAGAAGTATTGACAACGGCTCAAACAGCAGGAGGACTTCACATACTGACAATAGCCCCGGAAAAAGTCTAGACTTTGCCTATTATTTCACTTTTCTTTTCTTTGCAGATGGGTAGGAGAAGGGTTTTTCGAAAGTGAAAATACGCCCAAATCCCAAATTGCATGCTCAGACTTGGGGTGGGATCTCCACTAAAGAAGGTAAGAAGAGGCTGCTGGATCATGCCAATGGCCCATCTAGTCCAGCATCCTGTTGGATTCTAAGGGGAATCCTGGAAGCAGGAGTTCAGCAATTGGTATTCAGAACATTTCTGCCTTCAACTACAGAGGCAGACCATAGCCATTCTGGCTAGTAGCTGTGGATACCTCTATGAATTCATCTAAATCCTCTTTTAAAGCCATCCTATAGAATTATAGAATCATACAGTTGGAACCTGAGGGACCCAGGTGGCGCTGTGGGTTAAACCACAGAGCCTAGGGCTTGCTGATCAGAAGGTTGGCGGTTCGAATCCCTGCGACGGGGTGAGCTCCTGTTGCTCGGTCCCAGCTCCTGCCCACCTAGCAGTTCGAAAGCACGTCAAAGTGCAAGTAGATAAATAGGTACCGCTCCAGCGGGAAGGTAAACGGTGTTTCCGTGCGCTGCTCTGGTTCGCCAGAAGCAGCTTTGTCATGCTGGCCACATGACCCGGAAGGTGTCTGCAGACAAACACCGGCTCCCTCGGCCTATAGAGCGAGATGAGCGCACAACCCCAGAGTCGGACACGACTGGACCTGATGGTCAGGGGTCCCTTTACCTTTACAGTTGGAAGGGACCCAAGGGTCATCTAGTCCAACCCCCTGAAATGCAGGACTCTCAGCTAAAGCATCCAGGGCAGATGGCCATCCAACCTCTGCTTAAAAACCCTCATAGAATCGTAGAGTTTGAAGGGACCCCCAAGGTCTTCCAAGTTGGTTGCAATCACTGCCTCCTGCAGGACTGAAGGACTTTCTTTTCTTTCTCCTGATTCTCCCGACAATAAGCATATTTTCAACATGCTCTGCAGAACTTACTGACGTCTCCCTGTAGTCCCAGTTGCCTGGCCTGATCTGTGGAGGGCTAAGGTTGGGATCCTCCAGCTTTGCAGCCTATGCTTGCGAGGCGTGTGTGTCTGTGTGGTCCCTGCCAGCTTGCCCTGCCTTAGTTATGGCTTTAGAAGAGGGTTGAACCAATCTGTGGAGAGCTAATGACTAACTGCCACTAGCAGGGCCGTCTTAGCCATAGAGGCTAGTGGCACGGGGAACCAAGGCGCCATGTTCTGGAGGGCGCCAGGGAAGAGGCGGAGGCTGGATGCGGTGCTTCCTGGCATCAGCTCACCACCCTCATCCGCCTCCGCCATGCCACACTGCGCCCGGAGCCTCCTCCCTGCTGGAGGAGCCGCCCTCCAGCCCCGCCGGCAGCGCTGCCCTCACCCGCCTCTGTCAGCAGCCCTCTCCAGCCAAAGCGAACTACCTGGCTGCAAAGTTTGCGCCAAGCCCTGCGGCCCTCCTCGTGTTTGCTGCGGAGTAAAGCTCGGAGGAGCAGGCTGCGCGGCTGAAAGTGCAGTCACAAACTTACTCGCGAGGAAGCATGCCCGCCACCCCCGTCTCCCAAACGCAATGGGGGAATTTGCGCCCTTGGCAAATCCAGACCCCCTTACTTCCGCAGGGAGCTTGTGAGCTACTGCTGACGAACTTGCTAGTCTTATCAACCTGGAGCCTCCATGCCGCCGAGGAGCCACCCTCCAGCTGCTGCCGGCCCAGAGGGAACCGTGGGGGTGAGGGGCGCAGGAAGGATCCTTGCACCATGGCGCCAGATAAGCTTAAGATGGCCCTGGCCGCTAGCTGTGATGGCTGTGCTCTCCCCTCATGGCTGGAGGCAGCAATGCGTCCAAAAACCAGTCACTGGAAACTATTGGAAGGGAAAATGCGCTGTGAAAAGAAGGATGCTGGATTAGACACTGGCTGGATTCTGCAGGCCCTTCTTATGTTGTCAAAAAAAGAAGCTCCATAGATGCAGGGGCAGGTGAAATAGCTTCCCCGGAGTAGAGAGAGTGCCCTCCCCGCATGCCTCCTTCCTCCCTGGCCTGCTTCCCGCTGAATATTTCATTGCGTACCCTCCCCCCCCCTTTGGAAAGGAAGTGCCCCATAAATATTCATCCCGCCAGCACTTACGGGTCTATTAAAAGCGGTCTCCTCTTCTCTCCCCAAGGTGGCTTCATCCATTCCGATTATGCTAAGGGCCTGGCGCTAAATATGCCATCGCCCTGGCGATGGATGCTGCCCGCAGAGTGGGCCCACCCTGACATTAATCGAAAGGCCCTTAATGAAGTCGGCGCGTTGCCGGCGCGCATTAAGAGGATGCTCTGGACAGCACCCAAGCGGCATGTTGGGACGGCCAACAGAAGGAGGCAGGCAGGGGGGGGGGCTCTGTGCGTGTGCACCCGAGGTAGAGAAAGCACTTAAGGAGACTCTCTCTCTCTCTCTCTCTCAGGGGTGGGGGGTGGGGGGAGAAAAATATCTAATGGATTTTTTATTGCTAGTCAGCCTTTCAGACTCGGGCTTCTCCCCCCTCCCCAACATGTTCAGGTATATTAACAGTCTTTGACTTTCCCCTCCGCCACTTTCCTTCCCAGATGTTACGGCTGAAATACTTTCCATTTGCTTGCTTTCATTTCTGCAACATTCAACAGTTTGCTCCGCAGGCTTCCTTCCTTCCACCCCCCCCTTTAATTTCCTTGCTGACTCTGCTTTTTTCCCACCCCCTTTCATATAAAAAAGGAGGAAAATCAGTTGCTACGCAGCACATTTCTCTATCGAGGTCAGTTTTGAGCTCGTGGAAATGGCGGGTCCCTTTGGTGAAATGTGACGGTGAAATGCGGTGGTTTTCTTGACTTCCCATTGCTCAGAAGTGTCGCCCCCCCCCCACCCAAATGAAGAGGTGTTTGTTGTTCAACATTCAAAGCAAGCATAGTTGAGAACACAGGAAGTTTTAGAGTTGTTGTTGTTGTTCAGTCGTTCAGTCGTGTCCGCCTCTTCGTGACCCCATGGACCAGAGCATGCCAGGCACGCCTATCCTTCACTGCCTCTCGCAGTTTGGCCAAACTCATGTTGGTAGCTTCGAGAACACTGTCCAACCATCTCATCCTCTGCCGTCCCCTTCTCCTTGTGCCCTCAACCTTTCCCAACATCAGGGTCTTCTCCAGGGAGTCTTCTCTTCTCATGAGGTGGCCAAAGTACTGGAGCCTCAACTTCAGGATCTGTCCTTCCAGTGAGCACTCAGGGCTGATTTCTTTAAGAATGGATAGGTTTGATCTTCTTGCAGTCCATGGGACTCTCAAGAGTCTCCTCCAGAACCTCCAGTTTTAGAGTAGAGTGACCATTTCGCCACACCGGGCGCCATGTTGCAGGGGGCACCACAACAGTGCTGCAGAACGGGGCGCGAGAGGTGGGGGGGCAGAGAGTTTTAGCATCTGAAAATTGAGATTCCCAAGTCTGCCACTGCTGAGAGGGGTGCTCATGCAGGCAAAAGAAATAAGTCCCAGCTTCTGGAGAAAGTGAATAGAGAAATGTCTCCCATCCTCTCTCATAACACTGGAACTCATGGACATTCAATAAAGGTGGGAAGATTCAGGGCAGATAAAAGGATGTACATCATCACACAGCACATAGTTAAACTGTGGAACCCTCTTCTGCAGGAGGCAGTGGAGGGTACCAGCTCACATGGTTTTAAGAGAGGATAGGACAAATTCAGGGAGGAGAGGGCTATCGATGGCTCCTAGCCATGATGGCTGTGCTCCGTCTGCAGAGCTGGAGGCAGCAATGCTACTGAATCCCAGTTGCTGGAAACCACAGGAGGGGAGAGTGCACTTGTGTTCGAATCCTGCTTTCATGTTTCCCACGGGCATCTGCTTGGCTGCTGTGGGAAATGGAAGCTGGACTAGATGGGCCATTGTTCTGATCCAGCAGGCTCTTCTTAGGTTCGCATAAAGTTTGGTGGGGAAGCAGAGATGGACCAGGAAGAGACCGAGAGAAATGTCAAGCTGATCGGCAGCAGCTGTGGAAAAGGCACATTCCATGCCAGGGATTATTAGGAGACCAACTGCCGCTTAAAGGGCCAATAATGGCAAAGCGTTTTCAGACATCTCCGTTGCAGCAACAACTGGAAGGATGGGGAGGGTTTTGAGTCATAAGAACATTGGAATTACAGTGGTACCTCGGGTTAAGAACTTAATTCGTTCTGGAGGTCTGTTCTTAACCTGAAACTGTTCTTAACCTGTGGTACCACTTTCGCTAATGGGCCGTCGTGCCGCCGCTGCGCAATTTCTGTCCTCATTCTGGGGCAAAGTTCTTAACCCCAGATACTATTTCTGGGTTAGCGGAGTCTGTAACCTGAAGCGTCTGTAACCCAAGGTACCACTGTACAGAATTCTAGTGTTGTAGTGTTGGAAGGGGTCCTGGGGGGCATCTAATCCAACCCCACCTGCCGTGCAGGAATCTCAACTAAAGCATCCTTGACAGGCGACCATCCAACCTCTGCTAAAAAAAACCATCCAATGAAAAGCCTGCTGGGTTAGACCAATGTCCCTTCTAGTCCAGCATCCTTTTCTCACAGTGGTCAACTAGATGCCCATGGAAAACCTGCAAGCAGGATCTGAGCACAAGAGCCCTCTGCCTTCCTGTGGTTCCCAGAAACTGGCATTCAGAAGCATTGCTGCCTCCAACTTTGGAGCATAGCCATCGATAGCCCTCTCCTCCTCCATGGATTTGTCTCTTCATGTTGGTGGCCATCACTGCCTCTTGTGGCAAGGAGTTTTCCTGTGTGTGTTTGTGTGTGTGTGTGTGTGTGTGTGTGTGTGTGTGTAATTTTTATTAAATTTTCTGTTTTACAATTTATTCATTTAAACAACCTTAAAACATCCTCAAAGGGACCCAGGTGGCGCTGTGGGTTAAACCACAGAGCCTAGGGCTTGCTGATCAGAAGGTCGGCGGTTCGAATCCCTGCGAGGGGGTGAGCTCCCGTTGCTCGGTCCCAGCTCCTGCCCACCTAGCAGTTCGAAAGCATGCCAAAGTGCAAGTAGATAAATAGGAACTGCTCTGGCGGGAAGGTAAACGGCGTTTCTGTGCGCTGCTCTGGTTCGCCAGAAGCGGCTTTGTCATGCTAGCCACATGACCCGGAAGCTGTACGCCGGCTCTCGGCCAATAAAGCGAGATGAGTGCCGCAACCCCAGTGTCGGACACGACTGGACCTAATGTTCAGGGGTCCCTTTACCTTTACCTAAAACGTCAGCAACTTCCCTTCTTCTCTTTCCATGGTTCATTTTGTACATCATAAATCCCTGCATATTTTACATAACCTAAACCATTCAGTATTCCATTATTACATCCATCAGAACTTGTTTACACTGTTGAATTTATCTTAATGCTGCCAACGTTTTCAAGTGCACACAATTTCCCTCCATATATTCCATAGTTCCATTGTTTAACTATGTGCTGAATGAGGGGTGGATTTCCTTCACTGAAAGATAAACCTTTTTGAGTCACACTTTTCAGAATGGTGTGTGATCTGAAAAACAGAACCATCCACTGAAATACACACTTCTCTGAATTTTGCAGTGCAGTTCTTCAGCCAGTGTTTCAGGGGAGGGCTTTGGTAATATGGCTCCCTGAGAGAGGACAAAATTTGGTGCCCTCCCAGATCTTGCCTTCCATTCTGTGCATGCACTCAAGTGCATATCATAGTTTTGCACCCCTCAGTGGAACTGCCCACCCTGCCCTAAATCCAACATGGAAGTATTTTATTTATTTATTCTGCATCCTACCATTTCCTCCAAGGAGCTACGAAGTAGCCTACGTTGTTTTCTTCCCTCCTAATTTAATCCTCACAACAACCTTGTGAGGAAGGGTAGGCTGGGATTGAGTGGCTGATCCGAAGTCACCCAGTGAGCTTGATGACTGAGTCGGGATCTGAACTCGGGTCTCCCAAGTCCCATGCCAAATTGAAGATCACATGCACAGTCATTTTAAAAGGGAATGTGTGGCCCGTGGAGAGTTTTGTTTCATAAAATAAAACAAGAGTGAAACAAAGTTCCCAGCTGCGGTTATTTGATGCTTGTGGTTGGTGTTGTTTTCCTCTTTGGAAAAGAAAGCAAATTTCTGCTCTGAGTGTGAAGAAACACAAGGCTAGGGAGAGATAAGGCTTTCAAAGGATGCTGCCGCTGTTCTCTCCACTGTGAATTGATGTTTGGGTCCATCTGGAAGCCAACTTCCAAATCTGCAAGCATAAGGATTTTGCTAATTTTCAATTGTAGTTTCTTTTCTCATTAATTGATGGAGAATGGTTTAAAAAAAATGCATTAGTCTTGGACCAGCACTTCTTGATGTTCCACAGAGGAGGCTGGACACACGCCTTGGCTCAAGGGTGTAGCACTGGCAGATTTCAGGGACTGACCTTGGTGTTTCAGGGTTTTGAAGCTGAAGGCCCGGCCTCCAGAGAAGAGTGGTGAGGCATTTCTGTAAATGGCAGTGCCATTTTTGCAAGATTACGGCTTGACCACAAAACTGGTATGAACCAGTTAAGCAGGAACGAAACTGCTGAATAATAAAGAGAGAAAATCTCCAGATAAGGTACAAGGAGGGCTCTGCACAGACAGGGAAAGGAAACTGAGTTGAGTAAGTATCTCCAAAGGCTGTAGTTGGGACAATGGCGTGGCAGAAGGTGTTTGGCCAGAGGGTGAAACAGCCAAGATGACATACATGTTGCCTACATGGAGTGTGTCATAATGGGAAGCTCTCACAGACACTTTGAACTCTGTCCAGTAATGCATTGCTGAATGAAGTCGAACCAAATGAGAATTTGGTGTGAGCCTCCGTACTTGAGCCCCCAAGGGGAATTTCTCCCACAACAGAAGGGACTGGTTGACAAGGGCCTGGCTCTAAGAGGTCCACAGTTTAGTAAATACACTTCATTCAGACAGCGTGGCAAAAAAGCTTTGTCAGCAGATCAGGAGTTTTGGTTGTTGTCGTTTAGTCGTGTCCGACTCTTCGTGACCCCACGGACCAGAGCACGCTAGGCACTCCTGTCTTCCACTGCCTCCCGCAGTTTGGTCAGACTCATGTTGGTAGCTTCGAGAACACTGTCCAGCCATCTTGTCCTCTGTTGTCCCCTTCTCCTTGTGCCCTCCATCCTTCTCAACATCAGGGTCTTTTCCAGGGAGTCTTCTCTTCTCAAGAGGTGGCCAAAGTCTTGGAGCCTCAGCTTCAGGATCTGTCCTTCCAGTGAGCACTCAGGGCTGATTTCTTTAAGAATGGATAGGTTTGATCTTCTTGCAGTCCATGGGACTCTCAAGGGTCTCCTCCAGCACCAGAATTCAAAAGCATCAATTCTTCAGCGATCAGACTTCTTTATGGTCCAGCTCTCACTTCCATACATCACTACTGGGAATTTATTATTATTATTATTATTATTATTATTATTATTATTATTATTATTAGAATTTATATACTGCCCTATACCCAATGGTCTCCTAGTGATTCGCATAAAAAGATCACGGTATATAAAATAAAGATAAAAGCAGTGCTTTTTTTTCTTTAAAAATGTTTAAGGGTACTCTTATTTTGACTCAAGAAAATCACCATTTTATGGTTCGGATCAGGAGCAATAAATACAGTAAATGGACAAAAGTACAAAGATTCACAAAATGTTTAGGGGTATGTGTACCCCTGCATCCCCCCAGAAAAAAGCACTGGATAAAAGCAATAAGACAAATATACATAACTGCAGATGACGTTAGCAGGGAGAGCCTGAAGAACAGTCTAAAAGGAAGTGGAATGAGCCTTTTCCAAGTGAGCAGAAATGGCTTAAGATGTTGCTTAAGATCCAAATGCAACTGATGTTGTTGTACTTGGCGAACTCCTTGATTAAAATTAAGGGTGACCAAGATGATAAAGAGTCTGGAAACCAAGCCTGATGAGGAACAGTCGAGGGAGTTGGGGATGTTTAGTGCGGAGAAGGAAAGACTAAGAGGTGATGTGATAGTCATCTTCAAATATCTCACATGGAAGATGGAGCAAGCTTGTTTTCAGCTTGTTTCCAGCATATAGGACCCAAACCAGTGGATTTAAATGACAGGAAAGGATATTCTACCCAAACATAAGGAAGAAAATGTTGACAATAAGAGTTATTCAGCCATGGAATGGACTCCCTCAGAAGGCGGTGGACTGCTCTTCATTGGAGGTTTTAAAGCAGAGGTTGGATGACCATTTGTCAGGAAATCATTAGTAGTTGTGATTTCTGCACTGCAGGGGGCTGGACTAGATGACCCTTGGGGGTCCCATCCAACTACAATTTTATGATTTTATGCATCCATGCATGATTCTGCTGAATTTACTTCGTTTGCCAACACCACTGGATTCGTTCCAGGACATCTCTATCTTGTTTGGATGACCTTAGTACTGCAGGACAGGTTAGGGAGCAGTTCGTACCTCTGAATACTGGCTTTGCTAAAAATAGGGTGGGGGAGAAAAGGGGGAAAGCTAGCAGAGGGACACCTCGAAGCAAGAAAGCGCTGACACAATTAGTTCCAGTTGCGTTGATTTAGGACAAGGTGACTTCTAGGCTGTCAAGAGGAACTCCCTGGTCAGTTGATTTCAGGACGGACGTCCTACTCAGCAAAGTCCTGGCCTGAACTGGGTTTCACACTTTTATGTAATGTTGCAGGTTTAGAGCAATGGCTGGTTTTATGCTACCAACAACAAAAATGCCCAAAGCGATTTGCAACCAGAAGAAAATACAGCAATTAAAACGTACAGAATTGTAGAGTTGAAAGGCACCTCCTGCAACGCAGGAGTTGCAGAGAAACAAAAGCTTTGTCGAAGCAGAAGTATCCATGCAGTGATGCTGTTCTCTTTGCCTGGTGGTGCCAAAATGATGGCAAAGTTGGCCTGCCTCAGGAAAAGTGTTGCAGAGACAAGAGGCTACATTGGGCAAAAGATTCCTGCATTGATGGAGCTGTAAAGTAATTAAAAATTACTGGGAAATGATTTATAATGAATTGAATAATTCATTATTCTTGGCAGGGAGTTGGACTAGATGGCCCTTGTGGTCTCTTCCAACTCTATGATTCTATGAAGAAGATGTTCAAGATAACTTATGTTAAAAAGCCAGAAGCTTTTTTTGTTAGGTATTATAGGACAAGAACTGCCAAAAGAGCGGAAGAAGCTATTCATGTATGCTACAACAGCGGCTAGGATTTTACTAGCCCGAAAATTGAAGGATGACAAGATACCAACAAAGGAAGAATGGCAAGTTAAACTTATGGAATATGCAGAAATGGCAAAACTTACAGGAAGACTTAGAGACAATGACTATAAAGGTAAAGGTAAAGGTACCCCTGACCATTTGGCCCAGTCGCAGACGACTCTGGGGTTGCAGCGCTCATCTCGCTCTATAGGCCGAGGGAGTTGGCGTTTGTCCGCAGACAGCTTCCGGGTCATGTGGCCAGCATGACTAAGCCGCTTCTGGTGAACCAGAGCAGCGCACGGAAACGCCGTTTACCTTCCCGCCGGAGCGGTACCTATTTATCCACTTGCACTTTGATGTGCTTTCAAACTGCTAGGTTGGCAGGAGCAAGGACCAAGCAATGGGAGCTCACCCCGTCACGGGGATTCGAACCGCCGACCTTCTGATCGGCAAGCCCTAGGCTCTGTGGTTTAGACCACAGCGCCACCCACGTCAATGACAACAGAGACTTTAAAAAAGAGTTTGGCGGGGGCAGGGATGGAATCTAACCCCCACCATTCCCATCAGCTGGCTCACAGCACCAAGGGAGGATATGCTCCCAGCTGTGCAGCCCAGGCCAGTGTGGTGTAGTGGTTAAGAGCGGTAGACTCACAATCTGGGGAACCGGGTTCGTGTCTCCGCTCCTCCATATGCAGCTGCTGGGTGACCTTGGGCTAGTCACACTTCTCTGAAGCCTCTCAGCCCCACTCACCTGTTTGTTGTGGGGGAGGAAGGGAAAGGAGAATGTTAGCCGCTTTGAGACTCCTTCGGGTAGTGATAAAGTGGGATATCAAATCCAAACTCTTCTACTCTTCTTCCCCAAGATCTCCATCTTTACCATTCTGCAGCCTCCATCCTTTGCACACCGGCTTGGAAATGCATCCTGCTGAATTTGAGGAGTCTTACTCTGAAGATTGCAGCCTGGAGCCTTTAGCAAAAACTGACCGGTGCTGCATGGAGTGAAAATAATATCAAAGACTGAAGTACAAAGGTGTGGAGTTCGGCTGCACACTAGACACGTCCAGCTCCTCGCAGAAGGTCAAACTCCACCGAAATGCAGGCAAGGAACATATACATATTTTCAAAGCTATCTTGCTCATGAATTCCTTCTTAATTATGTATATATACCCAGAGGCCCCTGGGGGACATCAGGTACAGTTTAGAAATCCAGATGATCATTACTGAGGAAAGCTCCTTGGAGGGAGACAGCCAAGGTGAGGCAAACATTCGTCCAGGCTTCTCCAACCTGGTGCCCTCCAGATGTTTGGAACACCTGCAGGGGACAGGTTGTCCAACAAATCAAACGTATCAAGCTGCCACCTCAACATCGCTTGCTTTGAGGGGCAGAGGCTCTCTGAGGTCGCAAAGAGAGAGACCTTCTCTGCCCTACTCTCTGGCATCCTTGTCCTGGGAATATGGGGTATGAGCATAGAGATCATAGAGGCCAGCTCTAACATTGGAGTAAAGTGAGGCAGCAGCATCAGGCAGCAGAAGGAGAGTAAGGGGCAACGTGTTGGAGGCAGGGGCGTCTTACCCATAGAGGCTAGTGGCGTGGGGTGCCAGGGCACCAAGTTCTGGAGGGCTCCAGGGAAGAGGCGGAGGCTGGACACAGCGCCTCCTGGCATCAGCTCACTGCCCTCACCCACCTCCGCCATGCCGCCTGCGCCAAAGCAGCGCCATGCCCGGAGCCTCCGTCTGCTGTGGCTACCATGGCACAAAGCGTCCAGCTGAGCTGGGAGGTGCCGCGTCCAGCCTCCGCCTCTTCCCCACTGGAGGAGCCACCCCACTGGAGGAGCCTCCAGCCGCTGCCCGCCTCCTCCAGCCCCGCTGGCAGCGCCGTCCTCCCAAAAAAAAAGGTCGACAACTCTGGGAAACGGGGGGCACGCCAGAGGGAGCTTTGCGCCACGGCGCCAGATATGCTTAAGATGGCCCTGGTTAGAAGATAGAGCTGCGTGTGACTCACAGCCTCCACTGCTCCCCGCAAGCTGCTAGATCAGGGGTAGGCAACCTAAGGCCCGTGGGCCGGATGCGGCCCAATTGCCTTCTCAATCTGGCCCACGGATGGTCCGGGAATCAGCATGTTTTTACATGAGTAGAATGTGTGCTTTTATTTAAAATGCATCTCTGGGTTATTTGTGGGGCATAGGAATTCGTTCATCCCCCCCCCCCCGAAAATATAGTCTGGCCCACCACATGGTCTGAGGGATGGTGGACTGGCCCATGACTAAAAAAGGTTGCTGACCCCTGTGCTAGATGGAGGGTGTTCAAAAAGGATTCAGTAGCCAATCTCATCACATACCTTCCAACGTGACACGGACCAAATCCAGGATGTCATCTTCCAGGTCCACACTCCTGCGTGAGTCATGTGACCTGTGTGACATCGTGGGGGCTCCCAAAAGCATTTTCCCGGGGCAGTGATCTCGTGTGGCGCTCCAAAACACGAGTTTTTGGGTGCCACTCCAGAAAAAAGTGCAGCCCCAAATTGCATGGGATCACGACCACCTGCCAAGGATTCTTTGCCTGTGATTCCTGCATTGCAGGGGGTTGGACTAGATGACCCTTGGTGTTCCCTCAGGCTCTACAATTCTATGGTCCTGTGACCCTTAACTGAGTTAGTTACCCTTCATCCACATAGAGGAAGATTAACAAGATTCTGTTTTCCTCTCTTTTTATCATTTGAATTTAATCGCTTGATTATTGCCGAAGTCTAATTAGTCCCCCTCCCCACCCTGCCTCTATGATGTTGCATTTTCAGTCCCCCCTGTGGGTTTGCTCTCTATGTTGAAATTACACCTTCGCCTGTAATATAAACTCTGGATTGAACACAAGAGCCGTGGGGCCTTGGTGAGGCAGGCACGCACACACACAAGGGCAGAGTTAAGGTTTCCGAGGGAACGTCCTGCCTGCGCCTGCTACATTTCTGATGATTAAAATCTCAGGCTGAATATGGGATTAAAGAGCATCTGTCAGTTATCATTTAAGTCAAAGCGTGTTTGTGTTGTAAAGAAATATCTTTTATGAAACCCCGGGCATCGGGAATTTGGTTTAAAGTCTACAAACCATTTAGTGGCTTTTGGGGGGCCGAGGGGAAATGTAATTCTTTTCGATAAATCTGCTTTTGGAGGGAAAGAACACTTTTGACACTTCACAGGCAAACGAAAGGTGGCAGCTTCTTCTTTTCAAACGACACGAAATTTGAGGGCTTTTAATCCCCTGAAATGCAGGACTTTCATAAATAGCTGCAGGGTTTGGAAATGAGGGCGGAAGATGCTCATTGGATGGACAAGTCCACCTCAAAATTCTCCGGACTGAGCTCTCTTGTTGTTGTTCAGTCGTTCAGTTCTGTCCGACTCTTCGTGACCCCATGGACCAGAGCACGCCAGGCACGCCTATCCTTCACTGCCTCTCGCAGTTTGGCCAAACTCATGTTAGTAGCTTTGAGACCACTGTCCAACCATCTCATCCTCTGCCGTCCCCTTCTCTTTGTGCCCTCCATCTTTCCCAACATCAGGGTCTTTTCTAGGGAGTCTTCTCTTCTCATGAAGTGGCCAAAGTACTGGAGCCTTAACCTCAGGATCTGTCCTTCTAATGAGCACTCAGGGCTGATTTCTTTAAGAATGGATAGGTTTGAGCTTCTTGCAGTCCATGGGACTCTCAAGAGTCTCCTCCAGCACCATAATTCAAAAGCATCAATTCTTCGGCGATCAGCCTTCTTTATGGTCCAGCTCTCACTTCAAGCTCTCACTACAAGAGAGCTCTCTTGTAGGTACCACCTATTGCACAAGACCTTCCCAACAGCTTGCAGGTGCAAAGCCCCACATCAGAGCCTCAGAGGGGAAGGGACCCTGCACCCCCACCTCTCCGCTCCTCCACATGCAGCTGCTGGGTGACCTTGGGCTAGTCACACTTCTTTGAAGTCTCTCAGCCCCACTCACCTCACAGAGTGTTTGTTGTGGGGGAGGAAGGGAAAGGAGAATGTGAGCCGCTTTGAGACTCCTTCAGGTAGGGATAAAGCGGGATATCAAATCCAAACTCTTCTTCTTCAGCTATGAAGGCCAAACCCTTTCATGCTGATTGGGAAGATCTAGTTGGCTGAAGACCTGTTGCAGAAATTGCCCTGCTGCAGAAATAGTAAAGGATCTTCAACAGCCACTGCCCATGACTCCCAACCACTGCACACCACACTCTTGCCTCTTATATTCCACTGGTGCCACATCCCCCAAGTTCTCATTCAAAAACTCAGAGATCCACAACGGCTTCCCATTGGTTCCCATTGGTTGATCATTCTGGGCTATTTGCCAGTGATCTGCCCAAGAACAGGTTAGCCAGAAGCTGTGTCAGTAATGTTGTCATTATTCGGCATGGTGAATTGCATAAGTATTTTCCCCCTCCCCTTAATTAATATTTCCTTTTAAAATTGCAAGTATAAATGGGGGGGTGGGAGATGCCGTAACAATATTAACCTACGTATCACAAAATAGCCTGCCTGCTTTTCCCAGTTGCTCAAAGCAACTCGCATGGAAAGCAATTACCGGGTGGTTTCAGGTTAAATGGGAGACTAAGTGTTTAACCCTTCCCTTGCAAGCCATTTGCTCAAAGTCACCACACCTCCAACTGCTTTTCGTCTGCTGTCTGGCCCCCATTTCTATTTCCTGTCTAGGAAAATAAAACAGTCTTGGGCAGGGGTGTGATTTTGAGCAGGGAAGTGGCTGCAAGGAAAGAGTTAAACTAGCACATCATCCACACACTATTAACCCCAGTTATCCGGCCTAGCGAAGTCACTGCCTGCCACTCACTCTTGAGAACCTGAGTGCGAAACTGACAGGAGGAAGAAATGGAAATGGGCAGCCCATATTGGCCCCTGTCAAAGGGAAGAACTTCCTCCAAAGACTTTGCAAGTGTAATTTCGCCCTCTGCGCGATTTCGGTGCCACTCAAGCAGTAGGCTGGCTCCAGAATGAAAAGAAATTGGATAAGAAGACGAAGCGGTTTTGCGTTGCTTCCCACCTACCGATGGCAGCAAGATTACAAGAGACATGGAAATGGGAGTCGGGCGTTACTTCCAGCACAGCAATTGGCAAATAAGTCATGGCTGATAACAGGGTTGCTGGAATTAACGTAATCCCCTAAGTATAGGGAGAATGTTCTGCAAGAAGGCTGTGCGTTTCATGTTGCTCAAGAATTTAGGGCATGATCCTTCCCTTTACAAGGGCTCCTCCTCTGTCTCCATCGAAGCAGCTCTTCATCAGATAATATGGGTTGTGTGGGGACATGGAATGATATTCCGGACTGAGATTGGATATTATAGCCACCTTCAAATATCTGAAGGTCTGCCATGTGGAAGATGGAGCAAACTTGTTTTCTGCTGTTCCAGAGGTTCAGACTCAAACCAATGGATTAAAATGAAAAGAAAGGAGATTCCAAAACGAGGAGCTTTCTGATAGTAAGAGCTGTTGAAGTGCGGAACCGATGACTTGAGAAGGTGGAAAGGTTTAAGCCACCTTGAGCATGGTTTTAACTTTGGAAAGGTGGCATATGGAAAAGAGTATTGATTGGTTGATTCCTTCATTGCAGGAGGTTGGACTAGAAGACCCTTGGGGTCCCTTCCAACTCTACAATTCTATGATTTCTACACTCCTGGCTTGCATAGATGGCAGTAGTGGGGTTTGGAGAAAAATGAGAGATCTCCAGGGATCCTCCATGCAAGGGAAGTGCCTTTATTGATCATTGCAAACTCCTTTACAGGACGACTCAATTTAGCTGCTCTTGTGCTACCTGAATTTGATGTATTTATAATGTTGTCAATTATCTACAGCACTGTGTGATTGTGCCTTTCTAAATGGATATCTAATTTGTTATATTGTATTGAAGAACATTTTAATTCCAAATGAGTCATTAAAAAGAAAGAAAAACACCCAACTAATAGTAGCATCTTTTAGCTTCATCCTAAAAGACTACAGTGGATGAAATGAAACAGATTAAATGTAGTCATCCCCACCCACACCTGCCCTACTGTGGCAGGGGGTGCACACACCTCTTGGTTTGGGGCTCAGCCCACAGTCTACTGGTGCCCATTAGTGACATTGTTTGTATCTATTGGGTATAAGCAACCTTGGATTCCTCCAGTCAGCAGAGGGCAGTGTTGAGATTAACAGATAGTCAGGTGGGAAACACACTTTGTGGTTACCCACCAAACCCCCAAACTCCACTCCTTCCTCTTGAGCTCACTCGTTCTCCCCTGCATGAGGCGGCCATGACACTTGCCCCAAGGCTGGAGACTTAGAATCCAAGGCCATCCTTGTCAATATGAAGAAACTGCAAGGAAATAACCTTTCTTTCTTTGCCAAAGGGACCTCAGTGTGCTTCATTTGCTTCTTTTTAAGCAATTCTAGTGATACATGCGTGAATGAGATTGACTACAAATGGGTAGATCCAGCTTCCAAGCTATTAACTCTGATATAACACACACACACACACACACACACACACACACACACACACACACAAGCATTCAGATGTCAAAGGCAAAAATCAGCCCAACCCAGCACCATCCAGCAGCACGGTGGTCTCATCACACTTGAGAGCCAGTGTGGTGTAGTGGTTAAGAGCGGTAGACTCGTAATCTGGTGAACCGGGTTCGCTTCCCTGCTCCTCCACATGCAGGTGCTGGGTGACCTTGGTCTAGTCCCACTTCTCTGAAGTCTCTCAGCCCCACTCACCTCACAGAGTGTTTGTTGTCGGGGAGGAAGGGAAAGGAGAATGTGAGCCGCTTTGAGATTACTTAGGGTAGTGATAAAGCGGGATATCAAATCCAAACTCTTCTTCTTCTTCCTGCATCCTACAGCCATCCTGGTGGGAGTTGTAGCCCAGATCATTGAGAGGGCGCCAGGTTGGAGAAGGCTGCTCTAGATGCTCCCCACTGAGCACTGAGGAACGGTGCTGAGTTGCCACGCATGCACACACACACCAGACTCAACCCGAAAGGGAAATAATCTCAACAATGGTGGCTCTTGAGGTTGACTTCGCCCCACTTGGGGAGGCCAAAGAGCACAGATGTAGAAATATTTTGGAATTCCTTGAGATACACTTGATCTCCTTGGCCAAAAAGGCTGCAAGAGGGACATTTCAGCTTATTTTCAATACCTTCTGCCACAGAAAACGAACGGTAATTCAATTACTGAAGGCTTCTCATGACATCAGCTTTCTTTTCGAAAGAGGAGCGGAGGGCTTTTTCCTCTTCATTTTTAAAAACCATAATGAAAGATTTTAACAGAGAGAAAACTCTTCCATGTGAAGCCCTCTTCAGTTTCATGGAATTGCCCCATGCAGAGATACATGGAATTTAAGTAGGATCTTGGACCATGCTTGCTTTTTCTGCTCAGTGTAAGCCACAAGTTTATTTTGCTGACACAGCTATGTGTTTTTCTTTATGTAATGGAATTGCCCAGGGTGTGAGGTTCTGGAATGTGCTCTTGTTTGAGGAGGTAAGAGCCTCACCACAGCCTGAAGTCATCTCAAGAGGCCCTTCTTTGGATCCCATTGTTCACAGTAGGTGAACTGACATCTGCTTGGAGCCACCTTTCCTGTGCAACTCTCATCCGTAAGATGCAACCCATCTTAATTTGCAGGAAGGCCACAAGTATGAAGCCGCTGGGAGAGATCACCAGGGGGTTTGGGCTGGGTGTTCACCAGTATGAGGATGGTACCCAGCTCTACCTCTCTTTTATATCGGAACCAGTGAAGGTCCTGTGTGAGTGTCTGGAGGTGGTTGGAGGATGGATGGCAGCTAACAGATTCAGGCTGAATCCCAACAAGACAGAAGTACTGTTTTGGGGGACAGAAGGCGGGCAGGTGTGGGGGACTCCCTGGTCCTGAATGGGGTAATTGTGCCCCTGAAGGACCAGGTGCACAGCCTGGGAGTCATTTTGGACTCACAGCTGTCCATGGAGGCGCAGGTCAATTCTGTCTCCAGGACAGTTGTCCACCAGCTCCATCTGGTACGCAGGATGAGACCCTACCAGCCCACAGACTGTCTCGCCAGAGTGGTGCATGCTCTAGTTATCTCCCACTTAGACTACTGCAATGCACTCCACGTGGGGCTCCCTTTGAAGGTGACCCGGAAACCGCAACTAATCCAGAATGCAGCAGCTGTACTGGCGACTGGGAGGGGCCGCTAGGACCATATAACACTGGTCCTGAAATACCTACATTGGCTCCCAGTACGTTTCTGAGCACAATTCAAAGTGTTGGTGCTGACCTATAAAGCCCTAAATGGCCTCGGTCCTGTATACCTGAAGGAGTGTCTCCACCCCCATCGTTCAGCCCGGACACTGAGGTCCAGCTCCGAGGGCCTTCTGGCGGTTCCCTCACTGTGAGAAGCAAAGCTACAGGGAACCAGGCAGAGGGCCTTCTCGGTAGTGGCACCCATCCTGTGGAACACCCTCCCATCAGATGTCAAGGAAATAAACAACTATCTGACTTTTAGTAGACATCTGAAGGCAACCCTGTATTGAAAGTCTTTAATGTTTGATGTTTTACTATGTTTCTGTATATGCTGTTAGCCACCCAGAGTGGCTAGGGAAACCCAACCAAATGGGTGGGGTATTATTATTATTATTATTATTATTAGACAGCCACTCCAGAAGGACACCATGGTCAATGGTATTGAAAGCCACTGAGAGGTTGAAGTGGATTAACAGGGAAATATCTCTCCTGTCTTTGTGCTGGCAGCAGTAATCATACACAGTGTTCCTGTGCCAAAATGGGGCCTAAACCCTGACTGAAATGGAACTACCTTTTCCTCCAAAAAGCAAAAGGTGGTCGCATGGTTCTCGCTCTCCTCATTTAATCCCCCACAACAAGCCTCTGAGGTAAATTAGGCTGAGAGCCAATCATGGAATCACAGAATCATAGAATTGTAGAGTTGGAAGGGACACCAATGGTCATCTAGTCCAACCTCCTGCAATGACTGGCCCAAGGTCACCCAGTGAGCTTCATGGCAGGATGGTAATTTGTTCCCTGGTCTCCAAGGTCCTAGTCCAACACTCTAACCACTGTACCACACACTCTCTCTCAATGCTGTACATGCCTATTGAGAAGGAAGGCCCATTTAAACTCTGTAGCACCATTAGGTCGCACTCTGCATGCTTCTTTGGGAGTAAGTCCCAATGAGTTCATTTGGATTTACCTCTGAGTAAACCCTCACAGGACCAAATGGCTGTACCTTTTACTTCCTGCTGTGCTTTCTTCCGCCTAACATTGAGCAGGACTGCAGCTTAAGGCTTGCGTATACCTGCAATATCTCAATTAGTGAGGGCTAATTTATTTAATAAATGGCTAGAATTAGCTTCCCCTGATGTAATTGGAAGTTGTGGGCTTGCAAATTATTATAACCACATGAACCTGAAATGTGAAAATTAGCTGGAACCAGTTTAATTAGCAAGCAAAGAAGAGTGATGGATCTCTCATCCATGATGGGTGGGGGAGTCTGCAACTCTGTGAACTGGATGAGCCTCAATTATCTGAAGAAGAAGAAATATTTTTGGACAGTTAAATAAATGTTGCTTGTTTCCCTCAGAAGTTTGGTTCCCTCAGAAGTTTAGGACACTGGGGCCTATCAAACACGGCATTTTTGCCAGAGTTGAAATCCCCATTCTGCCATGAAGCTCACTGACTGACCTTGGGCATTCATTCACCCTCAGCCTTGTTAGCAACTTGTGGACTATTATGGGTAGTTCACCACATCTCACCCAGTGTGATGTACCGATATCAACAGAGTATGTGGAGCCCCAGCAGGGTCTTCAAAGATTTCCTGTTCTTCCAGAAATCCTGGTTAAAGGCAAAACTCTGCTCCCAGACAGCTCAAAGTAACAAAAGTAACAAAATGTTTATTGTCTCCAGACACAAGACAAAGCTAAACACTACTAGCTGTCTACCTAGCTCCATCTGGTACGCCGGCTGAGATCCTACCTACAGGTATTTGTGCCTTGTCTCCCAAGAGTGGTGCATGCTCTGGTTATCTCCCGCTTGGATTACTGCAAAGAGCTCTATGTGCGGCTACCTTTGAAGGTGACTCCGAAACTACAACTAATCCAGAAAATGGCAGCTGGACTGGTGACTAGGAGTGGCCTCTGGAACCATAAAACACTGGTCCTAAAGGATCTTCACTGGCTCCCAGTACATTTCCAAGCACAATTCAAAGTGTTGGTGTTGACCTTTAGAGCCCTAAATGGCCTCGGCCCTCTATACTTGAAGGAGTGTCTCCCCTCCTATCATTCAGCCCAGACACTTGAGGTCCTCCTCTGAGGGTCTTCTGGTGGTTCCCTCACTGCGAGAAGCAAAATTACAGGGAACCAGGCAGTGGGCCCTTCTGTCAGATGTCAAGGAGATAAAGAACTACACAACTTTTAGAAGACATCTGAAGGCAGCCCTGTATCAAGAGGTGTTTAATGTTTTATTATGTTTTTTATATGTGTTGGAAGCCACCCAGAATGGCTGGGGAAACCCAGGCAGATGGGCGGGGCATAAGTAATAAAATTATTATTATTTATACAGTTCTTCTGGTCTCTGAAGTAAAGATACCTTAGTACAGAGAGATGTGCTCACACTATCCCCAGGCTACCTAACGTTGCTGTGAAAAACCCACAGCTTCTTCCTCTCACTCTCCCAGATTCAGAGTCAGACCCTGGCGCACAAACATGATAGGACTTGGACATGACACAACAAGACAGGATGTAATGAAAGCAATGCCCTATAGACTATTGGTAAAGGCAAAGGACCCCTGGATGGTTAAGTCCAGTCAAAGGCGACTATGGGGTTGCGGCACTCATCTCACTCTCAGGCCGAGGGAGCCTGTGGCGTTTGTCCACAGACAGCTTTCCGGGTCATGTGGCCAGCATGACTAAACCCCTTCTGGTGCAACAGAACACCGTGATGGAAACCAGAATGCATGGAAATGCCGTTCATGTTCCTGCTGCAGCGGTACCTATTTATCTACTTGCACTGGTGTGCTTTCGAACTGCTACCGGTAGGTTGGCAGGAGCAGGGACCGAGCAACGGGAGCTCACCGATGTTTCCGATGTTTCCCAATCCTTCTTTTATGGAGAGATTAAGCACTCCGAGCAGCCAGTTCATGCAGCATCACCCAGCAAAGACAGATGATGGACCCAAAGGGCTCCGTCTCAACACAGCTCGCACTCAGCAGCTCTTATTAGAGCTTGCCGGGGAGCTAGGGAGACATTAAGAGCCTCCGCCAGATCACCATGCCCCCGGAACGCTCTTCCCGGGGTTTGAAAAGGGGTCTGCAGCAGGGGCGTACCCAGGATCAAAACTAGGGGGGGCAAGCCATGGTCATTCAGGTTTGCTTTGAATGGATGCTGATCATTTTTGCTTCTAGGGCTGCCTTCTGGGGGGGGGCAGCTGCCCCCTCTGCCCCCCTGGGTACGTCCATGGTCCACAGCGCTGGTGCGGTTCCGCCCCCTTTACTGAGCCGGGGAGCTCAGAGCGAGCTTCCCCCCGACCAGCCGCTCCGGCGCTTAACCCGGAAGTCCCACTGGGATTTGAACCACTGACCTTCCGATCGGCAAGCCCAAGAGGCTCAGTGGTTTAGACCACAGCTCCACCCGCATCCCCTACCTACAGACTATTATACCCATCTCTACACATAGGCATATTTTCTGAACCAATGGGACGGTGAATGCATACAGTTGATCTTCCAGGTGCTGCTATGGTGACCCAGTGCCACCGGCACCCTTATCTCAGAACATCCAGACATGTGGAATGTGCTCTTCCAGACATGAGCCCCAGCACCGTGTAATTGAACCCATTGCTCATATTGCACCAACAAGCCTCACCAACCACACAGGGTTGTTCTGGGGATTAAATGATGAGCAGCATGAACTATGTATGTCACCTTGAGCTCCTTGGAGGAAAAGGTGAGATGCAAATGTAATACAGTGGTCCCTTGGTTCTTGAACTTAATTTGTTCCGGAAGTCCGTTCCAAAACCAAAGCGTTCCAAAACCAAGGCGCGCTTTCCCATAGAAAGTAATGCAAAATGGATTAATCCGTTCCAGACTTTTAAAAACAACCCCTAAAACAGCAATTGAACATGAATTTTACTATCTAACGAGACCATTGATCCATAAAATGAAGACAATAAACAATGTACCGCAGTCACCAGATCAATCAATCAGTAGCTGAACTGGGTTCCACACAGTCAAAGAAAGAAAACAAAAAGAGCCGCTAAAATAAAAATGCAAAATAAATAGCAAAAACAGACAGACCATGGCATGCGTAGGGAAGATTTTAATGTGTGACATTTTAATGTATTTTTAATCTTTGTTGGAAGCCACCCAGAGTGGCTGGGGAAACCCAGCCAGATGGGCGGGGTACAAATAATAATAATAATAATAATAATAATAATAATAATAATAATAATAATAAATTAATAATTATTAACACTCAAAACAAAAGTGTGGCCCTCAAATCGGAAGCGTAACACTCAAAACGGAGCACATCCGGCTTCCGAAAAAGGTTCGCAAACCGGAACACTTACTTCCAGGTTTGCAGTGTTTTGGTTCCAAGTTGTTTGAGTACCAAGGCGTTTGAGAACCAAGGTACCCCTGTATCTCTATTTATATCACCTCTATCTAACAAGTCATTAAAATGGGAAGTGAATTTTCATGCAAAGCAAAACTGTGATTCCTTCTCCCCTGCAGCCTGATACTTCAGGGCAAATGAGTGCTGCTCTGTTGTACTGCGACAAAATCCCCAAAGCCCAGGGTGGCCATGTGTCCCCCTTTATGGTGGACCCTCCTCCCCACCCCCACCCCTGCCCCCTCCATTGCATCCAGCTCTGAAGCTTCTCCCTAAGAGTGAATGCTCATTCCAAGGGGAAATTCCAGAGTCGATTTCATGGAGCGGACGATGGAAAGAGCACAGCTTTCAGCCAAAAGAAAACTGCCTGTGGCTTTTTAATAAGGTATGTCATTTCAGATTTATGCACTGTCATAAAACCTTTCTTTAAAAGGAAAAAAAAAGTGGGAGAAATAGCAACAGGCTAACATTTAAATGTGAAAGCAAAGAGCCAGTCAAAATTAATGCTTCAAGTGTTCATTACTGACATTTCTTCCTTCACTTCAAGCAGAGAGGTGAAAACCGACGCTTCCCGGGAGAATTTTCACTAAGTGCAAGGAAACTTCTAACTTTCCTTGAATATTTTCTGGACGTTTCACCTGAGGAGGACTGCCCAAATTTCCCTCAAAATTTTGCTTTAAGGGAAATTTGCTAGTTGCTCTAATATAGACCTTGATGGCAGAAAGTGAGGAGGAATTAAAGAACCTTTTAATGAGGGTGAAAGAGGAGAGCGCAAAATATGGTCTGAAGCTCAACATCAAAAAAACTAAGATCATGGCCACTGGTCCCATCACCTCCTGGCAAATAGAAGGGGAAGAAATGGAGGCAGTGAGAGATTTCACTTTCTTGGGTTCCATGATCACTGCAGATGGTGACAGCAGTCACGAAATTAGAAGACGCCTGCTTCTTGGGAGAAAAGCAATGACAAACCTAGACAGCATCTTAAAAAGCAAAGACATCACCTTGCCAACAAAGGTCCGTATAGTTAAAGCTATGGTTTTCCCAGTAGTAATGTACGGAAGTGAGAGCTGGACCATAAAGAAGGCTGATCGCTGAAGAATTGATGCTTTTGAATTCTGGTGCTGGAGGAGACTCTTGAGAGTCCTATGGACTGCAAGAAGATCAAACCTATCCATTCTTAAAGAAATCAGCCCTGAGTGCTCATTAGAAGGACAGAGCCTGAAGTTGAGGCTCCAGTACTTTGGCCACCTCATGAGAAGAGAAGACTCCCTAGAAAAGACCCTGATGTTGGGAAAGATTGAGGGCACAAGGAGAAGGGGACGACAGAGGATGAGATGGTTGGACAGTGTTCTCGAAGCTACTAACATGAGTTTGGCCAAACTGCGAGAGGCAGTGAAGGATAGGCGTGCCTGGCGTGCTCTGGTCCATGGGGTCACGAAGAGTCGGACACGACTGAACGACTGAACAACAACAACTAATATAGACAGTCCTTTTCTCTCTTTTGTCCACTGGATATTCCGAAGCAAAATATTCTGGGGGCCTTTGTGATTAGAGGCTCAATTTCCCTTGGAGGGAGCAACTCCAAAGTCTTGGAGAATAAGTGTATCAACAGCTAATGGGTGGCTCCCAACATCATCATCATCATCAAGCGATAAAACATCAATTATCAAAAAACCTCCCTAAACAGGGCTGCCTTCAGATGTCTTCTAAAAGTAAGGTTGTTTCCTTGACTTCTGATGGGAGGGTGTTCCACAGGGCAGGTGCCACTACAGAGAAGGCCCTCTGCCTGGTTCCCTGTAACCTCGCTTTTTGCAGGGGGGGAACCGCCAGAAGGCCCTCAGAGCTGAACCTCAGTGTCCGGGCAGAACGATGGGGGTGGAGACGCTCCTTCAGGTCTACTGGACCGAAGCCATTTAGGGCTTTAAAGGTCAGCACCAACACTTTGAATTGTGCTCAGAAATGTACTGGGAGCCAAAGTAAGACTTTCAGGACCGGTGTTATGTGGTCTCGGCGGCCACTCCCAGTCACTAGTCTAGCTGCCACATTCTGGATTAATTGCAGTTTCTGGGTCACCTTCAAAGGTAGCCCCACAGAGAGCGCATGGCAGTAGTCCAAGCGGGAGATAACTAGAGCATGCGTTGCACCACTCTGGTGAGACAGTCCGCAGGCAGGGAGGGTCTCAGCCTGCATACCAGATGGAGCTGGTAGACAGCCGCCCTGGACACAGAATTGACCTGCGCCTCCATAGACAGCCGTGAGTCCAAAATGACTCCCAGGCTGTGCACCTGGTCCTTCAGGGGCACAGTGACCCCATTCAGGACCAGTGCGTCCTCCACATACACCCACCCCCTTTCCCCCCAAAACATAACCATGTACACCACCTTGACCTACTTTTTTGGAGGAAAAAGTGGTCTGTAAATGTAATAAATATCAACTGAAACTTTCCATATGTAAGATGGCCAGCTGCTTGCATTCCAGTTTGCCTCCAAACTATTTTGAAGCTAAGCAAAGGGCTTCCCTGCCCCACAAAAATGCATCTTTCAGCAAGTGACGCTCCTTTCAACACAGGAGTTGAAATCTGGAGACAAGAGAAAGGTTTCTTTCTCTCCCCTCACATTTCTGCTTCCAACCTGGAGGCTTTGAAGCGACCAGCAAGCTGCCCTCTGATTTATAATCCCCATCTCCATAAACGAAATGACTCCACCATGTTCATTTCTCCTCCCCTGTGATGCCACACCTGAGGGTGGTTTTGATTTTCTTTCTTCTGTTTTCCTGATTTCCCTTTGCGCGCTCTCCTCTCCCTCCAAAGACACTGCGATGCCTCAGCAGGGGACTTTAAACTGGAGGGGTGGGCGGGGAACAACCATTGGCTGCCTCTCCTGAATACAAGCTGCAAACCTTTAGTGAAAATGACATCAGCCACCAACACACCTGCAAAGCTCATCCTGTGCTGAATTTTCATGACATCCTACTCTTGCTGCGAAAGTTCAGGGTGAGAAAAATATGTGCAAATAAAATCTCTACCTTGCAATTCTTTTGATTATTTTTTTGTATACCTGTTTCTGGCTATTAGCCTGCCCACCTCTGCTGATGGATTTTGTTTCTTTGTGGCTTGTGCATCTCCACTGAGGGCAAACTCAGGCTGGGAGACGGAACACAATCTGCATTCTGATGCACATATTCAGACGCCGCTTCTCCTCTGCTCTGAGTAAAGGGAGTCATCCAAGCTGCCTCAGCAATGGGGGCATTCGGGCTGGCTCAAGGTCACCCAGTGAGCTTCGTGACTGAAAGGGGATTTGAACCCGCGTCTCCCAAGCCCTAGCCAACCACTCTAACTCTAACCAGTGCCGGATTTACGTAGAAGCTAAACAAGCTATAGCTTAGGGCCCCACTCTCTTGGGGGCCCCCAAAAAAATTAAAGGGGAAAAATGGATGTACATTTCCAAAATATAAGATGAAAAACAAATAAAATAAAACCAACATACAGCAACAGTGGCAAATGGCTTTAGATACCTATTAGTTCCATAAATGGGACGCGGGTGGCGCTGTGGGTTAAACCACAGAGCCTAGGGCTTGCCAATCAGAAGGTTGGCGGTTCAAATCCACGCAACGGGGTGAGCTCCCGTCGTTCGGTCCCAGCTCCTGTCCACCTAGCAGTTCGAAAGCACGTCAAAGTGCAAGTAGATAAATAGGTACCGCTGCAGCGGGAAGGTAAACGGCGTTTCCGTGTGCTGCTCTGGTTCGCCAGAAGCGGCTTAGTCATGCTGGCCAAATGACCCAGAAGATGTATGCCGGCTCCCTCAGCCAATAATGCGAGATGACTGCCACAACCCCAGAGTCGGTCACAACTGGACCTAATGGCCAGGGGTCCCTTTACCATTACTAGTTCCATAAATTACCATATAGCATATATTCAACAGAAAAAACAGCGACAATTTTTTGTTGACAAAGGACAGCTGGACATATAAAGGGCCCCATTACCTTCAGTAGCTTAGGGCCTCATCAAACTTAAAACCTGCCCTGACTCTAACCACTATGCCACACTGTCCCTCATTTTATCCTCCAGCACTGGATGACGTCCTTAATTTCTGCTCTCAGCTCCTATCCTGGAGTCTCTGCTGTGCCCGTTCCTGATGTGCATTCCATTTTGCTTTTCAAGCATAAATTTAAGTACTTTATAAATATTAAATGATTATGATTTTCTTAACATGAAATTTAGTAGAGCCCTGATTATGTAGTAACCTGACAATGACATCGTTCAGTGCTAGCAGCAGCCCTTTGCTCCTGCAACTTCTTTCGTACCAAAATAGAAATCCCTTGTCAGTGTTCTTAAGGAGAGAGAGAGAGAGAGAGAGGAGGGGAAAACCAGGAAGCATCTCAGTAATAATTTTGCATTCCTCCCCCTCCTAAGTCTTCCCACTATCAGGGCACAACATTCACTGCACTGGGAGTGTGGGGTATAGGTGCATACCTGTTAACTGTGCAAATTCAGAGCTTAGTCAGAACAAAAATAAATAGGGAGAAACCATACAGGGAGTTGCACCAGTTTGGTCCAGCACCTGAATCTGGAAGACCCTGACACAAACCACCACTCATGCTCACTGCGTAGCCTTGGAGCCATTCTCTCTCAGCCATTCTCTCTCAGCCTAACCCAGATCATGAGCACATAAAAATAGATAAAGATGGGGACATCCTTCTGTAGAAGTGGCCCAAAGGGCCCCAATTCATGTGATAATGTGAACCCCTATAAATCCTTGAATATGCTTCTATAGAGACGTTATGATAACCTGTTGCTTTAAAGAAACTGATGATTTGGCAAAAGAGGCCTTCCTTACTGGAAAGTACAGCAAATATGTCAATCACACAAAGATGCCATTCATTAGCTAGAACATAAGTTGATACATGAAAATGGCTACACACGGCTAATACAGGTTCCCATACATGCATACTAACAGAATGTAACAGATTATTAAGATCAAGGTTTACTTGACAATGCTTATTGCACATGCATATTAGATTAGGTAATGTACATGCGTACTAAACTAAAATGAGGTAATGATGAACTTTATTGGTTAATTTGAAATCTTTTGTTTGAAATGTTATAAATACCCCTGCCTGGACCTTTGGGCGGGGTTGTAGATTTGGGAAAGATTCTGCTGTAACCTATTGCTTTGCAATAAAGAAAACAATAATGGGCTCCTAGCTCCTAAAGTCTCTGAGTTTTATTGGCGTAGCTCAGAAGATAGGCCTTTCTGGCCAATGCAACACTTCCACAAGTGAGGGGCCACCACGGAAAAGGTCTGATCTCATGTTGCCACCCAGGAAACCTCCCATGGAGGGGTCACACAAAGAAGGGCCTCAGATAATGATCACAGGGTCAGTTCAGGTCAGTTCAGGTGGGGAGAGGCAGACCTTGACATCCCGGGTTCCTGGGCCATATAAGGCGTTATGTCAAAACCAGCCCTCTGAACTGAACCCGGAAGCAAACTGGAAGCCAGCGCAGCCATGCCAGAATTGGTGTGGTACGTTCAGACCATGCTGTTTTAGCCAACAATCTGTCTGCCAAATTCATGTCAATGGTTGGCCGCCATAGGGAAGCAGGATAACAGGATAACACCTCTGGTGTTTGCTGTGCTGGTGCAGATGCAACATAAACAAGTTTGCAAAAGAGAGCAGCGAAGAGCAACAGGGACAGATTATGACTCCAGCACAAGAACATCAGTTTATGTCTTGAAAATGCCCTGACTGGCACTCACCGAGCAACGATGATGGAAAGACCAAAAGGTCAAGTATAAAACTACTTAGTTACTCTGTCGCCTCTTAGGAACTATCTCTTGCAAATGTTCTCTGCGCAGTTGATTGCATGAATAATAGGGAAATCGCTCTTTGCGGGTGGGAGGAAATCCTTTGCAAACCCACTTTTAAGTTCCATCTTCACTTTTGCAAATTCCATACACTGCTCCATTTCTCTCTTTCCCTATTTCATCCGCTCATTCCTCTTCTTTTGTTCTCCCCCCCCCCTCCTCTGCCATCCTCAGATTTCTGGTCCTTTCACTGTGTTCCTTTTCAACTCCCTTCCTTTCATTTGGATTCACTTACAAAAACTGCCTATTATCAGTCCTCTTTCAGGAGAGCCTGAATAACAATATTTACCATGTACATTAGTTATATTCGGTTGCAAAGCGGTTGCTCACTCCCGGGAGTTCAAAGTTCCTTTCCCTTCAACCCTGGCTTTTCTTGACATCTGTATTCTTTTTCTTTGCAAACTACAATTTCCGTTCAACTTTGCACTAAGTCTTTTCAGCCATGTTCGCAAGCTAATTTTTCCTTCCTTCCTTTGGCTCTCCAACTTCCAAGTCAGAAGTAAGATTTTCATTGCTGGAACTGCTAAATTCTAGGATGGGCTGTCATGCAATGCTATGAGGCTTCATTAACTACAAAGTCCAAAATTTATTTTTGCTGCAAAACTATTCAAAATTTTGGCACTGCTGTGAAGTGAATCGGACATTGTTGGGTTTGGGGGTGAACTACGAACCCTGGTTTGATGTATGAATTGTTTAGTCGTTTAGTCGTGTCCGACTCTTCGTGACCCCATGGACCAGAGCTTGCCAGGGACTCCTGTCTTCCACTGCCTCCCGCAGTTTGGTCAGACTCATGTTGGCAGCTTCGAGAACCCTGTCCCGCCATCTCGTCCTCTGTCGTCCCCTTCTCCTTGTGCCCTCCATCTTTCCCAACATCAGGGTCTTTTCCAGGGAGTCTTCTCTTCTCATGAGGTGGCCAAAGTCTTGGAGCCTCAGCTTCAGGATCTGTCCTTCCAGTGAGCACTCAGGGCTGATGTATGAATTACTCACTGCAAAACCCGCAAAAGGACTGCAAAACTTTGGCCCCAGTTTGGAAGGGAGCCCAAATTTCTGGGTTCATTGTTCATGAAACTCCTCCTTACGTTCATTGCAGCTGCAGGTTCTTTGGATTCCGAGGAAACAAAGATACCCACCCACAATCAATTCAAAACATGATTATTTAAGCACAATAGCATAACAATAGCATAACATTATTATTATTATTATTATTATTATTATTATTATTATTAAATTTTTATTTATACCCCACCCTTCCCAGCCAAGACCAGGCTCAGGGTGGCTAACACCAATAAAATCACAACAAAACATACAAAAAAATCAATTAATTAATCAATTAAATCAATTAAAATGCAGGTTAAAATACGATTTAAAGTTTAAAATGCAGCCTCATTTTTAAGTAGCCCACCGATCAAACCATAAAGGAATGAAACATCAGGGTTAAACTGAAACCAACCCAAAGGCCAGGCGGAACAGCTCCGTCTTGCAGGCCCTGCGGAAAGATGCCAAATCCCGCAGGGCCCTGGTCTCTTGTGACAGACTGTTCCACCAAGTCAGGGCCAGTACTGAGAAGCCCCTGGCCCTAGTTGAGGCCAGCCTAGCATCCTTGTGGCTCGGGACCTCCAAAATGTTATTATTTGAGGACCTTAAGGTCCTCTGTGGGGCATAGCAGGATACCATCATAACAATAGCATAAACCAGCATCAAGGGAATTCAAGACAGTTGCTCCTGGATTTACATAGAGGACCCATACTTTCACCTCCCGAATGAAGCTGGATTGGGTCCACTCAGTAGTAGAAACAGAAGGAGCAATGTCCCCGTGTTGTGTCTGCACACTGATCCTTCACTGGGGAGAGTGAAAAGCAAGGCACTCATCATGAAGGATGGGTGGATCTCTCAGTCACTGTTTTAATCAATTCCTCATTTTTCCTGCCTTAAGTTCAGCTCTTCACATTTCTATATCAGTTTGTGATATTTTTCTAAGCCCTCATGAAAATTCATCGGCATTTTACTGCGACTGCCTCCTAATACACACATTTCTCTGTGCAATTTCCCCTAATATACACATTTTGCCAAACCAATTTTGCCTAATAACAATGCATTTTTGCCTGTTATTTCCCTAACAGAGGTGTCCCCTAGCACCTGTTTTTTTGCACACATTATCCGGCCAGAGAACTGCACGGCAAAATTTGGAAGAGCAGGGCTGTGTTTTGACCTGTATATAATTTTGTCGTTAAGCAGCTTCACTTTAAGTGCAAACTAAATCTGCTATAACTACTCACCAGTGGTATTTTTCTTGAAAAAGAGGCACCGGAACTCACCATGAACACCTCCCTTGTTCTCTTAGAATGGCAAGAGCACTCAGGTGCTGGAATTGAGTTCCAGCGAGTTCCGGTTGAAAAAACAACCCCTGCTACTCACACTTGTACTCAAACTTTGAGTGATGGCCTTTCCCCAGAGCGTTTCTGCTTCGGTCTTTTGCTCAGAAGTGATTCCATTTAGATTCCATTTAGCTGTCCCTGCTAATAGTTGCTGATTGAGCTGCCCACCACGAAATCTCTCAAGCAGCCTGAAACCTATATCTGCTTGCAGATTGCATTTACAGGGTCACCATGGGTGCCCATAAAATTACCAAAGCTTCTACTCCAGCTTCCCCTGGAATACAACTCCCATAATCCCTGACCATTGGCCATGTGGTCGATGGGAGTTGGAGTCCAAAAAGATCCAAGAAGTTTGGTTTTTCATGTTGATCTAAAGATCTCAGATCAGAACCCTTCCAAGCTAAAATGCAGGTCCAAAAGCAGGTTTGAACTTGGTGCCATTCCTCTGGATTCCTTCCGCAGGGTGTCCTTTCTCTCCTGAAACTCACACCCAGGACATTCAGATGGGCTCAGTAGGGATGGTGACAGTCTTAAGAAAGTGACCTCGGGTTGAACTGAATGGAAGAGGACCCTTTTCCTCCCGACAAATTAAGAGTCATCTGGGGGAAAGAGCTCCCTTATCATCCTTCACTGAGGAGAGTGGCAGGGCTCTCTGGCAAACCCCTACAAGAGATGTCAGGAATGAGCCAACTCCGAGCAAAGGATTGCAGCCAACTGCAGAAAGCAGCCAGGAACAGAGAGGCTTAGATGTTAGTCAGGCAGGGGAGAGCCGGCAGCTGCAGTCTTTGGCTCTTCTTGACCGTGACGGGCAGGCTGATAATGCAGTAGCTGAGAGCAGGCTAGGATGCAGGCAAAGCTCACAGAAAGCACAAAACGGTGCAAACAAACTCAGAGACAGCCTATCTGAAAAGGAAGAGGTTGGAGCTGATCCAATCAGTCCACACAGCCGGTGAATGGGAGGGCTGCTAGACAGGAAGCAAAACAATATCTTCTGTCAGCGCCGGAAGGAGTCTTCAGAAGGGTCATCTTGAGTAATGATGCCGGAGGCTTTGTCAGAGCCATCCAGAGCTATCTGTTTGTTTTTGCAATAAATCTTCCTTTTTAATTACCTACGCTTACTGTGTTATCAAGTTGGGAACCTGGACTCCTGACAAGGGACTTTTTTGTTTAGAGAAAAAGTGAGCAAGAGCCGACATGATAGAAGTTTGTAAAATTTTGCATGGCATGGCCAGAGTGGAGAGAAGAAGGTCTTTCTCCTTCTCTTGTAAGACTAGAACTTGTGGATGTCAAATGAAGCTGAAGGTTGGAAGATTCAAAACGTCCTTCTTTGTGCAGCACATAGTTAAACTCCCACAGGAGGCAAGGATGACTGCCAACCTAGATGGCCTTAAAAGAGAATTAGACAAATCGTAGAGGAGGAAATGGTTCTGGATGGCTACCAGCCACAATGGCTATTCTCTGCCTCCACACTCCAAGGCTTCAATGCGTCTGAACCCCAGTTGCTGGAAACCACAGGAGGGGATGCTGCTGTTGTGCTCAGGTACTGCTTCCTGGTTTCCCATCTGGTTGGCTGCTGTGAGAACAGGATGCTGGACTAGATGGGCCCCACCCATGGTCTGATCCAGGTGGCTCTTTGTATGCAGGTTTTATGACAGTAAGAACCGTTCAACTCCCTCTGGAAGTGGTGGTCTCTCCAGTGTGGAGTAGTGGTTAAGAGCGGTGGACTCGTAATCTGGGGAACCGGGTTCGCGTCTCCGCTCCTCTGCATGCAGCTGCTGGGTGACCTTGGGCTAGTCACACTTCTTTGAAGTCTCTCAGCCCCACTCACCTCACAGAGTGTTTGTTGGGGGGGGAGGAAGGGAAAGGAGAATGTGAGCCGCTTTGAGACTCCTTCGGGTAGTGATAAAGCGGGATATCAAATCCAAACTCTTCTTCTTCTTCTTCACTGGAGGTTTTTAAGCAGATGTTGGACGGCCATCTGTCAGGGATGCTTTAGCTGAAATCCCTGCACTGCCGGGGGTTGGACTAGATGACCGCTGGGGTCCCTTCCAACTCTACAATTCTAGGATTATATGACAGAAATGCCTATAACAAAGGCTAGCCTTAACCCTCCTCAGCTGCCTCCCTCCTGCTCTTTGTTCCCACTCTTACAAATTACGTTCTCTGTTGATGCTGAAACATTTTTGCTTTGGCTGGGAAAAATCAGTGATTTTGAAAGAAGGGGGGTGCTGCACCTCTGAGCACTTTTGTGCATGTATGCGTGTGGAGGAATAAATGTATTTTGTGATATTTCACAGCTACGTTTCCTCTTCTGGGAGTCAAAGTCGCCTCCAAGAAAGGGCTGGCTCCCTCCAGATTTTGCTTGGAAAATTGGTAACTTTGGGGAGGTTTTTTGTAAAGGGGAAATCAGCTTCACTTCCTGACCCATTAGCTGAAACCCTTGGAATTGCAGCTGCTGTTTTGATTAGATATTATGTTTCGATGTGTTTATTTTTATTTCATTGTTATTTTTGATTATGGGTTTCATTCCTGTGCATTGGCTGCCTTCAGGCAGAAGGACAATTAGAAAATGATATAAATGTGGAGGGTTGACCTGTGCTGATAATACGCATTCATTGGCCTAATGCCTAAATCATAGAAGCATAGGCTTGCAGGGTTGGTGGGGGTCCAAAGGGTCATCTAGTCCAGACCCCTGCAATGCAGGGATTTTAGCTAAATGTTTGCAAGGCTCATGTCCCATAAACATACTATTAGTGTGCTCTATGGTGTATTTTCTACTGGAATGTAAATTTAAGTGTGCCTCACCCACAAATCACAGAATCATAGTTGGAAGGGACCCCAAGGGTCATCTAGTCCAACCCCCTGCAATGCTGGAATCTCATGGATAGCTTAATGATATTAGGCCAAATTCAATTAACTCGTGGCACTAGCAGAAGCCAGAACAATGATTCCCATTAGTGTGGGGATCCTCCTCTTCCCAGGTTCCTCTCCAAATCTGCTCCAGAGGGTCAGGGGATGATTTTATTGTTCTATTCTCTTTGCAAATCTTGCTGAGGATGGTTATTTTAACAATCAAGCAGCGTATAAATTTTATGAAGTAAATAAATAAAACAAATAGGCCACCTTTGGTCCTGGTCTGGGGAAAAGGTGAGATATGAATTTGTATTAAGTTACAATTTTGCATTCCCTAAGTACAATTATGGACGCGGGTGGTGCTGTGGTCTAAACCACAGAGCCTAGGGCTTGCTGATCAGAAGGTCGGGGGTTCGAATCCCCGCCACGGGGTGAGCTCCCGTTGCTCAGTCCCTGCTCCTGCCAACCTAGCAGTTCGAAAGCACGTCAAGTGCAAGTAGATAAATAGGTACCACTCCGGTGGGAAGGTAAACAGCGTTTCCGTGCATTGCTCTGGTTCGCCAGAAGCGGCTTAGTCATGCTGGTCACATGACCCGGAAGCTGTATGGCGGCTTCCTCGGCCAGTAAAGTGAGATGAGTGCCGCAACCCCAGAGTCGGTCACGACTGGACCTAACGGTCAGGGGTACCTTTACCTTTAAGTACAATTATAGGCTAGCCAGGGTTTAATTTGGGCTTCTCAGCAGCAAAATCTGAGCTCCTCCTCTTGACGATCCCCTACCCAAAGCCTGAATATCCCTGAACCACAGCCACCCACTTGTCAAGAAAGCTCGAGATCTGCAGTGTGGAAAAAACGGACACCCTGGAAACATTTATCACCGCGTGCTTGGGAATGTATATATTTATGGCCTAATGAGCCGGGCCGTATATTTCAAATAACATGCGAAGTAGCCAGCTTGCACGATGTTTGAAGTCTATCTCCTCCTGCCTTGTCACATATATTCTCAAGACGTCTGCTATAAATTTAGATCAAACACACACTGCAAATGGATGGGAACGGGGCACTTTTCTTCCCATATGGGGCTAATCTCCGGGAGGTGATGGAGACACATGGTAGCAATTCTCAAAGGTTTTGGTTCTTCAACTCGCACTCAAAAAAAAAGAAAGGGGGGGGGAGTCACCCTGGAGGGAAAATGGGAAGCCCTGGTGGATTAACCATTTGTCATCCCTCCACCCCCCACAACCCACAAAAAGAGGCTTCCCTGAGTTTTTCCAGATTATGGAACTTTCTTCCAGCCTTTACGGAGAAGAAAATATAGCAGGCGATTAATCAAAGCCAACTCCTTGTGACGCTAGGAGCCACTCCTGGTGGGAAACTCAGAGGGGTGGAGATACAAAATAAGGCATTGTCTTAGAATCATAGAACTGCATAGTTTGAAGAGATCCATTGGGTCATCTAGTTCAACGTTCTGTAATGTAAGGTGCGGGGATGATGAAAACAACAAGACCCTAGGACAGGATGAAGTTACGGGAAGGCGACCTCGACTCCTTGCGAGCACCCCCTTTTATTAGGTTTCCACAACATGTTTAAACATTAACCACATTAGCATAACTCTGGTCCCAACAGGGGAAAACTTTTGAAACTTTCCACCCCATATATGGCAAGGGGTGACACCCCCAAGCCTCACCCAAGACCCCGCCATTGTGTACGTGACTACTCCTCATGCTCCCCCCATGCACCCTCCTCGTGCTCATCTCGTGCTTGCTGGTATTTTCCACTCGTCCGCCATTATCCATTGTGATCCGTGACACGTGTTCTGCCATTCCGACGTTTGGAGCGCCGTGGCTTGCCAGCACGCGGCTCCCGATCGGCACAGAGACACTTCGTGTGTTGTGCAGTGTGTGCAGTAGGGATGTGGGCTCATAAATCGTCCCAACAGTAAGGTTCACAGCTAAAGGATCCCTGACAGATGGCCATCTAACCTCCACTTATAAACCTCCAGCGAAGGAGAGTCCACCCATAGGATAGTAGAATTATAGGGGTGGAAAGGATCCCAGATCTCATCTGGTCCAACCCCCTGCAATGCAGGAATCTCAGCTAAAGAATCTCCGGCAAATGGCCATCCAAGCTCTGCTTAAAAACTTTGAATGAAAGAGAGCCCACCCCATTCTGAGGTTGTCCATTCCACTGTCCAACAGTTCTTACCCTTAGACAGTTCTTCCTTATGTTGAGTCGAAATCTCCTTCCTTGCCCTTTGAAACCACAGAAGCATAGATTTGCAGAGGCCTTTGGCCTGATCCAGCAGGCTCTTCTACTTCAATTCCTATGAGGATTCCTGGAGTCCTGATCAGGTGGCATCCTGCCACTGTCTGTCACTTACACAGGTGTTCACTCACATGTCAGTTATGTCTTGATTCTTCATTAATCTGTGCTTCTTTGTTTAAAAAAAACCTGCACACAAAAAATTCCAATTTTAAATACTATTTTTAAATACGTGTGTCGTCCCCACCCCACCCACCCCCTTCAACATATGGATTGCTAATGAATTTCTCTCACATTCTAAAATGTTTCCTCATATCTTGTCGGAGCCCAGAACTGCGCTGGAACATTTGGAAAGTGTGAAACTGCTCGGGTAACTAAGTTACAATCTCTGCATTAGCCCGAGAGGTCCAGATCAGGTCGGTTCATATCAGAGTTGACAAAGATCAGATCCCTCTCAAGTATGTCTAATTTGCCCCATGGGAAGAAATGTGACAGTGTGGTTTGAACGCTACTTGATGCCTTGAGCTAATTCACCCTCTTCCACCAAGTTCTTCTGCCCTTAAATGCACAGAATAGCAGGGGGAGTTGGGCGATCATGGAACAACCAGCCCAAATATGGTCTGGGTTAGATGCTGGCAGGATAATTCAGTGGACTGAGGCGCAGGGTGGAGCAAAGGTGGATCTCAACACTCCAAAATAGCTTCTTGGAGCCATTTAACTCTGCATAAATTACGGCATAATTTAGGTGCATGCTATTTCACGCTCAATTAGTGCCACTTCTATGGAGAGGCAGTTCGGAATGCAGGGCACAGCGCGGGAATCTCACTCTGGGCTTGGGGGGAAATGTATCTTAAAGGTAAAAGTGTCACCATGGAAACTGCACAAAGACATCTCGCCAAGTGCGAGAGACAGGTATTGACTGTATCCGAAGGTAGATAAAAAGGCAGGGCCCCAATCAGGATTTATTGCAGGGTATTGGATGAACTTATCAGAGAAACAGGCTGGTAATGGCTTGGTGAGAACACCACCTGGGGAAAGGGTGTCCTGTTTGCTCCGCATTCACCACAAAGAGCTACTATACTGCCCTGTGCATAATTCATAGTTGGAAGGGACCAAAAGGGTCATCTAAGTCCAAGTCTCTGCAAAGCAGGAATCACAACTAAATATGATGGTGATGAAGTAATTTATATACTTCCCTTCATCTGAGAACTGCAAGGTGGTTTACAGTATACAAATTCCTGACAGATGGCCATCCAACCTCTGTTTAAGAGCTTCCAATGAAGGCAAGTCTGCCACCTTCCGAGGGCTTCTGTTCCATTGTTGAATGACACTTACCATCAGAAAACTCTTCCTGATGTTCACGGAATCATTTTCATCCATTGATTTGAAGCAGAAGAGAACAAGCTTGCTCCATCCTCCATGTGGCAAGCCCTTCAGATATTTGAATATGCCTCTCATGTTTCTTCTTAGTCCATTCCAAAATGGTCAAAGGCTTGGAAACGATGCCTTATGAGGAACGGCTTAGGGAGCTGGGTATGTTTAGCCTGGAGAAGAGAAGGTTAAGGGGTGATAGGATAGCCATGTTCAAATATATAAAAGGATGTCATGTAGAGGAGGGAGAAAGGTTGTTTTCTGCTGCTCCAGAGAAGCGGACACGGAGCAATGGATTCAAACGACAAGAAAGAAGATTCCACCTAAACATTAGGAAGAACTTCCTGACAGTAAGAGCTGTTTGACAGTGGAATTTGCTGCCAAGGAGTGTGGTGGAGTCTCCTCCTTTGGAGGTCTTTAAGCAGAGGCTTGACAGCCATCTGTCAAGAATGCTTTGATGGTGTTCCTGCTTGGCAGGGGGTTGGACTGGATGGCCCTTGTGGTCTCTTCCAACTCTATGAGTCTATGATTCTAGTCTTCCCTTCTCCAGGCTAAACATACCCAGCTCTTTCAACCGTTCCTCCTAAGGCTTGGTTTCCAGACCCGTGATCATCTTGGTCACCTTCCTCTGCACACATTCCAGCGTGTCAATATCCTTCTTGAATTGTGGTGCCCAGAACTGGACACAGTCTTCCAGGTGGGATCTGATCGAGACAGCATAGATCGGCTCTATGACTTCCCTTGATCTGGACACTAGACTTCTGTTGATGCAGCCCTGGATAACATTAGCTTTTTTTGCTACTGCATCACATCACTAACTCATGTGAAGCCTGTGGTCTGCGAAGACCCCTAGATCCTTCTTACATGTTCTGCTGTCAAGCCAGGTGTCCCCATCCTATATTTGTGGTTATTCCTACAGAACCTTACATTTCCCCCTATTTTCAGTCTTTATTACTGTCAAAGACCGGACAACAGAAATGACAATAATAACACGTAGAACTGCACCAGCACCAATGGGCAGAAGCAATTTAAAAAAAAATGCAAAATTTCATATATAACTTTAAAAGTAACACTCTAGCAGCTAAAGTCTGTAATCCGGAGTCTAAGATTAATATTCATCCATCGATGAATATTCAGCCCCTATTACATTTTGTTAGTTTGGGAATGTAGATGTTGTGGTTACAGGTAGGTAGCCGTGTTGGTCTGCTGTAGTCGAAACAAAATAAAAAAAAATCCTTCCAGTAGCACCTTAGACACCAACTAAGTTTGTTATAAGTATGAGCTTTCGTGTGCATGCACACTTCTTCAGATACAGTAATACCCCACCCCACCCACTGGAGAGCCAGTGTGGTGTAGTGGTTAAGAGTGGTGGGCTCGTAATCTGGTGAACTGGGTTCGCGTCTCCGCTCCTCCACATGCAGCTGCTGGGTGACCTTGGGCCAGTCACACTTCTCTGAAGTCTCTCAGCCCCACTCACTTCACAGAGTGTTTGTTGTGGGGGAGGAAGGGAAAGGAGAATGTGAGCCGCTTTGAGACTCCTTCGGGTAGTGATAAAGCGGGATATCAAATCCAAACTCTTCTTCTTCTTCTTCTTCTTCTTCTTCTTCTTCTTCTTCTTCACCCTCTCACTATATATAAGGGTCTGGTGACTTCTGTTTCAGTGTATCTGAAGAAGTGTGCATGCACACGAAAGCTCATACAAAGAACAAACTTGGTTGGTCTCTAACCAACTGGAAGGAATTTTTAAATTTTGTTTTAAATGTTGTGGGTTTAAGAACATGTGGGTGAATCTCATAGCATTATTTATATTCATCAAATGCATTGCTGGGCAACAGCTTTTCTTTGAGGCGTGTCTTGCTGCTGTTTTAAACTGACTTTTGCTCTGTCTTTCTGGAAATTCCTTCCTTGCTCCTTGGACAAACTTCCTTGCAATGCTTCATCTCCCACCCAGCTAGAAACCAACCCGGTCCGCACACACACACACCCCAGTCAGAAGTACAAACATCAGGATCCACCCCCCACCCCTGCTCCTTCCAAAAGTTGTAACTTGCTTTGTGAACTTTCCATTGCTGGCTCTTCCATGGTGTCCAGAGCACTGCGCAATATCATCTAGAGATGTTATTAATGGTCTGTTTACTTCACCTTCAACACCATTAATAAAGATGTGAAACTCAGCCAGCTTTCCCCCATTAAATGCCAGCGCCCCCTGTAAGCCCACGGCCGGCTTGGTTCAATGCCATTCATCAGCCAACCTGTGCCAATGGCCCTGACATCACTTCTCGGTTAGGTAGGGGGGCTGGGAGCTCAGCTGGTCAGGATTAATTTCTCCGGGAACATTTTGCGAGGCACTTTATCAAGTCCCTGCTCAGACTGGCCCCAAAGCGCTCACAATTTCCCTTCCCTTAATAGAAGTCCCTTTGCTGGGAGAGATAACACGCAGGTAGGAGAAGGCGCAGAGGCCTCTGTCTCTGATAGATGGGTGCACCACGGCAACTGACCAATCCCCAAAGAGCCCCCGTTCCTCCTGTGCTTCTTTTATCTGGATATTTCAGGTGGAATCAGAGCTCAGGAAGTCTGGCTCGTTGTGATTAGAACTGCCTGGCAGAGCAGCTCGAAAGAGACAATAGATGCATTTAATTGGGTCCACAGCTGCCGGTTGGTGGGATTTAGGAAGCAAATACACTGTGCCATAGAATCATGGAACGGTAGAGTTGTAAGGGACCCTCAAGGATAATCTAATCCCACCCCCTGCAATGCACAAATCGCCTCTAAATAACTCTGGACAGATGGCCACCCAACCTCTGCTTAAAAACCTCCAATGAAGGAGAGTTCACCACCTTCTGAAGGCGTCCATTGCACCATTAAACTGTGGGATGTAAACACACAGAGCAGTCAAATATAACACTGCTAGAGTGGACATGAAGGTGTCTCAGTCCTCCAGCTGTAACTTCCTGTTTACCTGGACTAAGACAACTTCCTCTAAGTAACTAAAAGTGGGAGTGGCTTCACCTGGGCAAGTTAGGACAAAACCACAGGTCAGTGGCCATTTCCCCCCTCTTGGATCGGGACTTCAATCAAGCAACATCTTAGAGCAGAGATGGGCTCTTGGCTTCCAGCCAAGAGGGCCCAAATGGAGCCTTCTCCCTCATGGAGAGTCTCCACATGTACATATATTTTCTAAACTTAAGTCTGCCTTCATCTGGGATCTTATTGTGACCATTTGATGTCTGTGAGTAAACGTTTTTATATGCTTTTATAGAAGACTTGTGTAGTGTCTTATTTTGGAGGGATAAAAGGGGAAATACCAGGAAACTCTTTTACAGAGGTTTAAACCAACCTGAGCAACCTTCTGCTGTGTGTGATTTAAAAGGGGAATGTAACTCTGCAGACTTAGTTGGAACTTGTAAACACAAGTTAGGATAAGGATATCTTAAGCAAATAAAGGATATCCCCAGATAACGAGTCTACCGCTCTTAACCACTACACCACACTGGCTACTTCTCTTGATCTGGATAATAGACTTCTGTTGAGGCAGGCTAGCATTGGGGGGGGGTTGCTGCTGCCTCACACTGTTAACTCATGTTTAGTTTGTGGTCAACTAAGACCCCTTGATTCTTCTCACATATCCTGCTGTCCAGCCAGGTATCTCTCATCCTATATTTATGGCAGAATCTTACATTCATCCCTATTGAGATTCATTTTGTTAGCTCTGGCCCAGTTCTCCAATCTGTTAAGGTCTTCTTGAATCCTGATTCTGTGTTTTACTTTACTCCTTTCTTTTTGGAAGACTGGATTACAAATGCCTATGATGGGGATCTGTTCTTGCTTTTAATAATTCCCCCTACTTTTTCTTTCTTTTTTTTTTCTTTTTTTGCAAACCACTTGACATTTCTAATAGAAAACTGTTAACTAAATCAATTTTGTAAATAAATAGAATTTCTCCAGCAAAGTTCTGAGGCTGCAGCTCAGAGATGATTGCTCTGGGTGCTGCGATGGTAACTAACCACCCCCGGTCCTTGGCAGCTGCTGGATCCGAAGATGAATTGGTCATTATGCATCTAAACAAATAGATTTCATATTCCAATCGGGGAGCTCTGTCAGTGTCACACACTTCTCCAGGAAGCGGAGAATGTCAGGCCATTTAGAGACCTGTCGCTAACGATGCTGGAGGTGAGCACGCCAGGAATATGCATGGCCCCCGCGGCTAATTAGACAGTGAGATGGCCCGCCACACAAAAAGAGATGAAGCAGCACCAGCTCATTGGGGAGCTAGGCTGCTTGGACGCAGTGGAGGCATGGAAATTGGGAGGGGTGGCAGTTAATAAGGAAAGAGCGAGAGGACAGGAAGAAAATTGATGTGGAGGGGATGCTGTAAAAATGGGAAGCCAGGTACCCAGGTGATGTTCAGATTAGCTCAGGCTCCATATGTGCAAGACCCTTTTCACTTTTCTGGACTTAAAAAACAGACACCCAGCTCTACTGATGATGCATAATCATGAAGCTTTGCTATGATGGCATTGCTCAGAGAATACATCTAGGCAGATTCTGTCTTTCACTTCAGGCTCGGAAGACTTGACAGGGTATTAGGAACACGATGCCCAACTAGGCTCGTGAGCACCTGAGATCCGTAAGAGGTCCTCAGACAGCTCCATGACAGAAATGAGATATTATTAGGTCCAGGGACACTGGCAGGCAAATAGGTATGGCTTGGAACAGAAATGCTGTAGCACTGAATAGAGAAAGGAAGGACATGGAGAAGAGAAGGCAAGAGGAGGAGAGTCCTCATGAGGAGAGGACTATCAATGGCTACTAGCCATGAGGACTGCTCTGCCTCCACACAGAAATGCTTCCGAGTGCCAGTTACAGGAACCCACAGGAGGGGAGAGGGATCTTGTGCTTGAATCCTGCTTGTGGGCTTCCCTTGGGGGGGGGCATCTGGTTGGCCACTGTGAGAACAGGATGCTGGACTGGATGGGCCATTGGCCTGATCTAGCAGACTCTTCTTAAGCTAGTGTGGTGTAGTGGTTAAGAGTGTTGGACTCATAATCTGGTGAACCGGGTTCACCTCTCCGCTCCTCCACATGCAGCTGCTGGGTGACCTTGGGCTAGTCACACTTCTTTGCAGTCTCTCAGCCCCACTCACCTCACAGAGTGTTTGTTGTGGGGGAGGAAGGGAAAGGAGAATGTGAGCCGCTTTGAGACTCCTTCGGGTAGACTTTCTTTTATTCTGAATCCTGCAACACTCAGCTTCATCGGATCTCCATGAGTTCTAGCATTATGAGAGAGGAAGAAATGGAGGCAACAGAGCTGTGGAGGTGCTTTTTGTAGACCAAGTTGTCCGCATACGCTTTTTCCGGCAGGTAGAAAGCACCAACAAGCAATCGGTCCAGGCCTGGAGCTTGGTGTTGTGGCAGGGAAGGAGGCATCAGGACCCTGGACAGAGCACAGGAGAGCTGAATACAGGGCAAAGGGCAGCCAGCCAGCAGCAGAGAATGTCTCTCCTGCCTACTTGAGGTCGCAATGTTGCTGCCAGACCTCCATGGAGATCACCTTCCCATCTTACATTGATTCAGGTGAGTCTTCTGACCACAGGGGAAGTGATGGTGAAGGTGAGTTGCCCAAAGTTTGCTTCTGAGGAGCAATCTTCCAGCATTCATCTACCTGGGATGTCCACAAGTTCTAGTGCTATGATGTTTCTCCATCCCTTGTAATTGCAACAGGGATGCATGTCACATGACCCTTCAATTGTAAGTAAGTATGTTTATCTACTATATCACCTAGGTACCCATTTACCTACAAAGTCACCATACCCCACAGCTGCCCCTCGGTCACTTTGATTGGCAGAACTGGCACAACCACAGGTGCCACAAAATAGCTGTTCCACTTTTCCAAGAATGCAGCTACACTTTGAAACTCCCTGCCTATTGAGATCAAGCAAGCGCCTTCGCTGTACGTTTTGGCACCTGCTAAAAACATTATTGTTTACAGAAACCTACCCAGATGCTGAGAAAGTTGGTGTGAATTTTAACCTCTTTTAGTATTTAACTTTTTGTATGTTTTAAATTAGGGGATGCGGGTGGCGCTGTGGTCTAAACCACAGAGCCTAGGGCTTGCCGATCAAAAGGTTGGTGGTTCAAATCCCCACGACGGGGTGAGCTCTCATTGTTCGGTCCCAGCTTCTGCCCACCTAGCAGTTCGAAAGCACGTCAAAGTGCAAGTACGTAAATAGGTGTGCTGCTCTAGTTCACCAGAAGCGGCTTAGTCATGCTGGCCACATGTCTGCGGACAAACGCTGGCTCCTTCGGCCTATAGAGCGAGATGAGTGCGCAACCCCAGAGTCGACTGGACCTAACCGTCAGGGGTACCTTTACCTTCATGTTTTAAATTATTGTGTTTTTATTTTATTTTATTGTTTTAGCTTTTTGTAAACCACTTTGAAGGGTTGTTGTTGTTGTTTACCAATCAAGAGGTGTGAAAATTTTATTATCTAAATCAATGGTTTTCAACCGGTGTGCCGTGACACCCTGGGGTGTCTTGAATGATGGTTAGGGGTGATGCAGGAAACACTGGCCTCTGTCCCTGTTTTCTTCCCTCCCTCCTCCGATGCCCTCTCACATCTCTGCCTCCAAAGGCTTGTGTGACTGTTGCCACAGCCCTGACTACAAACTCCCCAGGCGAATGGTCCTCTGGGGCTGGCCAGGGGGTGTTGGTTGCCAGGAGCTGAGGTGACCTTGGAGTGAGCAAGCAAGTAGGCAAGGGAGCCCAGCCAGCCAGTCTGCCAGCCCTTGCTGTTGGGAATGGACAGACAAGTCCAAGGCCCCTGTGGGGCAGTTTGAGAAGGCAGCTTTCTTTGGGGCAGGGGGGGCAGCTCAGAGACATGGGGCAGCAGCAGTGGCTTCCCAGAGGAATCTCAATGAGAGGGGAGATGAGGCTGAAGGAACGCTCCACAAGGGAGGGTGTTTGAAAAAGGGTGAGAGGCTGCCAGCTCTGCAGGCAAGGGGGGGCATAACTGGGCTCCTGAGCCCCACAGAAAGGATGCAGTTGGTCAAGGGAGCCGTGGACTCAGAAAGGTTGAAAACCTCTGATCTGAAAAGGGCCATGCAGATTGAACCGATGACACAACAGCAACAATGATAGTCATGATACAGTGAACACAGCCAACAAGAGATGCTTCACCAGCTGCCTTGAAAAAGGCCACCAAGGCTGCATGTCATTGGTACCTCCTGCAGCTCTTCCTCGCTCATTTACATAATTTTAATGAATGGATGGATTTATCTGCTGTCCCTTCCATGTAAGATTCCTGGGTGATTTGCATTATTAAAAGGCTGCCAACATCAAAGTTCCATAAACCGTAAAACACAATGATTAAGACAGCAGTTATTTAAAAACAGCAGAAAAAAACAAACCAACAGATCAACACATTTGCAATCCAGAAACGTTTTTGGGAGGCTTGGTATGAGGAAAAAACACTCTGCCAGACGCTGAAAAGTTAACAGGACTTGTGGCAGGCAAGGCTCCTTCCAAAACAGGTCACCACACACTTCGCCTCTGGGAGTGGAAGCAGAGGGAAGAGAACATTGTCTGAGGACCTTAGAGCCCAAGCAGGTTGATGTGACTGACGGCAGGCATCCTGTTGTGTCCCAGCTAGTCTTAGGTTATCTGAAGAACCGCATCCTCCCATATGAAGCTGCCCAAACTCTGAGATTTGTCCTGCCACCCTCACAGGCCTGCTTGGTTGGGGACATGGGAGAGGACCTTCTCAGGAGTGGCTGCTCCCAGAATTGTGGGGCTGGAAGGGAACCTAAGGGTCATCTAGTCCAACCCCCTGAAATGCAGGATTCACAACTAATTCAACTTCTGAACTTGAGTAGCATTTGAGGTGGCGGGGGGGGGGGTTAAGGGGTGAGATATATCTATGGAAAACAGGTACCCATATCATACACACCAAGTTCTGAAAACCCAAAAGTTTTACAACTATTGTAAAAAGATAAAAAAAATAAAAATATTCCTTCCAGTAGCTCATACCAAGAACAAACTTAGTTGGTCTATAAGGTGCTACTGGAAGGAATGTTTTTATTTTTTATTTTGTTTCAACTACGGCAGACCAACACGGCTACCTACCTGTATTGTAAAAGGGTAAAGGTACCCTTGGTTCGCCAGAAGCGGCTTAGTCATGCTGGCCACATGACCCGGAAGCTGTATGCTGGCTCCATCGGCCAATAAAGCGAGATGAGTGCCTCAACCCCAGAGTTGGTCACGACTGGACCTAATGGTCAGAGGTCCCTTTACCTTTACCTTTACCCTTGACCGTAAGGTCCAGTTGCGGACGACTCTGGGGTTGCGGCGCTCATCTCGCTCTATAGGTCGAGGGAGCCGGCGTTTGTCCGCATACAGCTTCCAAGTCATGTGGCCAGCATGACTAAGCTGTTTCTGGCGAACCAGAGCAGCGCACGGAAATGCCATTTACCTTCCCACCGGAGCGGTACCTATTTATCTACTTGCACTTTGGCGTGCTTTCGAACTGCTAGGTGGGCAGGAGCTGGGACTGAACAACGGGAGCTCACCCCGTTGCGGGGATTCGAACCGCCAACCTTCTGATCGGCAAGCCCTAGGCTCTGTGGTTTAGACCACAGCACCACCCAAGTGTACAACAGTACCCTATTGTACTAGGAAGTTAATGCTCACTGTGGGGAGTCTAGTGCAGCAGACTCTTATCAACAGGGTTCAGAATCTCTTCTCTTTGCCCCACCAGAGGAGCTGATCACTAGAGGGCGCTGTTGCCTCGACTGCTGCTGTGCTTGGTCAGTGATTGGTATTGGCTGCTATGGCTGACCTTGTTTCTCAGTCTGAGAATCTTTTGTTTCAGAGACTCTCTAGGCTTTCAGAGTGCCCAGATGACTACCCAACCTTTTCCCCATCTTATCTTTCCCAGGTTCCTGACTAGTGCCTAATTTGCCCACCTCCCCTCATAGCATGTCAGAACTTTAACAAAACTGAGCAAAAACGTCAAAATTATCCCCCCCCCAATTTGCAATTTCAGAAGTTCACATCAAAATCTGACCTTGCAATTCACAACTTCAATTCCAGAATTGCATTTTAAGAGGAAAGACTGGAATTTGCCCGTTTTGCTCGGTGAAATAGATGAATTAAGATCGTCTGAAATTTACAAAATTTACAAAGTCATCCGTTAGTTGGCCGATCCTGCACATCAGCTGTCAAATCTTGTCAGAAGGTCACGACCTTTCCCCCAAAATTGAATAATGGACAGGTGCTGTATGACAGCAGCTGTCAGGTGCTAAGGGATCTTCAGATGGGAAGAGCAGGTAGAGAATGCCAAATATAACTCTGAACACGGAAAGAATATTTGCCATCAAAATTCACTGGGGAGAATTCAGAAGAGAACCAGGGACACGGAATTCGTGTTTGCTCTCCATCCGGTGGGGCTTACTTCCAAGCAAGCAAATATCGGATCAAGGTGCTTGACTCCTAATCTGACTTTGAAGTTTGTAGTCCTCTAATCTTCACTGTCTGATGTACAGTAATGAAATCCAGGTAAATATTTTATGATCTTCGTTCACTCAATCCGATTCCTTGAACACTTTCTAGAAGCAAAACTATTAAGATGTTGTTGTTCATTGTGAGGCTTTGAGGCGTAACAGTGGAATTAAATCTTCATTATTCTGTTATGCTTGTAAACGCCAAGCTAGGCATCTCCTGTTAAGTCTGCTGTCAGAATTTTAGATCTGAGCTATCTGGGAGCTCACGTGTCACATTTATCTTAATTAATGTGCAAAATACTTGAGGTCTTCTTGTAGGCTGCTTTGATCTAACAGCTGCAAGTTCCCAAAAGACTTTATTAACATCTAAGACCTGAGTCTGCAAAATGAAAGCAAGATGGTGGATCTGGCAAAAGTGCAGACTGAGGTTGGATGGCCATGGATGCTTGAGCTGAGATGCCTGCATTGCAGGGGGTTGGACTAGATGACCCTTGGGTCCCTGCCAATGCTACAAGTCTATGATTCTATGGCAGTGGTGGCGAACCTTTTAGAGACCGAGTGCAACCCAAAACCCACTTATTTATCGCAAAGTGCCAACACAGCAATTAACCTGAATACTGAGGTTTTAGTTTAGGAAAAACAACTCCTAGATTAACACCTTTTATCTTAAAAGAAAAGCACAATAACAGAGCTTTCAATGATGCAAACAACTTTTCATTGAAAGGTAAAAGTTTGTATTTGGCATGCTTTTGAACACGGCAATTTAGCCTGAATACTGAGGTTTTCGTTTAGATTTTTAGAAGACATCTGAAGGCAGCCCTGTTCAGGGCGGTTTTTAATGTTTGAAGTCGTCATCATCCCCTTCCCTACCACCCTGTTTTTAATGTCCTGTTGGAAGCTGGCCAGAGTAGCTGGGGAAACCCAGCCAGATTGGCAGGTTACAAATACAAATATCTTTATTACGGTCAAAGACCAGAGAACAGATAATGACAATCCATAACCAGATATAGTATTGGAGATTGAGTTATATTACAGAATTAGAACCCATCTCATAGAACTGATACTTACATTTAAAATTAAAATTTAAAACTTAAAATTTAAAAATTTTACATTAATAGATCTTTACCACCTATTAGCATTCCTTCAGAGATTAAAGCTCAAATCTCAGTCTCAGTCATTATTCATCTTACTCTTGTCGCAATAAAGATTGGCAGGTTAATAATAATAATAATAATAATTTATTATTATTATTATTATTATTATTATTATTATTATTATTATTATTATTATATTTCACTGCTCTTCAGCTGCCGTTCAATCGCAGCCTCCATAGAATGAATTTCTTTGTTGTCTTCCGCGGGAAAGCCCTGCGATCATGTGAACCTAGCAGTCCCTTCTTAGGCTGCTATCTTTATATGCTTACTGACTGACCTGGGAGTGAAGTCCTGTTGAAGTCAAGGTGGCTTACTCCCGAGTAGCAGCAGGCTGAAGAGCAGCCATGGAGCATCAAAAGGCACACCCACTCAGCACCTCGCTCACACGCCAGTGTCACGCGGCTCTAAATGCGCCCAAGAGCAGGGCAGGAATGTGGGTTGGGCACATCCAGACTTGATGGCGGGGAGGCGGAGCCAGTCCAGAGGCAGCCGTCAGGTTTATTTGTGGTGCCATAGCCTTTGGACGGAGGGCAGTGCAAGCCAGTGTGGTGTAGTGATTAAGAGCGGTAGACTCGTAATCTGGTGAACCGGGTTTGCGTCTCCGCTCCTCCACATGCAGCTGCTGGGTGACCTTGGGCTAGTCACACTTCTCTGAAGTCTCTCAGCCCCACTCACCTCACAGAGTGTTTGTTGTGGGGAGGAAGGGAAAGGGGAATGTGAGCCGCTTTGAGACTCCTTCGGGTAGTGATAAAGCGGGATATCAAATCCAAACTCTTCTTCTTCTTCTTCTTCCTGCATCCTACAGCCATCCCGGTGGGAGTTGTAGCCCAGATCATTGAGAGGGCGCCAGGTTGGAGAAGGCTGCTCTAGATGCTCCCCACTGAGGAACGGTGCTGAGGTGCCATGCATGCACACACACCAGACTCAACCCGAAAGGGAAATAATCTCAACAATGGTGGCTCTTGAGGTTGACTTGGGGCCCCACTTGGGGAGGCCAAAGAGCACAGATGTAGAAATATTTTGGAATTCCTTGAGATACACTTGATCTCCTTGGGATACACTTGATCTCCAAACTCTTCTTTTCTTCTTCTTCTTCTTCTTCTTCTTCTTCTTCTTCTTCTTCTTCTTCCTCCTCGTCCTCCTCCTCCTCCTCCTCCTTCTCCCCCTACACTCACACCTTCAGAACAGCTGATCGCAGAGAGGCAGAGCTGCAGGCTTGACAGAGAGGCAGTTTCCTGCCTCGAGGGAGTCTTCCTCTACTCCTCCTCCCCCCCCAACGCGGAAGTGGCCAGGAGCTGCTGGGGCAACTGCGCGCGTGCCCACAGAGGGGGCTCCGAGTGCCCTCTCTGGCCCGCGTGCCATAGGTTCACCACCACTGTTATATGGCCAGTTTGCTCTTGAGTTGAGCTGTGGTGCAAAGGGTTTGGCTTCAAGCAAGCAAACTTAGGTCTTGCATGACTTGGCTGTTCAGGAAAAGCAACACGGCTTAGAAAACATAAGTGAATTTCCACAGAGAGCAGACAATGTTATCCGATTGTATTTCAGAGAGGTATGGAGAGAAGACAGCAGACCAAAAAACAATGCCTAGGAGTTGGTGGAGCTGAGCATTGTTAACTAGCCAGGCTGAGCCATTTAAAAAGAAGAGGAGGAGGAGGAGTCCTGGTGAATATCGCTGCTGGTGGCTTGACTATCTCTTTCTCCCTCCTTCCTTTTTAAAACAGCATCGCTGCTTTTAAAATCCCTCCTGTGTTTCTGCAAAAATTGGCAGGGCACTGCCTATTGATTCCAAAAATAGTCTCCGCCATGGCTCAGCGTAACTGATGTGGACTTCAAAGATTGCCGGTGTATCAAAAGCCACAGCCATTGACTGGAGCCCAGAAGGCCTCCCCTTCATTCAGGACAGTAATAAGCAATGGAAGCCGAGGGAGATGGAAAGACGGCGATGAGCCAGTCCAAAGGAACCCCAAACAGCAAGTCAGGCTCTAGCAGGAAGAGATGGAGGCATTTCTTCCACAAACAAGACCAGAGGATGCTTCCTTGGGTACATCTTTATGCAGGTGGTGTGCAAGAAGTCTCGCTCGCTCTTTTGCCTGGGGCGATGCCAGGAGGGGCCTCTTGCCCAATCGTGTTCCTTTCTTGAGGTGATGGACAATCCTGTTCACTGCATTACCCCCTGCAGGGCTCACTGAGGTTGCTTCATGTGTGCCGCATGAGGTAAAGGTAAAGGGACCCCTGACCATTAGGTGCAGTCGCGGACGACTCTGGGGTTGCGGCGCTCATCTCGCTTTATTGGCCGAGGGAGACGGCGTACAGCTTCCGGGTCATGTGGCCAGCATGACTAAGCCGCTTCTGGCAAACCAGAGCAGTGCATTGAAACAACGTTTACCTTCCCACCGGAGCGGTACCTATTTATCTACTTGCACTTTGACGTGCTTTCGAACTGCTAGGTTGGCAGGAGCAGGGACCAAGCAATGGGAGCTCACCCCGTTGCGGGGATTTGAACCGCCGACCTTCTGATCGGCAAGCCCTAGGCTTTGTGGTTTAACCCACAGCGCCACCTGCATCCCTGCCGCATGAGGAAGGTGTGCACAATCACAGCGTGTGTGCATTTTAGGAGATGTGCTGGAGAGATAGAAAGGGAGGCAAGTCAGGTGCCTTAGACATCCTAGCCCCAGGGAGCAGAAATGGCTATTCATGTAAAAAAGGTAAAAGTAAAGGACCCCTGGATGGTTGAGTCCAGTCTAAGGCGACTCTGGGGTTGTGGCGCTCATCTCGCTTTCAGGCCAAGGGAGCCAGCATTCGTCCACAGACAGCTTTCCAGGTCATGTGGCCAGCAGGACTAAACCGCTTCTGGCGCAACAGGACACCATGACAGAAGCCAGAGTGTACAGAAATGCCATTTACCTTCCTGCCGCAGTGGTACCTGTTTATCTACTTGCACTGGTGCGCTTTTGAACTGCTAGGTTGGCAGGAGCTGGGACAGAGCAATGGGAGCTCACCCCGTCACGGGGATTCGAACCGCCAACCTTCCGATTGGCAAGCCCAAGAAGCTCAGTGGTTTAGACCACAGCGCCACCCGCGTCCCCACTATTCATGTATGCGATGACAGCAGCGAGGATACTAGTGGCCCAGAAATGGAAAGAAGATAAAGTTCCAGCCAGAGAGGAATGACTGATGAAGGTGATGGCCTATGCCAAAATGGCAAAACTGGCTGGGAAAATCAGAAACCAGGAAAAGAAGGATTTTAAGAAGGAATGGGAAAAATTTACAATGTACTTAAGAGAACACTGTAAACAGCTAAAAACTTTGGCAGGATTCGAGTAATGCTTGTAATGTACGAAAAACTATGGGAAAGCTGATTATTACACTTCGAACAAATTAGAGAAAATAAGATAAGCAGATGGGGGAAAAGATTGACAATGGTAACCATGGAAGGGCGGAGGGAAGTCAAGGGATTCAGAGAATCCTAAATGAGGAGGTGAGCGGTGTATTTGAATTTGTTAGGTAAAACTTAATAAGAATATATTTAAAAAATAAAATAGACATCGTGGCCCCAATAGAGAGACTGTTAGCCCCCCAGCCCAATCCTGTTGAAATCAAGGGACAATTCTACTTTAAATACATGACCATTCCAGCTGTGTTGAATCTTTTCTAATTGTGACATTCACTCTGAAGTGCGTATCTGATGTAGTCTCTGAGCAAATGGCAGCGGAAAGGGGTAGAGAGAGATCCTCGTTCAGCTGTATCTTTGCATTGTTTTGATGCTGTTTGATAGCCTTAAGCTTCTCCTTCTCTTCCTTCGCTGCCCTTGCTGTCATCTGCCCACCCTGCCATTTAATTCACTTTGCAGTTACCCCGGACATCAGCACATCAGATGTGGCACCCTGATAGGATCGATCAAATCAGGTGGTCAGCCATGGAATGTCTCGGGCAGCTATTCTTGGACTCGTCTTCCCTCGCTGCTGTTTGATGTGGCAGCTGGTGACAAGCGATCGACGTGGTCAATTAAAGTAAAGGTGAAGATCTGCGCAATGATGGCATTGAAATAAAGTGAGGAAATATGCCACGAGTGCTAAAAATGGAAGGTATGTTTTGACGCTTTTTGACAATAAACACAAGTTGGGGTTTTTTTTACACAGCCTTCATTATGATCCCCCTGAACTTCTGGGATGCGTCATGTGAGCGTATTCCATCAGCTTTTCTTGCCATTCTTCTTTTGTTGGTATCTTGTCTTTTCATTTTGGAGCTAGTAATATCCTAGCCGTTATTGTAGCATACAGAAATACTGGTAGTTCCTTCCACCCTTTTGGCAAGTCTTGACCTATAATACCTAGCAAAAAGGCTTCTGGTCTTTTAACAAAGGTTGTCTTAAACATTTTTTTCGTTTCATTATAAATCATTTCCCAATAGCTTTTGGTTACTTTACAATTCCACCACATGTGATAAAATGTGCCTTCTTTCTCTGGAATTCCTTCTCTAGTCACTGCTTTAGTTCTCCAGATTCGCTTCCTGCAAAGGTTGATTCGGGCCCTGAGATCTACCCTATACCTTCACTAGTGAAGACAGGTGCAAGGAACTCGCTCAGGTTCTCCACAATATCTGCGTCCTCCTTTACAATTCCTGTTCTCTGCAGGTAAGACCCTGTGTGAGTGAGGCTACAGGTCAGTGCAGAGTCTTCTGGGCAATGTGGATCAAAGGATTGGCTCTCAGTGGTAGGCAGGGGTCCGATGCTTCTAGAACGGGACCGAAGAAGAAGAAGAAGAAGAGTTTGGATTTGATATCCCGCTTTATCACTACCCGAAGGAGTCTCAAAGTGGCTCACATTCTCCTTTCCCTTCCTCCCCCACAACAAACACTCTGTGAGGTGAGTGGGGCTGAGAGACTTCAGAGAAGTGTGACTAGCCCAAGGTCATCCAGCAGCTGCATGTGGAGGAGCGGGGAAGCAAACCCGGTTCACCAGATTACGAGTCTACCGCTCTTAACCACTACACCACACTGGCTCTCAATGACTTTCATTCTACACCCCTGTCTTCCGTGAGAAAGGCTTGAAAGAAGACGCCAATCTCCTTCTCTCCAAAATGTCCTCCTGGTGCATCCCCAAGAAATGTGAAGGGTCAACATCCTCTCCATGGGGCCTGTGCCCCCTCCCCAATGATCTTCATGGCAGCTCATAACTGTGAGTGGCGTTGCCTCCTCCAAGGGACATTACCCACTTAAAAATGAATTGGGTTGATTTCCAATTTTACGGACGAGAGCTGGAAAGGGGTGGGTGGGTGGGGGAGGCAGAGAGGAGGATCTGGAGGGAGGGAGATAAATAATCTTCAAACGGAACAATTAACAATCGATTGTGACACAGCCGCAGATCGCCCCGCAATTTGGACTTATCTCTGATTAATAAAGAGGGAGGCCTGAGAGGGCCCCCGGGGCTCTCGGAAGCTGTGCCATGGCTGATGTCGCAAATAATCAGCAATTGTTCCGTCTCGAGATTATTTATCTCTTCTTTTCTCCTCTGCTCCAAGATTAATAAATAGGAGGCAGCAATCAGCGACAACCTCAGAGGACTTTTGCAGGGTTTTGAGTTCACGGAATTGTTGTTGCTTAAAGGTCCAGCATTTGCCCAGGTCCCAGGCGCCTGGTTGAATTCCCTTCCCCTCTTGTTCCGCGATCTGATTTCCCCATTCCACTCTGGTGGCAATTTCATTTGTATCTTGTTTTTTCTGCAAAGCAACATGCAACAAGCAAAGCAATCAATGAGAATGAGAAAGTAATTAAAACAGAATATTAAAAACTACACTATTGCTATTACAAGTTCAGGCAGCAGAGTTAAACTCAAACAACAAAGCACTAAAGGGAAACAGGAGCATAGGAAGCTGCCTTCTACTGAGTCAAACCATTGGTTCATCCAGCTTAGTACTGCCTGCACTGGCGGGCAGCAGCTCTCCAGGCTCAGGCAGGTGGCAGTGATAGCTCTACCTGGGAATGAACCAGGGAACTTCTGCATGCAGAGAGGCACACGGCAGAGAGTTAACCCTTTATTGTCAAAGATAACAGTCACTTCTACAGCTTCTTCCGATCAGCAAGCCCAAGAGGCTCAGTGGATCAGACCACAGCGCCACCCGCGTCCCTCACCTTCAGGTAAAGCTGGCTGGCCCCCTCTGACCTGCATTCCTGCCTTGCAGGGGGTTGGACCAGATGGCCCTTGGGGTCCCTTCCAACTCCACAATTCTATGATTCAATGACCTGGCCAGCCCTCTGTGGCTTTACAGCTGCACCGGAAGCAGGGGCGGTGGCAAATGAGCAATTGGGACAGATGGTTAAATCTGAGCTCTCCCAGTTGGAAAAGACCCACCTATGTCAAGCAAAAAAGGGACCCAGGTGGTGCTGTGGGTTAAACTACAGAGCCTAGGGCTTGCTGATCAGAAGGTTGGCGGTTCGAATCCCTGAGATGGGGTGAGCTCCCGTTGCTCGGTCCCAGCTCCAGCCCACCTAGCAGTTCGAAAGCACATCAAAGTAGATAAATAGGTACCGCTCCGGCGGGAAGGTAAACGGCGTTTCCGTGCGCTGCTCTGGTTCGCCAGAAGCGGCTTAGTCCTGCTGCCCACATGACCCAGAAGCTGCACACTGGCTCTCAGCCAATAAAGCGAGATGAGCACCGCAACCCCAGAGTCGGACACGACTGGACCTAATGGTCAGGGGTCCCTTTACCTTTTATGTCAAGCAAGGCCAGACCCCTCTGCCTCGGAGCAGTTGGTGGAGGGTGGGCTGCCCCCCACTCTCTTGACACCCGGCCAGTTGCACTGCTGCTACTTACTGGGAGGGGGAGGAGAGGTCAGCGTTTGAACTGTGCTGGCCTCCCCCCACTTCCAGAAAGCGGGAGCAATGGGAATGGCCCGAGATCAGGTGAGCAGGACTGCCTCGCCATGCTGTTCACTACCACGTCTGCATTTGGATCAAGCTACATAAGAATTTAAGGAGAGCCTGCTGGATCAGGCCAATGGCTCATCTAGTCCAGCATCCTGTTCTCACAGGGGCCAACCAGATGCCTTCATCGGAAGCCAGCAAGCAGGATTCAAACACAAGAACTCTGTCTCCTCCTGTGATTTCCAGCAACTGATATTCATAAGCATTGCTACCCCTAGTTGTGGAGGCAGAGCACAGCCTCCCTGACTAGTAGTCATTGATAGTCTTCTCCTCCTCTTTTAAAGCCATCTAGGTTGGTGGCCATCACTGCTTCCTGTGGCAGTGAGTTCCATAGTTAAACTATGTGCTGCGTGAGGAAGTACTTCCTTTTTCTGTCCCGAATCTTCCAATATTCAGCTTCATCAGATGCCCTTGAGTTCTAGCTCACAAGGTTTTGTCTAGTCCTTGCTACATCATGCGCTTGTGAACTCCGTTGGTTAACTATGTGCTGTTTGATGAGCCTCCTTTTCTGCCCTGAATCTTCCTGCATCATTGCTTGGCCCCACCTGACTTCTAGCATTATGAGAGAGGGAGAAAAAATTCTCTCTGTCCGCACCAGGCATAATTCAATACCATTTTATCACTTTCCCCCTCTTGATTCCCTTTTAAACTGAAATAAAAATCCTGAAATGCTGCAACCTTTTCCTCACGGGGTGTTTCTCAATCCCCTTTATCATTTCGCTTGGCCTTTTCTGAACCTCCTGCAGCTCTATAACTATCCTTTTCGAGCCGAGGTGACCTGGATTGTACAGAATATTCCAAATGCGCTTGCGCAATGGATGGGTGTGATGGCATTACGGCAGCAGCCATCTTCAGTTCCTTTCCTAATGATCCCTCGCATGGAATTTGCCCGTTTCACAGCCACAGCACACTGGGCTGTCTTCTTCATTGGGCTGCCCACGATGACCCCAAGGTCTCGGCCCTATTCAGTCACTGCCAGCGTGAAACAGGAACATTTTGCTCCTCAATTTACACTCATCTTGGACAGGTCTTTTCCAAGCTCTTCACAACCTGGTTTTGTGTTATGTACTGAGTTGAATAGGATCCAAAATGCAGCAGTCTGATTGGTCCTAGAACAATAGGATTCAGAATGCAGCAGTCTGATTGGTCCGCAGGAGCCACCCAATCCAGCTCCAGGGGGAAGTGAATCCGCAACCTGATTGGCCTACAGGAATATCCTGGAATTAGCCAATCACCTGGGGCCCATTGTGTAAATAATGTATATAAAGCAGACGTTCTGGGGGAACTTTCATTCCTCGCTACTATGAGCTGAATAAAGAGCATGAAATCCACACTCGACTCCGAGTATATTTCATTTTGTTTTAATGACCCTAAACAATTAAGCAACATCCGTAATTCACCTGTAGCACACATGGCTGAACCTTGAATCCTCTATCCCCTGACCGCTCCTTTTGACCTGGGATGAAATACACAAACTAAAATATTGAAATAAAATCAAACCAACCCTGCCCTCCTCGCCAAACCAGGAGATAAGCCCTCTGATCTGCACCAGAGGCTTTGCTTGCTCTCTGCACTCAAGCCACTAGAAGAACAAGGGATGGGCCTTGTTGGTGGTGGCACCAAAGCTGAGAAATTATTTCCTTGGGAAGATCTGTCAGGCTGCTGCTGCTCCTGCTTTTAGACGGGCTTTGACAACTGAAGTATCCAGACAGGCTCTACACATGTTAAAAACTAGGTTATGGCACATAGAGCGTCAGTAACTAATTTTAGCTGCGGAAAAAAGTTCCCCTCTTTATTTTCGACTCTCTTGGGTGCAGGAATCTAATCCCAATTATCTACAATTTCTGTTTAACCCGCAAGAAAGAAGGGCTTTTTCGCTGGCTGGGTTCGACTTCAATCCCTCTAACCTCCTCTGGGGTAGGTTCGCAGGGACGGCAGAAGGAGATAGGATCTGCCCATGTGATGCCCACCTGGTGGAAACTCTAGCTCACATGGTCGTCAAATGCAAAATAATAATAATAATAATAATAATAATAATAATAATAATAATAATATATTATTTATACCCCGCCCATCTGGGGTATGATGATCTCCGCCAACAATACCTAGACCACGCTTCCTATTACATGAGAGAGACCAGGAGCTCACCAAGACAGTACTCAAGTTCCTCTATTTGATCTTTTGCCACCGAAGGACATTACAGGACCCTGCCCTTGTTGGAGACCCACAAGGTGAAATAGATTGCTGGGCTCCTCTTCCCTTTGGCAAGTGATTGTATTGGTGATATGGCGACGAGATCGTACTGGCCTATTTATTTTGAATATTTGTAAGTGATGTCAGGGTTGCACCAGATGACCAGGAGTGGTGGCAAGCCCCCCTAGGTGAAGCGGCAACCACAGAAGAGTCCAGAGAAATGGAGGGATTCTTACCTGAAGAAGACTGATGGCAGCACTCCTCAGAAGAGGAAGAATCAGATAGGGAGGTGGAAAGACCTGGACAGGAGGAGGAAGAAGTCGAGCCAGAATCAGGCCCTTGTGAGGAGAGGAGCCGGCTGGCCCCCTCCCCTCCTCCCTTCTCAGCTGTAGAACGTAGAGCTGAGAGATGTAGGGAACAATTAGAGGCAGCTGCAGCTCGCAAGAGGCGTGGTCATGAGCCAGCTACCGTCTTTCCCCCTTTTTAAGACACCGTCTTATAATTTCCCCCCCTAAAAAAGCACAGGGTGGCTTATTTTCAGGGGATGTCTTATTTTTATTACATCAGTATGGTACGGTACAGCCTCCCCCTGTGCGCTAAGCAGGCGGGGCAGAACTCTGCAAGAGGCGCATTTTCCCCCGTGCCTCTCACTGGTTCGCTGGCTCCCTGCGCACGCAGGAGGGGCTAAGGAGGCGACGGGAACAATGGCGGCACCATGGCTTACTTTTGGGGTATGTCTTACTTCTCACAAAGGTAAAAAACCCTTGCCATGGCTTACTTTATGACTACGTATTAAAAAAGGGGAAACAGGGTACTTAAGGAAGGCTGGCTGCTTCCCTCACCAGCACCTGCAACTGCTGTGCTGGAGCACATGGTTGTGCCTGCTCCTGGTTCCTGTGTTCCTGACTTTGGCTTCCTGACTCCTGGCTTCCTCCTAACCTCGGCTTTGTGATTTTGGCTTCTGACTCCTGGCTTAATCCTGACCTCGGCTTCCTGACTTCTGGGCTGGAACTGACTTTGGCTGGCTTCTGACCCGGACTGTTTGACCTCGGCTTTATCAGACTGACTTTTGCTCTTCAGCGTGCCAACTTGTTGCCGTCCTAACAAGTGATGCCAATAAAGGTTTTGAAACACATTGGAAAGGGCCATTGCTCAGTAGATGTCAGGGACTGGCGAGTGTGCATTGGGGGAAGGCGGGCTGGAGTCTCTCGGGAGAGGGGGGCAGTGATTTGTGGGGATCTGTGCCAGCCAGGAGGTGAGAAACAGAGGCAGGGGAAGCTTCAGAGCTGGAGGGAAAGGCAGGCTAGGCAAGGGAAGGGCCAGATGAATCCCCCACCCTCTCTTGCACCACTGCAACTGTCCTGGGAAAAATGGGACGTCCTGTTTCTTGCGTGAGAGCATTGTGGCCATTTTGGGTGCTGTGATCATGCACAATTTCATGCCAAGATCCCGGGCTGGAAAAGTCACACAGCACCCCACAACACACATTTTGGGGCTCCGTGTGCTCACGGCCCCCCAAAAGCACCCCTTTTGGGCTCTGTAATCTGACGCAGGTCACATGAATAGTGCGGGACCATGGGCAGGAAGACACGCATCCCAGTTTGGGGACTCAATATGTTGGAGGGTATGCCACTGTCTCCCCAAACCAGGAGAGAATTGAAGTGGAAATTGTAGCTGAAGCTTCTGTGCAGGCGTAGCCTCTGGCAATGTGCACATAGCCTTTTGGGGGAAAGTACATAAATTGGCGAAACAGTCCCCCAGTGCTGCAACTGCTCCATAGAGCGCAGACCTTGGTATAGCTGCCTAGATGATAGACTGGGGTAAAAGAGATGCGGGTGGCGCTGTGGTCTAAACCTCTGAGCCTCTTGGGCTTGCTGATCAGGTCAGCGGTTCGAATCTGCGTGACGGGGTGAGCTCCCATTGCTCAGCCAACCTAGCAGTTCAAAAGCACACCAATGCAAGTAGATAAATAGGTACTGCTGTGGCGGGGAGGTAAACGGCGTTTCTGTGCGCTCTGGTTTCCGTCACGGTGTCCCATTGCACCAGAAGCCGGTTCCCTCGGCCTGAAAGCGAGATGAGCGCTGCAACCCCATAGTCGCCTGTCAGGTTCTCTTATCGGTTGTTCAATAGAAATGCTGAAGCCATTTGTCTTTAAGTCTTTTTATTCAGTGCCAAGCTATTTACAGTGCAGAGCTCAGTCTTATCATGTCTGCTCAGTCACTAGCAGAATCCGGAAGTGCCTCCCTCCTGTTTTGCCGCCAACACCAAAGTTTCGGCATCCTAAATTGCCGCCTTCTCCTCCTACGTGAGATATGCGCCGGAACTGACGCCTCCCCCTCCGAGTGAGTCTGCTGGGTAGTGCCAGGTCTCCCAGCAACTCCCTGGTCACCTGGCACTCCCTGGCTCCCAGCCACTAACTGCTCCTCCCCCGAGACGGGACTGACAGATTCACTCGAAGATGAATCTGTTGTTAACACAGGTTGTGGCTCTCTGTAAACACTCAGAGCTGGACTGGCAGGGGTGGGCAGATCCCTGACAGTCACCTTTGACTGGACTGGACCGTCCAGGGATCTTTTACTTTTACCGTTTTTTGTTTTTGTTTTTACCTGAAGGTGACAGACAAGGTGGGTTTGTCGTGGTGAAGCAGCTCTGGAGAAAAGATCCCTTTCTCTCCCGGTCTCCATTTGTCAAGGGAAAGCGGCATTCGCTTCCACAAAGCATTATTCAAATGCACCTAACAATAGTGGAAAGTAAATGAAAAAGTGTCTGGTTCAGACAATGGCTGCTGAATCCTAATGCCTCACTTAATGCTCCCCATTAAGAATGGTCTATATTCATTTGTTCCTCTTCTCTCTCTCCCCACCCCTTCCTCTCCCTCTCCCTCCCTCCCTCCCTCCTTCTTCTCTCTCTCTCTCTCTCTCTCTCTCACACACACACACACACACGGTTCACCGGTCCTGGAATCTGATTTGAATGTCAGGGCTCATCTATGGAATGCACATAATATTAAAAGGACCGTTTCTGATTATGAAGAGGGCCATTCCCTCAAACCAGCATACAGAAATAATTTCCAGTGTCAAGAGCTGCGGCATCTCTAGAGACTTTTAAGGATTTGGGGCACAGACCCATCTCAGCCAAAGTTTTGCACATGCTAATATATACGCATAGAAACAAATTTCGGATTAAAATCTATCCAGAACAAGCCAGCTGATGGGTAGCCCACCCAAACCACACCCAGACTAATTCTTCCATAAATTTGTGTCCACTTCCAGATCACCCCCTAGCCTGGTCCTCACAGATTCATTTAGCCCCTCCATTTATTTGGTTTTGTTCTATTAATTTATGAATCACCTTTTGCGTGAGTCCCAAGGCAATTTACAAGCACACCATGAAAACAACTAAAAATAGTTTTAAAAACAACATTTTTTTAAAAAAAAGAACGGAAGATACAAAATGTTCGCCTACTGTAAGGCAGAGACTATTTCATCCAGCTGGAAAAACTTGTCAAAACAAAGTTTTCATCGGCTGTTTCTGGTGGGTACTGGATGTATCTCAACAGAGATGCTATTGTGGATCAGGCTTCTGATATTTTAGGGAGTTTAAAGGGGGAGAGATCCCTTCCCGCAGAATCATTACCCACCCAGAAACTTAGAATGATAAATAAATAATAAATTCTTATTCATACCCCGCCCTTCCCGATTTAAAAAACCAGGCTCAGGGTGGCTAACAACAAACATAAAAACATTGATTAAAAACGACTTTAAAAAACAGCTTAAAAACAGCATAAAGTACAACATAAATGTAGCATCACCAGGGCTAACTGGCCAAGTTGGTCCTGCTAGGGCCAGCAAGGAGGCCAGGGAAGAGTTTAAATGTGGGGTCCCAGAAGGGTTTCTTCATAGAAAAAGGGAAGGGGAAAAGGAATGGAGGATCAGGCTAAATTGAAGGCCAGGCGGAATAGCTCTGTCTTACAGGCCCTGCAGAAGGAGATCAAGTCCCGCAGGGCCCTAGTCTCCTGGGACAGAGCATTCCACCAGGTCGGAGCCATCACTGAAAAGGCCCTGGCCTTGGTGGAGGATAATCTGGCTTCTTTAGGGCCCGGGGAAGATTGGGGGGGCTGCCAATGGTGTTGCTCAAGAGGAGGATCCAAGCCTGCTCCACAACTCATTGCCCCTGTGGATCTTTCATTAGAGAGGCTACAAGAGTGTTCAAGAGAGTCCACCACCCTGCAAGGGAGCACATCTCACTTTCAGCTCTTACCATTGGAAAGTTCTTCCTAATGTTGGATTGGAATCTCCTTTCTTGTCACTTGAAGCCATTGGTCCTACGCTCTGGAGCAGCTTGTTCCCTCTTCCACGTGACAGCCCTTGAGATATCTGAAGATTGCTCTCATATCTCCTCTCAGTCTCCTCTTTTCCAGGCTAAACATACCCTTCCTTCAACCATCCTTCAACCATTCCTCATCAGGCTTGGTTTCCAGACCCTTGATCATCTTGGTCGCCCTCCTCTGCACACCTTCCCGCTTGTCAATATCCTCCTTCAACTGGACACAGGACTCCAGAGGGGGTCTGACCAAGGTGGAGCTTACTCTTGAGTCAGAGTGATAGATCTTGCATAAGGCTCAGTCTGAGACTCTGGGCTTATTCAAACCACTGTTGAGCACTGGAGCAAACAGCAACCAAGTTTTCTGCGGATTTCCATTTGTTCCGATTTGTAGATAAAGAGCGGCTTTTCGCTGGGAAAGAAGCAGGGCATAGAGAAAACCGCTTGGACCCGTAAATTCTAGGCACAGGACAAGCGGAAGTGTGAAAGAGCCCTAAATACTGCTGAATTATAGAATCATGGAATTGGAGAGTTGGAAGGGACCCCAAGGGTCATCCAGTCCAACCCCCAGCAATGCAGGAATCTCAGCTAAAGCATGCATAACAGGTCACCCAACCTCTGCTTAAAAACCTCCAATGAAGGAGAGTCCACAACCTCTCGAGGGAGTCTGTTCAACAGCTGCTAGTATCAGGGAGTCCTTCCTGATGTTTAGTTGGGATCTCCTTTCTTGTAAACTGAAGCCATGGGTTCGAGTCCTACTCTCCAGAGCAGGAGAAAAGAACTGAATATGTTGCTGAAGCAACATCTAAGCTCTGCTCTCACCTCTGACGTGGGCGGGGCATCGGCTGATGAGGCGAAAGAGAGTTTTGCTGTAATCACGGCTGATTGATGCTCTCTAAGTGTTCCGTCACATTTCCTTTGATCGCTTATGAGTTCTTAGATCTCTTTCTTTTTAATTCAAATGTATGCATGATCCTGATAAGCCTATTTCAATGGTATTGAATGTAATCACTTATAACTTGATTATTTGCCCATTAAATAAGCAGATGTAAAAATGTGCCTGGGAAGTAATCAATATTCATCACGTTTAGACTCCCTTGAGCTCCTCCTTCGCTTGCAAAACGCTTCTGGGGTCTCTGCCAGAACTGGAGGAAACATGCCAAGGCGATGCCATAATGTCATGCATTTTGCAGGAGCTGGCATTATGGGTGGGGTGAGGGGGCGGAGGAGGTGAGGAGCGCCTGCTCTCTGTGCATGCTCCATGATGTTTAGCTCAGACTTTTGACCAGCCTTTGATGTGCTCCAGCCCAGGAGAGCCCCCGACCCCATTGACGAAGTTTCTTCTAAAGTTCATCTGAAACCTACTGTCCTCTTACTGAAATCCATGAGATCTAGTCCTGTCGTCTGGGGCAGCAGAGGACCGACCTTCTCCTATATGAAGTGTGCCTTTGTCTCCTCCCAGCATCTTCTCCAGGGTCAACATAACCATCATTCCAACCTTTCCTCATCAGCTGTGCTTCCCTCCTCTGATGTCTGAGGCTTAGTTGGGGGGGCTGACCACAGGTGCACATTTCTGAGGGGGCACAACCAGACGTAGCTGTCAACCCTCCCTTTTTTTGCGGGAAACTCCCTTATTCCAATGCCGTTTCCCGCTGCTATCCCAGATTGTTGATATCCCTTAAATTCCCCGGATTTCAAAGGAAGCAGCTCCTCTCCCTCCCTGCCGGCCAGGGAGGCTCCTCAGCTGCGGTGCTCGGCTGCCAATAAGGAGTCTGAGACCGACTGGGGGCGGAGCTTGCATGCCTTGTGCAGCCAGACCCTCACGCCCAACCAGACAGACAGCCTGCCTGCCATCTATGCGCTCGCTCTTTCGCTCACCTGTTCGAGCGCAGGGTGGCGAGGCTACTTGGTGCCATTGCACCGCCCTCGCGGCATCCCTTATTTTCAAATCCGAAAGTTGACAGCTAAGCCAGCCGCCCCCATGACGGTCATCGAGCTGCAGGGAGGCAAGCCAAGCTATGCCCAGGCTGGGCCATCCTGGATGGGGAGAGAGGGAGACAGGTGGAAGAAGAGCAGCCACGTTCTTCTGGGCTGTGGCTCCAACGGGGACCAGCAGCGGGCGAGTTGCTCTAGTGAGCAGGTGGACAGAGGCAACAGCTGAGGAGTCTGTTGGAGGAGGGCTCTGTTCACCCTCTGCACAGGTTCAACGCATGCTCCACCCCCAGTGCATGCCTCCACCCCCAGCTGCCCAGACTACCAGGAAGGTGCAACACTTGCCCTGCCCCAGGCAGCAGCAACCCACGCTACGCCACTGTCTGAACCTCTTCCAATTTGTCCATATCCTTCCTCAAGGGCAACGTCCACAACTGAGCAGGCAACACTTGCAATATTAAAATGGGAAAGAGTTGGGCATGTGGTGAGGGTGTAGTCTTTAGAGTGCTGGGCCAGGACCTGGGAGAGACCAGGGTTCAAATCCCACACTTGTTCATGAAGCTTGCTAGGTGACCTTGGGCCAGTCACTGCCTCAGCGCAACCTACCTCGCAGGGTTGTTTGGGGAGTTCAGTGAGGGATGGAGGAGAACCATATAGGCCACATTGAGCTCCCTGGAGGAAAAGGTGAGATAGAAATGCAACAAATAATCAATCAATAAATGTTATCATAAGCCAGGAATCCATTATCATGCTTCAGCATGAATACAACACTGTGCGAGATTGCCTTGCAACTCTCACAGCACTGAGCAGGCAAACCCATCCACCTTGACAGAGTACTCTGTGAAACCATCAACACCTTCTGACTCCTTGCTAAGATACCGCCCAGCTGCAGGTGTGCAAACACCAACGGGTTATTATAAAACTAAAACACATCCAGCAGACAAACTCAGAATGCCGCCTACCATCTCTCTCTCTCCCTTGCGGAGGAGAAAATAGCAGATTTGGAAAAACTCAGCCTTGGGCTGAGAACGTGGGTGGGTAGAGGGAGCAACAGCTCCCTGTCCTGGTTGTTGGAATCATGGAATCACAGAGCAGTCGAGTTGGAAGGGACCCCAAGGGTCATCTAGACCAACCCCTGCAATGCAGGAGTCACAGATTAAGAATCCCTGAAAGATGGCCATCCAAACTCCGTTAAAAACCTCCAATAAAAGAGAGTCCACCACCTTCTGAGGGAGCCTGTCCCACTGCCAAGCACCTCCAAGGAAGGGGAGTTTGGCATCTTCCAAGAAAGTCCTTTTCACTGTCAAAGGGCTCTTACCCTCATAAAGTTTTTCCTGATGTTTAATCGGAATCTCCTTTCTTGAGGCCACGCGTTCGAGTCCTACCCTCCAGAGCAGGAGAAAACAAGCTTGCTTCCTCTTCCATGTGGCAGCCCTTGAGATATTGGAAGGTGGCTATCATATCTTCTCTCAGACATCATCATCATCATCATCATCATCATCATCATCATTAGAATTTATATACCACCCTATACCCACAGGTCTCAGGGCGGTTTACAGAATAAATTCAAAATATAAAACCACAAAATCCATAATCAAAATAAAAACAACAACAACCCAATAACCCCCCCCAAAAAAAAACACAACACCCCACACACATTTTAAAAGGGCATAGGATGTCAATCAGATTAACCAAAGGCCTGGTTAAAAGTGAACTTCCTTGGGGAGAGCATTTCACAGACAGGGAGCCACTGCAGAGAAGGCCCTGTTCTTGTGTTGCCACCCTCTAGACCTCTGGAGGAGGAGGCACACGAAGGAGGGCCTCGGAAGATGATCTCAGGGTCTGGGTAGGTTCATATGGGAAGAGGCGGTCCTTGAGGTATTGCGGTCCTGAGCCGTTTAAGGCTTTATAGGTCAAAACCAGCACTTTGAATTGGGCCCTGAAACTAACTGGTAGCCAGTGCAGTCGGACCAGGATTGGTGTCATATGTTCAACCCAGCTTGCTCCGGTGAGCAACCTGGCCGCTGAATTCTGCACTAGCTGAAGTTTCCAAACCATCTTCAGAGGCAGCCCTACGTAGAACGCATTGCAGTAATCTAACCTTGAGGTTACCAGAGCATGGATAGCAATAGTCAGGCTATCCCTGTCCAGATAGGGGCGTAGCTGGGCCACCAGCCGAAGCTGATGGAAGGCACTCCAGGCCACTGAGGCCACCTGAGCTTCAAGTGACAGCAAAGGATCCAGGAGGCCCCCAAGCTACGAAGCTGATCTGTCAGAGGAAGTGCAACCTAGAGAAATCTTCTCTTCTCTAGGATAAACAGACCCAGCTCCCCTCAGCCATTCCTCATAAGGCTCAGTTTCCAGACCCTTGACCATCTTGTTCACCTCCTCAGCACACTTTCTGACAGTAAGAGCCATTCCACAGTGGAATGGACTTCCTCAGGAAGTCGTGGACTCTCCTTCCTTTGAGGTTTTTAAGGAGAGGTTGGGTGGCCATCTTTCATGGATGCTGAGATTCCTACATTGCTGGGGGCTGGACTAGATGACCCTTGGGGTCCCTTCCAACAGTACAATTCTATGATTCTGTAAGCCAGAATAGAAACTCACCCTGCCCACTCTGCTACGTCCCAGCTCCTTCTCCCCATTTCCATGCTCCTTCCCACGAATGGGTGGGTGTGCATCTCTCTAGCTGCGCACATAATGAGGAAGCATGTCTTTAATTTATGCCTAACCACAGAGAGCACCGTGATATTTCTGCCCGCACAATTCTGCACCTGTTGCCACGCCGTGCCCTGTCAATTTGCAGGCAGTACGTGGCAGCATGGCAATTTGCACTTGGGAATGTGCAGAGTCCCTCTCCAGATCTATCTTGTGCTGAGACGGCTGGCAGAGATGCACCCCTTTCCCATCGCCCAAATTAGAAGCCTTTCACCCAAAATTTGCACAAACTCACAATTTCCTTTTAAGCCTGCACAGGATCATTATGGTGCAGCTGTGGGCCCTTTAATCATCCTGCCACATTCAAAGGCGCAGCTTGCCTGAGCTGATGCCGAAGGCTGCCCAGTGATGTCACCCTTGGAGTCGCAAAGAAGGTGTGTGTGTGTGTGCCTTTCCCTATGCATATCTTCCCCATTGATCTGAAGCCTTTGCCAGTTTTGTCATGTAATGACACAGCGGCGACATTTTCCACTAGAAGGTACATGAAGTTTGTCATCGGAGGAAATTGCAAAAAAGGACAGCCGCTGCTGTCAGCTGAAGACAAGAAAACTCAACCGGAGAGATTTATGGGGAGCGGGATTGATGCCCTCCCTCCTCCCCTGCTGGACCCCAATGGATGACTTCATTGGGAGGCCGGCAAAGGGAGGAGGAGAGGGCTGGTGACCTAGGCTTGCCATATGTCCTCGTTTTCCAGGACACGTCCTCTTATTTCACAGGTATGTAAAATGAGAGATCCATAAGTTAAACGTAGAAGTCAGCAAATGTGTCCTCATTTTTGCTCTTCAAAATTTGGTTGGAGGAAGCAATGTCTCTGAATACCAGTTGCTGAAAACTGCAGGAGGGGAGAGCGCAGACCCCCCAAGGGTCCCTCTTTTCCAGGGACAGTCCCAGATTTCAAGAAGCCGTCCCAGTTTCTGATTTGATCCAGGAATGTCCCGCTTTTCCTTAGGACGTCCCCATTTTCACCAGAGAAATGTTGGAGGGTATGGTTGTTGTTTAGTCGTTTAGTCGTGTCCGACTCTTCGTGACCCCATGGACCAGAGCATGCCAGGCACTCCTGTCTTCCACTGCCTCCCGCAGTTTGGTCAGACTCATGTTGGTAGCTTCGAGAACACTGTCCAACCATCTCGTCCTCTGTCGTCCCCTTCTCCTTGTGCCCTCCATCTTTCCCAGCATCAGGGTCTTTCCCAGGGAGTCTTCTCTTCTCATGAGGTGGCCAAAGTCTTGGAGCCTCAGCTTCAGGATCTGTCCTTCCAGTGAGCACTCAGGGCTGATTTCCTTCAGAATGGAGAGGTTTGATCTTCTTGCAGTCCATGGGACTCTCAAGAGTCTCCTCCAGCACCATAATTCAAAAGCATCAATTCTTCGTCTCTATTTTATGAGTTATGGCAGTTATGAAGATCTAAGATGGTGACGCGCAAGATTCACAGTCGGCAGAAACTCCTAAAGGTCGGGTTACAGTGTGAACAAGCTGTAAGAGATAATTATTTTTCACCCAAACAACATTACTGTGGGAACAGCCAGGGCACCAGGCTCCCCATGGATTAATATCCCCTTAGGGAGGAGGCAAAGGCGTTGAAGAGCCAAAAGGCAGTTGGTTTCTCTTTCTCTCTAGAGCCAGTGTGGTGTAGAGGTTAAGAGTGGTAGACTCGTAATCTGGGGAACCGGGTTCGCGTCTCCGCTCCTCCACATGCAGCTGCTGGGTGACCTCGGGCTAGTCACACTTCTTTGAAGTCTCTCAGCCCCACTCACCTCACAGAGTTTTTGTTGTGGGGGAGGAAGGGAAAGGAGATTGTGAGCTGCTTTGAGACTCCTTCGGGTAGTGATAAAGCAGGATATCAAATCCATGGTCGAAGAAGGCCATCACCAAGACCCATAAGAAGGGCGACAAGAAACGCAAGAAGAAGAGCTACTCCATCTATGTCTACAAGGTGCTCAAGCAGGTACACCCGGACATGGGCATTTCGTCTAAGGCCATGAACATCATGAACTCCTTCGTCAGCGACATTTTTGAGCACATCGCTGCTGAGTCTTTCCGCCTGGCCCATTATAACAAGCGATCCACTATCACTTCCCGGGAGATCCGGACTGCTGTGTTGGCCAAGCACACCGTGTCTGAGGGCACTAAGGCCGTCACTACTACACCAGCTCCAAGTCAAATTGGAAAAGAACCACTCCACTTATTTGTTTTGTTTTATTTTAATGGGATGGCATCCAATTTCAATGTACTTGTACAATGACAATAAAGAAATCTTATCTTATCTTAATCTTATTTTCATTGGAGAAATGATGGAGGGCATGGAGCTTTGTGACCCCCGAGCCAAGGAGATAAGTAACTATACAACCTTTAGAAGACATCTGAAGGCAGACATTTATGGGGAATGTTTTTTTTAATGTTCTATTTCTATGTTTTATTATGTTTTTATATATGTTAGAAGCCACCTAGAGTGGCTGGGGCAACCCAGTCAGATGGGTGGGATAATAATAATAATAATAATAATAATAATAATAATAATAATAATAATAGTATTGTTTATACCCCGCCCATCTGACTGGGTTTCCAGTTATTATTATTATTATTATTATTATTATTATTATTATTATTATTAAGGACGCAAGGGAGAAACGTGCTAAGAGGAAGGCACAACGTGATCAACTCCCACCCGGAAACCTATGTCCCACTGTGGAAGGACGTGTGGATCCAGAATTGGCCTCCACAGTCACTTACGGACTCATTGTTAAAACCATGTTTTTGGAAGACTATCTTACTCAGCTACGAGGGATCGCTGACCTGACCCAGCAAGGCTCTTCCTGTCATGTCTGTCCCCACCCCAAAGACTGCCCCAAGTCATGGCCCACAGAGATGATGACATCAAGCCCAGGCTTATTCGCCACTAAGTCAGACTCTTCTTTTCAAATAATTGCAAACTAGCAGCAGTTCTTTAATTATGGGCTGCGGTTGTCAGGTTCTTTCAGAGAAGGCTGTTCTCTCTGCCAGGTGCTCCCCGTGCAAAATGGGAGACTGGCACGGTGGATGCGGAGGCTGGCTGGTACATGCCATGGCATGCTGAGGGGTTTGGAGTTGTTTGGTTCCCTGTATCCCTGCAGTTCCATGCAGCCGAAAAAAAAGAGAGGATGGTTCTTTTGACAGCTCCGCTGCCGCCTTCTCTCATTGCAACTCATCCGGCGTGCTCACATAAAGGCAGTTTGAAGAAACACGGCATGAGGTATGATTCCCCCCCCCTTCCCAGGTTACAGCTTTTGATGTGATAATTATGCCAAACTCAATGAAAGCCCAGGCTCTTTCCCCAGTTCTCTTCTCTCCGCTCAAAGAAAATAACAGATTGTTTCAGCTCCACCAGAATTTCCCCAATTTCCCCCGAGAATCCCAAGGCGAAACGGGAAGAGAAGCAAGCCGAGATGGCTGGCATCCTCCGCTGCCAAGTTTCACATCCTGGGCACAATAGGCAAGGTGTTCTCGTTTCTGTGCTGTGTTTTTGCACAGACCCCATTCACTCCACTGAAACTAAACGGGAGTGAATGGCCTTGGTGTGCCGCGTCTCAGCTAGCAGAAGCACTGGGATCATTCACCCATATGGGGTAGATCCACAGGTACATATTTGTAATTAAGTCTGCCTTCAGGGATCCAACTGTGAACTGATGATGTGAGTAAACTTCTTTTATTGACTTTGAATAAGACTGTGGCCTCTTTATCCTTTTAAGAGGGATTCAAGGGAACTTGCCAGGAACGTACAATTCAATCTGAGACAGATTGAATTGTATAATAGTGAGAGGCTTACACAAGCCTGCAACCAGATATCTGCTGTGCAAGAAAGGGGGAATGTAACTCTGCTAAGTAAAGGAACTTGCCAGCACAAGTTAGGAAGGATATTAATAAACAATATATCCTCTCCTGCCACCCAGAACATTCCCACAATTGTGAGAACAGGTTGCTGGACTAGATGTGCCATTGGCTCTTCTTACTTCCTTATGGCCAGGTCTAATCCTGCATGTGTGGAGTCAGCTCTGATTCCACGCTCCTCTTTCCTGTCTGCCTCTCCTGGAAACGACTTCTGCATCCCTTCCTCAGCTCTGCCTCCTCCCCTTCTCCCCCCACAATTTCTAGTGACTTCATCCATCCTGGCTGCCAGTCTACTGACACCTGCCTTCTGCCCTCCAGTCACGTTCGGTCAGAGCACCGCTGAACCACAGCTTCCATCGGGTGAAATGTGTTATTAATCCAAACACGGCCATCAACCCGCCCTCCCCAGCTGCAGCGCAAGCGGTTCTCTCATTCCTGGCCGGTCGCGTCTCCGTTGGGACAGGCCCAGCCGCTTAAGCTTCTGGAATCCACCCCCTACCTAGTCAATGGCTGAAACCAATTTAATTTCCTTGATATGGCTAGGAGCAGAGAGCAGCAGGTTCCTTGAAACAGAAGATTCAGAAGATGAGAAGTCCCTCGAGACCAAGAAACTCCTAAACCAGGGGTCAGCAAACTTTTTCAGCAGGGGTCCACTGTCCCTCAGACCTTGTGTGGGGCTGGACTATATTTTTTTTGGGGGGGTGAACAAATTCCTATGCCCCACAAATAACCCAGAGATGCATTTTAAATAAAAGGACTGTCCGCGGGCCGGATTTAGAAGGCGATTGGGCCAGATCTGCCCCCCAGCCTTAGTTTGCCTACCCATGTCCTAAACCTTTTAGAGCTTTGGGGAGCTTCCATGAAGCAGGGAAGGAATTCAGTCGGGTCATTCACACTTCCCGAAACAATACTAGAACCAAAATGAATCTACCTTTCAAATTTCTGAAATTTGAACTGGTTCAAGGAACACTCTCTGATATATGACGCTGGCCTCGCTGATCAGTTTTACAGAATATCCACTTCACCAGAAGTGCCTGTACACAAACACATAATCAACATATGACAGCAACAGCAAATATAATAACAGCTGTCACAATAAGCAAGGTAAAAAAAATGTAATTTTCTATTTAGATGTAGAGGATTATTTCCACAAATACAAATAAATTGTGTTCTCTCTTTTCTTTTGGACAAAATTATCCCATTTCTGCCTCTGTGCTTTAGCCTCGTTATAATCCATAGTTGCAAAACACAACACTTTTAAAATCCATTCTTTTCACATCATTGTCGCCAGCGTTTTTCATGCAACAGTCTCACAGCCCCAACGAAGTCTTTGTTGCTGGGAAATGGTTTTTAAGGGGGCAGGGTTTTAAAGAGAGAAAAGGGCTGCAGGGACACCATGGGCTCCATGGGCAGACTCATCCTCAGACAAGCGGAGACTTGGGCAAAGGTCTCTTTAACTCCAGAGCCAGTGTGGTGTAGTGGTTAAGAGCGGTAGACTCATAATCTGGTGAACTGGGTTCGCGTCTCCGCTCCTCCACCTGCAGCTGCTGGGTGACCTTGGGCTAGTCCCACTTCTCTGAAGTCTCTCAGCCCCACTCACCTCACAGAGGGTTTGTTGTGGGGGAGGAAGGGAAAGGAGAATGTGAGCCGCTTTGAGACTCCTTCGGGTAGTGATAAAGCGGGATATCAAATCCAAACTCTTCTTCTTCTTCTTCTTCTTCTTCTTCTTCTTCTTCTTCTTCTTCTTCTTGGAGGTCACGTCCAAGGCCTTGTGAGACCTCTGATACAACTTCCAGTTTTGTACCAGAAGTCAGAGGCTTCGCAGGACCTTGGTCGTCCCCTGGGAGGTCGTGTCGGAGCCCCGTGGTGTGGGTGCTGAACCCCCACAAACCAAAATAAAACTGTGGCCCAAAATGAGGCCCAAAATGGAGGATTCTGACAATTGTGAACTGAAGGCTGCGAAGCCTGAGAAAAAGCGGAGCTTGTTGACCTCAGCACCCAACCAGGAATTATTGAGTACAGCGAGAAGGAAGAAAATAATCAATCCATTCCCGGAAGCAGAATGCTGAGGGCCTGAAACACACACGCACCTTTATTAGAAGAATCCAGTCTGTAGCTCTGCTGATGTCCTCCAGTTCAACGGCTTTGTGCAAACGACTCTTTTCAAGACTGAGCTCCGTCAAGCCCTGTCAGGAAAAGCCCAATGACTGCAATGAGGGCAGAACTAAGCAGGACTGGAGAAACAGCAAGCTGGGCCAGGTGGCTTCCTCCTTCCTCAAAGCCTCTCTGCCCAATATAACACAGGAGGCTGCTGGATCAGGCCAATGGCCCATGTAGCTCATCCTTCTGTAGCCACAGTTTCTGACCAGATGCCCCAATGGAAAACATGCAAAGAGGACCAGAGCACATCAACTCCGAATAAACACCTGGAACTCCAGCTCACTGCTCAAAGATTGGGATGGCATGGAACAATATAACTGTATATGTTTGGCATAAAATATTTGCAGTAGATGGGCATCATTGGCATCAGAGGGAGCACAGTGTAAGAACTGGGCAAAGCTCAGTTGGGTAAGAAATCTCAAATTCCTCCTCCTCCTCCTCCTCCTCCACCCCTTTCCCCCAATGTCCTTTGATCTCCCCCCACCTGACACCGCCTGCTCCTCTGAACTAAACGGGCAAGACCATCCGAGCCTCTCATTCCCGGCTCTCGCTGATTTTCATTACATTTCCCTCTGTAGATTTTTTCCCCTCCCTGCTCTCCTATTTTGATTAAATCCTTCTGGCATTTCTCACGGTCCTTCGTAGCCTCTCTTTTTTTTCTGGAAGAAAAAATATATATAACTCTTTTTCAAAGGAAATAGTTCTCTGTCACTTGAAGAGATTTCATCACCTCTCCGGCTTCCCAACCTATTCTTAAATAGATTAATAAACCACAGCTCTGGGACGGTCCCTCTGGGTTCACCCGGCCTGAACCCCCTTCCTCTTGGAGCAGCCCCCGGCACCCTGACGCTCTCCGTTTCCATTTTGGAGGCAGAAGAGGATGCTGCCCCTTCCTCTGTAGACACTTATTTTCTTTAGGAATCTCTTATGAGGAACCTTGTCCACTAGTCTTCTGAAAACCCTACAAAATTGTGCCCAGGAGTTCTCTCGATTTCTAGTTTCCATTAACTCTTTCATAGCCTTCCAGACTTAGAAGTGTCGCTCAGTTTGTTACATATCCAAGGGTGCGTGGAGCACTAGGATGAATGTTGTTGTGTTTTTTTAGAGGGGGGGGGCTTCTCCTGAATTCAAACTCTAGGCTTAGGCCCAGGCTATGACCCTATTCTCCCATATAGAATCCTAGAGTTGGAAGAGACCCCAAGGGCCATCCAGTCCAACCCCCTGCCAAGCAGGAAACACCATCAAAGCATTCCTGACAGGTGGCTGTCAAGCCTCTGCTTAAAGACCTCCAAAGAAGGAGACTCCACCACAATTCCTTGGCAGCAAATCCCACTGTCGAGCAGCTCTTACTGTCAGGAAGTTCTTCCTAATGTTTAGGTGGAATCTTCTTTCTTGTAGTTTGAATCCATTGCTCCGTGTCCGCTTCTCTGGAGCAGCAGAAAACAACTTTTCTCCCTTCTCTATGGACCTGTCAGGGTTCCAAGATCTTTGGGGAGGCGCTTCTCTCAGTCCCACCACCCTCCCAGACATGCTGGGGATGGGGGATGGGGGGTGGGTGGGACAGGGCCTTCTCGATGGTGGCTGCTCCCAGGCAACTTTGGAACTGCCTTCCTACAGAAGCCAGACTGGCTCCCTTTTGTCGTCCCTCCACCGGCAGACTGTTATTCCAGCCTTTAAGGACTGGGTTGTTGTTGTTATTGTTGTTGTTGTTGAAAGGGAAAAGGCTGTAATAGTGCTGTGTTGTTTTTTATTATTTGTATTTTAATAGACTTGCTTTTTAAATTGTTTTAATTCTGCTAAGAGTTTAATAAAATGTTAAGCATTTAATAACATGTCTAATAATTAGAGTTTAATAATATGTTTTTAGCTTTTTGTATTTATACGTTTGTTGTTTAATTTGTGTTAGCTGCTTTGATTCTGTGGGGAAGGCGGGATAGAAATAATTATAACAACAACAATAATATTAATAAATTGCTTTTCCTCTGTCACCAAACACACACACACAATTCAGCAGGTCATCGATAATCTCACAGTTCTCCTCTTCCCACAACCCCTAGAGATCCCCTGAGATCCCCTGGAATGTTCTGTTCTCTATGCTGGTCAGGTAAAGAGAAGAGCCCGCCTCTCACTGTTTTTCTGTGTCGTGAGAGCAGTTATGAGCTATAATAGAGTGGGGGGGGTGCATCTGATTTAGTTTGCATTTTAATGCAGACCTAGCTCATCTGCACTTTCCAAAGCAATGTGCAGCCTGCAAAGCAGCTGTACTTCAAGGTTTGAACTTCTCTGAATTTTGCAACACAAATATGTGAGGAAATCGCACGCCACTCCAATTTCCGAGCGCTGAAAGCTCTTCCCGAGCATCCAAGTTGGTGGCCATTGCTGCCTCCTGTGGAAGCGAGTTCCATAGTTTAACTATGCGCTGTGCGAAGAAGGACTTTCTTTGATCTGTCCTGGAAGTTCTGCTTATTAGAAGATGTGTTTGGCTATAGAAAGGCCAGCCACCTTTCCTACTGCAGGAAGAGGAGGGCAAGAAGCTGCAGGGGAGGACACAAACCTGCATGCTCCCTTCTCTCGGTAGTGGCAGGGGGGCAGAAACCGGGAAGACCTGCTCCCTGCCTTGCAGGCCTTTTCCCACCTGGCCTGGGAGAGTGGGACCCGGACTGACTCCAGCTACAAAAGCTGAAGCTGTTGTTGAACAGACTCTGCAGCTGGAATGCTGGTTAGGGGTTTTTGTTGTTGGGTTTGTTGCTGTTCTAATTTTTGTATCTTTATTTTAGATTTGTGATTATGTGGAAATTGTTCAATTTGGTGGTGTACTTTAGATGTATTGTTGTTTATGACTACTTTTGCCTGCATTTTTTTATGTTATAAGCCGCCTTGAGCATGGTTTTAACTTGGGGAAGGTGGCATATAAATCAATCAATCAATCAATCGATTTATTGATTGATTGATCTAAAAACTTGCAGGAAAGCAGTGCGGCAGTGAATACTCACCCCCCCCCCCGGTGGCAAAATGTGTAGTTTCAGCACTGAAAACAAAAATTTTATTATCCGAGCAGTATAGAACTAACTCTGAAGACAAGATCAGTTCTGTAAATGATGAATGACATACTTTGGAAAATGGAAAGCAACTGGAATTTGGACTGGGAGGAGGAAGGAGCAGAGAAGGAGGAACTCCATCCTTGAAACTTGAGGCCCAGAAGTATCTTCATCTTTGGCTGAGAGCCAGTATTTTTATTCTCTGTTTCTGAAGTGCTGGTTTTAATTACAGAAAAAGCTGCCTATTTGGTTCCCATCCATCTTGATCGCCACTATGCAATCTCTTTGCTATTAATCAACTTGACCAAAAGCCAGCAAGACGCCTCCACCGATTTTTATTTTTTAAATCGGGTGTGGGGTGGAGAGAGAGGGAGGGAGGGAGGGAGGAAGTCCAAGCTTGGCAGGGGAATGTCTTCTAGCCAGGGTCGACATGAGAAGAAACCCACCTTCATGGAGGGCTAGGAGCCAGAGCTGGATCTGGCAACACACTCAAAGGAACCTGTGGATTAATCAGAAAAGCAGGGATCAGAAGCCACAAGGGAGTTAGATTTAGAGGAACCATTGGGATGATCTTCCAAGAGCAGCTCAATGCCAGGAGAATCATCTACCTTGCAAGTTTGTTGTTGTTTTAAGCAGCAGGTACTTGTCATTGCTTTTCTTGGGAGAAAAGCAATGACAAACCTAGACAGCATCTTAAAAAGCAGAGACATCACCTTGCCGACAAAGGTCTGTATAGTTAAAGCTATGGTTTTCCCAGTAGTGATGTATGGAAGTGAGAGCTGGACCATAAAGAAGGCTGATCGCCAAATAATTGATGCTTTTGAATTATGGTGCTGGATGAGACTCTTGAGAGTCCCACGGACTGCAAAAAGATCAAACCTATCCATTCTGAAGGAAATCAGCCCTGAGTGCTCACTGGAAGGACAGATCCTGAAGCTGAGGCTCCAGTACTTTGGCCACCTCATGAGAAGAGAAGACTCCCTGGAAAAGACCCTGATGTTGGGAAAGATGGAGGGCACAAGGAGAAGGGGACAACAGAGGTCAAGATGGTTGGACAGTGTTCTCGAAGCTACCAACATGAGTCTGACCAAACTGCGGGAGGCAATGGAAGACAGGAGTGCCTGGCATGCTCTGGTCCATGGGGTCACGAAGAGTCGGATACGACTAAACAACAACAACAACAACAACAACAACAACTTGTCAGGAAGGGTTGACTGGTTTTCTTCTGAAATTTCATACCTGCAAATAAATCTACCTGCCGCTTCTTGCTTTGCTTTTTGCAACAAGATGGTATCCTGAACCAAGACGAGGACTAGGACTAGGATGAGCCTTTCATGGGTCCCTTCCCATGCTACAGATGGGGGATTGTTGCAAAGGCTTCAGACTGAAGGAGTAGGAGATGCTGCCTGGAGCACCTTCAGATCTTTGGGAATCTGACCCCCTGGGTGTATTTCCTTTTATTTAATAGTAGTTGTATACTGATTGCCCAACAGGAGACCTCAAAGCAGTTTACAAAGGACAACCTAAAATATTGATTGAAAACTGCCAGTAGAAGAAAACATGTTAAATATGTTACTTTTAAAAGCAAATAAAATAAAATTGGGGGCGTCAAGTATAAGCAAGGACAGTGGCCCATGTGTGCACACCCACACAGCAAGTGTTCGCAGAATTCGCCCTGCTAGTCCAGCATCCTTGGCCAACCAGAGGCCTCTTGCAAGAAACCTGCAAGCAGGATCCGAGCACAAGAGCAACTCTTCCCCTCCTGTGGTTTCAGCAACTGGGATCCAGAAGCATCGCTGCCTGTACCATTTTTCTCATTTCATTTAGGGTTCAGATCCTGCCTCGTCCACCAGGAATCTCTCAAAGTCCTTCTTCACACAGCACATAGTTAAACTGTGGGACTCATTCCTGCAGGAGGCGGTGATGGCCACCAACCCAGATGGCTTTAAAAGAGGATTTGACTAATTCATGGAGGAGAGAGCTATCAGTGGCCACAGCTGGAGGCAGCAATGCTTCTGCACCCCAGTTTCTGGAAACCACAGGAGTGGGGAGTGCTTTTGTACTTGAATCCTGCTTGTGAGTTTCCTACAGGCATCTGTTTGGCCACCGTGAGAACAGGATGCTGGACTAGAAGGGCCACTGGCCTGATCCAGCAGGTTGTTGTTATGTTCTTAGCCTTACGCAAGACACTGCTCTCACCATCAGTTCCCCATTTGCAACAAGGGTATCACATCTATGTCCCGTCTTACAGGGTTGTCATAAAGATTATAAAACACCAGTGTACACAAACTGCTGTGAACGTTGTGAAAGTACTTGTTGTTGTTCAGTCGTTCAGTCGTGTCCGACTCTTCGTGACCCCATGGACCAGAGCACGCCAGGCACTCCTATCCTTCACTGCCTCTCGCAGTTTGGCCAAACTCATGTTAGTAGTTTCGAGAACACTGTCCAACCATCTCATCCTCTGCTGTCCCCTTCTCCTTGTGCCCTCAACCTTTCCCAACATCAGGGTCTTTTCTAGGGAGTCTTCTCTTCTCATGAGGTGCCCAAAGTACTGGAGCCTCAACTTCAGGATCTGTCCTTCTAATGAGCACTCAGGGCTGATTTCTTTAAGAATGGATAGGTTTGATCTTCTTGCAGTCCATGGGACTCTCAAGAGTCTCCTCCAGCACCATAAAAAGTACTATGTGAAAGTACTATGCAGATGCAAAATGCTGTTCTTAAACCCAGTCATCTAGTAATAACAGGTTTGTTTGCTTTTGCCAGTTAATGAAGATGCTTTTATTCCAGTAGGTTTTTGTTTGCATGCGGCAGATAATGGTTTTGTGCTTTTGCTTTTAACTCCCGACCCTTTATCTTTGGTTGATTGTTTTGTATTGTTGCATTTACAAAATGGCAATGTTTAAAGGTTGCAAGCACCCTGAGTGGAGCTGTGCAAGTACGAATGCTTAAGTAAACAAACATGGATCTCTCATCAGCTTTCGATAGTTCTCAGAAGCCCACCCTGCAGAAACGTTTAGTGTGGCTGCTCCTGCTCTGTGGAATAGCATCCCTGTTGAGTTATGACAAGCACTTTCTAGAAACAATAAATGGGTCTTTGCCCCAAGTGTCTATTTTATATTGTTTTAGATTTGTTTCGAAAGCATTGGATGATTTTTGTGTGTGTTTTTAATGTTAGGACGCCAACAAGTCAGTGCGCCGAAGAGCAGCAGTCAGAGTCGGATAAAGCTGAGGTCAAACAGTCCGGGTCAGAAGCCAGCCAAAGTCAGGCAGTCTCACAGGGGTCAGGAGTAGCCGAAGTCAGTTCAAGCCAGAAGTCAGGAAGCCGAGGTCAGGATTAAGCCAGGGGTCAGGAAGCCGAAGTCACAAACATAGGAACCAGGAACAGGACGAGCAAGAACAACCACGTGCTCCAGCACAGCAGTTGCAGGTGCTGGTGAATGGAGCAGCCGGCCTTCCTTAAGTAGCCGGCTCATGACCACGCCTCTTGCGAGCTGCAGCTGCCTCTAATTGTTCCCTACGTCTCTCAGCTCTACGTTCTACAGCTGAGAAGGGAGGAGGGGAGGGGGCCAGCTGGTTCCTCTCCTCACAAGGGCCTGATTCTGGCTCAACTTCCTCCTCCTCCTGTCCAGGTCTTTCCACTTCCCTATCTGATTCTTCCTCTTCTGAGGAGTGCCGCCACCAGTCTTCTCCAGGTATGAATTCCTCCATTTCCCCAGATTCTTCCGTGGGTGCAGCCTTGCCAGGGCGGGCTTGCCACCACTCCTCTTCGTCCGGCTCAACCCTGACATCTAACTTGTTTTGGTCTTTTTATAGTCTCCTTTCTTTAGACTTGAAGCCATTGGCTCGAGTCCTACCCTCCAGAGCAGGAGGAAACAAGGTTTCTCCATCTTCCATGTGGCAACCCTATAAATCTTGAAAGATGGCTCTCATATCTCCTCTTTTGGATTCCAAAGCAGTCCAGCTGAAAGCAGAAGGGAGGGAAGCCAGAGGCTTTCAAACCAGCATACAGCTGATAGACATGAAGGGAACAGATCAAGATTTCTGCAAAAGGACATATGCAAAAGATGGAGAGGGGGGAGGCAGATGGAGGCTTTGAAATATCTGGTTTCGTGAGCATGCAAAGGAGGCACACAAGACAAAGGCTTCATCGTACGGAACGCTTTGGGTTTGAAGTCACTGCATTTGTGATTCTCACATGAGGGGGCTCCGGGAGCTTTCAGAAGATTGGCAGCAGGTGAGATCCAGCTGCTCACGTTTGAATGAGGTCAGGAGGCAGAGTTTGCATGGGACCCACGGCCAACCTTTTCCCCAATCCACACTGAGCAGCGTCGGACCCACGGCACTCGAGAAAGGGGCACCCCTCTCTCCTCCCAGGTTCAAGAGCTGATTAATCCCCTAACTGCTGCTGCTCTGCTTTGTGTGGAAATGTCTCTTGAATGATTCTAAATAAAGTTCATTGGTAATTAATATGACAGCTTGTTAGCACAGAACTGGCCAGCGGCATTATTAGCTATTTAAAAATTATTCTGATAGGTGTTTCAACTGCGCCATTGCTTCCAGCCTTTATGTATTTATAAAAATGCCTTCCCAAATAAAATATTCCATTTTTAAAATGCTATGCTTGTCCTAACAGTCCTAACTGATCTGCAGGAAAAATTTCATCTATAAACAAATCAAAATTTTAAAATAGGCTGGGCAACCTCCGGCCCTCCACTTAGCTACCTTGGCCCCATTAAAAAAACAAAAACATTGGAGGTTATTAGTTCAAGCCACTGGCAAGAGTGATCTGTCCACCCCCTAGCAGGCTGCTTGTGTGTTGGTGAGGAGGGTGGGCAGAAAAAATGGGGTGTCAGAGGGAGAGAGGGAGAATGAAAAAGGGGTGGATTCCACAACGTCAGAGTTCAGCAGCAATCAAAACTCAGAGGCTGTAAAGGAACCGGACCAGGTTCAGGGCTCTGAGTTGGGGGCTGATGGTCAGGAGCCCATAGAACCACCTCCTATACCTCTGGAACCTGTAGCTGCAGATACAGGACCTCCACAGGGCTCTTCCACTGAGGCTGAGGAACCATGAGAACATGAGAAGAGCCTGCTGGATCAGACCAATGGCCCATCTAGTCCAGCATCCTGTTCTCACAGTGGCTGAACAGATGCCCCTTTGGGGAAACCCAGAAGCAGAAATTCAAGCCCCAGAGTCCTCTCCTCTCCTGTTTTCCAGCTACTGATATCCAGAAGCATTCTTGCCTCCAGCCGTGGAAGCAAAGCATAGCCATCATGTCTAGTAGTCATCACCAGCCCTCTCCCCTGTTAATTTGCCCAACCCTCTTTTAAAGCCATCCAAGTTGGTGGTCTTCACTAACTCCGGTGGGAGAGAGTTCCATAGTTTAAGTCTGAGCTGTGTGAAGGACTTTTTTCTGATTTGTCCGGAGCCTTCCAATATTCAGCTTCATTGGATGTTCAGAAGTTCTAGTGTTAGAAGAAGAGAAGAAGAGTTTGGATTTGATATCTCACTTTATCACTACCCGAAGGAGTCTCAAAGCGGCTAACACTCTCCTTTCCCTTCCTCCCCCACAACAAACACTCTGTGAGGTGAGTGGGGCTGAGAGACTTCAGAGAAGTGTGACTAGCCCAAGTTCACCCAGCAGCTGCATGTGGAGGAGCGGGGAATCGAACCCAGTTCACCAGATTACAAGTCCACCACTCTTAACCACTACACCACACTGCCTCTTATATGTGAGAAAAACTTTTCTCTATCCATTTTCTCTGCATCTTGCCTCATTTTATAAACTTCTATCATGTCACCTCCTACTCACCATTTTTCTCTATAAAAAAAAGTCCCGACCACTGCAACCTTTCTTCACAGGAGAGTCGTTCCATCCCCTTGATCATTTTGGCTGCTCTTTTCTGAAGAACCAACTGCCTCAAAGAGGGTCTTACTAGTCCAGGAGCGCAGGGCATGCACCAAGCGAGAGGTTGTGGGACAAAGAAATACCCATCTTCAGCCCAGAAGGTTGGCACTTTTGGAATCTGAAGTTATCCGCAAGGGAGCGGAGGCAGGAAAAGGCTTCATCTGGGAAGGTTGCTGGAGCAAATTGTTCGCTAGGAGCTGTCCATGGTACTGCAGCTCCTGACCTGCTTTGTCCTGTAGGGCTGGAACAGAGAAGGACAGTGACCTCGCTTTGGGACCTGATCCTCTCTGCTATCATCATCACCATATTAACCCAAAGGGGGGGAGGAGGAGGAGGAGGAGGAGGAGGAGGAGGAGGAGGAGGAGGAGTTTGGATTTGATATCCCGCTTTATCACTACCCAAAGGAATCTCAAAGCGGCTCACAAGACCATTAAAAATACATTCAAGCATGCACTTGTTCAATGGTGTGCAGTTGTCTGATTCCCAGACCCAGGATCCATGGGGCAAAGAGGAAGAGCTATTTCCAATCCTTTCTGTGGGGTCACTGATGCTACCTGGAAATACACCCAGGAGAAAGGAGGGAGACGGTCCTTCTTTTATTAGGAATCTTTTCTGCTCGGTCCATGTTGATTTGGCTATTTGGTTTAATCTTTTTAATTGGTCTGGGACCAGTCCCCCCCCCAGCAGTATTCTTATATTTTAGTAAATAGAACCTTTCCCCATGTCAATATTGTGTCTTGAGCCTTCTTTAAGGGTGTGATGGCAATAACGCTTGCTCAAGGTAGCACCAGCCTCTCTGTTCCTTTATGATATGCAAATACAACGTCTTATCTCTGATGAGATCTCAGGAGCAAGCCTGAATTCTGTGGCTGGGGGAAGTCTGCGGGTGGGCCAGAGTGAGGACTTATCAATCAAACAAAGCAGGGCTTTGGGTGGGTGGGGGGCGATATCTGCATTTGGGGGGCGGAAATTAGGTGGCCCAGGAGGCCAAATCATCTCCTTCTCTGAGACATTTAATTTTATTTTATTGTCTCTTCCCAACTATTTGCAAGTTGCTAAAGCAAAATTACCCTGTCAGGCCCATAACGCGAGCTGTTGAGAACAAAAGAAAAAGCAATTATGAATTTACCCATCTTCACAAAACACCAGAGGAACAAAGGAAGTGGCTTTGTTCCTCTCAGCAGCTGCTGGGTCTTCGAGGAAGTGTAAACCATTCATTTCTCCCATGGAAGGAGCTGGCTGAGGGATACCGTTTGCGGCACACCACCTCATTTCTTAAAAACGTTTGGTTGCCATGTTAATTCTGGGGAGGGCTCTAGCTCAGCGACAGGGCAGCTGCTCTGCATGCAGAAGGTCTCAGGTTCAATCCCTAAGATCATCTCCAGGTTTGGCAACACCACCTCTTTGAAACTCTGTGGAGCTGCTGCTGGTCAGCGTGGACAATGCTGAGCTAGATTGATAATGTCCTCTGCAACATTTCATCCATCACTGGCCTGTCTACTCATGTTGCCAGTTCAGAAATTAACAGGGCTCTTTCCTTGTTTGGATCTTAGCGTAGAAGGGGGCTTTGCAGGATTATAATGTCCTGTGTCCAGTTGAAGGAGGATATTGACAAGCTGGAAGGTGTGCAGAGGAGGGTGACCAACATGATCAAGGGTCTGGAAACCAAGCCTGATGAGGAACAGTTGAAGGAGCTGGTAATGTTTAGCATGGAAAAGAGGAGACTGAAAGGAGATATGAGAGCCATCTTCAAATATCTTAACGGCTGTCACATAGAAGATGGAGCAAGCCTATTTTCTCCTGCTGTGGAGGGTAGGAATTTTAAGGAAGGAGATTCCAACTAAACGTTAATAAGAACTTTGTGACAGTAAGAGCTGTTTGACAGTGGAATGGACTTTCTTGGAAGATGTTGAACTCTCCTTCCTTGGAGGTTTTTATGCAGAGGTTGGATGGCCATCTGTCAGGGATGCTTTAGCTAAGATTCCTGCATTGCAGGGGTTTGGACGAGAAGACCCCTGGGGTGCCTTCCAACTCTACAATTCTCTGATTCTCTGACTCTCTGCAGTTTAGGCTGGTTTGGGGCGAAACAGGCCAGATGAAATAAGTGTGAAGCTGCAGCAAGAGCAAATTTACAGTCCCCTCGAGGGATTTTCTTTTCCTACTTACAGCATTGCTTTGAAATACAGTACAGAGAGTGAAAAGGAGAATATAGTTTGAGGCTGGGGAGGAGAGGATGGCCCTGAAACGAAAAGGCTCAAAAGCTGAAGCAAACTGAGAAATGAGCTGGAGACAGGGAGCTGGACCATGCTGGGCCAGACTCAAAGTCCATCTAGTGAAGGGGTTCTCAAAGTGGGCAATGCCACTTTCAGGGGGGTAGTGGGGTTATTTGGGGGAGCACCGGAAGTGGGTCCCTTCAAGCGTGTTGATTTACGATGGGTAGTACCTAGAGCCAATCTCCTTCCTTGCTTCACATTTAAAGTTTTACTGCTCTTATCGCTTTCAAAGGCATTTCATTTGATCATGTTTGCATTTATGATTCTGAGTTGTCAGTAGTCACAATATAGCCCATTATTGGTAACAGCTATTGATTGCCTTATAAATTAGTTACTGTACATCTAGGGTAATTGGAGGTTTTTGCATGTTTGGTTAAGTAGTTATAAACATTTTATGCTATAAATTTCCTTCACCCTTACGTTTTTGTTAGAAAGGATGCGTAAAAATACTGTTCATGCAATATCCCTTGCTGATCTTTACTCTGCTATTATCTTCTTTAGTGGGTCAGGCAAAACGCCGTTCAGAATAGAGCTTTTCATGGGGTTGGGTAGGGGGCACTGGGGATGAGTTTATGGAACCAAGGGAGCGGGGGTCTGAAAAGGTTTAGGAGCCACTGATATGGTGGAACTTTCTGTCTGGAATCTGGGTGACCTCTGGGAAGCTCACAAGGAAGGAAGGGCAGCAATTCCCTGCTCCTGTTTCTCTGCAGCATCAGGGATATAGTGCCTCTGAACATGGAGGTTCTATGACCAATGAAATTGGCTAATCTCATCTAAGTTAGGGATGGGCTGCCAATCACTTTCCAGTCTGTGTCATTTTTGCATGTGTTGGTTCATAAGATAGGTCAGTTGTAAGGTAAAGGTAAAGGGACCCCTGACCATTAGGTCCAGTCGCGGATGACTCTGAGGTTGCGGCGCTCATCTCACTTTATTGGCCGAGGGAGTCAGCATACAGCTTCTGGGTCATGTGGCCAGCATGACTAAGCCGCTTCTGGCAAAACCAGACCAGTGCACGGAAACGCCGTTTACCTTCCTGCCGGAGCGGTACCTACTTGCACTTTTTGATGTGCTTCCGAACTGCTAGGTTGGCAGGAGCAGGAACTGAACACCGGTAGCTCACCCTGCCGCGGGGATTCGAACCGCTGACCTTCTGATCAGCAAGCCCTAGGCTCTGTGGTTTAACCCACAGCGCCACCCGCGTCCCAGGTCAGTTGTATATCCATGCTAATCTGTGAATTTGCTCTTTGTAAAAAATCTGGATGTAAACTTCGAATCACAGAATTGTAGAGTTGGAAGAAACATCAAAGGCCATCCAGTCAACCTGCCGCCCCCTCCAATTCATGAATCCAACACCTTTCAAGGTCATCTGTTCCACTGTCAAACCCTCAGACCTTCCTACTGTTTAGTCGGAATCTCCTTTCTCATCCTTTGAATCCATTGGTTTCGGTCCTGCCCTCTGGAGCAGCAGGAAACAAGCTTGCTCCTCCTTCATGGGACAGCCCTAGATATTTGAAATTGGCTACCGACAATGGAGGACAAGATGGTTGGACAGTGTTCTCGAAGCTACCAACATGAGTCTGACCAAACTGCGGGAGGCAGTGGAAGATAGGAGTGCCTGGCATGCTCTGGTCCATGGGGTCACGAAGAGTGGGACACGACTAAACGACTAAACAGCAAATAGTACTGTGATTGACCAAGTTGGTGGTCCTGCCCCCTGGACCATAAAGTAGGCTGGTCACCAAAGGATTGATGCTTTTGAATTATGGTGCTGGAGGAGACTCTTGAGAGTCCCATGGACTGCAAGAAGATCAAACCTATCCATTCTGAAGGAGATCAGCCCTGAGTGCTCACTGGAAGGACAGATCCTGAAGCTGAGGCTCCAAGACTTTGGCCACCTCATGAGAAGAGAAGACTCCCTGGAAAAGACCCTGATGTTGGGAAAGACGGAGGGCACAAGGAGAAGGGGACGACAGAGGACGAGATGGTTGGACAGTGTTCTCAAAGCTACCAACATGAGTTTGACCAAGCTGCGGGAGGCAGTGGAAGACAGGAGTGCCTGGTGTGCTCTGGTCCATGGGGTCACGAAGAGTCGGACACGACTAAACGACTAAACAACATCATTACATGCATGTGGTACATATTTAAGTATGGATTCTGTCCCTAAAAATGAATTTTATCTGAATACACATTTTGCAATGCATTTTGGTCCATTTTCTGAGCTGAGAACCAGATCAAAAAAGTTGGAGAAGTGCAAATTCCAAAGGGCGATTATGTTCCAGTTCCTGCATTTGCCCAGGAGTTGTAAGTCAGGTTGATTCACTTAAAATTGCAGACCAAACATAAACCTCTCCCACCCCTAATTTAAGCCTGCAGACATCACTTCATCTTCTGGTAGTGGATTCTTTAAGTTGATTATGCATTACAAAAAGCATGGGAACCTTATAGATAGAGCACAGAGCAAGCTGAGTTAGAAAGAAAGGTTATCAGCAGCTTAAAAAATACACTAGTTCCAAGTGACCTCGGGCAGCCCATCCATATTCCTAATAAAAGTGGGAGATTTTCTCCCAAATGAAGAGAGAAAGGAACAGATCTTTTCAGCACCTAACATCAACCCAAGACACACTTCCCAGGGTTTTGTTTTAAACCCATGAAGGAGGTTAAGTTGGAGGTTAATCAAATAATGAGTGGCCTGGCAGATGTTAATGGAAAACAGCTGTTCCTCCTCTCCATCCTGCAAGATGAATTGGCAGTAGTGAGAGAATGAAACACATGGGTCAGGTTTGGAAGGGGCAGGAGGAAATGCTCTCTCCCTCTGTGCGTAACTGATCTGTGGAACCTGCTGCCACTGGGAAATGGTGGTAGAGACAGCCATATGTCAAAATCTAGCACTTTCACCCCATGCCCTGACCTCATTTCCTGCAAGGCAGCTGGAATTGGCCGCTCTCTGGAAGAGACTCTTGCTCTGGTATAGCCAAAAAGGATGCTCTTATTTGTCGTTTAGTCATGTCCGACTCTTCGTGACCCTCTTACTACAGCTGCAAATGTAGACTGAGTTGTTCAAGTCTGTTCTTTGAGGGTTACATCATACACACACATTCGCCACTTGACTAAGGCATCATCCATTAGTCCGTGGTACATAGCATCTAGGTCAAGGGAAGTAATAGTACCACTGTATTCCGCTCTGGTCAGACCTCACCTGGAATACTGTGTCCAGTTCTGGGCACCACAGTTCAAGAAGGATACTGACAAGCTGGAACGTGTCCAGAGGAGGGCAACCAAAATGGTCCAAGGCCTGGAAACGATGCCTTATGAGGAACGGCTTAGGGAGCTGGGTATGTTTAGCCTGGAGAAGAGAAGGTTAAGGGGTTATATGATAGCCATGTTCCAATATATAAAAGGATGTCATATAGAGGAGGGAGAAAGGTTGTTTTCTGCTGCTCCAGAGAAGAGGACACGGAGCAATGGATTCAAACTACAAGAAAGAAGATTCCACCTAAACATTAGAAAGAACTTCCTGACAGTAAGAGCTGTTCGACAGTGGAATTTGCTGCCAAGGAGTGTGGTGGAGTCTCCTTCTTTGGAGGTCTTTAAGCAGAAGCTTGACAGCCACCTGTCAGGAATGCTTTGATGGTGTTTCCTGCTTGGCAGGGGGTTGGACTGGATGGCCCTTGTGGTCTCTTCCAACTCTACGATTCTATGATTCTAGGATTCTAGGTATTTTAATGAATGGGAAACAGAGCATCAGGATCAGAACAGAAGGACTTGACATGAGCCTGCTGGATCAGGCCAGTGGCCCATCTGGTCCAGCATCCTGTTCTCACAGATGCCCATAGTAAACCCACAATGAGGACCCAAGCACAAGAGCCCTCTCCCCTCCTGTGGTTTCCAGCAACTATTATTCAGAAGCATTGCTGCCTCCGCCTGTGGAGGCAGAGCAGAGCCATCCTGGCTAGTAGACTTCGATAACCCTTTCCTCCTCTGTGAATCCTCTTTTAAACCCATCCAGGTTGGTGGCCCTCCATGCCTCCTGAGGGAGGGAGTTCCACAGTTTAACCTGCGCTGCGTGAAGAAGGACATGCCATCCTTGAGACCTTTTTGGCAGCCCTCAGCAACCTTGGACACCCCACTCCCAGCCCTCACACTGCCTTCCGAAAGCTGGGTAAGGAGGCACTGGGTTTGGGAAGGAGGTTTGAGGACTCTGACAGGGTCCTATAGTGCTCCATCCTACTTCCCAAAGCCTAGAGGGAGGGCTCTAGGACCCTGCCAGAGCCTCACACCTCCTTCCCAAAGGTTCTGTGTCAACGTACTCTTGCAGCCCATTTGGGCTGTTCTGATATTGGCAATTGTTTTCTGGATCCCACAACCTCCAGGAATCTCAGTCTGGTGGGCGACGTGGTCCTTTTATGATCTGACTGTGTTGTAACTGTCACCATGACTGCTTGCTTGGTCACCTAACCTCATAATCTCTATATATTTTATATAAAGCGCCTTAAATTATGAGGCCTTGTTCCATAAACTTTTTAGAAAGGTGATTTCCTGCCCACAGGGCCACAATCTAAATGTCATCCTTTTGACATTATTGGAGTGGCCTGGATTTATCTAGCGGTGGGAGAGCAGCTACCACACCCCTTTGAAACCAAATAAATAGCTCCTAAGAGGACGCGGGTGGCGCTGTGGTCTAAACCACTGAGCCTAGGGCTTACCGATCGGAAGGTCGGTGGTTCGAATCCCCACGATGGGGTGAGCTCCCGTTGCTCGGTCCCTGCTCCTGCCAACCTAGCAGTTCAAAAGCACATCAAGCGCAAGTAGATAAATAGGTACCGCTCCGGCAGGAAGGTAAACGGCATTTCCATGTGCTGCTCTGGTTCGCCAGAAGCGGCTTTGTCATGCTGGCCACATGACCCGGAAGCTGTACGCTGGCTCCCTTGTCCTATAGAGCGAGATGAGCACCACAACCCCAGAGTCATCCGCGACTGGACCTAATGGTCAGGGGTACCTTTACCTTTAAGAGGCTCGATTCCCCACCCACCTGGTCTTTTGAGCACGAATTGTCACAACTGTGTCTCATATAAACAAACCTTACATCCAGTAACTGTGTCGAGTTCTGGGCACTAAAACTTAAGGAGGATATTGTTACACAATCCTGGTGCCTGCGCATCTCTCTGCCAAGCGGTGGCAACAGCCCATGGGTCTGTGTCCCGTTGGAGAATAGAAGTCATGGCAGAGACTGTTGTGCTTTAAGAAGTAGGGTTTATTCGCCTATTTACACCTTCAGTCTGCATGGAGGGAGTCTAGATCTTATAGCATGAACCAAGGCATTACAGGCAACCTTTCATCTCCTTCTCCAAGATATTTTTTCCTTTCTATTTCTATGCCGCTTTTTATACAAATAAATCCCAAAGCGGCTTACAAACAAAAGATAAAAATAATGTAACGGAACATCACGAATACAGCATAAATCATATAGAATACTTAGCAAATCATCAGTAAAACAATCCCAAATAAAACAGTTGCCATCTATGTAACACTATTAACCAAACAACTAAAGAATTAGCTAAACATCACAGTTACACAAAAAATCATATTATAGGATTCACAAAGTACGACAGCATTCATATCTATAAAATATGAACATTAACAAAATAGCAACAAAACAAGCAAACAAAGCCCTGTTGAATTTGTACATGTGCTCTAGCAAGATGGATCTCAGCCTGGCTTCCTCCTCCTTCTGCCCAGAAACCCCTACTACAAAACTCCCTTTTCCTGTCTCCTCAAACACACAGTTACCCCGGCATCCTTTGTGATATCTGACTCCCTAGGCCAGGGGTCCACAACCTGTGGCCCAGGGGCCGGAAGCGGCCCACGGAGGCCATTTAACCGGCGCCTCGAGCTGCCCCTGAACCGAGCTGCCCGCTCAGCGAGTCCCCACGCACTGCGTTAAACCAGCGCGGCACGGGGACTCTCTTCCACAGCTCCAGAAATCGCTTCTGCACATGCTCAGACGCCGGAAATTGCTTCTGTGCAGGTGTGGTTTCCGGTATCTGGGCATGCACAGAAGCAGTTTCTGGCACCGCAGACATGCGCAGGCGCAATTTCCGGCGTTGCACTGCGCTGGCCCGGCCCACTGATGATCTCCACGGGAGTGATCTGGCCCATGCCCAGTAAGCCTTGCCAACCCCTGCCCTTGGCCAGAAGATCCTTCTATGGCCCATCAACACCCTAACAGGTCTGCTCTTCCCCAGCCAGCCAGGCTGGTTTGCATAAGCCAGCCCAGGAACTCCTTTGCAGCTTGCATTCTCCCTTCATACCACAAATTACCAAAATCCTAGCACTGATTGATTTCTAGTTTTATCCTGTCTATAACAATATTAACCGGCTGGAAGGTGTGCAGAAGAGAGTGACAGAGACAATCAAGGATCTGGAAACCAAGTCTTATGAGGAACAGTTGAAGGAACTGGGAATGTCTAGCTGCGAAAAGAGAAGACTGGGAGGAGATATGATAGTCACCTTCCAATATCTCAAGGGCTGTCATATGGAAGAGGCAACTAACTTGTTTTCTCCTGCTCTGGAGGGTAGGACTCGAACCAATGGCTTCAAGTTGCAAGAAAGGAGATTCCAATTAAACATCAAGAAGACCTTTCTGGCAGTAAGAGCTGCTCGACAGAGTGACAGACTCCCTTTGGAAGGTGGTAGAGTCTATTTCCTTGGAGGTTTTTAAGCAGAGGTTGGATGGCCACCTGTCATGAATGCTTTAGTTGAAATTCCTGCATTGCAGAGGGTTGGACTAGATGACCCTTGGGATCCCTTCCAACTCTACAGTTTTATGATTCTGAATTAAAGCATTGAATCAGCTCGCCTCATTTAGACCAGTAGCAGTTCCCTGAGGTCCCAGGAAGGGAGAGAGAGATGATGAGAGGGGAGCAGCCAAGTAATTTCGTTGTTCCCGAAGGGGACAATGACAATAAATATATTCTATTCTATTCTATTCTATTCTATTCTATTCTATTCTATTCTAATCACCACCATCATTTAATATATCTATATTCTACCTTTATACCAAGCTGGGATTCAGGGCTTTTCGTCCCTCCATCCCCCTTTTTAATTGGAAAGTTGGTTTGTCCGAGATTATTTTGTTGGTCCCGTTCAAGAGGTGAACTGTTTTCTCCTTAAACAAAAACAAGATGAAACCACGGTCTTTGGGGGAATTGAATATGTGAGTGTGGCTGGGCATCCTCACTGGTTAAACATTTCAAATTACATTGTACTGGCAGCATTACAAGAGCGGAGCTGGCGCCGTAACGCGACAAGACGCTTTCTCTCCGAAGCTGATTTATGGCTCACACCATCCTCTCTTCACAGTTCAAGTCATAAATTGCACCTTGACGGGGACAGAGACATGGTGTTATCTTTGCCGACATGCCTCGGTCTCTATCAACGCAACTGACCCCAGGAAGGAGACCAGAGGCCAGGGCATGAACACACCCCATTGCACAACCACAGGGACTCTCCCCCTCTCTGGCGGAAGGAATTTGGCTACACTAGGAGTTTTCAGCCAACCTGCCAGATTCACAACTTTGCTAAAAGGAGAATGTTTTGGGGAAATTGCACATTAAAGAGGAATCACATGTAGTTCAGCCTCAGCAGGTTTTTTTCTTTCTCTTGGAAAGGACCATCAGATGAGGGAGGGAGCGGAGATAGTTCAGTGGTTAGAGCAGCTGCTTTTCATGCAGAAGGTCCCAGATTCAATCCCTGACATCTCCAGGTTGGGCTGGGAGAAACCTGAAAAGCTGGAGAGCCTCTGCCAGTCATTGTTGGCAATACTAAGGTAGGTGGGACAATAATCTGACTCAGTCAGCTCCATATGTTCCCATGAAGGGAGTGCTTCTTCTTCTTTGGTGATCCCTCATAGCCAGTGTGGTGTAGTGGTTAAGAGCGGTAGACTCGTAATCTGGTGAACCAGGTTCGCGTCTCTGCTCCTCCACATGCAGCTGCTGGGTGACCTGGGGCTAGTTACACTTCTTTGAAGTCTCTCAGCCCCACTCACCTCACAGAGTGTTTGTTGTGGGGGAGGAAGGGAAAGGAGAATGTGAGCCGCTTTGAGACTCCTTCGGGTAGTGATAAAGCGGGATATCAATCCAAACTCTTCTTCTTCTTCTTCTTCTTCTTCTTCTTCTTCTTCTTCTTCTTCTTCTTTTCCATAAACATGATTTTAACAATGAGTCCGTAAGAGACTGTGGAGGCCAATTCTGGATCCACACGTCCTTCCAGTGGGGACATAGGTTTCTGGATGGGAGTTGATCATGGGGAGGGTATGCCAAATGTGCCTTCCTCTTTGCACGTTTCTCCTTTGCGTCCTGAGTTTGAGTTCTTCAAAGCCCATGATGACACCTTTGGTAAAGGCTGTTCTCCAACTGGAGCGCTCGCAGGCAAGTGTTTCCCAATTGTTAGTGTTTATACTACATTTTTTTAGATTTGCCTTGAGACAGTCTTTAAACCTCTTTTGTTGACCACCAGCATTACGCTTTCCATTTTTAAGTTCGGAATAGAGTAGCTGCTTTGGAAGACGATCATCAGGCATCCACACAACATGACCAGTCCAACAAAGTTAATGTTGAGGAATCATTGCTTCGAAACTGGTCCTCTTTGCTTCTTCCAGTACACTGGCATTGGTTCTCCTGTCTTCCCAAGTGATGTGTAAACATTTTCAGAGACACCGTTGATGGAATCTTTCAAGGAGTTGGAAACTCTCCAAATTGCAACTAAAGCATCCCTGACAGATGACCATCCAACCTTTCTTTAAAAACCTCCAAGGAAGGAGAGTCCACCATCTACTTTTGGAGACACCATTGATGGAATATTTCGAGGAGTTGGAGATGGCGTTTATAAGTGGTCCATGTTTCACAAGCATACAGTGAGGTTGGTAGTACAAGAGCTTTGTCAACAAGCATTTTGGGAGTGCTTAACCCTTTCCCTTTCACAGCGGGTGGCGCTGTGGGTTAAACCACAGAGCCTAGGGCTTGTCAATCAGAAGGTCGGCGGTTTGAATCCCCACAATGGGGTGAGCTCCCGTTGCTCGGTCCCAGCTCCTGCCAACCTAGCAGTTCGAAAGCCCGTCAATCTGCAAGTAGATAAATAGGTACCACTCCGGCGGGAAGGTAAACGGCGTTTCCGTGCACTGCTCTGGTTTGCCAGAAGCGGCTTAGTCATGCTGGCCACATGACCCGGAAACTGTACGCCGGCTCCCTCAGCCAATAAAGGGAGATGAGTGCCGCAACCCCAGAGTCGTCCATGACTGGACCGAATGGTCAGGGGTCCCTTTACCTTTTAACCCTTTCCTGGCCACCTGCTTGCATTCTGAATCCATGCTGGCTGGGGCTGATGGAAGTTGTAGTCTGGAGGGCACCAGGTTGGGGAAAGCTGCCCAGAGGTATCTTCATGAAGCCAAGGAGCCTGGGGATTTTAGACATCAAAAGGGAGCAAGAGAGAGATGGGTGGCGATGATATATCCCTACCCTCCAAAAAACAAGAGCTTGGAATCGCCTTTTGACTGCTCTGTCTGTGTCAGATCATAATTCAGCATCTTGAGAAAGGGGGGAAAATCCGTCTCAGAAGCACAGCGAGAAGAAAGGGTACATCTGGGCTGCATGCTATCACCAGACCTCCGTGCCGCTTTCAAGAGGGCGAAAAAAGGAACGTGCAGATCAGGCCCAAAGAAGTTCAGGGGAGCCCTCTGCATCCCATACACATCAACCGCCTGACTATTTCCTTTCATTTGCGTCCACATGGATTCTACCAGCAAAGTAAAAATCTCCACACGATGGAATCAAGAGAGCATCACATCACTTTCTGGGCAAATCTTTATAATTAAATGGGTCGTTTTTATCAAAAACGCCACCGTTTTTGCTGCCAGTAATCCTGCAAAGCAGATCACACTTATTCCTATTTTACAGGTGATTTTGCTGACAGACTGAGAGGCAAAAGCTTCACAAGTCTGCCCACAGAACTGAGTCCAAAGGCAAACTCTGACCTGAGCCTAGTATGGTTAAGAGCACATGAAGAATATGTTGTTATCGTTTCCTGTTCTTTCATTTTAATAATAATAATAATAATAATTTTTTATTTGTACCCCGCCCATCTGGCCGGGTCTTCCCAGCCACTCTGGGTGGCTTCCAACAAATATTAAAATACATCAAAATCACAAGTTAAAAACTTCCCTAAACAGGGAATACCTGCCTTCAGGTATTTTCTGTATGTAGGATAGTTGTTTATCACTTTAACCTCTGCTGGGAGGGCGTTCCACAGGGCGGGCGCCACTACCGAGAAGGCCCTCTGCCTGGTTCCCTGTAGCTTTGCTTCTCGGAGTGAGGGAACCGCCAGAAGGCCCTCGGCGCTGGATCTCAGTGTCCGGGCTGAACGGTGGGGGTGAAGATGCTCCTTCAGGTATACAGGACCGAGGCCGTTTAGGGCTTTAAAGGTCAGCACCAACACTTTGAATTGTGCTCGGAAACGTACTGGGAGCCAATGTAGTTCTCTCAGGACCGGTGTTATGTGGTCCCAGCAGCCACTCCCAGTCACCAGTCTAGCTGCCGCATTCTGGATTAATTGTAGTTTACAAAATGCGGCAGACAAAGTGGGGGAAAGGACCACAAGAAAGCAATTTGAAGAGCTGTACTACATTAGACCAACAGCTGTTGAGAGAACTTTCCACCTCCCTGAAGTTGTCTCACCCCCTTCCAAAGCTGGTGGTCACGTCTTGTGGCAGTGAGTTCCATAGTCTAGCTATGCACTCTGGCTGGATGCCACATTATCCGAGGATAGAAACAATAGACCAAGAGGGGCTGTGGGTATGTAGAGTTGACCTGATGCTGGAAGCCGGAGACACAGAGGTGTGTCTTGCTCTGGTTGCATATATGTGCTCAGGGGCGTAGCAAGGGGACGGGGGGGGCGGGTCACCCCGGGTTCCACCCCAGAGGGGTTGACACTTTTTTAAAAAAAAAAATTATTATTTTTATTTTTTTTATTTTTTAAATTTTTTTTAACTTCATTGAAAAAAGAGATAATAGACACACACACACAACCCCCACACCTCACAAAGTGGCACCATCAGAGGGGAGTGACACTTTTTAATTTTTTAAATTTTTTTAATTTTTATCATTTTTTTATTATATTTTTATTTTAACTTTATTGAAAAAAAGAGATAATAGACACACACACACAACCCCCCACACCTCACAAAGTGGCACCATCAGAGGGGGGTGACACTTTTTAATTTTTTTTAATTTTTTTTAATTTTTATTATTATTTTTTATTTTCACTTTATTGAAAAAAAGAGATAATAGACACACACACACAACCCCCCCACACCTCACAAAGTGGCACCATCAGAGGGGGGTGACACTTTTTAATTTTTTTAAAAAAAAATTAAATTAAAGTGGTGGGGGGTGACAAAAGAAATTCCGCCCCGGATACCACCTGGGCTTGCTACGCCTCTGTATGTGCTAATAAGACCATATAACCTGATTGCACCAGAGCTTCCACTGATCTCCTTTCCAAGGAAACTGAACCCTAGATAAGCACAGAAATTCCGCACAGAGATTTGGGTGCGTGCGGCAATGCTGTGGCCTTCAACGCTGTGAGCCTTGCATATGAAGCAGACCTCAATTAGGTCAGGAGAAGTGATGAAACATGGGCACAGCCTGTCTTTGGAGAAAGAGGGGCACAAGATAGGTCTGCTGGGGTCTAAATCTGTTTAAAATCTTCCCAAGCAATTGAGAGAACAGAATGCATTGCCCATTAACTCCGGTGTCAGGAGACGCAAAGGCAGAGATGGGAGCTCACTTGGGGATGGGGGATAATTACAAGAAGATTAGAGGAAACATTATGAGCACCACGCAAAGGCCAATGCGGAGGTTTAATTCCAGTGCGATGATACCTGGGGAATCCCAACACAAGCAAGAGAATAAAGGAGTGCCATTGCCCAAAGAGAAGGAACACTGAAAAGAAGGAACTGGAGGAAGAAGAGAAGAAGAGTTCGGATTTGATATCCTGCTTTATCCCTACCCGAAGGAGTCTCAAAGCGGCTCACGTTCTCCTTTCCCTTCCTCCCCCACAACAAACACTCTGTGAGGTGAGTGGGGCTGAGAGACTTCAGAGAAGTGTGACTAGCCCAAGGTCAGCCAGCAGCTGCATGTGGAGGAGCGGGGACGCGAACCCGATTCACCAGATTACGAATCCACCGCTCTTAACCACTACACCACACTGGCTCTCAGGAAGAAGTGTGGACTGGATTTAAGGTGAAGATGCTGGCTCGAACTGGAATTTAGAATGGAGATTGTGGTTCTGTTAAAAAGGAGTGGTGTTTGGAAACGACAGGCAGAAAATGCCACCATCCACAGTGGAAGGAAGAGGAATTATTTTGGGTATGAAAGAGATTCGAAGAGCCATTTTCTGGCAACCACTCTTAAGAACATAAGGCAATGGAGCCTAAGAACAGCCTGCTGGATCAGGCCCATGGCCCATCTAGTCCAGCATCCTGTTCTCACGGTGGCCAAACAGATGCCTCTGGGAGATCCACAATCAGGATTCAAGCACAAGAGCTCTCTCTCTTCCTGTGGTTTCCAGCAACTGATATTCAGAAGTATTGCCCCATCCAACTGTGGAGACAGAGCATAGTTATCCTGGCTAGTAGCTCTCAGGATAGCCCTCTCCCCTGTGAATTTGTCCAATCCTCTTTTAAAGCCATCCAAGTTAGTGGTCATCCCCAGCTCCTGTGGGAGGGAGTTCCACAGTCTAACTCTGCGCTGTGTGAAGAAGGACTTTCTTTTACCTGTCCTGAATCTTCTAACATTCAGCTTCATTGAGTATCCACAACTTCCAGTTCCAGGACTCTTAGCTCTTAACCCAGTCCGTAGAGCATGAGACTCTTAATCTCAGGGCTGCGGATTTGAACCTCACGTTGGACAAAAGGTTCCTGCATTGCAGAGGGCTGGACTAGATGACCCCTGTGATCCCTTCCAACTCTACAATTCTATGATTCCTTGAAAATATTTTCCCCAGTTTGCAGTCTGTGGAGTGACCATGCATTTATTTAGATGATTTTTTGCACAAGCCACTAATCGATTTACACAAAGGCAGATAGATAAAGATGCACAAAATCCATAAAAACGGCAAATCCCTGAATACCATTTGCTAATAGCCGGAACAGCAATCAGGTCTCTCCTCTGCCAAATGCCCATCGGAAAAGATGTGTCTTAATTGGAGTAAGAACTCCAGTTGTTCATAATGGAACAATTGTAAACAGTATAACGGGGGAAAGAAATATAAAAAGTTCACACAATCCGTTCTCCCCAATCGTGGGAGGAGATCACTGGCCACCCAGGACAACTGGGCAGAAAATCATTTCTAGCAAGAAGTAGTCAGAATAAGGTCTGCTGTGCTTATATCCACCTCGTGGGCTTCCCAGATTCCGCTGCGGGAAACAAGATGCTTTGGAATGATCCACTGGGGATCTTATGAATTGCAAATGGATCCATTGCAAGATTTATCCTTAAGGCTTCAGAGAAAGAAACTGCTTAGGACAGTTTCCTAAGGCTGCCTGCTTCGGGTTCTTGCAGAATAAACAAACGTGTTTTGCAAAAGCCAGAGAAGACCTTTTGGCAATATGCAGTGCCACGGAGGGCCGAGCGAGTGCTTAATGAGGGAGCTTCTGTGTGAGAAGAGGGGTGCTCTATACTGCGCAAGATAGTTCCTATTTTCATCACAGAAATGTTGGAGGGAATGGAATAAATACATAAATACATTTTTTATGGCCAGAAATAAGGGGGCAATGCTGCCATTTCCCGCCTCCAGTCTCTCTTGAGCTCCTCTAAGCCTGAGACTTTTATAAGGCAAAAACAGTATCAGTTTTCAAGAAATGTTGACTTGGGGGCTTTTCAAAAAGCAGTGAGACAATCTTAGGTGTAATAAAAAATGTTAAGGTCTTATATATATAATAAATGTTCATAAATGTACCAACCAAACACATACATAAATGTATAAACCACATGTCTGAAGCAGCACAGGAAGACAGTCCTGAAACCATTTTGACTCCCAAACTGACCAAATGTTTCTCTGCAAGGAGGGAGGGGGTGAGGGAACCTTCCCATTGTCTCAGGAATTAAGTGATTGCCATCTCAAAGGAGGCATGGGGGAGGCGGGGGAGGGTGGCGAGCCGATGCCGGGAGGCGCTGCATCCAGCCTCCGCCTCTCCCCTGGTGCCCTCCTGAACTTGGTGCCCTGGCGCCCTGTGCCACTAGCTTCTATGGGTAAGACACCCCTGCCCAGGCTTGTTCCCCAGTGGAGGTCGCTTCGGTGCTACTAATGCAGTGGTTTGACTTCACCCCTGGAGGCGCACTCCATTGTCTTTCAAGACAGATGGATGCTGAGAACAATAACAACTTGTTGCATGGGAAACCACCTAGGTTTCGGAATGGCCTTCAGAATCTTCAGATTAGGATGTGGAAGGAGCAGAATTGAACCCTTCCATCCAAATTCTGGATTTCCCCTGGATTTCCCTATTACTGCACTTCTGCTTGAATGCAGTTGGACAGAGGATGTACTAGATCCCCACTGGACTTCTTCTAAGTCAGCTTTCCTTCACCCACCTGGTGGCCCCCCACCAAATATATTGGTCATGAACGGTGCTGGCTGGGGCCTGATGGGAGTTGTAGTAGCCAAACGCCTGGAGGGCACCAGGCCAGCGGAGGCTGCTCCATGCCTATACGTCTGCAGGTGCAACTTGATTACTTCGGAGAGCAAGATTTAATCATGCCGGCCGGCCACTTGCTGACCAACTCCAGTTCCATCCAGTCGGTGACGGAGATTGAAAACGAAATATCTGCTCAGTATTCATCGAGTTTCATTTGCTGGCTCACAATGACAGCTCTGCCTTCCTCGGGGAGACAAAAAGGGAAAAGAAAAAAGGGGAGAGAAAGGAAGAAGGGATGTTATTGTAAAGAGATGCTAATAGCACTGTGGGGAATCTCCAGAAGAAAACGGGAGTCTCTTTGTTGAGGGGCGGCAGGTCTTGTCGCCTTCAGTTCCTCTGATTTCTTCAAGACGGGGAACGGCGTGATGGAAGGAGATAATTCATACGGATCTTGAAGGACGATGGAAGGGCACGGCATCTCATGCCTTTTGCAACACAGGCACTGCCATATCCTGTGGGCAGGGGGTGCCCACCTGGCACCAAGGGACCCTTGGTCATGGTGACATTTCCATCATGGGCATCCTTTGAAGATCAATGTTGGAAGATGCAGGACAGAGAAAAGAAAAGTAGCTATTTATAGTTAAACTATGGAACTCTCTCCCACAGGAGGCAGGGTGGCCACCAACCTAGAAGGTTTTAAAAGAGGATTGGACAATTTCATGGAGGGGGAGAGGGCTATTGATGGCTCCCAGCCACAAAAAAACTATGTTCTGCCTCCACAGCTGGAGGAAGCCATGCTTCTGAATGCCAGTTGCTGGAAGCCACAGGAGGGGAGAGGGCTCTGGTGCTCGAATCCTGCTTGCAGGTTTCCCATGGAGACATCCAGCTGGCCACTGTGAGAACAGGATGCTGGACTTCCTGATGGCAAGAGAGGTTTGGCAGTGTAAGGGGCTTCCTTGGAATGTGGTGGATTCTCCTTCACTGGAGGTTTTTAAGCAGAGGTTGGACAGCCATCTGCCAGTGATCCTTTAGCCGTAGTTCCTGCATTGGCAGGGAATTGGACTAGAAATCAGGGGTGGCCAACTTCCAAGAGACTGTGATCTACTCACAGAGTTAAAAACTGGCAGTGATCTACCCCCTTTTGGGGGGTTCAGGTCAAAGTTGTTGAGTTTCTTTAGGGAGGAGGAAAGCAAAGTTGAGCTTTTTTTAGGAAGGAAAACCCTGTTTTTTAGGGGTGCAGGGCAAAGGTGTTGAGCTTCTTTTTAGGGGAGCCAAAGTTTTTTAGCTTCTTTGGGAGGACATCCAGTGATCTACTGGTAGATCATGATCTACCTGTTGGACATGCCTGGACTAGATGATCCTTGGGGTCACTTCCAACACTAAAATTCTATGATTCTATGACTAAATGGGCCATTGGCCTGAATCTGTAGGCTCTTCTTATGTTCTTGTGTTATGCTGACCAAGTTTGGAGGCCTGCTGTAATTTCCACTTATCTGCAGGACACGTTGCACCCAGCATCCTAAGAAGAAATAGTTTTGGTTTAGAGAATCTGCCTACACAGCGATAGGTACAGAGTATTGTTGAGGGTTGGTGGGGGGTTGGTCTGGATGATGCCCTGGGTTCCTTCCAATTCTTGGGGTCCTCTGCCCTGGGAGGATTGGAAACTAACGGAGGAGTTTGCTGAACTGGTAAGACAAGTTCATTTGCAAGACCATATAAGACCTTCTAAAAGGTAAAGGACCCCTGGATGGTTAAGTCCAGTCAAAGGCAACTCTTGGGTTGCGGCGCTCATCTTACTTTCAGGCCGAGGGAGCCGGCATTTGTCCACAGACAGCTTTCCGGGTCATGTGGCCAGCACAACTAAACCACTTCTGGTGCAACAGGAAAGCGTGACAGAAACCAAACCGCACGGAAACACCATTTACCTTCCTGCCGCAGTGGTACCGGTACCTATTTATCTACTTGCATTGGCATGCTTTCGAACTGCTAGGTTGGCAGGAGCTAGGACAGCAACAGGAGCTCACCCCATTGTGTGGATTCGAACTGCTGACCTTCTGATCAGCAAGTCCAAGAGGCTCAGTGGTTTAGACCACAGCGCCACCTGCATCCTATAAGACCTTGTAATGACTAACTGGCAGCTTAAGCATCCTCAAAGAATTAGCCAGGCTGCAATAGCTACAACTAAGTGATGGTTCCGTATAGGACAGTGATGGCTAACCTTGACACTCCAGATGTTTTGGGACTACAACTCCCATCATCCCTGACCACTGATCCTGTTAGCTAGGGATGATGGGAGTTGTAGTTCCAAAACATCTGGGGTGTCAAGGTTAGCCATCACTGGTATAGGAGAATGATTGGACCTTTCCTCCCCACCCCTCAACTAGCTGCTAGATAGGAGAACAATACTCAGAAAGTTGGGTATGTGCTGAGCTTGAAGCAGGCTGGAAGCTGGGGTCACAGAGACCTGCTTGCTTTGTGCTGGACCCAATACTGCTGCCAATGGAGATTTGTTGATGTTGTGAGTCCCTCCATCTTGTGCTCGGTTTGTTTAGGTGTCAATAAAACCAGGTATCCTAAAGACACCACAATCTCTGCCGACTTTCATTCCAATGAAACTGAGCTCTGGTTAAGTGCTGAAACACCTGGACTCTCACTGCTTGGAGACTGGGGTGTATATTTTGTGGCTGGGGGAGATCCCACCAAGACCCTCTAGTCAAGTCTTCCCCAGCCTGGTGTCCATTGCATGATTTGGAGCACAATTTCGGACAACTGTTGTTGTTTAGCCGTTTAGTCGTGTCCGACTCTTCGTGACCCCATGGACCAGAGCACGCCAGGCACTCCTGTCTTCCACTGCCTCCCGCAGTTTGGTCAGACTCATGTTGGTAGCTTCGAGAACACTGTCCCACCATCTCGTCCTCTGTCGTCCCCTTCTCCTTCTGCCCTCCATCCTTCCCAACATCAGGGTCTTTTCCAGGGAGTCTTCTCTTCTCATGAGGTGGCCAAAGTCTTGGAGCCTCAGCTTCAGGATCTGTCCTTCCAGTGAGCACTCCGGGCTGATTTCCTTAAGAATGGAGAGGTTTGATCTTCTTGCAGTCCATGGGACTCTCAAGAGTCTCCTCCAGCACCATAATTCAAAAGCATCAATTCTTCGGCGATCAGCCTTCTTTATGGTCCAGCTCTTCGGACAACTAGTGAGAGCTTTAGTCACAAACACCTGGAGGGCACCCGGATGGCAAAGGATGCTCAAACCTGACCTGCTCCTGGGTTCGGCTAAGGGAGTTCCCTGACCTCTCCCTCAGCAACGCCAAACCTTATCAGAGCCCACTCACCTGTGTCTGGCTAAAGTCTGTCTTAAAAAAGGATGATTAAACTTGATTTGCAGCCTGTGAAAGATGGAGGGATCCAGCCCCCTCCTCCTTGGGCAGCTCAGGCTGCAGAAGATCATTCTCACTGCTCAACATCTGGCCCAGATTTTACATCTCTTCCATTGGCCCTCCTTCTCTCTCTGTTTCTCCCCCCCCCTCCTTTCCCCGAATAAAGAAGCCTTTCTTTGGCATCCAGTCACTTAATGTCTCACTTCTTGCACACTCAGCCCTAAGGACCATTGGGCCAGTTTCCACCTTGGCAAGGCAGAGAGCCTCACCTGCGCTCTAGCTCAAAAGCCACAGGTGTGTGCTGTTCTTGGCCATGGGCTTCCCATTGGGGCATCTGGTTAGATGCTGTGCGAAGGAGGATGCTGGCCTAGATGGCCCCCCTTTGGCCTGATCCAGCAACCGAGCTCTTCTTATGAAAGAAGAAGAGTTTGGATTGATATCCTGCCTTATCACTACCCGAAGGAGTCTCAAAGCGGCTAACAATCTCCTTTCCCTTCCTCCCCCACAACAAACACTCTGTGAGGTGAGTGAGGCTGAGAGACTTCAGAGAAGTGTGACTAGCCCAAGGTCACCCAGCAGCTGCATGTGGAGGAGCGGGGAAGCGAACCCGGTTCACCAGATTACAAGTCTACTGCTCATAACCACTACACTACACTGGCGAGACAGACGAGTCCCTTCCTGTTTCATCTATGGCAGTGATCCTGCACACACTTATGCCTGAGTCAACACTCTTGGGAGCAGGCTGCAGGCCTTCATTCTGCTCACCAAAGATCAACAACTTGGGACTTCCCTGGTGAGTCCAAGGTTGCTTGCCCCACCCCGCCGCCGCCCTGAAATTAAGTTTGAAATCAGCGTTCTGTTGTCTCTAATGGAATAGGCTGTGGGTGGGTGGGTGGGTGGCACCCACAACTGTTTCTCCAGTTCGCAACACTTATTTATTATTTATTCATCTATTGCCCGTTGTCTGACTATTTGCCACCTCCCCATTTCAACTCTCTGGCACCCCATCTGCATAACCTAGCAATTCTAAAATATAGACACACTTTTACTCTCGCAAGATTGAATGTATTGCCCTCGGCTGTACATGACGGACGATTCCATCAGATTCCGCAAGAAAAGCGCCTATGTCCCTGTGGAGATGGCAGTACCGAATCAGCGGCGCATGCCCTTCTGGCTTGCACTCTTTATAAAGACTTGAGGAAGGAGGTTATCAGCCTTCTTTTATTGTCCATTCAGGGTCGCCCAGCCACTGCCCCAGTGTCCTTTCTCTTGGCAGATCAAGATGAGCAGATGGCAACAAAGGTTGCAAGGTTTTTAGCTGGGGCAATCAGAATAAGATCCACTATTTGACTATTGATTCAAAACCCTAAAGTGTATTTTATATAACTGACTTTTTATTTCTTTTCTTTGTATATCTTATTGTTGTTTTATTGCTATGGCCGATGGCTGACACAAATAAAGATTCATTCATTCATTCATTCATTCATTCTATTTCACAAAATTTATATACCACTTGCTTGTGTGTGTGTTTTTAGAATAGAATAGAATATATTTTATTGTCATTGTCCCCTTCGGGGACAACGAAATTACTTGGCTGCTCCATCCACCCAGATAGGGCACTTCACGCAAAGACAAAACAACTACAAAAGCACTGATTAAAACCATACACACTGATTAAAACCATACAATGATAAAACATAACAGGTAAGATTAGATGACTTCAAAGTCCAGGCTTCCCATTCAAGGCCGCGATCGCTCTGGAGAAGAAGCTGTTCCTAAGACGGCTTGTTCTTGTCGACATCGTCCTGTATCTCCGTCCCGATGGCAAAAGTTCAAAGAGACAGTGACCAGGATGTGATGGATCTTTCACTATGTCCAGTGCCTTTCTGTGGCACCTCATGGCATAAATCTGCTCTAAGGTGTTTTTAATAAAAACAACCCCTCAGATTGCTTTACAAAAAGAATAACACAATAACAATATTCTCAGTGTTGCACTCAGGTCTTCCGTAAGAACTTCTGAGAGACTTCTGCTTGGCCACTGTGAGATAGGACACTTTAGCCTGATCCAGCCTCAGAGCTCTTCTGATGTTCTTAGGATGGTGATGGCAAGGAATTGTATGCCACAATCCTATATATGTATCCACTCAGAAGTCAGCCTTCTTGAGTTCAGGTTAGTGGGCATAGTATTTCAGCCTTAATCTGGTAGAGGAGACACCATTACCAAGAGTGGGCAATGGCTTTGAACATTCCTTGTTCAGTTTCACATACCCTCCAAGTGTCCCCAATTTCCAGGGACAGTAATGAAATTACGGAAGCCATCCCGGCTTCTGATTTGATCTGGGAATGTCCCTATTTCCCCCGCCAAAGCCGCCACTGCCGAGCTCGGGAAGGAGGATGAATGGGTGCTTGTCCCAAGTGGCGGTGGTGAGGGACCATCCCATTGCCTCTCCATGGCCTCTCTAGGACGGCCACTGCCAGCCTCCTCCCCTGAGCAGCTTGAAACAGCTGCTGGAGAGCAGGTGAGGAGGAGGAGAGGCTGCTGCTGAGGCCAATCACTGTGTGATACTCCAGCTCTGAGGGGCAGGCAGAGGGCAGGGCTGCCTTGGGCAGGAAGAAAGGGGGAGCAGAGTGGAACACAAGGAGTCTTGATTGTGTGTGTGTGTGTGTGTGTGTGTGTGTGTGTGTGTTGCATCTACTTCTAATATTGCCCCTTTCTAAAATTTATGTATTGGTGTGTGTTTTTCTTTTTATAACCCTACCAAAAAATAAAATAAAATAAAATAAAATAAAATAAAATAAAATAAAATAAAATAAAATAAAATAAAATAAAATAAAATAAAATAAAATAAAATAAAATAGGGATTAAGGGGTTTTCTCCAGACAGAAGAGGGAGTGTGTGATTTACAAGTGCCAGATAATGTTGCTGTTGTTAAATGCATTTGCACCCCACCTTTTCCTCCGAGGAGCTCAAAGTGGCAGCTCTCTCCCCTCCTCATTTAGTCCCCACAACAACCCTTTGAGGTAGGTTAGGCTGAGTAGCAAGGACTGGCCCAAAGTCACCCGGCGAGCTTCATGGCTGAGTTAGAATTTGAACCCTGGTCTCCCAGTGTTTAGAGTCTGACACTCTAAACACTGCACCACACTGGCTATCATATTCGTTCCACACATGCAAGGAAATGATCCTTGGTGAAGCAGTGCCAAATCTCTGGAACTCCCTGCCCATTGATACCGAACAGGTGTCTTTTGCTGTACTGTTTTTGCTGCTAAACCTTTTAAAGCCCACCTAGGCATGTAATTTTAACATGATGTAATTTCAACCTTGCATTGCAAACCGCTGGGTACTTTGGTATTGTGGTAAATATTAAGTCAACAATGTTTTTACATTTTGATTTTATTGGTCTTTTAAACTGAATATTTTCTATTCTTTTATGAAGCCTGCTTAGAGGCTTGTGTTGATTAAGCAGCATATAAATCTTCCTAAGAAAGCACAGAATGAGTGAGCGAAAGAGGTGCTCACTCTTTTGAACCTATGACTCTGTGGATGGCTTCCAAACTCTGAAAATCAAAGAGAAAAAACCTTTTAAGGCTTCGACACCTTGCTCCTTTCACCCCTCTCCCAGGAATTGTGCTATTGGTGAGCATTCTCTTGCCGCCGCTTTTTCTAGAGAGCAATTAGAACAGGGGTCAGAAACCTTTTTCAGCCGTGGGCCGGTCCACCGTCCCTCAGACCATGTGGTGGGCCAGACTATATTTTGGTGGGGGAAATGAACAAATTCCTATGCCCCACAAATAGCCCAGAGATGCATTTTAAATAAAATGACACATTCTGTTGTTGTTGAGTCGTTTAGTCGTGTCCGACTCTTCGTGACCCCATGGACCAGAGCACACCAGGCACTCCTGTTTTCCACTGCCTCCCGCAGTTTGGTCAGACTCATGTTGGGATTTTCTTGGCAGGGATACTGGAGTGGCTTGCCAGTTCCTTCTCAAGGTGGATCACGTTTAGTCAAAACTCTCCACTATGACCTGTCCATCTTGGGTGGCCCTGCACGGCATAGCTCATAGCTTCTCTGAGTTATTCAAGCCCCTTCGCCACGACAAGGCAGCGATCCATGAAGGAGCGACACATTCTACTCATGTCAAAACACCAGGCAGGCCCCACAAATAACCCAGAGATGCATTTTAAATAAAAGGACACGTTCTACTCATGTAAAAACATGCTGATTCCCGGACCGGATGACTCGGGGGGAGGGGGGGACGGGATACTTCATGGGTCACTACAGGATGGGAGGAATCAAAGGGATGAGACAACAATGAGGGGGAGGACAAAACCCATAGCCCGGGGGGGGACACATCCTCCCCCTTTAAGGACCCTGAGTCAGGCACAGCAAGGCCATGGGCTGACCCAGGGTGGGGGAAGTCACAGGGATGACTCAGGGGAGGGGGGATGGGATACCTCATGGGTCACTCCAGGATGGGAGGAATCACAGGGATGAGACAACAACGGGGGGGGGGGGTACAAAACCCTGAGTCAGGCACAGCAAGGCGTGCCCGGGCCAGCTAGTTTTAAATAAAAGGACACGTTCTACTCATGTAAAAACATGCTGATTCCCGGACCGTCCATGGGCTGGATTGAGAAGGCGATTGGGCCGCATCCAGCCCACAGGCCTTAGGTTGCCTACCCCTGAATTAGAACATTTGCAGAGCAACTTGTGACATCACAGTAGCTGACGGCAGGCGACAGGTGGGTCACATCCCAAAAAGGCCCCCCCCCCTTTTTTTTTTTTTTTTTGCTTATGCAGATTAGACATTCTTATGGCTCCTGGAACACGAAGCTGTGAATCACAAGTAGCTCCATGCCAGCTCTGCGAACCCAAGCACCGGCTGAGCCAGGCCAGAATACCAGATGCTTCCACTAAACAAGACTAACGGCATCATTAAATTCCTGAGCCGTGAACTCAAAGGAACACTTGAAAAAGTATACAGCGGCAGATCCCGCAGCCCAGCCAAGCCCGGCTCCTCAAAGGAAGACACCTTCATCTCCTTTTCCTCTCCTCCTCCTCCTCCTTTTTTGCGCACCCTTTCCACAATCAGAGAGGCGGAGCTGCGATGTACAATTCCTCGCAGCATCTGTTGCCTGCTTCCTGACGTGACTCGGCGGGCATCGTGCGTGGCAGCTCATAACAAGAGGAGCCCGCAGCGGCAGCGGCAGCAGCAGCAGACAGGCCTTCCTGAGTGCATGTTTGCGTACCAAAAAGAGTCCCCAGCCAACGCTTAAACTTTTGCTTATTTACAGCGCTTGCAGCCGTGCCAAGATCTATTGCATTTACACCCAAATAAATCCTCTGTAGGAGACAGGTGGCAGATCCCACCAACCCGTTATTTATGCCCGCTCCTCGGTGGAAACTGTGGGCTGTAAAGTGCCCGTAGAATGCCAAGGAGATTTATGCAATATATATATATATATATATATATATATATATATATATATATATATATATATATATACGCTTCATTCGCTGCTCCCCACAAATTGGGGGGGGGTGCCCAGCTGGCAAGACCTTGGAGAGAGGTGAAGGCTCAGCTATGTCTCACAAGCACAGGTGAGTTAAACTCCTGTGTGTGCTTAGCAGCAGGGCAAAGTGTGCCAGTCCCGTGGGGTATCCAAAAGGCGAGGTCCAAGTCCAGTCCGTGGTCAGAGGTACAACATAAAGGCAGTCCGTAATAACTGAAGCGGGGTGCAGGGCAGGGAGTCAGGCGAAGTCAGGTATGCAGGCAGAGAACCAGGGCGGGTCAGGAGCTCAGGCAGGAAAGCAGGACAGGTCTTAGGCAGGAACTAGCAACCAACAATGTTGCTCCCGCAACTTGGGTCTGGGTCTGGCCAGCTTTTATCTGCCCTGAGGCATAGGGTGGCCCTGATCCTCTGGTGACTCGCCTCTCCTGGCTTGGAGGCGAGCACTCCTCCTGCGGGAACTCAGTTCCCTTCGCCTCTCTGCCCTGAGCCTCTGCAGCTCAGGAGAGGCTGGAGGGTTACCGGACCCAGAGGCAACCTCAGCTTCCCCTGACGGGGCTGATAGTGGAGCACCTGCAGGCAATGGGTCCTCCATCCCATCAGGAGCCAGAGCAGACTCAGCAGATGCCTGCACCTGAGGATCCAGCACAGGTGAGGACCCTTCAGACTCAGGCCCTAGCCCCAGCTCTGCTGATTCTGGAGGTGGGGAATCCTGTGCAGGCTGGGATCCCTCAGGTTCAGTGTCTGAGTCTGAATCCCAGGCCATCACACAAAGAGGCCAAAGGCGGCTGACTATCCTGCTTTCTGATTTTACAAGTCCCAAGTTCCCAAGCGAAGTGAACCAATGAATGAAATAGACAGCCATGAAAAGCCAGCCGGGGTGTAGGAGCTATTTGGTGTATTGCGCAGAGATTCACATGCCTAAGCTGCCTGCCTGCTGGACACAAGCGTGTGCTTGATGCAATAACTTCCGAGCGTCCAGATCAAGGGAAGTAATGGTCCCATTCTGTTCTGCCTTGGCCAGAACACATCCGGAGTCTTGTGTCCAGTTCTGGGCACCGCAATTTAAGAAGGAGGTTGACAAGCTGGGAGGTGTGCAGAAGAGGGCAAGCAAGATGATGAAGGGTCTGAAAAGCAAGCCTAATGAGGAACGGTTGAAGGAGCTGTGCATGTTTAATAATAATAATAATAATAATAATAATAATAATAATAATAATAATAATTTATTATTTATACCCCGCCCATCTGGCTGGGTTTCCCCAGCCACTCTGGGCGGCTTCCAGCAAACCTTCAAATACATTAACACATCACAGATTAAAAACTTCCCTAAACAGGGCTGCCTTCAGATGTCTTCTAAAAGTCTGGTAGTTGTTTATCTCTTTGACATCTGGTGGGAGGGCGTTCCACAGGGCGGGTGCCACTACTGAGAAGGCCCTCTGCCTGGTTCCCTGTAACTTGGCTTCTCGTAGTGAGGGAACCGCCAGAAGGCCCTTGGAGCTGGATCTCAGTGTCCTGGCAGAACGATGGGGGTGGAGACGCTCCTTCAGGTATACTGGACTGAAGCCATTTAGGGCTTTAAAGATCAGCACCAACACTTTGAATTGTGCTCGGAAACGTCCTGGGAGCCAGTGTAGGTCTTTCAAGACCAGTGTTATGTGGTCTCGGCGGTCGCTCCCAGTCATCAGTCTAGCTGCCGCATTCTGGATTAGTTGTAGTTTTCGGGTCACCTTCAAAGGTAGCCCCACGAAAAGCGCATTGCAGTAATCCAAGCGAGAGATAACTAGCCTGCAAAAGGGGAGACTTCAAATATAGTGGTACCTCGGGTTACATACGCTTCAGGTTACATATGCTTCAGGTTAAGAACTCTGCTAACCCAGAAATTATTCTTCAGGTTAAGAACTTTGCTTCAGGATAAGAACAGAAATGGTGCTCTGGCGGGGCAGTGGCAGCGGGAGGCCCCATTAGCTAAAGTGGTGCTTCAGGTTAAGAACAGTTTCAGGTTAAGAACGGACCTCTGGGACGAATTAAGTACGTAACCAGAGGTACCACTGTATCTGAACGGCTGCCACATGGAAGAGGAAGCATGCTTGATTCCTGCTGCTCCAGAAGGCAGGACCCTAACCAATGGATTCAAAATAAAAAATAAAAAAATTCCTTCCAGTAGCACCTTAGAGACCAACTAAGTTTGTTATTGGTATGAGTTATTGTGTGCATGCATTTCTTCAGATATAGTAATACCCCTCCCCACCCTCTCACTATATATAAGGGTCTGGTGACTTCTGTTTCAGTGTATGCTCGCAGACTGTCTCGCCAGAGTGGTGCATGCTCTGGTTATCTCCCGCTTGGACTACTGCAATGCGCTCTATGTGGGGCTACCTTTGAAGGTAACTCGGAAACGGCAATTAATCCAGAATGCAGCAGCTAGACTGGTGACTGGGAGTGGCCGCTGGGACCACATAACACCGGTCCTGAGAGAGCTACATTGGCTCCCAGTACGTTTCTGAGCACAATTCAAAGTGTTGGTGCTGACCTTTAAAGCCCTAAACGGCCTCGGTCCAGTAGACCTGAAGGAGCGTCTCCACTCCCACCATTCAGCCCGGACACTGAGGTCCAGCGCTGAGGACCTTCTGGCGGTTCCCTCCCTGCGAGAAGTGAGGTTACAGGGAACCAGGCAGAGGGCCTTCTCGGTAGTGGCGCCCGCCCTGTGGAACGCCCTTCCATCAGATGTCAAGGAAATAAGAAGCTATCCTATTTTTAAAAGACATCTGAAGGCAGCCCTGTTTAGGGATGTTTTTAATGTTTAATGCTGTATTGTTTTTAACACTCAATTGGGAGCTGCCCAGAGTGGCTGGGGAAACTCAGCCAGATGGGCGGGGTACAAATAAATTATTATTATTATTATTATTATTATTATTATTATTACCAGTATTCCTTTCAAGCAAAGTCAGCTCACCTGGAGAAGCAGAGAGAGGCAGGGATAGAGCCATAGAATTGAGGAGTGGGAAGGGAACCCCAGAGGTCCTCTAGTCCAACCCCCTGAAATGCAGGAATCTCAGCTAAAACATCCACGACCAATAGCCAGCCAACCTCTGCTTAAAAATCTCCAAGGAAGGAGAGCCCACCACCTTTCGAGGTCGTCCGTTCCACTGCTGAACAGTTCTTGCCAACAAAAACGTTCTTCCTAATGTTTATCCGGAATCTCCTTTTTTGCCGCTTGGAAGCATTGAGGAGTATTTGAGTTCAATAAATCTGGAGCAGGTGTTGAGCAAGATAACTTTTCCCCCCTCCATGAATCTATATCATTGTTTGAAGGGAGGGTGTTTTTATTGATTCTGCACTTCTAGTATTTAAATAGTCGCCACGCGCCCTCTCCCCAAATCCTTCAGGAGGGGGAAAGATTATATATAAACCCAAAGTCATAAAGAGCAGCTTCTTATTTATGCCTGATGGCACAGCATGATATACGGAGATGTTAAGTATCTTCCGTACAAGCCAGAAAGAAAGGAATTATTCATAGGTTATCTGGATGTGCTAATGAGAGAGTTTTCTTTTTTTTTAAATATATATATAATAACTCTCACATATTGCTGTGTAGACTTTAACAAAACTTTGAACAGGAGGTGTTTCAAATTCAGCAAATATTAACTGAGAAGGAGAGGGGTTTTTTTTAAAAAAAAAAGTGGGAGCGTGGAGAAATCATTGATTTTGAGCCGATTTTCACCAACATTTGCATGACAGTGGTACATTGGCGGTGGGGGTGGGGAGATTCAGCCAGTGTTGCATAGTGGTTAGAGCAGGGGTCAGCAACCTTTTTCAACCGTGGGCCGGTCCACCATCCCTCAGACCATATGGGGGGCCGGACTATATTTTTTTTTGGGGGGGTGAACGAATTCCTATGCCCCATAAATAACCCAGAGCTGCATTTTAAATAAAAAGGACACATTCTACTCATGTAAAAACACGCTGATTCCTGAACCATCTGCCGGCCGGATTTAGAAGGCGATTGGGCCGCATCCGGCCCCCGGGCCTTAGATTGCCTACCCCTGGGTTAGAGTGTCAGACTAGGAACAGGGTTCAAATTCCCACTCGTCCATGAGGCTCGCTGGGTGACCTTGGGCCAGTCACTGCCTCTCAAGGTTTAACCTACCTCACAGGGTTGTTGTGGAGATTGAATGAGGAGGCAGAGACCCTGAGGCCCTTGGAGAAAAAGGAGGGATAGGAAAACCGTACATTGAATAAATGAATACATTTGAATAGAAAGCTGTAGTACAGGTGAATAGAAAGTTGCTGTTTTCCCAATGACAGTGAGTATTTCATCCTTAAAAATCCCAAATTTTTGAAGGAGAGGGGCAAGGTTGCTGGTATAAATAATGATACGCTCTCTCTCACACACCTTTGCTTCTCTTGTGTGGAAGACTTCTTGTCAGGGACCTTCTCTCAAGTTTAATTAAGGTGTTGAAGTTCTCAAGCCAGGGAAATGCTGGGCCCAGCTAATTTCTCAAACTGCTCTCTCTAGCACCTTTTGAAACGGGGCTCATGTAGCAAATTAAAAAATGCTAATAGCCGGCCAATAAAATAAAGACTTGCCTTCTTGCCTGTAATTTCCACAGGTCTGTGCATTAATTAACTCCGAGAAATGAAGCCCTTTCGATTCAGGAACAATTAGCAGCAAAATGTAGACGGCGAGTTCTTCCTCCTTCGCCTGCAAAGATCTTCAGTGCTCAGCCCCTGTGCATGGGGGCATTTACACTTCGGAACTCCCTGCCTATTGACATCGGGCAGGTGCCTTCACTGTACTCTTTTCCATGCCTGCTCCCAGCATCTTCCTGCTTTGATACTGCTCCCCCCCCTGAAGAAATGCCTGGCAATCCCTGGATGACACTAGAGCCACCAGCTACTGATTTGCAACAGCTGACCTGGACATCAGGCTTCTGGGTGGGGAGGTTAAAGGGGGGGAATTGTTGGTTGGATGTGAATGTTTTCTGGGACAAGGGGGGGGGTGAGGTTTCGTTTGAGGCTGAGAAAGGCAGTGGCTGGCCCAAGGTCACCCAGCGAGCTTCATGGCCGACTAAGGATTTGAACCCTGGTTTCTCCCAGGTCCCATTCTGACACTCTAACCACTAGACCAGGAATCGGCAACCTCCGGCCCACGGAGACCGTTTTACCGGCCCACGAGCCGCCCCTGAACTGAGCCGCCTACTTGACGAGTCCCCCAAGCGCAGCACTAGGACTTGCCGAGCGGCACTGGAAATTGAGTCTGCGCACGTGCAGATACTGGAAATTGTGTCTGTGGGGACCCAGGTGGCACTGTGGGTTAAACCACAGAGCCTAGGGCTTGCTGATCAGAAGGTTGGCGGTTTGAATCCCTGCGACGGGGTGAGCTCCCATTGCTCGGTCCCAGCTCCTGCCCACCTAGCAGTTCGAAAGCACGTCAAAGTGCAAGTAGATAAATAGGTACCACTGCAGCGGGAAGGTAAACGGTGTTTCCGTGCGCTGCTCTGGTTCACCAGAAGCGGCTTAGTCCTGCTGGCCACATGACCCGGAAGCTGTACGCCGGCTCCCTCGGCCAATAAAGTGAGATGAGCACCGCAACCCTAGAGTCGGACACGACTGGACCTAATGGTCAGGGGTCCCTTTACCTTTATGTCCAGACTCCGAAAATTGCTTCTGCACAGGTGCGATTTTCGGCATCTGGGCATGCGCAGAAGCAATTTCCAGCGTCACTCTGTGCCAGTCCAGCCCATGGACGATCTCCGTGGGAGTGATCCAGCCCATGGCCAGTAAACCTTGCCGACCCCTGAACTAGACCACAGTGCACTCAATGATACATGAAAAAGGACTTCTGCAGGTCCTGAATATTCCAACATTTAGCTCCATGGGATGTCTATGAACTCCTGTGCTGTGTTAGACAGAGAGAAAAGCTTTTCTCTAGACCCTTGAAAGGCTGCAAACGGGGGGCGAGGAATACATTTCCCCAGTTCTGCTGGCTCATGTGTCGCAACCATAATTAGGTTATTTATACAGCATCATTTGTTCTTCATTTCCTTAGGAACTTGTGATATTGTTTCCCCCCAAACCAAAACCATCTTTCTCCAACAGCTGAGGAGCACGTGCTGGGAATGGATGAGACCCACTTGCGGAGAGCTCTTCAAAAGCAGAAAACGCCATTAATGTGTGTGTGTATTTGAACATCTAACTCTCCCCGTGCTTGGGGTTACAATAAACATTATTTTATTCTATGTGTTTCTTGAATTTGTGGACTTCCCTGTAGGGAAGTAAGGGCTGGGTGGGGCACGTCCACCTGGGAAGGGAGCCCATCTAGGAGAAGGAAAATTCCTTCTTCATGCAGCACATAGTTAAATTGCAGAACTCATTCCTCCAGGAGGCAGCGATGGGCAGCCGCCAACTCAGATGACTTTAAAAGAGGATTAGACAAATTCATGGGAAAGGCGGCTATCGATGGCTACTAGCCAGGATAGCTCTGCTCTGCCTCTGCTCTGCAGGAGGAAGCAATGCCAGTTGCTGGAAACCACAGGAAGGCAGAGGGCTCTTGTGTTCGAATCCTGCTTGCTGTTTCCCCACAGGCAACTATTCATAGAATCATAGAATCATAGAGTTGGAAGAGACCCCAAGGGCCATCCAGTCCAACCCCCTGCCAAGCAGGAAACACCATCCAAGCATTCCTGACAGGTGGCTGTCAAGCCTCTGCTTAAAGACCTCCAAAGAATGCCTTATGAGGAACGGCTTAGGGAGCTGGGTATGTTTAGCCTGGAGAAGAGAAGGTTAAGGGGTGATATGATAGCCATGTTCAAATATATAAAAGGATGTCATATAGAGGAGGGAGAAAGGTTGTTTTCTGCTGCTCCAGAGAAGCGGACACGGAGCAATGGATTCAAACTACAAGAAAGAAGATTCCACCTAAACATTAGGAAGAATTTCTTGACAGTAAGAGCTGTTCGACAGTGGGATTTGCTGCCAAGGAGTGTGGTGGAGTCTCCTTCTTTGGAGGTCTTTAAGCAGAGGCTTGACAGCCACCTGTCAGGAATGCTTTGATGGTGTTCCTGCTTGGCAGGGGGTTGGACTGGATGGCCCTTGTGGTCTCTTCCAACTCTATGATTCTATGATTCTAGGAAGGGGGTGCGGTGGGGGCGGTTTGCCCCGGGTGTCACCACTGAGGGGGGTGACAAAATGCCAGGTGGCACTCACCGCGGGGCCTGCAGCACGCCCGAGCTACACGTCTCTCCTGGGAGTTACGTGGTGGCTTGGGTGCCCGCAGAGTCTGCGCTGCCCCAAACAGTCCGCCCGCTGCCTCTCCCTCAGCTGTAGGGTGGCTGAGTGGGAGGAGGCAGGCAGACTCCTCGCAGGCCCTGCAGAGCATCTGGCCCCAGATGGCCCCACCCAATGGGCAGCTGGTCCTGCCCCCGCGGGTGGCTGGCCCCGCCCCTGGGCACAGGGCACACGTGCTGCCCCAGGCACCCGATCGGCTTGCTCCACCCATTGCTTTCAACTTTCGGATTTGAAAATAAGGGATTTTTTCAAACTTTCGGATTTGAAAATAAGGGATGCCGTGAGGGCGGTGCAAAGGCACCAAGTAGCCTCGCCACCCTGCGCTCCAGAGGCTGCGCGTGAACGGGTGAGCGAAAGAGCGAGTGCATAGACAGCAGGTAGGCTGTCTGTCTGGTTGGGCGTGAGGGTCTGGCTGCACAAGGCATGCAAGCTCCGCCCCCAGTCGGTCTCAGACTCCTTATTGGCAGCCGAGCAACGCAGCTGAGGAGCCTCCCTGGCCGGCAGGGAGGGAGAGGAGCTGCTTCCTTGGAAATCCAGGAAATTTAAGGGAGATCAACAATCCGGGATAGCAGCGGGAAATGGCATTGGAATAAGGGAGTTTCCCGCAAAAAAAGGGAGGGTTGACAGCTATGGCTCCACCTCTATGTGAAAGGATGTGCAGGTCCAAAACTGGCCTCCAAAGTCACTTATGGATACACCGCTAAGTCTATATACATGGAAGACAATCTTACTTTGCTACGAAGGATCGCCAAAGAAGATTTTTTTGCAAAGCATTTTGGACCCTCGCAAGCTGAGGATTTGCTGAGGGAACTTCGACAGGCGTCAGTCCCCTTCTTTGCACTCTGCCAATGTAGCTTCTGTGCCGTCAGGAGCACTCAGATGAAGTACTGTTTCAAATGCAGCGTCGGTTGTTTGCCTATAGAGGAACAAAACATCCCAAGGGGAGATTCTAGATAGGTTTCCTTGGCGACAACAATTTGTAATTGCTTGATCGTGTCACACGTGAGCGGAGGGGCATCAGACCTAACTGGAGGGAAGAGACGTTTGGAGATGGCATGCATTTGAAAAAGATCTCTAGTTATCAGTATTGCAGAATCATAGAATTGTCAGAGCTGGAAAGGGACCCTGTCAGTCATCTGGTCCAACCCCCTGCTATTCCGGAATCTCAGCTAAAGAATCCATCAAACTCAATTTCATGTTTTGGGCGAGAGAGATGATATTATGACTGCAAAGTGTGTTTTTTTATTCCTGGAGATAGGATATGAGTCATTTGCAACTTGTAAGCTGATGTCAGGTGTTACTCAGCAAATTTCCAGGAGGGATGCATGGTGAAGGCAGCTGCTCCAGGGACCTAACAATAGGGACTAGCAACATGGAATGACAGTCTTCTTCCTGCACTGCTGCTTATGAGCTTTCAGAAGACAGAATGTTGGACTTGATAGACTTTAGTTGGATTCAGCAGATAGTTTTCATGTACAGACCATGCTTGGCCAGAATGATGGTCCCAGTATCAATAGCTCTGGTTTGGGACAGTGGCCTGCAGAAAGTCATCATATTTCTATTCATCTGTCATTCCCGGTGCTTGGAAGCATGAAGGCATCAGTGTTTTCCTATATTATGGCTAGAAGCAACTAATAGAGCTCCACAAAATTATCTCGTTCTTTAAATAAAAAAAGCAATCAAACCAAGAAGCCACGTGTTCCTGGGTTTCCTAGCATCCGACAGCGATAGGGTTCCACTGATGGGTTGTACAAAAGTGTTTCCTTTAGATTTCCACTACGCCGGCAGCCTCTCCATTGCAGGAGATGAGCCTGAGATTTTGTGAATCAAGAGATAATTCCCTCCACCCCACATTGCTCCTGATTCTATACACCTGTGTTATGTGTCCTCTGGGGCAAGGGACTGGAAAAAAAACACAACTACTTAAAATGATCTGTCGGCCCCCAGTTCATTTTAGTTGCTTTCCCTCCCACCCACCAATATACTGCTAGCTCCCATGTTCATAGAATTGTAGCGTTGGAAGGGACCCTAAGGGTCATCTAGTTCAACCCCCTGCAATGCAGGAATCACACCAAAAGCATCCCTGACAGATGGCTATCCAACCTCTGCTTTAAAATCTCCAAGAAATGAGAGAGTGTGGGTGAGAAAGTTTTGGAAGATAAATTATTTACTCTCTTGTAGAAAAGTTAGCACAATGGCAATTGCTCCAAGCACATTTAAACTTGATGTTAGGCTTACGTCTACCCTCATCCACCTTTAGACAAACGTTCCCCATGAAAATACTTAGGCTAGAATAAATCACAGGCACTTACCAGCTCTGCAAATAAGTCCATATTTTACTCAGTTTCCAGAAGTTACAGCAAACAAGTCTCCACCTGCTGTCGGTAAGACAAAGGTGGGGGGGAAAGGTTCCAAATGACTTAAAAAAGAAAGTACTTGGTTTCCTTACAAAAAGGATCATGCAATCTTTGGGTTAGCAAATATGCAGGCTGCAAAATCTCATTCTTAGAGAGATTGAGTTCATTTGTAGTGAGCCATGGCCACATGGCTTCTTGCTTGTTCCAGGAAACGTGAAGAGAAAAAGACTCAGAAGGTGGGAGCAGGCTGTGAGCCTGCTTAGCCACACCCTCTCTTCTAAATTGAGCTCAGGTTTCATATGAGTGTGAGTCAATAACTGTATATCAGAGACCACCTCCTGTTCCACTGTCAAACAACTCTTACCATCAGAAAGTTTGGAATCTCCTTCCTTGTCATTTGAATCCATTGGCTCGGGCCCTCCCCTCTGGAGCAGTAGAAAACAAGCTTTCTTCCTCTTCCATGTGACAGCTCTGCAGATATTTGAGGATGGCTATCATAACTCCCTTCAACCCACAAGCAGGATTCGAACACGAGAGCACTCTACTCTCCAGCAATTCCCAGCAAGTGGTCTTCAGAAGCACTTCTGCCTCTAGCCATGGAGACAGAGCATAGCCATCATGGCTGGAAGCCATTGATAGCCCTCTGCTCCTCCACGAATTTGTCTAATCCTCTTTCGGTGCCATCTAGACTGGTAGCCATCACTGCCTCCTGTGGGAGGGAGTTCCATAGTTTAACTATGCACTGTGTGAAGAAGTCCTTTATTTAATCTCCCAACCTTCATCTCCATTGGATGTCCCCAAGTTCTGGTGTTATGAGAGTGCCAGGGAAACTCTTCTGTCTCCAGTTTCTCTATGCCATGCATCATTTCATGAACTTCTATCGTTTCATTATTTTCCTTTCCCTTCCTCAATCCTTCCTACAGCTGTGGTTGCCTTTGCTGCTACTGAAGCTTACGTTTTCAGCAAGCTTTTTGCTATTATGCCCCCACCCCCACCCCCCAAAGGTCTTGCCTCTGCAATGGCAGCCAATCTAAGACCCATCAGAGTGTACTTGTACTTCGGATTATTTGTCCCAATGTGCATCATTTAGCAGCCGGCACCAAATCCCATCTCCCATCCTGTCACCCAGAAGCACAAGTTGGAGAGAGACCTTTTGCAGAGCTCTCTGCTGTCTGTTTTGGACTTGCCCGCCTTAATCACTTGCCGCCATCTGCAAGCCTGGCTCTCTTGCCGTTCTCTGGGCTCTTGAGATAGCCCCCGGGGGGGCCCTGCTCTTCACTTCCATCTACTGTGAAAAGCATTCATTTGTTCCTGCCCTTTGCCTGTAATCAATTTCCATAAGGAGACAGTGCCCCATTAAACCGCGCTGTGCCTCAAGTGGTGCTCTCGCGGCGTTCGCCAACCTGGTGCCCTCCAGATGTGCTGGATGGGACTGAAAGGCACCAACTTGAGGGAAGACTGGGCTATACAGATCCGTTTGTGCCAATGAGAGTGTCTTTCCTGATCCAGAAAGCAGCTGCAGTTAAATTTACTCTGCGGAGGTTTGTTGGTTTGTTTTTGTTGGTTTGTTTGTTTGTTTCATAAAATTTATATACCGTTGGCTTGTTTGTTTGTTTGTTTGTTTTTTAAAGCACTCCCAATGCATTTTACAGAAAGAATAAAACAGCAAGTTTATTAATAAAAGCAATTTAAAAGATTTTTTTTTAAAAAGAGACTAAAAAAACAACACCAGTCTAAATACCTGGGCTTGTCTAAACATAAATGTTTTATCCGGCACCAAAAAGAGCACAGTGAAGGCCCTTGCCTGATATTATTATTATTATTATTAAGATTCATATACCTCCCTTCATCAAGAGCTCTCAGGATGGTTCACAAGATAAAAATACAAGATAAAAACACAAATGAATGGTTAAAACTAAAACAACAAAACAATCATGTTTTTATAGTTGCTGGAAGCCGCCCAGAGTGGCTGGGGCAACCCAGTCAGATAGGCGGGGTACAAATAAGGTTGTTGTTGTTGTTGTTGTTGTTGTTGTTCCAGAGTGTACACAAAAGGATCGGTTCCATACAAATGTGGAATGGGTATTCTGTGGTACCAATAGTAGTGCCAGTTCCATAGAGTTTTCTCACACCATTGTGGGAGAAATTCACTTGGAGGTTAGCACTGAATTCCCAACCAGTCAGTCTTTATTCAGTAATGGATTACAGAAGATAGTCCAAAGAGTCTGAATGTGCCAGCTTGGCTGTTTCATCCTCTAGCAAACCACCTTTCCCCACCCCATCTCCCCACCACCTCTCATCCAACCACAGTCCTTATTACAGGTAGGTAGCCGTGTTGGTCTGTCGTAGTCGAAACAAAATAAAAAATAAAAAAATTCCTTCCAGTAGCACCTTAGAGACCAACTAAGTTTGTTTTTGGTATGAGCTTTTCGTGTGCATGCACACTTCACAGTCCTTAGAAACACTTACTCAACTCAATTAATTTTTTTGCTGCATATATATAGACCCCTCCACTTCAACTGCCAGCGTTAGGTTCCTTCTGAATGGACTCTTACCAGTTTTGTGGTCAGGTTGCACTCTTGTGGACACAAAAGTAGCCTCGCCGATAATGGGTTTTACAAAAATTCCATGTCACCTTGAACCCGACTGCATATTGAATCCTTTTTGCAGGGAGAGCGGGCTGGCCTTGGTGCAATCACATGGAAACACTGGGTGTGGGAAAAGAAGAAAGCTGAGGATTGTTATTGGGAATGCATGTTTGGGTAAAGAAAAAGCCAGTGTTCTAACTAAGTTGGAGGTGTAAGAGAGCCATCTTGCACCCAGCAGAGACACATCCAAGGAGGACCTTTCTCCAAGAGGTTTTGAAGAAGAAATGAGAGGGAGACAAGAAGTGAGAGCCCCGCAGAATTCAACCACCTGCATTTTCTATCCTAGCCATAAACATGGCCTTAATCTTCCCACATCTGCATTTGCTAAAATAAGGGGTGTGGGAATGTTCAGGGAGGCAGGAGAGGATATATTGTTTATTAATACCCTTCCTAACTTGCGCTAGCAAGTTCCTTTACTTAGCAGAGTTTCACATTCCCCTTTTAGACACACAGCCGGTAGCTAGTTGCAGGCTTGTGTAAGCCTCTCAATATTAGGTTCCTGCTAAGTTCCATTGAGGGACGCGGGTGGTGCTGTGGGTTAAACCACAGAGCCTAGGGCTTGCCGATCAGAAAGTTGGTGGTTCGAATCCCCATGACGGGATGAGCTCCCGTTGCTCGGTCCCTGCTCCTGCCCACCTAGCAGTTCGAAAGCACATCAAAGTGCAAGTAGATAAATAGGTACCACTGCAGCAGGAAGGTAAACGGCATTTCCGTGCGCTGCTCTGGTTCGCCAGAAGTGGCTTAGTCGTGCTAGCCACATGACCTGGAAGCTGTACGCCGGCTTCCTCAGCCAATAAAGCGAGATGAGCGCCGCAACCCCAGAGTCGGTCACGACTGGACCTAATGGTCAGGGGTCCCTTTACCTTTACCTTTAACTTGTGCTAACAAGTTCCTTTACTTAGCAGAGTTTCACATTCCCCTTTTAAACACACAGCGGGTAGCTGGTTGCAGGCTTGTGTAAGTGTGCTGGTCCCAAGGGATATCCGATAGGCGAGGTCTAGTCCAGTCCAAGGTCAGTCCAATCCAGAAGTCACGAAGCCGAAGTCACAAAGCCGAGGTCAGGATTAAGTCGGAAGCCAAAGTCACAAAGCCGAGGTCAGGAGGAAGCCAGGAGTCAGAAGCCGAGGTAACAAAGCCGGGGTCAGGAACACAGGAGTCAGGAACCAGGAACTGGGCAGCAACGATGTTGCTCCTGCAACTTGGGACTGGGACTGGCCGGCTTTTATCTGCCCCGAGGCAGAGGGCGGCTCCGATCGTCAGGTGACTCGCCTCTCCTGGCTTGGAGGCGAGCACTCCTCCTGCGGGAACTTAGTTCCCTTCGCCTCTCTGCCCTGAACCTTTGCAACTCAGGAGAAGCTGGAGGGTTACCAGACCCAGAGGCAACCTCAGCTTCCCCTGACTGGGTGGGGAGTGGAGCACCTGCAGGCAATGAGTCCTCCACTCCATCAGAGGCCAGATCAAACTCAGCCGATGCCTGCACCTGAGGATCTAGCACAGGTGAGTCCCCTTCAGACTCAGGCCCCAGCCCTGGCTCTGCTGGTTCTGGAGGCAGGGAATCCTGTGCAGGCTGGGATCCCTCAGGTTCAGCGTCTGAGTCTGAATCCCAGGCCATCACAGTAAGCCTCTCACTATTAGGTTCCTGCTAAGTTCCCTTATATCCCTCTTAAAAGAATAAACACACGACAATCTTATTCAAAGTCAATAAAAGAAGTTTACTCACATCATCAGTTCACAGTTGGATCCCTGAAGGGAGACTTAGTTACTACCGGTAAGTATATGCATGTGGATCTATCCCATATGGGGATAATCCCTTTGTCCTGTGCTGGCTGAAAGCATCTCTAGCTAAAAGCTGCTCCAATGACGGAGGAAGTCAATGAGGGAGGGAGGGAGTGCTGCGTGCCTTGTCCTTTTTGTTACCTGGACAGGTAAAGTCATGCCCACCTCTAGTCACATGCAAAAGGAAGTATGTCCCAGGCCAGGAGGAAACAGGAAGTTCTGACTGGCTGGACCAAACATCCCTTCGCATGTCCGCTCTAGGAAAACAAGGAATGTTGTACTTGACTGTTACTTATGCATCACACCCCACAAGGTGAACGCATCAGAGCAATGATGCAAGCAACAAACAGGAGTGGGTCAACTCACAAGAGGATTCCCCCTTGCAGTACAGTAATGCTCAGAGAGGAGTGATACTCAATTAACACGTCACCCCAACAGCACAAGGATTTCTGCTTGCACCACCCACTTGCTCTCTGTGATCGATCTGATCTCTGTGCAGTACTGAACATTGCAAGCACATCTCTCTTCTTAAAACACTGCATGCCTAAAATCCTCTCCAGAGGGTTGGGGTGAACCCCAGAACAGATTTAGAGGGCACACAGGGGGAGGAGATGCTGAAAAAAGTTGGGATTCCTAAAGGCCATCTGGTCGAACCTCCTGCAATGCAGGAATCACAAGTAAGGAAACCTTTGTGCTGACAGATTAATGCAGTGCTAGCTTGGAGAAAGCTAGAGAGTTCCAGAAAAACATTTACTTCTGCTTCATTGACTACGCAAAAGCTTTTGACTGTGTCGACCACAGCAAACTATGGCAAGTTCTTAAAGAAATGGGAGTGCCTGATCACCTCATCCGTCTCCTGAGAAATCTCTATGTGGGACAAGAAGCTACAGTTAGAACTGGATATGGAATAACTGATTGGTTCAAAATTGGGAAAGGAGTACAACAAGGGTGTATATTGTCTCCCTGCTTATTTAACTTATATGCAGAATTCATCATGCGAAAGGCTGGACTGGATGAATCCCAAACCAGATTTAAGATTGCCGGAAGAAATATCAACAACCTCAGATATGCTGATGATACAACCTTGATGGCAGAAAGTGAGGAGGAATTAAAGAACCTTTTAATGAGGGTGAAAGAAATGGAGGCAGTGAGAGATTTTACTTTCTTGGGTTCCATGATCACTGCAGAAGGTGACAGCAGTCACGAAATTAGAAGACACCTGCTTCTTGGGAGAAAAGCAATGACAAACCTAGACAGCATCTTAAAAAGCAGAGACATCACCTTGCCGACAAAGGTCCGTATAGTTAAAGCTATGGTTTTCCCAGTAGTGATGTATGGAAGTGAGAGCTGGACCATAAAGAAGGTTGATCGCCGAATAATTGATGCTTTTGAATTATGGTGCTGGAGGAGACTCTTGAGAGTCCCATGGACTGTAGGAAGATCAAACCTACCCATTCTGAAGGAAATCAGCCCTGAGTGCTCACTGGAAGGACAGATCCTGAAGCTGAGGCTCCAAGACCTTGGCCACCTCATGAGAAGAGAAGACTCCCTGGAAAAGACCCTGATGTTGGGAAAGATGGAGGGCGAGATGGTTGGACAGTGTTCTCGAAGCCACCAACATGAGTCTGACCAAACTGCGGGAGGCAGTGGAAGACAGGAGTGCCTGGCGTGCTCTGGTCCAGGGGGTCACGAAGAGGCGGACATGACTAAACGACAAAACGACAACAAACTTGGATACAACCCACAGAAAGCTGCCTTAGGCTGAGTTAGACTATTGGGCTATCGTACACCGAGTGGCAGGACCAGAACTTTGGTGAGCAGCTGCACTATAAATGTTCCAGATAAAGGAAACTTCCTACGAATGACAAACACTCCGTCACTCTGCATATTTACTCAGAAGTAAGTAAGTGCCGCTGAGTTTAATAGAACTTGCTGCCAGGTGACCATAAGACTGCAGCCTTATTCTCTTCCAGATTCTCCAAATGCGCTTTTGCATTTATGAATTATTTAAAGTTAACACAATTATGAAAAACATGGGATTTCATTAAACAGATAAAATTACATTTCAGTCAATACCGAAGCCAATCTGCTCAGAACTGCATACTTTTAAAAGTCTCCGTGTTCTATTAAAAAAATTACGAGGCTGCCTCCTCTCTGTGAACTTAACCGAATCTGTCAGTCACATTAATTCAAAGTCAATCCAGCTGCTGATGAACCAGCCATTGCCTGATGAAGAGGTCCCCTGTAGGTTTCCAGGCTGAACTACACCCCATACACACACACACACACACACACACACACACACACACACACACACACACACAAAAACAATATTTTTATTGCAAACATTTCTCAAGATGGCTTAGGTTAATAGCAAATCATTTTTTTATTAATAAGAAACATTAAAATATACAATTCAATTCACAATAAAAGTCAGTTTAAACAAGCCCAATTCAACAATCACCAGCAACAATAAAAACTGCATCAGCACCATATTTACAAATAAATATTAGGAAAATGCATGAGTTTTTTAAACCTAAGAAGACTAGGAAAGCCTGCTGGATCAGGCCAGTGGCCCACCTAGTCTAGCATCCTGTTCTCACAGTGGCCAACCAGATGCCTCCAATGGGAAACCTGCCAGCAAGATTCGAACTCAAGAGCACTCTCTCCTCCTCTGGTATTCAGAAGCATTGCTGCCTCTGATTGTGGAGGCAGAGCTTAGCCATCCTGGCTAGTAGCCATTGAAAGCCTCCTGCTCCAAAAATTTGCCTAATTCTCTTTTAAAGCCATCCAAGTTGCTGGCCATCACTGCCTCCTGTGGAAGTGAGTTCCATGGTTTAACTGTGTGCCGTAAAACTTTGTTAAAAACTGAACTGGAGGAGCCAGTTGCATTTCTCCCAGAGCCAGCAGATCCCAGTACATTTCCGAGCACAATTCAAAGTGTTGGTGCTGACCTTTAAAGCCCTAAACGGCCTTGGTCCAGTATACCTAAAGGAGCGTCTCCACCCCCCACCGTTCAGCCCGGACACTGAGATCCAGCGCCGAGGGCCTTCTGGCGGTTCCCTCACTGCGAGAAGCAAAGCTACAGGGAACCAGGCAGAGGGCCTTCTCGGTAGTGGCGCCCGCCCTGTGGAACGCCCTCCCAGCAGAGGTTAAGGAGATGAACAACTATCTGACATTCAGAAGATACCTCAAGGCAGCCCTATTTAGGGAAGTTTTTAACCTGTGATATTTTAATGTATTTTTGGAGGTATTTTAATGTATGTTGGAGGCCGCCCAGAGTGGCTGGGGAGACCCAGCCAGATGGGCGGGGTACAAATAAAAGAATTATTATTATTATTATTATTATTATTATTATTATTATTATTAGAGGTGCTTAAGCAGGCGTCGGGTGGCCATCTTTGAGGAATGCTTTAGTTGTGATTCTTGCATTGGGTTGGACTAGAGGACCCTTGGAGGACCCTTTCAACTCTACTATTTGATTGCAGAGAAGGGCAGTTTTTCAGGTATACTCCTCTGCAGGCAACACCTGCCTTCCCCTTCCTCTCTCGCTTAGAATGCCAGTCCCAGATTCCTTTTTACACCTTGCATTTCCATCTCTTCCCAAAGGCGTGCAATGAAACAGTATTTGCAAGCCCTGTTCCCTCCCCTCTTCCCCTCCCCCTCCCCTTCCCCCTCCCCCAATATCTCAGGCACTTCCAGAGCTTGCTTAAGCGGAGTTACCAGCAGGGTCCAGCGATAACGTTTCAATGACAGCTAGTGACTGCTGGTCGATAACACTTCTATCCTGAAATGGAGAGGAGATGGAGCAATCTCCATGGTTCCGAGTGGAGATCATTATCTCCCGAGAGGCAGGGGCTTCTGGGTCTGGGGAAGGGGGGAGCCACGTACAGCACGGCATCCTTCAACCTGACCGCCAGAGGCAACTGTCCTCATCCTCACCTTCCTCGGAGCAGGTGGCAGCAGGTGACTCACTGGGACTCACACACAACATCCCAGGACTGTACAGTGGTCCCTTGGTTCTCAAAATTAATCCGTTCCGGAAGTCCGTTCCAAAACCAAAGCGTTCCAAAACCAAGGCGCGCTTTCCCATAGGAAGTAATGCAAAACGGATTAATCTGTTCCAGACTTTTAAAAACAACCCCTAAAACAGCAATTGAACATGAATTTTACTGTCGAACGAGACCATTGATCCATAAAATGAAGGCAATAAACAATGTACCACAGTCACCAGATCAATCAATCAGTAGCTGAACTGGGTTCCACACAGTCAAAGAAACAAAACAGAAAGAGCCTCAAAAACAAAAACGCAAAATAAATAGCAAAAATAGACAGACCTCAGCGTAACACTCAAAACGGAAGCATAACACTCAAAACGGAGCATGTTCGGCTTCCGAAAAAAGTTCACAAACCGGAACACTTACTTCCAGGTTTGCAGTGTTTGGGTTTCAAGTTGTTTGAGTACCAAGGCATTTGAGAACCAAGGCACCACTGGATTGGTGCTGTGGGTTAAACCACAGAGCCTAGCGCTTGCTGATCAGAAGGTCAGCGGTTCGAATCCCCGCAACGGGGTGAGCTCCTGTTTCTTGGTCCCTGCTCCTGCCCACCTAGCAGTTTGAAAGCACGTCAAAGTGCAAGTAGATAAATAGGAACCGCTCCGGCGGGAGGGTAAATGGCGTTTCCGTGCGCTGCTCTGGTTCTCCAGAAGCGGCTTAGTCCTGCTGGCCACATGACCCGGAAGCTGTACGCCGGCTCCCTCAGCCAGTAAAGCGAGATGAGCGCCGCAACCCCAGAGTTGTCCACGACTGCACCTTACGGTCAGGGGTCCCTTTACCTTACCTTCCCAGGTCAACTCAAGAAGCCCTGAGGGCATGGCTGAGGAAGGCATCTTAAATTGAGCCCAGACACTCAATAGGAGTTGGTGAAGTCGCTGGGCAACCTGTCGGTGTTTAACCCCTGGCCCTGATGTTCTCCAGCCCTGATTTATGGAACTCGCTCTCACAATGTGAGCAAATAGCAGTTCTTATTTTTCTCTGCAAGCTGCCTTCAATCCCTGTTAGGGAAAAGGCAGGTATTATTATTATTATTATTATTATTATTATTATTATTTAGATTACGCTTTCCTGTAGTATGTATGGGCTTCTCCTAAAGACGAAAAAGCTGTGTGTGCGTGTGTGTGTTTCTTCCAAACTCTTTTGCAGTCATACGGAATAAATTGTCTTATTCTCATTTGAATAATCAACCTAAGGTTTCTTTAATTGGCTGTTTGCCAGTTGCGTTGTGGAGTTTACGAAGGAGGACAGGAAAGCTGAGCTGACCTTTCGGCGCCTTTTCCCGCCTGTCCCTTTCAGCGATGCTATGTTTCCGACAGAGGCAGGAACCGATGTGGCTTCTGGATGATCGAAATATAGCTAATACGGTACTAAATTAAATGCACAATAAAAAATAAATAAAAGACAGGCTACCATTTCTCTTTGACATAAAACACTCAGCTGGAGATAGGGTGCACTCTGAGTCCATTACGACGCTTTGTAGAGGAAAGGGAGGGACAGGAGGGTGTGTGCTGGTGTGTCCTTTTATTTTGGTCAATATTAAACTGAGCTATTTTCAGACTGGTTGCAGTGGAGAACGTAAGAATTTCCCTGCTGGATCCGGCCAATGGCCTACCTAGTCCTGCATCCTGTTCTCACAATGGCCAACCAGATACTCATTATGGGAAGCCTGCAAGCAGGATGTGCCCCCCATCCCCTCCTGTGATCTCCAACAACTGGTATTTTTTGTTTAAATTTCTGTTATTTTTTATAATAGTTATAAGTTATAAGAGTTCTAAGATGGCGGCGCGCATAGACGCAGCAGCTGCTCAGTGCTCTCCCTTATTTTTAAGTGTTTCGTATGGCTTTTACTGCTGTTACTCGTGTTGAGTACATTTTTGGTTGGGGAAACAATTGTTTAAATGAAAAATGAATTTATTTATTTTTAATTATTTAATTATTATTATTATTATTAATTAAATCCAATTTCGTTGTACTTGTACAATGACAATAAGGATATACAGGTAAAGATAAAGATAAAGATTCGGAAGGATTGCTGGAGGCAGCAGAGCAATAGCCACCCTGGCCAGTAGCCCTTGGTAGTCCACCCCCTGTTTCTTTAGTCTAGGCTCCCTCAAACTCGGCCCTCCAGATGTTTTTGGCCTACAACTCCCATGATCCCTAGCTAGCAGGACCAGTGGTCAGGGATGATGGGAATTGTAGTCTCAAAACATCTGGAGGGCCGAGTTTGAGGAAGCCTGCTTTAGTCAAAGAGAACTGGTGCTTCAGGCACGAATAAAAGCACACCACTGGTGCTTTTCCTATATGCTCAGGTGCGTATGTTGAACATCCAAAGCAAACCGCAGTCCCTTTCTCCATCGGATCCGTCCCTTTGGAGTCTCCAATTGCCATCGGTCATGTGGAGTGCTTTTTATATGCCTGTTGTCTTTGTCCATGGGGTTTTCTTGGCAGGGATACTGGAGTGGCTTGCCAGTTCCTGCTCCAGGTGATCGCCGAAGAATTGATGCTTTTGAATTATGGTGCTGGAAGAGACTCTTGGGAGTCCCATGGACCACAAGAAGATCAAACCTATCCATTCTGAAGGAAATCAGCCCTGGGTGCTCACTGGAAGGACAGATCCTGAAGCTGAGGCTCCAAGACTTTGGCCACCTCATGAGAAGAGAAGACTCCCTGGAAAAGACCCTGATGTTGGGAAAGATGGAGGGCACAAGGAGAAGGGGACGACAGAGGACAAGATGGTTGGACAGTGTTCTCGAAGCTACTAACATGAGTTTGGCCAAACTGCGAGAGGCAGTGAAGGATAGGCGTGCTGGCGTGCTCTGGTCCATGGGGTCACAAAGAGGCAGACACGACTAAACAACAACAACAACATGTGGAGTGTTACTGCCAGAGGAGGCAATAAACTGGAAGTGGGTGGGGCTTCCCCTGACCTTCAGTCAGCAGAACAGGCCCCATTACAGGTGCCACATAATGCTCCTTCTGCAATTGTAAGAATCCTTTGGAACTCCCTGCCTATTGATATCAGGCCGGCACCTTCACTGTACTCTTTCTGGCACCTGCTAAAGAAAAATATCCTTGTTTCGACAAGCCTACCCAGATTTGTAAAAGCTTTATTTTTATTTTCTTAGTCTATTCTGGTTTTAATTTCCCAAAAGTCTGGAGTGATTGTTAATTTTTCCTGTTGGAGATTCCATTGTTTTATCTTTCCTGGAAACCGCTTTGAGTGTTTTCTTTTTCTTTTCTTTTCTTTACAATCAAGCGGTGTAGACATTTGATGAAATGAATATAAATAAATAAATGCTAGCAAAGCATCAGCTCTGTCCTCAGCCCCAACCCTCTTTGCAAGGGGCAGAGAGAGGCCTGCCCCACACTACTCCCTGAACTGCTAAGGACCTCTGGCTGGGGCACCATCGTAAGCCCACTTTGTCCGGTTTTGTGCAGATTTTTTTCGAAGAGGCAATAGTGAACTAGACTGTTTGACTTGGTCCCAGAGAGCTCCCTGCATGGCTGTGTTTCTGAAATGTCCTTGAATCTCAGGGGGGGTTCCAGACTGTCGTTGTTTTCCCGTGGGACTCCATCACTTCCCACCAGATTCAGACTGTACGCTTAAAAGCAATCTTGCAAAACACTACCCCCCCAAAAAAAAATTGGACTTTTTACAATATGGGAAGTAATGGGGAAATGCCCTGGAAAAGTGCAGGATAACATTTGCTCGGGTCAACGTTGTCTAATCTCCACACTAGCCGAATGCTCGTTAAATAGTTGACATCATCTAATCTCTCTGCAAACAACAGAGCTGAATACTCATTAAACAGGTCATCTGGAAGTGACCAAATTCTTGCATATGAAGAGCATATGCTTGGCACATCGCAGGGCTCCAGCACTTGGAAGAAATGATCATTGACACCTATTGACCCTGTTCTTCTTGATTCCTGTTGAATGGGTGCTCCTTCCAGTTCTGTTTCTGAGAATCGTAGAATTGCAGAGTTGGAAGGGTCCCGAGGGTCATCTAGTCCAACCCCCTGCAATGAAGGAATCTCAACTAAAGCATATTTCATGGCAGATGGCCATCCAGTCATTGCTGGAAAACCTCCCAGGAAGGAGAGTCCACCACCACCTCCCAAGGGAGACGGTTCCACTGTCAAACAGCTCTTAACTGTCAAAAGGTTCTGCATAAAGTTCATTCAGAATCTTTTTTTCATCATTTGTAGCCCTTCACATTACTGAAGATGGCTGCTATACCCCCTCTCAGTCTCCTCTTTTCCAGGCTCAACATACCCAACTGCCTCAACCATTCCTCAAACGGCTTGGTTTCCAGACCCTTGATCATCTTGGTTGCCCTCCTCTGCACACCTTCCACCCTGCCAACAACCTTCTTGAATTGTGGCGCCCAGAACTGGACACAGTATTCCAGGTGGGGTCTGACCAAGGCAGAATATAGTGGTACTATATTCCCCTTGATCTGGGCATTAGACTTCTGTTGATGCTTTCTAAAGGTAAAGGACCCCTGGCAGTTAAGTCCAGTCACAGACAACTCTGGGGTTGCGGCGCTCATCTCGCTTTACAGGCCGAGGGAGCCGGCATTTGTCCGCAGTTTTTCCGGGTCATGTGGCCAGCATGACTAAGCCGCTTCTGGCGAACCAGAGCAGCGCACAGAAACACCATTTACCTTCCCGCCGCACCGGTACCTATTTATCTATTTGCACTTTGATGTGCTTTCGAACTGCTAGGTAGGCAGGAGCTGGGACCAAGCAACGGGAGCTCATACCGTCGTGGGGATTCAAACCGCCGACCTTCTGATCAGCAAGCTCAAGAGGCTCAGTGGTTTAGACCACAGCGCCACCAGCATCTCTATCGGTAGATTTCTAGATGATCTGAATTGCCACTCGCAACAACCCCACAGCTGTTATGGCTGGAGCTGTTGGGGGCTGTGGACCAAAATTTCCAGAGGGCGCCAGGTTGAAGAAGGCTGCTTCAAATGTATCATTTGGGTCTGCAGATATACTCGGGCAACATCCAAGCAGTTGAAACAAGTTAAAATGATGTTCTGCAAATATTTTCATCATTTTGGGGAGCCGGATGATCTTAGACTTATGCTCGTCTGGCAAGAAGAAATAGAAATAGACATGTGGGGGATTTTGGAGTGGAAAATATTAGTAAGTTTGAAAAAAAAACTAGAAGGGGAGAGAAGAGCAGGGGGAAAACATTTTAAGCCAAGAGCATCTGTGTTTTTTGGGCCACCGTCTATGGAAACTTTGGACTAAGAGCCAGCCAGCCTATATTTTCAATTTGAAAATTATTAGAAAACAATCCAGAGCATCATTTTGAAATTAGGGAGAAATCGGCTTTGTTTGTTTTTCCACTGCCATCTCTGCAGGCTTCTGAGACAGATTTTCAGGTCCTCTTCCAAGGCACGGGCCCAAGGCAGGGACGTGGTGGCGCTGGTGGTGACGGCAGTACGAAGCATGAACCTCGGTGCTCTCTGTTCTCGTCTCTCAGATGTAGGCAAGGCAGCCGCTCAGGCTCAGAGGCGGAAGAGGCCAGGAATGATGGGCTGGGAGGAGGGACAGGGGGAGAGCGAGAGAGACTTGCAAGTGCAAATCCTGGTTGTCACATTTTAGCACTCCCCCACCTAACAAGTGGGGAAACCGCAGAGCTTAGAGAAAAAGCACGTAAGAGGCGACATGGCAGAAGTGTACAAAACGTTGCATGAATTGGAGGATGGAGAGAGAGGAGAGGTTTTCTCCTTCTCTCCCAATTACACTAGAACTCATGGATATTGAAATATTCTCGGAGTCCGGTAGTGATTTCATGCTCTTTTTTGCAGCTTGAAAAACAGTGATTGAACTGCCCCCCCCCCCTAAAAAAAACCTCAGGCTTTTATATACATTATTTACACAATGAGTTCCGTCTGATTGGCTGATTCTGCTTCCCTCCTGGAGCCTGATTGGTCTTCTCCTGCAGGCCAATCAGTTGTTGCATTTGAGGATCCTACCAGCCTAATTAGGCAGATTAACTTCCTCCTGGAGCCTGATTGGTCTTCTCAAGCCAATCATTTGTTGCCTTCTACGATCCTACTTGTCTATTGTTCTATCTAGGATCCAAGTTTAGTACATAACAGATATCCAATGAAGCTGAATGTCGGATGGTTCAGGACGGATAAAAGGAAGTCCTTATTCACGCAGCACATAGTTAGACTGTGGAACTCCCCCCCACAGGAGGCAGCGACGGCCACCAACCTTGGTGGTTTAAAAGGTGATTAGGCAAATACATGGAGGAGCGGGGGGGGGGGAGGCTCTTGATGGCTGCTAGCCAGGATGGCTGTGCTCTGCCTCTATAGTCAAGAGGCAGCAATGTTTATGAATACCAGTCGCTGGAAACTGCAGGAGAGAAAAGCAGACCCTCCAAGTGTCCCTATTTTCCAGGGATGTCCCTGGCTTAGAAAAGCTGTCCCGGTTTCTGATTGGATCCTGGAATGCCCCACTTTTCCTTTGCTGTTGTTGCTTTGTCGTTTAGTTGTGTCCGACTCTTCGTGACCCCATGGACCAGAGCACGCCAGGCACTCCTGTCTTCCACTGCCTCCCGCAGTTTGGTCAGACTTATGTTAGTCGCTTCGAGAACACTGTCCAGCCATCTCGTCCTCTGCCGTCCCCTTCTCCTTGTGCCCTCCATCTTTCCCAACATCAGGGTCTTTCCCAGGGAGTCTTCTCTTCTCATGAGGTGCCCAAAGTCTTGGAGCCTCAGCTTCAGGATCTGTCCTGCCAGTGAGCACTCCGGGCTGATTTCCCTAAGAATGGATAGGTTTGATCTTCTTGCAGTCCATGGGACTCTCAAGAGTCTCCTCCAGCACCAGAATTCAAAAGCATCAGTTCTTCGGCGATCAGCTTTCTTGATGGTCCAGCTCTCACTTCCATACATCACTACTGGGAAAGCCATAGCTTGAACTATACGGACCTTTGTCGGCAAGGTGATGTCACTTTTCCTTAGGATGTCCCTATTTTCATTGGAGAAATGTTGGCAGGTATGGTGTTATCCTGTCTCCTGTATAGGGAAGGTGTTCTTTTTAAAAAAAATATGTCTATGTTTCATTACGTTTTTATGTATGTTGGAAGCTGCCCAGAGTGGCTGGGGCAACCCAGTCGGATGTGTGGGGTATAAATAGTAAAATTATCATCATAGAATGGGATGTCCCTATTTTCCTCAGAGAGATGCTGGAGGGTATGGCAGAGTGTTCTAGTCCTCATGTCCCGCTTTTGGGTTTCCCATTGGGGTATCTGGTTGGCCACTGTGAGAACAGGAGGCTGGACTAGATGGGCCACTGGCCTGATCCAGCAGCCTCTGCATGGGCGTAGCCAGGGGGCAGGGAGGGGCAGCTGCCCCCCAATCAATAAACATCAATAAAAATACATAGCAAACTGAGGTTCTCCCCCCCCCCCAACAAAAGGCCTGCAGCCCCTAACAAAAATCCTGGCTATGTTTTGAGGCTCTGCTTACATTCTTATCAAATGCTTTGTGGGCAATGAACCAGCACCCTAGAAAGACTTAGTATACTCATCTCACTGAGGTTGCTACTTTTCCACTTGCAGGGAACTTTATTCCGTGGTGTCATACTCAGTGAGATGGCACAGAAACCCCCTACTCCAGGGGTGCCCAAACTTTTTTCAAAGAGGGCCAGATTTGCCATGCGTGAGGGCCAACCAAAGTTGTTCAGCTTTTTTTTTTGGATTGAAGTTTTTCAGCTTTTTTTAGGGTTGAAGTTATTGTGCTTTTTTTTTTGCAATTTTACCCCAAAGTTGTTGAGCTTTTTTAAGGATTTTATCCCAGGACATATACTGCCACGGGGGGGAGGGCAGATTAAATCAACCGGCAGGCCGGATTAGGCCCCCAAAACGGACTTTGCACATGCCTGCCCTACTCTGACCCTGAGGTGGTGCAGCCCAGAATCCTGCCACCTTGATCTGTGCAACCAAGTTTCAGATATTTCGAAAACCCTGACTGGTTCCCAACCTGGAAGTGCCGGTTGGTTGGGGGTAGGGAGGGTGACTTATGTAAACTTCATTTTTTTTTTGGTCAAAAACTCCCCGTCGCAAATATTCCGCTGGCCGACCTCGTCCTCCGCTCTCTGCTTTCAGTTTGGAGGATCCTTTGCCTTGAGGAGCTGCCAACTGCGGACAAACAAAGCCCAGGCCCTTTGCTGGAACGTCAGAGCGGAGGAGCTCATAAACCCCATTCGGTTCCTCTCCTTTGTTCATAGCTGGGGCTCTGGCCATCCTCTCCTGACAGCAAAGAACGGACACAGGAAGAAGACAGCCGTTATGCCCCCGAGCAAATTTCCATTGTGGTGGGGGTCAGTTCGCCAGCTGCAAGTCAGTTCCCACCTTCTCTTCGCCATTCCTCCTCTGTTTTTTGTTTCTCCCTTTTTTGCTCTGTGACGCAAGCCGCAGCCATAGACCCCTGTGGAATCTCTGGGAGAACAGAGTCCGAGGAACATTCTTCCAGCCTGGGGGAATTGCATGCATTTTAATATGCAGCGCCTTCCAGATCCACACCTTGAAGATGCACCTTCTCTCGATGGTCCCTTCTTTGTTTTTGCAGTCTTGCGATTTTAGTTTTCCTGTTGTATCTGCAAGTCATTTGACGCTCCCCACTTTAATGGAACAGACAGGATATAAATAGTTACAGTAGATGGATTCACTGCAGCTTCCTGGGGATAAACTGTAGCTCAGGGCCCCTTCAGAAAGGTGCGGCTGTTGTTGTTGTTTTGCAGTCGTATTCTGCATCATGCGGGGACGTAGGTGGCGCTGTGGTTTAAACCACTGAGCCTAGGGCTTGCTGATCAGAAGGTCGGCAGTTCGAATCCCCGTGACGGGGTGAGCTCCCGTTGTTTGGTCCCTGCTCCTGCCAACCTAGCAGTTCGGAAGCACGTCAAAGTGCAAGTAGATAAATAGGTACCACTCCGGCGGGAAGGTAAACGGTGTTTCCATGCACTACTCTGGTTTGCCATAAGCGGCTTAGTCATGCTGGCCACATGACCCGAAAGCTGTACGCCGGCTCCCTCGGCCAATAAAGCGAAATGAGTGCCGCAACCCCAGAGTCAGACACGACTGGACCTAATGGTCAGGGGTCCCTTTACCTTTATCTTTTCTGCATTGTGGCCCAGGAAGAGAGGGGAAAATAGGAGAAGTGAACAACTGGCTTCGCAAATGGTGCCGGCAGGAACGGTTTGGATTCTTAGATCACGGCCTGCAGTTTCTTGAAGATGGACTTCTGGCAAGTGATGGGCTGCACCTCACAAGGGTTGGGAGGAATGTTTTTGCCAACAATCTCAAAAACCTCATCAGGAGGGCTTTAAACTGACTTATGTGGGGGAGGGAGACAGTGATCCTGAAGGTAGGAGTCTATCAAATGCTGAAGATGATCATCCAAAAGTCAAGGACCAAATGGAGCAAACAGCACACAGACCTAGTGGTGGGAGGAAAAAATCCTTAAGTAGGAGACTAGGGGGAATGATCAATGGTTTTCAATGTCTGTATACAAATGCACAGAGCATGGGAAATAAACAAGATGAACTTGAGCTCTTGATACAGCAAACTAAATACGACATAATAGGCATCACTGAAACCTGGTGGGATGAGTCTCATGATTGGAATGTAGTAATAGAGGGATACAATCTATTTCAGAGAAATAGACCAAACAGGAAAGGAGGAGGAGTGGCATTATATGTCAGGGATGTGTATACCTGTGAAGAGATCCATGATTTAAAACTTCAAAGCCAAATTGAGAGTATCTGGGTCAAAATTAAGGGAGAGAAAAATAACAGTGATCTCATTGTGGGAGTTTACTATAGATCCCCAAGCCAAACTGAGGACATAGATGATGCCTTCCTGGAACAGATGACCAAGCATTCAAAAGGAAATGAGATAGTAGTAATGGGGGATTTCAACTATCCTGATATTTGTTGGATGTCAAACTCAGCCAAGAGCATAAGGTCGAACAGATTCCTCACTGGCCTTGCAGACAATTTCATTGTCCAGAAAGTGGGAGAAGCAACAAGAGGATCAGCCATTTTAGATCTGGTCCTAACCAATAGTGATGACCTGGTTAGTGGGGTAGAAGTGGCAGGATCATTAGGTGGGAGTGATCATGCTCTTCTGGAGTTTATTATACATCAGAAAGGAGCAACCAAGCATACTAAGACTCAAATTCTAGACTTTAAGAAAGCCGACTTCAGAAAACTTAGGGAAATGCTGGATGTGATCCCATGGTCAGTAATACTAAAAGGGATGGGAGTTCATGATGGATGGGAGTTTGTTAAAAGGGAGATATTAAAAGCACAACTTCAAGCAGTACCAATGCGACGAAAACATGGAAGGTGCCTAAAGAAGCCAGGGTGGCTATCTAAAGAACTTTTAACTGAGTTAAGATTTAAAAGGGATATGTACAAGAAATGGAAAAAGGGGGAAACCACCAGAGAGGAATTCAAACAAATAGCCAGCACATGTAGAGACAAAGTCAGAAAAGCTAAAGCACAGAATGAACTCAGGCTTGCTAGAGAGGTTAAAAGCAATAAAAAGAGTTTTTATGGGTATGTCCGTAGCAAAAGGAAGAACAAGGAAACAGTGGGGTCACTTAGAGGAGAAGATGGTGAAATGCGAACAGGGGACGCAGAAAGGGCAGAACTCCTCAATACCTTCTTTGCCTCAGTCTTCTCCAAAAAAGAAAACAATGCCCGACCTGAAGAATATGGAGCAGATGATTCAGCAGGGGAAACACAGCCCAGAATAAGTAAGGAGGTAGTACAAGAACACTTGGCTAGTTTAGATGTATTCAAGTCTCCAGGGCCAGATGAACTACATCCCAGAGTATTAAAAGAACTGGCAGAGGTAATTTCAGAGCCACTGGCAGTAATCTTTGAGAATTCCTGGAAAACAGGTGAAGTCCCAGCAGACTGGAGGAGGGCAAATGTTGTCCCTATTTTCAAAAAGGGGAAAAGAGAGGACCCAAACAATTACCGCCCAGTCAGCCTGACATCAATACCAGGAAAGATTCTAGAGCAGATCATTAAGCAAACGGTCTGTGAGCACCTAGAAAGGAACGCTGTGATCACTAAAAGTCAGCATGGGTTTCTGAAAAATAAGTCATGTCAGACTAATCTGATCTCATTTTTTGACAGAATTACAAGCCTGGTAGACGAAGGGAACACTGTGGATGTAGCCTATCTTGATTTCAGCAAGGCCTTTGACAAGGTGCCCCATGATATTCTTGTAAAGAAGCTGGTAAAATGCGGGCTAGACAATGCTACCATTCAGTGGATTTGTAACTGGCTGACTGACCGAACCCAAAGGGTGCTCATCAATGGCTCCTCTTCATCCTGGAGAGAAGGGACTAGTGGGGTGCCACAGGGTTCTGTCTTGGGCCCAGTCTTATTCAACATCTTTATCAATGACTTGGATGATGGGCTTGAGGGCATCCTGATCAAGTTTGCAGATGACACCAAATTGGGAGGGGTGGCTAATACCCCAGAGGACAGGATCACACTTCAAAATGACCTTAACAGATTAGAGAACTGGGCCAAGGCAAACAGGATGAATTTTAACAGGGAGAAATGTAAAGTACTACACTTGGGCAAAAAAAATGAAAGGCACAAATACAGGATGGGTGATACCTGGCTTGAGAGCAGTACAAGTGAAAAGGATCTAGGAGTCTTGGTAGACCACAAACTTGACATGAGTCAACAGTGTGATGCAGCAGCTAAAAAAGCCAATGCAATTCTGGGCTGCATCAATAGGAGTATAGCATCTAGATCAAGGGAAGTAATAGTACCACTGTATTCCGCTCTGGTCAGACCCCACCTGGAATACTGTGTCCAGTTCTGGGCACCACAGTTCAAGAAGGATATTGACAAGCTGGAACGTGTCCAGAGGAGGGCAACCAAAATGGTCAAAGGCCTGGAAACGATGCCTTATGAGGAACGGCTTAGGGAGCTGGGTATGTTTAGCCTGGAGAAGAGACGGTTAAGGGGTGATATGATAGCCATGTTCAAATATATAAAAGGATGTCATATAGAGGAGGGAGAAAGGTTGTTTTCTGCTGCTCCAGAGAAGCGGACACGGAGCAATGGATTCAAACTACAAGAAAGAAGATTCCACCTAAACATTAGGAAGAATTTCTTGACAGTAAGAGCTGTTCGACAATGGAATTTGCTGCCAAGGAGTGTGGTGGAGTCTCCTTCTTTGGAGGTCTTTAAGCAGAGGCTTGACAGCCACCTGTCAGGAATGCTTTGATGGTGTTTCCTGCTTGGCAGGGGGTTGGACTGGATGGCCCTTGTGGTCTCTTCCAACTCTATGATTCTGTGATTCTGTGATTCTGTGATTCAGCGCATTAGAGTTCATCCACACTTCCCTTTGTCCTGAGATTTCTAAGCATTGGTCCGATAAGTTTTTGTTTCTTCCCATCCCTTTCCCTGGGGAAACCTGCTGTTTAGAACAAGCATAAATTGGGTTTTCTGCGGACTGACATTCATTCTGATTCAGCAGTAACCAGTGGGTTAACCCGGGGGAGGCGATGCGAGAAAACAAAAAAACCTCTCAGACTCCAAATCCCAGGACAAAGAGAAGAAATTGCAGGACAACAAAGGGGATTGTGGGTGAGCCCCTAGTGGTGAAATTGTACTGGACATCATTCCACAGATCAAAGAAAGGACTTCTTCATGCTGTTGAACTGTGGAACTCCCTCCCACAAGAGGCAGTGATCGCCACCAACTTGAATGGCTTTAAAAGGGGATGAGACAAATTCATGGAGGAGGCGGAGGAGGAGGAAGCTATCAACAGCTACTAGCAGCAATGGCTATGCTCTGCCTTTGCAGCCGGAGGCAGTATTTCTTCTGAATCCCAGTTGCTGGAAGTCGCAGGAGAAAAGAGAGAGGGCTGAATGAGTACTGGCAGGATTCCAACAGGCATCTGGTGGGCCACTGTGAGAACAGGATGCTGGGCCGATCCAGCCCGCTTTTCTTGTGTTCTTACGCTCACAGCCTAAGCCACCTCCAGTGGCAATGAGTTCCGTAAGTTAACATATCACATTTGGAAGCTTGAGGGTGTAAGGTGTGTCCTTTTCCTTTTTTCCCACACTGAAATTTCCAGGGAATGGGTGTGCGGCCTGAGCATCCACTACAGGACAACGAACAGGGCTTGTCATTGCGTGTCTCTGTGCCTACAGAGGAGGAGAGGCGCACAGAGAGAACTCAGCAACACAACTGAAAACCCGCCCCTTGGCTCTCAGCTGCAGATTATTAGCTGCCCAATTCCCCTTGCTCCTAAATTATTTCCTGAAGGCTTTTATTTCCACAGACTGAAGGGGGGGAATTATTCCCTCTAAAGACAAGAGTTGGACGAAAAATTGTGAAAAGTTCAGATCCAAAGTGAAGGTTTCTCGGCTCTCTTTCACGGCCGCTGTCACAAGGACAGGAGCAAAACACCCCCGCCAGTCCCTGGGTGAGAAAGGAGACACCGTGTGTTGATAAAAATGTCAATCCCACCCCTCTCCCCTTCCTTCCCCGCTTGTGAGGAGAGCCTGGGGTTGTTTTCCTGCCTCTGACTTTTTCACAGTCCTTGGAGGACGCAGCTTGAGCATGTCTGCTTTAAAAGCATTAAGCTTGGGGGGCAAAGTGCTGCTGACCTCCTTCCGAGCAAGGAGGAGAAGGCCGCCAGGGAGGGCGGAAGTTTATTTGTCCACCGGGAACCTTGTCAAGACAGGCCGCTATCTGTGGGCGTGTGAGCGGGGGGGGGGGGTGCACGAAGACCGCAACAGCGAAGGTGGGAGAAGATACCGCCTGCTAAATCTGGATATTAGTGGCCTGGGACCCCTTCCGAGAGGCTCATGCAGAGTTGAAAGGGATCCGATGGATCCTTCAAAAGTTGGTCACCCCGTGAAGAAATCTTGCAGCATTTGGGACTTTTCAGCACGGGTGCGCTGTGGGTTAAACCACAGAGCCTAGGGCTTGCTGATCAGAAGGTCGGCGGTTCAAATCCCCGCGACGGGGTGAGCTCCCGTTGCTCGGTCCCAGCTCCTGCCAACCTAGCAGTTCGAAAGCACACCAGTGCAAGTAGATAAATAGGTACCGCTGCGGCGGGAAGGTAAACGGCATTTCCGTGCGCTGCTCTGGTTCGCCAGAAGCGGCTTAGTCATGCTGGCCACATGACCCAGAAGCTGCACGCCAGCTCCCTCGGCTAGTAAAGCGAGATGAGCGCCGCAACCCCAGAGTCGTCCGCAACTGGACCTAATGGTCAGGGGTCCCTTTCCCTTTCCCTTTACCTAGTTTGGAGAAAAGGCGAGGAAGAAGAGACATGAGAGAAGTTCATAAAACGAGGCATGGCACTGAGAAAGTGGATAGAGAAATGCCCCCCCCCCTCTCATAACACAAGGACATAGGTGCATAAGGAGAACTTGGTTGATTAGACCAAGGACTCATCCAGTCCAGAATCTTGTGGCCAAGTTTCCAAAGGGAAACCCACAAGCAGGATCCGAACACAAGAGCAACTCTCCTCTCCTGTGGTTTCCAGCAACTGGTATGCAGAAGCATTGCTTCCTCCATCTGCAGAGGCAGAGCATCGCTGCTGTGGCTAGGAGCCTCCAATAGCCCTCTCCTCCTTCATGAACTTTTTGATCCTCTTTGAAAGCCATCCAGCTTGGTGGCAGGGAGTTCCACAGTTTAACTAAGTGCTGCATGAATAAGGACTTTCGTTTCTCTGTCCTGCCTCTTCCAACATTCTGCTCTAGTTGCAGGGCCACGCTGATCCTGGCTCTCCTTTCCAACTCATGCTTCCAGATGCTGGCGAAATCTCCTTTCCCCATCTGGGTCTTACGCACATCTCTTCTTCATTTTGGAGAGTTAGCCATAGAGATGTTTCAAGCGGTTTAGCAAAGGAGTATTAGTGGGGTGGGAAGAGCCTGGAATCTGCCAGCTAGGGTTGGGAGACTCTGGCAGAGTTCCTAAAGGATGTTGTGCCCAGCCTGCTAAAAACCAGATAAGGATGGTGGCCTGTGCGTCTCATAGAAACATAGAGTTGGAAGAGACCACAAGGGCCATCCAGTCCAACCCCCTGCCAAGCAGGAAACACCACCAAAGCATTCCTGACAGGTGGCTGTCAAGCCTCTGCTTAAAGACCTCCAAGGAAGGAGACTCCACCACACTCCTTGGCAGCAAATTCCACTGTCAAACAGCTCTTACTGTCAGGAAGTTCTTCCTAATGTTTAGGTGGAATCTTCTTTCTTGTAGTTTGAATCCATTGCTCCGTGTCCTCTTCTCAGGAGCAGCAGAAAACAACTTTTCTCCCTCCTCTATATGACATCCTTTTATATATTTGAACATGGCTATCATATCACCCCTTAACCTTCTCTTCTCCAGGCTAAACATACCCAGCTCCCTGAGCCATTTTTTTTAAAGGCACCACAACATTGAGGGATCTTTGCATCCTGGCTGGGCAGGATGCGCCTCTTGACACCTCTTTAACAAGCCCCTGTGATCTCCCTGCCTCTCACTCAGCACAGACCCCTCTGGAATCCAGAAGCCAATTCTTTTTCCTCTTTGGGCCATCTGGATCTGGTCCCTGCACCCCACGCTCCCTCCTCCCTTTTTAAGTGCCCTTTTATCCAGCCTCAAAACAATAAAACATGACAAGCACTCGAACAAAGGCTGCCCCCTCGAATGGTGTCAGGGGACGGGGCCGTCCCACTGCCAAGCACAGCCAGTTAAGGGAACCACCCACCAAAAAAAGAACCCTCATTAGTGCAGCTCAAATGTGGAGCGCCATAAAACAACTCGGCAGCTGCACTTTCGTGCCGTGTGGCCCTGGGCTTCCCAACGTGACGTAGATGAACTGCGTGCAGAAGGATGGAGTCGAGCAAAGAAGCTGGAGGGCACAAGGGATGACTTAGGGGAGCGGAATTCATCCGTGACACAGGGCGCGGTCAGAAGGTGACCTCCCAGAATCCTTTGCTCTGTTGCAAAGGGCCCTGGGGTGCAACTCTTGGGTTCGAAGTTGGTAGTTTGGGTACCTCGGGCAGGATATCCAAAGGGCATCTCTGTCTTCAGAACAGAAGAAGAACCAAGGAACATCTAGTCCAGCATCTTCTTCTCACAGTGGCCAACCAGATGCCCTGAGCTCAAGGTGTTCCTATTGGTATATAAAGTCCTTAAGAACTTGGGACCAGTTTACCTATGAGACCTTAAGAACTTGGGACCTATGTTTACCAGTTTACCACCTTACCCCATAGTGCCCACTTGACTGCTTCAATCTGCAGAACTCCAGACCCTCCAAATGTCTCTATTTTCCAGGGACAGTCCTGGATTTACACAAGCCATCTTGGTTTCTGATTTGATCCTGGAATGTCCCACTTTTCCTTAAAAAGGTAAAGGGACCCCTGACCATTAGGTCCAGTTGCGGAAGACTCTGGGGTTGCGGCGCTCATCTCACTTTACTGGCCGAGGGAGCCGGCGTACAGCTTCCAGGTCATGTGGCCAGCATGACTAAGCCGCTTCTGGCGAACCAGAGCAGCGCATGGAAGTGCCGTTTACCTTCCCGTCGGAGTAGTACCTATTTATCTACTTGCACTTTGACGTGCTTTCAAACTGCTAGGTGGGCGGGAGCTGGGACCAAGCAACAGGAGCTCACCCTGTCGCAGGGATTCGAACCGCCGACCTTCTGATCAGCAAGCCCTAGGCTCTGTGGTTTAACCCACAGCGCCACCTGCGTCCCTCACTTTTCCTTAGGACGTCTCTATTTTCACTGAAGAAATGTTGGAGGGTATGGAGTTATGCAACCCCCGAGCCAAGGAGAATAAGTAGCAACCTTTAGAAGACACATGAAGGCAGCCCTGTATAGGGAAGTTTTTGAACGTTCAATGTTTTATTATGTTTTTATATATGCTGGAAGCTGTCCAGAGTAACTGGGGCAACACAGTCAGATGGGTGGAGTACAAATCATAAAATTGTTGTCATTTTTGTTGTTGAATAAGATGTCCCAATTTTCATCAGAGAAATGTTGGAGGGTATTGAACTGGCACTGCTACAGGTGCCAAGTAATACTTGTTCCGCACTTGTAAGAACTAGATCGTTTAATGTGGCAGGACCTAAACTTTGGAACTCCCTGCCTATTGACATCAGGCAGATGCCTTCACTGTAGTCTTTCTGGCGCCTGCTAAAAACATCCTTGCTTAGACAAGCCGGCACAGATGTTTAGGAAGTTGGTGTGAGTTTTAATCTGTTTTTAGTCTTCCTCTCCTGTTGCGAATTAACATAGGGCACAAGTTCTCCTGCATGAGTTGAACTGAAATGAATGGGAGGGGTTTGCAAGAGGACACAGTATACACCCAGAATTAACTGCGAAAGACAGAAAGAGAAGTATCAGGGCATTAATTGGTGCCCTCTTCCTTTGTCCAGCTCAAACAGAACGACTCTCAGCGCCTAATATTTCCTACAGGCCTAATATTTAAGTGCATACATTAAAACGCAGATGCTACGATCAGGTGTTTGGAAGCAGCACAGATCTCATTCAGGCCCCCTCGTCAAGGAGCCGGGCTCAGCTACAGCCCCCGACCGAGTGTGCATTCGCAATTGCAAACCGAGGTTTGTTGCTGTGTAATTCACGAAACAGCCGTAAGCCTACATTAAATGAACAGAAGGTTCATCGAGTATAATTGTGAGCAAGGCAAATGAACCGTGCAACTTCTGAAGGGCTTTTTGGAAGCTATTATTAGCTTCAAAAATATACCTCTCCCAAGTCTGGAAGCAAATTTTCTCATTGAGCGGTCGTACACTCGCCCGATTTAATTGCAAGACAAAATCTCATTTGCAAAGAACGGGAATATTCAGAATTTCAACAGTGAATACACATTAGCTGGGCTGTGAGAGCCACCTCCTCAGATGGGCAATTATGCAAGCGAAATTGATGAGCCTTAGTTTTAGGTGGGGCATTATTTGATCTGAGGGTCCACAGGGCTCAGACCCAGGCCTGTTTTCCAGTGGCACAGAACCCAGCCATTGGGAAATGGTTTTTCTCCTGGGGCCTCTTGGAGATTTTTCATGGTTTCCTCAGTGAGAACATCTGCGAAGGCAGGCGGACACCCCTGAAAGGTAGCCTGACTACCGTTGCTGGGAGAGGAGAAATTTGACTCAATTCTCACAGAAAGGCAAACTTACGTCATGCACACTTCTACAGTAATAAAGTGCAAGTGTCTCTGTGTCCAGTCCCTGTGTCCGTCCCTGTGTCCTACTGCGCATGTGCCCCACGGACACAGGGATTGGAGCGCAGAGCAGCGGCGCTTCCCAAGGCGCGGGGCGGTCAAGGCACAGAACCGCCTCCCGAAAGCAGGTGGGTGGAAATCCGCCCCCGCGCCGAGGAAGAGGACGGGGCTCCTTCTGAGGCAAGGCGTGCACATTATGGGATGGAGAAATCCTCACCATTTCCTCTCCTCCGCGCGCACAGCACACAGCACACAGCACAGGGAGGGCACCCCAAGGCCACCAGCGCCCCGGGGGGCCCCGATCCACAGGCGGCTGCTTCCCCGGCCCCGCGAGCGGAAGGCCGCCCCCCACCCCGACTCGGGCGCCCCTGACCTGGTGCTGCAGCTTCCTCGGTCTCCCGTCTGGCGCAACGCAACGCAGAGCTCCTTCTGCCGCCGCCGCCGAAGCCCAGAAGGAGCACAAGGGGCGCCGGCTCCTCCTCCTCCTCCTTCCTGCCAGCTCTTTCCTTGGCTCCAGGCTGCAGAAACGGCGCTGCTTTGCGCCTGCGGTACTCAAACTTTCTTCTCCGGTCCACCCTTTCGGGATGAAAATTTGTTCGCGCCACATGATGTTCTAGCGCCCGTTAATTTAACGGGCTTAAAGTCTACTAGTTCAGAAATAATACACAAAGCAAAACGCAGCCATTCGCTTCTCTGAATTTTGCAATGAGTTCCCCAGCCACAGAATGTGCACATAAATGCACATTCTGGGGTCATGTGTGCATAAAAGTGCATATATTAGTGACAATGAAATAGACAGAAAAGCATTGTATTCGGCAGATTGCATTCAAAAAATGGTTTGGGTCTTTGTTTTTGGTAACATCTTTATTGAAAGTTCAAAAAGTACATAACCATATGTGCACTAAACATTGTGAGACGTAAATAAAAGAGAGAAACAGAGAAACAGAACCCATGCAGAAGGGAAAACAAAACTGTATATTTTACAAGGTTGTTATTGTACTTCACCAGATCTTAACCTATTACAGTATTTGTAAGAATGGATTCCAAATATCCTTGAATTTGTCCATGGCAAGTCTGTGTTTATATGCAAGTTGTTCGTATGTTGCAAGTTTGTGTAAGTCTTCAATCCAATCATAGAAGGGAGCTGCATTTTTATTTTTCCAGAGTAACTGGGGCAACACAGTCAGATGGGTGGAGTACAAATCATAAAATTGTTGTCATTTTTGTTGTTGAATAAGATGTCCCAATTTTCATCAGAGAAATGTTGGAGGGTATTGAACTGGCACTGCTACAGGTGCCAAGTAATACTTGTTCCGCACTTGTAAGAACTAGATCGTTTAATGTGGCAGGACCTAAACTTTGGAACTCCCTGCCTATTGACATCAGGCAGATGCCTTCACTGTAGTCTTTCTGTATCAGTCTTTTTGCTGTGGTCAGGGCACAGAAGAGTCCACTCATATTGCCCTTTTGTAAGTGCCATGTACTGAGTATATAATTCAAGAGGATATTTTGCTCTGTAAATGTAAGGTTGATGGTTTCAATCACCTTCTGCCGAAAGATTTTCAATATAGGACAATGAAAAAACATAAGTTTTAGAGAAGCACTATCCCTATTGCATCTCCAACAGTTAGAGACCTTAGATAACCCTTTTTAAAAAAAACAAACGTAATGTCGTCCAGTATATTCTAAATATTATTTTTGTTGTGAGATTGCATTAAAAAAATGTGCATATCAGGATGAGATTCACACTAAAATTCTGATTAATTTTCACGAGGACTTTTTTCTTTATTTGCAAACTAATGTGGGGAACTGAGAAACGGAGAGGAACCCAAATGGACAGATCTACCCATCCATAATACTGATGCAAACTTCTTCCGATGGAACTAGATGGGGGGGGGGGGGTTGGCACTTTCAAGACCTGCTGGAGTCAATGAGAAACAGCTTTGATGGCATCTGTCTGTCATGGGAGACGATGGAGGAGTGTGCCTTCAGGGGTGAAGTCCAACCCTTGGAGAGTTACAGCGCCTGCTGTGGCTGTAGAGACTGATGAGGGAGAGACATGTTTTGTTGCAGCTGGGGAAGATGAAGGCGCCCAGTTGTCCATGGCATTTCTTCTCTCTGTGCTCCTCCCAGTGGTCATAGAATCATAGAATCATAGAGTTGGAAGAGACCACAAGGGCCATCCAGTCCAACCCCCTGCCAAGCAGGAACACCATCAAAGCATTCTTGACAGATGGCTGTCAAGCCTCTGCTTAAAGACCTCCAAAGAAGGAGACTCCACCACACTCCTTGGCAGCAAATTCCACTGTCGAACAGCTCTTACTGTCAGGAAGTTCTTCCTAATGTTTAGGTGGAATCTTCTTTCTTGTAGTTTGAATCCATTGCTCCGTGTCCGCTTCTCTGGAGCAGCAGAAAACAACCTTTCTCCCTCCTCTATATGACATCCTTTTATATATTTGAACATGGCTATCATATCACCCATTAACCTTCTCTTCTCCAGGCTAAACATACCCAGCTCCCTAATCCGTTCCTCATAAGGCATCGTTTCCAAGCCTTTGACCATTTTGGTTGCCCTCTTCTGGACACGTTCCAGCTTGTCAGTATCCTTCTTGAACTGTGGTGCCCAGAACTGGACACAGTATTCCAGGTGAGGTCTGACCAGAGCAGAATACAGTGGTACTATTACTTCCCTTGATCTAGATGCTATACTCCTATTGATGCAGCCCAGAATTGCATTGGCTTTTTTAGCTGCTGCTGTCATTCCTCCTCTGATCACTGCGATGGATGCACGGCCTAAATGTCTCCAAGCACTATGGTCATCTGCAAGGGATTCCCACATGGAGGGGTTGATGTTGCCAGCCTCCGTGTCATCTTTGTAGCACAGCAGAGTTGGTCTGCCAACTGGCCTGGTGCCGGAAGCCAGCTCCCCATAGAGCACCTCCTTGAGGACCCTGCCATCTTCCATTCTGCGGACATGGCCAAGCCAGCATAGAGGCTGCTGCATTTGAACAGCACAAATAACATTTGGGGCAGTGGTTTTTCTGGAAGAGAGGGGGGAGGGAGGTGAGTTTTACTGTGGTGTAGTGGTTAGACCAGGACCTGGGAGGCCAGGGTTCAAATCTCCATTTAGCCAGATGATTTTGGGGGCAAGACACCACTTCTCAGACTAACCTACCTCACAGGGTTGTTGTGAGGATAAAATGGAGAGGAGGAAAAACTATGTAAGTCACCTTGAGCTCCTTGGCGGAAAGGGGAAGATAGAAATAATGCAATAAAATAAATAAACTGCTTTATGCATGCATGCAATGCTGGCTTCCTGGAGCTCAGGAACTTCATCTGCATAACAGAATAAAAAAAATTCCTTCCAGTAGCACCTTAGAGACCAGCTACGGTAAGTTTGTTCTTGGTATGAGCTTTCGTGTGCATGCACACTTCTTCAGATACACTGAAACGGAAGTCACCAGACCCTTATATATAGGGAGAGGGTGGGAGGGGTATTACTCAGAAGGGTGGTGGGAATGGATGATTGGCTGCTAGGTGTGGTAAACCTGTTGACGACTGTTAACGACTGCAGTTGGTCTTGCAGGAAAAAGCAAGGGGTGAGATGGCTAAAAATAGCTTTGTCATGTATAATGAGATAAGAATCCAATGTCTCTATTCAGACCAGGTCTCTCCATGGTTTTAAGTTTGGTAATCAATTGCAATTCAGCAACTTCTCTTTCCAGTCTATTTCTGAAATTCCTTTGTAATAAGACAGCTACTTTGAGATCTTGTATAGAATGTCCTGGGAGATAGAAGTGTTCTCCTACTGGTTTCTCTGTCTTGTGATTCCTGATGTCAGATTTATGTCCATTTATCCTTTGGTGTAGGGTTTGGCCTGTTTGTCCAATATAGAGAGCTGTAGGGCACTGTTGGCATTTGATGGCATACACAATGTTAGAACATGAGCAATTAAATAGTCCTTGTCAGGGATCTGCCCACCCCTGCCAGTCCAGCTCTGAGTGCATACAGGGACCCGCAGCCTGTGTTAACGACAGATTCATCTTCGAGTGAATCTGGCAGCCCCTTTTTGGGGGAGGAGCAGTTAGTGGCTGGGAGCCAGGGAGTGCCAGGTGTCCAGGGAGTTGCTGGGAGACCTGGCACTACCCAGCAGACTCGATTGGAGGGAGAGGCGTCAGTTCCGGCGCATATATCACGTAGGAGGAGAAGGCGGCAATTTAGGATGCCGAGGCTTTGGTGTTGGCGCCAAAACAGAAGGGAGGCACTTCCGGATTCTGCTAGTGACTGAGCAGACATGATAAACTGAACTCTGCACTGTAAATAGCTTTTGCACAAAATAAAGAGACTTAAATACAAGATGGCTTGGTCTTACTATTGAACAACTGATAAGAGAATCTGACAGCCCTGCGTAACAAAAGACAGAGAAGATTCTAAAAGCCTCCAATGACATTGTTTGTAGCTGGCAGGCTGTCAATCTCTGCTGAGATAGGGCCAGTGTTGTGATTCGCTAACTGCAGCATTAAGGGGACCTTTCACAAGCAAGGTGTGTGTGTGTTTTGCCTGGGCCGGCTTAAGGTATATAAGTGGCCCTGCTTGTCGCTCTTGCTCTTCTTGTTCCTGATGTTCCAAGAAATCCGTTTTGAGCTGAATCTCTGTCTTGGGTCATGCCTGAACTGCAGGGAAGCTCTACAATGCTTTGTCTGAGAGGCAGAGAGATGAGTGCCTCTGTGTGTGACTTGCCCTCCCCAGAACTACAACTCCCAGAGTTCCTCGGTTCCACCTGGCATTTACACTGCTCAGGCATCAGGACCCAGAGGTGTGCAGGTGACATCTGGACATGCAGTTGAGAAGCCAGGAACAGTAGAAGCCAGGATAGCTGATCCGACTTCCAGGGCCCAGAACATATGGGAGAAAGTGGGTCAGGCTTCCAGGCTCCGGAGTGCATAGAAGAGCTGACCCGAAATCCCAGAGACAGTGAACAGGGTCTCGAGGGCATTTTGCACAAATGTGTCATGAATGCGCAGAAAGGCCAGGCTGCGAAGCCTGGCTATAAATACAGATCAGGCTCACTGTCTGGAACTGAAATGCAAGTACAGTACCTGTAGCTGGGGGGGGGGGCAACTCTGTCCATTTCAGTCTCTCGTTTTCCCAGCCTTTCATCTAGTTCTCTACATTTCGACATGACGTGAATTTCAAGTAATATGCCCGTTTTTTGCCAAGCAGTTTTTCCTAATCATCCTTTGTTTGCTATATTATTTTTTTGGCTAACGTACGTGTCTTATGCACAGTATACCTGAAGGAGCCTCTCCACCCCCATCTTTCAGCCCGGACACTGAGGTCCAGCTCCGAGGGCCTTCTGGCGGCTCCCTTGCTGCGGAGGGCCTTCTCGGTAGTGGCACCCGCCCTGTGGAACGCCCTCCCACCAGATGTCAAAGAGAAAAACAACTACCAGACTTTTAGAAGACATCTGAAGGCAGCCCTATTTAGGGAAGCTTTTAATGTTTAATAGATTATTGCATTTTAATATTCACAGAATCACAGAATCACAGAATCATAGAGTTGGAAGAGACCACAAGGGCCATCCAGTCCAACCCCCTGCCAAGCAGGAAACACCATCAAAGCATTCCTGACAGGTGGCTGTCAAGCCTCTGCTTAAAGACCTCCAAAGAAGGAGACTCCACCACACTCCTTGGCAGCAAATTCCATTGTCGAACAGCTCTTACTGTCAAGAAATTCTTCCTAATGTTTAGGTGGAATCTTCTTTCTTGTAGTTTGAATCCATTGCTCCGTGTCCGCTTCTCTGGAGCAGCAGAAAACAACCTTTCTCCCTCCTCTATATGACATCCTTTTATATATTTGAACATGGCTATCATATCACCCCTTAACCGTCTCTTCTCCAGGCTAAATATACCCAGCTCCCTAAGCCGTTCCTCATAAGGCATCGTTTCCAGGCCTTTGACCATTTTGGTTGCCCTCCTCTGGACACGTTCCAGCTTGTCAATATCCTTCTTGAACTGTGGTGCCCAGAACTGGACACAGTATTCCAGGTGAGGTCTGACCAGAGCGGAATACAGTGGTACTATTACTTCCCTTGATCTAGATGCTATACTCCTATTGATGCAGCCCAGAATTGCATTGGCTTTTTTAGCTGCTGCATCACACTGTTGACTCATGTCAAGTTTGTGGTCTACCAAGACTCCTAGATCCTTTTCACTTGTACTGCTCTCAAGCCAGGTATCACCCATCCTGTATTTGTGCCTTTCATTTTTTTTGCCCAAGTGTAGTACTTTACATTTCTCCCTGTTAAAATTCATCCTGTTTGCCTTGGCCCAGTTCTCTAATCTGTTAAGGTCATTTTGAAGTGTGATCCTGTCCTCTGGGGTATTAGCCACCCCTCCCAATTTGGTGTCATCTGCAAACTTGATCAGGATGCCCTCAAGCCCATCATCCAAGTCATTGATAAAGATGTTGAATAAGACTGGGCCCAAGACAGAACCCTGTGGCACCCCACTAGTCACTTCTCTCCAGGATGAAGAGGAGCCATTGATGAGCACCCTTTGGGTTCGGTCAGTCAGCCAGTTACAAATCCACTGAATGGTAGCATTGTCTAGCCCGCATTTTACCAGCTTCTTTACAAGAATATCATGGGGCACCTTGTCAAAGGCCTTGCTGAAATCAAGATAGGCTACATCCACAGTGTTCCCTTCGTCTACCAGGCTTGTAATTCTGTCAAAAAATGAGATCAGATTAGTCTGACATGACTTATTTTTCAGAAACCCATGCTGACTTTTAGTGATCACAGCGTTCCTTTCTAGGTGCTCACAGACCGTTTGCTTAATGATCTGCTCTAGAATCTTTCCTGGTATTGATGTCAGGCTGACTGGGCGGTAATTGTTTGGGTCCTCTCTTTTCCCCTTTTTGAAAATAGGGACAACATTTGCCCTCCTCCAGTCTGCTGGGACTTCACCTGTTTTCCAGGAATTCTCAAAGATTACTGCCAGTGGTTCTGAAATCACCTCTGCCAGTTCTTTTAATACTCTGGGATGTAGTTCATCTGGCCCTGGAGACTTGAATACATCTAAACTAGCCAAGTGTTCTTGTACTACCTCCTTACTTATTCTGGGCTGTGTTTCCCCTGCTGAATCATCTGCTCCATATTCTTCAGGTCGGGCATTGTTTTCTTTTTTGGAGAAGACTGAGGCAAAGAAGGTATTGAGGAGTTCTGCCCTTTCTGCGTCCCCTGTTCGCATTTCACCATCTTCTCCTCTAAGTGACCCCACTGTTTCCTTGTTCTTCCTTTTGCTACGGACATACCCATAAAAACTCTTTTTATTGCTTTTAACCTCTCTAGCAAGCCTGAGTTCATTCTGTGCTTTAGCTTTTCTGACTTTGTCTCTACATGTGCTGGCTATTTGTTTGAATTCCTCTCTGGTGGTTTCCCCCTTTTTCCATTTCTTGTACATATCCCTTTTAAATCTTAACTCAGTTAAAAGTTCTTTAGATAGCCACCCTGGCTTCTTTAGGCACCTTCCATGTTTTCGTCGCATTGGTACTGCTTGAAGTTGTGCTTTTAATATCTCCCTTTTAACAAACTCCCATCCATCATGAACTCCCATCCCTTTTAGTATTACTGACCATGGGATCACATCCAGCATTTCCCTAAGTTTTCTGAAGTCGGCTTTCTTAAAGTCTAGAATTTGAGTCTTAGTATGCTTGGTTGCTCCTTTCTGATGTATAATAAACTCCAGAAGAGCATGATCACTCCCACCTAATGATTCTGTTCGAAGCAGCCCAGATGGGCGGGGTATAAATAATAAATTATTATTATTATTATTATATCTCCTTTCTTGTAGCTTGAAGCCTTTGGTTTCAACTCCTACCCTCCAGAGCAGGAGAAAACAAGCTTGTTCCCTCTTCCACATGACAGCCCTTAAGATATTTGAAGATGGCTCTCATATCGCCTCTCAGTCTCCTCATTTCCAGGCTAAACATAACCAGTTCTTTCAACCGTTCTTCATCAGGCTTGGTTTCCAGACCCTTGATCATCTTGGTCTCTCTCCTCTGCACACCTTCCAGCTTGTCAACATCCTTCTTAAATTGTGGTGCCCAGAACAGGACACAGGACTCCAGGTGTGGTCTGACCAAGGCAGAATAGAGTAGTACCCTAATAGTATTTCAACGGTATTAAACACACACACACACACAGAGTGTTAGCTCTGCAGGGGCAGTAGCTTAGGGGAGAGTTTGTCTTTTGCCTGCAGAAGGACTTCACAACTAGTTGCTTGCATTTGAAAGACTCTCTAGTAGCAAGGAAAGCAAACCTTGGCCACAGATCTCCCTGAGCTACTGCCAGCCACCAGCCAGAATAGACAAAGCTGGACAAGGTAGACTGCCCCTGTATAAGGCGGCTTCTTGTACAGCATCTAGGTAGCTTTGAACCGCTCCCAGCCTGTCACTTCAAAAGTTTACTCTGGGGTCAGAAGTGTATTTAGTGGCACACACGAGCTCTAGTTTGTACAGCAGGGGTGCGGTGTAGTGGTTAGAGTAGTGGTCTAGGAGATGGGGGACCTGGGTTTGAATCCCCCCCACAACCACAAAGCTTGGGTGACCTTGAACTTAAGACCGTAAGAAGAGCCTGCTGGATCGTGCCCATCCAGTTCTGATAATGGCACACGCAAGCAGGATTCGAGCACAAGAGAACCTCTCTCCTCTTGTGGCTTCCAGCAACCTGGGCCAACCATTGCCTCTCTCAGCCTAACCTACCTCGCAGAGTTGTTGTAAGGATTAAATGTTCCAGGGATTAAATGAAGGAATGCAGCCCTCTGATTCCATGCCCTTGCTGGAAATACAAGCCGGCTCTGCAACGATTGGGGCTGCTTCTCCGTCAGGTTCCCGCCCCCCCTCCGCATCGCTAATGACACGGATGTATAACTGGCAGGGACTGATTTGAATAAGTGGTGCTAAGCCTCTATTTTTCATTAGTTTAGCAACATGTGCAATTAATTGAAATAATGGCCCCAAATGATCCCCTGCTGAGTGTGTCTGCTGCCTCCTTTCAGCTTGCGAGAAAAAGCGCATTTGGGGATGCAAGGGTGACTTGTATAACAAGTAGTCTGGGGGCGCCGGAATAAGGCAGGGACAAGGGAGCGCCCAAGTTCATCTGCAAAGTGCCACGTCCTCTGAAACGCCTCATCAAGTTGGCATGGAAATGTCTCGCTTGTCCATTTGGCGTTGGAGTGCGAACGAAGATACCCCAGGGGACACAAATGAGGGATGATGCTGTATACTGAGTCACTAACACTGGGCTGTATTTGTAAAAAAAAAAAAAAAACCTAAAATGCTTAGCTCTTAATGCTCAAGGCACACGCACTATCGTCTTGTATAGTTCTTACAACAGCCCAGCGAGGTAGGGTAGTTTTAGGATCGCCATGTTGGGAATGCAGAGATGAGGCTGGGAGACCAAGGCAAGCTATCCTGAGATAGCCTTCCTCACACGGCTCAGCGTTAAACTTTGGAACTGACTGCCACAGGGATGGCCGCCAACCTAGACGGCTTTGAAAGAGGATCAGGCAACTTCATGGAGGAGGAGCTGCTGGAAACTGCAGAAGGGGACGGGCCTCTTGTGCTTGAATCCTGCTTGCTGATTATTATTATTTATTAAATTTATATACCATCCATAATTGATGCTTTTGAATTATGGTGCTGGAGGAGACTCTTGAGAGTCCCATGGACTGCAAGAAGATCAGACCTATCCATTCTGAAGGAAATCAGCCCTGAGTGCTCACTGGAAGGACAGATCCTGAAGAGTGGCTGCGGAAACCCAGCCAGATGGGCGGGGTATAAATAATAAAATATTATTATAAATTATTATTATTATAAGCTGAGGCTCCAAGACTTTGGCCACCTCATGAGAAGAGAAGACTCCCTGGAAAAGACCCTGATGTTGGGAAAGATGGAGGGCACAAGGAGAAGGGGACGACAGAGGACGAGATGGTGGGACGGTGTTCTCGAAGCTACCAACATGAGTCTGACCAAACTGCGGGAGGCAGTGGAAGACAGGAGTGCCTGGCGTGCTCTGGTCCATGGGGTCACGAAGAGTCGGACACGACTAAACAACAACACCATCCTTCATCCAAAGATCTCAGGGCAGTTTCGCATGGGCATCTATCTGGTTGGTCACTTTGAGAAGAGGATGCTGGACTAGATGAGCCATTGGCCTGATCCAGCAAACTCTTCTCATGTTCTTATATAGCTCAGCATCGTAGCCTCTACCTTAGGACTACCATACATCCCGGACATGATTTCAAAGGTGTAACTGATGTCGGGGCGGGGGGGATTTCTGAAAGGCGGTGCTTTCTCCTGGATCCTCCCTTTCCACTGCTTCCCATAGATTTGCCTTTACTGAAGCGAGATTTAATGTCTTCCCCTCCAATGTTCTGAGACATAGATTTTCAAAGGGCCAAGTCTCTGCCCTATGTGACTGTGACAATGAGTCAGTGGAAACTCTTCAGCATATTATGTTTGCTTGTCCCTTGTTCAGCGCGCCACGGGCAAATCTACTGGGTCCGATAATCCAAAAACTAGATGGTACCCCCAGCAGAATCTCACCTTGCCCAAATCTTGCAAGACATGGATACTCATATGACCTTGCAAGTGGCAAGGTACCTGGTCACTGTTCTTTCCCAAAAGCGTTGTAAAGGATTACTGCAAAACTAGTTAAGGTTTATTATGTTATTTCATTTTATTGTAAATACACATTTATTCTCACCTAGTTTTAAACACCATTTTGGATGATTGTGGTATGTGATATGCTATAGCGGCTGACGCACCTACCTGGCATAAGTTGTTACTTATGTGTTTTATTTGTATGGGCCTATGGCTGTAAATAAACATCTATCTTCTATCTATCTATCATCTATCTATCTATCTATCTATCATCTATCTATCTATCTATCTATCTATCTATCTATCTATCTATCATCTATCTATCTATCTATCATCTATCTATCTATCTATCTATCTATCTATCTATCTATCTATCTATCTATCTATCTCTCTCTCTCTCCTGGATCTTAGGCAAGTCAATAGAAAAATCACAGAGGTGTGTGTGTGTTTGTAAAAAGGAAGCTCAACAACTTTGGGTTTTGTCTTTAAAAAGTTCAACAACTTTCGGGGTGTCCTGGTTTTTACTTTTTTGAACTATGGCAACCCTCCTCTACCTGTCTGCAGTGGGATGGCACTGGGTGGCTCCTAGCCTGGGGCATCACACAGGGTCTTCCCCAGCCTGGCATTTGGTTGGGTGACAATGCCAGGGATGGAGCCTGGGGCCTTCTGCATTGAAAAGATGTCCTTTCACCAAGCCATGCCTTCGGCTGTTTAAAGTAGGCGCAGTGGTGGCATCGCACTGGGGGTGGGGGGGGGGCATGAAGAGATGGTGATGCACTGTCGTTTTTGTCCACTAGGGGAGCCCAGAGGAGCAGCTACACAGGGAATTCACTTGGGAAGGTCATTTTGAGAATTTAAAATAGACCTCCGATGAAGCTTCCTGCAGTTCCCAACCCTCTTGCAGTCTTGCAGTCCTCTTGTGGAGGGAGGCATGTGGCTCAGACTATTGGTCGAAGAACTGCACCCCACCATCTTCTGCATCTTTGCACATGGCCACACCTCTCCAGGTTCAGGTAGGTAGCCGTGTTGGTCTGACGCAGTCAAAATAAATTTAAAAAATTGTCCAGTAGCACCTTAAGGTAAAGGTAAAGGGACCCCTGACCATTAGGTCTAGTTGCAGATGACTCTGGGGTTGCGGCGCTCATCTCGCTTTATTGGCCGAGGGAGCCGGCGTACAGCTTCCGGGTCATGTGGCCAGCATGACTAAGCCGCTTCTAGCGAACCAGAGCAGCGCACGGAAACGCCGTTTACCTTCCCGCCGGAGTGGTTCCTATTTATCTACTTGCACTTTGACGTGCTTTCGAACTGCTAGGTGGGCAGGAGCTGGGACCGAGCAACGGGAGCTCACCCCGTCGCGGGGATTCGAACCGCCGACCTTTGATCAGCAAGCCCTAGGTTCTGTGGTTTAACCCACAGCGCCACCTGGGTCCCTTTAAGTAGCACCTTAGAGAGCAACTAAGTTTGTTCTGGGTATAAGCTTTTGTGGTATCTGAAGAAGTGTGCATGCACACGAAAGCTTATACCCAGAACAAACTTAGTTGGTCTCTAAGGTGCTACTGGACAATTTTTTAATACCTCTCCAGGGTTTCAGAGATGCTGCTTGGCGCAGCAAAATGTCTTCTGCATCTTGTTCGCACAGTGGCCCCAATGGGAAACCAGCAAGCAGGATTCGAGCGCAAGAGCCCTCTCCTTTCCTGAAGTTTCCAGCAACTGGTATTTGTAAGCATTGCTGCCTCGCAGAGAAGAGCCATCCTGGCTAGTAGCCATTGATAGATATCTCTCCCTCCATGAATTTGCCTACTTTTTTAAAGCCATCCAAGTTGGTGGTTCTCACTGCCTCCTAAGGGAGTGAGTTCCGAAGATTAACTATGCGCTGTGTGAAGAAGCATTCTTATTCTTATTTATTGAATTTGTATACCACCTTTCATCTGAAGACCACAGGGCTGTTCTCAGTAGTGGCACCCGCCCTGTGGAATGCCCTCCCATCAGATGTCAAAGAAATAAACAACCACCTGATGTTTAGAAGACATCGGAAGGCAGCTCTGCTTAGGCAAGTTTGATGTTTTATCGTGTTTTTAATGTTCTGTTGAAAGCCACCCAGAGTGGCTGGGGAAACCCAGCCAGGTGGGTGGGATATAAATATATTATTATTATTATTATTATTATTATTATTATTATTATTATTATTATTATTATTATGGAACCCCCTACAATGCAGGAATCACAGCTAACTTTATCCTCTTCTGCCCCTTTTCCATTTCTACGGTATCCTTTCTGAAACGAGGCGGCCTGAACTGTATGCAGTACTCCAAATGTGGTCCAAACTGTAGTCTTGCATAATGGTATTACGATATCGGCCGTTTTGTTTTTGGTTCCTTTCCTAAGGACCCCTAGGCCCAGACAGAGGGTGGGCCATATGGGCCTCGGGCAGCATATTCACAATTGCTCACCTGAGGTGAATGTAAAAAATCGGGGGGGGACGACCCAGAAAACGCGAAGGGCGGGGCGTTTCAACCTGCTAATAGCGCCCTCTGGTTGTGTTGGAGAGGTGAGGATTGTGAATGCGCCCTCGGTAAGCAAGTAAGGTCTTAGTCAAGTCAAGTGTTTGTGATGGTGGGCCATGTTTTTCATGCTGTTAAAAGTTGGTGAGTTTTTGTTTGAAATCTTGTTTGCCAAAAATTTAAACCACGCATAACTTAAAGATAAGTGTGTTGGCTTTCTTATCGCTAATTTTTTTTTTGAAAATGATGAAAAATTGATGAAGATGTGGCCATTTGTTTAAAGTTTTGTTGACAAGGCCAGGAATATTACTCACACCCTAGGAGTACATATAGCTCAATGAGGATAAAATTTGGTGGAAACCATGTTTTTTAAAGAAATAGTGGCTTACGAGCAATAGTGGCTTTCTCACAAGCATGCATCTTCTTTAAGAGTAGAATAAGAAGATAATAAATAATAGTCAAAGTTATTATTTGTCAGCATAACTTTTGTGAAAATTATTTACTGTATATACTTACTTATGGGAGATCCTCAGGGTAAAAAAAAAAGGGGGGGGCCACATTATCTACCTGGCCCGGGCCTCTGCCTGGCTCTGCAAGGGCCTGCCTAGCATGCAATTTGCCTTTTTCACACGCTGGGTCCACCTCTTCACTGAGCTACCCACAGGTTGGATGGCCCTCTGTCAGGAATGCTTTAGCTGAGATTCCTGCACTGCAGGGGGTTGGACTAGAGGACCTCTGGGGGTCCCTTCCAACTCTACAATTCTGTGACTCCAAGGTCTCATTCCTGGTCTGCCACCTCCAGTTCAGCCCCCCTGAGTGCATATGCGAAATTACGATCAGTCTACTAAGCCTGACATTTGGAGAAAACCCGTCTCTGTTTCCACGCCCGTCCTCCCCCTCGCTTGCTGCATTATTTTTTATTTCCCCGCAGCTACGCTGGGCCTTTTAGCACCCCCCACCCCCACCTCCTAGCTCACCAACTCCCACCTGCTATTCGCAACTGACTGAGCTTGTAGCCCCTAAATTAAAACTCTTTCCTGGCCTCTCTTGTGGCGATTAAACTTGAACCACCGTTTGGCTTGTCAGGCTCTCAAGTAATTGTGCTTTTGAGCCTCTGGTTTTATGGAGAGGCTGTGAAAACCTCCGAGGGGCTACCATCATGTAGGGGCTGTCCAGAAACTGACTGATCTGAGGCTCACTTGCCCCAACCCCGTTTCCTGAGTAGCCACAATTAAATTTGGGTTTGCAGGAAGGGATGCTGAAACAGGGTTTCCTCTTATAATCTGTGTCTTCCTTGAATCTCCAGGCCAGGGTGGCATCCTGATTATGGTCACATTTGAAGCACGTGGCTTCCCTAAAAGACTCCTGGGAGCTGTAGTTTTACCCCTCGCAGAACCACATCAGAGGCTGATATAGGACAAAGCGACTGGTTCGTCCACACAGGGTGCTGAACCAAGAGGGTGCCTTCCCACCTCCTTCCCAAGGCGTAGTAAGCACTTGCTTCGGGAAGATCTGCCAGGGTCCTAGAGCTTAGCGCTTTCCCAGCTTTGAGAAGGGCATGGGAGGGTTTGAGAACACTGCCAGGGCCTCAGGCCTCCTCCCCAAAGTCCTGCTCCTTGCTAACTGGGTTTGCAAAAGTGGCACAGAGCTGAGTGTGTGTCAAATTTTGACCTTGCACAGGGCACCCTAACCACATTTCATAGAGTCAGAATTGTAGAGTTGGAAGGGAGCCCAAGGGAATCTCAACTCTTCTTCTTCCTCCTCTTCTTCCTCTTCCTCTTCTTCCTCTTCCTCTTCTTCCTCGTCTTCTTATTTGGCGATCCTTCGTAGCCGAGTAAGATCGTCTTCCATGAACACGGTCTTAACAGTGAGTCCGTAAGTGACTATAGAGGCCAATTCTGGATCCACACGTCCTTCCACAGTGGGGACATAGGTTTCCGGGCAGGAGTTGACCACAGTGTGGATTTGCCAAGCGTGCCTTCCTCTTAGTACGTTTCTCCCTTGTGTCCCGAGTTCGAGTGTCTTCAAAGCCCATGACACCTTTCGTAAAGGCTGTTCTCCAATTGGAGCGCTCGCAGGGAAGTCTTTCCCAATTGTTGGTGTCTATACCACATTTTTTAAGATTTGCCTTGAGAGAGTCTTTGAACCTCTTTTGTTGACCACCAGCGTTACGCTTTCCATTCTTAAGTTTGGAATAGAGTAGCTGCTTTGGAAGACGATCATCGGGCATCCGAACAACATGATGACCAGTCCAACGAAGTTGATGCTGAAGAATCATCACTTTGACACGGGGTATCTTTGCTTCTTCCAGTACACCAGCATTGGTTCTCCTGTCTTCCCAAGTGATGTGTAAACATTTTCGGAGACACCGTTGATGGAATCCCTCAAGGAGTTGGAAACTCACCAAATCGCAACTAAAGCATCCCTGACAGATGACCATCCAACCTTTCTTTAAAAACCTCCAAGGAAGGAGAGTCCACCATCTCCTTTACTGTAACTTGAATCCATTGGTTCAGGTCCTCCCCTCCGGAGCAGCAGAAAACAAGCTTGCTCCATCTTCCATGGGATGCCCCTTCAGATATTTGCAGGTGGCTACCTTGTCTCCTCTCCGCCTCCCCTTCTCCAGTCTATAAACTTCATCTGCTCACTCAACCGTTCCCCATAAGGCTCATTTTCCACAGCCTTGACATCTTGGTCACCTTCCTCTGTACGCATTCCAGTTTGTCAATGCCCTTCTTCATATCTGCAAATACCTTCAAAATCCATCACAGCCTCCTGTGGCAGTGAGTTCCGCAGTTTAACTATGTGTTGTGTAAAGAAGGGCTTCCTTTTATGCATCATGGACCATCTGCATGGAAACCATGTGGTGAAGGTTCTAACTGTAATAAATAAGGAACTTATTACAATGGAGCTTGCTCCCTGGGTACCCTACACACACAAAGCAGAAATCCTGTGTTCAGCAGAATCCCGTGTCCAGCGAATTTCAGCTGATGGAGCCTTCAGTTTCAGAATAAGAGCTTGAGGAACCGAAGGGTCGTCCAACGCATGCAGAAAACGATGACACTGAGTCTGCTTTTACAAGAAAAGCAATAATGGGGAAATTGTTTTGTAGAAAGATAATCCACATATTGTGCTTTCGTTAGCCATTGCTGGAAACTGGAAAGGCTGTGAGGGATCACTTGGGAGGGGGGATGTTTTCCATGTCCATATATAACAATCGAAATAAAACGCAGTCACTATACGGCGTCACTATGTGACTCCTGGTGTTGGAGCCAAGTGTGCCAGACCTTAAAGGTGTCAGCAGCATGCACAAGTTACTTGGGATGTTCAGCAGCTATGAGCCAAGATGGCTAAGCTCTGCCTGCGCAGGTGGAGGCAGCGATGCTTCTGAATCCCCGCCACTGGAAGCCAGAGGAGGGGGGGAGAGCTCTTGTGCTGACCAGCTGCCTGTGGGGAGCAGGATTCAGATGCAAGAGCCCTCTCCCCTCCTCTGGTTTGCAGCAACCGGGATTCAGAAACATCACTGCCTCTGGCTGCAGGACAGGATGCAGTGGCGTAGGAAGGGGGATGAGGTGGCTGTGGGCCGCCCCAGGTGTCATCACTGAGGGGGGGTGACAAAAATATGTGTTTTTAATATGTGTTTCAGAGGGACGCGGGTGGCTCTGTGGGTTAAACCGATCAGAAGGTCGGTGGTTCGAATCCCCACAATGGGGTGAGCTCCTGTTGCTCGGTCCCTGCTCCTGCCCACCTAGCAGTTCGAAAGCACGTCAAAGTGCAAGTAGATAAATAGGTACCGCTCCGGCGGGAAGGTAAACAGCGTTTCCTTGCGCTGCTCTGGTTCGCCAGAAGCGGCTTAGTCCTGCTGGCCACATGCCCCGGAAGCTGTCTGTGGACAAATGCCGGCTCCCTCGGCCAATAATGCGAGATGAGCGCCGCAACCCCAGAGTCAGTCACGACTGGACCTAATGGTCAGGGGTCCCTTTACCTTACTAATATGTGTTTCAGTCAACAAATGCAGCAAAATGCGGATGAACTCAATGCTGTGTAGTGGAGAGCATATGGATAAGGAAGGGGAGGGGGTGTTTCTTTCTGCCGAAATCTGCCTGAACCACACGGCTCTCCTGAAGGGGAGGCGTTGGGCAGAGTGTCTGTAAGCTCTGTGCTTCCTTTTCGAGTAGCGTGGGGCTTGCGTCTGCCCACCACCTCAGATGCCCTACAGCTGAGGGGGAGGCTGCGGAGAGGCTTGCCCCGCCCTCATGGGTGGGTTATTCCACCCCTGGCTGCAGGGCGCGTGTGCCACTCCAGGCACCCAAGCAGCTAGCTACGCTGCTGACTGGATGGGCTAATAATAATAATAATAATAATAATAATAATAATATATTATGTATACCCTGCCCATCTGGCTGGGTTTCCCTAGCCACTCTGGGTGGCTCCCAATGGAATATTAAAAACAGTAAAAAACATCAAACACTAAAAACCTCTCTAAACAGGGCTGCCTTCAGATGTCTTCTAAAAGTCAGAAAGTTGCATTTATCTCCTTGACATCTGATGGGAGGGCGTTCCACAGGGTGGGTGCCACCACCGAAAAGGCCCTCTGCCTGGTTCCCTGTAACCTCACTTCTCGCAGGGAGGGAAGCGCCAGAAGGCCCTCGGAGCTGGACCTCAATGTCTGGGCTGGACGATGTGGGTGGAGACACTCCTTCAGGTATACAGGACCGAGGCCGTTTAGGGCTTTAAAGGTCAGCCCCAACACTTTGAATTGTGCTCGGAAATGTACTGGGAGCCAACATAGGTCTTTCAATGGCCTGATCCAGCAGGCTCTTCTTATAGCAACAGGCCTCGTTTCAGAGTAAGCAAGCAGAGAGGGTGTTGCCCTGTCTCCAGCTTCTGGCAAAGGGGATAAAACCAGATGTCATGTAAAAGGAGGGAGAGAAGGAGCGCATTCTGACCCTTTGTTGTTGTTGTTCAGTCGTTCAGTCGTGTCCGACTCTTCGTGACCCCATGGACCAGAGCACGCCAGGCACGCCTATCCTTCACTGCCTCTCGCAGTTTGGCCAAACTCATGTTAGTAGCTTCGAGAACACTGTCCAACCATCTCATCTTCTGTCGTCCCCTTCTCCTTGTGCCCTCAATCTTTCCCAGCATCAGGGTCTTTTCCAGGGAGTCTTCTCTTCTCATGAGGTGGCCAAAGTACTGGAGCCTCAACTTCAGGATCTGTCCTTCTAGTGAGCACTCAGGGCTGATTTCTTTAAGAATGGATAGGTTTGATCTTCTTGCAGTCCATGGGACTCTCAAGAGTCTCCTCCAGCACCAGAATTCAAAAGCATCAATTCTTCGGCGATCAGCCTTCTTTATGGTCCAGCTCTCACTTCCGTACATTACTACTGGGAAAACCATAGCTTTAACTATACGGACCTTTGTTGGCAAGGTGATGTCTTTGCTTTTTAAGATGCTGTCTAGGTTTGTCATTGCTTTTCTCCCAAGAAGCAGGCGTCTTTGGGCCTGGCGTTCTTTAAAAACCGTAAGCTTTTTCCTGCGCTGGCTATTTCCAAAGCCATCTCAGAATGTTTCCGAATGCCCTCCGCAGCCAGCTTTCTCTGGGCACCACAGTTCAAGAAGGATACTGACAAGCTGGAACGTGTCCAGAGGAGGGCAACCAAAATGGTCAAAGGCCTGGAAACGATGCCTTATGAGGAATGGCTTAGGGAGCTGGGTATGTTTAGCCTGGAGAAGAGAAGGTTAAGGGGTGATATAATAGCCATGTTCAAATATATAAAAGGATGTCATATAGAGGAGGGAGAAAGGTTGTTTTCTGCTGCTCCAGAGAAGCGGACACGGAGCAATGGATTCAAACTACAAGAAAGAAGATTCCACCTAAACATTAGGAAGAATTTCTTGACAGTAAGAGCTGTTTGACAGTGGAATTTGCTGCCAAGGAGTGTGGTGGAGTCTCCTTCTTTGGAGGTCTTTAAGCAGAGGCTTGACAGGCACCTGTCAGGAATGCTTTGATGGTGTTTCCTGCTTGGCAGGGGGTTGGACTGGATGGCCCTTGTGGTCTCTTCCAACTCTATGATTCTATGATTCTCACGGGCTGCTTTCTTCGGCGCCACCCAAGGAGGAGATCTAAAGCGTATTTTTATGGAGAAAACATTTCATGCGCTCGGCGTAGTGTGAACGCTTAAAGGGCTTCCAACGGGGACCCGGCATGAGTGGCTGTCCCAGCATGCCTCGAGGCCAAGAAAGTAGAAAGCGTGCCGCAGGATGCCACTCTCGTTCCATCTGCAGTTACTCGAGAAAGACGTTTTCCCCAAAACATCTGAACGCCCCCCCCCCAAAAAAAACTCTCCTTTGCGTCTTACTAATGCCCTGCCATTAACCAATCAATCCACTGTTTCTAAAGGGCTTTCCTGAATCACCCCAGTGTGGGTGTCCTTCCTCGCATGGCAAGGGGGCTCAAGCAGACTCACTCAAGCAGATCCATATTTGGAGCAGTTTCAAACACAACAACAACAGACCGAATGGACATGTTCCACAAAAGCTGTTGTTGTTTTCAAGCCTGGCTTTGGGTACCTTTCCTGGCGGCTGGCAATCCTCGCAGGCAGAAGAGACCTTTTTTGCACAGGTTCACCAAATACGAAACATCCATCACCCCCCCAAAAAAGCGATCCCCCAAATCCAGAGCGGACCCTACCAGTAGGTGGCGCTGCAGGCAAGGCGAATCAGCCCAGGGAACAGATAACACCATCATATATATTCCAAAGGGGAGATTTCCCCATTTTCACCTTCCCTTGAGAAACAACTGAAGAAATGTGTTGTTGTTTTTCCCCTGTTGTTGCTATAAGCTGCATCTTTACGGCTTTGTAATCAGCTGCTTGTGCGAGATGTGGAAATGGGGGTGCTACGCAGGGAGAGAGAGAGAGAGAGAGAGAGAGAGAGAGAGACATGGCATAAACAAGTGCTGTACACAGATACACACACACACCAGCTAAAGAAGGCAAGATGAAATCAAATCAAATCAAATATTATTTATTGCATTAGCCATATGGCCATAGCACATAATGAGAAACCAGGCGGAAACCTGTCGCGAATGTACATAAAATACAACAGATACATTTTATACATTTTGTGCAAATACATTTAAAAACTTTAAGTGTAAAATCATGCTGAGTAAAGCAGATAAAATAAGAGCAATAACAGGGCATGTCGACAGTGACTATGTCAGGAAGTTACATAAGTCTAGGTCTAGGGCAAGTTAGCCGAAGAGGTGGCCCTGAGTTTCAGTGCCTGTAAAATATAGATAGCCACACCACGTGTGACCAGGGGCTTGGCGTCTACCAGTAAGTACTTCATGCGGTCGTCGTCCCGGGCGATGGTCGGTGGGATTAAGAGGAAAAGCCTGGGTCTAACTGGAGCATATAGAGGGCAGTGAAAGAAAAAATGGATAAAGTCCTCTATCTTTCCCTTGTTGCATGGGCAGAGTTGAAGATCCAGCGGAGTATTGGAAAATACATCCTGTAAGAATGCTGTCGGGATGGCGTGGAATTGTGCTAGTGTGAAGGCCCTTCTTAACTTGGGATTTATCAGATCACTCAGATAATGGGCCGGAGATCTGACTGGAAGGCAAGATGAGGTTTTGCGAAAGTGGAGAAAGCTAGGATTTAATCTAGACAGGGGCTCAGCCCCCCCCCCCAGCCCACACTTAAGGTCAAGGCTCAGTCCTTTTCATATTGCTTAGGAATGGAATATATTTTCTGAGCGCTGTCCATAATAACTTGGATGCCTATTATGGGCAGATATAGTCCATTTGCTGCTGCTGCTGCTGCTGTTGTCATCAGTTCTCTCAGAAGCAAAAAATAAATACAAATAAAAGGGGGAAACTTGGCATTTTGCATTAACGGTACATCAATGATAATCATTGCGTGTCGTTTGGCCCTTTGATGGACTGGGTTAATCAATACCCCCTTTGTCAATTGCATGCAATCTACATTGCCATCACATCGATGCGATGTTGCGGACAGGGAGGGAAAATCTCCCTGTGTTTAATCATTTCGATAATGTGATGAGATTGCCCAGGATGACACAGTCGTGGCAATGAACTTCCTGATGTCCACCCCACCAAAAACCCACCCAGCCCCCCTTGCCCCTGCTTGTGAGGCTGCCTGATGGCACAACCGCTTTGCAATTCAAATCAGCCACCATGCCATCATCCAAAAACTGTCAAAACAAAATAAAAAATAAAAAAATTCCTTCCAGTAGCACCTTAGAGACCAACTAAGTTTGTTCTTGGTCTGAGCTTTCGTGTGCATGCACACTTCTTCAGATACACTGAAACAGAAGTCACCAGCCCCTGATATATAGTGAGAGGGTGGGGAGGGGTATTACTCAGAGGGGTGGTGGGAATGGGTGATTGGCTGATAGGTGTGGTAAACCTGTTGACGACTGTTAACGACTGCAATTAGTCTTACAGGAAAAAGCAAGGGGTGAGATGGCTAAAAATAGCTTTATCATGTATAATGAGATAAGAATCCAATGTCTTTGTTCAGACCAGGTCTCTCCATGGTTTTAAGCTTGGTAATGAGTTGCAATTCAGCAACTTCTCTTTCCAGTCTATTTCTGAAATTCCTTTGCAATAAGACAGCTACTTTGAGATCTTGTATAGAGTGTCCTGGGAGATTGAAGTGTTCTACTGGTTTCTCTGTCTTGTGATTCCTGATGTCAGATTTATGTCCATTTATCCTTTGGCGTAGGGTTTTGCCTGTTTGTCCAATATAGAGAGCTGAAAGGCACTGTTGGCATTTGATGGCATACACAATGTTAGACGATGAGCAATAAAATAGTCCTGAGAGGGTATGTTTGATGTTGTTGGGGCCAGTAATGGTGTTGTCCGGGTGTGCTCAGGATCCCTTTGACTTCATGGAGCTTCTCGTGAGGAGACATCCACAGGTCGCTCCGACCCATGTCCTCCTGCTCTCTGGAAGGGCCACCTTTCTGAGCTCACTTCTTTGCAGAGAATTGAGACAAAGCCATGGGATCATGGCATTCAGGTGTTTTCTGTTTGGTTCTCCACACCTGGTTTGCAGTGGTGCTTTGGAAGATGGGAAGGCTCGGTGCAATTTGGCAGAGCATTCTCAGCATGCAGAAAGCCCTTGGTTCAACCCCTGGAAACTCTACAAAGGATCAGGAATTGCCCTTTCCTTAAAAGAGTATTGGGAAATGATCCATAATAAATTGAAAAAAATGTTTAAAAGTACTTTCCTCCCAAAAAACCAGAGTCCTTTCTGTTGGGGATAATTCAGAATGAAATTCCCAGGTGTCAAAAAAGGTTATTTATGTATGCTACTACTGCGGCCTGTGTTTTGTTAGCCCAAAAATGGAATACGAGCGAGGTCCCAACTAAAGAAGAATGGCAGCTTAAGCTGATGGAATACGCGCAGCTTGCAGACTTAACATATAGAATAAGAAAACAAGAAGAACATACGTTTAGAGAAGACTGGAAAACGTTTATTGAATATATGGGAAATAAATGTGTACAGCTGAAAATGCTGGCAGCATTAAGATAAATTTAACAGTGAAAAATAAGTTTTGATGGATGCAATGATGGAATACTGAATGGTATAGTTTCTGTAAAATATGCAGGGATTTATGATATGTAAAATGAACCGTGGAAAGGGAAGAAGGGAAGTCATTGATATCTTAAGGCTGTAAAATGAGCATTTTAAATTGTAAACAGAAAATTTAATTTTAGATATAGATATAGATAGATGATAGATAGATAGATAGATAGATGATGATAGATAGATATAGATAGATAATATGATGATAGATAGATATAGATAGATAGATGATAGATAGATATAGATATACGATGATATAGATAGATAGATAGATAGATAGATAGATAGATAGATAGATAGATATAGATAGATAGATAGATAGATAGATAGATAGATAGATATAGATAGATGATAGATAGATAGATAGATAGATAGATAGATAGATAGATGATAGATAGATAGATGATAGATAGATTAGATAGATAGATAGATAGATAGATAGATAATATGATGATGATAGATAGATGATAGATTAGATAGATAGATATAGATAGATGATAGATAGATAGATAGATAGATGATAGATAGATAGATTATAGATGTCAGCATCTCATTTCTTAAAATTGTTGTTGTTGTTCAGTCGTTCAGTCGTGTCCGACTCTTCGTGACCCCCTGGACCAGAGCACGCCAGGCACGCCTATCCTTCACTGTCTCTCGCAGTTTGGCCAAACTCATGTTAGTAGCTTCGAGAACACTGTCCAACAATCTCTTCCTCTGTTGTCCCCTTCTCCTTGTGCCCTCCATCTTTCCCAACATCAGGGTCTTTTCCAGGGAGTCTTCTCTTCTCATGAGGTGGCCAAAGTTTTGGAGCCTCAGCTTCAGGATCTGTCCTTCTAGTGAGCACTCAGGGCTGATTTCCTTCAGAATGGATAGGTTTGATCTTCTTGCAGTCCATGGGACTCTCCAGAGTCTCCTTCAGCACCATAATTCAAAAGCATCCATTCTTAAAATTAAAGACCATTTTTCTCCATCAGGAATACCTATGCAGCATTAACTCACATGAATGACAATTTGTCATTTCATGAGTTTTGTCACAAACACACCAGAAACATATTCCAGGACACCCCTGAACATTGCAGGAGACCCATGCAAGCCCCTTTCAGAAGATGGAGTTGGAACCAAACTTCCAGCACCGAAATAGATGCATTTTCCAGGGCTACTGATCTGGAGCTTCACAATATCGTAGAGCGAAGCGGCTGGCGCTCAGGGCAAAGGAGGCAGTGAGCACAGAGGAGCGCAGAGGTTTTGTGGATGCTGGCACCCAGAGGCGTAGCAAGCCCAGGTGGTACCCGGGGAGGAATTTTTTTTGTCACCCCCCCACCACCACTTTGCGTGGGCACTGGCAGAGCTGCACCCAGTGGCATAGCAAGTCACCCCCACCCCCAAAAAATGATGGTGCCACTTTGCAAGGTGTGGGTTTTGTGTGTGTGTTGTGTCTATTATCTCTTTTTTTTCAATAAAGTTAAAATTTAATTTTTTTAAAAAAAACATAAAAATAAATAAAATAATAAAAAATAAAAAGTGTCACCCCCCTCTGATGGTGCCACTTTGTGAGGTGTGGGGGGTTGTGTGTGTGTGTCTATTATCTCTTTTTTCCCAATAAAGTTAAAAAAAATAAAAAATAAAACAAATTAAAACAAACATTTTTTTTAAAAAGTGTCACCCCCTCTGGGGTGGAACCCAGGGCAGCCCGCCCCCCTTGCTACACCCCTGCGCAACCCATGGGGGGGGGATCTGTGCCTTAGGTGAATCTTCAGAACTACAAGGCACTCTTAACAGAGTGCAACCCCATACATGCCCACTCCAGAAATGTGTCTCGTTCAACCCAGTGGCGCTTGCTCCAAGTCCGAAGTTTTGCAGAAAAGACTCCGGCCCCAGGCAGCATCCTTGTGACGTGCGAAACACTCCTAATCCTCATTTCTGATCCCACCAAGAAAAACAACTTGTTTCTCGCCCCTGTCTTTTCCAGAAATATTGATGTTTGCCAAATCGTGATGTTTCACTCTCTTTTTGAATGCACACACCAAAAGAAGAAGAAGAAGCCTAGAGGAAATCATTTTGTATAAATTAAAATCAACTTAACACGCTTCATTAGGTTTCGTGGGGGGGGGGAGAGGATGTTGAGATTTAGACGCAAATTTGCATTTTTAAAAATAAAGAAATGGGAGCATTTCAAGCAGCTCAACGGTTTGCCTGAAGACTTGGTTTCTGCATGGAAATTGGAAAGAATTGCGTTTCCCAGTCAGGATCTCCATCCAGATGGCGTGTGACTTTTTTCCTTTCTTTCTTTTTTACTCCTCCACTATAATCCCCGTTTCCAGAGAACTAAGACATGTTACTTTACTTTTGAGACTCTCTCCCCACCCCCCACCCCACTTCCCCACCTCATATAAACACACAAACACTCCTTTTGTAGCTAATTTCTCCCGTTTCTCCACCGCATTGCCAGGAACTTGTCACAATTCACTTCTGCATCTCTTGTGATGCACGCTGGCTCGCTGGAGGGTTTGCTGGTTGCACAGCCAGCCCAGCAGCTTCATCCATGGCTATCCCCAGGAATTGGCCCTGAATCCTGCCTGCCAAATCTGGCACGCTTACATCCTGTCATGCTTGCAAGGAGCTCTGTCAGGCCACCAAACTGTAGAATCATAGAACTATAGAGTTGAAAGGGACCCCAGTGGTCATCTAGTCCAACCCCCAGCAATGCAGGAATCTCTTTGCCCTTTATGGGGCTCAAACGCATGGCCCTGAGATTAGGATTCTCATGCTCTACCAACTGAGCTGGCCCAGTGGCGAAGCTGCATGCTCCGGCATCAGGGGCGGAGAGCAGGTGGGGGCGTGGCTGGCGTGCGTCCCGGGGGCATGGCACGCTGCCCGTGGGGGCATGGCACCTGGCGCAGTGGGGGGTGCGCAGCATGGGTCCAGGGGGCAGCTGCGGTGGTACCCCCCTCCCCGATGGTGCCGGGGGGCGGTGCACTCCCCCGCCCCCCCTTTCCTCCGCCAGTGAGCTTGCCCCCTATTTTATCCCCACAACAGCCCTGTGAGGTAGAATCGGCTGAAATCCAGAACATGTGGACGTAGTAAACATCAGTTAGGAGAGACAGGGGTGGGCTACATCTCTCCCTGACTCTTAAACATCCCCCCCCCAAAAAAACCCTGCTATTTCTTGGCTGTTTCTCTTTTTTTTTTTTTTTTAATCATATTTATTGGGTTTTACACATAGAAAATATAAAAAACAAACAATACATAACACAAAAAACAAACAATACAATACTACAAATATCCACATACCAAATTCTTCTTTCCTTAACATTTTAGTTTGACTTCCTCCTGTCTTTCCCTCTGCATTTCATTATATATACTTATTCTCTTTAGCAATTTCCTCTCATCGTCTTATACTATGTTCCTAGTGTTCTATTCTATGTTACTGTCTTAATGCTAGTTCCTTATCTTAACTCATTATCATCTTATCAAACCTTATCACTTATATCATTCAATTTAATTCTATCTTAAGCTTATCTATTCATAAATCATATTTCCTTTTAATCATTCTAGATTCTAATCTGTAAATTGCTATTCCTTCGACATTATTTTATCTCTAAATTTTACAATAATTTTTAATATATTCTCTAAATTTCTTCCATTCTTTTTCCACCACTTCTTCCCTCTGGTCGCGGAGTCTCGCAGTCAGCTCGGCAAGTTCCATATAGTCCATCATTTTCATCTGCCATTCTTCCATGGTTGGTAAGTCCTTTGTCTTCCAATATTTTGCAATCAGTATTCTTGCTGCTGTTGTGTGGCTGTTTCTCTTCCTGTATGCGCATATGTAGCTAGGAGTTCAAATTAAAACCATAAGGAGAGCATAGAAGCCAACTCCTAGGGGCTGCGGTCCCTTCAGCAGCACCCCAATAAAATATTTGAGGGGGCCACACACACACCCAAGTCGATATGTGTGCTCTGTGTCTTGTCATCTATTATGCTGGGCTCACCTGGTGCACCCCCTCCATGTTTTATTCAAGTCGGCCCCCCTGAACGAGAGTCTGCCTGCTGGATCAGGCCCATGTGGCCCATCTAGTCCAGCATCCTCTTCTCACAGTGATGAACCGGGTGCCTGAGGAAAACCCACAAGCAGGGATTCAAACAAGAAAGGGCTCTCTTCTCCTGAGGTTTCCAGCCACTGGGATTCAGAAGCATTTCTGACTGTGGAGGCAGAGCTGAGGCACCCTGGCTAGGAGCCCTCGATGTGCCTCCTCTCCACGAATTCGTCTAATCCTCTTTTACACCCATCCAAGTGGTTGGCCATTCCTGCCTCCTGTGGCAGGGAGTTCCACAGTTTCGCGTCGTGCTGCATCAGGAACTCCTTTATTTTATCTGTCCTGAATCTTCACATTCAGCTTCACCGGGTGTCCCCAAATTCTAGTCAGGAGAGAGGGAGGGGGGAAAATACTCTACCCACTTTCTCCAGGCCAGGCATCATTTTATAAACTCCCGTCATGTCGCCTGTTACCTGTCTTTTCTCTAAACTGGTAAGTCCCAAACGTTTCAACCTTTCTTCATAGTCGCTACATCCCCTTGATCATTTGGCCCACCCTTTTCCAACTCTACAATATCCTTTTTGATGCGAGGCGACCAGAACAGAACACACTATTCCAAATGCAGTCACTCCATAGATTTCTAGAACAGTAGGATATCAGCAGTTTTATTTTCAATTCCTTTCCTAACTGAAATCGTAGTACATCTGAGTGGTGCTGATTAAACCTCTGTTGTTTTTTAAAAAGAAGAAGTGTCTAATTGCCCCCCAAACTCCCTGGCTCTCCCCACAACCACGGAGATTTCAAGGCTCATGAACAGTCCTGTCTACTTCCTAAAAATAATTCCTTTGCATTTGCTTTGCCCACCCCTAGCAAAATTCCCCCTAGAAGGAAAGACGGTCTCTGTCTCCATGTGGAAATGGAACGGCAACAAGTTTTATGTCTTGCATTTACACAGAAGCACAGTTAAAGGTCAGCGCGGATCTGCCGGCGACTGTCCGTCCTCGTAAGATGATGGGTTTGCTGCAACCCTCTGGGGGGAATCAGAGGCAAAAACAACCCTGTCTCTGATCTGCCGCAGAAGCCAGGGCAGCGGGATGGAGAGAGGCTCCAATTTCTCCAGCATCCTTCCAGGTTGTAAAACACAGAGCAAAGGTGGGCTGGCGTGGTTTGCAAAGGCGGCCAGCAGGAGGGCAGGTTGCCCAACTAACAGCTTACGGGGTCCACATTTCGTTATTGCCTTTTGCCCAGTTGCCAGACATATTGCTTTACTTCCCTATGGACCACACCAGCGAGGCCGGGAGGGGGGGTCTTGTCATCTGGGCAGCCCAGGACCTTGAGACACATTGCCCAGGCTTATGTCCCAGGGAGGTCACTTCAGTGCTGCTAATTGTGGGATGTAAACACTAGAGCAGTCAAGTACAACAATGCTAGAGCAGATAGTGGAGATTGCCTCAGTCCTCCAGCCACAACTTCCTGGTCACATGGATTGAGGCAATTTCCTCTTGCAACTAGATGTGGGAGTGGCTTCACCTGGGAAGGTATGAACAAAGAACCTCACAGGTCAGCGGCCATTCCATTCCATTCCTTTCCACTCTCTCACTCGAACTGTGAGGAGGATGCTCAGTTGGCTTCCAGCCAACTGGGGCCTCGACTTCTCTCCCACATGGAGAGATTCCAATTGTAAATATCTTTACTAAGAATAAGCCTGCCTTCTTTGGGATTTGTCTTGAGCTGGATACATGTGAGTAAACATTTTATATCTTTTTATAGAAGACGTGTGCTGTGTCTTATTTGAAGAGGGACAAAGGGGAAATATAGTGACAAACCAGGAAACTAGATTAAGTTGATTCTAGCGAATCAAAGCAACTTCCGCTGTGTGTATTTTAAAAGGGAATGTTACTCTGCTAGTTGAACTTGTTAGCACAAGTTAGGATGAGATATATTAAATTATAAATCTCCATCCACGTTCCAAAACATTCCCACAAAGGGTTTATGGCCCCAGCGCTACGTATTTTGTGTATTTTTGAAGGATTGCGTTGGATTGCATTTTTAAGTTGAGTAGGATTTTTCCTGAGAGCATTTCCTGGTGAGACCGCATGGTCTTTTGTCCTATTGTTTAGAGAAAGGGGGATTAAGCTACCCCTCCCCTCCCTCAGAGCTCACAAAAGACCCAAAGGCAGTGAAGATTTATTTTGAGGCTTTTGCTTTTTGCATTTTGAGAATTTTGAGATTTTGATTTTGAATTTTGACAAATTTTTGAATTTTGAAATTTTTTCCAAATTTTGGATTTTAAGATGGCTAGTGCCAGTTTTTATAGTGAAGCAAAGCCAGGCTTAATGCTGCTAGATGAGGACAATTTTGTGCACTGGAAAACGCGCTTAATAGCATATTTAGAAGCAAGGGATGTTTTGGATGCGATAGAGAAAGCAAAGCCCCAAGGTACAGATGATGAAGCCAAGGTTAAAGTCTGGAAAAGGCAGAACAGCGAGGCCAAGCACATAATTTTGAGTGGACTTCGCAATAAGCATCTATCGTTAATAAATAGCAAAGATGATGCATCTCAGATCCTAAAAGATATTGAGCGCATGTATGGAGAATCTACAAAGAACTCCTACAGAACATTGATGGGCAAATTAACTAGACTGAGAATGAATTCAAAAGAAGAATCCACAGAGCATATTGATAAATTCACAGAAATTATTCAAAAGCTTGAACTTACCCCACAATCTTTTGATGAAGTAACAAAGGTATCATTTCTGTTAGCCTCATTAGGGCCACATTTTGATGCATTTGTCAGTTTGATGGATCATAAAGAGAATCTAACTTTTAAGGAACTGACTAGTGAATTAAGAGAGGAATGCAGAAAGAGATCTGATTCCCCAGAAAGGAGCACTAGAAATAAAGGCAGCAATTATGTTTTTAAACAGCCTGCACAGTCCAGAGATGGACACAAGAAGTTCACATGTTACAATTGTAATAAAATCGGCCATATAGCCAGAAATTGTAAAGCGCCAAAAGCTAAAGAGAAAGATTCCCAAGCCTTTCAGCGAAAAGGAGAAAGAAAAGGGAAATCTGAACGCAACATGCTGTTGCAAGAAAGGAGTTTAGCTGTCCAGAGCCAAGAAAACACACGCAATAAGTGGTTATTAGATTCTGGAGCCAGCAGCCACTATTGTTTTGAAAAAGACTGTTTTAATGAATTAAATGATAAAGAGACTGAAATTGAGGTTGCAGATGGAAATGTTTTAAAGTCCAAAGGTGAAGGTTCAATGCATTTGGAATTCAATGTAAACAATGAATCTTTTAGGACCAGAATGTCCAATGTTGTGTATGTACCAGAACTGAGCTGCAATTTACTCAGTGTCTCTACTTTGGACAAGAAAGGTTTCAAGATCACATTTGAGAATGGACAGTGCTGTGTAACTAAAGATGGTGAAGTGTACATTGAAGCAAAATTAATAAATGGTGTTTATGAGGTTAATCTTTCAGAGAACCAGTCTGCAAAAGTGGCACGCTCCAGCCAGAAGGATGACGCAGATTTGACGCTGTGGCATAGAAGACTTGCACACAGAGACACCACCATCATTAAGAGTCTACAGGGAAGTGATCTTGTCACAGGTTTGCAGGTAAAAGGAAGCAGCAACCAAGCTCCAACAAAATGCATAACTTGTGTTACTGAAAAGGCAGTAAAACCTTCTTTTACACGTTGCACAGAACAAAGGAGTACTAAAGTTCTGGATATCGTGCATTCAGATTTGTGTGGGCCACTCAGTGTTCCATCACTTGGACACAACAAATATATTTTGATTTTTCTTGATGATTTTTCGAGATATTGTGTGGCATATTTCATCAAAGATAAAAGTGAGACAGTAGAAATGTTCAAGAATTACATTGCCATGGTTAGGAACAAGTTCCAAAGAGCTCCAGGTGTCTTAATGTCTGACAATGGAGGAGAATACTGCTCACATGAGATGAAAGCCCTTATGGCAAAGGAAGGAATTACACATGTAACCACAGTTCCTTACACGCCACAACAGAATTCCATAGCTGAAAGGAAGTTCAGATCCATTATGGAAATGACAAGGTGTATGCTTAAGGAAGCGTCCCTGCCTAGGAAGATGTGGGGAGATGCTGCTTACACGGCTGTCTATCTCCAGAACAGGTTGCCTACTAAGGCAACACAGCGCACACCATTTGAACTTTGGCATGGAAAGGTGCCTAGTCTGTCGCACATACGTGTATTTGGCAGTATATGTTACTACCACGTGCCCAAGGAACAGAGGCACAAGCTTGACTCCAGAGCACAAGCAGGTATCTTAGTGGGATATGCTGCTGGAGGCAAAGGATACAGAGTAATGGACTTACAGACAGGCAAAGTGAGTGCGCACCATGCAATTTATTTTGATGAACACGCAAAAGCAGACACAAAGAACACTGTTATTGGCTGCTCCAAGGAGTCAGAATGGACTCAAGAACTCATAAACTTTCCTTCTGAAACCCCACGTGATACTAATCTGCCTTCTAGTGTCATAGCACCCCCTACAGGCGACGCACCAGAAGACGCAGATGACCAGACCCCTGGCGGCTCCAGAGACGAAGAGGAGGACTCAGATGAGGACATGCCACCGTTGGAAGGGAGTGAGGAAGCTGATGCGGTTCAGGAACCAGAACCAGAGGTCAGACGCTCATCCAGAACCAACAGAGGTGTCCCACCAGCAAGACTGTCCTACCTTGCAGGGTCGGTGTCTCCACAGGAACCTTCCACATGGGAAGAGATTCTGAAGATGCCATCTGCGCAAGCCAGTCTCTGGAAGAAGGCCGCTCAGGAGGAGATGGATGCACTGCATCAGAACCAGACGTGGACCCTGACAGAGCTCCCTCCTGGTAAGAAGGCCATTGGGTGCAAGTGGGTGTTCAAGGTTAAGAAGGGGTCAGAAGGGGAAGTGGAACGCTACAAAGCAAGGCTAGTAGCACAAGGTTTTTCACAACGTTTTGGTGAAGATTACGACGAAGTTTTCGCACCAACCGTGAGATATAGTACCGTCCGAATGCTTTTGAGCATTGCAGCCTCTAAACAATTGAACGTGAAGCACATTGACATTTGTACTGCGTTTTTACATGGGAGAATTTCAGAAGAAATATACATGAAACAACCTAAAGGTTTTACAAAACCAAATGAGGCGCATCTAGTATGTCGACTCCAGAAAGGAATCTATGGGCTTAAACAAGCGGCTAGAGCCTGGAATCAGAAATTGCACAGTATGCTTGTGCAACTTGGGTACAAGCAAGGAAACGCAGACAAGTGCTTGTACACCAAGTCAAGTAATGGACAATATTCATACATATTGGCTTTTGTCGATGACTTGATTATTGCTACTGCAAATAATAGAGACTATACACAAATAGTAAAACACCTCAGCAAGGAGGTACAAGTAAAAGAACTTGGAGATGTCAAGTACTACCTAGGAATTCAAGTGGAAAGAGAAGAAGACGGCTCATTTCTTCTCAGCCAGAAGCAAAAGATTCATGAACTGATTGAGTATTTGCAGATGCAAGACGCACACCCGGTTGCAACGCCCATGGCTACAGACTTCTTGAAGAATCAGCAGGATTCGAAGCTGTTGCCAGATAACAGTCAATATAGGTCGGTAATTGGTAAACTTTTGTATATGGTTACCACATGTAGACCTGACTTAGCTAATGCTGTGGGGATTCTGAGCAGAAAAGTGAATTCTCCCACTGAGCATGATTTAGCGGGGCTGAAAAGGGTGGTTAGATACCTGAAAGGTACAATAAATTGTAAATTAAAGTTGCCAGCTGTCAGAGACCCTAAGTTGGTTGGGTACACTTGGGCCGGGGATAATGCTGACTATAAATCCACAAGCGGTCATGTTTTTATGTTTGGGGATGGACCTGTTGTGTGGGGCAGCTATAAACAGAGTTGTGTAGCTTTGTCTTCAACAGAGTCCGAATATGTTGCTGCAACAGAAGCGTGCAGAGAAATTGCCTGGCTTGATGAACTCATCAAAGACTTTGGACTGGTGAGAAGGGAACCTGTCAGCCTGCTAGAGGACAATCAAAGTTGCCTGAAGCTGACGCAGAGTGAAAAGTTCCTAGCCAGAACCAAACACATTGGTGTCAGGTACCACTATATACGCCAGATGGTGCAAGATGGACTTGTGGAACTGTCTTATTGCTGCACCAAAGAGATGACTGCCGACATCTTGACAAAACCCTTGCCAAAAGAGAGTTTCCAGAATCTACGTGTCAAGCTGGGACTCTGGGTGGTTGAATAAAGTTGTTTATGTTTTGTATGTTGTATTTGCCTGAGAAGGGGTTTGTGGGATGTAAACACTAGAGCAGTCAAGTACAACAATGCTAGAGCAGATAGTGGAGATTGCCTCAGTCCTCCAGCCACAACTTCCTGGTCACATGGATTGAGGCAATTTCCTCTTGCAACTAGATGTGGGAGTGGCTTCACCTGGGAAGGTATGAACAAAGAACCTCACAGGTCAGCGGCCATTCCATTCCATTCCTTTCCACTCTCTCACTCGAACTGTGAGGAGGATGCTCAGTTGGCTTCCAGCCAACTGGGGCCTCGACTTCTCTCCCACATGGAGAGATTCCAATTGTAAATATCTTTACTAAGAATAAGCCTGCCTTCTTTGGGATTTGTCTTGAGCTGGATACATGTGAGTAAACATTTTATATCTTTTTATAGAAGACGTGTGCTGTGTCTTATTTGAAGAGGGACAAAGGGGAAATATAGTGACAAACCAGGAAACTAGATTAAGTTGATTCTAGCGAATCAAAGCAACTTCCGCTGTGTGTATTTTAAAAGGGAATGTTACTCTGCTAGTTGAACTTGTTAGCACAAGTTAGGATGAGATATATTAAATTATAAATCTCCATCCACGTTCCAAAACATTCCCACACTAATGCAGCGGTTTAGCTTCACCCCCAGAGGCGTAAAGGTAAAGGGACCCCTGACCATTAGGTCCAGTCGTGTCCGACTCTGGGGTTGCGGCGCTCATCTCGCTTTATTGGCCGAGGGAGCCGGCGTACAGCTTCCAGGTCATGTGGCCAGCATGACAAAGCCGCTTCTGGCGAACCAGGGCAGCGCACGGAAACGCCGTTTACCTTCCCGCCAGAGTGGTACCTATTTATCTACTTGCACTTTGATGTGCTTTCGAACTGCTAGGTGGGCAGGAGCAGGGACCGAGCAACGGGAGCTCACCCCGTCGCAGGGATTCAAACTGCTGACCTTCTGATCAGCAAGCCCTAGACTCAGGGGTCTAACCCACAGCGCCACCTGGGTCCCAGAGGCGTACTCCATTGTATCTTGAGACAGACAGGCGCCAACAAGACCATTTCTATTCCACCTTTCCTCTAAGGAGCTCGAGGTGGCACTCTGCAGAAGAACACCGAGAACTGGTGGTTCTCCATGAAAGTGTGGCCAAAGAAGGGCTTTTCCAGTGGTGGCTCCATGTCTGTGTTGGTGTTATGGAAGGGAGAAGGGAAAGGAAAGGGGAGCAAACTGGTCTATGTGAGAGGGGAAGTTTGAGACTGCTACTTGCTCACCTGCCATTTTTGTGGCCATTTGTGGGCAACCTGCAAGGAACTTTGAAGTCCTCTGCGGGCAGGATCCTGCCTATTTTTAGGAGCATCTCTTGCCATCAAAGCCTGCACAGTTGCCAGCATCTCCCGAGAGCTCCTTGCTGGGAAAGTCTTTGTGATTAATAAGATCTCAAACTGTGCTCAGTGTCTCTGCTCTGGCCCCACGTTGTCATCCGTCTTCTGCAAGCACCATGAAACCTTTCTGTTGGAAGAGCTTTGAGACACAAGGCTGGTGTGCTGGTCCAACGGTAATCCAAGAGGCAAGGTCTGGGTCCGGTCCAAAGTCTAAGGAGTGTACAACGGGTCCGTCTGATGAAGCTGAGGCAGGGTGCAGGGCAGGAAACTAGGCGAGGTCAGGAACACAGGCAGGAACTGGCAACCAACAATGTTGCTCCTGCAACTTGGGGCTGGGGCTGGCTGGCTTTTATCTGCCCTGAGGCATAGGGCAGCCCCGATCCTCTGGTGACTCGCCTCTCCTGGCTTGGAGGCAAGCACTCCTGCTGCAGGAATTTAGTTCCCTTCGCCTCTCTGCCCTGAGCCTCTGCAGCTCAGGAGAGGCTGGAGGGTTACCGGACCCAGAGGCAGCCTCAGCTTCCCCTGATGGGGCTGGGAGTGGAGCACCTGCAGGCAATGGATCCTGCATCCCATCAGGAGCCAGAGCAGACTCAGCAGATGCCTGCACCTGAGGATCCAGCACAGGTGAGGACCCTTCAGACTCAAGCCCTAGCCCCAGCTCTGCTGATTCTGGAGGTGGGGAATCCTGTGCAGGCTGGGATCCCTCAGGTTCAGCATCTGAGTCTGAATCCCAGGCCATCACATAAAGTAATAGAATTGTAGAATTAAGGGGCATCTAGCTCAACCTTCTGCAACCCCCTGACAGATGGCCATCCAACCTCCGTTTAACCTCTCCAACCAAGGAGAGACCACCTGCTTCCAAGGGAGTCCCTTCCACTGTCAAACGACTCTTGCCGTCAGAAAGTTATTCTGAACGTTGAGTCTGAATCTGCTTCCTTGCAAGTTAAATCCACTTATTTGAGCGCTACCCTCCCAAGCAACAGAAGGCAAGCTTGCTGCACCTTCCAAGTGACACCCCTTCCAATATTTGAAGATGACAATCATCTCACCATCTCTCAATTTCCTCTTCTCCAGGCTAAACAGACCCAACTCCCTCAAGCATCATTTGGCAGTTTATCGTTTTTGCCTCTACTGTTTTTGCATGTTTGGTCCTTGTGGCTTCATTTGGGCATGTCTCTGACTCTTTAAGGGACGTGGGTGGCGCTGTGGGTTAAACTACAGAACCTAGGGCTTGCCGATCAGAAGGTCGGCGGTTCGAATCCCCGCGATGGGGTGAGCTCCTGTTGCTCGGTCCCTGCTCCTGCCAACCTAGCAGTTCGAAATCACGTCAAGTGCAAGTAAATAAATAGGTACCGCTCCGCCGGGAAGGTAAACGGCATTTCCGTGCGCTGCTTTGGTTCTGTGATGTATGTGTCTTTAACTGTGGATTTTCATTGTGAGCACCTGAATCCTATTAGCTGGGATACAGGTATTTTATTTGGAACCTGTTCCCCTCCCTGTAATTCATTCTGTCGTTTCCTCCCCTTTCGGTGTGGACGCCGTTCCTGAGTATGATTCCTTAATAAACTATGACTGCTGTTTAGTAAGGACTGTCTAGCAGTGTTGCTTCCTCATTGCTGAGGTCCAGGGTTTTCTGGAGACACTACATGGTGTCAGAAGATGGACTCTCTTCAACCCCCGTGTCCTCTTGTGCTCCAAGGGAACCTGGCAGAGAATTGGAGACGATGGGAGCAAGCTTTTTGTGTGTATGCGACGGCTTCTGGAGCTGACAGCTTCTCGGCAAAGAGGCAGGTTGCAGACACTACAGGTTCGCCAGAAGCGGCTTAGTCCTGCTGGCCACATGACCCGGAAGCTGTACACTGGCTCCCTCAGCCAGTAAAGCGAGATGAGCGCCGCAACCCCAGAGTCGTCTGCGACTGGACCTAATGGTCAGGGTCCCTTTACCTTTACCTGACTCTTTAAAATGGTTGTTGAATGTGGCAAGCCACTCTGATCGCCTCCTCCTCAAGCTGAGTGGCTTGCAAGTTGGTGTGACAAAGGCGTCCCTGGATGCTGAGTGATTTTTTTCCCTGCCGTCTCTCTTTCCAGCTGCAAATCTATTTCCAGCGCTCCTTTTCCCTTTGGGCAGAGTTATTCCTCCCCACCTTCAGTGTTCAAAGGAGGCAACAAACCTCCCAAGACAATGCGCTCTTGCTGTGGAGAGCCCAGGGCCTGGGTGGAATTTCAAGCAGCTCCTCTCCCAGAGCCCCCCAGGCCCCATCCACCTGGCATGCCGCTCTTAGCAACCAAAAGGTGTCCTTGGGGCTGGGAGATCTTTTCTGAAGACGCTCAGGCAGAAGAAGCGTGACGTCACCTGCCTGCTTCGAAACGGAAGGCTCCGAGTTTTGGCCTGGGGAAATAAGGAACGCCGCAGCAGTCTTGCCTCCGTCTCTCCCATTTGTGCTGGGGTGGCACAATAGTTGTGGGAGCAGGACCACCCCAAGGCGTTTGGGCACCTGAGGCGAAGCACAAAACGGGGCCTCCCCACCAGGGAACCAGATCGACATCGGGAACAAGGAAGGAGTGAAGGCTCTTCTTTTCTGTAATGTTTCTTGCAAACTGGAAGATCAATAAAAGAATACTCGGGCTCCAGCCTCAACTCTTTTTTGTTTTGCTTTTTAATATTATTTTTTATTAAATTTTCAACAAAAATAAAAAAACAAACAATAACGGATACAACAGCAACAAAGAAAGAAAGAAAAATATACAGCAAAACAATATCAATTCCATAAAATGGGATTCTCCGAATCCTGTGACTCCCCCCCCTCCCCGTTCCTTAAATTTTCTTCTCAACTGCATCCTATTTCTATTCCAAATCATTTTTTATCTCAAATTTCCTGTACTATCTTCATAATTACAGGTGTTCTTAAAATCCTGCCAATGTATTAACCTGTTTATAATACTTTTGCAAATACAGAATAAACATTTCCCATTCTTTTTAAAAATTCTTGTCGTCTTGAATTCTGAGCTTTACGGTTAGTTTCACCATTTCAGCAGAGTCCATTAACTTGGTTACTCTTCTTTGGTCAGGACTGCTTCTACTTTCCAGCGTTGGGCTAACAGTATCTTGGTGGCCGTTGTAGCATACAGAAACCATTTCTTCTGGTCTTTTGGAATCTCCGGTTGGACTGGATGGCCCTTGTGGTCTCTTCCAACTCTATGATTCTATGAATACCTAATAAAAAGGTTTCTGGTTTTTTTAACAAAGGTTATTCTAAACATTTTTTTCCCTTCATTTTATTATAAACCATTTCCCAGAAATTTTGAACCATCCTACATTTGTACGGTGCTGGAGCGCTGCCACTGGCAACCCACTACGTAGCACGCATGTGTGGCATCGCTACATACGACGCATGAGTCGTACGTAGCAACGCTGTGCATGTGCGCTACGTAGCGATGCCCCGCCCCCAGGTGCACGTCATGTTTGCCGCCCTGGGTGCCTGAGCGGCTTCCTAAAGGTAAAGGTAAAGGGACCCCTGACCATTAGGTCAAGTCGTGTCCGACTCTGGGGTTGCGGCGCTCATCTCGCTCTATAGGCCGAGGAGCTGGCGTTTGTCCGCAGACAGCTTCTGGGTCATGTGGCCAGCATGACAAAGCCGCTTCTGGAGAACCAGAGCAGCACACGGAAACACTGTTTACCTTCCCGCCGGAGCGGTACCTATTTATCTACTTGCACTTCGAGGTGCTTTCGAACTGCTAGGTTGGCAGGAGCTGGGACCGAGCAATGGGAGCTCACCCCGTCGCAGGGATTCGAACCGCTGACCTTCTGATCAGCAAGCCCTAGGCTCTGTGGTTTAACCCACAGCGCCACCTGGGTCCCCAAGCGGCTTCCTACACCTCTGTTTATACCCTGCCCATCTGACTGGATTTTCCCCGCCATTCGGTGCGGCTTCCAACAGAACATTAAAAACACGATAAAACATCAAACGTTAAAAACTTCCCTAAGCAGGGCTGCCTTCCGATGTCCTCTAAACATCAGATGGTTGTTTATTTCTTTGACATCTGTTGGGAGAGCGTTCCACAGGGCGGGCGCCACTACCGAGAAGGCCCTCTGCCTGGTTCCCTGTAACCTCACTTCTCGCAGGGAGGGAACCACCAGAAGGCCCTCAGAGCTGGACCTCAGTGTCCAGGCTGAACGATGGGGGCGGAGACACTCCTTCAGGTATACTGGGCCGTTTAAGACTTTAAAGGTCGGCCCCAACACTTTGAATTGTGCTCGGAAACTCACTGGGAGCCAATGTAGGTCTTTCAGGACCGGTGTTATACGGTCTCGGCTTGGATGCTTCTGGACCTCTGTAGGACAGTGCTGGACTTCACCAGGTAGGCCAGGGGTTCAGGAAAGAGAGGAGCATGCAAAATTCCAAGTCTCTCTGTGACTTGGAAGGTGACCTTCTGAAGTGGGAGTCTTCTCTACCCATTGAGACTCCCTGCATGTTCAGGAGTTTGCCTGCCAACTCATGGGGAAGTGTGAAGCTGAGGCACATCCCACTTGCTTTTAAATGTGAGTAGAGCACCTGAAGGGGTACAGATCCTTCCTTCCACATTGCAGGGGGAGGTGGAAGCAGATGCAAAAGGCAACAGGGAGCCTGCATCTTTAATAATGCTCTAGCTAGAAGAGGGAATTTGAGCAGGTTTTCATCAGGGACCTTCTCCCTGCAAAGTCATGGCTCTTCCAATGAGCTGCAGCCTTTCCCTTACGTAAGCAGATGGAAACACGTGCTTGGATCAAGGCCTGGGGGGGAGCCAGGAAGGAGTGGAGCCCCCAGCTCCCAGTCTGGACTACTTTGTTGCTGAAGCAACAGCTCTTGCCCAAGCTCCAGTCTTGCTGCTTTGGGGAAATGGGATGTATGTGAAATGGAAGTACAGCTTTATAAAGCCATGATGCTATAATACAATAGAAACTCTTTGTCTCCACTGCCATTAATCATGTTGTAAAAACTGCAGTGGTCAGAAAGCTTTAAAAAAAAATTTTTTTTAAGCATTATTTTAGTATCATGCTATAGCACCAGAATAAATTAACATTATAGTACTGTTTTAGTTCACACACACTGGTTATAGGGTGTGATGGCCTGGGATTTGGGCTCGGACTCGGAACCAGAGGAGTCTCAGTCTGCACCGGATACTCTGCCCCAGACATCGTCTGAACCAAGTCTGGGACCTGATCCTGAGGAGCCCCAGTCTGCACAGTTTCCCCTGCAACAAGCACCAGCTGAGCCGAGTCAGGGGCCTGAGCCTGGCCTGGCTCCAGGTGTGGAGAATACCTCATTGCCGTCAGCGGGGCCATCACTGTCAACTGCTCCACTACCGGCTGGGGCAGGAGAGGCTGAGGCGGCCCCTGGGTCTAGTAACCCCCCCCCCCCCGGCGTCTCCTGAGCTGCAGAGACTCAGGTCTGAAAGAAGGAGAGACCTGAGTACTCGCAGGAGGAGTGCTCGCCTTCGGGCAAGACAGGGAGGTGAATCGTTGGGGGGTCGGGACCGGCCATTACCTCATCAGAGATAAAAGGCTGCCGGACCCTGCCCCAGGTTGCGGGAGCAACATTGCTGTTTGCCTGATCCTGCCTGTGTTCCTGTACCTGACCTTGCCTGGTTCCCTGCTCCGTTCCCTGCCTTGACTCTTCTGGACTGACAACTCACCGACTCTTTGAACCCTGGACCGGACCTGGACCTTGCTTCCCAGATACCCTCAGGCTAGCATAATGTGTGTATGCTCATTTTAAATCCTCCTTCATGCAGGGCATAGTAAAACCATGGAACTCCCTGCCACAGGAGGCAGTGATGGTCACCAACTTGGATGGCTTCAAAAGAGGATGGGCAAATTCATTGAGGCCATAGATGGCTACTAGGCATTATGACAGTCGGAGGCAGCGATCCCTCCAAATACCAGTTGCTGGAAACCACAGGAGGGGAGAGCGTTGTTCTTCTGCTCAGATCCTTGCAGGTCTCCTACGGAGGCGCCTGGTTGGCCACTGTAAAGACAGGGTGCTGGACTAGAATGATGGACCCAGCAGATGCTCTTCTTAAGTGCTGGCTGCAAGCACAACGGTGACATCACGCCTGCTGATGTGGCTGGAGCATTGGGGGAGGAGGCGCACACAGAAAAAGCACCATGCTGCCAGGAAGTGTGGAAAGCCCATTGTAATTCTGCTTGCAGTGCAGGACACAGCAGCCATGCCTGGGAGGTGCTAGGAGCACACATCCAGAAGCAGCCTCCGTCAAGGAATCCATCCGTGAGATTTGCATATTGGGGGGGGGAACCCAAGGACTAATAAATCTAATGCAAGAAGCATACTTTGTATTTTAGATGAGAAACCATCTGTGTCTTAGCAGGCATCATCTTGCAAGGAAGGGGGAAATGTCTGTGATGCAGCTTCCCACCTGCAGCCTCCATAAGGCCTTGTAATAGTGGGAATAGTATCTGAAAATCTCGCCAAGGTGACCTTTTTAAACAGGGTAACTCTTAACTCTATAGGGCAACAAGGTTAAGCATTCACTTGCCCATAGTGGCAGTGATGGCCACCAACTTGGATGGCTTTAAAAGCAGATTGGACAAATTCTTGGAGGAGGAGGAGAGGGCTATGGATGGCTCTCAACCGCAATGGCTCTGTTCTGCAGCAATGATGCCAAATACAGTCGTGCCTTGGAAGTCGAACGCAATCCGTTCCGGAAGTCCGTTCGACTTCCAAAACGTTCAGAAACCAAAGAGCGGCTTCCGATTGGCTGCAAGAGTGTCCTGCAGCCAATCGGAAGCCACGCCGGACGTTCGGCTTCTGAAAATCATTCGGAAACCAGAGCACTCACTTCTGGGTTTCGATTGTTCAGGAGCCAAGGTGTTTGGGATCCAAGGTACGACTGTACCAGTTACCTGAAACTACAGGAGCGGTGAGGAGGGCTCTGGTGCTCAGAATCTGGGGCTTTGCCTGATCCAGCAAGTTCTTAAAGGTAAAGGGACCCCTGACCATTAGGTCCAGTCGTGTCCGACTCTGGGGTTGCGGCGCTCATCTTGCTTTACTAGCCGAGGGAGCCGGTGTACAGCTTCCGGGTCATGTGGCCAGTATGACCAAGCCGCTTGTGGGGAACCAGAGCAGCGCACGGAAATGCCGTTTACCTTCCCGCCAGAGCGGTTCCTATTTATCTACTTGCACTTTGGTGTGCTTTCAAACTGCTAGAAGAAGACTCTGGGGTTGCGGCGCTCATCTCGCTTTACTGGCCGAGGGAGCCGGTGTACAGCTTCCGGGTCATGTGGCCAGCATGAATAAGCTGCTTCTGGCAAACCAGAGCAGCTCACAGAAGCGCCGTTTACCTTCCCGCCAGAGCGGTACCTATTGATCTACTTGCACGTGCTTTCAAACTGCTAGGTTGGCAGGAGCAGGGACCGAGCAATGGGAGCTCACCCCGTCGAGGGGATTCAAACCGACAACCGTCTGATCGGCAAGCCCTAGATTCTGTGGTTTAACCCACAGCGCCACCCGCGTCCCCCAGCAAGCTCTTAATTATGTTCTTTTGCCAGAGGAAATACTTTCCCTGTTGGAAGGGACCCTGTGGATCATCTAGTCCAACCCCCTGCAACGTTTCTGTGAAATCTCCAAATCAGGGGCAGGGGAGCCTTTTCATCCCAAGGGCCGCATTGCCTTCTGGGCAACGTTCTGAGAGCCACATGCCCGTTGCAGGTTGGGCAGAGATAAAGTGGGCGGAGCGACGAATGTCGATTTTTGTTTTGTGCAGTAGGCTAACTTCGACAGACACAAGCAAGAGGCATTCTCAAACTTTAAGGATGTTAAGCAAGAAAACTGTCCTGGGGAGAATTCTGAGGACCAGGCAGAGAAGCTTGGAGGGTTTTATTTAGCTCCTGGCCTTCAGGCTCCCAGCCCCTGCTCAGAATGAAAGAACATCTATGACTAGATCAGGGAACCTCCAGGATTTCACAGATGCAAACAAGGATTCTCTTCCCCCCTTATTTTTAAATATAGCAGCAAGGCATCCTCCCTAGTCACACCCAGATGATCCGTACCTGGGTGAGTGTGCTTATTCCTGCTCAAAAAATGCATAGGATTGCACAGCCAGGACATCTCTGCCAGATCTGTCCGAAGGGCTCTCTGGATATCGGCAAAACTCTCAACAGTTGTGCCATTCCGACCTACTGAAAGAAGCAGGAGAGATCTTGCCAGCTGATAAGGAAAAGCTGCCCCCCCCCAGTGAAGAGGGAAGACTGTCTTCACCGTAACACACCAGCACCAAAATACACTCCGAATAAATGTAAATAAAACGTGTGACCTTCAGAGTTGGCACCACTGATGAAAATTGTCCCTCCCTGATTAAAATTGGCATCCCACCAGCTAATTAAAGTTTTGCTGTCCTGGGTTACATGTGAGCGAGAGATGAGCAAATTCCACTTCTGTGAATTGGCTTAAGACATTAGCCCCCCCCCCCAATTCATTTCAGGGCTGTCGTTTTGCTGTGTGGCCCCTTGTGTGGATTCCGTTTCCTCTGGGTCACCATTGATTTGGAGAAGAGCCTGCTCAATCAGGCCAGTAGCCCATCTAGTTTAGCTTCCTCTCCTCACAGCAGCCAAATACCCCAAAGAAACTAGGAATCGAGATAGACTGCCTCTGGACCTGGAGGTTCCATAAGGACAGCAGAGGAGTCTGATGGATCTGGCCAATGGCTCATCTAGTCCCAGCACCCTCTTCTCACAGTGGCCAACCAGATGCCTCAATGGGAAACCTGCTGGCAGGGTTTGAGCACAGGAGCCCTCTCCCCTCCCCTGACATTATCATCGCTGCCTTCCACCTTGGAGGAAGAGCATAGTCATTGCGGCTGGTAGCCATCGATAGCCCTCTTCTCCTCCATGAATTCCTCTAACGCTCTTTTAAAACCATGTTAAGTTGGTGGCCATCTCTGCCTCCTCACTGTCTTTGCTGAAGCAGAGGCAGCGTGGTGCAATGGTTAGAGTGCAGAAACCAGGTTTCAAATCCCTGCTTGGCCATGAAGCTCAGTGCATGACCTCCGGCCGATCACTCTCACCCTAACCTACCTTGCAGGGTTGTTGTGAAATGAGGAGGAGGTAGAGGACCCTTAAGCTCCTGGGAGAAAAAAGGGGGGCTATAAATGCCACAAATAAAAATAATTTTAAAAATACTTAGCCCTGGCTCCTTTCCCCGCCTCTCCCCTTTGCAGCCTCCCTCCTCCCAGTCCATCCATCCATAGAACTGGCTCATGTTTAATGCAAGCTTCTTTCTCTGGAGGCCGGTATTGATTTGCAAATGGACAGGGCAACCCCCCTCGGCTGCCCCCTTGATTGACAGCTCGCAGGCTTTGTTCCAGATGCCAAAGCGCGCGGAGTTGGGGGGCGGTGGCGAGGATGGAGAGTCCTCCTGCTGATTCTCCAGCATCAGTCGAGGGCGAAGGGCTGCGCCGCATCCGTGGCTCGTCGCTGCGCTTGCAAACACGGAGGCGGCAACCGCGTAGCCGGTGAGCGTTGTAAAACCGGCCATTGGAGAAAGCGTGCGAGCGAGCGATCGTGGACGAGCGGGCTGTGGGTCGTCCGGGCGTGTCTCCCGAGCTGGTGGTCTCTTGCACGTGCGAATGCAACCTGCTTTTTGGAAGCCAACCTTGTGTGTGAGAGAGGACGAGAAGTTTGATCATAAATTAATTTCTCCCTTTCCTTACGAGTCCTCCTGGCTCTGGGCTTGAGGCGCGATCGCCCCAACAGACGCGTGTTGCCCCACGCTGCGCTCTTCTGCGCGCCCAACTTCTTTCAGACTGAACGCGAGGACTTGGACTATTCACTAAGGAAGGTTTGTTTGTTTGTTGCATTTGTTTATTGTGTTTATACCCCATCTTTTCCTCCAAGGAACTCAAGGTGGTGTACATGGTTTAACCGCCACAACAACCCTGTGAGGTGGTTGGGGCTGAGAGGAGGTGATTGGCCCAAGGTCACCCAGTGAGCTTTATGGCCGAATAGGTATTTGAACCCCGATCTCTCCCAGGTCCTAGTCCGGCACTCTAACCACTACACCGCAATGCCCTCTCTCCTGAAGGTGACTTACTTCCCCGGGCTTTCTCTGCATGCGGGCCGCCTTTCTTCGGGGGTAGCTTGCTCCTGGCGGAGCCGCCCTATTCCCTACCTCTGTTGTAAGGCCCTGCGAAGAGGTTCTCTGCACCCGGCGATTCTCACATCGACGGTTCTCTGCCTGTGTATGTTTGTGTGCATGGGCAGACGCGTGTCAGCATCGCCCCCCCCCGCAGTTCTGTGGCTTCCCTTCTCTCTGTGGTCAGTGTGGTACGCCGCCTGAGTGTCCGTGTCCACATGCGTGTCTACACTCCGCGTCTTTACACGCAAGCAGACGTATTCCGTGTTGCGCGCTGTGCCACGGAAGGCACTGTTTTTGCACACATAAGACCGTGTGTCGCGCGTGTGCAGTGTTCCCCCCAGGACAAACTTGTCCCTTTTGGCCAGGATCCTCATGCGCACTGACTTCGGAGGAGCGAGCGGCCTTACTTCCGAGTAAACAAGCCAAGCACCGGGCAGCGCGTGTCTGTGGATTCGGGGCGCGCGCAACCCGCTGCCTGCTCTTTGCGCGGTCCCTAGCCTCCGCACGCTGTTTGGCCACGTTTGGCCCTCGGCGCCCAAACCTCCCACTTCGTCAGCGCTTACTCCGAAGTAAGCTCGCCTTAACGCGTCTTGCAAACCGGCTCCTTCCCTTGCGCGCTTCCTCGGGAGCAAGCCCCGTTTGCAGCCAGCCACCGGATCGCACCGGCTTGGCTGGCTTTTTCCCTGCTTCGGATCGCCGCCACTTCACGCGCAAGTTCCGGAGGCGGGGAGGGGGAGATTATTTTGGAGGTGCCCAGACGGGGTGGGGGGTGCGCGCAGTCTCCCCTCCCCCCTCTCCTCCCCTCCCCCCCTCGCCTGGTCACATGGGGGGTGGGGCGCGCGCGGGTGGGGGGGGGAGTTTAAAAGAGCGTCTCCCTCGCTCCGCTTCTCTCTCGTTCTAGCTCTCTTCGCAGCCGGTGCAGGGAAGCAGTGCTGCCGCCGGGCGAGACCAAGCTCCGCCAGGGGCACCGACCACGCCGGGCAGCCGAAGCCGCCGGGCAGCGCTGGCTTGCCGGGAGCCCCGCGGCGGAGGGGGGCGCAGGACGCACGCGGTAAGTGGGGCGCCCAGATTGGGCAGCGGGGTGTTGGGGGTTTTTGGGGGGTGGGGGCGGGCGGAATATGGACCCCGACCTCTTCGCGGCGTGTGCAATTGGGGAGGGGGGAGGGCAAGAAATATATTTGCATCGGCTTGCATGCAAAGATAGATACATTATTTTTTTTGGAGAGCTGGCACAGTGGTTCGTGCGTAAATCTGGATACTGTATTTGGGGATGCCTCCCTTCCTCCTCCTGCTTGGTCGCCTCTCCTTCTCTTTCGCCCCCCCCCCCGCTGCTTTCCTCTTGCTATGGAAACTTTTCTTCCCGGCGCGCGGAGGGGGCTTCCCACCCCGGCTCCCCCTCTCCTGGCGCGGACCCCGAAAAAAAAGGACGTTCAGAAGGGAGCAAAGCGGGAAGGGGGGTTCGCTCCTTCGCGGCCCTGTAGAGGGAGGAGGTGGGGTGGGAGCGCGCCTCCAGGGCTTAGATGTGGGGGGAAGAGATATGCCCCCCACTTTGCTCCGGCCAGACAGCTGAGCGGGGCTTCGCTTCTCCCTTTCCTCTCCCCCCACCCCCAAGCACGGGAGCTCTTAGCCGGCGCCGATTGATCGAGCCGGAGCGGAAATGCTCCTCCTTCGGCTTTCTCTCTCTCCCCCCCTCCTCACACGCCCGCTTTTCCTCTTTCTTCCTCCCTTCTCGGATCCTGCTTTCTCTCTCTGCCCCCCCCCACCCGACCCGGTTTTCGCCCCGGCGACTCTGGAGGGAGCAGCGGCTGAGCTGGGCGCGCCTCGGAGCCGCGAGCGGGGCAGCTTATTGTACGTCCTGGGGTGGGGGTCCCTGCCTTTGAAATCGGAGTGGTGGTGGAGGGGGGGGAGGCATCTGCTCCAGGGTCGGGACGGGGGGGGGCAGCAACAGGTTCGTGTTCGCCCCCCCGCCCCCGCCCCAATTGTTGCCTTCAATCTCGTGGGCTGCTTGGTATTTTGCAACTTCTGAGCTGGGAAGCGTCGGGGGGGGGGATTTTGAGCGACCCTGAATTTCTCGGAAAAGGATGCAGTACAGCACCAGGAAAGGAGTGGCTGTGAAAGAGCATTATTTTAAAAGTCATCCTCTCCCGCCCCCTGCCCCCCCCATATTTTTTTAACTCTATGGGGCATGAAGTGCTTTTATGGGGCTAATCGCATTGATCGCAGGGAAATCTTAAAAGTGGGGACAAGGCTGACTGTCTCCCTGCCCCCCCAATCAATTTCATGGATCTTTCCCCAACTCCTAGAAACCACCCCTCCTATGATGATGATTGTAAGAAAATAATTACACCAGGGTCTGGCACCCTCACTTAAAAATAAAAGTTACAGTATATGGAAAGAAAAACCTGGTTTCCTTACTAGGTGCCCTCAATCCATTAAAAAAGTCGATATATTTGCCCTCCCCATCTTCCACTTACAAACCCTGAAGTCCACCACCTCCGTTTCTGCAAACACTCTGGGTAAAATTTGCAAATCCCTTGCTGTTTGTGCAGGTCTGCTTTTCTCCATCCCTCTCTCTCTCTCTCTGTTCCCCCAAAAGAGAGATAAGGACACAAGAGTATTTTTTTGGGGGGGGGGTGGGTGTCTTGCTAAGCAAGCCCCTCTCCATAGATATTGGGAGGGATGGGGCCAAATGCAGGGGCAGATTTTAGGAAGAGGGGGTAGCCATATGGAATCCCTCAGCATGTCAAAAGTGCGCCCCTCCATACCTTGTATTCTCCCATCCATGGGATTTTGCAAGTGCCAAACACTGGGGTGCATCAAGGAGCCTTGAGATGCACAAGTTTAACCTGCTCCTTTTTGCTCTGTCAGGAGTTTTTTTAAATCCTGCATGGTCTTTCTCATAGTGGGAGGTTGTGCTGCTGCTTGTCCAATGGTGCCTTTTGCATTTGAGTCGTTGTTCCGTTGGGTGACTGGGCCCTGCTTTCTCCTTGTTTCCGCCTGGGGCAAACCCTGGAGTTTGGAGACAGAGGGGTGTGTGTGTGTGTATCCATTGAAATCTGGCAACCTGATGTTTCCAGTGAGTTGCCTTGAAACCCGGTGGTGGTTCCTTTTTGCAGCAACTTTAGAGGAGCAGAAGCAGTTGTGCATACGGACGGCAGTTGTGCGTAAGGACGGAGGAACTGGATTTCATCTGCTTGCCTCTCTCCAAACTCTCTGGAAACTGCACTCTCCTCCAACTTACCAGGGTGTGTGGGAGAGAATCTGAGCCTCACTGCAAAGGAGGCTGCCTTCTGATGTGAATTGTTTCGACTGCTTTTGATGTTGTACAGTATTGTTGTGTTGTAGCCAGCCGGGCGATCTTTTGGTGAAGGGGCCAGGGCCAAGAAATCCAATAGATAGATAAATGCCTTTGTAAGCGATGTGCAGAGATCTAGGGATTTGGTTGACCTCTGGTCGAGCACCATGTCTTCTTGTTGCTGCTCTGATATTTCCTTCTCCTTTCCTGCAAACTGTTCGGGGATACCTTGCCTTGTGACACAGCTTTCTGTCTCTGCCGCTGCTTCACTGTTACATCTCCAGTTTGCTCCTGTTGCCGTTGTGTTCGCAAGTGCATTTCTCTACAGTCCCTGCTCCAGTGTTTCTGCCAGGGGCTGTGATTTGTGTGTTGCATGCACGACGTCTGTGAGAGAGAGAACTGGACAGGGAATGATTTGTCTGAAGAGCAAACGTCTTGCCTTATAAATTGTAATGGCTGCTATTTTTTTAAAAAAAGCCTGAGATCTTGCTACTTGTATTGAAATGAAGGCTCAACGGGTTCGATTTTCAATGTGCTAACTTGTAGCAAAGTGTTGTTTCTGAGGAACTATTGGGTACCTGTTTGTCCTCATGGTCTTTGCTGGCTGGTTCTAAAGGGTTAAATTCCCATGGAGAAATATGCTGGATAACTCTGGATCTGCCTTCTCCAAGCGGAAAGCTTTTGCCAGCCTAATACAATCAGCCATGGCAAAGTTTTGGAAGGAGCTGTAGTCCGGCAAGTAAGACTTCTTGCGCTAGAAAATTGGTTAATCCAATGGCTTCTTGAATCTCAAATATTTTTGGAGTTTGCGTGTGGATTCCTTGCTGGGCATGGTTTCCCCCCAGTGGTTCGTGCCCATCCTTAATAGCAGGGTGTTGAGCATAAGCCATGAAAGGAAATTGCTACCTCTGCCAACCTCTTGCAGCCAGGATGCCTGGCAGGCTCTTGGGCCACACACACAAGCCCTTGTGGCTTTCTCCTGTGCTTTACAGTTGACAACGGGTGTCAGTAGGACTTCCCGAAGATCTGGCGGGCTGTATCTTCAAATGCAGCTCCCTGGGCGGTTATTTTCTCAACCGTAGGAACTGCCTTTGTAGCAGCAAGAGCTGTTCGTGGGTTGGGTGCTGCGACTCGGTCTCACTTGGAGTTGCTTTCAGCACATCCTGCTGTTCTGCAAAAAGAGTTGAGCCATATGCTGGATTGCCTGTTCCCGGAAAGTCTTTTTCACTCCAAGGGTGGCCTGGCGACCTCAGCGGTGGCACCCAAGAGCCCCTCGGTGTGCTTTCTTTCTCCTACTTTTCTCAAAGAGTTGGTTGCAACAGCCGTGGTTCCTAAGGAGCCTTGACAGCACGATGGCAGTGTAGCGTGTTGAAAAACCAAAAGATGAATTGACTGAATTGTGTGGGGGTTTTTTTTAAGTAGCGTATTTGGAGAGGGTGTGTGTGTGTTCAGAGTTGCATCTGCTTCTTTCTGTGGATTTTCCCTTCCTGCCAGAGCCTTTGAGTAGCAAAGAACTCCCCCAAACCCCAGAATTTGCAAAGCCTGGCATGTGCTCCCTTTGCCTGGTAAGCAACCACGTTTGGATAATAAAAAGCATTCCAGAATATCCTGCTTCTCTGGGGCAGATGGCAGAAGCCCCATTCAGATGAAGCAGTTCCTCTTTCCTTCTTTCTCTGCCATGGGGGGGGGGGGATGACTCTTACAACTTAGGAGAAGCAGGAACCCTGTGACCAGCCTCAGGGCTTTGCATATTGAGGGGAACTTGTTCATTTGAAAACAAAAGCTCAGGACTTGATGAGTAATCCGCTGGTGTGTACAAAACACCTAAGCCCTTGTAGCTGAATTTTGCTTGGGAAGCCTCATAAATGTTTTCAGTGTGTGTGTGAGAGAAAGAGTATTGCTTGTTTGGAAGCCGGTCCTTAATTCGTGTTGCTTAGCTTGAAACTGCTGAGAAAACGGTTGCATTTGTCCTTATGTTTTCCTTATGTAATACAAAGTCAATTTAAATACGTAGTAGGCTGAGATGGCATGTAATGAGAGAGTCATCTGCTACTCTACAAGAGAGAGAGCTTGTGACCAGCTGCAAGGGCATGATCCACTAGGAATATTGCCAAAGTGAGGCCTGCTGAAACAGAGTTTAGCTCATGCACAACTCCCATTCAACGCTTAATTTTTTATTTCCCATTTTCGTTGTCCAGCAACCAATGTTCACAAGGGGCCTTGCTTGGGCTGGAGACATGGTGTCTTGAGAGGTTGTGTTGACCATCAAAATGTGACTGTCTTTTCTTAAAATGGTGTGTACTGTTAAAGTTTTCTCATGCAGTATTAAATTTAGTTTGCGTATCAATTTTTATGCTAGTGTTGTTTTTGTATTCAGTTTTTGAAAAGTTACATTAAAAAAAGTTTTTAAAACACTGGGATTTATTTATTTTTCAAAGCAAAACAACAAATCTAACTGGGTGCACAGTCCTCTGGGAAGTTCTCTTGCACAATTGCTATTTGCAACAGATGAGAATGATCCTGGGTTTTTGTGTGTGTCCCAGAGTCTTCATTTCATGGGTGGTTCCTCCTGGGCTTTATGAAAGGAGCTGCTTATTCATAGGTACGTGTGGAGTCCCAGTCTCCCCCATGTGCTTAAATGAGAGTGGAAAAGCTTGACACTGAGAGTTTTGCATTCCCTGTGGAGCCCCTGGAGCATGGCCCCAAATAGACAACAAATAAGTCACTCAAGGAGCATTTAAACGTAAATTATCGCTCATGAATAAAACAAAATTCGAGCAATTAAGGAGTCCCAGAATGTTGTGTACTGATCACATGAATTTTGAATTAATGGAGAAGCGAGCCGGCTGCTGCAGTGCTCCATTAATAACCTCGAAAATGTTGGCAGGTTTTGTTTTAAACAGCCCTGCGAGGTAGGCCAGTGCCCATTTTGCAGAAGGGGAAATTTGAGGGTGCGAGTCCACGACACAGGCAGGACACAAATACAGACCGAAGGGCAATGGGTTGGCGTGTGTCCCAGTTCATGTATTTGTAGGGAACTGGTTACATCAGTGCAGCTTCCAGCCTGGAGGAAGAGCACCTGCTTTGAATGCAGACGGTCCCAGTGCCAATCTTTAGCAGCTTCTACAGCCAAGGGTCTTTGGTAGCAGGGGATGGGAAAGACCTGTTTGCTGGAGACTTTGCAGAACAACTGTTAGCGACAAAGGACCTCCCCATGATACGTGGTCCCAGGGGCTTGGCCAGTCTGTAGAAAATGGTACCAAACAGGAATATCCTTATTTAACTTATTAAAAAACAACTACTAAGAAGCAACTTGGTTCCCTCAAGATCGGTCTTGAAAGATCTACATTGGCTCCTAGTACGTTTCTGAGCAAAATTCAAAGTGTTAGTGCTGACCTTTAAAGCCCTAAACGGCCTCGGCCCAGTATATCTGAAGGAGCGTCTCCACCCCCATCGTTCTGCCCAGACACTGAGGTCCAGTGCTGATGGCCTTCTGGCGGTTCCCTCACTGCGAGAAGCCAAGTTAAAGGGAACCAGGCAGAGGACCTTCTCGGTAGTGGCACCCGCCCTGTGGAACGCTCTCCCAGCAGAGGTCAAAGAGAAAAACAACTACCAGACTTAGAAGACATCTGAAGGCAGCCCTGTTTAGAGAGGTTTTTAATGTTCAATAGATTACTGTTCTGTGGGAAGCCGCCCAGAGTGGCTGGGGAAACCCAGCCAGATGGGCGGGGTATAAATAATAAATTATTATTATTATTATTTATTCCCATCTTATTCCTAAGTGGGTTGCAATTGCCTCAACTACATGCGCAACTCTCGATATGAACCCTTGGATGGGGGTTAAGAAGTTGGGCATGTCAGTGCCCCCTCAGCCTGTATCTCTGCAAAAGTTGCTTGTGTAGGAGAGAGTAACCTCTGTATGACTCGCACTGCAGTCTCCGTGAGATCTGACTCACTGACCACCTGACATCAGTTGCCCAGGGTCTTTTGCTTTGAAGTGAACGTGGGTGCTGGAGAGTTGTGGAAATAACTTGTGACGTGTGAAGAATGTTATCGGTAATCGGTTATCCTACTTTACGCACCGGTTGCTGGTGTGTGTTGAATTTGTGCTGGTGTCTGGTGGTGCTTGCTTGACAGGGATAACAGCTGTTTTGCCTGGGTAGACTCCATCTTCTCTGCATTGTGTAGTTTTGCGAACATGTCTGGATTTTTCCTTCATTTTGTGGGTGTCAGCTAACACAAGTGTACAGGTGAGGAAGGTGTGTTCTGGCCAGCAAAAGACGTTCCCAGCAAGGCATCTCTCAGGCATCATCTTCCTTGACCTCTCTGAGGACTGAGAGGGTGTCTGAGCCCTTCTGATTTTCATGGGTTTTGATGGAGAGCCTCAGTAAATCCACCTTCCCTGTATTCTTTCTTTCATTCCAGTCTCCTTGCTTATTTGATCATTTAGTTAAAGCAAGTCTTAAATGATCTGGGGATCCAGAGGTCAGGGTCCTGGGAGGCAGGAAGGCATTTGAACCCCCACCTCAGTTTTAGGAGAAAGTTTAACGGAGAATTTTCATTTCTGTAACAGAAGTTATTTTATCGTACTGTTCTATTTCAAATAATTATTTAAAAAGCAGCAGAATGCAACTAGGAAACCACTCAAGCACTGAATGACAGGCTTGGAAGAATTTAGTGCTGGGTACCTTTGCTGGCCCTTCAGGTTTGTTTATGAAACAGTTTTTTTTTGTAAAAGTGTAACTTGTTTGCTGGATAAAAAGTATCCTCTTTTTGGCTGCAATTTCTGCATAGCAGAGGGTTGGACTAGATGACCCTAAGGTTCCCTTTCAACCTTACTACAGTGGTACTTTGGTCCTTAAACTTATTCTGTTCCGGAAGTCCATTCCAAAATCAAAGCGTTCCAAAACCAAGGTTCGCTTTCCCATAGAAAGTAATGCAAAAGGGATTTATCCATTCCAGACTTTGAAAAACAACCCCTAAAATAGCAATTTAACATGAATTTTACTATCTAACGAGACCATTGATCCATAAAACGAATGCAATAAACAGTGTACTGCAGTCACACATCAATCAACCAATCGGGAGCTGAACTGGATTCCACACAGTCACAAAAACAAAACAAAAAGAGCCGCAAAAACAAAAACGCAAAATAAATAGCAAAAGCAGACAGACCTCAGCGTAACATGCAAAACAGAAGTGTGGCACTCAAAACAGCACATTCAGCTTCCGAAAAAAGTTTGCAAACTGGAACTAGAACACTGACAAGCTGGAACGTGTCCAGAGGAGGGCAACCAAAATGGTCAAAGGCCTGGAAACAATGCCTTATGAGGAACGGCTTAGGGAGCTGGGTATGTTTAGCCTGGAGAAGAGAAGGTTCAGGGGGGATATGATAGCCATGTTCAAATATATAAAAGGATGTCATATAGAGGAGGGAGAAAGGTTGTTTTCTGCTGCTCCAGAGAAGCGGACACGGAGCAATGGATTCAAACTACAAGAAAGAAGATTCCACCTAAACATTAGAAAGAACTTCCTGACAGTAAGAGCTGTTCGACAGTGGAATTTGCTGCCAAGGAGTGTGGTGGAGTCTCCTTCTTTGGAGGTCTTTAAGCAGAGGCTTGACAGCCACCTGTCAGGAATGCTTTGATGGTGTTTCCTGCTTGGCAGGGGGTTGGACTGGATGGCCCTTGTGGTCCCTTCCAACTCTAGGATTCTATGATTCTATCCTATGACTTCTGGGTTTGTTGTGTTTGGGTTCCAAGTTGTTTGAGTACCAAGGCGTTTGAGAACCAAGGTACCCCTGTATTCTCTGGTTTGCCCACAGTGGCAGGCTGATGCCAAGCGCCAGCTCTCCCACTGGCACAAGCTGCCTAGTGCTTGGGAACGAGGCCATTTTCTCCGCTTGCTGGGCCTTGGGACATTTTCTTTTGTGTCCTGTGGGCATGCAGATCTTTGGGTGGTGGGACCTGCCACCTCTTGGCACTAACGTGGAGCCCAGCCTTGCCATATGCATGCCTGCCAGTGTTTGCTGTGTGCGCGCTGTTCACCGCATTGTACTTGACATCTCCAGGTTGCAAAGAGACAATCCTACCTCTGTGGAAGACACAGGCCTGTGCTGAGTGCTGCCTGCTTCCTCTTCCCTTCTGACCTGTGCAAGAGAGTCGGAACTGCAGAAATTTTGGGGTGCTTTTGTAGTCTCAGGATTTGCATTATTGCCCTGGCACAAACACCTTTTCTAACCAGTCCTGATGGCTTGTGCTCTCCTGTAAAAAATGTGGGGAGGGAACACAATCAGAACAGTGGCTTCTGAATATTGGAAGCTAAGCCTTTTATAGGGCTTTGCAGCTCCTCTTCATCCCTCCCCCCCCCCCCGTTTCCTGGCTCCGATATTCAGTAGATGTGTTTTGGTTCAGGCAACCCAGCTTCAACAGGAGGCCTTCATTTGAGATGCAAGACTGTAATTCTGCAGGCTGTCGGTAGGCGGCAGAAGTCTTGCTGGAATTATTTGGGAAGATTTTTATGTGCATCTGTGTTTGGAGGTGTGAGGGAGGCTCTCTGTTTTCTGCTGCTGTTGGGAAGAAAATGTGCATCAGGACTCAGATGAGCAGGAACCTTTGGCGCTTGCAAAGTGAAATTTTTGAGGCAGGAGAGATAATCTCCTAGAGTTGATGTTATAGGAATTCTAAGGTCTTATATAGACATAAAATAAATGTTCATAAATGTACAAGGCAAACACATACATAAGTATGTTGTTGTTGTTGTTATTATTATTATTATTATTATAGTATATAATAATATTATATTATAATATTATAATAGCATTATTATTATTATTATTATTATTATTATTATTATTATTATTATTATTATTTTATAGTATAGTACAGTGATGGCTAACCTTGACACTCCAGATGTTTTGGAACTACAACTCCCATCATCCCTAGCTAACAGGACCAGTGGTCAGGGATGATGGGAGTTGTAGTCCCAAAACATCTGGAGTGTCAAGGTTAGCCATCACTGGTATAGTATATAACCCACGTGTCTGAAATAGCACAGGAGAACAATCCTGAAGCCATGTTGACTCTCCCAAATTGACCTCAGATTCTGCAAGGAGGAAGGAAATGGGGAAAAGCTTTCCAATGGTCTTTGGACTGTAGGGGCTGACACCTCCCTGTACATACAGTCTGGCAAGTATGGATGATGTTTTGGGGGGTGGTCTTGAGCTACAGGGGAGGCAATTTCAAAAGTCTATATAAGAGCTTGCACACCAGTGTTCTGGGTTCCTCTCCTCCCTCCCTGCAATGGGTGAGTGGGGGACCCTGTTGCAACAGTTTAATAAAGATCAGGCTTACTAGCTGCTTTGCTTCTCAATATTCTCTGGTTTTCCTCTGTTATTTTCTCCTACCAATAGAGAACCTACATAAGGACTCTATACTGGCTCTTGCATACCCATAAGGGATAAAGGAGCAGTTTTTTTCTTATAACATTGATTTTGCAGAGAGTCTCATGAACCCAGGACTTTGTGTGCATCTTAAAGTTGTGGAGCAGAGATATTGTGTGGAGCCACACAGTGTTTTTCGCAGGTCTGCAGTGACACTTCCATGCCTTGACTTGTACAGGGAAGCCTTGCGAGTTCAATGGTTGCTAATGCAACAAACATGAATGGGGAAAAATCTTACTTTTAACTGTCAGATATCAGATTGATTCCCAGCTTTTCAAAAAGACCTGGAAGTGGAAAAGATCAGCGCTTTTTCCTTTAAAGGTCTACTCTGTTCCCTGCAGAACTTTTCTTACTAAAACGTATTTATATCCCACCCTTCTAATGTGAAAGTGTTGCTTAGGGTGGCTTGCCGCATTTAAAAATAGCTATTTCACAAACATAAAACTATAAAACAATTAAGAGAGGCTGGATCCAGCCGTTAAAACCAAACAGGAGACAAGGGTAGCTCTCTTGCACAGTGAATACTGTCAGAATAAAACTGCCTTGACATGCTGATGAGAGACATCAGAGCCCAAGGGGGCAGCCAGACTTCGCGGGGCAAGACATTAGCTAGTCTGCCAAGGAGTTATTTTCCCAAAAAAAGGAGAGATAATTTAATTGCTTAATTAGACTAATTGCCCTTGAACTCCATGCGATGCACCAAATCTTTGGGGGCAGCTGGAGTGGGGGTTCAGGGCATTCTCAAGCAGCCTTGTCTTCCCCTTGTCTAATGATTGCCGTTTAAGAAGAAGAGCCATCAGGACTAGAGCAGTGGCCCATCTAGTCCAGCTTCCTCTTCTCTCAGAGGCTGACCAGGTGCCAGGGGGAAAACCAAGTAAGCAGGATTCGGACACAAGACCAACATTCCCCATTCCCGTGGTTTCCAGCAACTGGTATTCAGAGGTATGGCTGTGGAGGCAGAGCATAGCCGTTGTGGCCTGGAGCCACCAGTAGTCCTCTCCTCCTGAATTTGTCCAGTTCTCTTCTAAAGCTATGCAGCTTGGTGGCCGTCACTGCTTCCTGGGGGAAGGAGCTCCATAGCTTTACTATGCCTTTTGTGAACTACGAAGGGCTTTCTTTTATCTGTCCTGTATCTTCCTACCTTCAACTTTATGGGGTGTCTCCTTCTTCCATGCCATGTATAGTTTTATGAACTTCCATACATCACCTCTTCTCCAGGGTGGATAAAAATCAATGATTTTTTTAAAAAAATCAAAAAAATCGGATTTTTTTGATTTAAATCGGATTTTTTTGATTTAAATCGGATTTTTTTGATTTAAATTGGATTTTTAAAATAAAATGCTTTTGGGGGGAAAATCTTTCTAAATATAGTCTTCTATTTAAGTTACATTGTAGTCCAAAGGCTATTAATCAGGAAATAAGGATTTGTTTTAAGTTTATCAAGTGTGCTAAAACTCAGTCTAAGTTTTTTTTAAAAAATGTTTAACTACATCAGTTAACAAACATGGATACATATGCTATCATGTTATTGTTTTAGTTAAATAAACTGTTTAAATTGTATTAAGGAAATGATTATTTTTCTCCTTCCAATAAAGTACAGCAGAAAAGTTGTCCAAATATAAACAGTTAACTTATTAAACCTCACCATAATTTCATAATTATCTGTCTATGTATTTCTAGTAGTATAACCAAATCAGTAATTTTTGATATAACTTTAAAAACTACTCTGAAAATTTATTATTCCAAAAATGAAACCTTCATATGGTTGTAAATATTAAGATTATACCAGCAAGAATGAGTCTTTCTGTAAAAAAAAGATTTAAATCAAGTCTTACTAACTAGTGATTTAAATCAAGCCTTACTGACTAGTGATTTAAATCGTGATTTAAATCGTGATTTAAATCAATTTGATTTAAATCAAATCCACCCTGCTCTTCTCTAAACCAAAAAGTCCAGATGGTGGAGCTGTCAGGTGCCATCCTTGTGCCCAGGCATCTTCACTTGGTCTCAGGTGGTCAAGCCAAGTGCAAAATGCGCCTGGCTGATTTCGTGGGCTGACAATGGCCATCTATCGCAATTCCTGCAATGTAGGGACGCGGGTGGCAATGTGGGTTAAACCACAGAGCCTAGGGCTTGCAGATCAGAAGGTCGGTGGTTCGAATCCCCGCAACGGGGTGAGCTCCCGTTGCTCGGTCCCTGCTCCTGCCAACCTAGCAGTTGGAAAGCACAAGTAGATAAATACTGGTAGGTACCGCTGCGGCGGGAAGGTAAACAGTGTTTCCGTGTGCTGCTCTGGTTCGCCAGAAGCGGCTTAGTCATGCTGGCCACATGACCCGGAAGCTGTACGCCGCCTCCCTCGGCCAATAAAGCGAGATGAGTGCCGCAACCCCAGAGTCGGTCACGACTGGACCTAATGGTCAGGGGTCCCTTTACCTTTTAGGAATCACAACTAATCATTCCTGACAGATGGCCATCCAACCTCTGTTTGCAGACCTCCGCACCACCTCCTGAGGGAGTCCACTTCGCTGTCAAAGAACTCTTACCGCCAATCACTTCTTCCTGACGTTTCGTCAGAACCTCCTTTCTTGTCATTTGAATTCATTGCTAGCCGTAGTGTGTGCTAGCCGTATTCAAAACCCTCTGTCTTCTCATAATCAGGCTAAACATAGCCAAGTATGCAGCAGCCTCTCCCCTCTCTCTGCCCTCCCAAGTCCCAGGACTTTCCATGTGCTCTTGCACACCTCCCATTCACTTCAATGGAGCGTGCGCATGACGACAACAGCTACATGCTGGAATGTGCCCTGAAACTGTTTCCTTCTGCCCATATAACCCCCATTACTGTCTCCGAATGTGCCTGTATTCTGGGAGGATGTGGACACCCGCTGTGTATTAGTATTCTTCCTGCTCTTCCTATTGTTTCCAGGAAGAGAGAGCTGGAGACAGATGGGGAGAGAGAAACTGTGTTTAAATAACAGTTTGGGGTCAGTTTCAATATTTATTTTTCCTGAGTTTGGATGCCGACTAGCGTCTCTTTTTATTTGTTAATATTGTTCCCTCTCTCCTCCTCCTCCTCCTCCACTCCCCCCTTCTCCTCTGGCTGCTTGTTTGCTTACACTTCCTTTTATTGGCAGAGCCTGCGGCCCGTCCTTGCAGCGCGTTCTGCGAGAGCAGATGTTGGTGTTTTTCCCCAGCTGCATTTCTGAATTAGTTTGGCTTTCAAATACCGTGCATTGTGATGCATTGGGTCCTAGCTACTGCACCCCCTCCCTACCTGGACAGGTAGGGCTGTCTCTGAAGATATTTCGGAAACTTTAGCTTGTGTAGAATTCAGAGTTCAGGTTGCTCACGGGGAGGACCGTTTGAGCATAGGACACAAATTCTGACCCAACTGCACTGGCTGCCGAACAGTTTCCTGGCCCAATTTAGAGTGCTGGTTTTGACCTCTAAAGCCTTAACAGTCACATGACCCCCCAAACCTCAGGGATTGAATCATAGAATCATAGAGTTGGAAGAGACCACAAGGGCCATCCAGTCCAACCCCCTGCCAAGCAGGAAACACCATCCAAGCATTCCTGACAGGTGGCTGTCAAGCCTCTGCTTAAAGACCTCCAAAGAAGGAGACTCCACCACACTCCTTGGCAGCAAATTCCACTGTCAAACAGCTTTTACTGTCAGGAAGTTCTTTCTAATGTTTAGGTGGAATCTTCTTTCTTGTAGTTTGAATCCATTGCTCCGTGTCCGCTTCTCTGGAGCAGCAGAAAACAGCCTTTCTCCCTCCTCTATATGACATCCTTTTATATATTTGAACATGGCTATCATATCACCCCTTAACCTTCTCTTCTCCAGGCTAAACATACCCAGCTCCCTAAGCCGTTCCTCATAAGGCATCGTTTCCAGGCCTTGGACCATTTTGGTTGCCCTCCTCTGGACACGTTCCAGCTTGTCAGTATCCTTCTTAAACTGTGGTGCCCAGAACTGGACACAGTATTCCGGGTGAGGTCTGACCAGAGCGGAATACAGTGGTACTATTACTTCCCTTGATCTAGATGCTATACTCCTATTGATGCAGCCCAGAATTGCATTGGCTTTTTTAGCTGCTGCATCACACTGTGGACTCATGTCAAGTTTGTGGTCTGCCAAGACTCCTAGATCCTTTTCACATGTACTGCTCTCAAGGCAGGTGTCACTCATCCTGTATTTGTGCCTTTCATTTAATTTCTTGCATTTATATCCCACCTTTTTCTCACAAGGAGCACATGGTTCACCCCCTCCTCAGTTAATCCCTATGACTGCGACTGACTCCAAGGTCACCCTGTGAACTTCATGAAGGATTGGGGATTTGAACCCTAGTCTCTCCAGGTCTTAGTCCGTCGCTCTCACCCCTACACCCCACTGGCTTCCTGGAGTTATTATGTTATGGGGCAGCAATATACAGTCGCACTTTGGAAGTCTAACAGAATCTGTTCCGGAAGCCTATTCAACTCCCAAAACGTTCGGAAACCAGAGCGTGGCTTCCGATTGGCTGCAGGAAGTCCCTGTGGCCAATCGGAAGCCCTGCTGGACGTTCGGCTTCCAAAAATAGTTCGCAAACCGGAACAGTCACTTCCCGGTTTGCGGCGTTTGGGAGCCAAAACGTTCAGGAACTAAGCTATTCGAAAACCAAGGTATGACTGTAAATAAGTAGGTAAATAAATAGGGCAAAGCAAAATGTCAGTAAGAGAAGGATCTGAAATATTTTCCTTGAAGCTTGAATTTGCTTTATTCCATATTGTTTGATTTTTAATGTGTTGTAAAGCGCTTTGATATTTTTCTTTGAAATATAAAGTGGTATAGAAATGAAATGAATAATAACAAAAATTCTCACTGTAAAACAAAAAAGTGCCTAGGCATTCTGTTGTGACAACTGTGACCCTGGGTTCAAGGTGCCATTTGGAGATTAGCTTATATATCTGTGTTTCTTGCACTGGTCCCTAAGACAAGTATGGGACTGGGGCAGTGATGTGAATTGTCTGGAAGACCTATCTAGAGAAAAACCCAGTAAATTTTCTATTGCCTTAAACAGAGGGAAGTTTGATTTATCATTTATGTATGTTCAACAGGCTTTAGTTTTATTTGCCAAGCATGTGCCATGTTAATTTTACATATTTTATAATTATCTCCTGAAAAATTCCAGTAAGCAAAAGACTGTTTGCAGGGGGGGGCAGGGGTGATAAAGTGTCCTTAGTGTGGCTTAAATGATCCATATTCAAGCAAATTCGGAGCTTTCCTTTGAAATTTATTTTTATTGGAATACTTGTAGATATTTACAAGCTGTGATAGCGCGACAGCATGCATTTTCCTTGCTGTGTTTAGGTTTTAAGAAAAATGAAGGAACGAAGGACGACTTTAACATACTAATTTTAACACGGCTGGCCCTGAAGAACTGTGCTCATCAATATGTAGTTCCTGGGGAGACGTCTCCTGGAATCAGAGTTAATTGCGGCTAGATTTGACTTGTTACCCACACCAGTTGCACAATTTGACTGGTATTCAGCATGTTATTAATAATTTTCATGAATCAATGTATTTCTAAGAAAGGGAAGATTTCTGCAGAAAAACCACCCGGAGCATTTTTTTTGCAAAATGTCAGCACCGTGCCCTAGAGCTTGTGCAAGGGAGAAGAACCCATTGAATCACAGAATTGTGGAGTTGGGGACCCAAGGAGTCATCTAGCCCAACCCTGTTCTTTCTAATCCATTTTGCCGGGAAAGGAGAAGAAGGGGTGAGAGGCGGGTTTTGGGCTCTGGAATCTAAGGTGAACCTGGAGTGCAGAGCAGCCTGCCATATCATCCCAGCCGTTGGAAAATGCCATAAGGCGCACTTTTTTCCTCCTAAAAAGTAAGGGGAAATGTCTGTGCGTCTTATGGAGTGAATGTGTGGTCCCTGGAGCTGAACTGCCCAGGGGCAAAAGCAGATCATGCTTTTTTTAAAAATAAAAAAGAGAGAAGGGGGTGTTGAAAGGAAGCCCGCTGAGCAGCTGCTCAGCAAATTCCAGCCCCGCCCCCTTGTAGAGGGAGGCTGTTTCCCCAGGGACATGTGACTGGTTGATTAGATTATCTGTCTGGAAACTGTAGAAATGGCTCCCTTTCCTGAAGCTGCAGAGCTGTGAGTTAAACCCCATAAAACAGGATTTTTTCCCTTTGCAAAGTAAGCTCAATAATTTTGAGCTGATCCTCAAAAAATGGGGCTTTTCTCCTTTGCAAAAGAAGCTGCAGAAATTTGAGCTGATCCTCAAAAAAATGGGGCTTTCCCCCTCTAAAAACTAGGTGCGTCCTATGGTCGGGTGCACCTTATAGGGCGAAAAATACGGTAGATTGTTTGTGTGGCAGGCTTATCCCACCCTCTTGTCTATTCCTGGTGGCGCTCAAGTAGGGTGCCAGGAGTTCATCATACCTCGCTGCCTCGACTGGTAGTGGTGTAGTTTTGCGTTCCTTGCTATTGATTTTGTTGTAATGTCTTTTGTCTGGGCGGGGTGCCTGGAACAGACGGCGGCTGCCCTGCTTTCATTAGCAGGGGTCGAAATCCATGGAAGTGCTAAATATAGCCGGCAGAGACAGGGCTGCCTTTAGCTTGGACTGCGTCCCCTTGGAGCAGGCAGAGCGCTCCCTTCTTGGGAGGCTCCATGGCCCCCCCATGCTCCAAATTCTCCATGCAGCACAGAATTAGACTGTGGAACTTCCTCCCACAGGAGGCAGTGAGGGCCACCCACCTGGGTGGCTTTAAAAGAGAATTAGGCAAATTCATAGGGCTAATTGATGGATACTAGTCCTGATGCAGCGTTAGACATTCAGATACCGTATTTTTCGCTCCATAAGACGCACCTTTTTCCTCCTAAAAAGTAAGGGGAAATGTCTGTGCGTCTTATGGAGCGAATGCATGGTCCCTGGAGCCAAATTGCCTAGGGGCCAAAAGCAAATTGTGCTCTTTTTTTTGCAAAGAGAGAAGAGGGTGCTGAAAGGAAGCTGCTGAACAGCTGTTTAGCAAGCGATCGGGGAGAGAGATAAGGCTCCCTTTCCAGCCCCGCCCCCTTGCCCAGGCCTCCGTTGTTGAATGCAGAGGGAGGCTGTTTGTTTCCCCAGCGACATGGGACTGGCTGATTAGATTATCTGTCTGGAAACTGTAGAAATGGCTCCCTTTCCTGTAGGACTAGAAGCTGAAAACTGTGAGTTGAACCCCATAAAAACGGGGCTTTTCCTCTTTGAAAAAGAAGCTGCACCACTTTCAACTGATCCTCAAAAAAGCAGGGCTTTTCCCTTTGCAAAAGAAGCTGCACCACTTTGAGCTGATCCTCAAAAAAACAGGGCTTTCCTCCTCTAAAAACAAGGTGCGTCTTATGTTCAGGTGCGTCTTTTGGAGCGAAAAATACGGTATATAAGCTAGCCGCCAAGAGGCTCCTTAAATCAAGGTTGCAAAGAGCAAAATGGAAAGTCTTGTTGCCATTTTGGGGTAAGACAGCCCTAAAGTCTTACTTTTCAAATGATGGGCGGACTGCGATTGATTCTCAGTTAAACATCTGGCTAGTTCAGATGACAACCTTGAGCTGGGTTAAGAACTTTGATAACTTAAAGAAAAAAATGTCACTTGACCCAGGCACAATCCACATATATGTTGGCCTATTCCTAAGAAGTGTGCATGCACACGAAAGCTCATACCAAGAACAAACTCTAAGGTGCTACTGGAAGGAATTTTTTTATTTTGTTTTGACTATGACAGACCAACACAGCTATCTACCTGTTGCATGAAATGGTTCATCTTTTTGCAGGCTGTCGCAGGAGAGCTTTACTGAATGGGGGCATATCAGTAACGGCAGATCATAAATAAATGCAGAAATCTGGGATTGCTGCCTCCTGACAATCTGATCGGGTTGATCATCCCAGTCTCTCCTGGACAGGCATCTGGTCCGTGCATATATAACTTTTTTCAGTGTGGAAGGTTGAAAGCAAACCTTGCAGGGCTCGCTTCCAGGTTGAGTTTGGCCAAAGTGCGGCTTGGATATTGCGAGGATGGGAAATGCCTGATTTGCAAGAGGGAAGCTCTCCAGCCTCCGAGATGGGCTGCGGCAGGGAAGAGAGCTCCAGCCCCAGATTGCACCATGAAATTGGAGCCGAGCAACAACCGCTTGGGATCGGCAACAGCCTGAGGTTGTGTCGGTTAATAAATCCTTTCAGGGTTGACCCTCCGAGACCTTTTTGCAAACTGCTCCAGCCCACGGCTGTGGCTGCTTGACTCCCTCACAATGGCAGGGCTGTGGATTAGAGGAGCTGACCTAAGATTGCCTCTGCCAGAACCCCAGGGGAATTCCTTTCCCTTTTATCCTTTATTTGACCAATTACAAGAAGCATAAAGTCCCCCCCCCTCCTTTCGCCTTTCGGGACTGGGCTGGGCTGGGCTGGGAGAGGTGGAGCTCTTGCAGCCGCCCCCTCTAGGGCCTGGAGAAAGAAAGGCAAGGCTGCGTTTTCCAGTTGACTCCTTGGTTAGGCCCTCTTGATTTGGGATAATAGAATCGTAGAGTTGGAAGGAACCACAAAGGTCATCTAGTCCAACCCCTTGCAATGCAGGAGTCTTTTGCCCACTGTGGGTCTCGAACCCAGAACCATGAGATTAACAGCTTCATGCTCTGCTGACAGAGCTATCCCAGGCCACAGATGTCTGTGGATGGAGAAAAGTTTCCCTCCCTCTCTTCTAACACTGGAACTTGTGCTGACGAAGCTGAATGCTGGAAGATTCAGACCACAGTAAAATATGTTCTTTCTGCACCGCATGACCTATGGAACTCACTTCCACAGGAGGCAGCAATGGCCACCAGCTAGGATGGCTTTAAAGGAGGACACCCAGGGAAGAAGGGAAGGCTATTGATGGATACCAGCCATGATGGCTATCTTCTGCCCTCCACAGTTGGAGGCAGAAAGGCATCCAAATACCAGTTGATGGATGGTGCAGGAGGCAGAGAGGGCTCTTGTGCTTGAATCCTGTTTACAGGCATCTGGTTGGCCACTGTGAGAACAGGGTGGGCCATGGGCCTGATCCAGCAGCCTCCTCTCAGGTTCTCATGAGAGCCAGAAGGGAGGGAGTCTCTGCAGGCTCCAGGCTCTGGTGGTGTAAACTGAGAATCCACAGAGCGTCCAACGCGACCGCTGCCTCGCTGCCAAGTCCAGTTGCAAGCCTTTTGCGCTCTCAGCTTCCCTGTCATTAAGCATCCAGCGCAGGGCGCGAGCAGCCTTCTGGCCAGAGCTCCTGGAAGCACACAAAACCCACTTGCCCATTACCTAAAATCGCTCCCTTGTTTAGATGGACTGGTTACATAACACTAGTTCTCATGGGCAATCGGTGAGGCTGAATGTCAGAAGATTCAGAAAGTCCATCTTCATGCAGTTAAACTTTGGAACTCCCTGCCACAGGAGGCACTGAATGCCACCAACGTGGATGGTTTTGAAAGGAGTAGACAAATTCACGGAGGAAGAGCAGCTACTAGCCACAAAGGCTGTGCTCTTTCTCTACAACTGGAGGCAGCAAGGCTTCTGAATCCCAATTGCTGGGAGCCGCAGGAGAGGAGAGAGTTATTGTGCTCAGGTCCTGCTTGCAAGTTGGCCTCTGTGAGAACAGGAGCCTAGAGCAGATGGGCCATTGGCCTGATCCAGCAGGCTCGTCTTGCGTTCTTAACTGGTACAAACGACCACTTACCCCTTTCCACAAAGGGGAGCAGTTTTGGCAGTGGCGTAGGAAGCCGCTCGGGCCCCCGGAGCGGCAAACACGACGGGCACCCGGGGGCGGGGCATCGCTACATAGCGTGCATGCGCAGCGTCGCTACGTAGTGACACTGCACATGTGCGCTACATAGCGGTTTGCTGGCGGCGTTGGCAAACCGCGAGCAAGCCGTGGAGCGAGGCTTTTTACTGGGCGGCTTGGGGGGCACCATTGTCCTGCCGCCTGTTAAAAAGTCTCGCTCTGCAGCTTGCTCGCTCACCTGCTCGGTGCGCACTTTGCTTCCTTCCCGCTCAGGCTGCGGGCGGAAGGGAGGGGACGCTTCTTTTGGGCCGCTGATGCCCCTCCCTGGCCCGCCCCTCGCCTCCGCCCGCAGCCCGAGCAGGAAGGAAGCAAAGCGCTGAGCGGGTGAGCGAGCAAGCCGCGGAGCGAGGCTTTTTACCGGGTGGTGGGGCAACGGCGCCCCCGCCTCCCGAACCTACAGCGAGCCTGGGGAAAGGGGGAGAGCTTTGCCGGTAGCCCGGACGGGCCATCATGGCCGTCCCTCGCTGTAGGCTAGGGAATTGCGGGGGGCGGGCGCTGCGTGTCACCTCCACTAGGGTGGCACCCGGGGTGGCCCACCCCCTTGCTCCGCCCCTGAGTTTGGGTCGAAAGTGTTCCGGGAAAGGACCAAGGCGTGCTCCTGCTTTTTGCAGCCTCTGTGCCTTCACTCCGACCTTGCAAGGAGACGAGCCGCCTCTTCCCAAGATAAATGAGCCCCCTTGTCCTCCTCCCCAGCTGGCTATCTTAACGGCAAGATCATAACGCCTCTGGAAGTTCATGCACTGTGCTCAGATCTGTGCAGTAACCTCAGGCTAGCGAGTGGAGCAGGAAGGGTCTTGACCAGGATTTACAGAGCAGAAGAAGAAATGGATTGCTTGGGATGCTAAGCAGGCCAGTAGGAAACGTCTCCCCGTCTTGGCTTGCAGTCTACGTTTAGAATTGCAATCAGTAAAGCGAGATGAGCACCGCAACCCCAGAGTCGTCCGCGACTGGACCTAATGGTCAGGGTTCCCTTTACCTTTACTGGTACCTTCTGCAACTCTCCCTCCCCCCTCTGCCCCAGAATCCCATCCCATGCGCTGGAATGAGTTAGCAGTCCGAGGCGATTTCCTCTGGGAGCTCAGTGTGCAGAGAGGACCTGATGGCTCCCTAGCCTTGCATCACAGAGGCGTTTGCACATGTCGGCTTCCCCCCACTGTGGTCCCAAGCGCTTGGTCACATTTTCTCTCGCTCTCACCCCAGGTTCTTCTGCCTGTTTACGGGCTCTTCTGTTTACTGCAAAGGAGAGAGAGGGGGGGGGAACATGCAAAGCGCTGCTCTTCTGCTGTGCCATCCACGCAGAGGAGGGAAGCGGAGGCGTTGCGGTGGGCGAGATTGCATGAGCATTTATTGAACCTGCTTCCTGGAAGGACGGAGGCCTCTCTCTCTGCCTCTTTTCTCCGCAAGCACTCCAGGGCTGGGCCTGCTGCTATTTCTCCTGCGCTGATAATATAATTAGCCTGACAGGCCCACTGGGTGCATGCTGTGTGTGTGTTTGGCCAAGTGAAACCAAGTATTATTTGGGGGTTGAAGGAGGAAGGCGGTTTTGAAAGCAAAGCCTTGGAAAAGCAGGAAACTCTTTGGAAATGGGGTTCCTCCTGCCCTCCCGGATGCCATGGGGCTCAGAGGCTCCTGCCGCCTTTTGCATCTCTGTGAATATCCTTGGTGCAGGGATCTAATAAGCACCATGAAGTTGTGTGTGTCTGAAGAAGAGGAGGAGGAGGAGGAGGAGGAGGAGTTTGGATTTGATATCCCGCCTTATCACTACCCGAAGGAGTCTCAAAGCGGCTCGCATTCTCCTTTCCCTTCCTTCCCCACAACAAACCCTCTGTGAGGTGAGTGGGGCTGAGAGACTTCAGAGAAGTGTGACTAGCCCAAGGTCACCCAGCAGCTGCATGTGGAGGAGCGGAGACGCGAACCCGGTTCACCAGATTACTAGTCCATCGCTCTTAACCACTACACCACACAGGCTCTCTGTGTGAAGACTGCTGCACTTTTCGGCGATGGGTGGGTGGGAGGGAGTTGGTAGTTTAGGAAAGATACAGACAAGCTGGATAATGTGTGCTGAGGAGGGTGATCAAGATGGTCAAGGGCCAGGAAACGAAGCCTGATGAGGAACGGTTGAGGGAGCTGGCGATGTTCAACCAGGGGAGAGAAGACTGAAAGGTGATGTTCAAATATATCAAGAGCTGTCAGAGGGAAGATTGAGCAAGCTTGTTTTCCCTTGCTCTGGAAGGTACCGTATTTTTCGCTCCATAAGACGCACCTGAACATAAGACGCACCTAGTTTTTAGAGGAGGAAAGGGGGAAAGCCCTGTTTTTTTGAGGATTAGCTCAAAGTGGTGCAGCTTTTTTTGCAAAGGGAAAAGCCCTGCTTTTTTGAGGATCAGCTGAAAGTGGTGCAGCTTCTTTTTCAAAGAGGAAAAGCCCCGTTTTTATGGGGTTCAACTCACAGTTCTGCAGCTTCTAGTCCTACAGGAAAGGGAGCCATTTCTACAGTTTCCAGACAGATAATCTAATCAGCCAGTCCCATGTCGCTGGGGAAACAAACAGCCTCCCTCTGCATTCAACAATGGAGGTCTGGGCAAGGAGGTGAGGCTGGAAAGGGAGCCTTATCTCTCTCCCCGATCACCCTCTTCTCTCTTTGTAAAAAAAGAGCACAATCTGCTTTTGGCCCCTAGGCAATTTGGCTCCAGGGACCATGCATTCGCTCCATAAGACGCACATACATTTCCCCTTACTTTTTAATAGGAAAAAAGTGCGTCTTATGGAGTGAAAAATACGGTATGACCGAAACCCAACAGATTGAAATGGCAAGGAGATTCCGATGAAACATCAAGAAGAACTTTCTGACTCCTTCGGGAGGTGGTGGACTTTTCCTCATTGGAGATGGGATGTCCATCTGTCCTGGATGCTTTAGCTGAAATTCCTGCTTTGCAAGGGGTTGGACTAGATGGCCCTTGGGGTACCATCCAGTTGTACAGTTCTATGATTCTACAATTCCAATCCCTGGACATCCAATGAATTCGGATGTTGGAAGATTCAGGACAGATAAAATAAAGTTATTCACACAGCGCAGAGTTATGCTGTGGAATTCCCTTCCACGGGAGGCAGTGATGGTCACCAACTTGGATGGCTTTAAAAGAGGATTAGACAAATTCATGGAGGAGGAAGAGAAAGCACGATCATCATTTTATTTGTATGCTGCCTTTTCATAGTTTCCCATAATGGGTGTCTGGTTGGCTACTGTGAGAATAGGAAGCTGGAGTAGATGGGGCATTGGCCTGATCCAGCACACTCTTCTCATGTTCTTCCCCAGGGCCGGATTTGGGTGTGATGAGGCCCTAAGCTCCTGAAGGTAATGGGTCCCTTTATATGGCCAGCTGTGCTTTGTCAACAACAAATTGTCATTGTTTTTTTGTGTTGAATATATGCTGTATGGTCATTGATGGACCTAATCCGTATCTCAAGCCATTTGCACATGTTGCCTTGCAACCAGTCCATGCAGAATGTAGGCACCCTATATATAGAAAGGAGCAAACCAGTGATATTTTAGGGAGCAGGCTAGCAGGTGGGGCCCATGACTTACATCATAGGAACCTACACAACACAAAACACTGTTGCTGTATGTAGGTTTTATTTTATTTGCTTTTTATCTTATATTTTGGAAATGTACATCCAGGTGTTTTTTTCCCCTTTACATTTTGTGGGGCCCCCAAGAGAGTGGGGCCCTAAGCTATAGCTTGTTTAGCTTATGCGTAAATCCGTCACTGTTCTTCCCCAACCTGACCCCCTCCCTGATGTTTTGCCCTGCAGCTTCCTCAGCCCTAGCCAACATGACTCCTTAATGGTAGCTGTAGCCCAATGCATCTGAAGATCCTCATGTTGGGGAGGCTGCTGTAGACTTGTTGGCTGTGTTGGCCTAAAACCAGGTGTCTCCAAAGCTGCTTTTCTGCAAAACCCGAGTGAAACACCACAACCCACTCAAAATAAGACGCTTTCAGTATTCCTTTTTATTTTTATAATAATTTTTATTAACAGTTTTTTACATACATTCAAATAACATTTAACATTCATTCATATAAATTTTCTCTCTCTTTGACTTCCCCCAACCCTTCTCGAGATTTTCACTTTTATAACTACTTCTTGTATTTCATATCCCACTATTACTTTGAATAATCAATCTCTAATTTTTCATCTTAAATTATTTCAGTAATATTTCTTAAAATTAACCTCACAAAACTTCCTGCAAGCCTATTAGCGTGATTTGTTGTTTACAGTTATCTTTCAAATATATCTCAAATTTAGTCCAATCTTTTAGGAATTCCTGGTCTCTTCGGTTTCGAATTCTTCCTGTCATCTTATCCAGTTCTGCATAGTCCCTTAATTTCATTTGCCATTCTTCTTTTGTCGGTAATTCTTCTTGCTTCCATCTTTGTGCCATCAACATCCTTGCTGCCGTTGTTGCATATAAAAACAACTTTTTGTCCTGTCTCTTAATGTCATTGCCTACAATTCCTAACAAAAAGGCTTCTGGTTTCTTTATAAATGTATATTTCAACATCTTTTTCATCTCATTATATATCATTTCCCAGAAGCTTTTCACCTTTTTACATTCCCACCACATATGATATAACGTTCCTTCTTTCTCTTTACACTTCCAACATTTATTACTCATTTTATACATTTTCGCTAATTTCACTGGTGTAATGTACCATCTATACATCATTTTCATTATATTCTCTTTTAAAGAATAGCTTTCAGTATTCCTGGTCTCCCCGATCGATGTGAATTGGAAGAGAACGATCAAGCCCGTAGGATCTGTTCCTTCCTTCCAGCCAGAGACTTTTAAATGTGTGCTATTGAGTTGTCCTGAGAGAAGGTTAAGTGGTGCATTGATCACGTTCTTTGAGCAAAGCATTTGCACCAGAAGCCTCTTCCGGCTTTTAAAAAAAATTCAAAACAGTCCGTCAGGGAAGAACACAGGGAAAGAAGCACAGTGCATTCAAACCTGCAGCCATGAAGCTGTTAAAAGCCCGGATCCTGCCTGGCGAACCTCGCCCTCCCTGTTGCTGATATTGGGATCCAGCCCAGAGACCACAGCCCTACCCAGTTGCCACATTGGGTTTGCAAGTGGGCCTCATCCACCAGGCATTGTGCCAGAAGCTTTGCGGTGATGGATGGGGCCGTTGCAAGAAAGCCAGAACTTAAATACATCTTAATATGTTTAAAGCTCCTTAATTGTTTTCCTAAATATTTTTATTAATCCTGTTTCTGGTCTAGAAACATCCTCCGTGACCACTGGCCATCCTGAGTTGGGCTGCTCTGAGTTGAAGCCCAATAACTTTACACTGTAAACGGCCCTGTGATCTTTGGATGAAGGCACTATATATTTTTAATAAATAATAATTTTAATATTTATGTGCTGCCCATCTGACCGGGTTGCCCCTGCCAGTCTGAGCGGCTCCCAGCAATATATTAAAAACACAATAAAACACCAAGCATGGAAAAACTGCCCTAGAAAGGCAAGTTCCACTCTTATTTCACCTTTCAGCTGGAAGAGGCTAGCAAATAGGAATAATACGCAGTCCCTAAAAGACAGAATACAAAAGGAAAGAGGAGGAAGAAAAGTAATATTCTGGGGTGTTGTTTGGGGGGGGGGATTTTGGTTCTTCCTGCCTAAGTGCAGAATCTTACATTAGTCCCTGTTGAAATTCATTTTGTTAGTTTGGGCCCGGTTCTCTTAGAATCATAGAGTTGGAAGAGACCACAAGGGCCATCCAGTCCAACCCCCTGCCAAGCAGGAAACACCATCAAAGCACTTCTGACAGGTGGCTGTCAAGCCTCTGCTAAAAAACCTCCAAAGAAGGAGACTCCACCACACTCCTTGGCAGCAAATTCCACTGTCCAACAGCTCTTACTGTCAGGAAGTTCTTCCTAATGTTTAGGTGGAATCTTCTTTCTTGTAGTTTGAATCCATCGCTCCGTGTCCTCTTCTCAGGAGCAGCAGAAAACAACCTTTCTCCCTCCTCTATATGACATCCTTTCATATATTTGAACATGGCTATCATATCACCCCTTAACCTTCTCTTCTGCATTTGAGATAATAATAATAATAATAATAATAATAATAATAATAATAATAATTATAATTCGTTATTAAAAAATGGCGACCAGACATTCTGTTGTGGAGACTGTGTAACCTGAGTTCAAGGTGCCTTTTTGCAATCAGCTTATATATATATCTGAGTTTCTTAACAGTGTTCTGAGCACCCATTTCTCCTTTGGGAAATTATCTCTGAACCCAGCAGCCCCTCGGTGCCAGGGATGGAGCAGGGACAATTTGGCCAAAGAGATTGGTTGCTGCTGAGCCGGTGATGGAACTTTCTGTGGCTCCCTGGATTTTGCTTGTCTGCCTCCTGCATTATTTAGCCTGTGGCGGAGGAAGGTCGCCAGCCCTCCTGATAATTTCCCCGAGATTAGCCGGAGAGCGTAATGGCCCACGCGGGAAAAGGGGCTCGGCATGATTATTCAGTAGTTCGGCTTCAACTGCAAATAAACAAAAGGCAGTAATTAATGGGACAACCCTGAGGTCAGTGCCTTCTTCCTTCTGCTGTTGTAGCCAAAGTCTCCTCCTTTCTCCACTGAAACGTTTCTTGTGTGTTTGTGTGTTTCTAACAAAAAGCTTCATTGAGCTTAAAATTCAGCAGTGCCTGAGCTCGTACGTGAGCAGCCTGGGAATAGCCAAGCAGGTACGTAACCCAACGACTGGAAGAGACCCTGTGAAAACTCCACTCCGCAGGGACAGCGTAGCTGTTGCAGTGAGGCTGGGCAGGGACTGGTGTGCACGCCTGGTGTCAATGCAGCCTATTTTCTTCGAGAGCGGAGGTGGGGCTGCCATGCACCCATGAACTGTTTGTGACCCCATCTGGGTGCAAAGGGCTCTGGAGCAGCCGTTCCCCAATAGCCTCGAGCTGAGATTCCTGCATTGCAAGGGGTTGGACTAGATGACTCTTGGGGTCCCTTCCAACGCTACAATTCTATGAGGTGTCGCCACTATGCGGATGACACCCAGCTCTAGATCTCTGCTCCGTGAATTGGGAGAGGAGATTGGAGTGCTAGGCCAGTGCTTGGAGGCAGTGATGGGTGGATTGATTGATTGATTGATTGATTGATTGCAATTATATCCCACCTTTTTCTCCAAGGAGCTCAAGGTGTCCTATATGGTTCTCCCCCTCCTCATTTAATCCACACAACAACCCTGTGAGGTAGGTTAGAGCAGGAGACAGTGACTGGCCCAAGGTCAGACCCAGAGAGCTGTGAGGTTCATGGCCGGGTGGGGATTTGAACCCCGTCTCTGCCAGGTCTCAGCTGGTTGTCCTCACCACTGTGATCTAACTTGAGCGCATTGGTTGGGCTGCGGTAGGTTCTGTTTTCCAGAGCTATCTATAGGAATGGTGCTCATTTGGAATTTATTATTTACTTTGGTCAGGGTTCAGCTTGACTCATTTTCTCTTTGTATCAGAACAAGCACGAAGGAGGCTAATATCAGTGGAAACAGTTGGTCTGGGAGAGTATTAACCGCTTCCGATTTTAACCTGAAGATTGCCACTTGTCCAGTTTTAATTTTAATTTTGTTGGAATTACCGTATTTTTCGCTCTATAAGGCGCACCTGACCATAGGACGCACCTAGTTTTTAGAGGGGAAAAGCCCCAATTTTTTCAGGATCAGCTCAAATTTCTGCAGCTTCTTTTGCAAAGGAGGAAAGCCCCATTTTTTTGAGGATCAACTCAAAGTTGTTGAGCTTACCTTGCAAAGGGAAAAAACCCTGTTTTATGGGGTTTAACTCACCGTTCTGCAGCTTCAGGAAGCCATTTCTACAGTTTCCAGACAGATAATCTAATCAGCCAGTCACATGTCGCTGGGGAAACAGCCTCCCTCTGCAAGGGGGCGGGGCTGGAATCTCTCTCCCTTATCTTTCTCCCCGATCGTTTGCTGAGCAGCTGCTCAGCGGGCTTCCTTTCAACACCCCCCCTCTCTTTTTTTAAAAAAAGCACGATCTGCTTTTGCCCCCTGGACAGTTCAGCTCCAGGGACCACACATTCGCTCCATAAGACGCACAGACATTTCCCCTTACTATTTAGGAGGAAAAAAGTGCGTCTTATGGAGCGAAAAAGACGGTAATTGTGGGATGTATCTTAATTGATCGATCGCTTTGTATTATGCATATCGTCTTATTTATATGATGTTAGCTGCTCTGAGCCCGGCTTTGGCCAGGGAGGGCGGGATACAAATAAAATTTATTATTATTATTTATTATTGGAAAAGGGGCTTCTGTCAGAGGACACACATGCACCATTTCCCGTTTTGTGCGTTGTTCATCTTTGCCCCAGCTGGGATGTAAGGTGCAAGAGGGAGACCCAGCAACATGTTCCGCATCTGCTGCCCGGAATCACGTGTGCCGTTGTTCTCTCCTCGGAAAGCAGCGGGAGGTTCTGTGGCCGCCCTCTTTGCTCTCCAAAGCGGTGCCGAGGAAAAGCAATTGAAGTGGAGGGCTCATCTCTGGGCTCAGAAGCGAGGCAAACACTCCTGACCTTCTGCCGGTGCTGCCATGTTAGAGGCCTCTAATTGGCAGAGGCTTGTAGCGCTTCAGACCTTTTTGTGATGTTCCTGCGAGGAGCGGGGGGGGGGGGAGCAGATGAAAGGAGCCGTCGCCAGAACCTGAGGTGCATATGAAAAATTGTGCTTTTTCTTGTGATCAAACAGCACCAAGCACCTTGTCATGGAGTAGGGATATCCTCTTGCGGGAAGATTCGGGACGGAGAAAAAGTTTTTCGCGGCGTGCAACCTGCAGGACTCCCTCCCACTGGAGATGGCCGCCAACTTGCCTGGCTCAAAAAGAGGATTAGACAGATGCGTGGAAAGCGCTTTCATAGCCGCGATGGCTCTGCTCTGCCCTGCATGTCGCTGGAAACTGCAGGGGGCGAGAGGGCTCTTGTGTTCGAATCCTGCTTGCGGGTCTCCCGTAATGGGGCATAGAATCATAGAATCCTAGAGTTGGAAGAGACCCCAAGGGCCATCCAGTCCAACCCCCTGCCAAGCAGGAAACACCATCAAAGCATTCCTGACAGGTGGCTGTCAAGCCTCTGCTTAAAGACCTCCAAAGAAGGAGACTCCACCACACTCCTTGGCAGCAAATTCCACTCTCCAACAGCTCTTACTGTCAGGAAGTTCTTCCTAATGTTTAGGTGGAATCTTCTTTCTTGTAGTTTGAATCCATTGCTCCGTGTCTGCTTCTCTGGAGCAGCAGAAAACAACCTTTCTCCCTCCTCTATATGACATCCTTTTATATATTTGAACATGGCTATCATATCACCCCTTAACCTTCTCTTCTCCAGGCTAAACATACCCAGCTCCCTAAGCCGTTCCTCATAAGGCATCGTTTCCAGGCCTTTGACCATTTTGGTTGCCCTCCTCTGGACACGTTCCAGCTTGTCAATATCCTTCTTGAACTGTGGTGCCCAGAACTGGACACAGTATTCCAGGTGAGGTCTGACCAGAGCGGAATACAGTGGTACTATTACTTCCCTTGATCTAGATGCTATACTCCTATTGATGCAGCCCAGAATTGCATTGGCTTTTTTAGCTGCTGCATCACACTGTTGACTCATGTCAAGTTTGTGGTCTACCAAGACTCCTAGATCCTTTTCACATGTACTGCTCTCAAGCCGGGTGTCACCCATCCTGCATTTGTGCCTTTCATTTTTTTTGCCCAAGTGTAGTACTTTACATTTCTCCCTGTTAAAATTCATCCTGTTTGCCTTGGCCCAGTTCTCTAATCTGTTAAGGTCATTTTGAAGTGTGATCCTGTCCTCTGGGGTATTAGCCACCCCTCCCAATTTGGTGTCATCTGCAAACTTGATCAGGATGCCCTCAAGCCCATCATCCAAGTCATTGATAAAGATGTTGAATAAGACTGGGCCCAAGACAGAACCCTGTGGCACCCCACTAGTCACTTCTCTCCAGGATGAAGAGGAGCCATTGATGAGCACCCTTTGGGTTCGGTCAGTCAGCCAGTTACAAATCCACTGAATTTGGTTGGCCACTGTGAGGTCAGGATGCCGGACTGGATGGGACATTGCAATGCCCTCCAACATTTTCCCGATGAAAATGGGGACATTCTGTTCCGCATCAGGAAGCTTCTGATCTCTTGCACGCAGAGACGTCAAAGGCACATCTATGTCTGTCACCTTGAGCCAATTGCAACCTCTCTGCCTCACCTACCTTGCAGGAGTGTTGTAAAGGGGGAAAATGTGTGAGGGAAGGGATCATGCACAACACCTTTGACCGATAAATGGAATGAAATAAAAAAATTTAGCAGTAAGCTGCCTTGAGTCTCTGTCGGAAAAAGACGAGAATAATAACTTTGGGAATGATCAGGAACACAGCAGAGAGTAAATCCTATTAAACTCAGTGGGACTTACGTCTGGGTATTAGGATTGCAGTGTAAGGCTGCCCAGTCTTTACCCAGTTACCTGGGAGTAAGCTACATTGAATACAGCGGGACGTACTTAGGAGGAGACAGTGTTACGGTTCCATTTGCAATAAAGGAATAAACACGTGTTTCCTACGAAATGGCTGGCTGCTGAATGAATTTTATTTTCAGAATAAACAGGGCTCCGTTTTTGCACCTAGACACAGCACTGTTCTCTGAGACGTGGAGGGGAGGAAAACGAAAAACCGGGACCTTCTGGGATCAAATCAGAAACCAGGGCAGCTTCTGTAATTCTGGGACTCTCCCTGGAAAATTGGGACACTGGGAGGGTCTGCCATTGGGCAGATGCAGCGGGCTCTCCTGATGTTCTTGTGTTCCAGAGATCAAAGCGGGGGGCTGTTTGTTGTTCTGCATGGGGGGGGTGTTGGCAGGTTCGGGTCCTTAATGACTTGGAAGTGTGAGGAATTTGTTTTTTTAATAATTTTTATTCATTTTATCATATAAAACAAAACAAACACATAAACTACAAAAGAAAAACATAACATAAACATAGAAACACAACAATAAGACATATCATTTTCCACCCATTTTCCTTAACATCTTTTTGGGACTTCCCCCTATCCTCCCTTCCTGGTTTCACATTTAACTCTTATTTTCAAGCAGGGGTCATCTTCAAATTTAACCTTTTATTATCCAATTATTCCTTCAATCATTATATTAACCCCCCCCCCAATATATTTTTCAGTCCCAATTTTAACCGGTAAACTCTAACTTATTCCCTAGATTTTCAAAGATTTTCATGGAAGTGTGAGGAATTTCATAGAATCCTAGAGTTGGAAGAGACCCCAAGGGCCATCCAGTCCAACCCCCTGCCAAGCAGGAACACCATCAAAGCATTCCTGACAGGTGGCTGTCAAGCCTCTGCTTAAAGACCTCCAAAGAAGGAGACTCCACCACACTCCTTGGCAGCAAATTCCACTGCCGAACAGCTCTTACTGTCAGGAAGTTCTTCCTAATGTCTAGGTGGAATCTTCTTTCTTGTAGTTTGAATCCATTGCTCCGTGTCGGCTTCTCTGGAGCAGCAGAAAACAACCTTTCTCCCTCCTCTATATGACATCCTTTTATATATTTGAACATGGCTATCATATCACCCCTTAACCTTCTCTTCTCCAGGCTAAACATACCCAGCTCCCTAATTTGGCTCTGCCATGTTAAAAAAAAGAAGGGGGGAGTTTTCCATTGGGTTAATAGGCCCATTGTGCCATCCTGACTATGAAAAAACTGAGCCGGTCCCTCATTGCTCCATGTTCCTCATGATGCTTGGTCCTTAATTGTCCGTTTCTGGGAGATCTTATTAGCTCGCTGCTCCTTCGCTTCCCTTCCCAACCCTTGGCTTGGCAGGCCTTTGGTGGAAAGCAATTTAGGTAGCAGAGAGCCCTGTCTTTTAATGAGAATAATTCTGCCCTGGCTTGCAAATGGCACGGCCCACCTGCAAGGCCAATTACAGCTGGCGGCTTCAGCCTGACCCACAGAGCTGGGCTTAAAGGTGTCGCGTTTTTTGCAAAGCGGTTTGGAGGCAGGAGGTGCGAGGAATCTCACCCCTTTTCTGCTTGGGAGCAAGCGGAGAGGCCAGGAGTGGATTGCTGTTGCGTTTTGCATAACACATAACAGGCTGGCGCGTATCAGGTGCGTTTGATCTCCGGGGAATTTGCAGGGAATCAAAAGCCTCTCTAATTGCAGGCACCAGGCCAGGCGGTTGAGAAAATAGCGCTCCTTTTAATCAGATTCCACATGCTCCGCTGTGCTCCCGCCCGCCCCCCTTTCGCTGCTGAATTGCTTAAATGTGGTTTTATAAAAATAGACTATAGGTAGAAGAGATGGAAGTTGTTGCAGGAGACAGTATCTGCCTTGTGTCTCTCTCAGAATAATGCTAGATTAATCAATCTAAATTAATAAATTTCTGTTCAAAAAATAATAAGGGTATGACCTCATAACTATGGGACTGGGCCAAGCTAGATCCATGGTTAGGCAAAGAATCATGGACAACAGGATTGTACAAGGGTTCCCGATTATAAAATCATAGAAAACGGTAGATTCGTAGCCGCTCCAGCAACATATCTCTATTTCCTCGCATCTAGAAATGCAAGAAGGGCTTTCACTCTTGCTAGAAGCTCAGTCCTGCCCTCACCGGTTCTGGAAGGCTCCTATGGAGGAGTCCCCTACACACAGAGACTTTGCGCCGGGAAATAGGAAGCCCCGAAAACTTATTTTTTTAGATGTCATTTTTATGCTGAGATTTGTAGAGAAACCATCAACCCTTTGCTGAAGAGGTTTGCTGATCTTACAGACAAATCTAAATTGTCTTCTCTTGGGCAAAGATCACAAGGTGACGTGGCTGGTAGCCAGATTCTGTGCCCAGATTTGCAGGCACAGACCATCCTCTAGATTAAAATAGCTTACTAGGGAAAAGCTGAAGTCCCTTTTTGGGGTGCCTTGGGATCAGTTTTCATGGTAGCCCAAATCTCAGCCGTACGGATGTATGTATATATTTCAATTTTAACTCATGAGCTATTGCTGCAATCGATTCTAATTGTATATTTTATCTTTATGAATGCTGTCACTATTGTGTTATGCGAGCTGGTCTTTGACCATAATAAGTTATTGTTATTAATAAGGGTATGACGTGCTGGCCCCCAAACACCCACATTCTCCAATCTGAATTGAGGCTCCCCCCCCCCCCGACTATTTGGTTGGGGAATTCGGGTGCCAAAGACCTTCTGCTGCAGTTGCTGAAAGTCCCCCTCTCTTTGCATCCTCTGAAAATTCACCATGTGCATCTGTAAGAACATAACATCAAGACCTCCCCCCCCCCCCGGATCAGGCCAAAGGTTTATCTGGTCCAGCATCCTGTTTTTGCAGTGTATGCCTGCCAGCCGGGCAGGAGTGCCATGCCACCTCTCCCTGCTCATGTGCCCCAGCGACCGATATCAAGAGAAATTAATGGAGGGGAGGGCTATTGGTGGCTACCAGCCATGATGGCTACAGTCATAGGCAGTAATGCTTCTGAATACCAGCTGCTGGAAAAATCAGGCGGTGAGAGTGGCTGTGCACAGTGCTGATTGGCTGATTCCCCGTGATGTCACGAGGCCACACCCCTTCTGTGTTCAGAGCAGCTTTTCAGCTTAAATGCAGTCCAGAAGGATAAAATGACAGATTAATGATTGGTTGAGCAAACGTACGCGCTGGCAATAACTCGGATGATCAGTTGCTCTTTTTTCTTTTATAAAAGCTCCCTGAGTCAGCGTTTGACCCGCTGGCTGGTGGACCTGCCATTGGCACTCCAGATACAGGATTCCTGTCTGTCTGCATCCTTAGGGGTGATATCTGGGAGGTGAAGATTAAAGGTGAAGCCTAGAAGTAGCATATTTGGATTAAAAGATTTGTTGCAAATTTTGCAGCCTTTTTTTTCCCCTTGCTGTGTAATCATCTGAAGGTTTCTGGGCAGAGATCCAGGAAGTCCTGTGCATGAATAGAAGGTGCTTCTATTGATGCGTGCCTTATTCAGTGTATCCTTCCTTCCTTCCTTCCTTCCTTCCTTCCTTCCTTCCTTCCTTCCTTCCTTCCTTCCGTCCATCCCTCTACAAGACACCATCCCAACTCAACACCATCCATGCAAGTTGGTGGTGATCATCACCTCCTCCTGTGAGAGTGACTTCCGTAGTTTAACTGTGCGTCATGTAAAGAAGGTTGGATCACCACCTGTCAGGGATCCTTTCGCTGCGATTCCTGCAGTGTGAAAGGGGTTGGACTAGGTGACCCCGGGGGGGGGGTCACAAAGATTCTGAGCATCTTTGCCTCTCCTCAGCCTGGTTTTTGACCAGCTGCCCTCTTCCGCTTTGCATGGTGTGTGTGTGTGTGTGTGTGTGTGTGTGAGAGAGAGAGAGAGAGAGAGAGAGAGAGAGAGAGAGAGAGAGAGAGAGAGATGGCAGCCTTTTCTGAGACTGCATGGGGAGGCCTGTCTGTGAGTTTAATTTATGGAGTGTGTGGGAGTTTGGATGGCTCCTGCGGTGCGGACGGTGGAAACTCTAAAATGTTAAGCTGTGGAGTCTGACTGCGGAGGGGTCCAACGCTCGACCTCCTTCCTTATGTTTGCTTAACAATATGCCAGCAGGAGAGACTGGCGTGCCTCTGAAGCGTGAAATTGTAGGTTTGTAGGCAAGCGATGGGGCTCCTTTTTATGGAGTTTCGAGTGTTGCCTGGGTAGGAATCACTGCACCTTAACAGACTCAAAGGCAGAAACTGGGGAATCAAATACCAGCAGTATCTTGGATGATCCCTTCTGGGTAACTTCCAGGGACCACCTGGTCTTGCTGCCCTTGCAGGCAGGATGCTGCCGCTGCCACTGCTGCTCACTTTGGTCCAGCAGGAAGGTCCCAATATTTTTGGCATTATAGGCTTGATGCCATTTAAACCATGCTGTTGACAGGTCTTGTGGGTGGAAGCTGCTGTCTGTCTGAGGGTGAACACCTCAGAAGAGAAAGGCAGGAGTAGATAGCAGCCTTTAATTTGTAGAATCCTAGAATGGTAAAGTTGGGAGGGACCCTGAGGGTCATCTGGTCCAAGCCCCTGCAATGCAGGAATCCCAGCTAAAGCATCCATGACAGATGACCATCCAACCTCTGCTTAAAAACCTCCAAGGAAGGAGAGTCCATCTCCTTCCAAGGTTGCCTGTTCCACTGTCAACCAGCTCTTGCTGTCAGAGCCGGCAGTAGACATTGGAGCCTGTGTTCCCCAAAGGCTTTTTAATTCTTTAAAAGCCAAGCCCTGGGGTCCCTCCATATTCTGGCACTTGAGATGCATTATGGGAGATTGGACAAGATCACCTAGATCAGTGTTCCCCAACCTTGGGCCTCCAGCTGTTTTCGGACTACAATTCCCATCATCCCTGACCACTGGTCTTGCTAGCAAGGGATGATGGGAGTTGTAGTCCAAAAACAGCTGGAGGCCCAAGGTTGGGGAACACTGACCTAGATCCTCTTTAGGTCCCTCCCAACTCTACCCATTTAAGAATCTCAGACCCTCTTTTATGGAAAAGTGGTTTTCCTCTTGAACCCAAGCACCTATAAGGAATAGTAGTCCACAAATACTCAAGTGGGTTTCACACTCTGTATATGTTCAGAGGCACCATTTCCCCTTTTTTCAGCTGACCCGTGCACTTATACCTTTAGCCTGGCTGCTGGGTTTTGTTATTAAAAATGTGTCTTAAGTATCTGATGCAGCAACTGTGTTGATACTGTGTTGCCCACAGGGATGGACCTACAGCAAACTTCACGCTTGGCCTTCGCGGTGACCTTCTCCAAAGTCAATCACAGTTGGCCACTCTCCAGAAAAATGGACGCCCAACTGGAAACCTGAAATGTTAAGCTTTGAAGGCTGAGTGTTTTGATCATTTGGTCCTTGGTGCTATTTCTCAAGCGGTTCCAGACCTCTTCAGGTGATGGTCTTCAGAGCCTCTCAGTAATGCTCAATCTCTGTTTAGATGAGCAAGACAAAAAAATACTTGCGTGTTGGATAAGTGCGAGAGTTGCAGGTCCTGGGTTCAGATCCCAGTGCTAATACCTAAGTGGGCTTAGGTAAGCCACTATCGGCTTTCAGCCCTCGTACCCATCAGTAACAAGGGTGTATATTTCAAAGTGACTATTGGGATAAGAACATATGAAGAGCCTGCTGGATCAGGCCAGTGGTGCACCTGGTCCAGCATCCTGTTCTCACAGTGGCCAACCAGATGTCTGCAAGCAGGATTTGAGCACAAGAGGCCTCTCCCCCCTGCAGTTTCCAGCAGCAGGTATTGCTACTGCCTCCAACTGTGGATGCAGAGCCGAGCCATCATGACTAGTAGTCTTCTATAGCCTTATCCTCCTCTACTCATTGGTCTAATCCTTTTTTAAAGCCATCTAGTTTGGTGATCACCGTCTCCTGTGGCAGTGAGTTCCGTAGTTTAACTCTGTGCTGCATGACTTTTCAAATACCAGTTGCTGGAAACCACAGGAGGGGGAGAATTGCTCTTTTGCTCAGGTCCTGCTTGCGCGTTTCCCATAATGGGCATCTGGGAGGCCACTGTGAGAACAGGATGCTGGACCCCAGGGGCAATGGACCTGATAGATAGATAGATAGATAGATAGATAGATAGATAGATATAGATAGATACTTTATTGTCATTGTACGTAGTACAATGAAACTGAATGCCATCCCACATTTACAGCCACATATACGCATTTATACATTTACAACCCCCCACACACATACATACCATCCATCACGACTCCCCAAAGATCATATCATTTGGTTACAGCATTTAAAATAGTTATAGCTGTTGGATAAAAACTGTTTTTTAGTCTTATTTGTTCTTGATTTAATTGTTCTGTATCTCTTGCCCGAAGGCAACCGTGCAAACAGACTATATCCAGGATGAGATGAATCCTGTAAAATGTTGTTTGCCTTTTTGAGACAACAGGAGCTATATAGTTCGTCCAAAGATGGGAGAGGATGACCGATAATCTTTTGGGCTGTGGTTATGACCTTCTGGAGCATTTTCCTGTCGGTGACTGTGCAACTGGCCAACCAAGCACAGATACAGTATGTAAGAATGCTCTTTATGGAGCCTCGGTAGAAGGACACCAGCAGTCTCTCACTCAGATTGTTCTTCTTTAAAAGTCTGAGGAAATAAAGTCTCTGCTGGGCCTTCTTTACCAGAGCAATGGTATTAGCGCTGCAGATCCAGCAGGCTGTTCTGAGATTCTTTTTGCAAATTTGCCCTCCTTCATTCTTGCCTTGCTGCAATGTTGTGCTAGACCTATGTGTGTGTAAGTGTGCATCTGCACACACCTCTTCGACAACGTCGTGCTGGAGCGGACCGACGCCCAGCAGCACCTTCCACAACTGCTTTTCAGAAATTCTGCAAATTCTGGCCCCTCGAGAATTAATCCTGCTCTCCGGAGACTAATCTTGCCCTTTCATGTGTTGCTTCTGCAGTCTCTTAACCTTGAGTGTTTCTGTGTGTTGCGATTACCAGCTGGCTGTAAAGAACCAAACAAAAAACAATTTTTGAACTCTCAATTATGCATTATTAAGCTGTGTTCTGCCTCTGTTGTGCATATCTCGGTGTCTTGCAACACCGCCTTTAGGATCCTGGCGTCTGAACTTCAGAGAGTTGCCGCTTTCTGAAATAGAAGACTTTTCATGTCTGGGAGTCAAAAGTGGTATTCTGTGGACATGCACGGGCAGAGAGACCCCTGTATTTTCTCTGCCCCGGGAGGGGAGCAGGCGGAGGAGAACGAGTTGTTCCACACCCCCAGCTTGCTCTGAAATGGCCTCAGACAGCAGAGAAACCTCCAGTCTCAAGGCACCGTCTGTCTGGAGAGTGAGAAAGTGAGCTTGTCACACGCCAAGCGGCACCTGAGGTTTCCTTGCCAAGTGCCGGAATTTGCACCCTCTGCGTTCCACTGGTCAGATGGTGAAATTGGATATTGTGAATTGATGGGAGGGTGAACATCTCCTTTCTGAGCGACCCTGTCTCGTGCCACCCCAAGTCTCTGAGTAGTGACAGATTCCAAGGGTTCCAGCGCTTACCCAGAGTTTGATTTGCTTGGGATGAAGATTAGTGGAGACTGTGGTGTTTTTAGGATATATGGTTTTATTGACACATATATGCAACCTGAGCATAGGATGCAGGGGCTCAAGCATTAACACCCCAACACATCTTGCATTCTCCATTAGTTTCAAGTTTGGATCCAGCACAGAGCAAGCAGGTCTCTTGTGTCTCCAGCTTCCAGCCTGGACTAGGATGCTGGACTAGATGGGTCATTGGCCCAGTCCAGCTGCCAGGAACTTTGATGGTTATATTCTTATGAGATGGTGGAGTACAGAAGGAGGACTGGCAGGTGATATAGACTCATAGACTCATCTCTTTTCCAGGCTAAACATACCCAGCTCCTTCAACCGTTCCTCATAAGGCTTGGTTTCCAGACCCTTGACAATCTTGGTCACTCTCCTCTACACACCTTCCAGCTTGCCAATATCCTTCTTAAACTCATGTGCCCAGAACTGGACACAGGACTCCAGATGTGGTCTAGCCAAGGCAGAATAGAGCATCCCTATGACTTCTCTCGATCGGGACCCCAGACTTCTGTTGATGCATCCTAGAATTGCATTAGCTTTAAGATGGCGCTGGTGGTGATGATGAACTTTATTACCCACCCTTCACCAGCAGGTCCCAGGATGGGTTACAACAATCTGAAACGCAACATTAAAAACAGTTGAATCGTGGTCACAGTGACAGGCTGGGTCCCGAACAGGTTTCAGGAGTCCAAAGGCCTGGAAAAAGAGGTGTGTCTTCAGCTATCATAAATTATATAATGAAGGTCCGAGATACAGCCCTGTGGGGAGAGAATCCCACAACCTAGGAGCCTAAGAGCCCTGACACTTTTTCAGGAGCAAACAGGAGTGATTTATGGAGGGGAGTGTTGGGAGATTCATTCCCCGTGTGCAGTCATGGGTTGATTGTTTATCACATGACTGGGTATGTGTTTTGATTCCACAGAGTGGGAAGTGACAGAAGACAGGATGTTTGTCTTACTGTGTTCCCTGAAGTGGGACTGTTGTCCTTTGTTCTTACTCTCTTTGCTGCCTGATGCTAGAGAGAGAGGGAGCCATGATGGAGTGCTCCTCCTGTGTGTAGATATGTAATAAAGTAGATTTAGCCAAGATGCTGAGTTGCTGGGTTTCTGTTACGCAACTGTGCAAGCTCTGCGGACCCTAAGTGTGCTGGGTGTCTTCTGACACCACTGTGATGTTCGGGCTGAAAAAGCTTGGAAGAAGCTCCCGAACGATTGTCCAGGAAGGAGGACACATGCCAAGGTTCTACGTGTGAGTAGGCCGTTTCCTACAGGGAGACCCCAAGTTCCCTGGAAGAAAGGCAAGATGCAGAGAATCTCCAGGCAAGATAATGGTCCCCAGTCTTGCTTCTCTCCCCCAGCCTGCCTCACATCTGCTTGAGATAATCATGCTGTTGCAGAGAGCATGGTTTGATTGGGAAGATTTCTGTCGTGCAACTTCTGTCCTGAGAGGCAATGGGGAGTGGGGGATTCTCCTGACATTTTCTGTTCCTTCCCGCGAGGGCAAAGAGAAGGTTGACCTTCCCCGAAGTGGAGCAGAGACGGATCGTAATTTTGCGTTGCCTATCAAATCAAAACTTTCCCTGCCTTCTGCCCTGCCCATAATTTAAATTGATGCTTCCCTTTCGGGGAAATTCTCTCTTAATTTGATTAAGTGTCAAAGAGTTACAGGGAAATAAGGCGGAAAGTCTTTTATCTGAAGTGGAGCTTTTTAATTTAAATCAGAAAGAAAAGAAAGAAAAGCTGTTCCAAAAATGTGAAGTTTGAAGTTGGGTTTAAGATTTTGGAGAGGAATGCAGGGCGTTAACTAGAAAGATGTGTCTGTGGCGGGCTTGGCATGGGAGGGGAGGAGACCGGGGGGGTCTATGAAGGTTCAAAATCTGGTCCCATTCTTGAAATACTGCTTAGAAATATAGCCGGGCAGCTTTGCCCCCTTCGATTTTCATTTGATAGAAAATGATGCAATTTGGGACTTCCCTCCCTCAAACTGATAGGCTTGGGAAAGATCCGATTTTCACACGGTGCATAGTTGAACTATGGAACTCCCTGCCACAGGAGACTGTAATGGGCTGGACACCAACCTAAACTGCTTTCAAAGAGGATGATACAAATTCCTGCAGGAGGAGAGGCCACTATCAGTGACTACCTGCCAAGATGGCTGTGTTCTGCCCCCACAGTTTGAGGCAGTAATGCAGCTACTGCTGCTGCTGCTTTTAAAATTAGTTTTTATTAATGTTTGTGTGTGTGTGTTGCAAAACAAACAAATAAGGAAAAAGCACATATAGCACCTCCAATTTCAATTTGTAGTTTGTTTACATTCGGTATGAGACACTATTGTCATAGATATTGGGTGGAAAGAGAAGGGAGGGAGGGAGATCGGATAATGATCGTTCTGTTGCATAGTGTTTTGCAGGGTTTTTGTATCGGCGCGCATGAGCAGGTCCTTTATTTATATATTTATTTGTTTTTATCGCAAGAGGGGAGAGAGGGCTCAAAACCTGTTTGCAGGTTTCCTAAGTTTTCCTCCTTGTCTCCCGACTCTGGAATAATAACAACAATTTATTATTTGTACCCCACCAGCTTTTAAGTTGCAGCCCATTATCTTCCCAAAATAATACAGTGGGGGAAAAGTGGGGAAACTAAAAAACCAAAAATCCTCCCCAGCTTCAGTAGCGAACAGTTCCTTAGTTTTACACTGTTATGAGAAAAAACTGCTCCCTTTCCCTTATGGGGTACCCAATAGCCTGTATAGAGTCCTTATGTAGGTTCCCTATCGGTAGGAGAAAATAACAGAGGAAAACCAGAGAATATTGAGAAGCAAAGCGGCTGGTAAACCTGATCTTTATTAAAACTGTTGCAACAGGGTCCCCCGCTCACCCCACACAGGAAGGGAGGAGAGGAAGCCAGAACATTGATGTGCAGGCTCTTATATAGACTTTTGAAATTGCCTCCCCTGTAGCTCAAGACCACCACCCCCAAAACATCATCCATACATCACAGAAAGAGGTGGACCCCAGCAGAAATTTGAAAGTGTTGCTTCTCTCCTGTCTGCCAGGATACCTGATAATGCCTTATCAGTTGCCTTTTCTGGGTAGCCTGGCCATTCCTTGGAGATGGTAAATACCGGTACTTACGGTAGTTCCTGAATCTCTTACGCATCTTGAGAGTGTGCTCAGCTGAACAGATCCTTGCCAGACTGCATTTACAGGGAGGTGTCAGCCCCTACAGTCCAAAGACCATTGGAAAGCTTTTCCCATTTCCTTCCTCCCTGCAGAGAAATATCAGAGGTCCATTTGGGAGAGACAACATGGCTTCAGGATTGCTCTCCTGTACTATTTCAGACACGTGGGTTATAGGCTTATGTACGTGTTTGCCTTGTACATTTATGAACATTTATTTTACGTATATATAAGACCTTAGAATTCCTGTAACAGAGGGTTTGAGAAATGGGGTAATCCCCAGTCCTGTGTGTCCTGTAACGGAACCCCAGGGTAAGTGGCTTCCACCAGGGGCCGCAAAAAGCAAGTGGTTGGTTAAGGGAGCCACGGACTCAAAAAGGTGGGAAACCCCTGGCTTACACCCATGTTTTAAGATCAGCAAGGAGCAGCTTATGTGCCCGGTGTCTCCTACACAATGACATTCTCTTCCGAGAAAGGAATGACGGGCTCCTGTAGTCCAGGTTTTGAGGGAGAGGTTTTTGTTTTAAACTCTCATCTGTTTCCCTTAACTTTTAATGGAAAGGTTCCATTGTACGAGCTGCTGCTCTGGTGTATGTTGCGTTTTAGTGTATTGGGCATATTTGAATTGGCTGTGTTTATTGTGATTTCATTTAAAACGTCAACAACGTAGAATTGAAATCTTACATTTGTTTAAAGTTAAGATGTTTCGAAAGGCAGCTGAAAAGGCCTGAAATAAATGAGGAAATAGATCGCCCGGCTGTTGGCACCTCGATGTTTGCTCTGGGGAAGAAGGGCTGTGGATCTGTTTTGCGCACAGAACGTCAAAGGTTCTGCGGAGAAAAGCTCCTGTCGGAAACCCCTCGAGAGCCATGATGGCCTCTCGGTCGAGACTACCTCACAAGATTGTTGTGGGGATTAAAACTGGGGAGGAGGGGAAAGCATGCATGCCACCTTGGGCTCCTTGGAGGAAAAGGTAGAACAGAAACACAATAAATACCGTATTTTTCGCTCCATAATATGAACCTGAACATAAGACGCACTTAGTTTTTAGAGGAGGAAAGGGGGAAAGCCCTGGTTTTTTGAGGATCAGCTCAAAGTGGTGCAGCTTCTTTTGCAAAGGGAAAAGCCCTGTTTTTATGGGGTTCAACTCACAGTTCTGCAGCTTCTAGTCCTACAGCTTCTTTAGGAAAGGGAGCCATTTCTACAGTTTCCAGACAGATAATCTAATCAGCCAGTCACATGTCGCTGGGGAAACAAACAGCCTCCCTCTACATTCAACAATGGAGGCCTGGGCAAGGGGGCGGGGCTGGAAAGGGAGCCTTATCTCTCTCCCCGATCGCTTGCTAAACAGCTGTTCAGCGGCTTCCTTTCAAAACCCTCTTCTCTCTTTGTAAAAAAAGAGCACGATCTGCTTTTGACCCCTGGGCAATTTGGTTCCAGGGACCATGCATTCGCTCCATAGGACGCACAGACATGTCCCCTTCCTTTTTAGGAGGAAAAAAGTGCGTCTTATGGAGCGAAAAATACGGTAAGTAAGGCAGCTTCCTATGTCAGGACTTCACAGGCTGCACTGCACGAGGAAGAATATTTCATTTATTTATTGCATTTGTACCCCACTTTCCCCCCAAGGGCATACAGGGTTCTCTTCATTTAATCTCCACAGCAACCCTGCAGAGTAGGTCAGCCTGAGATGCTGTGGGTGGTCTCACGGTCACCCAGCAAGTATCTTGGATGAGCAGAGGTCTGTACCCTGGGCTCTCCCAGGTCTTAGTCTGTGACTCTCTAACCACTGCACCACCTAGCCATCCTATGCGATGCTGCAGATAATTCGGAGGTGCCCCCTTCAGGATTCGTAGGGATGGATTGTGGCACCTGTGCACATTTTGCAACCCCGGTGAAATTTCTTGAGCTCCTGGCGCCTCCTGGCCAAGCACCATGGAAATCCAGCTGGGGGACGACAACATAATATTCCTCTTGGAATAATGCAGCTGTGTTGTTGCTTTTCCTAATGTTGATGATCCATTTTGACAAGACGCAGATACACGGGGAATAGCCCTGGGCAGTCTTCCATGGATGCGAGCTTTTATTGCTATTTTTTTTCTTTAAAAAACCCATCTGAACTGGTGTCTTGGAAGTTTAAAAGGGGGTGGGGGTGAGAAATAAAAGTAGGATTCTTGTGGCCGCGTTTGCTGGGGCCTGATCCGGAGGGACCCTTGATGGAAGCTTCTCAGCTGGGGAATGTGTTGGCTTTTAAGTCTCGCTCTCTCTGCAAGGCTGGCAGCTTGTCTCCTGTGCTCTTTCGACTCTGCTGGCCTCCGGGACGGTTGCCAGAGGGCATTTATCTCCTGAGTGTTTTCGGGAGGGTGGGCTGATGTGTGCTGGTTGCTGGCAATTGTTCATTTTAATTTCTCTAATGGACCTGGATCTTGCAGAGACGGCCGCGGTATAAATAAATCACGAGCGGGAGGATGGGGAGAGAGTCAATGGCGAGGAGTGGGGAGGCTCCCATTAGGCCCCATTTAGCTGGCGAGGCTGTCCTCCTGCCAAGGCAAGGCTGGGCTTTTCCTGCGTCTTTGTAAACACAGGGGTGACCTGCGGAGGAGGAGGAGGAGGAGGAGGAGGAGGAGGAGGAGGACTTGCTTCCACAGCAGCCTGCAGCCTTGTATGTTTAGTCGTTTAGTCGTGTCCGCCTCTTCGTGACCCTATGGACCAGAGCATGCCAGGCACTCCTGTCTTCCACTGCCTCCCGCAGTTTGGTCAGACTCATGTTGGTAGCTTCGAGAACACTGTCCAACCATCTCATCCTCTGTTGTCCCCTTCCCCTTGTGCCCTCCATCTTTCCTCACATCAGGGTCTTTTCCAGGGAGTCTTCTCTTCTCATGAGGTGGCCAAAGTCTTGGAGCCTCAGCTTCAGGGTCTGTCCTTCTAGTGAGCACTCAGGGCTGATTTCCTTCAGAATGGATAGGTTTGATCTTCTTGCAATCCATGGGACTCTCAAGACAGAGTCTCCTCCAGCACCATAATTCAAAAGTATCAATTCTTTGGCGATCAGCCCTCTTTATGGTCCAGGGGCAGGACCACCAACTTGGTCAATCACAGTACTATTTGTTGTTTAGTCGTTTACTCACGTCTGACTCTTCGTGACCCCATGGACCAGAGCACGCCAGGCACTCCTGTCTTCCACTGCCTCCCGCAGTTTGGTCAGACTCATGTTGGTAGCTTCGAGAACACTGTCCAACCATCTCGTCCTCTGCCGTCCCCTTCTCCTTGTGCCCTCCATCTTTCCCAACATCAGGGTCTTTTCCAGGGAGTCTTCTCTTCTCATGAGGTGGCCAAAGTCTTGGAGCCTCAGCTTCAGGATCTGTCCTTCCAGTGAGCACACAGGGCTGATTTCCTTCAGAATGGATAGGTTTGATCTTCTTGCAGTTCATGGGACTCTCAAGAGTCTCCTCCAACTCCATGGACAAAGACAACAGGCAGCCTTGTGTATTCAATGGAATTAAAAAGCTCCAAGAGGTTCCAAGGGTCATCCAGCCCAGCCCCCTGAAATACAGGAATCCCAGCTAAATAATCCCCAACAGGTGGCCATCCAACCTCTCCTTTGAAAGCTCCAGTGAAAGAGAGCCCACCGCCTTCTGAGGGACTCCTTTCCACTGTCGATTGCCTCTTGCCACCAGAAAGTTCTTCCTGATGCTTAGTTAGAATCTCCTTTCTTGCCACTGAAATTCATTGTTTTGGGTCCTTCTCTCCAGAGCAGCAGAAAACAAGTTAGCTCCATCTTCCAGCCCTTCAGATATTCAAAAATGGCTTTCATAACCCCTCTCAGGTAACAGACGGGTCATTGGCTGGAATCACTTGTGGGCTCTTATTTTCTTCTCAATGTTCCTTTAAATAATGATAATGATGATAATATTTAATATTAATAATAATTCATTATTTATACCCCGCCCATCTGGCTGGGTTTCCCCAGCCACTCTGGGCAAAACCCAGTGGACCCAGCAGCCCTTTGAACAGAGGATTGTCCTTTGCCAAGTAGGACACATGGCTACCTTGGGTAGCCTTCATGGACACTGCACGACAGGGTTGAGATGGCAAAAGAACATGTTCATTTAATTCTCCCCACCTAAAAGAGAGTCTCGTCCCTTTATCTACCCAACCCATCCCTATGCCCTGCAGACACAATCTTATCAGGAGGCCCTTTCAACAGAAGCGGGCCTTTGGCGTTAACCTTTGGAACTCCCTGCCGTTACTCCGACTCCCTGTTGGTGCCTGTCATAGAACGTAGCGTTGGAAGAGGGGCCATGAGCTTCACCAAGTCCAAAGCCCTGCACTGCAGGATTCCTTTGCCCGACGTGGGGCTCGCACTCATGACCCTGAGATTTGAGTCTCATGCTCTTCCGACTGAGCTATCCCAGAGATTAAGTCGGAGACTTTCCTCTTTCCACAAGCCTTCCAAGCAGAGATGTTCACCCCAGCTTGCTTCTCATATATTGTCGTTTTATTTATTTTTTACTGTTTCTATATATGCAACAGTTTTATGTTTGCTTTTATTGTATTGTGAAATTACTTTGAGATGCTTCATAGGAAACGATCTGTAAATGAAACGATAATCCTTGTTGCTTCTGGGTATGGGGCATAAATGCTGAGAAAGGTCAAGGGTAGGTAGCGATCGAGCTGCAAACACCCTCCGATGTTCTGCAGTCTTCTGGTTGGAGTTTGAGTTTTTCAGCTTTTTTCTTTTCACAGCGCCATGCCTTTGATTATTACTATGCTTCTTGGCTATATATTTTTCCTTTGGAATTAAGTCCGTATACTGCTCCAGTCCCCCTGGAACTAATAAAACAACTCGCATATCCCTGAAAGCGATGGAGAGTTGAGCTGGAGTGCTAAACAGACTCGAGTAAGGTCCTATTGATTTGCTTCTGAGTAGACCCGCGCCAACCCGGTTCTCCGTAAATCGGAGTTCGATGTGGGTTTTCCCTGGTAAAAGTTTTAAGTGTAGTAGAAAGGACTGCAGTCTGGCTTTGGCCGGATCGAAGCGATAAATATTCATTACCATATAGATCAGCTTAATTGAGTTACGGAGGACAAACTCTGCTCTGCAGGCTTACAGTCTAGCAAACAAGATGATTAGGGAAAGGACAGATGAGGACGGCCTCACACGTCTGAGCAAAGTTGGAAAAGTGCAGCTCATTTTGCTCCAATGCTCTTCCTTACTGGGCCAGCAGAACTTCAGAATGTGAAAAATGTGTCGTGGACTTGTTGGGCGCAGGGGCGTACGAAAGGGGGTGCTGTCCGCCCTGGGTGCCACCCTGACGGGTGACAAAATGGTGGGCGGTACTCGTCACCATGGGGCCTGCAGCACGCATGAGCCATGCGTCTCGGCACCCGCAGGCTCCACGCTGTCCGCCCGCTGCCTCCCCCCAGCTGTAGGGTGGCTGAGGCCCCGCTGTGCGCCCGCCCCAATGGGCACGTGGCACCCATAGGAACGGCATGCACATTACGCAACAGGCAGTGTGGTGTAGTGGTTAGAGCATCAGACTAGGGACCTAGGGGGCACGGGTTCAAATGCCAACTCAGTTGTGAAGCTCCCTGGATGTCACCTTGGCCCAGTCATGGCCTCTTGGCTTATCCTACCTCACAGGCTGTGGAGAAGAATAAGAGGAAGAAGGCTGCAAAGGGGGAGAGCAGCAGCTCTGGGGTCTGGAGAGGAGAAGGAGCCGGGGCCAACAGCCTAACAGGGCTGTCAACAGGGAAACCTGGCTCAGTCTCCCCTGGAATGACAAGGAAGGAAGCAGAGGTTGCCAGCGGGTGCGGAAAGCGCCGTACTTAGTGTGCTTCTCCAATAAAACTTGACAAGTGGAGTCAGTGCAAAATGCTTTGCTCCCCCCCCCCCCCGGGAACAAACCGCAGCAAAATTGTTTCCAACAACTCTGCGCTGTCAGTCACCATACTTGGGAAGAGGCTTTTCTGCCACGTAACTGCTCTGTAAGGAGCCCATCTAAACAAGGGAGCGATTTTAGGTACTGGGCAAGTGGGTTTTGTGTGCTTCCAGGAGCTCTGGCCAGAAGGCTGCTCGCGCCCTGGGCCGGATGCTTAATGGCAGGGAAGCTGAGAGCGCAAAAGGCTTGCAACTGGACTTGGCAGCGAGGCAGCGGTCGCGTCGGACGCTCTGTGGATTCTCAGTTTACACCACCAGAGCCTGGAGCCTGCAGAGACTCCCTCCCTTCTGGCTCTCATGAGAACCTGAGAGGGGGCTGCTGGATCAGGCCCATGGCACATCCTCTTCTCACAGTGGCCAACCAGATGCCTGTAAACAGGATTCAAGCACAAGAGCCCTCTCTGCCTCCTGCACCATCCATCAACTGGTATTTGGATGCCTTTCTGCCTCCAACTGTGGAGGGCAGAAGATAGCCATCATGGCTGGTATCCATCAATAGCCTTCCCTTCTTCCCTGGGTGTCCTCCTTTAAAGCCATCCTAGCTGGTGACCATCGCTGCCTCCTGTGGAAGTGAGTTCCATAAGTCATGTTCTGTGTAAAGAAGGACATGCATTAATGCGCCATAAATCTTCCAGCATTCGGCTTCATTGCATGTGCATGACTTCTAGTGTCCGGAGATAAGGAGGCCAACTTCTGCATCCATTCCCTTCCATGCCATGCACAAATTTATAAACTTCTGTCATGTCCCTTACACGCCTTTTCTCCAAAGGCTGCAATCTTATTTCATAGAGGACATAAAGAAAACTGATAGGAGACCCAAAGTAGTCTCCCGCTTGGACTCCGGCAATGCGCTCTACATGGGGCCACCTTTGAAGGTGACCCAGAATCTACAACTGATCCAGAATGCGGCAGCTAGACTGGTGACTGGGAGATTTCGACTAAACATCAGTACGTTTCCGAGCACAATTCAAAGTGTTGGTGCTGACCTTTAAAGCCCTAAATGGCTTCGGTCCAGTATACCTGAAGGAGCATCTCCACCCCCATCTTTCTGCCCAGACACTGAAGTCCAGCTCTGAGGGCCTTCTGGTGGTTCCCTCGTTGCGAGAGGCCAAGTTACAGGGAACCAGGCAGAGGAACTTCTCAGTGGTGGCACCCGCCCTCTGGAACGCCCTCCCACCAGATGTCAAGGAAATAAACAACTATCTGACTTTTAGAAGACACCTGAAGGCAGCCCTGTTTTGTGAAGTTTTTATGTTTGATGTTTTATTGTGTTTTTAATGTGTTGTGAGCCACCCAGAGAGGCGGCTTTCAACAGAACAGGGCTGCCTAAACAGGGCTGCCTTCAGATGTCTTCTAAAGGTCCGGTAGTTGTTGTTCTCTCTGACATCTGAAGGGAGGGCGTTCCACAGGGCGGGTGCCACTACCGAGAAGGCCCTCTGCCTGGCTCCCTGTAACTTGGCTTCTCGTAGTGAGGGAACCAACAGAAGGCCCTCGGCGCTGGATCTCAGTGTCCGGGCTGAACGGTGGGGGTGGAGACGCTCCTTCAGGTATACTGGACCGAAGCCATTTAGGGCTTTAAAGGTCAGCACCAACACCTTGAATTGTGCTCAGAAACGTACTGATGTTTAGTCGAAATCTCCTTTCTTGTTGCTTGGATCCATTGGTTCGGGTCCTCCCCTCTAGAGCAGCAGAAAACAAGCCTGCTCCATCCTCCCTGGGGCAGCCCTTCTTCCTATATTTGAAGGTGCCTATCATGTCACCTCGTGGAGACTGAGTGAATTTGACGTTTGTCAATTCGTTCAGGTCTTCCGGGGTCCCAGAAAGGGGACATGCTCTGATCCTTGTGGCTGTATTTGCCAAAACCGCCCCCCCCTCCAAAAATTCCTCACTTTAGGAAATTGCTAAACTTGCTGCGGAGCGAAGAGTAAATAAGAATTGTCCTTCCCGGCAGCGGTGCCAGAGAAATTGACCCCCCTGGGTAGTTTTCATGCATTTCAAAAGATCGGAGCCGTTCACTCCAGAAAGCGTTTAACTCCCACCGTGAAGGGAAATAGGATGCTTGGGGAAAGACTGTCATTTTAGCTGTTCTCATACAAAGGCGGGTGTTACAGTAAATTCGCTTATTCCACCAAAGGGGAATCCGGAGGGCTTGATGGAAAGCGGAGGAGACAGGCACGGTAAATGGGTTTTGTTGGCGGAATTGAAAGCAAAGGCATCTGGTGTGGCTGGTCAAGGATTGACTGTTGCGTCTCGCAAAAGGGCCCCGGATGATTAAGGCAGGATGGCGAAGGCGGCTTGTTCGGTGTACATCAGCCGCTTCTCTCTCTCCCTTGTCAGCCAATTCATTCTGGCACCTCCATGCAAAGGCAATTGAAAGCAGCGAGCCGACCGACCGCGGCCCTTTCAATTCTCCTTTCCCAAAGCCTCCATCTTGTCAGCGCCGAAGGAATGCCTCTGTCTCCTTTGTTGCTCTGTGGCCCCCCAACACTCCCCGCAGGGCCTGGGTCACACTTCTTAACCCCTCCGCTCCGGGGGTGGAGTCAGAGAGCCGTTTCTCTTCAGCTCAGCTCCCCCCGCCCCCCAGAAAAACCCCTGGCTCCTTTTGATCGCCGAGTGGTGAGAACGAAATGGACACCCTTTGGCCTGATCCAGCATTGCTGCTCTTATGAGCATTGGAAGCTGCCCTACTGCATTAGAAACTCAGATATACAAGCTAGGTGCCAAATGGATCCTTAAACCAGGATTACAAATGCCTCCTTGCCATTTTTGGAGCAGACAGCTCGAAAATCGTGTTTTTCAGTAGAACTGAAAAGTTAACAATAGACTAAAAACAGATTAAAACTTGCACCAACTTTCTAAGCCTATGGGGAGGTTTTTCTGAGCAAACGTGATTTTATCAGGTGCCAAAAGGAGTCCAGTGAAGGTACCTACATGGTATCACGAGGCAGGGAGTTCCCCAGGTGCTGCCACACAAAGGATGGAGTTTTAGTGTGAGCTGCTAAAATGCCCCTTTTTGTATTCAATTTTCCTTTGGACACACATACCGGTATTTGCAAAGCAGTTTTCCCCAATGTGACCCATCCGTGTATGTTATTTTAACAGACAGATTCTTTGTTATGTACACTTCACTCTAGCATATGCATTTTTTGCTTGGTCGAAGAACTGCATTGCAAATTTCGGGGGAGTGCAAATTTCGAAGGATGGTTGTACTTCCATTCACATCTTGTTCCACAAACTGCAGATTACGTTAGGTAAAGGGACCCCTGACCATTAGGTGCATTCGTGACCGACTCTGAGGTTGTGGCGCTCATCTCGCTTTATTGGCCGAGGGAGCCAGCGTACAGCTTCCAGGTCATGTGGCCAGCATGACTAAGCCGCTTCTGGCGAACCAGAGCAGCGCACGGAAACGCCATTTACCTTCCCGCTGAAGCGGTACCTATTTATCTACTTGCACTTTGATGTGCTTTCGAACTGCTAGGTTGGCAGGAGCAGGGACCGAGCAACGGGAGCTCACCCCGTTGCGGGGATTTGAACCACCGACCTTCTGATCAGCAAGCCCTAGGCTCTGTGGTTAGCCCCCCTTTAAATATGGGCTGAATGGAATCTCTCCCCTACCCTTAGTCTTGGCTCTTCCTAAAGGAAATCTCCACTCCCAAGAGCAGAAGGAACTGGGCAGGTGGAGAAAGCACAGCTTGCAGGTGTCGGACGCAGGAGTTCGGTCCAGGCTCAGTCCCTGACAGCATCTCCAGTTAAAAGGATGGGATAAGCGATGCCAATTTAATTAAATGCGATTGATTTTTGTCTGGCAGTATAATCACCTAAAATTGGTCTGTTCAGCTGACAGTTCAAACAATTGCAAGTTTGGTTCATTTCTTAACAGCTATGGACTCGATGTGAGACCTTGAGAAGACTGTCAGTGGGTGACAAAATAAATAAAGCCAGTCCTATAATACTTTATTAATTTAGGAAAATTGATAAGCTCCTTGACCCAAACACCCAACAACCCCCTTAAGCAGTATGCATAAAACAACATATGTTGTTGTTGTTCAGTCATTCAGTCGTGTCCGACTCTTCGTGACCCCATGGACCAGAGCACGCCAGGCACGCCTATCCTTCACTGCCTCTCGCAGTTTGGCCAAACTCATGTTAGTAGCTTCGAGAACACTGTCCAAACATCTCATCCTCTGTCGTCCCCTTCTCCTTGTGCCCTCCATCTTTCCCAACATCAGGGTCTTTTCTAGGGAGTCTTCTCATGAGGTGGCCAAAGTATTGGAGCCTCAGCTTCAGGATCTGTCCTTCCAGTGAGCACTCAGGGCCGATTTCTTTAAGAATGGATAGGTTTGATCTTCTTGCAGTCCATGGGACTCTCAAGAGTCTCCTCCAGCACCATAATTCAAAAGCATCAATTCTTCGGCAATCAGCCTTCTTTATGGTCCAGCTCTCACTTCCGTACATTACTACTGGGAAAACCATAGCTTTTTTTACATTACTACTGGGAAAACAACATATAACAGCTATTAATTATTAGTTATCTCATTCATTATTATTATTATTATTTATTTATTAAGGATTTTCTTGTTTTACAAAGGTATATGCAATGTCTCTCGTATATTTTCATGTAGCATTTTTACACATCAGTTTCATTTGTTGAGACATTAGGAAGAAAAGGGGGGAGAGAGGTGGGCGGGATGGAGAGATGGGTGGGGTGGGATGACGATGCTTCTACTTTTCTTAATATATGTAGGGTTTGGTGTCAGCGTCGTTTGTGTAGGTTCTCTGTTGTTCGCTTGTGCTCCTTTGGTGGTGAGAGCAGTACATGTGAAAAGGATCTAGGAGTCTTGGTAGACCACAAACTTGACATGAGTCAACAGTGTGATGCAGCAGCTAAAAAAGCCAATGCAATTCTGGGCTGCATCAATAGGAGTATAGCATCTAGATCAAGGGAAGGAATAGTACCACTGTATTCCGCTCTGGTCAGACCTCACCCGGAATACTGTGTCCAGTTCTGGGCACCACAGTTCAAGAAGGATACTGACAAGCTGGAACGTGTCCAGAGGAGGGCAACTAAAATGGTCAAAGGCCTGGAAACGATGCCTTATGAGGAACGGCTTAGGGAGCTGGGTATGTTTAGCCTGGAGAAGAGAAGGTTAAGGGGTGATATGATAGCCATGTTCCAATATATAAAAGGATGTCATATAGAGGAGGGAGAAAGGTTGTTTTCTGCTGCTCCAGAGAAGCGGACACGGAGCAATGGATTCAAACTACAAGAAAGAAGATTCCACCTAAACATTAGAAAGAACTTCCTGACAGTAAGAGCTGTTTGACAGTGGAATTTGCTGCCAAGGAGTGTGGTGGAGTCTCCTTCTTTGGAGGTCTTTAAGCAGAGGCTTGACAGCCACCTGTCAGGAATGCTTTGATGGTGTTTCCTGCTTGGCAGGGGGTTGGACTGGATGGCCCTTGGGGTCTCTTCCAACTCTAGGATTCTATGAGAGAGGTCGGGGTTGGCGTAGGGTGCGATTGTTCATTCATTTGTGGTTGGCTGTGGTGGTCTTTGGTTTCCTGTGTGAGTGGGGTGGGTGAGTGTTTTTGATCAGGCCAGCCATATTGATTTGTATGCTCTGGGTAGATTTTTGTCGTTGTCTATTTCATTCATGAATTGTTTCCTGTGAGGCACCCCAAAGAGACTTTCAATTGTTAAGCTTTCTGGCATCTCCCTCCCCTCATAAAAACATTTGGTATACTCCAGTTTCATAAAACAGTATCAAAGCAGTTAATAAATATCACGTGAAAAGGAACACAGATTCTGGCTAGTATCCACCACCAGCCCGTTAATTTGTCTAATCCACTTTTAAAGCCATCGAGGTTCGTGGCTGTCCCTGCCACGTGGAAGATGGAGCAAGCTTTTTTATTGCTGCTCCGGAGGGAAGGGTCTGAACCAATGGGTTCAAGTTGCAAGAAAGGAGATTCCGACTAAACATCAGGAAGAGTTGCTCAACAGCGGAACAGGCTCCCTCGGAAGGTGGTGGACTCTCCTTCCTCGGAGGTTTGGAAGCAGAGTTTGGATGGCCGTCTGTCAGGGATGCTGAGTGTATGGCAGGGGGTTGGACTAGAGCAGGCGTCCACAAACTAAGGCCCAGGGGCCGGATGCGGCCCAATTGCCTTCTCAATCTGGCCCGCAGACGGTCCGGGAATCAGCATGTTTTTACATGAGTAGAATGTGTCCTTTTATTTGAAATGCATCTCTGGGTTATTTGTGGGTCCTGCCTGGTGTTTTTACATGAGTAGAATGTGTGCTTTTATTTAAAATGCATTTCTCCAGCTGCACAGCCAGGGAGAAGAAGATACTTCAGAAGGTCATAACCACAGCCCAAAATATTATTGGTCATCCTCTCCCATCTCTGGAAGAACTATACAGTTCCCATTGCCTTAAAAAGGCTAACAATATTTTAAAGGATCCATCTCATCCAGCATATAGTCTCTTTGCACCACTGCCTTCGGGTAGAAGATATGGAACAATTAGATCAAGTTTCTACCCAAGAGCTATAACCATCTTAAACGCTGTAACCAGATAATATGACCTTGGAGAGCTGTGATGGGTGTATGTGTGTGTATGTGTGGCTTTTTTGTGTGTGTGTGTGTGTGTTTTGTTTTGTTTTTTGTTTTGTTTTTTCTTTCTGTTTTTTACGGGATGGCATGCAATTTCGTTGCACTTGTATAGCGTTGTGCTTGTACTTGTGCAATGACAATAAATTATCTTATCTTATATTATCTTATCTCTGGGTTATTTGTGGGGCATAGGAATTTGTTCACATTTTTTTCCAAAATATAGTTCGGCCCCCCACAAGGTCTGAGGGACAGTGGACCGGCCCCCTGCTGAAAAAGTTTGCTGACCCCTGGACTAGAGCACCCTGGGGTTCCCTACCTGCTGTACGGTTCTGTGACTTCCCCCATCTGTCCCAGGAGAGTTCAGAAGAGGTGCAAAGTCACCCAAAATGCCACAGAAGTCATCATTGAAGTGCTACTGGGGGCGGCAGCAACGGGGGAGTGTGTGGAGCAGATTAGCATCGAAATTAGGACATTCATTCAGCCACGGAAGGGCATGATCTCAGAGGGGCATCCTCCTCCTGCAGCTCATCAGAAGGCAGCGGCTGGAGCTTTCAAGTCTCCTCTGGGGGAGGCTTGCTTGGAGAAGCCTCAGATGTCGACTCTCTCCCTCCCCTCCTTGTCCCCACCAAAGAGGCCAGGGAGGCAGTTACCATTGTAAATGATGCTGGGAAGGTGCCCAGTGCTCACAGAGAGAGAGAGAGAGAGAGAGAGAGAGAGACGAGAGAAAGACATGCATGCAGCTTGCAAAAGGACCCTCTCTTCCTCCTCTGCTATGCTGGGGCTGCGGACAAACTCCCTTGAACAGAAGAGCCTGCCAATGGCCCATCCAATGCAGCCCTCTGTTCTCACCGTGGCCGACCAGATGCCCCAATGGGAAGCCTGCAAGCAGGATTCGAACACAGGAGCGGCCTCCCCTCCTGCGGTTTCCAGCAGCTGGGATTCAGAGGCGTTGCTGCCTCCAGCTGTGGAGGCAGAGCAGAGCCATCACGACTATTAGCCATTGATAGCGCACTCTTCCAAGTTGGGGGCCATCCCAGCCTCTTGTGGGAGAGAGTTCCATAGTTTAACTATGCATTGAGTCAGTAAGTCCGTCCTTTTATCTGTCCTGAACTTCCAACATTCAGCTTCGTTGTGTGTTCCCGAGTTCCAGTGTTAGGAGAGAGGTGTGTGGGGGGGGGGTGAATCTCCATCCACTTTCTCCGTGCCATTTGTGAATTTCTGTTCCTCGGCTCCTCTCCAAACTAAACTCTCCATTCCCTCAGTCATTTATTCGAGTTTTACAGTAGGCTCGATCTACGCAAGTGTTCCCCAGACACCCCTAGAATGCCGCTGAGCTCCAGTTCCCATCACCAAGCATCGCTGATGGTCAACGTTGATGGGAGTTGTAGTCCAAAACAGTTAAGATGGTTCCAGGCTGACAAAGGCTGGGCTAGACCCAGATGTGCACTCAGAGATGCCTCTCCTCAAATAGGATATTGGAGCTGGAAAAGGTTCAGGGCCGCCAAAATGATTGTGGGGGTGGAGCAACTCCTCTGTGAAGAAAGTTTGCGAATTTTGAGCTAAGAGAAAACGCAGTGGGGAGGTGGCACTATAGAAGCTGAACACTGGAAGAGTCAGTGTTTTTTAAAAAAGAGTCCTTCATGCAGCCCTGTTTAGGGAAGTTTTTAATGACTGATGTTTTAATGTATTTTTAATCTTTCGCTGGAAGCTGCCCAGAGTGGCTGGGAAAACCCAGCCAGATGGGCGGGGTAGAAATAATAAATTATTATTATTATTATTATTATTATTATTATTATTATTATTATTATTAGCACATAAACTATGGAGCTTGGCCAGTTATGGCCACCAACTTGATTGGCTTTAAAAGAGGATTGGACAGATTCATGGAGGAGGAGAGGTTCTATTGAAGTCTACTAGTAGGTTGGCTGTGGTCTGCCTCCACAGCAGGAAGAAGCAATGTTTCTGAACAAGAGTTCAGAGAGAGCCAGTGTGGTGTAGTGGTTAAGAGCGGTAGACTCGTAATCTGGTGAACCGGGTTCGCTTCCCCACTCCTCCACATGCAGCTGCTGGGTGACCTTGGGCTAGTCACACTTCTTTGAAGTCTCCCAGCCCCACTCACCTCACAGAGGGTTTGTTGTGGGGGAGGAAGGGAAAGGAGAATGTGAGCCGCTTTGAGACTCCTTCGGGTAGTGATAAAGCGGGATATCAAATCCAAACTCCTCCTCCTCCTCCTCCTCCTCCTCCTCCTCCTCCTCCTCCTCCTCTTCTTCTTCTTCTTCTTCTTCTTCTTCTTCCTGGAAACCACAGGAGGTGAGAGGGCTTCTGCGTTCGAATCCTGCTTGCAGGTTTCCAATTGTGGCATCAGTCTGGCCGCCGTGAGAGCACAGGATACGAAACTCGATGGGCGCCCGTTGGTTTAATGCAGCCAGGCTTGTCCTAGGTTCTAAACTTAGCCAAATAAATACCTTGCAAATGATCCCACGCCTTCCCCCCTGCCAAATCCCTGCATTTTTATTTGCAGCGACATAACTCCCCACTGAATGCTTTTCTGTGGTCCCCCCCCCATCTCCCCTTGACCAGGAGCAAACCGCTGGCAGGTGTAATTTCAATGCAGAGAAGCAAATCTCTTTTGAGGCCCAGAAGACAAAGGCAGCCGCCCCCAGCCTTTTGTGGCGTGGGTGGGGAGCAAAGGCAGGCTATGCAAATGGGTGCTTTGATCTGCCTTCTGAGGGAGCCTTGGCTTCCCATCGGCCGGCCCCAGAGCGCCCCCACCCCCCGCCTCCAGGGGGTGGACAAAAGGAGCTCTGGGAGGCCCTGCAAAGGATGTGGGTGCCGTGTCAGATGAATTGCGCTCTTGACAAGTTGGGGAAATGGGTTGTCTGGAGACCAGCTTAATGTTTTCCTCCTCTTTTGAGGAGGCTGCTCTGGTGTCTTCAGACGAGGCTGCTGGGGGCAGTGGGAGAGAGAGAGGGACAGTTTTAATTTTGGGAAGGAGGCTCCCAATCCAGATCAAGAAGTTCCGAAGCGGAGACCTTGCTGGCCTCCTTCCGTTTGAGCTTGCCTGGAAGAGTGGGAAGCAAAGGCCTGGGGTGGGGGTGCATTGAGGAGCTGTCAGTCATAATTCAGGGGATAAGGGGAGACAGGAGAGATGGTATCCGTCTTCAAATATATGCAGTCATACCTCGGGTTGCGTTCGCTGCGGGATACGAACGCGCCGAACCCGGAAGTACTGGAACGGGTCACTTCCGGGTTTGGCACTTTGTGCATGCGCGCTGAATCGCAACCCGTGCATGTACAGACGCGGCACTGCGGGTTACGGACGCTGCGGGTTGTGGACGCGCCTCCCGCATGGATCGCGGTCTCAACCCGAGCGTCCACTGTAAAGGGTTGACCCTTGGGAGATGGAACAACATGTCCTCCCAACATTTCTCCAATGAAAATAGGGATATTGCAATATTTCTTCGATGAAAATAAGGACATCATAGTCCACTCCCTCCAACATTTCTCCGATGAAAATAGGAACACCCCAACATTTATCTGATTAAAATAGGGGCATCTGCTTGCATTCTGCTCTGGAGGGCAGGATTCGAACCAATGGCTTCACGTTACAAGAAAGGAGAATCCGACGAAACATTGGGAAGAACTTTCCGATGGCAAGAGCTGTTCAGCAGTGGAACTAGAAATGAAACTTTTAGTGTGCTCTGGAACTCCCTTCCTGTTGACACCAGGCAGCCCCTTCACCTTATTCTTTTGGGCCCTTGTTAAAAACAGACCTAGGCGGACATGTAAAGAACGTTGGTGTATGTTTTAATCTGATCTTTAGTTTATTGCTGATTTTATCTTTCAATTGCTTTTAAATTGTTGACTTGTTTCATTTATTTATTTTACTGATAATTTTTGTGTTTCTCTCTCTTTGTAAACCACTTTGATTACCCCCCATCAAGTGGTATGTGAATTTATATATATATATATATATATATAAACATACTCACTTCTACTATTCTGTTATTTCATATGATACAAAGGGGGGAAGAGGAGGGGAAGAGATGCAGCATCTATTATTACGAATAATACCAATTTTATTAGTAATTGATTGCATTTATATACAGTATCCCACTGTTTTCTTCGAGGTTCTCAAGGTGCAGTATCCAGTTCTCCCCCTCCTTGTTTAATCCCCACAACAGCCCTGTGAGGTAGGTCACCTTGAGCTCATTGGAGAAAATGGTGGGTTTAAATGCAATCAATCAATCAATCAATCAATGATATTTGTGCCCTTGCATAGCCTAACTTTCTCAGAGCTGTCGCTACTTTCTGGACCCCTTTCTGGGCACCTTCTCTGGATCCGTTCTGACAAGTTATTCCAAATCAATTTCACTTTTCTTGCATGCTTAATGCCAACATGCAGTGTTTTTAATTAATTTCCTCTTTTGTTTTTCTTTTTTTAAAACAAGAGCAGTGCATAAAAGTTTCCAGCAAGATTCCCTGTGGGTGTTGCTGGTAGCTGCGCATCCCTTGTCGCTTTAGCAGATCGAATTAAATGTCCGCGCTTTGGCCCCGTGAACAAAAACGCAGAGAAAGCACGAGCTAATAGTTTTCTCCGAACCATCTGGGACTTGAATGTTGGCAGGAAGCTTTCGAGCAACACACAAAAGAACTCTTCTTCAGGCTGAGCTTGTTCGGAGCCAAAAAGGTTTAAAACAAAATTGTTCCTTGGCCAGGTTGGTCTTCTATGTGCTTCTGGGTTTCAGATCTTCGATTGGCCGGAAGCCAGGTTCAAGTAGCATCAAGCCTCTCCAGATACAGAGCAAATACATAAATGCAATATTTGAATTGCACACTCTGCAGGTGTCCCTGTTCTTCAGGGACAGTCCCGGATTTACAGCCTCCCCAGTTTCTGATTTGATCCCAGAGTGTCCCACTTTTCCTTAGGTAAAGGTAAAGGGACCCCTGACCATTAGGTCCAGTCGCAGACGACTCTGGGGTTGCGGTGCTCATCTCGCATTATTGGCCGAGGGAGCCGGCGTACAGCTTCCAGGTCATGTGGCCAGCATGACTAAGCCGCTTCTGGAGAACCAGAGCAGCGCACGGAAACGCCGTTTACCTTCCCGCCGGAGCGGGACCTATTGATCTACTTGCACTTTGATGTGCTTTCAAACTGCTAGGTTGGCAGGAGCTGGGACCGAGCAATGGGAGCTCACCCCGCCGCGGGGATTTGAACCGCCGGCCTTCTGATCGGCAAGCCCTAGGCTCTGTGGTTTAACCCACAGCGCCACCCACGTCCCATATGTCCCACTTTTCCTTAGGACATCCCTATTTTCATCAGAGAAATGTTGGGGGGTATGGAACTGCTGTTTACTTTTAGAAAATTTAGAAATTTCCCATGATAGTTCCGGATGTTTTTTGAGAGTGCTTTGGGCATGTTTTTAAAAATGTATCTCAACTCAACTCAGTTTATTACAGCAAAAGCCAGCAATATAATACAGTATAATTCCAAACCAGCGATCAGAATATCGCTACAAGGGGTCAAAATCCTAAGGATTATAATAATTTAAAAAAACCAATGGCGCAAAAGAAATTTATAGTATATTTTCCAGTAGAAGCAATTTACGTTTTTTGATGGCTAAGGTGCAAAACTTGGCCACAGCATAGGATACTGAGCTCAAAGAGTCTTCCAAAAGGAATTTGCGTAGGATTTCGGGAATAAAAAAGTATCTTGGATTCTGATGGTGGGTTTGCAAAAATTGCAGCGCTGCTCAAGAGGCAAATTCCTGAAAGCACATTAGACGCCTCGCCCTCTTCCCCTGCCCCGTTCTCTTCAGTCCTGACTGACAGCCGTTTCCCGCCCCTGCTGCAACAAGGACCGACCTGGGCCTCTCTCGACTCGGCTAAAGAGCCTCAATCCGGACCTGCTGACCCCCCTAAACACCCCCTCCCCCTGCCTCTTTTGATGAAAGACTATCAGTCAAGCTGAATTGTCTGGTGGTTTTGTGCTGTGCAAAAGCTCCCACTACGCAGTCAAGGGCCAGGCCAGGGAGCTTTCAACTCTGCCTCGCTGGGGACTTAAATCAAACAAGGACCCCCGGATTTAATAAGGGGGAGGGGAGGAAGGAAGCAGGGGGAGGGGAGGGAGCTCCGCAGTGGTTGTTCCTTACTGCGTACAAAGAGCGAGATCAGCGTGTGGTTTGCAGGAAGGAAAATGGCAAATAGCAAGGCTTGCCCCATTCAGGACGGAGGAAGAGGTGGTTGTCCGAGAAATGACACCCCAACTTTGGGAAATCCAAGAGAGGGGAAATAAAGCTTCTCCCCCTGGCCTTGAAGCCATCCATGCCTCTAGTCCTCATTGCTTGCAAAGAGCGTTTGAAGTTTGCCAGGCACCAGGCACATGTTGCAACCAAGGGAAGATACCCAGATGCCAGGAGCCAAATAGTCATGCTAAAAGATACGACTTTCAAGCCGCAATATATTGTGAGTCGTGATATGTGTGCGTGTACTATGCAAAAATCACAATGTGAGAAAAAACCGTAAACCAGCCAATGCCTTTTTACATAGGTATAGGGACCCCTGACCATTAGGTCCAGTTGTGACCGACTCTGGGGTTGTGGCGCTCATCTTGCTTTACTGGCCGAGGGAGCCGGCGTACAGCTTCTGGGTCATGTGGCCAGCATGACTTAGCCGCTTCTGGCGAACCAGAGCAGCGCACGGAAATGCCGTTTACCTTCCTGCCAGAGCGGTACCTATTTATCTACTTGCACTTTGACGTGCTTTTGAACTGCTAGGTTGGCAGGAGCAGGGACCGAGCAATGGGAGCTCATCCCGTCACGGGGATTTGAACCACCGACCTTCTGATCGGCAAGCCCTAGGCTCTGTGGTTTAACCCATAGCGCCACCTGCGTCCTTTTTACATAGCTCCATCCTTATTTCAGACTTCGCAGCATATCAGTATACAGTGGAACCTCGACTTACGAAGTTAATGCGTTCCGAATGCACACTCGTAAGTCGAAGATTTCGTAAGTCGAAAAACTGCATTCCCATAGGAATGCATTGGAAATGTAAGTCGAAAAATTCGTAAGAAAACCCTATGTAAACCTTCGTAAGTCGAGTAAACCCCATCTAAAACTTCGTAAGTCGAGTAAACCGCATCTAAAATCCAAGCGGATTTCCTTTCGGAAGTCGAAAAATTCGTAGGCGCGCAGCCGCCTTTTCCCTTTCGTAAGTCAAAAACTACGTAAATCGAGTTATTCGTAAGTCGAGGTTCTACTGTATCATGATGTTTAGCTGGTGATATCTCACAGAGTTGAGAACCAGATATCGCCCAGCCCTATTCCTGCACCTTTGGCCGTCCCTGGACAGGAATAACTTGGCTACAGTAATCCAAGCCCTGGTAACCCCAAGACTTGACTATTGCAATGCACTTTACATCGGAAAATGGGGTGGAAGCTAGGGCAGAGTGCTGGTGCTTGGCTGACAGATCTGAGGCGAACAGATCATATAGCACCCATTGCGTTTCAATGGCTTCCCTTATGCTTCTGAGTCCTATTCAGATCTCAGGTTTTGACCTATAAAGCTCTTTATGGAGCCGCTCTGGCCAGCTCAGTCGGTAGAGCATGAGACTATTGTAGCTCTTTATGGTTCAGGACCCCAATATCTTTGGGACCACGTCTCCCAGAATGAACCTGCCTTAGTTCTTCACCTGTGGTCCTCCTCTGAATCCGTCCTTTGCGGGACGCTCAGAGGCTGATGGCAAGAGAGAGGCTTTTTCCACTGTGGCTGGGAACGCTCTCCCCAGTGAGGTCCAGCTGGCATCTCCACTGACCTCTTTTGGGCTACATGTAAAAACTCGCCTTGTTCTCCAGACCTTTGATGATCTGGGTCGATGATGTTTTATTGACAGTGAGCTGTCCAAGCTCTCTGTTGCTGTTGCGAGGGGTTGTTTCGAATTATCAAAATGCTCATGTTCTGTATGGCTCTCCTCCTTTCTTTCTTTTTTTATGACGTAACGTTTGGAGACCTTGATATGTAACAAGCATCTATAGTAATTGCATTGTGTCAGTTAATATTCCCAAGTTTATGCTGAACCACAAAGCCATTTTTAAACGCTTAAGCTTGTATAGTGTGCTGAAGTTTTGTTTCTGCCTGGACAGCTCCTTAGAATCACAGAACTGTAGAGTTGGAGGGAACCCCAAGGGTGATAATAAGAATAATAATAGTAATAATAATAATAATAATAATAATAATAATAATAATAATAAAAAATTATTATTATTATTATTATTATTATTTATTTATACCCCAACCATCTGGCTGGGTTTCCCCAGCCACTCTGGGCGGCTTCCAACAAAAGATTAAAAATAGATTAAAACATCAGTCATTAAAAAACTTCCCTGAACAGGGCTGCCTTCAGATGTCTTCGAAACATCAAATAGTTGTTTATCTCATTGGCATTTGATGGGAGGGCGTTCCACAGGGCGGGTGCCACTACCGAGAAGGCCCAGTTGAACCCTCTGCATTGGAGGAATCACAGCCAAATACTTTAATTCTCGGGCAAAGGAAGTGATCAGTACTTGTTCTGGCTCTGGTTTATTTTTTGTTGTTGATTATGCACGATTTTATGCTAATTGCAACTTGATGTTTTTATATGTTGAGCGGTTCTGTTGTTTGTGCCCTGCCCTGAGATCAGTTGACGCTGCTGGAAATCTTCACAAATACGTTAAAATATAAGTTAAAAGTGTACAGAACCAACCCAAGCCAAGTGTTCAAGAGAACTGAGCTCCTCCGCTTTGATTGATAGCGAGCTCCAACACCCATCAGCCCTTGGGCATTTTTGCCTAAAAATAAAACGTTAAGATTTCCCGAGAAGCCATAATGAAGGTTGCATGGACTGGAACAAAGGCAGGGCTGGATAAACTTGGCAACGTGGGAGGGAGATCAGCTTCTGAAAAAGAGAATCTCCTACACAAATAAGGAAAGTCTTCAAGCCTGTGAATTGTTGCACTTTTGCTTGTGTTGTGGCAGAACTCTACTTGGCTTGGGAACATTTCCCTCTTAACCTTTCCAAAATTACATTTGATTCCCTGGACCCCTTATTGCGTGCCCCCTCCCCCCAGTTGTCAAATCATTACCTGTGTCCAGAGAATTGATCAGTAAATTGATCAGGTTCCATCAAACGGCACTCTTGGATATTTCAATTACTTGAGATTTTGCATGTTGCGCATTGTAGCATTGGACTCTCACCTTATACTGAGTAAGACTCTTGGTCCATTGACTTCAGCAATGTCTACACTGGCTGGCAGTAGCTCTCCCAGGTCTCTCTTCCATCACTACCTGGAGATCCCAGAGATTGAACCTGGGACCTTCTGCATGCAAAGCAGATGTTTTACCACCGAGCTGTGACTCTTCGCTTGGATGTTAGAGACACATTCACTGCTCTGGCATGGCCATTTGTTTCTGTTTTCCAGAGATGGTCTGAGCCGTCACTTGCAGCCTCTTTAAAAGTTCTAAATAGTTGCTCCCAATACAGCAAAGGAGCTCCTCAGTCTTGGTCCCATTTGCCACGTCCAGTATCAAGAGCGCCCCCTTCAGTTTCACATCAGTACCTAAGGGACTGCCTCTCCTGGTATGCCCCGTGTAGAACCTTAAGGTCCTCAAACAATAACATGTTGGAGGTCCCGAGCCATAAGGATGCTAGGCTGGTCGCAACTAGGGTCAGGGCCTTCTCAGTACTGGCCTCGACCTGGTGGAACGGTCTGTCAGAAGAGACGAGGGCCCTGCGGGATCTGGCATCTTTCCGCAGGGCCTGCAAGACAGAGCTGTTCCGCCTGGCCTTTGGGTTGGTTTTAGTTTAAACCTGTTTGATTGGTGGGCTACTTAAAGATGAGGCTGCATTTTAAATTTTAAATCGTATTTTAAATTGCATTTTAATTGATTGTTTTGTATGTTTTGTTGTAATTTTATGGGTGTTAGCCTCTCTGAGCCCGGTCTTGGCTGGGAAGGGCGGGGTATAAATAAAAATTTATTATTATTATTATTATTATTATTATTATTATTATTATTATATCAAGTATGTTGAGTTCTGTCTGGGAGGGCGTCAGATCCTAAGACTTTCTAATATTTCCGGTTTGTAAGTTTTTCCAAATGTTCAAATTCCAAACTTACTTTAGCAGCATATCTTTTTAAATATGTCTCTTTAGATGATGTAGCACATATTTTTATAGCCAAGCATAAATATAAATAGTAAATATATATATAAATGTAGGAAAACGTCTCTCTCTCTCACACACACACATACATCTGGGGAGAGCATAATTTGAGTGAAGAAACTCTGAAACCTCAATGCTCATAAAACAGATTTTGGCCCGGGGATGTGTAAGTAAGGATGTCCCTCTGAACACGTGCAAAGATTTGCTGGGAGATCCAGGGTGCATAAAAGGAATTACTACTTTTATTATTATTACTGTTCTTTATTAAATTGGTGTGCCACTCTTCATCCGTAGAACTCAGGGCAGTTTACAACATACGTGGCCCATCATTAAACTGTGGAACTCCCTCCCACTGGAGGCAGCGATGGCCACCAACCTGGGATGGCTTTAAAAGAGGATTATTAGACAAATACCTGGAGAAAGAAAAAGCTATTGAGGGCTACTCTGCACAATGGCCATGCTCCGCTTCCACAGTTGGAGGCAGCAATGCTTCTGAACACCAGTTGCTGGAAACCTCAGGAGGGGAGAGGGCTCTGGGGCTTGGATCCTGCTTGGGGCTTTCCCACTGCGAGGGCAGGATGCTGGACTAGATGAGCCACTGGCCTGATCCAGCAGGCTCTTCTGACGTGCTTAGAGCCCCCACCCCACTGAGATGAGGGAGATCTGGGTGTGTATGGATGAGGTGCATAGGAAGCTGCCTTCTACTGAATGCGCTCTATGTGGGGCTACCTTTGAAGGTTACTTGGAATCTACAAATAATCCAGAATGCGGCAGCTAGACTGGTGACTGGGAGTGGCCACCAGGACCACATAACACCAGTCCTGAGAGATCTACATTGGCTCCCAGTACGTTTCCGAGCACAATTCAAAGTGTTGGTGCTGACCTTTCAAGCCCTAAATGGCTTCGGTCCTGTATACCTGAAGGAGCGTCTCCACCCCCATCGTTCAGCCTGGACACTGAGATCCAGCGCCGAGGGCCTTCTGGCGGTTCCCTCACTGCGAGAAGCAAAGCTACAAGGAACCAGGCAGAGGGCCTTCTCGGTAGTGGCGCCCGCCCTGTGGAACGCCCTCCCAGAGGTTAAAAGGATTAACAACTATCCTACATTTAGAAAACACCTGAAGGCAGCCCTGTTTCGGGAAGTTGTTAATATTTGATGCTTTATCATGTTTTGAATATTCTGTTGGGAGCCGCCCAGAGTGGCTGGGGAAACCCAGTCAGATGGGCAGGGTATAAATAATCAATTATTATTATTATAATTATTCTTATAATCAAACCATTGGTCCATCTAGCTCAGTACTGTCTTCTCAGACTGGCAGCTGCTCTCCAGAATTTCAGAGAGGAGTCTCTTCCAGCCCTACCTGCAGATGCCATTGGGGTTCGAACGTGGGACTTTCTGCATGCAGTGCAGATGCTTTGCCCCTGAGCTACATCTCTGCTGGGGGGGGGGTGGAGCTTTTGAACTCCAACCCCTTGCAGATAAGGGATGGGCCAATTTCCCTGATACCTTCCGGGGCACAGACTTTGCTTTGGGTTGCCAGGGAGGCTCCTGCAGCTCAGCCAGCGTCTCTATGCGAGCGCTGATGTTTGACAAACCCATTAAGTTAAATTGAGCCCCACACAAGGCTGGAGCCGCCTGCCTGTTAGCAGAACTGTCTCCTCCCCCCCTCCTCCCATTTAATTTTCTGTGATGTGCAGTTGGGTTTATGGCTGACATTTAAAGCTTTGTGAAGGGGATGGATGGGTGGCTGTCTTGTGAGTTTGGGGGAGGATCTTTGCACTTGGAAGATCTCGACTGTTGGTGAAGGTTGTGAGATAGATGGGAGATGCCCCCCCCCTCTTCCTCCGCCACCACTTTTGTGCAGGATGAAAATCTGAAGCCCAGAGGCTAAATATCCTCTATCCCTCTTCCTCCCAGGAAAACTAAGTAGACCATTGTTACTGCTGCCAGTAGCCCTTGGAAGATGACCTTCCCTGCTACTTTAAGAATTAGTGGGGGGAGGGGAGGGAGGGGTTTGGTCTGACGGGTGGTCTCTGCCCCACTGGGCCCACACACAAAGAATGTGATGAGTTAGGGGCAGGGTTTCCAGCAACTACAATTCAGAACCATTGCTGTCTCCATCTGTTGGAGGCAGACTACAACTAATCCAGAATGCGGCAGCTAGACTGGTGACTGGGAGCGGCTGCCGGGACCACATAACACCGGTCCTGAAAGACCTACATTGGCTCCCAGTACGTTTCCAAGCACAATTCAAAGTGTTGGTGCTGACCTTTAAAGTCCTAAACGGCCTTGGTCCTGTATACCTGAAGGAGCGTCTCCACCCCCATCGTTCTGCCCGGACACTGAGATCCAGCGCCGAGGGTCTTCTGGCGGTTCCTTCACTGCGAGAAGCAAAGCTACAGGGAACCAGGCAGAGGGCCTTCTCGGTGGTGGCGCCCGCCCCGTGGAACGCCCTCCCAGGAGATGTCAAAGAGAACAACAACTACCAGACCTTTAGAAGACATCTGAAGGCAGCCCTGTTTAGGGAGGCTTTTAATGTTTGATGGATTATTGTATTTTAATATTTTGTTGGAAGCCGCCCAGAGTGGCTGAGGAAGCGCAGCCAGATGGGCGGGGTATAAATAATAAATTATTATTATTATTATTATTATTATTATTATTATTATTATTATTATCCTGGCTAGTAGCCATACAGATCCCCTCTCCTCCATGAATTTGCCACCCAGGATAGGAGTGAGCTTCATAGTTCAACTCTCTTCCAGCATTTCAGCTTCATTGCGTGTCCACGAGTTCTGGTGTCGCGAGAGAGGGAGAAATTGTGGTGGGCAAAGGAGAACAAAGTTCTGGTTTGGTACATGACAGCTTTGTAGGCTCATCAGTTTAGGATTGTGTTGACCTCCAGTTTTCCAGTTTGCTAACTTTTTCCCGGAAGCCGAACATGCTCAGTTTTGAGTGTTATGCTTCCATTCTGAGGGCCATGCTTCTGTTTTGAGTGTTACACTAACACTGAGTTCTGTCTGTTTTTGCTATTTATTTTGCATTTTTATTTTTGCGGCTCTTGTTGTTTTGTTTCTGTGACTGTGTGGAACCCAGTTCAGCTACTGATTGATTGTGTGACTGCGGTACATTGTTTGTTGCTTTCATTTTATGAATCAATAGTCTCGTTAGATAGTAAAATTCATGTTCAATTGCTCTTTTAGGGGTTGTTTTAAAAAGCCTGGCCCGGATTAATCCATTTTGCATTACTTTCTATGGGAAAGTGCGCCTTGGTTTGGGAACGCTTTGGTTTTGGAACGGACTTCCGGAACGGATTAAGTTCGAGAACCATGGGACCACTGTATTTGCGGCCAAAGGATACCAGGAGAGCTCTGCTTGAACTCTGTCTGAACTTGTAGGGGAATTTCTTGGTGGTCCTTTCGAACTCCTGGATGGGTCTCTCTGCTTTTTCAGGCTTGCGATGCTTGAATTGCAGGAGGTTAGACTAGATGGCCCCTGGGAGTCCCTTTTCCAACTCTGCTGTTCTGTGATGGCGCCTGCTCTTCCATTCCTGCTGAGAACCAGCTTCTGCTTGGGAACTCCCGGCCCCCTCTGCTCCTCCCCCCTTCCTCAATCTGAGCTCCCCACCATTGACTGCTCCTTCCCTTTCCCCCCAGCCGCCCTTTCAAGAGGGGGCGAAGAGCCCTCTCTGTGTCACGACGCGGGTCAGGCTGAATCTAATTTTCTGCCTGCCTCCAGGTCAATCGGCCTGGCGGGCTGTCACACTGCTCCAATTACTGCCGGAGGTGTCTTTCAGGAGGCACAATGGCTCCCATTTGAACTTCCAGGGCTTAAAAGTTCTGAAGTGGCTCGGCTGTTTGGGGCTCTCTCTCTGCCTGGAAAGGGTACCTCCAGTCTCACCGTAGAAGCCCTTCCCTGTCTAGCCCCTAGGACTCCCCAGGAGAGCCCCGCTGCTGGATCAGGCCCCAAGACCCAGCATCCTGCCAGACCATGATGAGGAACTATGTTCACATCATTGATGGCATTTTGTCCTTTTATGCTGTAAGTCTGGAGAACGCAGTTTATTGGGCAGCTTTTAATAAACATAGCGGATCAATGACTACAGTTCCCATCATCCCTGGTCCTGTTAGCTAGGGATGATGGGAGTTGTAGTCCCAAAACATCTGGAGGGCTGAGTTTGGGGGCGCCTGACCCAAGCCATCAATAGGAGGGGAGAGGGATGCTCTTGTGCTCAAATCCTGCTTGTGGGACCCCCCCCCCAGGCATCTGGTTGGCCACTGTGAGAAGAGGGTCCTGCACTTAGATCTGTCTACTCCCGATATTAAAGGAAGGCTTGTCACAACCCACAAACTTCTCCTATAGGAATGTTAGCTGAGTGCCCAGCCTCCCTTGAGAGCCAGTGTGGTGTAGTGGTTAAGAGCGGTAGACTCGTAATCTGGTGAACCGGGTTCGCGTCTCCGCTCCTCCACATGCAGCTGCTGGGTGACCTTGGGCTAGTCACACTTCTCTGAAGCCTCTCAGCCCCACTCACCTCACAGAGGGTTTGTTGTGGGGGAGGAAGGGAAAGGAGAATGTGAGCCGCTTTGAGACTCCTTCGGGTAGTGATAAAGCGGGATATCAAATCCAAACTCTTCTAGCTCCCATTTTGGTTCTTGTTAGGAGCCCCAAGATGCTCTTAAGCAGCTTTGGCACAAATAGTGCTTTGCACAACCCACTGTGGATGGAAATGGCACAATAAAATTCCAAACAGTCAATTGCGCATTGATTTGAAATCCAATTAAAACAATTTAGTTTAATTAATTCAACAACATGGGTGAACTTCATCTGGTGACACCGGCTTTTCAAAATCTGATAGTCATTTGAACCCCACCACCACTGCCCCTGCTGCCCCCTTGCCTCTGAGCGTACCCATGGGTAATCCCTCAGTGCCCCATAGGGGGTGCCACCCCCCACTGTTGCACAAACTGTACATCTCTCTCTGTGTGGCAGTTGCATCCCCCCCTCCGAATATCCCCAAGTGCAGCTCCTTTTTGGTGTTCCTCGCAGATCGGCCGAACGAAATGCGGCGGCTCTTCTTGTTCCGTTTACCGAGAACAGAAACCTTGGATTGTGCCGGCCCCAAGTCTGCGCTTGTCCTGGGAGGGCTTCCCTTGTTAGCTCAGAGCCTCTGGATTTCTGCTGCCTGTTGGGCAGCCCAGATTCCTTCAAGTGCAGTTGGAAAGAACAGCGTCTTCTGTGCTTTTGGCAAAAAAAAAAACCTTTGGACACCTGCAGAGAAGCCTTTGCAGCTGTGCATTTGAAGATCCCCAGGACTGAGAGCAGGAGGGGGGGGGGTGTCTCCCTGTTTTGAACAGAAGTCTGGCTGTGAAAACTCCAGGTGAACATTGGAGAGGTGACCAAGAGGTGTCGTGGATCCCCTGTTAGGCCTGCTCTTGCAAAGAGAGACGAGTGATCCCATCCTCTGTTCAAAATCACAGGGATTTTTTAATCTGGCAGTAATGGAATGGAATTGCCGGGTGTTCCCCCTGCTCCCCCAGAGGTCAGATTTGTTGCCCTTGATCCACAGAGCTATGCATTGCATATCCCAGGAGCAAAGGGGAGAACGTTTTTAAGCGTTCTTTTGCTCATCAAGGCTGAGCGGATTCATAAGACGTCTCCTCCCCCCCTTCAGACGTCCACCGGGCTGTTGAATTTGTATCTAAATTGCTTGCTTGTTCACTTCCAAGGAAGGCTTTCAAATCTGCAAAGCCCATAATAAGGGGGCACGAGTCAAGTTAATTTTTGCTGGGAGCGCTCTTCTGTAGTGCGATGGTTTTTCAAACAAGGCTTTTCTTTGGTGCCGTCTGTTGCTGTCGTAGAGGACACGCAAAAGGGCAGTTGTGTCCAGAGACAAGAGCCAGCCTTAAAGAGAGGGAATTAAAAGCATTCTGCTCTCTAAATGGGCCCTTTTCGAGAGCTCCCTTCCCATTTACTGCACTGGAGAAAGTGATGGTGGAGTCAGGAGGGAGGCTCAGATAATTTTCTAAGAGAGTTGGAAGGCCGTGGGGGTTCTGGACCAGGCTTCCTCAACCTCGGCCCTCCAGATGTTTTGAGACTACAATTCCCATCATCCCTGACCACTGGTCCTGCTAGCTAGGGATCATGGGAGTTGTAGGCCAAAAACACCTGGGGGGCCGAGGTTGAGGAAGCCTGTTCTGGACAGTCCATTGGAGATGGTCAGAAAGGGACTGGATTCAGAAAAGTACCTGTTTCTATAAAGGTTGTATAGTGTTCTTGCAGACTGACCCTCTGAAAAGGTGAGGGGGAAGGAATAATAATTATGATATTGAAATTATTGTATAGTGTGCAAGAGGAAGGATAGTTTGCATTGGAGCCAAAGATAGCAAAAGTCATCGTTAGCCTATGGAACTCTCTTCCACTGGAGGCAGGGATAGCCACCAACTTTAAAAGTAGGATTAGACAAGTTCATGGAGGTGGAGAGAGGGCTACCGATGGCTCTAACCAGGATGGCTGAGCTCTGCCTCCATGACCAGAGGAAGTAACAATTCTGAACCATGTTTGAAATTTGCCAGGTGCATTTTGCACCTGGCTATTGGCCACTTGTGACCAAGTGAAGATGCCCGGGCACCTGGCATCTCCACCATCTGGAGGTGCATGCCTGGGGATCCTTGGATCTTGCCCATTCTCACACAATAATACCACATCCTCTATCCATTATATTTTATCTGCACAATCAGAACGAATTTTCAGGAACCAAAAAGCCGCATTGAAAAATACGACTTTCGGGCCGTCTGCCCCCCCCCCAATGGCAACTAGCCATTCCTTTTTGGTGACTGTAAGGTTTAAGGAGCCATTGGCACCTAGCTTATATATCTGAGGTTATAGCACTGCTTCTGAATCCCAGTTGCTGGAAAACACAGGAGGGGAGAGGTCTCTTTTGCTCGAATCCTGCTTGCTGGTTTCCCAGGGGCAGCTGCTGGACAAGATGGGGGGATGGGGGGGCCTGGCCTGATCCAGAAGACTCTGCTTATGTTTTTATATTCTCTGAAAACATCTGTGAAAACATTCTGTGGTCGTAACGGATTTCCTAAAGCAGTGAGACCAGCCTACATTTGCTTATAGTTAGCTACCTTCACAGAAAAAGGCATGTGCTGTCTTTTAATATACTGGCTAAATATAAGAAAGTTTGACTATTGCAGCTTGACCCAGTTGGGTCTTGTTGACCAGCATGGCTCAGCCCGTTCAACTTGTCCAGGTTTTATAAATTTCTGTTTGGTGGTCCTGCTTGTTTGCTGTTTTCCCCTCTTGAGGCTCAGGGGCTAGAAACCTTGCCTGCTAAATCATCTGGATGCTGAATTCTGAGCCAGTTTCCACGTTTCTGCAAAGACATTTGCAAATCATGGAATATCTTCCTGAGAATCCAGTGCTGTTTCGAGTCCTCTTTTTGGACCGGTATCAGCACAGTTTCATTACATAAATCTCTAGAGCTCTGTGGGCAGTATCCTTAACTGGATAGGATCGGGAGGCAGAGAAAATGAAAAGCTGCGGTGCCTCCATTCAAGGAAATGAAACTCAAAAGCAGCACTTTCAGATGAGAAGAAGCCAGCGAGGCCTCACTTCTAAGCGAGTCTTCTTCTCCATTGCTTGCTACTCTCTCAGAGGCAAGGTTTTTTGGGATTGGGGAAGAGGAGAGTGAGAGCATGCTGGTTTGGGGGTGGGTAGACCCCATGTTGCGCTTTAACTTTCCATGCTTTAAAGCTTCGTGTCTAAGCACTCTTTCTTTTGCTCTGGAGATTCCCCCACAAAAACTGCTCTTTAAAGCTCAATCGGAGCAAATGGCAATCCACAGATCTACTGGTGGCAGAAAGACAATGCAACTGTCTATAAAGACAATGGGCATCAAAATGGCAGGATTTAAGAAGCTGGAAAAGTTGGACCTGTGGATCCCGAAGAGCCCAAAAAGAATGAGACTTGTCCAGGGCAAAAATGCTTTTTTCGGGATCTGAAAACCAAGAAGGGAACATGCAAGAAAGGATCAAAGCTGCTTCCATGGGGGATGAAGCTAAAATATGGATGGCTGGACTTATTTTGACAGACGGGGCACATCCATATATACAGTCGTACCTTGGCTGTAGAACACCTTGGTACTCTGACGTTTTGGCTCCCAAACGCCTCAAACCCGGAAGTGAGTGTTCCAGTTTGTGAACTGTTTTTGGAAGCTGAATGTCCGACGGGGCTTCCGCGGCTTCCGATTGGTTACAGAAGCTTCCTGCAGCCAATCAGAAGCCGCAATTTGGTTTCCGAATGTTTTGGAAGTCGGACGGACTTCTGGAACAGATTCCATTTGACTTCCGAGGTACCACTGGATATAGAATCATAGAATCATAGAGTTGGAAGAGACCCCAAGGGCCATCCAGTCCAACCCCCTGCCAAGCAGGAAACACCATCAAAGCATTCCTGACAGGTGGCTGTCAAGCCTCTGCTTAAAGACCTCCAAAGAAGGAGACTCCACCACACTCCTTGGTAGCAAATTCCACTGTCAAACAGCTCTTACTGTCAGGAAGTTCTTCCTAATGTTTAGGTGGAATCTTCTTTCTTGTAGTTTGAATCCACTGCTCCGTGTCCTCTTCTCTGGAGCAGCAGAAAACAACCTTTCTCCCTCCTCTATATGACATCCTTTTATATATTTGAACATGGCTATCATATCACCCCTTATGTATTTATGTATTTATATTGTGTCTTTCTCCCAGGCAGGAACTCGAGGTTGCTTACACAACTTAAAAATAACACAGATAAAATACCAAAGCTAAAAGCACACGAAAGATAACCGTTAAAAAACAACAACCTGGAATGGAATTAAAACAATGCGCAGTACGTAGTTAATCCATGGAACTCCGTGCTGCAGGAGGCAGTGATGACCACCAACCTGGATGGCTTTGAAAGAGGACTGGACAAATTCATGGAGGAGAAAGGGGCTATTGGTGGCTCCTAGCCAAGGATGACTCTGCCCTGCCTCCACTTTTGGAGGCAGCGATGCTTCTGAATTGCTACAAACCACAGGAAGGCAGAGGTCTCTGGTGCTCGGATCCTGCTGCTGTTTTCCAATTGGGGCATCTGGTTGGCCCCTGGGAGAGCAAGATGCTAGACTGGCCTGATCCAGCAGAACTTCTCTTTTGTGTTCTTAACGTGCTTAAAACCTTTCCTCCTGCTCTTGACAGCTTCCCAATTTTTAGGGCCTGCGAAGCAATCTGGGTTTTCGTTTCCAGCCCTAATTGGCGCCTGCAGTCGGCGTCCTGGTTCATCAGCTGCGTTTGGGTGCGTGGGTCCCCTCTGGGCAGGTGGTTCAAGCGCTTGGCAGAGGGCGCTTGGCACTCTGGCTGTGCCCCCATTTAAGCAGACGCTGTCAAAAAAGCAAAGAGCAACGGGAGTGGGGGGGGGAGAGTGAGAAGGAGGAGGCGAGCTGTAATTATTCCGCATTTATTATTGATACTCTGAAATTGCTAGAAGGAGCCTCTAATGTGAGCAACTGATACGACTTTCAGAAGACAATTTAGCTCTCATGTCTGTGTTTATTAGCTCCCTCGGCTGCCGCAGTCACTGAACCTAAAGACTCATTTGCTACTGTCTTGTTGGGAATTTGAATCTCGCCACTTTCTCTCCTTCCTCCCCCCCCCCCCCACTTTCTACATGTCTGGAAAGGCCTCCCTCTGTCTCGGAGCCCAGCCCGACTGAATGTCCCCTAGCTGCTGCCCAGGAGCGCTCAGGGATTTACAAGGGCTGGCAATGTATTAAACGGCGCTGTTCCGACTGGACCAACTTCTGAGTTTGGCAGTGATGAATGGGGAGGAGTTGGAAAGGCAGGTATTTAGAGCCACCGGGAAATTTAAGGGGCTGCCACCATCCTTTTGCAGTTATAAGAGGGTATCCAAGGACACAAGCTTATTGCCAGAGGGAGGGAGGCAAATCAAAACTGTCACCAGAGCTTCTCTCCAAGGATCCCTGGGAACTGCAGGGGTGTGAAAGAGGCAAAACTGGGGATTCCCCCAAATCTGGGGGTTTCTTAGCTGAATGAGATCTATACCCCATAAGAATGGTGCCGATAGCCTCCTCTACGCTCCCCACCAGAAGGGTGATAAAAAGCATCTCTCAATGTTGGGATTGGGGAGTTCATGTGCAGCCTCACAGAATTATAGTTGGAAGGGACCCCAGGGGTCATCTAGTCCAACCCCCTGCAAGGCTGGAATTGCAGACCCAGGTGGAGCTGTGGTCTAAATCAGAGCCCAGGGCTTGCTGATCAGAAGGTCGGCGGTTCGAATCCCCGCAACGGGGTGAGCTCCCGTTGCTCGGTCCCAGCTCCTGCCAACCTAGTAGTTCGAAAGCACATCAAAGTGCAAGTAGATAAATAGGAACCGCTCTGGCGGGAAGGTAAACGGCGTTTCCATGAGCTGCTCTGGTTTGCCAGAAGCGGCTTAGTCATGCTGGCCACATGACCCGGAAGCTGTACGCCGGCTCCCTCGGCCAATAAAGCGAGATGAGCGCCGCAACCCCAGAGTCGGTCATGACTGGACCTAATAGTCAGGGGTCCCTTTACCTTTACCTAACCCCTGACAGATCTAGCCTCTGTTTGAAAAGCTCCAGGGAAGGAGAGTCCACCACCTCCCAAGGGAGACCCTTCTACTGTTGAACTGCTCTTGCCATCAGAAAGTTCTTCCTGATGCCGAGTCAGAATCTCCTTTCTTGTAACTTGAAGCCATTGGTTTGGGTCCTACCCTCTGGAACAGGAGAAGACAAGCTGGCTCCACCTTCCATGGAACAGCGTTTCAGATATTTGAAGATGGCTTTAATATCTCTTCTCAGCCTCCCCTTTTGCAGGCTCCTTCAGCCGATTCTATTAGAGATTCCAACTCTACAATTCTGTTATTCCACGTGCAGGGGAAGCAATTATATGCAGTAATATTAATGAAACCAAAATCTAAATGTGTTGGGGGGAGGTAAATAGATGCACCCAGCCCTCAGGGCCCCCACCGGAAGCTTTGCTGCCGCGACGTTCCTGCCGAGAGCATTGGCTGAGCCACTGCAGAGCGCATGGCCTCCCCATCTCGGCTACCCACAATGCTCTTCTCTCTGAAATATGGCACAGCCGCTTAAGTGAAATTAAGGAAGCTGTGAATCTCGGTGATGAACGGCGCAGACGGCTCAGACCTTGAGCAGACGCCATTCCTTTTCGGAGAAACTAGCTGCCTTCCTGCTTCTTCTTCTGCTGCTGTTGCATTGACCGTGATTTAGTATCTGTGTGGTGGGTGCTGTACAGGGCACCGAAACGCCACCTTTGCTGGGTTCAGCAGGGCTCGTACACCCTGTCTGCCAGCCACTCTGGGAAGAAGGGCAGGAGCCTAGTTTGGCATGCTTTATGCGGAGGCAGGGGCAGAAAGTCTGGAGCCAAATATCAGCAGGCAGGAGTGGCCATGAAGAGCTGGACGGGACACTGGTGTGCTGGGCAGGGGGCGTCTCTGCAAACCCCTTCCTCTCTCCCTGCAGTTGGTCTGACTGGGGCAGATGTAGGGCCTCCCCCCCCCAGCATGTGGATGAAATGGCAAAAGCAACGCGCGCACACATAACTTTTAAGAGACATCAAATGACAAATGTGTGTTTTTTTAAACTTGTTTCGGAGATGCCTGGTCTTATATTTATCTCATGACGACAAAGATTGGATCCTAATCTGTGCTTTACCTTTAATCTAATTCTGCTTGGTAAAGTATTGCAGACATATTACATTGTTGTGTCATTTTCTGTTTTGTATAAATTTTCTTACATCCAGCGTTCTTTTGAGCATTCCAATAGAAGGAGAAATTGTGATCGATAATCCAATAATTTATTAATGACAAACCAGTCTTGTGTGCAAAAAATTCTGCCTGTGTTAAGATAGGGACCTGGGACTGGGACAAGTGCACATCCATTAAGTCCAGTGGGTCTACTCTGAGAAGGACTAATGCTAGATGCAACCATTGGTATCTTTTCTTGGTAAGTGACATGTCATAAAGGTTTTCTTCCACTAATCTGGAGTGTTGCGGACTATCAGAAGAAAGACTTCATTTATATCTGGGGATGGGGAGGTCTTCCACATTGTCCCATGATTATGAATGAGTGATTATTTATATCTGGCATTTCTATCTCACCTTTTTGTCCAAGGAACTCAGGGTGGCATACACAGTTCTCCCCTTCCCTATCTAACAAACACAACATCCCTGCAAGGTAGGTTAGGCTGAGCGGCAGTGACTGGCCTAATGGCTGAGCTTCATGGCCAAGTGGGGATTTGAACCCTGCTCTCCCAGGTGTCTTAGTCTGACACTCTAACCACTATGCCACGCTGCCTGTAGCCCTTCCGCTACAATACGTCCTGGCTAGCTTCCCGGAGTCATCCCAGATCTTTTTTGATGCATTGGCACACTCTTCCTGATTCTCAACCCTGTGCATTCTGGACAGCATCCACCGATTATGGCCCTGGCATCATCGTGGGGTTGGGCTAGATGACCTCTGGGTTCCTTCCAGCAGTAGAATTTTACCCAAGCATTGTGTGTAAAGCTTTCACATCTTGCCCAATTGCACCCTGAAGTTCAGAAGCGGCTGCGGCTGCAGCGGTGCTGCTCCGAACCTGGATTTTGGCACAATCTGGCACTCTGGGATCCTGCAGCCTCTATCGGTGCCACGTCACGGGAAAGCGAAATAGTGCCATTAGCGGCTGTTTGCCTTGCGTCCCTGCGGACGGCAGAGGGGCCTGAGGTCAGCCATCTGAAACCCTGGCTGGGAAGAGCAGCGCTGGGAAGCGGCCCCAGGGAGCCATCGCCACTCTGACCTCCCCGAGACTGACCCTCCCCCTTCCTCCTCTGGATCCTGCCTTGTCCCTGTGACTCAGGCCTGGGCTGAAAGCAACAGGGAGGCCATCTGTCGGCATAGCCTGCCGTCATCCCCATCTGATCTGCCGAGGAGGCGTTTGACCTTGATCGTGACACCGAGTCACCCTCGGCTCTGACTCAGACCTGCGTGGCTCCGGCACTTGCTCGGAGATGCTATCGCATGGGAGCCGGGCGAGGCGGGCGCTTGGGTCGCCCAATGCAGCCTTCTTTGCAACAGCCAGGATGGTTGGCAGGCATCTCTGCAATCCTTCAGCCTGCCAGAATCTGGGACTTGCAAGATATATGCAGGCTTCCTCGTGCCAAGTTTTCCAGAGCAAATTTCTTGCTGCTGGATGTATGTAGCGGGGGGTGGGGGCGTGTGTGTTAATTCCGACACAGCCCCTTTGTGCCTTTTGGCTACTGAACAAGCAGCGAGCCTCGTGTACTCGTCACTCCTTAATTTGTAATTACTTGTCTTAATTGACAAAGTTGCATGCTTTTTCCCCAGGAGAAACTCTTTATATTTACTAATTCGGTTTGCTTTAGAGGGAAGCGGCCATTCTGCGCACGCTGCGCTGTCGTCTCTCCAGTCCAACCCTTCTTGCTAATTAGTTCTTTCTCAGGCTGGCTATTAGGCAAGGTAGATAAGCAGAAATGTCATCCTCAGAAAGGACTTCGAGTTGGGAGGGAAGCCAAGGGTCATCTAGTCCAACCCCCGGCAATGCAGGAATTTGTTCCTCTTGAGGACCAGATCTGGGGGCAAACAGAGGTGGGCTTTTGGCCTTCAAGCTGTTGGAACGAATCCAGACTAGGTGGGACTTGGGTGTGTTCCACAAAAGGTCTTGCATTTGTGCTAGAGTTCTTTGGAGAGCAGAATGCAATGGCATGAGACAAAAAAATGACCACCCTATTCTCACGATGGCCAAGAACAAACCTGAGCAGAAGGCTATTTCCCCCTCCTTTTTCTTTTTGGTAACATCTTTATTGGAAGTTCAAAAAGTACATAACCATATGTGCACCAAACATGGTGAGACGCAAACAGAAAAGAAAACTGTATATTTTACAATGTTGTTATTGTACTTCACCACATCTTAACCTATTACAGTATTTGTAAGAATGGATTTCATTGAATTTGTCCATGTCAAGTCTGCGTTTATATGCAAGTTTTTCATATGTTGTGAGTTTGTATAAGTCTTTGATCCAATCGTAGAAGGGAGCCGCATTTTTTTTTTTCAATTCATCAGTATCAATCTTTTTGCTGTGGTCAGGTACAGTTCTGTTGATGGTTTCGGTTACCTTCTGCCAAATGTTCTTCAATATAGGACAATGAAAAAACATAAGTTTTAGAGAAGCACTATCCCTATTGCATCTCCAACAGTTAGAGACCTTAGATAGTCCCTTTTAAAACAAACGTAATGGGGTCCAGTATATTCTAAAGTATATTTGGCCACCTCATGAGAAGAGAAGACTCCCTAGAAAAGACCCTGATGTTGGGAAAGATGGAGGGCACAAGGAGAAGGGGACGGCAGAGGATGAGATGGTTGGACAGTGTTCTCGAAGCTACTAACATGAGTTTGGCCAAACTGCGAGAGGCAGTGGAAGACAGGAGTGCCTGGCGTGCTCTGGTCCATGGGGTCACGAAGAATCGGACACGACTGAACAACTGAACAGCAGCAACAACAACAACAACAACATATTCTAAATCAGGCATCCCCAAACTCAGCCCTCTAGTTGTTTTGGGGCTACAAATCCCATCATCACTAGCTAACAGGACCAGTGGTCAGGGATGATGGGAATTGTAGTCCCAAAACAGCTGGAGGGCCAAGTTTGGGGATGCCTGTTCTAAATATTATTTTTTGTTGCATGAGCCTCCTGTGGTTTCCAGCAACTGTGGAGGACGAACATCGCCATCTTGGCTAGTAGCCATCGCGAGCCCTCTCCTCCTCCATGAATTTGTCTCATCCTTTTTTAAAGCCATCTGACCCTTGTGGGAGGGAGTTCCACAGTTTAACTGTGTGTTGCTTGAAGAAAGGAGTTTTCTCTCTCTGTAATCTTCCAACCTTCCAACCAATCTTCTCGCCGAAGAATTGATGCTTTTGAATTATGGTGCTGGAGGAGACTCTGGAGAGTCCCATGGACTGTAAGAAGCTCAAACCTATCCATTCTTAAAGAAATCAGCCCTGAGTGCTCACTAGAAGGACAGATCCTGAAGTTGAGGCTCCAGTACTTTGGCCACCTCATGAGAAGAGAAGACTCCCTGGAAAAGACCCTGATGTTGGGAAAGATGGAGGGCACAAGGAGAAGGGGACAACAGGGGATGAGATGGTGGGACAGTGTTCTCGAAGCTACTAACATGAGTTTGGCCAAACTGCGAGAGACAGTGAAGGATAGGCGTGCCTGGCGTGCTCTGGTCCATGGGGTCACGAAGAGTGGGACACGACTGAACGACTGAACAACAACAACAAATCTTCCATCATTCAGCTTCCTGGAATGTCTGTGAGTTCTAGCGTTACGAGAGAGGAAGAAAAAATTTCCTCTACCCATTTTCTCCCGGCCAGGTATCATTTTATAAACTTCTATCTTGACCCGCCTCCCCTTATTTGCCTTCTCTCTAAACCCAAAGCTCCCAAAATCCTCAAGCTTTTTCCATAGGAGAGTCGCTCCATCCTCTTGGGTTGCCCTTTCCTGAAGAGACTCAAATGGATTGGACAAAGCCTATTCGGTCCAGAGCAAGAAGATTGCCAGCCTCCACGGTTTCGGGCAGCCCTCCCATCAGAGGGGGGTTCAGCGCCTTCTTTCCCCCGGCACACCCCTCTGCTGCTGTCTTCTCGCCTCTGCAAAACGTTTCCAGCAAATAGCCTTGCTCCCTTTTCCTTTAATTCACATTGCTTGGGGGAAAAGAACACACGTGCAACCCAATTTCTTGCTTGCCTGAGCCTGGGTCTGATTGGACTAAATGGGGGCCATGCAGAATACAGCACATCCCCAGGGCCTACCTACTCGCAACATCTTGATGAGCACCAACCCTCTCCTATCCATCTCGCCACCCACTTTGGTAACAGAAGGAGGACAAAATTTGGCACCCCCTCCCGAATTACCATATTGGCCTGAATATAAGCCCCACTTTTCCCCCCCCAAATTCCGATCGTGAAAAGTTAAAGTGTGGCTTATATTCGCGACTTTACACTGCCAAAAAGCGGTGCACCTCCCCCCCCCCCAGGAAGCAGCCCAGGAGCGTAGGGCAACGGCACCCAGCCTGCCCGCTGGCTGCTCCCAAGCCTTCCCCAAGTCGTCAGAAGGAAGGGGGGAGGCAGACGGCAAAGCGAGGCGGCTCCCCCCCCCCAGACAGCAGCCCAGGAGCATGGGGCAACGGCGCCCGTCCCGTCTGCAGCTCCCAAGCCTCCCCCAAGACACCAAATTTGAAAGGTGCGGCTTATTTGTGGGTGCGGCTAATATTCGGGCCAATATGGTATTTCTTATTTTCATAATACAGTCATACCTCGGGTTACGACCACTTCAGGTTGCGAAATTCCGGGTTGCGCACCGCGCTGAACCCGGAAGTAACGGAATGGGTTACTTCCGGGTTTCGGCGCATGCGCAGAAGCGCCGAATTGCATCACGCGCATGCGCAGGTTGCAAACGCTGCGGGTTGCGAATGCGTCTCCCGCACGGATCGCGTTTGCAACCCGAGCTTCCACTGTAGTACCTTTTGGTACAGTTGGTACTGACTACCGTATTTTTCGCTCCATAAGACGCACTTTTTTCCTCCTAAAAAGTAAGGGGAAATGTCTGTGCGTCTTATGGAGCGAGTGTGTGTTCCCTGGAGCTGAACTGCCCAGGGGCAAAAGCAGATCATGCTTTTTTAAAAATAGAGAGAGAGAAGGGGGTGTTGAAAGGAAGCCCGCTGAGCAGCTGCTCAGCAAATGATCGGGGAGAGATAAGGGAGAGAGATTCCAGCCCCGCCCCCTTGCAGAGGGAGGCTGTTTCCCCAGCAACATGTGACTGGCTGATTAGATTATCTGTCTGGAAACTGTAGAAATGGCTTCCTGAAGCTGCAGAACTGTGAGTTAAACCCCATAAAACAGGGTTTTTTCCCTTTGCAAAGTAAGCTCAACAACTTTGAGCTGATCCTCAAAAAATGGGGCTTTTCTCCTTTGCAAAAGAAGCTGCAGAAATTTGAGCTGATCCTAAAAAAATGGGGCTGTTCCCCTCTCAAAACTAGGAGCGTCCTATGGTCAGGTGCGCCTTATAGAGCGAAAAATACGGTACTGTTTCTGAGTTGCGACTTGCTGTCTGTTGAAGCTCCCCTTGCCTTGGCGCCGTCTGCAGGAGAGCTTCCTGCCCTGTCCCAAATCCGGCTCTGCCCCCCATGCCCCCTGGAGTGCTCAGGCACACCTGGAACAGTTACAGCCCCTGAGCGCCTCAAACCTCCTTGTTGCGTCTCATTCTTGGAGGCGGCAGGTGTCTCAATTTAGCCCTTTGTTGCTTCCCTTCTTGCTTCTCCTGGAGGTTTATTTCTGGTGGGAGGGGAAGGGGCCAGGAAAACAGCCTCCTATAGGCTAGTCTGGCTGCGTCAGTCTTCCCGACTTTTAAAACCTTTTAGCTTTTTTATTCCCCCGGATTTATAACCCGGCGCATCTATAGGAGCCTTGGAGAAGGTAATAGCCTTTTACAAACATGGGGATATTGCAACATAAAAATATTAATTATAAAGCAATCAAGGTACAAGGGGGGGAAATGACAAGATAAAACGTGCCTATAAAAAAAAAGACTCCCTAAAAATATGTTGTTGGAATAAACGCTTGATTATCCTGAGCCAGTAAAAGCTTGTCTAGACAGGGGGGGGAGAGAGATTGGGATGGGGGCTTGCAGGAGAGGGGGCTCAGGAGCTGAGTGGTGCATGCTCTGGTTATCTCCCGCTTGGAGTACTGCCATGCGTTCCATGTTGGGCTACCTTTGAAGGTGACCCGGAAACTACGACTAATCCAGGATGTGGCAGCAAGACTGGTGACTGGGAGCGGCCGCCGGGACCACATAACACCAGTCCTGAAAGACCTACATTGGCTCCCAGTACGTTTCCGAGCACAATTCAAAGTGTTGGTGCTGACCTTGAAAGCCCTAAATGGCCTCAGTCCAGTATATCTGAAGGAGCGTCTCCACCCCCATCGTTCAGCCCGGACACTGAGATCCAGCGCTGAGGGCCTTCTGGCGGTTCCCTCAGTGTGATAAGTGAGGTTACAGGGAGCCAGGCAGAGGGCCTTATTGATAGTGGTGCCCGCGCTGTGAAACACCCTCCCATCAGATGTCAAGGAAATAAACAACTATCTGACTTTTAGAAGACATCTGAAAGCAGCCCTGTTTAGGGAAGTTTTTAATGTTTAATGTTTTGTCGTGTTTTTAATATTCTGTTGGCAGCCGCACAGAGAGTCTGGGGAAACCCAGCCAGATGGGTGGGGTATTATTATTATTATTGACGAGATGTTGACGAGAGCCAGTGTGGTGTAGTGGTTAAGAGCGGTAGACTCGTAATCTGGGGAACCGGGTTCGCGTCTCCGCTCCTCCACATGCAGCTGCTGGGTGACCTTGGGCCAGTCACACTTCTCTGAAGTCTCTCAGCCCCACTCACCTCACAGAGTGTTTGTTGTGGGGGAGGAAGGGAAAGGAGAATGTTATCCGCTTTGAGACTCCTTTGGGTAGTGATAAAGCGGGATATCAAATCCAAACTCCTCCTCCTCCTCCTCCTCCTCCTCCTCCTCCTCCTCTTCTTCTTCTTCTTCTTCTTCTTCTTCTTCTTCTTCTTCTCATCCTGTGTGCTGTCCTGCTTGCGGGGTTCCCATAATGGGCATTGGGTTGGCCTCTGTGAGAACAGGATGCTGGACTGGAAGGGCCATAGGCCAGATCCAGCAGGCTCTTTTTTTATTATTATGTAGCGTGATCCATGAGCACTTGGGTGCCAACATGCCAATGGCGCTTTGCGTCTAGGTGTGTGCTTTCTGTCACATTTGTCAGTCATTGCTCCGGTGGTCTCCAGGCATCCTCGCTGCATACGTTGTGAATGATGGGCTGCCGGGTGGGAGGGGGGAAGGCCCCGCTGAATTTTTCAGTGGCTGACACCTGACAAGCATGATGAATGGGCGCCCGGCATGGGCTGCCGCAGTGACAAACGGACCGCTCCCTCCTTCAAGCTCCAGGAAAACTTTGCAATTATTTCCCAAAGCTTTGCAAATGAGTTTCTCAATCAGGCCCGCGCGGGAGTTTCCCTTATTTACTCCTGTTTAATGGGCCTTTCGAAAGATCAGATCCAGCAACCCGGTGGAAGTCAATGCAAGGACTCCCACGTGTTGCCAAGTACTTTGTAACAAAGTTCTCCGCCTGGGCCGTTGGATCCGACACGTCGGCTTTCCAGTCCTGTGTGTGTTAGAAATTCCCCAGAGCTGCCTTAGGAACCTGTCCTTCGACAGCAACGCCAGCCACGTTGAGCTGACTTGCAGAACGGGCATCTTCCGCAGAGACCAAAAGGCTGCCAGCGCCAAAACATAGCGATGAGATAGTATTAATGTGTTCCCTCTGAAGAGCAATTGGCAGGCTTAATCCTTGGAAGAACAGCAGCCTTCCTTGCAGGGGGACAAAGATATGCTTGGCTATGGTGCTTGGGATACTTCGAGCACAATTCAAAGTGTTGGTGCTGACCTTGAAAGCCCTAAACAACCTCGGTCCAGTATACCTAAAGGAGCGTCTCCACCCCCATCGTTCAGCCCGGACACTGAGGTCCAGCTCCGAGGGCCTTCTGGCGGTTCCCTCGCTGCGAGAAGCCAAGTTACAGGGAACCAGGCAGAGGGCCTTCTCGGTAGTGGCACCCGCCCTGTGGAACGCCCTCCCACCAGATGTCAAAGAGAAAAACAACTACCAGACATGTTTAGGAGACATCTGAAGGCAGCCCTGTTTAGGGAGGCTTTTAATGTTTAATAGATTATTGCATTTTAATGTTCTGTCGGAAGCTGCCCAGAGTGGCTGGGGAAACCCAGCCAGATGGGCGGGGTATAAATAATAAATTATTTTTATTTTTATTTTTATTATTATTATTATTCCAGGGAAGGGGAGACCAGAGTCTGGAAAATGATGTTGCTTTTCATTTCTCAACAGTAATCAAAATGTTCTCGGCCGAATAAATTTGTATTTGTTCGTCTTTGAGACTTGCTTTTCTCTTATCCCTGTCATGGCCATTTTTGTACTTGGGTGTGGAAGACTCATTTTTGAATCCTGGATTATCCCTAATGCTTGCTAAGGTAGTCAACATCCCGCAGCCTGGCCTACCTCACGGGGTTGTTGTGAAATAATTGAACCATGCACAGACTTGCATGTATTTATTGCAATTGTATACCACCTTTTCCTCCAAGCAGCTCAAGGGGGCATATGTGGTTCTCCACCTCCTCTTTCAATTCTCACAGCAACCCTGCAGGGTAGGTTAAGTTGAGAGGCAGCGGCTGGCTGGAGGTCACACCCAGCGAGCTCCATGGCCAAGCGGGGGACTCGAACCCGGATCCCCCAGGTCCTAGTCCCACACTCTAACCGCTCTGCCGCACTCCTAGCAGAGTGGAACTTTGAAGCAGCATGTACAGTACAAGCAGGAGATGCCTGCCATGTAATCCATCACATTCGCTCCCCAGAAAATGACGAGATGTTTTTGGCTTTTCTGGATGCTGAGCAAGGCAAAAAAAAAAAAAAAAGGATGGCAAATGTCTCCTTTTTGCAAAGCATTTTGCACGGGGCGGAGGGCAGCTCAGGGGCGGAACTTAGCAACACTAACAGCAGAAAAGGGGTGCAATGGTTTCCTATGATTTCACCTGACCCGACACCTGCTTTTATCTTGGTAGGAAGCCCTGGATTTCAAAGGCGAGACCCCAGAACAGGGAAAGCGTGGAGAAGCTGAGAGGAGTTGGATGAGCAATTTGGACCACACCTTGCTGCCTGCAACACCTGAGAGGTAAGGGCCTCTTCAATAGAGACCGGTGCACGTTCATTCCGTGTTCACGGAGGTTACTGCTCTGGAAGCGCCTGCAGGCTACATTTGGGTGGTCCTCAAGTAGTTTGGTGATGGGTGAGAATTATGACAGCTTCGCCGCTTGCTCTGTCCGTTGGCACATTCTTGGCACAGAGTCTTCCCTTGATGATGCCAAATGCACCCTGAGTTTCTTCTGCCTTCTGGTGGGCCCAGCAAGCTGACTCCAAATCAGCTGGTCCCCAGGTCCAGGTAACTGATCGATTGCCTGCTTTGGATGGGGGTTCGACGCCCCCGGAAAGAACAGTCCAGGGTGCTCCTGGCACCATCTTTGTGCCACTACAGCTGCAGGTGACCCTAGTGGCTAGCTCTCACTGGTAACGCAGCTGCAGCTGTCCCTGGCCAGGATAGCCTGACTGCTGTTGTCCATAGTTCTAGTTACAGGTAGGTAGCTGCGTTGGTCTGCCGTAGTCGAAACAAAACAATCCCCCCCCCTTCCAGTAGCACCTTAGAGACCAACTAAGTTTGTTCTTGGTCTGAGCTTTCATGTGCATGCACACTTCTTCAGATACACTGAGACAGAAGTCACCAGACCCTTATATATAGGGAGAGGGTGGGGAGGGGTATTACTCAGAAGGGTGGTGGGAATGGGCGATTAGCTGATAGCTGTGGTAAACCTGTTGACGACTGTTAACGACTGCAATTGGTCTTGCAGGAAAAAGCAAGGGGTGAGATGGCTAAAAATAGCTTTGTCATGTATAATGAGATAAGAATCCAATGTCTCTATTCAGACCAGGTCTCTCCATGGTTTTAAGTTTGGTAATAAGTTGCAATTCAGCAACTTCTCTTTCCAGTCTGTTTCCGAAATTCTTCTGTAATATGACAGATACTTTGAGGCATTTGTATAGAATGTCCTGGGAGATAGAAGTGTTCTCCTACTGGTTTCTCTGTCTTGTGATTCCTGATGTCAGATTTATGTCCGTTTATCCTTTGGCGTAGGGTTTGGCCTGTTTGTCCAATATAGAGAGCTGAAGGGCACTGTTGGCATTTGATGGCATACACAATGTTAGAAGATGAGGAATTAAACAGTCCTGAGATGGTATTCCCACCACCCTTCTGAGTAATACCCCTCCCCACCCTCTCACTATATATAAGGGTTATATATAACTATATATAAGGAGTGTGGGCATGCGCGGAGGTGGGCATATCCTTCAGTGTATCTGAAGAAGTGTGCATGCACACAAAAGCTCATACCAAGAACAAACTTAGCTGATCTCTAAGGTGCTACTGGAAGGAATTTTTTTTATGCTGTTGTCCATATGCTGGTAAACTCTGGGCTGGATTACTGCAATGTGCTGTTTGTGGGGCTGCCCTTAAGGTTGGTTTGGAAGCTGCTCAATGGGGCACAATAGTTGGTCGGCTGGCATCTGCCCGTCTCGGGAGACAATGGTGAAGTCAAACTGTTGGACGGTTGCAGCGCCCGCTGTAGAGACCAGTGTGAGAGAGATAGACCTGTTTTGTTGCAGCTGGGACAGGTGAAGGCGTCCAGTTGTGTTGCTGCAGGCGCACCAGAGCATTTCTTCTCTCTATGCTCCTCCCAGAGGGCATTCCTCCTCTGGTCACTGCTGTGGATGCACGACTCGACTGCCTGTCTTCCAGGCACTGAGGGTCGTCTGCAAAGGATTCCCACACGGCAGCGTTGATGTTGCCAGCCTTCGCGCCACATTTGCAAACATCTTTGTAATGTAGCAGAGTGGGTCTGCCAACAGGCCTGGTGCCAGCATGTTCTCCCATGTTTAGTAGAGTTGCAGTGGCTGCCAGTAAGCTACCCGGCTAAGTTGAAGGTGCTCGTTTTGATGGATAAAACCTTATACAAGTGGGGAGTACCTCCCTCTGGGGTGGGATTATCTAGGGGGGCTTTAAACAGCAAGGGGGTGCTAGAGGTGTAAATGACAATCGGATTCTGAAAAGCTGGTATCGCTGGATCAAGGACATCAGTTTTGTTCAATTAATTAAACTTAACAGTTTTATTTGGATTTTGAATAAACATGCAATTAATTGTTAGCGCTTTGAATTTTATTGTATTATTATCATTCTTAGTGGGTCGTGAAAACCGCTGTTCTGAACAATGCTTTTTGTCGGGTCGGGTAAAGAAAGGGCAGTGGGGATGAGCTTATGGAACCAAGTTGGCAGTAACTCCAAAAAAACTGGGAACCACAGCCCTAAATGGCTTAGGATCAGGATACCTGGAAGACCATTTCACCCCTTCTGTACCCAACGGATCACTGTTGAGCTCCTCTGCAGGGCAATCTTATCAGCAGGTCCATTCCCCACAATGTAGGAATTGGGCTTTTAGTGTTGTGGCCCATGCCCTTTGAAATACCCTCCTCTGAATATTAGGCAGTTGCTGTCTCTGCTGCCTTTTCTGCTCAAGACCTTCCTCTTCCAATGATCCTTTAAAGTGGAGATCTTTCCCAATCTGCATCTGTACTGGAATCATTTTTGTGATGTCGTTATTGCTGTTTGCCTCCAGTGCCGGATTTACGTATAAGCTAAACAAGCTATAGCTTAGGGCCCCACTCTCTTGGGGCCCCCAAAAAATTTAAATGGGGAAAAAACTGGATACTTCTTCTTAATTGTATTTCAGTTCAACAATTACTTCGATAAAATACATATTTTGTTATGTGCAAATGGCTTTAGAGACCTATTAGGTCCATCAATTACCATGTAGCATATATTCAACACAAAAAACAGTGACAATTTGTTGTTGACAAAGGACAGCTGGACATATCAAGGGCCTCATTACCTTCAGGAGCTTAGGGCCTCATCAAACCCAAATCCAGCCTGTTTTCCATTCTGGACTCCTTAAGAAAGGAGAATGGGGTAATATATATATAATATCCAGTATAGCTGCAAAGACTTGTAATGACTCAGTGGATTTTTTTTTTACTATTCTGCTCATGGGGGGGCTGCACATTTCTAATAGTTTTTGCAACCTGACAAGCTCCCAGAAGCCCACGTTTCAGACTTAGCATTGGAAGCGAGTGACTTGGGCTGTCCTTTATTGGAGTGACTTCAGAGGAGTGTTTGTGTCTTTTGATCTCCTTTGCTCCTCTGAGAGCTCCTTCCTGCATCTCGTGTTCCAGGGTGATGTCATGAATGATACAGGCAGTAGCTGTGTCATCAGGGTGGCGCTGATGTCGTTACACCAGGCCTGGGGGTGATCTGAGCTTGGTCTGATGTCATCGCTTTGGAGGGCCGCGTGAAAATAATTATGAGTCAGCCGAGGATCCCACGGGGACTTTGAAGTGATTCTAGGAAGGTTCATCTGAATTTTATCTTATTGTTTCTTGCTTATGCTTGGATGCCGTTTGAGAATCTATCTGAAGCCTGCATAATGCAAGGCAGGAAATGCTTCCTTGCCACCAAAGGGGGGAAATGGAAATTTCATTGTTGTGGGATTCAAACCGATGGATTTGAATTGTTGTTTTTGTTTTTGAGGTGCTCTAATCTGTAATAGCTTTTCGGTCATGATTGATTTCGTTTTGAGTGGTTTTGCCTCTTTTTGGGGTAAATGATTGACACGTCCTTTTTCACCCAAAAGGGCACCGTTGTTCTGTAAGTCTCTTTATAATCCCCGGAGAGATTTTATTAAATCCAAGTGCATCACCCCCGAGATTATATAGTCAATAATTCAAAAATGTTGAGAGAGGGAAGGAAGAGAGCAGTTGTGGTCCTCAGCCCTGACTCAGCTGGGATTACAGGAAGGGTATCACTACTGGCTTGAAAAGATGGATTCATCCAGCAAATCATAGATGGTCCTCAGGCTGTAGGATGGGATGGTTGCAAAAATGCACATCTGAACACAAGCAAGTCGTCTCCCCAGTCTTAACTTTGCATTGTTTCTGAAGGTACCCTCTAAATTCCCAATCTCCGCTTTTCCAATTTTTATTTTCATTTTGTGCATTTTGTTGTATGCATGAAGGTCAGCCCACGTATTCGATCCTGATTTCCCCCTCTTGCGTAATACACCTACCAAGGTGTTGCTGCTGCTGTTGTTAAATTGTTCTTGTTTCTTAATTATCTGCCCTTCACTCTCAACGTCCCAGGGCAAGTTGCAACATTAAAGAAACAATGAAACAAAGTCACTTTTAAGTTTTTTTAAATAAGCAAACGGTATATATAGAGTTCATGAAATAAACAAAACACACAAACATTAAAAACAGTTTAAAACAATTTACAACCGTAAAAATGAGCCAGGTCCTTAAAACATGCACCTCAAGGCTGGGACAAAGAAATCTGTCTTTAGCATCCTCAGGGAACAGTGCAATGAAGGTGCCAAACACACCTCTGTGGGGAGGGAGTTTCACAGCTTGGGGGTCCCCACAGAGAAGGCCCCCTCTCGCTTTCGGTCTACCCCCACATGAGCCCCTGAAGGTGGAGGAAGCTGCTGGTTTTTTAGTAGGAGGGCTCTTAAAGCAGAGGTTGGATGGCCATCTGTCAATTTAGCTGGGATTCCTGCATTGCAGGGGTTGGACTAGATGACTCTTGGGGTCCCTTCCGACTCTGATTCTCCCCTGTGCTTGCGATCTCATTGCTGCCTCGCTTGAGCATCGCCAGAGGTGTGAACGGCAGGCGCTTCTTATGTCAGCAAGCTTGACATTTTAGGCTGGACCTGCCTGCTTGTAGGATTCAGAGAGAAAGGCTTTCCTGTTTGTTTAAGACCGGGATGCAGAGGCTGGCATGAATGCACTTCTGTCTCTTCGCCCCCAAATCTCTGGCCAAACAACAGTGTCTAGTCCAGCGAATGTCCGTCAGAAGGCAAAATTGCCTCTGAGCAAGCTGCAAAAGATGTCAAACATGTGAGCTGCTCTTTCTGCTTTCGGCCCCCGTTTGGGCAGGTAGCACAGGGACTTGTGATGTGCGGAGTCAGACTGGGCACCCCAAGGCTCATTGTAAGGAGCCGACATATCTTTCAGGATCGGTCTCCTTGGGACTTAATTGAGCTCATGCGATGGACTGGGTAGCGGTTTCTCTTATCTAGCTCGCCATCAAATGGATGCTTTAGCTGAGATTCCCACATTGCGAGGGGTTGGACTAGATGACTCTTGGGGTCCCTTCTGGCCAGTGTTCGAAACTCAGATATATAAGCTAGGTGCCAATTTGCTCCTTTAAACCAGGGTTGCAGTTGTCAAAACGGAAGGCCTAGTTGCCATTCTGGGGCCAGACAGCTAAACAAATTGTGTTTTTCAATACAGTGGTCCCTCGACTTACGAATTTAATTTGTTCCGAATGGACACTCGTAGGTCGAAAAGTTTGTAAGTCGAAAAAAGCAATTTCCCATAGGAATGCATTGGGAGAAAAAATATTCGGAAAAATTCGTAAGTCGAAAAAACCGCATCTAAGATTCGTAAGTCAAGGAAACCGCATCTAAAACCGGCAACGATTTCCATTCGGATGTCGAAAAATTGGTATGCGTGCGGCCACTTTTTTCATTTGTAAATCGAAAAATTCAGATGTCAAGTACTTCGTAAGTCGAGGGACCACTGTACGACTTTTTGATTCCTGAAATCCGTTCTGATTGTGCAGATAAAATATAACTGATAGAATTCTACAGGATGTGTTGTTAGTGTGTGAAAACAGGCAAGACCCAAGGATCTCCAGGCATGCACCTCCAGATGGCAGAGATGTCATGCACCGTTCTGGCGCCCGGGCATCTTCACTTGGTTGCAAGTGGCCGACAGACAGGTGCAAAATGCGGCTGGCGGCATTCGAATGCTGCTTCTGGCTCTAGAACGGTGTGATTTCATGATTCTCTACAATGCAGCTTCCTGTGTTCCTCTCTCCCTGATGATTTCCCCTTTCCTCTTCTGAGGCTTTACTACCCCGGTTACCTCCTTTTTAATCCCGCACTACGGTGGCCTCACAATCCCCCCCAGCCCAGCCCTGGAGTTATTTGCCTTCCTCCTCTTTCTTCCTCACACGGAGCCCCCGCCGACCTGGTGACTCCCCATTTTTTCTGGCTCCCTTTATTTGCGGAGCGGCTCCAGCCCACGGAACGCTGCTAATAATGGCAATTACCGTTACACGCTGGCTACAAGGTACGGCGGTGGTAATGGGATCCAGAGGGACGAAATTAAAGCGATATAATATGCTAAGATAAATTAACGTTGTAAAATTAGCCACGGGTCTAGTCGAGAGATCTGACAAATGTCTCGTAGCTTTTGTTACGAGCTCGGAGCCCGGCTCAATTGGATTAGTAGCCCAGAGCAAAACAGACAGGAGCGAAGGGAGAAAGAGCGTTTATGATGGCTCTCTTTGCCCACCTGTTAATAGTTAAGTGTGGCTGCTTTCTCCTGCCTGCCTGGCTCAGCAGAATGAGCAGCCCCTGCATGTTCCCTGAGAAACAAAACTTCTCATTGACTTGAGAACAGAAGAGGGACATTCTGAATCAGGCCAATGGCCCATCAAGGGCATCCTTTCCTCAGAGTGGTCAACCAGATGCCCATGGGATTTGAGCAAGCAGGATTCAAACACAGGAGCCCCCCTCCCCTTCAGATGGATTAAAAGGTAAAGGGACCCCTGGCCGTTAGGTCCAGTCGCAGATGACTCTGGGGTTGCGGCGCTCATCTCGCTTTACTGGCCGAGGGAGCCAGTGTACGGCTTCCGGGTCATATGGCCAGCAGGACTAAGCCGCTTCTGGCGAACCAGAGCAGCGCACAGAAACGCCCTTTACCTTCCCGCCGGAGTGGTACCTATTTATCTACTTGCACTTTAACATGCTTTCGAACTGCTAGGTTGGCAGGAGCAGGGACCGAGCAACGGGAGCTCACCCCGTCTCGGGGATTCGAACCGCCGACCTTCTGATCAGCAAACCCTAGGCTGTTGTTTAGACCACAGCGCCACCCGCGTCCCTCAGATGCATTGTTGCCTCCTAATGTGGAGGCAGAGCAGAGCCATCATCACTAGTAGCCATGATAAAAAAAATCCTTCCAGTAGCACCTTGTTTTGTTCAGTCATTCAGTCGTGTCCGACTCTTCATGACCCCATGGACCAGAGCACGCCAGGCACGCCTATCCTTCACTGCCTCTCGCAGTTTGGCCAAACTCATGTTAGTAGCTTCGAGAACACTGTCCAACCATCTCATCCTCTGTCGTCCCCTTCTCCCTGTGCCCTCAATCTTTCCCAACATCAGGGTCTTTTCTAGGGAGTCTTCTCTTCTCATGAGGTGGCCAAAGTACTGGAGCCTCAGCTTCAGGATCTGTCCTTCTAATGAGCACTCAGGGCTGATTTCTTTAATAATGGCTAGGTTTGATCTTCTTGCAGTCCATGGGACTCTCAACAGTCTCCTCCAGCACCATAAAGTAGCACCTTAGAGACCAACTAAGTTTGTTCTTGGTATGAGCTTTCGTGTGCATGCACACTTCTTCAGATTCAGATTCAGACCAACATAGCTACCTACCTGTAACTAGTAGCCATGAATTTGTCTAATCCTCTTTCAAAGCCATCCAGGTTGGTGGTGTCCCATCTTTCTAGTCCTGGCCAGCATGACCAATGGCCAGGGAGGATACAGCACAACAACATCTGGTGAGCACTGGGTTGGCTACCGCTGTTCCAGAGGGCTAGGAAATGAGAGTTTCCAGGCAGATGGTAGGAGGTCAGGATCCTGGTAATCCTGGGATGGAGGTGGCACTTGTGAGGGGTCTCCTCCTCCTCCTTCTAGGGGACACAGTTGGCGTTGTGATCTAAACCACTGAGTTCCTTGGGCTTGCCGATCGGAAGGTCGGCAGCTCAAATCCATGCACTGGGGTGAGTTTCCGTTGCTCCATCCCAGCTCCTGCCCACCTAGCAGTTCGAAAGCACACCACTGCAAGTAGATAAATAGGCACCACTGTGGCGGGAAGGTAAATGGCGTTTCCGTGCGCTCTGGTTTCTGTCACAGTGTCCCGTTGCGCCAGTAGCGGTTTAGTCCTGCTGGCCACCTGACCCGGAAAGCTGTCTGTGGACAAACGCCGGCTCCCTTGGCCTGAAAAGCGAGATGAGTGCTGCACCCCATAGTCACCTTTGACTGGACTTAACCACCCAGGGGTCCTTTTTACCTTTACCTCCTCCTTCTCCTTGTCTGGAAGCTCAAACCATGATGACGATGCTAAATTGTGGTTCGCACAAACCACCGTTTGGTGTGGTGTTGGAATTGACTATGTGTCAAAACTGAAATGCCCAAACTCTAGTTCCCCTTCCTATACATCCTAAGGGGTTGGTGTCAGTTTGAATGTCCCTTTCTGAATACTTCTCAATCATATAATCATAGAACTGTAGAGTTGGAAGGGACCCCGAAGGACCATCTAGTCCAACCCCCTGCAATGTAGGAATCCGTGAAAGATGGCCATCCAATCTCTGCTTTCAAACCTCAGACAAAGGACCTTTCAAGGGAGTCCGTTCTACTGTTGAACAGCTGTCACTGAGTCTGAATCTCCTTGCCATTTGAATCCATTGGTTCAGGTCCTCCTCCCCTCTGAAGCAGCAGAAGCCATGGGTTCGAGTCCTACCCTCTGGAACAGGAGAAAACAAGCTTGCTCCACCTCCCATAGGACAGCCCTTGAGATATCTGAAGATTGCTATAAGCCAGTGGGCTTCATGGATAGCTCAGCTGGCTAGAGCATGGTGTTGTGAACGCCAAGGTAGCAGGTTCTATCCCTGCATATTCATTCCTGCGTTACGGGGGTGGGTGGATTGAGATAGATGATCCTCAGGGTCCCCCCAAACTCTGTGATTCTGAGATTCTGATCTATGTGGAAATGTCCAAACTGAGAAATCTAAAGCCTTTATGTGCCAAGTCAGAGGTTGTGAGTAGAGCAGTTTGACACCTTGCCTGTCTGTGGAAGCAGATTATTGCGGAGCCAACCCGCTCCTCTCCCTGCTCATTAGGGTCTTGAGTGGAAGCAAATTTAAACAGCGGCAGAGTGGTAAATGCCCCCACTTTTTCTGGGACTTAAATTTGGGGGAAGAAATGGATCTAGCCTTTTGAAGCAGGCTCTGCTAATGAGACAACAGTGCAGGATGGGCTCAGCTGGAGGGAGAAATAATTCCCCCCCCCCTCTCAAAGCAGTGGCTGTGGAATGGGCGGCCAGAGCAGTTTTTACAGATTTGTAAATGCAAGCTAATTGTGTGTTTAATGGCTGGCGCATACCAAAGGGCCCTGGCAGGGCAGGAATGATTTAGATCTTGCTTAATAAAGCATATGATCTGGCCCATTAAAAAAATAAAAAATAATAATACCATTCCAGTCTTTGAGCCCTGGCAAGGCATGGCAGCTGTGCTCTGATCGACTGGTAAGCCTCTCCCCCCCGCACCAAAAAAAGGGGTCCAAGTAAAATAGGAACAAGAGTTTTGTGGGTGGGTGGCAAGGAGAGGCCGGATGGAGGTGGGCTTTTCTCTTTCTCAACATTGTAGAATAACTTTTGTCAACCTGGTGCCATGCAGATGCTGAGGGCTGCAAATTTCCTGCACAAATTTCCTGCACAAATTTCTGTACAGTGGAACCTTGGTTCCCGAATTTAATCCGTTCTGGGAGTCTGTTCGATTCCCGAAACAGTTCAGGAACCAAGGCACGACTTCTGATTGGCTGCAGCAGCTTCCTGCAGCCAATCAGAAGCCGCGGAAGCCAGGCCGGGCGTTCGTCTTCCAAAGAACATTCGAAAACAATTACTTCCGGTTTTCGTTCGTTCGGGAGCCGGAACTTTACAGTAGTGTCATTCTAATTTGTTTCACATCTTCATGAAAGGGAACATGAGAAGTTGAGAAGTAGCCTTGTAGATAACAATGGTCAATTCTAAACCATTGTTGAATGAGCTGCATGGTGACTGGGAGCGGCTGCCGAGACTATATAACAATGAAAGACCTTCATTGGCTCCCAGGACGTTTCTGAGCACAATTCAAAGTGTTGGTGCTGACCTTTAAAGCCCTAAACAGCCTCGGCCCAGTAGACCTGAAGGAGTGTCTCAACCTCCATCATTCTGCCCGGACACTGAGGTCCAGCTCCGAGGGCTTTCTGGCGGTTCTCTCACTGCGAGAAGCCAAGTTACAGGGAACATGGCAGAGGGCCTTCTCGGTGGTGGCACCCGCCCTGTGGAACGTCCTCCCACCAGATGTCAAGGAAATAAACAACTATCTGACTTTTAGAAGACATCTGAAGGCAGCCCTGTTTAGGGAAACTTTTGATATCTGAAGGACTATTGTATTTTAATATTTTGTTGGAAGCTGCCCAGAGTAGCTGGGGAAACCCAGCCAGATAGGTGGGGTAGAATGAAATAATAAATTATTATTATAAAGCAAGCCAAACGGTGGATTATGAAGCTGTCTTGTCCAAAGGAGCACACTAGAGCATTAGGCCATGGCCCACCCAATCCAGCCTCCTGCTCTCCCAGTGACCCACCAGGTGCCCCAATGGGAAACCCGCAAGCAGGATCTGAGCATGAGAGCAACTCTCCCTTCTCATGGTTTCCAGCAACTGGGATTCAGAAGTATTGCTGCCTCCAGCCCTGGAGGCAGGGCAGAGCCACCCAGTCTAGCAGCCACCTTCCTTGCTGCTTACTTCTAGCAGGATCAGTGCCTCGATTTTTCATGGCACGAGAAGTATTTTGTTCTTCCAAAGTGTGAAGAGGACACGGCAGCTTTGTCAATGTTTGGGGTGCCTTTATTCGTGATGTAAATGAGCAAGAGCGCATCAGGGGTCTGCCAGCGCATTATGCAAAAATCTGGAACTCTTAAAACTTTCCAGAGTCTCCTCTCCAGGGACTCTTCTCTTTTCTCTTTCTTTCTTTCTTTCTTTCTTTCTTTCTTTCTTTCTTTCTTTCTTTCTTTCTTTCTTTCTTTCCTGCCCCTCACCATCATTCTCTCATATTGCTTGGCAGGCAGCCTTTTAAGATGAAAGTCCTGCACTGGATCTGTAAAAACAACATAAGCTAGGATTAATGACATCCATATCTGTACTCCTTGCAGAGTTTTTAGGTTCCACATCTCAACTTCTGTCCCCAGAGTGAACTTGCAACGTGCGCTTTAATCTACTTTGCTTTTTTCCCTTGTACTGTTTACGTGTTGTTCAAGTTGTATATGCGAAAATGAAAGTATATATATGATCCCTGCATTGCAGGGGGTTGGACTAGATGACACTTGATTCCATTATTATTGTTATTGTTATTATTAATAATAAAATTAATATTTGTATATTGCCCTATACCCATAGATCTCAGAGCGGTTCACAACATAAAATTACAATATAAAAAAACAAAATGCATAATAAAAATTAAGAACAAAAACAACCTAATGACCCCTCTTCCACAACACGTTTAAAAGGGCATCGGATGTCAATCAGACAAAGGCCCTGCAACTCTGCAATTCAATGAAAAATGAAACATGATTTTTTTAAAAGTAAAAAGTAAAAAAGAAAGAAAGATGAAATGTGCAGGGCCCCTCTGGACTGGTAGGGTTATATTATTATTATTTGTAGGTATTTTCTGATGCCATAATACTGCATTAGTGATGGATTTGTACCGCAGCATCTATATATTATTCTGGTTTATTAGTTGTTCTGCAATGCTTCCACAGTGCTACCCCGTCCTTGTCGTCTGGAGGGGATCTCTTGTGCTAGGAACGGAAAAAGTGGAACAGACCCCCGTGGACATTTTCAGGCTGAACCATTGCAGGATTTCACTGGGATGCCTCAGGACTTGTAAAGGTAAAGGTAAAGGTAAAGGTAAAGGTAAAGGGACCCCTGACCACTAGGTCCAGTCGCGGACAACTCTGGGGTTGCAGCGCTCATCTCGCTTTGTTGGCCGAGGGAGCCGGCGTACAGCTTTCAGGTCATGTGGCCAGCATGACAAAGCCGCTTCTGGCGAACCAGAGCAGCGCATTTAAACGCCATTTACCTTCCTGACAGAGCGGTGCCTATTTATCTACTTGCACTTTGATGTGCTTTCGAACTGCTAGGTGGGCAGGACCTGGGACCAAACAATGGGAGCTCACCCCATTGTGGGGATTCGAACTGCTGACCTTCTGATCGGCAAGCCCTAGGCTCTGTGGTTTAGACCACAGCGCCACCCGCATCCCAGGACTTGTACCGACTAGAAATAAAGTGCTTGCCAACCCAAGAACATTTTCAGGCACAAACAGTATTGGCAGTGAGGTCGTTTCTGACCTCCACAATGATGTAATGAGAGCAAACTATCACCAGTGCACAATCAAAAGGTTGCCTGGATTTAGTCACAGCTACGTATTCTTGAGAGCATGTTGAGGACACACGCTGGTAGGGTTAGGATTGCTGGAGTCTCCTTGGCTTCTGCCCACGGTGCACGCTGGAGATGCAGGACTTAGGGTGTTCTTCCTTGGCGATAACTCATAGCTTGTCTTCCATGAACACGGTCTTAACAGTGAGTCCGTAAGTGACTGTGGAAGCCAATTCTGGATCCACACGTCCTTCCACAGTGGGGACATTGGTTTCCGGGCGCGAGTTGATCACTCTGTGGATTTGCCAAGCGTTCCTTCCTCTTCGCACGTTTCTCCCTTGCGTCCTGAGTCATCTCGCTTTATTGGCCGAGGGAGCCGGCGTACAGCTTCTGGGTCAAGTGGTCAGCATGACTAAGCCGCTTCTGGCAAACCAGAGCAGCGCACAGAAACGCCGTTTACCTTCCCGCCGTAGCGGTACCTATTTATCTACTTGCACTTTGTGCTTACGAACTACTAGGTTGGCAGGAGCAGGGACTGAGCAACGGGAGCTCACCCCGTTGCGGGGATTCGAACCGCCGACCTTCTGATTAGCAAGCCCTAACCTCTGTAGTTTAGGCCACAGCTCCACCCGCATCCCATTTTGATGTTTAGCTGGTGATATATCACAAAAAACAGACATCGCTGAGCCTTAACAGGACTTCCTGTGCTGCATTACGTGTTCCCTGTGCCCAACACCAGGCTGCCCAGATTGACCCCCGAAACCAGCTGCCACCCTGCATTGTAGGCTATGAGTCCCTGCCCTGCCCACATCTATTTCCATTGTACAAATTGCAAATGTTCTCTTGCCTGGGGAGGCAAACCAGCAGACGGTTTAGAGATCCAAGAAAGCCAAGAGGCAGCCATTGAGAAAAGCTCTTTTTTTCTTTTCTCTTGAGCTGAGCAGGCTTTCCCATTCCCCTGGCCTGGCAGCCGAGCAGGTTATATTTCTTCCTGCTACTGATAGCAAGGATGCCGTGAAAGCAGGATCGGGGGTAAAGGATCCGGCCTCCCCAGAGAGCAGCGTATTGAAAGCGGCTGTGCGACTGGCTTGATAGAGCCCTTATTGGCTGTGCTGTATCGCCTAATGCAAACAGACAGTGTTTCCTGATAAGTCACATCCTTCAGCCTGGATGGCAGTCTATCATGTCTGGCAAATAGCATGAAAGCGCCGCAGCCAGTTTCGCTGGGAGGGCAGGCTGGGTTGTCAGAGGAAATTCTCCCTGCCTAATGCGTGCAGATCAGAGTCCTGCATTAAATCTGTGGCACTAAGCAAGAGAATAAATATTCCCAGGAGCCGTCAAGTTCATTTTATTTCTTGCCTTTATATCCCACCATTTCCTCCAAGGAACTCATGGGCAGTTCTCCCCCTTCTCCTTTAATTGCCACAACAACCCTGCAAGGTAGGCTGAGAGGCAATGGGACTGGTCCCCAGGGCCACGCAGTTAGCTCCATGGGTGAGTGGTGGGATTTGAACCCTGGCCTCTCCCAGGTCCTTGTCTAATACTATCTTCTTCTTCTTCTTCTTCTTCTTCTTCTTCTTCTTCTCCTTCTCCTTCTCCTTCTCCTTCTCCTTCTCCTTCTCCTTCTCCTCCTCCTCCTCCTTCTGTGATCACTCGTAGCTGAGGACTAACTAACTAACTAACCCTTCCTTTTCAATTTGGAGGAAAGCTATTTAGGGGGAACCAAGAACATAAACACCATCAGAAAACGAAAATAAAAGCTCCCCCCTCTTTTTCCCACTAGTGTGTGTGGGGGGGTAAGTGTGAGGGAAGAAAGTGCTTCCCAGTTCTTTGTTTACTTTGCCTCTGGATCTTTGATTGTCTATCTGTGGGGGGTCCCCCTTGGATTGTTAGCAGGCTTTGCATAGTTAGCTGAGCTCTAAGTGGAAAGATACCCATGAAGATGAAAGAGTTTGCTGGTTTGTGTGAGGGCTTATCATCATTTCTTATCATCTGGTTAGGAGGGAGGAGGGAGAGAGCAAGCAAAGCAGGAGACAGGTGCCTGCAAAGTATCTGTTCAGCTGAGCTGTCAAGTCTCCACCTTTCCTTCAATGGTATATTGCCTTGTTGAAACACTTAGTAAAGGTAAAGGGACCCCTAACCATTAGGTCCAGTCGTGTCCGACTCTGGGGTTGCGGCACTCATCTCGCTTTATTGGCAAAGGGAGCCGGCATACAGCTTCCAGGTCATGTGGCCAGCATGACAAAGCCACTTCTAGTGAACCAGAGCAGTGCATGGAAACGCCGTTTTCCTTCCTGCTGGAGCAGTACCTATTTATCTACTTGCACTTAGACGTGCTTTCGAACTGCTAGGTTGGCAGGAGCAGGGACCGAGCAACGGGAGCTCACCCCGTCGCGGGGATTTGAACTGCCGACCTTCTGATCGGCAAGCCCTAGACTCTGTGGTTTAACCCACAGCACCACCCATGTCACCTGCAAATTATCTGCAAAGTATCTGTTCAGCTGAGCTACCCCCTGGGAAGCTGTCAAGTCTGCACCTTTTCTTCGCTGGTATATTGCCTTGTTGAAACATTTATTACGATGTTATTTCAATACCGGTGTTCAACACAGCCCTACCTTGGTTCTGGAACGCCTTGCGACTCTGACGTTTTGGCTCCTGAACGCCGCAAACCTGGAAGTGAGTGTTCCAGTTTGCGAACGTTTTTTGGAAGCCGGACGTCCAACGCGGCTTCCGACTGAGCGCAGGAAGCTCCTGCAGCCAATCAGAAGCTGCAATTTGGTTTCCAAACGTTTTGGAAGTCGAACGGACTTCCGGAACGGAATCCGTTAGAGAACCAAGGTACCACTGTATTGGACAGCCCTAATACACAGCAACAACAACATTTGATATCTTCAGTTTACACCTTAAAATTTCATGAGGGAACCAGGGGCACCTGCAGGAATGTTTTGGGGCAGGGAGAACATGAGAAGGGCCTGCTGGATCAGGCCAAAGGGGGCCCATCGAGTCCCCAGTACGAAACTCACAAGCACCAGAGGACCCCCCCCCCCCCCCGCGGCTTAAAAGCAACTGGGGTTGGAAGCATCACTGCCTCCAACTGCGGAGGCAGAGTGCGACCACTGTGACTAATAGCCATAGATAACCCTTTTCCACTTCCATGAATTGACCCGGTCCTCTTTTAAAGCCATCTAGTTTGGTTGCCATCCCTGCCTCCTGTGGCAGGGAGTTCCACAGTTTAATTCTGTGCTGCAGGTGGAAGAGGGCAAAGCACGACCCAGAAACGAGGGAATGGGGGCCCTTCCTTCAAAAAAAGGAGAAGAGGAAAGCCTGTGTGTTTTGCCGCGTGTCTCAGGTTCTACAAATAGCTCTTTTTATTTTATTTTAATTAAGATGGCAGCTGGGATCCCGGGGATTGCGGCTCCTCAACATTCTAAGGGGTTGGACTAGATGAACTCTGGGGTCTCTTCCAACCTGTAATTCTATGATGTGAGAGGGTCTCTGGTTCCTCGCAGTGCTGTTCTCTGCCTCCCTAGCTGCCGCTTTGCCTCTGAGCTGTTCTGCAGCCCACAGCGAAGTCGCTTGCAACTGAAGCAGCTCTCTGCTCATTACCGTGTCGAACAAACTCACGCAGGCAGGTTTTGCGGAGAGATCACAGGAGCTCCCCCCCCCCAATCTCTTGTTCTCCAGCTTCTCCTTTTGCCAAATGGTTGCACTTACATGAAAAGGAAAAGAGAAAGTTGGGGGTTGGGTTGGGGAAGGGGGGGTGAGGATGGGGGGGAGAGAGAGTGAGAGCCAAGACGTGCGTGGACTGCACAAATTTATGGATCAGAGATTTACACGCTCCCGGGATGCTGTATATTTTCTCCGCCGTGACACTTCATTGCCACAAATTACCAGGCAGGCAGGAGTCTGCAAGTGACAGCAGGCGCCGCGGCTAAAACATGGCCTTGCTTGGCCTGCGTAAAGTGGGGCTTGGAAATGTCAAAGGGGCAGCTGGAGAGGCGGCTGGGGGGTGGGGAGCAGGGCCGTGGGAAGGGAGGGGATAGCAAAGCAACGTTCCCTGTTCCGGACAGGGACGGACCAGGCAGCTAACAGGGGCTCTGTAAATAACAACAGCTTCAGTCCTTTTGTTTGACAGCACCTGCACTTTGGAACTCCCTGACACTTGACAGCAAGGAACTGCCTTCACTGTATTCCTTTCAGAACCTGCTAAAAATAGTGTTGGCCAAAGGCCATGAGCTTCTTTTTTTTGCCAACGACAACATTTTGCCGGTTTCTACCCAGACGCTGCTTCTGACTGCAGTATTCCAAGTTTGTCCAGGAAATTCCGGACGTTTGGCAACCCGAATTTCTTGTTTAAACAATCCTGCCCAGGCGCTTAGAAGGCTTCTGCAAGTTTTAATGTGTTTTTTGCTTTTTGTATGTTTTGAAGCCACGGTTCTAATTTTTTCTTGATTTTATTGGCTTGTCTTTTTGTAGACTGCTTTGGGGTTGTTGCTGTTTCGCAACTGAGGGGTGTATAAATTTTACGAAATTAAAGATATGAATAAATATGTAGGGTTCCTGCATAAGGATATCAGAAGGGCTCTGGAAGATGATGGAGTTGGTTGTGGAAGAAGAGTTGGAAGGGACCCCAAGGGGTCATCGAATCCCCTGCAATCCAGGAATTAACAGTTAAAGTTTATGATTAATCATCTTCATCATCATCATGGTTAAGACTTGCTCATTAAAGGTAAAGGGACCCCTGAACGTTAGGTCCAGTCGCGGACAACTCTGGGGTTGTGGCGCTCATCTCGCTTTACTGGACGAGGGAGCCGGCATACAGCTTCCAGGTCATGTGGCCATCATGACTAAGCCGCTTCTGGTGAACCAGAGCAGCGCACGGAAACGCCGTTTACCTTCCTGCTGGAGTGGTACCTATTTATCTACTTGCACTTTGACGTGCTTTCGAACTGCTAGGTTGGCAGGAGCAGGGACCGAGCAATGGGAGGTCACCCCATCACGGGGATTTGAACCGCCGACCTTCTGATCGGCAAGCCCTAGGCTCTGTGGTTTAACCCACAGTGCCACCCGCGTCCCAAGACTTGCTCATTACTTATTACTAAATGTCTCCAAGTGACTAACAATACAGGTAAAAACATAGACTATACATTTGAAAGCAAAACAAACAAAAAAGTTATTCGTGCAGTGCAGAGTTAAACTATGGAACTCCCTGCCTCTTGATAGCAAGCAGGAAAACATAGAAGGGGGAGAGCAATCTTGTGATTGAATCCTGCTTTTGAGCTTCCCATTTGGGCATCTGGCCACTGTGAGACAGAGGATGCTGGTCTAGTTGGGTCATAGAACTGATCCAGCAGAACTCTTCTTAGATTTTGAATTGTAGTATGTGCCTGCTGGCCTTTTGCTGCTGAGCATTGTGAGAGGAGGCCGATAGCATTATTATTATTTATTGAATTTCTATACCGGAGGTCTCAGAACAAAATCTGAAAACAAAACCACAAAATATATAATCAAAATGAAAACGACAACCCAATAACCCACCCCCCCCAAAAAAAACCCACCCCACATTTTAAAAGGACATAGGATGTGGTAGCCAACAATTGCTCCTCAAGGAAACTTGGCCACTATTTTTTATCTTTTTGATCTTGGTAGGAGCCCCAAGACTCTGCTGAGCAACTCTGGAAAAATGAGAGCCCCCTACTGCCCCGTCTTGGGCATGTGGGACCTTTGGAAGTGGAAGTGGCCTAGCGGCATTGGCACATTTGTCAGCTCTCCAGAGAGGTTGTTATGCAGCCCTGGGAAAAGAGAGGGGTCTTCTGATCACTTGTGGGTAATATCTCAGAAAGCCTTGGTCTGTGTCTTAAAGGTAAAAGGTAAAGGATCCTTGGACGATTAAGTCCAGTCAAAGGCGACTATGGGGTTGCGGTGCTCATCTTGCTTTCAGGCCGAGGGAGCCGGCATTTGTTCACAGCTTTCCGGGTCATGTGTCCAGCATGACTAAACCACTTCTGGCGCAAAGCAACACTGTGACAAGAGCCAGAGCGCATGGAAACGCCATTTACCTTCCCCGCCGCAGCAATACCTATTTATCTACTTGCGCTGGCGTGCTTTTGAACTGCTAGGTTGGCAGGAGCTGGGATGGAGCAACGGGAGCTCATCCCATCGCGGGGATTCGAACCGCCAACCTTCTGATCAGCAAGCCCAAGAGGCTTAGTGGTTTAGACCACAGCACCACCTGCGTCCCTGGCTGTGTCTTAGTGACCATTGAGAGAGGGGCCTGGAAGTGGCTCCCCATTCCATCCTGGAGGTTTGGTTGCTTTACTCCAAATTGTGTATTCGCTTGATGTGGATCAGGCGGATTGGCTTGGCAACACCAGAACATGATTAAATTAGAGCAGAGCGTTTTATTTCTCGCCTTGCTCAACAGCTGAGAGTAAATTGCTCAGCGCCCTCCTATCCCTCGGTTTGCAATAACTGCTGTGAGTTGGGTTAGGCAGATTGGTAGCAACACACGCTGCGGCTCCCGGGTGCAAGATCAATGGCGTTTCCCCGACTTTGCATGGACTTATTCAGAGCGGATTGTTTTGTGTTTCCTCCAAAAGAACTGGATGGAGGCTTGGGGATCGAGTGAGGAGAGGCATCAATTTTGTCCTTATTCTTTGCCTACGAAACAAATTTTCATTGCTCATCCTTATTCCTGGCAAAAGAGCTCTGCTGCAGGACAGCTCGTTAATTTCTCCTATTTTACAGGCAGGAAACTGAGGCCAAGGAATCTCTTTTCTGAAATGTGTCTTGGGTATGTGCCTTGTTAATTGGGTTTGGAAGTGTCCTCGGGTCACTTAAACAGCATAAAACGAGAGCTGGGAGCTCATGGATCTTGGCAGCGGTGGCAACATTTCGTGATGGTCCACTTGCCAGATGCACCTTCGAGATCACAGAGCTTGCCTTTCTGATTTATTGATTTATTGATTTATTTTGCAAGTTGCAAGGGAACGCTGCATGGTGTTTCGTTTTTGCATTGCACCAACAAATTCCGAACCGAGTCCTTCGTGGACACAAGCAACCAATGGATTCAAATGGCAAGAAAGGAAATCCCAGCTAAACATTAGAAAGGATTTTCTGATGGTAAGAGTCAGTACTATCTTTCTGGAAAAAGAGATGCCGGAACTTACCATGAACACTTCCCTTGTTTCCTTATACAGTCGTACCTCGGAAGTCGAACAGAATCCGTTCCGGAAGTCCGTTCGACTTCCAGAACATTCGGAAACGAAGGCGCGGTTTCCAATTGGCTGCAGGACGTTCGGCTTCCAAAGAACATTCGCAAACCAGAACACTCACTTCCGGGTTTGCGGCGTTTGGGAGCCAAAACGTTTGACTCACAAGTCGTTTGTCAACCAAGGTATGACTGTAATGGCAATGATGCCCACCTGGGAGGAGCCGGAAATGAGCTCCAGCGGGGGGGGGGGGGGACACACCTTGGTGCTCCTGGGGACAAGTGAATTGTTGTAAGTTAAGCAATTTAGTTGAGATCATAAAGGTAAAGGAAAAGGGACTGCTGATCATTAGGTCCAGTTGCGGACGACTCTGGGGTTGCGGCACTCATCTCGCTTTACTGGCCGAGGGAGCTGGCATACAGCTTCCAGGTCATGTGGCCAGCATGACTAAGCTGCTTCTGGCGAACCAGAGCAGTGCACGGAAATGCCGTTTACCTTCCCGCTGGAGCGGTATCTATTTATCTACTTGCACTTTGACGTGCTTTCAAACTGCTAGGTTGGCAGGAGCAGGGACCGAGCAACAGGAGCTCACCCCGTCGCGGGGATTCGAACCACCGACCTTCTGATCAGCAAGCCCTAGGCTCTGTTGTTTAACCCACAGCACCACCCATGTCCCAGTTGAGATCATAGAATCGTAGAATTGGAAGGGACACCAGGGGTCATGTAGTCCACCCCCCCGAACAGTCATTCCGTTGTGGCAACCACAAGCTAGGTTCAAGGTGCCATTTGGTGCCCAGCTTATACACGAGTTTCTAACATTGTCTCATACACCGGAGATCTTCCAGGCCAGGGCGATGCTCTTGAAACGGGCCATTGGCCCACCTCTGGGGCCGCAGCTCTTTTGAAGAGCATCTGCCTTGCAAGAAGAAGGTCCTGGGTTCAAATCCCGCCCCTTAGCATTTCCCAAGTAGGTCTGTGAGAGACTCCTTCCTGGAACCCTGGAGAGCCATTGCTGCCAGCCAGAGCAGACTCTGCTGAGCTAGATGGGAGCAATGGTCAGAACAGCTTCTGACACCCCTGAGATGCTGCCACTCTCGGGCAGCAGGATGGCATTTCTGTGTGCAGTGCAGGGAGAGGAGGGGACCGGGCGCCTCTGCGCTTTGCCAAGCGGTGAAATAAAGGCTGCCTCCTCCTCGGTCACGAGCCATTACCTTGAAGGGGGGGCCTTCCATTCACTTGACGAATTCTGCTTAATAAAATAAATACGGGGAGAAAATGTAATTGGATTTCATTTATTACCCAGTTCCGCCTAGCAGCCGCCAATTACACAAAAGCAATTAGAGAGAGCTCTCCATTAATAGCAATTGCCGAGCCACCAACGGGCTCCTTCCATCAAACTTTCTGGCTTGTGTCAGGTTTATTTGTTTATGCCTCGCGGGCCGCCGCCCCTCCCTGCGGCAGCCCTGGCTCTTTGGGAATGCCAGCCGGGGTGACGGAAAGGCCGTTGGCAGATGACGGACACCTCAGCTTGTTCCATGGGGCAGCCTTTGCCTGGAGGACACCCCATAGATTGGGTCATCTTCCACCCTTGTCCTCCAGGGAATCTTCTGCAAAGGACCTGCTGTTCAGCTGCTGCGATGCTGGCGCCGGCTTGGAGTCCTTTGCGGAAGGAACTCCGCCGACCTCGGTGGGAGGCAGGTAGCATTTCATTCCAAAAAACCCATGCACTCCTCGGATAGAGACGGTTTGCCTTCCACTCGAGGGCACAGACCTAAGAACATAAGCAGAGGCTGCAGGATCAGGCCATTGTCCTCACAGGGGGCCAACCAGATGCCTCTTCTGGGAAACCCACAAGCAGGATCCAAGCGCAATAGCCCTCCTGCAGTTTCCAGCAACTGGGATTCGGAAGCAATACTGTCTCCAGCTATGGAGACAGAGCATAGCTGTCCTGGCTAGTGGCCCTCTTCTCCTCCATGAATTTGCCTAATCCTCTTTTTATCCATCCAAGATGGCGGCCATCACTGCCTCCTGTGGCAGCGAGTTCCACAGGTTAACTATGGACAGACCTCTGTCTGTAACCCCGGAGAGCCACTGTCAGCCAGTGGAGACAAAACTGAGCTGGTCTGGCTTTCCGTCCCAGGAGTGTGGGGAATCTCAAGCACCGGGGCAGTGGGGGGGTCAAATATTCCATCAAGAGAGGAATGGCAACCAAAACTCTGCGAGTGCTTGGAACTCGCAAAAATGACAGAATCAATAAGAAATAAGTCAGCAGATAATGTTAAAAAAGAGTCGGAATGCTTCAGTAATTATTTGATGAAACAAGGTTCCACCTCTAAGATTTGGTTATGTTTTGGAATAATTCCGTACATAGAGATACATCGCTCTCTCATACCAAGATGAGGAGAAAATATTAAATACCGGGGGGGGGGGGGACTTGAATCAAAATGAACCATTATGAGGTAGGAATACCACAACAACTAAAACACACAAAGAGATTCAGTCCATATGGAAAGGTATCATATAAGAGAAATACTATGATAGGACTGAATCGCATTGAATAATATTGAATGGAAGAATCTTACATTGTTTTTGTCATTGCCTTTGATTTGTCTTTTTTCTTTTTTTATATGTAGAGATGTAAGGTTATTAAGTCTAATATTATTTGATTTATGTAGTGGTTATTAATGCATGTGTCTATTATCTATGTATTTATTTGTATATTTGAATATATATATATATATATATATATATATATATATATATATATATATATAAAATGTGTCCTCTGCAACCTCTCTCTTTCTGACTCTTTCACCAAACATGGAACTCGAACTGACTGATGTGATGATTCATCCTGCTTCCTTGGGATGGAGAGATGGGCATGTACAAAGTCTTTGACGTTTGAAAGGCTGGCATGTAGCCAACTGTACTTAGGCAGGAGTGGCATCAAATTGCCCCAGCCACTTTTTCTCTGGCCCCTCCCACCAGTGGCATGCAGCCCCGCCCTCCAGTAGCCCTCCCAGAACATCATGAGGGGGCTCTAGGTTGGGGAAAGCTGCTGTGCCTGGCATTCCTTTTAAGAGGTCTCTCTCTGCCTGAGAACGGCTCCAGGAGAGAAATTAATAGGGGAGAATCCATTTGCAGGATGATTTGTCCCTTAGGCCACGAGGGTGTCAGTGCTGCAGAGGAGGGATAAGGGAATAGCTGGCAGTGAGCAAAGAGAAACAAATGCCGCTTAAAAGAGATCAGAGTTGTAGGAGGAGGAGCGCGCACAAAGCCCATCCAAGGTGGCGCACTGTGCACCCTTGTTTTGATTTCATTGTGCTTTAATTACGTGTTAATTGTGTGCATTACTGTGGCTGGGGGCTCACGCAGAAAGGCTCGGGGCCCGAATTTGGAATCGCAGCGATACCAGTGGACTACGGGCCACGATAAGGGCAGCCTTGGCAGATCCAGACGCAAAACCCAACCTGTCCAGCATCTTGGAAGAAGTTTAAAGACTGTCTCAAGGCAATTTTTTTTTTAAAAAATGTAGTATAAACACCAACAGGAAACACAGGCCTGTGAGTGCTCCAGTTAGAGAACAGCCTTTCCCAAAGGTGTCATGGGCTTTGAAGACACTCGAACTCAGGACGCAAGGGAGAAATGTGCTAAGAGGAAGGCACGCTTGTCAAATCCACACTGGGATCAACTCCCACCCGGAAACCTATGTCCCCACTGTGGAAGGACGTGTGGATCCAGAATTGGCCTCCACAGTCCCTTACAGACTCATTGTTCAAACCGTGTTCATGGAAGACAATCTTACTTGGCTACGAGGGATCGCCAAAGAAGAAAAAGAAGAAGGACTAGATAACCCCTGGGGTCCCTTCCAGCTCTTTGATTCTTAGTCAGTTGCCGGGAATTGGTCCTTCTACATGCAGAGCAGGTGTTTTGCTGCTGAGCTCCTGCCTTTACCTTGCTCCAAACTGTCCCCCAGGTAAACTTTGCTAGATTGAAGGCCCCTCATCCGTGATGGATTCTCTTTTGCGGTTCTCCTATTTGGCAGCATTTGACCCCATTCATCGAAATGTCTCTGGTCCCCGAGGAGAGGGGGGACCGGGAGGGCGAGCGGGACGTCTTTGTTTGTGGCGCAGAGCTTGCCGAAGTTTCCCGCCGCGAGGGCCGCCTAATCCCTGATAGACTCTCTGGGAGCCTCTAATTGGACAAGCTGTTTGACGGCAGCCGTCGCCACGAGAGACAGGCTCGGTTTGGCAGTCTCCTCCGCCGACGGCGTACAGGTTAATCTGCGCTGATGGGCCTGTCTTTTGTTTACAGCAGTCAAGGAAGACAATTATTGCGAGGACGGTTAGCGCAGAAGGGGAGGAGGAGGAGGAGGAGGCGGAAATTAGAAAGTAATGACAGGCTGCAGACAAAAGCTGGCCGGGCCACGGAGAGCCTGAGCCGCAGTGCATTGTGGGAAACTCCGGGCTTCATTAAGTTGATGGGGAAGGGAAAGGGGGACTTGGCCAGGTTGGATCTCAAAGCGTCGCTGACAAATGTCGGCATGTTAACTAGCTGTACGGTGGCGGAGGAGTCCCAGTGCTTGAGACCAAGCTAGGGAAACCTCGTCTTCCAGAAGAGATGGGGCCAGAGGAGGGCAACCAAAATGGTCAAAGGCCTGGAAATGATGCCTTATGATGAACGGCTTAGGGAGCTGGGTATGTTTAGCCTGGAGAAGAGAAGGTTAAGGGGTGATATGATAGCCATGTTCAAATACATAAAAGGATGTCATATAGAGGAGGGAGAAAAGTTGTTTTCTGCTGCTCCAAAGAAGCGGACACGGAGCAATGGATTCAAACTACAAGAAAGAAGATTCCACCTCAACATTAGGAAGAACTTCCTGACAGTAAGAGCTGTTCGATAGTGGAATTTGCTGCCAAGGAGTGTGGTGGAGTCTCCTTCTTTGGAGGTCTTTAAGCAGAGGCTTGACAGCCACCTGTCAGGAATGCTTTGATGGTGTTTCCTGCTTGGCAGGGGGTTGGACTGGATGGCCCTTGGGGTCTCTTCCAACGCTATGATTCTATGATTCTAGGTCTTGGCCGCAGCTGCCCATCCTTGTCTTCCTGGCCTCAGCGGAACAACCTGGATTCCGTTGAACCAAGCTGGGATTGTTTGGAAGGAGGTGTACCACTTTGCAAAGGAGCCCCTCCTGACACCAGCCTGGACATCTGGGTAGGATGGAGTCAGGAGACGCGGCTTAGTTCAGGGGTTGCCCATGGGCTACCGGTGGCTACCAGCTCCAATATCAGTGGCTGGAAACCTTAGGAGGGGAGGGGGGGCTCTTGTGCTCATAGAATTGTAGAGTTGGAAGGGACCACTAGGATCATCTAGTCCAACCCCTCTGCAAGGCAGGACTCATTTGCCCAACATGGGACTTGAACCCATAGCTGAGTTTAAGAGCCCAATGCTCTACCATCTGAGCTAGTCCAGAGCTTCCATAAACTCGTGGGTTTCCCATTGTGGCCCCTGTGAGAACAGGGGGTTGGACTAGATGGGCCATTGGCCTCATCCAGCAGGCTCTTCTGATGTTCTTAGGCTGACATTTGACAGCCACAGGCTGCCCTGGAAGTGGTGACTCCATGACTGTTCTCCTGCAGTGGCTTTCCATCCATCCGTAGCTGCGATTCCTGCATTGCTGGGGGCTGGACTAGATGACCCTTGGGGTCAGTGGCTCCGTGGAGATGCCATCAAACCTCCCTCTGCTTCATAGGTACGCTGTGCTTCCTCTCTCTCTCTCTCTCTCCCTCCTTCAAGCCCTCTGTTCCCCTTCTTGCATTTGTTCTCCTGCATCGCAAGAGGTGAGGAGGAAGGTGATGAGGACTTTCCTCTGTGCCCAAAGCACATGCAGACCATAAAATGCGAAGCTGAGAGTTTCCATCAAAGTCAATTGCTTTGACTTTATAGCCACATTTAAAGATGGTGCATTGGAATTAAAATTTAAGGACAGGACCTGGGTGGCTGTTTCCACTCTGCTATAAAAAAAGACAAATCTGCAGAGGGCTGGCTCAATTCCTTTGCTGCTTGGAGACCAGAAAATCATGATGGACCACATTTCCCATGCACAAGTGAGCTGTCTTGGGAGGGAGGTTGGGATACAAATTTAGCAAATAAATTATCTGTTCTCTTCTTCTAGTGATGCAGGGATGTTGGAGTGGATTCGTACAATCAATGTGGCAGGTTAATTGCAAAATAAAATGCTTGGATAGAGATCTTTCTTTTGGTCAAGTCTTTAGTTGAGTTCAGCAAGCCCCGTAAAGTGCAATAGTGACACCTAGTGACAGAACGTGGCATTAGGTATCTTGTTTTTTTTCACAGAATCACAGAATCATAGAGTTGGAAGAGTTGGAAGAATTAAAAAAATTTTAATTTTTTAAATTCATTTATTATAGTTATATACCACCTTTTTCTTCCAAGGAGCTCAAGGCAGTGTGCTTGTTTCTCCTCCTCCCCATATCCTCACAACAACCCTGTGAGGTAGGTTAGGCTAAGAGATGGTGACTGGCTCCAGGTTGCCCAGTGGGTTTTCTGGCTGCGTGGGGATTCGAACCCTGCTCTCCCAGGTCATAGCCCATGTACCTTGCCTTTTGCTCTTTGGGGGGAAAGTTAGGATATAGATGCAGCAAGCAAAGAAATAACAACGGGTGGAACTACGTAGAGGCGAAGTTAACAGAGGTAGCTTTTTTTTAAGCCTTTGATCTAGTCCATCTGCTCCAAAGGAACAAAATAGCTCTTTGAACTCTAGATACCTCTGATTTCCTGACCTATTTTATCTGCTGCTCCCCCCCCCCCCGGCCTGGTAGACCCACTAGGGGAGACTTTGAGGAGTTGGGATTCAGAGGATGAGACATTAGTGGGTTAGCACTGGGCACTGGGGAGGCAGTGGGTCCCATCCTGCCCGGGCGGAGAGCCCCAGCGCTCAGCCCCCATAAATATTTAGCATGCTTTTAGCGGCGGAAGGTCTTGCCGCGAGGCTCCCATCCTCTGAAGCGAAGGCCAAGCTTGATTAATGGCCCAAAGTACTCCCGTTTATGGGAGGTTGGGATCAATCCCAGATCTCGGCTAATTTCCTCCGTCTTTAGAGCTCTTTTTACTGGGGGAGGATTTACTTGGCAAAGGTTGGAGTTTTAATAGGGCCACTTTAACGGCATAGATTTTAAGAGAGGCAAAAGGAAAAGAGAGAAAAGAAATCCTTTTATTTAAAAAAGAGATTTAAATGTTAAAGATGTTAAATGAAAAGGAAATTAAGAAGGGGATATATATATATAAAGTTTCACTTAGCACAGGCCATTTTTCCTCCCCGGCGATTTTATGGGATGTTTCCACACACACAGAGAGAAACACCAGCTCCATTTGCAGAATTTCCATTTACGGAATCTCCTCCTTTGCACAAGCCCCACAATCTATGGGGAACGTTTGTTTCTTGCAGGTTCCAGATTGGTTGCTCCAAAGGCGACTGGCCCTGCCCTATGGACCCTTGCAGGCCCCCTCATGCCAATTGCCTCAGCTGTTCTCATCTTAGCAAGTCTGGGCATGGTAGGGTAGCTTCTGGCAGCGGCAGAGCAAACCGATCGGGCGCCTGGGGTGGTGCCCGTGCCCTGTGCCCAGGGGCAGGGCGAGCCGGGGCAGGGTGCTCTGCGGGGCCTGCGAGGAGTCTGCCTGCCTCCTCCCACTCAGCCACCCTACAGCTGAGGGGGAGGCGGTGGTCAGACCGTTTTGGGCAGCGCGGAGCCTACGGGCGCCCAAGCCACTGCGTTACTCCCAGGAGAGACGCGTGGCTCAGCCGCACTGCAGGCCCCGCGGCGAGTGCCGCCCGCCATTGTATCACCCCTCTCAGTGGTGACACCCGGGGTGGTCCGCCCCCACCGCCCCCCTTCCTCTTCAGGGAAGACCATCTGGCTTTCCATGCTGGATTAGTTGACCCTTTGGGTCCCTCCCAACACTACAGTTTTATGATTGTAAGTTCAAGGGCCAGTCCCCAATAGCATCTCCAGGTGGAGCTGAGAAATATTGGGTAGCCGCTGCCCACCAGAGGAGGCCATAGAATCATACGAATCTCCTTTCTTGTAACTTGTTTGGGTCCTACCTCTTGGAGCAGGAGAAAACAAGCTTGCTCCATCTTCCAGGTGACATCTCTTAGGCTATCACATCTCCTCTCAGTCTCCTCTTCTCCAGGCAGCAAAGTACATGAACACTAATGCCAAGCATGCAAGGCATTTTCAAACGTCCATGATTTAACATCTGAGTTGGCAAAGGCTGATTTAAAATCCCCCCCCCCCTTGACAATTTTAAGTCATCTTTTATGTCCCTGAATCAATTTTCTTTTCTTTTATATCAGTCCACTCTGGGATGAATTCCTAGGGTCTTGGATCTGGGTGATCCCCTGTTTGATAAGATAAGATAAGATTTATTGTCATTGTACAAGTACAACGTTGTACAAGTGCAACGAAATTGAATGCCATCCCATAAAAACAAAACAAAAAACAGCACAAAAAACCCCCCAAAAAACAACACATTTTCAGCCACACATGCACATACGTACACACCCACCGCAACTCTCCAAGGTCATATTATCTAGTTACAGCATTTAAGATGGTTATAGCTCTTGGGTAGAAACTATTCTTCAATCTATTTGTTCTTGATCTAATTGTTCTATATCTCTTGCCCGAAGGCAGTGGTACAAAAAGACTATATCCTGGATGAGATGGATCCTGTAAAATATTGTTTACTTTTTTAAGGCAACGGGAACTGTATAGTTCTTCCAAAGATGGGAGACGAGGATGACCAATAATCTTTCGGGCTGTGGTTATGACCTTCTGGAGTACCTTCCTCTCCATGGCTGTGCAACTAGAGAACCAAGCACAAATACAATATGTAAGAATGCTCTCTATGGAGCCTTGGTAGAAGGACACCAGCAGCCTCTCACTCAGCTCTCTCCTTCCTCTGGTGACTTGAGAGTGCCCACTTCTATGTTCCCAAATTTTCTGCCTGTGGCAATTACAGGCTGGAAATAATTCCTAAAACGTGACCATCTATAATCCACTGCAGCCTTCCATGGAATGAAATGGTTGGAATCATGCAAGGCTGGGTTGGCGTCATGGGGTGGGAGATGCCTTCAAACTGGGACTGATGCATGTTCAGCCTGCTCCATTCTCATGGCATATCTCAAATCTGTTTGATCGCAGAGGCAATGAGCTTTTGCCCAAGTCTTGTGCTGTGATCTTATAAGCTCAGCTGATTACAAAGCTGATTGTAATGTGTAGTGACTTTTCAATAAATGTTCAGCCGAGAAATTTCAATTTTGTACCGTGCCTTGGACAGCACTGGTTTGGGGGGGGGGGAACAAATCAGAAGATGAAACTTGTAAGGTTCAGCAGTGGGGTGGGGAGGAAAGCAAAGAAGCATTCAGTTGTCTACGGAAGCCTTACTCGACCTGCTGTTTTGGAACACAACTGTCAGTAGCTCAGAGCAAGAGATGGCAGACCCCATTTCTCCACCCTATATGTGCATTGCTGAGAATCAGCTGATAGTCAGACTAGATGAGACTAGCAGTACATGCAAAAATGATCTAGGGGTCTTGGTGGACCACAAGCTTAGCATGAGTCAACAGTGTGATGCAGCACCAAAAAAAGAAGAAGAAAAGCTAATGCTATTCTAGGCTGCATCAACAGAAGTCTAGTGTCCAGGGCAGACATAGTCCCACTCTCGTCTGCCTTGGTCAGGCCACACCAGGAGTCCCATGTCTGGGCACCACAGTTTAAGGGGGATATTGACAAGCTGGAAGGTGTGCAGAGGAGGGTGACCAAAGTGATCAAGGGTCTGGAAACCAAGCCTGATGAGGAAAGGTTGAAGGAGCTGGGTCTGTTTAGCCTGGAAAAGAGGAGACTGAGAGGAAAAAGGATATCCATCTTCAGATATCTTAAGGGCTGTCACCTGGAAGCGGGAGCAAGCTTGTTTTCTCCTGCTCTGAGGGTAGGGCACAAACCAATGGTTTCAAGTTACAAGAAAGGAGATTCCAACTAAACATTTGGAAAAAAAGAGCTATTCAGCAGTGGAAGAGACTCCCACGAGAGGTGGTGGACTCTCATTCCTTGGAGATTTTTAAGCAAAAGTTGGTTGGCCCTCTGTCTTGGATACTTTAGCTGAGATTCCTGCATTGCAAGGGACTGGACTAGATCAGTGGTCCTCAACCCTCGGTCCGTGGCCCGGTACCGGTCCGTGGATCAAATGGTACCGGGCCGCCCAAGGAACATTAAATTATTTCAATTTTATTTACTGTGGTGTTAAAATGTTAAATCACTTTATATTCATTTTTGGGTGTAACTGTATTTTATTTTGAAGGCATGTTTAAATACAATTAAATTAAAATTATGACATCAAAACAATCTAAAATATAAACAATCAATGTCCCCCCCTCAGCGGGCCGCGGTAAAATTATCAAACGTTGACCGGTCCGCGACGATAAAAAGGTTGGGGAGCACTGGACTAGATGACCATTGGGTTCCACCCAAGTCTAAGATTCTATGAGATGTGATTTATGCAGTTAGCTATTATTATTATTATTATTATTATTATTATTATTATTATTTATTAATTTAGGTAAACAAGAGCAGGTGGGCCATGCCAAGGCCTTTAACCATTTGCTGCTGCCGTGGTCCCAACTGATCCTGCCCGTCTTCTGTTGCTATACCTTCCCACTCTACAACTCTTATTCCATGGAGACAAGGCTGTGAGAAGGGAGACTCTGCTGGTGCCTGCTAGAGCCAGGATTGTCAATACGATACCCTTGATTGTGGTGTGTTTGTGGCAGCGGAAATAAATCAATCTGCTCTAGCTTCTGCACTAAGAAAGGTACTGTTCTGCAGGCAGCACAGCTTGTGAAAGCTGGAATTTGCATATGATCTGCTGGTTTTTGCATAATTTCCATGCCTTGGCTTGTCACGGAGAGAGGCAAGGAGCAATTCCTGACCCCCGAGATCCTGCCTCCCAGCCCTGGGAACTGGTTTCAGATTTCCCTTTTGGCCGCCATGAGGGCTAGAAACATTGGCAGGCGGAAGGGCAAGACCTTCGAGACGTTGAATGTTGTGACTGGGTGTCTTTTACACTCTGCATAAAGGAAGTTTCCAGGTCACCTGACAGGCTGGGAAAAGTGGCCTGGGCAGCCGTGGTTTTGCAGGCCTGCCCCTTCTCATGTGCCCCGAGGACACGGAGCATTAAGCCTCTTTTCCTGTTCAGGCCTGACAATCCCCCAGATGAAATTTAATGGGAATTTTGCTCGACTCTTTTGTCTGCGTCAGATCAAAGGCAGTATAAAAAATCAGTTTGAGCTGCTTTGGATCCTGAGTTGGGCTGCAGTTTTGGCGGCTGGGTTTGTGGCTGTTTTCCACCGCTGCCCCCCTGCAAGCTGCCTTTGTTACATTTCTGCACTCTCCTCTACCCCCCCCCCCAGCCCCAGCATCCGTGAATGCGCGAGACCTTGTTGGGCGCTCTCCGACAAAATGTGTTTCATTAGCCACGTATCAAAGTTGTTTTGCTGCTGTCACGCAGCCGAAAAGTTAAACATGCCTGATCAAAGCCGCGTAAACACAGCTTCGCAACAAATGCCTGGGGGCCCTGCCAGAAAACACAAGAGCTGTCGAAAGCTGAGCCCCCTCTCTGAATACCCAGCGCCGAGTCCCACATGAGCGCCTCTCAAAGAGGATCTGCGAGACCGTGAAATTTCATCTTCCACCCCCCCCCCCGGTCAAAAGGGCTATTAATACACCCGCACAACCAGGCTCCAAGAGGACTCCTCCTGTCTCCTGAATGCCAGCATCTCCTGGTGGAAACTCTGGGGTTTCCGGTTGTCTGCAAGATGTGCTGCGGCTGAAAGATGGGTGTTTGGGAGTTGCAAGCATCTGTCAAAGGTTCAATCCTTTCCCTCCCTCTCCACCTCTTCCTTCCATTCTTCCTTCAGGCTAGTTCGAATCACATAGATCAATCTGTCCTAGATCAATCTGTCCATTGGAACCTCCTGGAGCTGCAGGATTTGATCAAGTTCCAGGATCATATCTGGAGTTTTTAGTAGCAGTTGTGAAGCCCCTCTTAAGAAAGCCACACCTGTGATGGCCTGGGATTCTGGCTCCGACTCGGAACCAGAGGGGTCTCCGTCTGCACCGGATCCTCTGCCTCAGACATCATCTGAACCAAGTCCGGGGCCTGATCCTGAAGAGTCCCAGTCTGCACAGATTCCCCTGCAGCAAACACCAGCTGGGCCAAGTCAGGGGCCTGAGCCTGTCCTGGCTCCAGATGTGGAGATTACCTCGTTGCCTTCAGCTGGACCATCACTTACAGCTGGTCCACTCCCGGTTTGGTCAGGGGAGGCTGAAGCAGCCCCTGAGTCCAGTAACCCACCGGCGTCTCGCGAGCTGCAGAGACTCAGGTCTGAGAGAAGGAGAGACCTGAGTACTCGCAGGAGGAGTGCTCGCCTTTGGGCGAAACAGGGAGGTGAGTCGCTGGGGGATCGGGACCGGCCGTTGCCCCAACAAAGATAAAAGGCTGTTGGACCCCGCCCCAGGTTGCAGGAGCAACATTGCTGCAAGCAAGATCCTGTACCTGTCCTTGCCTGGTCTCCTGCCCTGTGTTCTGCCTTGGCTCTGTCGGACTGTGAACCTTTGGATTCTGGACCGAACCTGGACCTCGTATTACCCCCGTCCCAGCACAACACCTGCGATAATAATAATAATAATAATAATAATAATAATAATAATAATGGCACAATATTCCTGAACCCCTTTTGTCCGATCTCAAGATTTCTGCATCCCTGAATTTTGGCCGAGTCTGCCCAGCGTTTCTGCATTTGCCTCGCTTGTTGGCTCTGATGGGCGTTGCGGGGGCCTCCTCTGATCTCTGATCAAGCCCTTCCCCGTTCCAAACCCAATGCCCGATGGCCTTAGCGAGGAAGGCCAGACGTAATTGGCGCTCTTCCTCGTTTGTGCTTGTACAATCCTTGGCGTGCTGAGAAGTCCCCCCAGGTGGCCGGGCCTCGGTGAAAGGTCAGCAACCGCGTCAACTTCCATAAATCAACCCTAACGAGACACAACAGAATTTGGTCCGAGGGGCTCTTGACTCTTCCTCCGAAGGCTGGGGGGATCTGATTCCTCTTCCTCATTATTCTTTTCTCGGATCCGTTTTTGAGATGGCGGGGGGGGGGAGGGAGGAGACGTGTGGGCGAGTTTCACGTCAGCAACCCTGGGAGATTCAGACTCTTGGTTATCAGCAGGATCAAGGAGAGCACGTCCAGGAAAGAGAAGGAACAAGCTATAATTAAATGAACCAATCAAAGTACAGTTAAGGAATGCAAACATTTCATTTGGGAGCACGGCGCCTCTTGGAGTTCTTCCCTAGCGATGGAAACTTAGCGTATACTTGAATTCGCTCCCAAAGGAGGCGGTGAAGGCAACCAACTTGGATGGCTTTAACAGAGGATTGGGCAAATTCATGGAGGAGGAGAGGGCTATTGAAGTCTCCTCGCCAGGAGGGCTCTGCTCTGCCTCCACAGATGGAGGCAGTGATGTTTCTGAACCCCAGTTGCTGGAAACCGCAAGCAAGGAGAGTCCACCACCTCCCAAGGGAGTCCGTTCCACTGCTGAACAGCTCTCACTGTCAGAAGGTTCTTCCTGATGTTGAGTCGGAATCTCCTCTCTTGTAACTTGAAGCGATTGGTTCGAATCCTACCCTCCGGAGCAGGAAAAAACAAGCATGTTCCCTCTTCCATGTGACAGCCCTTAAGATATTTGAAGATGGCTCTCATATCTCCTCTCAGTCTCCTCTTTACCAGGCTGAACGTACCAGTACCCATCTCCTTCAAGTGCTCCTCATCAGGCTTAGTTTCCAGACTGTTGTTAATCTTGGTTGCCCTCCTCTGCACACCTTCCAGCTTGTCAACATCCTTCTTGAATTGTGGTGCTCAGAATTCATAGAATCCTAGAGTTGGAAGAGACCCCAAGGGCCATCCAGTCCAACCCCCTGCCAAGCAGGAAACACCATCAGAGCATTCCTGACAGGTGGCTGTCAAGCCTCTGCTTAAAGACCTCCAAAGAAGGAGACTCCACCACACTCCTTGGCAGCAAATTCCACTGTCAAACAGCTCTTACTGTCAGGAAGTTCTTTCTAATGTTTAGGTGGAATCTTCTTTCTTGTAGTTTGAATCCATTGCTCCGTGTCCGCTTCTCTGGAGCAGCAGAAAACAACCTTTCTCCCTCCTCTATATGACATCCTTTTATATATTTGAACATGGCTATCATATCACCCCTTAATCTTCTCTTCTCCAGGCTAAACATACCCAGCTCCCTAAGCCGTTCCTCATAAGGCATCGTTTCCAGGCCTTTGACCATTTTGGTTGCCCTCCTCTGGACACGTTCCAGCTTGTCAGTATCCTTCTTGAACTGTGGTGCCCAGAACTGGACACAGTATTCCAGGTGGGGTCTGACCAGAGCGGAATACAGTGGTACTATTACTTCCCTTGATCTAGATGCTATACTCCTATGGATGCAGCCCAGAATTGCATTGGCTTTTTTAGCTGCTGCATCAGACTGTTGACTCATGTCAAGTTTGTGGTCTACCAAGACTCCTAGATCCTTTTCACATGTACTGTTCTCAAGTGTACTGCTCTCACACGTACTGCTTTTGCTTGCTTGAAGGTTACCTACAACCGGGGAAGGAATCGGATCTCTCCAGGTCAATGCGTAGGCCATAGGGCAATCCTGCAATGCAGGTCTCCTCAGAGGCAGTGAATCGCAGTTGCTGGAAACCGCAGGAGGCAAGGGAGCTCTTGTGGTTGAATCCTGCTTGTGGGCTTCCCAAGGGCATCTGGCTGGCAAGATGCTGGACTCGATGGGCCAGTGGCTCAATCCAGCAGGCTCTTTTCATATTCTCATGGATTGATTCCGTTGCTGTTCCTTCATTGCGGAAGAGGCTTTTTCAATGCACATCCAGTCCTCAGAGCTTGAGGACCCAGGAAGGGTCAGTGTTTGAGAAAAGCATTAAAAGCATTAAAAGGATCTGAATAAAGATGAGTATTCACCCCCCCCCCCGCTCACCTCATCACTGGGTTTTTTCAACCATTTGAATATTTGCAGAACCTCAAGAGGTGTCGCAACGAGTGCTTGAAAGTAATATTTGTGGAATCTCAACCTCCCCTTAGCGATCTAACTGGAGGTGGGGGGGGAATAAGAGCCCCTTATCTTTGCTTGTCAAGTAGGGAGGGGGAATGCATTTGAAAAATAAATAGCTGGTGGGGCCGCAGCAGGCAGTGCGACCTCACCTCTGCAAAAAGCAGGCTGCCCCTCTCCTCATTGCAACAGTTTTCTGGATGCTGCTGCTCAAAGTAGCTTTCCTCTCCTCCTCCCCTTACCTCCTTCCTCAAGATTAGGGTTTGGGTTTTCTTTCTGTCTTAAGGGGAAGAGGTAACAGCTGGGAGATAGCCTTGGGTGCAAGTTAAAGGTGGGGGGCTGCACTCACACTCTTTTTTGTGGGAGATGAGTGGGAATATGGATGAGGGAATATTGTTTAATATTTCCTATCCCAGCTTGTGTTAACAAGCTCCAAACTAGCAGAGATTCTCATCCCCAATTAAGCACAGCAAAACTTGGCGATTAAGTTCGTTTGAACTTCTATAACAAGGCAGATTCCTGGCATATTTCCTCTGGTTCCCCCTTAAAAGTAAATACACGACACATAGCTCTTTAAAAGTAAAAAGGTTTACTCACAGACATTTCCAAGGTTCTACAAGTCTCAGAAAGGCAGGCTAGCTTAGATTTAAATATGTACACGTGGAGAGTCTCCTTAAGGGAGGAGGCTCCATCTGGGCCCTCTTGGCTGGAAGCCAAGAGTGCATCTTCTCTTGAGATGTTGCTCGCTCGAAGATCCAATGAGGAAGAGAGGGTGGAATGGCTGCTCACCTGTGACTTTGAGTAACTACAGGTAAGGCCACTCCCACCTCTGGTCACACAGAGGAAGTGGTCTCAGTCCAGGTACAGGAAACTCTAACTGGAGGACTGACACCCCTTGTGTACATTCTAGGAATGTTGTGATTGACTGCACCAGTGTTATACATCCCACATTTTTTCACTCTGAGCAGGGTGCCCACACAATCCAGGCCTCCGTTCATCCCCCAGTTGGCTTTCTTGCTCCATCCCAAGAAACAGAGGGAAAGCTCAGAAACGAAACAGGGAAATTCTGGCTGGGGAAAACCATTCTAATCTAACATGAATCTTCCCAAATCTGCTTGGCTTGTTCAGTTTGGCCTCTACGCAAATCTGCAAGGAGCTGTCAAGACACTGCCATCCTTGAGAGCCAGTGTAGTGGTTAAGAGCAGTAGACTCGTAATCTGGTGAACCAGGTTCATGTCTCCGCTCCTCCACATGCAGCTGCTGGGTGACCTTGGGCTAGTCACACTTCTTTGAGGTCTCTCAGCCCCACTCACCTCACAGAGTGTTTGTTGTGGGGGAGGAAGGGAAAGGAGAATGTGAGCCGCTTTGAGACTCCTTCGGGTAGTGATAAAGCGGGATATCAAATCCAAACTCTTCTTCTTCTTCAGCTGTGAAGAGGAGCGCTGCCTTTGACGTGCCTCAGTTGGCGTTGATTTTTCTTCGCTGGTGGGAAATGGGGAATGTGCTAGGACTTGCATCAGTACGGGAGCAGAGCCTGTCTGCTGGGTCAGGCCAAAGAGAGCCCACCTCGTCCAGCACGCTGTTCTCAACCAGAAGCCTGTGATGGGAATCCCAAAAGCTTGTGTGTGCTTTGGAAGCCCAGGTTCTTAAGTCCCTGCCGCCCTGTGACTGGGGACCAAACACAGTGAGAAGTGGGGGGTGGTAAATGATGGACTGGATTTTCATTTTGACATTGGCTCTTTTTTTAAAAAAAAAAAAAAAAAAAAGGGAAAGTGTGGGGTGGGCAGATTGGCATTGCAGTGGATGGTGGTGGAGGATAATTCTTTCCTGTTGTGCTATTTTCCTGATGCAACAACAATAGGAATAATTTTAGGGGTTCAGTCTCTCAAATGCTAATGCTCTCCTCCTCTTCCTCCTTAGAACCAGCCCAGGGGCATGAGCCCTAACAAAATGCAGGAGTCTCTGGGAGGGTGGATAAAAATCAATGATTTTTTTAAAAAAATCAAAAAAATCAGATTTTTTGGATTTAAATTAGATTTTTTTGATTTAAATTGGATTTTTAAAATAAAATGCTTTTGGAGGAAACATCTTTCAAAATATAGTCTTCTATTTAAGTTACATTGTAGTCCAAAGGCTATTCATCAGGAAATAAGGATTTGTTTTAAGTTTATCAAGTGTGCTAAAACTCAGTCTAAGTTGTTTTTTTTTTAAATGTTTAACCACATCAGTTAGCAAACATGGATACATATGCTATCATGTTATTGTTTTAGTTAAATAAATTGTTTAAATGGTTATTAAGGAAATTATTATTTTTCTCCTTCCAATAAAGTACAGCAGAAAAGTTGTCCAAATATAAACAGTTAACTTATTAAACCTCACCATAATTTCGTAATTATCTGTCTATGTATTTCTAGTAGTATAACCAAATCAGTAATTTTTGATATAACTGTAAAAAACTACTCTGAAATTTTATTATTCCAAAAATGAAACCTTCATATGGTTGTAAATATTAAGATTATACCAGCAAGAATTAGTCTATCTGTAAAAAAAAAAAAAGATTTAAATCAAGTCTTACTGACTAGTGATTTAAATCAAGCCTTACTGACTAGTGATTTAAATCGTGATTTAAATCAATTTGATTTAAATCAAATCCACCCTGGCTGGCCTGGGGAATGGTTTTCATTGGGGTGGTGAGACTGGGGGTGGCCTGGAGGTGATGGTAGGTAAAAAAATCTCTGTGCCAGCTTGTTGCAAGAAGAAGTGGGGGTGGGGGGTGGGGGTATCTCACACCATGAGTCCCTCTCCCATCTCTTTCTTGTCTCCCTCGCACACAGCGCCTGGTGTGTAGGAGGCAGGCTCCTGCTGCTTGGAGCCGCAGAGCTAGCGAGAGTCAAACCTGTTCCTTCTACTGCTCCTGACAGCTTCCCGGCTGGAGGCAGAGGCGGCAGCGAGGCAGACAGCGAACCTGCCTCCTCTTTCCAGCTTTGCACGGCTGCGTCATAGCTAAGCTTCGGCAGGTGCATCGGCTGACGTCTCCCGCTGCCCCTCGGCTTGCCCCTGTCTCACACGTGGGGGGTCAGGCAATCCAAACTTCCCATGTCCTCTTAATCATAGAATCGTACGAGTTGTAGAGATGGGAGGGACCCCCAAGGGTCATCTAGTCCAACCCCCAGCAACGCAGGAATCACAGTGAAAGAATGCCTGAGAAATGGCCACCCAAACTCTGATTAAAAACCTCCCAGGAAGAAAAAACTCCCGCCACCTTACACTATCAAATGCCTCTTAGTGTCAGAATGTTCTTCCTCATGTTTAGTCATGTTTAGTCGGAATCTCATCTTTTTAGTCGGAATCTCATTTTTTCCGTTTGAATGCATTGGTTTGTTTGTTTTTAAATTATATTTATTGGGTTTTAAACAAAAATCAGAAGAAAACTTAACATAATACATAATACATAATACCAAATACCAAATACAAAAACACAAACATAAACATACATTTCCCTTTCATCTTGTCTAATCATATTGGGGTGACTTCCTCCTGTCCCCCCTGCTGTGTTTCATTGTCAATCATCTTTAGTAATTTCCTCTCATCTTTAATTATTTTTTCTTATATTACTTATATTCTCATCTTATAATCGTCTTAACCAAAAATCATACATCTATATTACTTAATCCTGTTTTTCTAATCTGTAAGCTGTCGTTTCTTCCAACTTTTTTCTATCTTTAAATCTTACAATAGTTCTTTAAATATACTTTAAATTTCTTCCAATCATGTTCCACCGTCTCCTCCCTCTGGTCGCGTAGTCTCCCGGTCAGTTCGGCGAGTTCCATATTGTCCAGTGGTGGCTGCCAGGAGCAGAGGCAACCCAGAGACCAGGGAAGGCTGTGGCGGCTGCCCGGAGGACTCTCAAGGAGAGGGGAGAAGAGAGGAGGCGGAGGGAACGCTCCACAAGGGAAGGTGTTTGAGAAAGGGCGAGAGGCTGCCAGCTCTGCAGGCAAGGGGGGGACATAACTGGGCTCCTGAGCCCCACAGGGGAACCACAGAAAGAATGTAGTTGGTCAGGAGAGCCGTGGACTCAGAAAGGTTGAAAACCTCTGTTTTATAGATTTGAAAATGACTATCATATCTCCACCAGTCTCCTCTTCTCCAGGCTAAGCATACCCAGTTCACCAGGCCCTGGAGATTTGAATTCTTTTAAAGCAGGGGTGGCTAACTCTCAAGAGACTGTGATCTATTCCCAGAGTTAAAAACTGGCAGTGATCTACCCCCTGTTTTGTGGGGTTCAGGTCAAAGTTGTTGAGCTTTTTTTTTAGGAAGGAAAACCCTGTTGTTTTTTTTAGGGGGGTCAGGTCAAATTTGTTGAGGTATTTTTGTTGAGGTATTTTTTGGGAGGAGGAAAGCCCAGTTTTTAGGGGTTCAGGGCAAAAATGTTGAGCTTTTCTTAGGGGAGGCAAACTTGTTGAGCTTCTTTGGGGGAGTAAGTGATCTACCAGTGATCTAATGCAGATGTCCAGTGATCTACTGGTAGATCACGATCTACCTGTTGGACGTGCCTGCTTTAAAGTATCTAGGTGTTTCCTTACTACCTCTTTTCCCATTTTGGGCTGCAGCTCCCTCCTTACATCATTTATTCTGTTATCGCTGTTATCACTTTCCCTTTGGATCAGACAGAGGCAAAGTAGGTGTTGAGCAGTTCCACCTTTTCTCTGTCACCAAGTAGCGTTTCTCCGTCTTCCCCACACGGAGGACCTACCACTTGCTTGTTCTCCCTCTTGCTTCGGACATAGCCGAAGAAACCTCTTTTATTATTTTTAACCTCTCTTGCAAGCCTGAGCTCATTCTGAGCTTCAGCCTGCCTGACCTGCTCCCTGCAACTGTGGCCAACTCTTGTACTGTGGATGCTCTGGTTGTGAACGCGATCTGTGCGGGAGGCACGTTAGCAACCTGCATCGTTCACAACCCGCAGCGCCGCTTCTGCGCATGCGCGGTTCGCAATCTGGCGCTTCTGCGCATGTGTGAGCGCCGAAACCCAAAAGTAACCCGTTCCGGTACTTCTGGGTTCGGCGTGAGCGCAACCCAAAAAAATGTAACCTGCAGTGTTCACAACATGAGGTATGACTGTATCTTCCTCTTTCATGAGTTCCCCTTTCTTCCATTTCTTATCCATGCCCTTCTGACATCTCGGCCCATCTGTAAGCTCCTTATGCAGCCAGACGGTTTCCTTAGATGCCTCCCCCTTTTCTTTCATCTGTTCCAGCCCCCTGCAATGCAGAAGTTGCAGCTAGAGAATCCCAAAGAGTCCCTCCATTCTTAAAAATGGAAGAGCTGGCGGAGAGGAACTGTTAGCAGCCCGATACTTGGGGGAATCCCCAGGGCGGGTGGGTGAGGAGGGGAGGGGGAAGGTTGCCCTTCCTGTCACTGTCTCGTCAAGCAAGGCAAACTTCAGGTGGCGAATCTCATTAAAATTCATCCCACACAGATGGAACCACTTAGGAAATCCAAACATCTTAATGCAAGCCTGTGAGATTCTCCACCTCCAGCCTCCCATTTCGCTCTACAGGGGCCACTGCTGCTTCCAGTCGGAATTCAGATAGCCATCTGAGCCAGGCTTAAAAACCTCCGAGGAAGGAGAAGTCCTCCAGCTTGCAAGGTTGTCCATTCCCCTGTCAATCAGAACTTACCCTCGGAGCGGACAATTTAGCCTGTGCTCTCCAGAGGCTTTTTAATTCTGCAAAGCCAAGTGCTGGTGTTCCTTTGTATTTTGGCACTTCAGATGCATTGCAGGGTGCTAGACGGACGTGGCAACGCTTTGAGTCCCTTCCTGCTCTATCATTCTACACATCCTTTGCTTCCTCCACCCCTTCTTCTCTTCCGCTGGTGTTCTGCTAGGGACACCATTTTTTGTTTGAGCACAGCAGTCTTACCGGCACTAGCAGTTGCCAGTGCCGGATTTACGTATAAGCTAAACAAGCCAAAGCTTAGCGCCACACTCTCTTGGGGGGCCCCCAAAAAAAATTAAAGGAGAAAAAAAGCTGGATATACCCCGCGGGTGGCGCTGTGGTCTAAACCACAGAGCCTAGGGCTTGCTGATCAAAAGGTCAGCGGTTCGAATCCCTGTGAAGGGGTGAGCTCCCGTTGCTCTGTCCCTGCTCCTGCCAACCTAGCAGTTCAAAAGCATGTCAAAGTGCAAGTCGATAAATAGGAACCGCTCCGGTGGGAAGGTAAACGGCGTTTCCGTGCGCTGCTCTGGTTCGCCAGAAGCAGCTTTGTCATGCTGGCCACATGACCCGGAAGCTGTATGCCGGCTCCCTTGGCCAGTAAAGCCAGATGAGCGCCGCAACCCCCAGAGTCATCCGCGACCGGACCTAACGGTCAAGGGTCCCTTTACCTTTACATTTCCAAAAGATAAAAAACAAATAAAATAAAACCTACATACAGCAACAGTCTTTTGTGTTGTGTAGGCTCCTATTTGTTATGCGCAAATGGCTTTAGATACCTATTAGGTCCATAAATTGCCATATTGCATATATTCAACACAAAAAACAGTGAGAATTTGTTGTTGACAAAGGACAGCTGGACATATAAAGGGCCCCATTACCTTCAGGAGCTTAGGGCCTCATCAAACCTCAATCCAGTCCTGGCAGTTAGTTGCCTATGGGTTTACTGAGAGCCAGTGTGCTGTAGTGGTTAAGAATCACAGAATCACAGAATCATAGAGTTGGAAGAGACCACAAGGGCCATCCAGTCCAACCCCCTGCCAAGCAGGAAACACCATCAAAGCATTCCTGACAGGTGGCTGTCAAGCCTCTGCTTAAAGACCTCCAAAGAAGGAGACTCCACCACACTCCTTGGCAGCAAATTCCACTGTCGAACAGCTCTTACTGTCAGGAAGTTCTTCCTAATGTTTAGGTGGAATCTTCTTTCTTGTAGTTTGAATCCATTGCTCCGTGTCCGCTTCTCTGGAGCAGCAGAAAACAACCTTTCTCCCTCCTCTATATGACATCCTTTTATATATTTGAACATGGCTATCATATCACCCCTTAACCTTCTCTTCTCCAGGCTAAACATACCCAGCTCCCTAAGCCGTTCCTCATAAGGCATCGTTTCCAGGCCTTTGACCATTTTGGTTGCCCTCCTCTGGACACGTTCCAGCTTGTCAATATCCTTCTTGAACTGTGGTGCCCAGAACTGGACACAGTATTCCAGGTGGGGTCTGACCAGAGCGGAATACAGTGGTACTATTACTTCCCTTGATCTAGATGCTATACTCCTATTGATGCAGCCCAGAATTGCATTGGCTTTTTTAGCTGCTGCATCACACTGTTGACTCATGTCAAGTTTGTGGTCTACCAAGACTCCTAGATCCTTTTCACTTGTACTGCTCTCAAGCCAGGTATCACCCATCCTGTATTTGTGCCTTTCATTTTTTTTGCCCAAGTGTAGTACTTTACATTTCTCCCTGTTAAAATTCATCCTGTTTGCCTTGGCCCAGTTCTCTAATCTGTTAAGGTCATTTTGAAGTGTGATCCTGTCCTCTGGGGTATTAGCCACCCCTCCCAATTTGGTGTCATCTGCAAACTTGATCAGGATGCCCTCAAGCCCATCATCCAAGTCATTGATAAAGATGTTGAATAAGACTGGGCCCAAGACAGAACCCTGTGGCACCCCACTAGTCACTTCTCTCCAGGATGAAGAGGAGCCATTGATGAGCACCCTTTGGGTTCGGTCAGTCAGCCAGTTACAAATCCACTGAATGGTAGCATTGTCTAGCCCGCATTTTACCAGCTTCTTTACAAGAATATCATGGGGCACCTTGTCAAAGGCCTTGCTGAAATCAAGATAGGCTACATCCACAGTGTTCCCTTCATCTACCAGGCTTGTAATTCTGTCAAAAAATGAGATCAGATTAGTCTGACATGACTTATTTTTCAGAAACCCATGCTGACTTTTAGTGATCACAGCGTTCCTTTCTAGGTGCTCACAGACCGTTTGCTTAATGATCTGCTCTAGAATCTTTCCTGGTATTGATGTCAGGCTGACTGGGCGGTAATTGTTTGGGTCCTCTCTTTTCCCCTTTTTGAAGATAGGGACAACATTTGCCCTCCTCCAGTCTGCTGGGACTTCACCTGTTTTCCAGGAATTCTCAAAGATTACTGCCAGTGGTTCTGAAATCACCTCTGCCAGTTCTTTTAATACTCTGGGATGTAGTTCATCTGGCCCTGGAGACTTGAATACATCTAAACTAGCCAAGTGTTCTTGTACTACCTCCTTACTTATTCTGGGCTGTGTTTCCCCTGCTGAATCATCTGCTCCATATTCTTCAGGTCGGGCATTGTTTTCTTTTTTGGAGAAGACTGAGGCAAAGAAGGTATTGAGGAGTTCTGCCCTTTCTGCGTCCCCTGTTCGCATTTCACCATCTTCTCCTCTAAGTGACCCCACTGTTTCCTTGTTCTTCCTTTTGCTACGGACATACCCATAAAAACTCTTTTTATTGCTTTTAACCTCTCTAGCAAGCCTGAGTTCATTCTGTGCTTTAGCTTTTCTGACTTTGTCTCTACATGTGCTGGCTATTTGTTTGAATTCCTCTCTGGTGGTTTCCCCCTTTTTCCATTTCTTGTACATATCCCTTTTAAATCTTAACTCAGTTAAAAGTTCTTTAGATAGCCACCCTGGCTTCTTTAGGCACCTTCCATGTTTTCGTCGCATTGGTACTGCTTGAAGTTGTGCTTTTAATATCTCCCTTTTAACAAACTCCCATCCATCATGAACTCCCATCCCTTTTAGTATTACTGACCATGGGATCACATCCAGCATTTCCCTAAGTTTTCTGAAGTCGGCTTTCTTAAAGTCTAGAATTTGAGTCTTAGTATGCTTGGTTGCTCCTTTCTGATGTATAATAAACTCCAGAAGAGCATGATCACTCCCACCTAATGATCCTGCCACTTCTACCCCACTAACCAGGTCATCACTATTGGTTAGGACCAGATCTAAAATGGCTGATCCTCTTGTTGCTTCTACCACTTTCTGGACAATGAAGTTGTCTGCAAGGCCAGTGAGGAATCTGTTCGACCTTATGCTCTTGGCTGAGTTTGACATCCAACAAATATCAGGATAGTTGAAATCCCCCATTACTACTATCTCATTTCCTTTTGAATGCTTGGTCATCTGTTCCAGGAAGGCATCATCTATGTCCTCAGTTTGGCTCGGGGATCTATAGTAAACTCCCACAATGAGATCACTGTTATTTTTCTCTCCCTTAATTTTGACCCAGATACTCTCAATTTGGCTTTGAAGTTTTAAATCATGGATCTCTTCACAGGTATACACATCCCTGACATATAATGCCACTCCTCCTCCTTTCCTGTTTGGTCTATTTCTCTGAAATAGATTGTATCCCTCTATTACTACATTCCAATCATGAGACTCATCCCACCAGGTTTCAGTGATGCCTATTATGTCGTATTTAGTTTGCTGTATCAAGAGCTCAAGTTCATCTTGTTTATTTCCCATGCTCTGTGCATTTGTATACAGACATTGAAAACCATTGATCATTCCCCCTAGTCTCCTACTTAAGGATTTTTTCCTCCCACCACTAGGTCTGTGTGCTGTTTGCTCCATTTGGTCCTTGACTTTTGGATGATCATCTTCAGCATTTGATAGACTCCTACCTTCAGGACCACTGTCTCCCTCCCCCACATAAGTCAGTTTAAAGCCCTCCTGATGAGGTTTTTGAGATTGTTGGCAAAAACATTCCTCCCAACCCTTGTGAGGTGCAGCCCATCACTTGCCAGAAGTCCATCTTCAAGAAACTGCAGGCCGTGATCTAAGAATCCAAACCGTTCCTGCCGGCACCATTTGCGAAGCCAGTTGTTCACTTCTCCTATTTTCCCCTCTCTTCCTGGGCCACGGCGTTCAACTGGGAGGACAGATGAGATGACAATTTGTGCATTTAATTGCTTCAGCTTCCTGCCCAGAGCCTCATAATCACTTTTGATCTTCTGGAGGCTATGGCTTAAGAACAGTAGACTCTTAATCTGGGGAACCGGGTTCGCGTCTCCGCTCCTCCACCTGCAGCTGTTGGGTGACCTTGGGCTAGTCACCCGTCTCTGAAGTCTCTCAGCCCCACTCACCTCACAGAGTGTTTGTTGTGGGGGAGGAAGGGAAAGGAGAATGTGAGCCGCTTTGAGACTCCCTAGGGTAGTGATAAAGCGGGATATCAAATCCAAACCCTTTACTTCTGGAACTACCACTGGGATCCTGTCTGCTTGCTTTAACTCCATGCAGAGCTGTGCAGAGACCCTCCTCCGGGGTACAAAGGGGGAAAAAAACCAGGGAATTAAAAAAAAATTAAAAAAAAAAAACTCCGGCACCTGCAAGCGAAGCCTCCTGTCGGTTGCTTGGGCGATGGGCACCAGTGGTTCAGGAGCTGTGGAAATGGCCTCCATGTAAAAGCTGCACCACTTCTACCTTGGATGAAAAGCACCCCAAGAATGCAGTGCTTGTTTTCAGAAGCACAAAAATAAATGGAAATGTTTTTAAAGGCGACAGAGTTCAGGAGTTCTGTATCCGTGTAAATGAGTTTGTTAGCTAGTTTGCTTCTTTGTTTGCTCACATCTTTCTTTATTGTGTTGGCCATCCAGTCCAACCCCCTGCCAAGCAGGAAACACCATCAAAGCATTCCTGACAGGTGGCTGTCAAGCCTCTGCTTAAAGACCTCCAAAGAAGGAGACTCCACCACCCTCCTTGGCAGCAAATTCCACCGGTGAACAGCTCTTACTGTCAGGAAGTTCTTCCTAATGTTTAGGTGGAATCTTCTTTCTTGTAGTTTGAATCCATTGCTCCGTGTCCGCTTCTCTGGAGCAGCAGAAAACAACCTTTCTCCCTCCTCTATATGACATCCTTTTATATACTGTATTTGAACATGGCTATCATATCCCCCCTGAACCTTCTCTTCTCCAGGCTAAACATACCCAGCTCCCTAAGCCCATTCCTCATAAGGCATCGTTTCCAGGCCTTTGACCATTTTGGTTGCCCTCCTCTGGACACGTTCCAGCTTGTCAGTATCCTTCTTGAACTGTGGTGCCCAGAACTGGACACAGTATTCCAGGTGAGGTCTGACCAGAGCGGAATACAGTGGTACTATTACTTCCCTTGATCTAGATGCTATACTCCTATTGATGCAGCCCAGAATTGCATTGGCTTTTTTAGCTGCTGCATCACACTGTTGACTCATGTCAAGTTTATGGTCTTGCAACTCTATGATTCTATGCAACGGCACAGTTGAGAGTGCCTTTGTGCAGCTCCCCTTTTTTGCAGTGTGGTTTGCCCAGAAAAACATCCCCATGGATTGTGCTGTTCCACTTTCTTTGGTAGCCAAATTATAGCAGGTGAAGAGGACACCTATTTTATGTTGGAGCAGAATCCCTGATGGCTGCAGTGACCTGACTCTGATTCAGTTTCCTAGTCTTTTCTCGCAGGATGATCTTACCTGTCCTGCCACAAAATGTGGGAGTGCTTTTTAGCCAGGCTGTCTTTGGCCCCTGATGTAAAAATAATCATAATTAAACCCTGCAAAAAGAGAGGTGGAAGGAAAGGAAATGGTTTTTAATAAGATTTGGCTTTCTATCGGCGCAAGTAGTTATTTTTGGAATGTGAGTCTCTCTCGAAAAGATGGAAGATGTGTCTGAGTGCCACTCTAAATTTTTGTCAGTTCTGACTTGAGTGAAATTGACATGCAGGGGTCACCCATCAAACTGACATTCACACGGCACTGGAGGCAGGGGTGCGAAATCAGGGACTGTTCGCGCTGAGCAACAGCGCCTCCTCCTGGCTGCCGTGGCAATCTTTCCTCCAGGCTGTCAGGGGCAGCGTTTTGCGCTCCTATAAATGGATATATGCCCAGTACTGAGAAGGCTTTGAAATCCAGGACAACCACTTGCATAGCAGATTATTTCTTCAAGCGTTTTATCCCACCTTTTCAAGCGCATGTTGTTCAAGGCCGTTTGCAACAATAAGGACAACTCAAGCGCCCGTCCTTGCGAGTGAAAGTGAGCCCCGCTGAAGAAAGCAGGAGTTGCATTGGAGTCCCTACACATAGGAGTGCACCGTGAAGTACCGAGAATCATTATAGCAAATAAAACAGCAGCAATTGGTGATCTCCGTTTCCCAAGTAAGGCAGTAATGTTATTTCTCACCCTCACCTGAAATGAATGCTAAATATATAACTGTCTAGCTCCATTTGACTTGCCACCCTGCTTCTCCTCGGGGCATGAAGACATCCCTTTTTGCTTCTGTTAACTCTGTAAAGTCCCATGTGTAGGGGTGCTGTTATGATAATAATAATAATAATAATAATAATAATAATAATAATAATAATAATAATTTATTATTTATACCCCGCCCATCTGGCTGGGTCTCCCCAGCCACTCTGGGCGGCTTCCAAAAGAACATTAAAATACAGTAATCTATTAAGCATTAAAAGCCTCCCTAAACAGGGCTGCCTTCAGATGTCTTCTAAAGGTCTGATAGTTGTTGTTCTCTTTGACATCTGAAGGGAGGGTGTTCCACAGGGCGGGTGCCACTACCGAGAAGGCCCTCTGCCTGGTTCCCTGTAACTTGGCTTCTCGTGGTGAGGTAACTGCCAGAAGGCCCTCGGCGCTGGATCTCAGTGTCCGGGCTGAACGATGGGGGTGGAGACACTCCTTCAGGTATACTGGACCGAAGCCATTTAGGGCTTTAAAGGTATAAGGGCCCCTGGACGGTTAAGTCCAGTCAAAGGCGACTATGGGGTTGCAGCGCTCATCTCGCTTAAGGCCAAGGGAGCCGGCGTTTGTCCATAGACAGCTTTCTGGGTCATGTGGGCAGCAGGACTAAACCGCTTCTGGTGCATCAAAGAACATCGTGACGGAAACCAGAGCACACGGAAACGCCATTTACCTTCCCACCGCAGTGGTACCTATTTATCTACTTGCACTGGCGTGCTTTCGAACTGCCAGGTTGGCAGGAGCTGGGACAGAGCAACGGGAGCTCACCCCTTCACGGGGATTCGAACCGCCAACCTTCCGATCGGCAAGCCCAAGAGGCTCAGTGGTTTAGACCCCAGCGCCACCCGCATCCCTCGGGGTGCTGCTATAGAAAAAAGGCAGCCTTCATTATTTCACCAGTCGCACACGTGAACTTGACTACCAGTTGGGTGCAAATTTGGAGTGCATTGAAATTGATCGTAACTGTCTGGAAGGCTGGCTTTGCCCATATGAGTCGACTGGATTGGGAGGCTGGACTAGATGGGCCACTTCTTATAAGAGTTTTTATGGCTGCCTGCAATGGGGGGAAAGAGGACCTGGTTGCTGGTGTGTTGATGCCACGGGGCCTGGTCTCGTATCGGCTGCCCCATCCTCCTGTTCCCTGCGTGGAAGAGATTCAGCTGCAGCTTATGCCTGACGGATGCAGATAGAGAAAGTTGTTCTTGCTTAAGCTGCCAAGATGGTCAGACTCTTCCTCTCTCGGCAACTCTGCTGCCGCCCATCCACTTTATCTCCCGGGGCTTTTGGTGTGTAATTAAGCCCGGACCCCCTGAACGCCTGCTAAGCTGCCGCTATCCCACCCTAATCCTCTGTAGCTCAGTCTCCTGTGACATTTGCTAGCCGAAAAGCGGCTTAAGTTTTTAGCACGCTTCCTGTTCTGCTCAGTCTCAGCCTTGCAACGGGGATGTGGCAGGAAGGCTAGATCTTTCTGTTGCCTTTGATTTCATTTTTGTGTTTATGGAAGATGACAGCAAGGCCGCGCTGAAACTTTGACTTTGTTTAGTGCCAAAAACTGAAGTTCCAGATTCCTTTTTAAAAGAGACTTTTGAGAAGGTACATTGGCATGTCTATCAAATCAACTTCCATTTTCTGCATTTTTGGGTCTGTCTCAAAAACTACAATTCCCACCAGACTCTGCTTGGCTTTCCTCGAAGTCCGTTTAATCACGTTCCTTTTCAGTCACCAACGCTGCCTCTGCTAGGTATTACTGCCACCAGCTCCCTCACTTATATCTCCGCCTCTACAAAAGGTGACGGGCAAGGTCAGCCGCATTGCCGGGGGTTGGACTAGATGACCCTCGGGGTCCCTTCCAGCTTGACAAATCTATGGTTCTATGATCATTTCCATAAAAATTATAAAATATCAAAGAAGTGAGGGAAGAAGCAGAAGCTCACTTGCACCCTGTTTTTTATTGCATGGGGTTCCACCCATATCAGGGAAAGGAAATCAGAAATATTGATCTCCCGTTGGGCTTTTCCAAAGCTAATAACGCCATCGTTTGGGCTTCTTCCGCTCTCCTGAGAATAGAGTTCTGGACAAAGCCAGTCCATCCACAGTTAACTGGTATTTGTAGACATAATTTGAGCTGGCTCTGCCTCTGGGTTGGCAGCCTCAGCCAGGCAGATAAAAGCCCAGCTTGCTATCAGATAAATCTGATCCCTCGCTGACTCTGGAATAAAAAGCAAACCTGGCAAATGGTCGTTTTTGGGTGTTTTTTTTTGTAATCCAGAGGCAGATGATGTGGTATCTGTTGGCTTTTTCCTTGGGTATTAAGAATGTGACAATTTAATTGCAGGCTATCCCCTCAAGAAGGGGGCGCAAATCAATAGGTGTCAGGCAAGGCGCTCGTTTTCAGATAAAATCTATTTGTAAATTACAGTCATTTGTCTCCTTGCAGAGTCAAAAGGAGTTAATTGCAAACAGTGTGAGAACGGAGCTCCAGAACGGATTCTCCACCTCACTTCATCCATGCCGAGCCTCTTTCGCGATGCTGGACAGGCACCAAGAAGTGCCAAACTTTATAGCCACACCCTCCTGGCACGGGGCAGAATCTGGAGCAATAAATCTCTTTTCTTTGCACACACCTGACATCTCACAGCAAGGACCGGGGCACTTGCTGGTTGCAGGGAGGCTGAGAGTTCGATGCCGGCTGGCCCAATGGATCCACTCCCAGACTCGTCCACAAACCAGTGGGACGGATACGGGCAGTGAGTGTTTTGTCTGTATTCCGCTCTGTATTCCGCTCTGGTCAGACCTCACCTGGAATAATGTGTCCAATTCTGGACCCCCCAGTTCAAGAAGGATACTGACAAGCTGGAACGTGTCCAGAGGAGGGCAACCAAAATGGTCAAAGGCCTGGAAACGATGCCTTATGAGGAACGGCTTAGGGAGCTGGGTATGTTTAGCCTGGAAAAGAGAAGGTTAAGGGGTGATATGATAGCCATGTTCAAATATATAAAAGGATGTCATATAGAAGAGGGAGAAAGGTTGTTTTCTGCTGCTCCTGAGAAGCGGACACGGAGCAATGGATTCAAACTACAAGAAAGAAGATTCCACCTAAACATTAGGAAGAACTTCCTGACAGTAAGAGCTGTTTGACAGTGGAATTTGCTGCCAAGGAGTGTGGTGGAGTCTCCTTCTTTGGAGGTCTTTAAGCAGAGGCTTGACAGGAATGCTTTGATGGTGTTTCCTGCTTGGCAGGGGGTTGGACTGGATGGCCCTTGGGGTCTCTTCCAACTCTATGATTCTATGATTCTATGAAAGCTTACCTGGTTGCTTGTCTTGACATTGGTGGGGCCCTCAATGGGACTTGGGCCACCAATCTCCCCCATGGGACTTAGAGGGTGTCCACCAAGACCCATTTCAGGCAGCCCCCCCAGGCACTAACTTCTCCCTCCCTCTGGCTTCCAAAGGTTGTGAGGAGAAACCCTCCTGCAGGTGACAGAAGAGGCTGGCATGCTTTTGGAGTTGGCTCGATTGCCTTTCCTCCAGGCTGCTCCAAACCATGTTGGTTTAGCAATCAGAAACTAATGTCCGAAGGAACTGTACCGTCATGTCTGCCCTGGGAGTGACTTTGACCTCGCTGTCCCAGACAGTGTGGAGGGAACATTCATAGAATCATAGAATCCTAGAGTTGGAAGAGACCACGAGGGCCATCCAGTCCAACCCCCTGCCAAACAGGAACACCATCAAAGCATTCCTGACAGGTGGCTGTCAAGCCTCTGCTTAGAGACCTCCAAAGAAGGAGACTCCACCACACTCCTTGGCAGCAAATTCCACTGTCAAACAGCTCTTACTGTCAGGAAGTTCTTTCTAATGTTTAGGTGGAATCTTCTTTCTTGTAGTTTGACTCCATTGCTCTGTGTCCTCTTCTCAGGAGCAGCAGAAAACAACCTTTCTCCGTCCTCTATATGACATCCTTTTATATATTGGAACATGGCTATCATATCACCCCTTAACCTTCTCTTCTCCAGGCTAAACATACCCATCTCCCTAAGCCGTTCCTCATAAGGCATCATTTCCATTGTATTTATACAGAAATACGCGCAGGCATGGACGAGAAAATTCCACCATCGCCACCTGCAAAAAAATATTCATGTAGGAAAATGACAGGTTTTTGGGGGGGCAGAAAAATCCCCCCCTTTGCTCCCTCTGAGAGATCAGCCTTTGCCAAGGCTGCAGTACTTGGGACACATTGAGCCAACCCAACTGTGCCTGGGAGCTACCTGGCAACACCCCTGGTGGGTCCCCCCGCCCTGGACCAGTAAAGCCAGCAGGCCTTCCTAGTTCCTGGTGGTGCCCCATGCAGGGCTGCTGGGCTGTGTTTGGGGTTTGGCCAGCCCTGGGTTGTAGAGACCATGCAGTCTATAGTTTTGAGTCCAGCGTGGCTGGAGAGAAGGCATGCCCCCAGAAAGCGGCTCATAAGGGCTAATGGTGGCTGAGAACTCAAGCTAGTGAGCCAACTTGGAGGCAGTGTGGTGTAGTGGTTAGGGCAGGCACGTCCCAAATTGGGGGGGGGGGAAGCTCCACAACTTTGGCTTAACAACTTCAATCCTAAAAAAAGCTCCACAAATTTGGGGTAAAATTGTAAAAAAAAACTTTGGGGTAAAAACTTCAATCCTAAAAAAAGCTCAATAAGTTTGGTTAGCCCTCACACATGTTCACTTCATCAAATCTGGCCCTCTTTGAAAAAGGTTTGGTTAGGGTGTCCGGCTGAGAGGCAGTGACTGGCTTCCTCGGTTACACCCCCTGAGCTTCGTGGCTGAGAGGGGATTTGAACCCAGGTCCTAGTCTTTGTTCAATTCCTACAACTGCCCTGGGCGGTAGGTTAGGCTGAGAGACAGCGACTGGCCCAAGGCCATCCAGTGAGCTTCATGACCAAGCTGAGATTCGAACTCTGGCCTCCCAGGTCCTGGCCCAACACTCTAACCATTGCACCACCCTGCTTCTTGCCACGCTTCCACCCCTCCAAACCACCCCTTCTCTTTCTCTCTCTCTCCCATACGCACCGAGCCTGCGCTTGGCGTTTCCCTCGGTCTCTGTGCCTGCGTCTCTTCCCTCCGCCGGCTTGGGCTCGGAGAAGCCACAGGAGACACGCGCAAGTACACACATGACGCCATTCACGCCTCGCACGCTGTTGCACGTGCTGATCTAATGCGCTGAGCCTCTCTCCGGGCCCAGAGGAGCCATCGCGAGGGAGCGCTGGGCACCGAGCGCTGCCAAAAAATCCTCTGGAATCCTCTCCCTTGCGTGGTCTCCTCACAGGTCAGCGTCAAAGTTCAGGCCAGCAGGTGCTGGGACGCTCCCGCCCTCCCTCCCCGCCGAGCCGGCCTCCAGGACTTCTCCGTTCCCAGTCTAGAGGTCACTTCCCTCCTGTCACATTTGGTTTCCATGCAACTTCAGACTTAGGAATGGCGATGTGCGAGAAGGGAGGGGAGGCAAGGAACTGCCCTCAGCTCCAGGCTGGATACTTTCCTCTGCCGTGACTCGGCTTCCCCTCTCAAAAATTGGGTGTCAGTAAGAACCAAAGAGGGCCGCGGGTGGCACTGGGGGTTAAAACACAGAGCCTAGGGCTTGCCGATCAGAAGGTCGGTGGTTCGAATCCCCGCGACGGGGTGAGCTCCCGTTGCTTGGTCCCTGCTCCTGCCAGCCTAGCAGTTCGAAACACGTCAAAGTGCAAGTAGATAAATAGGTACCGCTCCGGCGGGAAGGTAAACGGTGTTTCTGTGCGCTGCTCTGGTTTGCCAGAAGCGGCTTAGTCATGCTGGCCACATGACCCGGAAGCTGTACGCCGGCTCCCTCAGCCAGTAACGTGAGATGAGTGCCGCAACCCCAGAGCCGGACACGACTGGACCTAATGGTCAGGGGTCCCTTTACCTTTACCTCTTTAAGAACCAAAGAACAGCCTGCTGGATCAGGCCAGTGGCCCATCAAGTCCATCATCCTCTTCTCACAGAGGCCAACTCATGATGGGAAGCCAGCAAGCAGGATCTGAGCACAAGAACCCTCTCTCCTCCAGTGGTTTCCAGCAACTGGGATTTGGAAGACGGAGGAGGGGGGGGCTCTTGAGGGCTGCTAGCCAGGATGGCTCTACTCTGCCTCCACAATCGGAGGCAGCGATGCTTCTGAATCCCAGTTGCCGGAAACCACAGGAGGGGAGAGATGCTCTTGTGCTCGGATCCTGCCCCTTGGTTTCCCACTGGTATCTGTTTGGCCACCGTGAGAACAGGAGGCTGGACGAGAGGGGCCATTGGCCTGATCCAGCAGCTGTTTCTTATGTGCAGTAGAATGTCTGTACAGGCAATGAAGCTGCACGTTGGAGGAGCCAGAACAGAGAAAAGGAGGTGCTTCTTTACGCAGTGCATAGTTCAACTGTGGAACTCACTGCTGCAGGAAGTAGTGGTGGCCACCAACCTCGGTGGCTTGAAGAATGAATCAGACAAGCAATTTGAGAGAGGGCTATCGGTGGCTCCTAGTTCAGAGGCAGAAATACACCCAAATGCCCGTTGCTGGAAAATTCAGGAGGGGAGAGGGCTCTTGTTCTCGGATCCTGGACATCAAGTTGTCCACTGTGAGAACAGGATGCAGGACTAGATGGGCTCCTGGCTGGATCCAGCAGGCTGTCCTTATGTCCCCAGCCCCTGTTTGCACTCTGTTGAGCAATCACTTGGACGCTCCACTTGTTGTTGTTCCGAGCTGAGCTTTGGCAAGGGGAGCCGTGGCGCTCTCCCGGGTCTTTGGCCTGCGGGTCCCGAGCGCAACCTTGGACGACGCCAGAGCACACGTGTCTGTGTGTGCAGGGGGTCCTTTTTGGTTCTGCAAGGGGAAGGTTTTCCCAAGGCAGAAACATGCTCCTCCCTGAGTCCGGTTCCCTGTTCCCTCTCGTTGCCTGCTCTTTTGAGCTCAGTTTGCCCTGTCAAAAGTGGACCCCAGTTAATGCAGCTCTATCTACCGGTAAGTTGTATCAGTTGGAAGAGGAGCTGGTTCCCTGCAGGGCTTGCATGGCTGGACTTGCGGTCATGGTGCTGCTGGTGTGCTGAAGGCCCCAGCTGCCACATCAGACTCCTGATGTTTCAGGTACCCTAGAAAGATCTCGGTGGAACGCTGGACTCAGACTGCCCATCGTCTCGGCAAGGCAACCTCTGGTCTGTATCTCGGTCACACCGGCTCTCCCTCTCGCCATCACAGAGCCAAGCTTGGTCCCACCACCCTCGCAGGCGTGCTGGGTGGGGACGCAGGACAAGGCCTTCTTGGTGGTGGCTCCTCCTAGGCAACTTTGGAACTCCCTGCCTGGGGACACCAGACTGGCTCCCTCCTTGTGGTCCAACTTTCGGGCTTTTGAGAACTGACTTACTGTGATGATTTCTTTGGGTGGATTCTCCTTCCTTGGAGGTTTTTAAGCAGAGGTTGAATGGGAATCTGTCAGCTGAGATTCCTGCATTGCAGCTTGGCTGGACTAGATGACCCCTGGGAATCCCTTCCATCTCTTAAGATTCTATAAATTTTGTTTTCTCTCTCTTTCTCTCTCACGTTCCATTCATGTTTACTTATTGCTCCTTCCCCCTATGTTTTAAGCTGTTTCTATTTTATCTGTAAGTCTCCTTGAGTCCCTGACAGAGAAAAGTGCAGGATATAAATAAATATAATAATAACAATGCTCCCAGTATAACTCGGAGGTGGTGGGTACAGCAGGTGGATCCGAGGGAAGCCAGGGAGAAAATCAGAAACGGTTATGGGGGAACATCTGCTCCCATCTGATTTGAACTTGGGTCTCTCTCTCTCTCTCTCTCTCTCTCCCCCCCCCCCGCTATATTCAGTGAGCTCTCTCTCTCTCTCTCTCTCTCTCTCTCTATATATATATATATATATATTTGCATGATTTCCGAGAACTTTCTGAGCAAAACCAAGGAAGGATTCTACTTCTGAGAACCAGTGTAGAAGCATTCTAATTCTGAGAGCCAGTGTGGTGTAGTGGTTAAGAACGGTAGACTCGTAATCTGGTGAACCGGGTTCGCATCTCCGCTCCTCCCCATGCAGCTGCTGGGTGACCTTGGGCTAGTCACACTTCTCTGAAGTCTCTCAGCCCCACTCACCCCACAGAGTGTTTGTTGTGGGGGAGGAAGGGAAAGGAGAAGGTGAGCCGCTTTGAGACTCCTTCGGGTAGTGATAAAGCGGGATATCAAATCCAAACTCTTCTTCTCTTCTTCTTCTGTTGGAATGTTAATAAAAGAAATTCGCATCCTAGCACATGACCCCAAAGGATGAACAGAAACTGTTTAAATCCAAACTCCGTATTCCGATTAGGGAGACCTTCTCCACCTCGGACATGCGTCCTCCCCGTTTCGAATCCCATTTCTGCGTCTTCCTTCTCTTCTTGCCCCTTTTTCCCTTTCCACGACTGCCAGCCACTTCAGAGGCTCCCCTCGTCCCCACTATTCTTTCCTGGGTCTCCTTCTTTCTCCACCGCTGCTTTTCCACCAAGAGACCTTTCTCCAGAGCACAGGAAATAACTGATGCTGCCACACAAAGGGACCTTCCATGTTGACAGGAGGGTGAAAGCCGTCCGCGGCAGAGACGGACGGAAGGGTCACCACTCAAGGGACTCGGGAGTCTCAGCCTCCCTTCTTGAAAAAAAGAGTTGCTGGTTTTTTAATCCTGTTGGCTGGAAGCTTCCTGATGCTTCTTTATGGCAGCATCTACGAATGTGGGTTCATCTCCGCTACTCTCTGCCTGGTGTCCTTTCAACAGTGGTCAAGCCAGATGTGATTCATGAGGAGGGTCTTCCTTCCTGCTTTTCAGGGATAAACTGCCCCTGAACACAGGTTCCATTTACAGTCATAGCTTTACTCTATAACTTAATCCGTTCTGGGAGTCCATTCAACTCCCGAAACTGTTCGAAAACCAAGGTGCGGCTTCTGATTGGCTGCAGGAACTTCCTGCAGTCAAGCGGAAAGCCGTGTCGGATGTTCGGCTTCCGAAAAACATTCGCAAACCGGAACACTTACTTCTGGGTCTGTGGCGTTAGGGAGCCAAAACCTACGAGTACCAAGGTGTTTGAGAACCAAGGTACCACTGTACTATCCTCAGGGGTCCATAAATACTGGTTGGTCTCGCTAGCGAGTCATCATTTTATGGTTTCCACCATGCCTGACTCCTCCTGCAGACGCAGGAGAGGCTTGTGTATACTGTGTTAAGTATAATTGGTTTAATTTACACAGAAATGAAAATGCTTGTGTATTAATGGTGGTTTAAAAATGTGTGTTGCTAACATTGGGGTTTGTCCACAGTAGTTTTCTAAGTGGACTTTGAGTTCTTGCTGAGTTGATAATTAGCTGATTGTTGTTTCCTGCCAGCTAATGCGTGAGTGTGTAACCTTAGATCAGGTGACCGAGGTACTGAATTGCAAATTGCCATTGGTTCCTTGTTCTCTCTCCAGCTCTGTGGAGTGAGGATGTAAATGAAGCTCTCCAGGTAAACAGCCTCAGGTAGGATGCAGGCTGTGGGGAGAGAGAGACCTGTGCTTCTAGGTCTGTTTGAATTATTTCAGATTTCCTAAGATGCTGAGCCTGTTCTGGACATCACAATATATTCTATGGATATCTTTGATGTGCATTTGATGCTTTTATTCTGTTGTGAAGAAAGTTCTGCAAGTAAAACATTTTTAGGGGTCCAGACAATGTTTTCTTCCAAAAGGAGTCAGCTCTTCTGCTTCCAGGCACTTTAGACTGTACAATATTAATATCTGCCATATCCTATAGCAGGCTTCCTCAACTTCGGCCCTTCAGATGTTTTTGGCCTACAATTCCCATGATCCCTAGCTAGCAGGACGAGTGGTCAGGGATGATGGGAATTGTAGCCTCAAAACATCTGGAGGGCCGAGGTTGAGGAAGCCTGTCCTATGGGCGATAAACGAAGCGCCTTTTTAAATTTTAAACTGTATTTTAATCTGTATTTTAATCAACGTTTTTCTTTCTTTTATATTTTATTGTAATTTTATTGTTGTCAGCTGCCCTGAGCCTGGTTTTGGCTGGGAAGGGCGTGGTATAAATAAAATTTATTATTATTATTATTATTAATATTATTATAGGATGCAGCAATCCTATAGGAGTCATACTGTAGGATAAATTTAGGGAGGAGAGGGCAATTGATGGTAAGGTTGCCATATGTCCTCAACACGCCCTCTAGAGTCACCATAGCGATTCATAGTAAAAAGTAGAAGTCAGCAAATGTTTCCTCTTTTTTGCTCTTCAAAATATGGCAGCCCTCTCACTAGCCCTGATGGCTGTGCTCCACAGTTGGAGGAAGCAACGCTTCTGAATGCCAGTTGTTAAAAGCCACAGGAGGGGAGAGGACTATTGTGATCGGATCCTGCTTGCAGGTTTCCTATTGAGGCATCTGGTTGGCCACTGCGAGAACAGGAGGCTGGAATAGATGGGCCACTGGCCTGATCCAGCAGGCTCTTCTTAAGTTCTTACGTTGCAAACTTTCTGATTTCCTTTCAAAGCGAGTGGCCATCGCTGCGTCTACACAATGGGACGGAATTGTGCGGTTCGTGGTTCTTGCATGTTCCAGCAGCCGACTCCAGGCAAAAGCTTGGTTTGTGGCTAAGTGAAGATTTGGATTTCTCCTTCCCAAGCCCCATAGAAATGAGACTTTTTGCCACTTTCTCCCATGAATGGAGCACTTTTTCGCTTGCAGAAGGGTCTGCGTGGTTCTGGGCTGAACGGGTTCCAGCTGGGCACCATCCTCCCTTGGGGGTAATTTTGATCGCCATAAAAATGGGAGACATGAATGTACTGTGGTATTAATTGCCCCTTCTTTCATTCTGTTTTAATACCGGGATAGGATTGTCTAATAGGCCTTGGCAAAGCCATTTGTTATGTTAATGGGAATCGTTTGGGGAGAGATCTGCTGAATTCAGCACTTTGAAAGGACGGCTTTGCCCGTGTCCAGAATTGCTCTGTGCAGGCTGATTAATTGGCTGCAGGATCCCCACAAACGGGAGAGGGACCTCCATCCTTGAAGAGTGCAGATTAGGCATGCTGAGGGCTTGATTCAGAAGACCACTTATTACCTGGAGGGGCAAAACGTAAAGTTCTTTTGAATGCCGTTCGTTGGCATGAAAAGAGCCAGGCAGGAACTGGAACATTTGTAGGCTGGTTTATTTGGCTGCTTGTGAATATCCTGCCCCTCGATTTGGTGTCTGGACGGAGGCAGGCAAAACCCACCTGGCTGCAATCAGCTTTAAGACTGAAATGTAGGACTCCTCCTTGTACCCATACAGATGAGTATTATCCACACTGACTGGCAGAGGCTGTCTCCAAGGTTTTATGCAAGCAACATTGCCAGCCCTACCTGGAGATGTTTGGGGTTGCATCTGGGACAGTCTGGGTGCAAAGCAGACACTCTGCAGCTCAACTGTGCCCTTTGGTCCACCAAGCTCAACATGGCCTCTTGAACCCGAGACCTTCTGCATGCAAGGCTCTATCCCTGAGCTGCCGCAGGCAGGGCATCCAGCGAGAGAGTGTGGTTTGGATTCATGGCTAAGGGGGTGGGCTACAAGGCCCCCTGTTCAGCAGCTGAACTCATCCGGTGACCTAGGGCAAGCTTGGCCCAGCCTTGCCCTTCCCATCTCTCCTAATATGGGCTGAGTTCGAGACTCGCGTTGGGCAAAACGTTTCCTAGATGATCCTCGTGGTCCCTTCCAACTATGATTCTGAGAATATTTGCCCCCACCTTACAGGGTTGTTGTGAAGACTGCGGCCAAGTTGTGAGCATGCAGGCAGAGAAGGGTGCCTTTTGCTTGTTCGCAGAAACTACCGTATTTTTCGCTCTATAAGGCACACCTGATCATAAGACGCACCTAGTTTTTAGAGGAGGAAAGGGGGGAAGTCCGTTTTTTTAAAGGATCAGCTCAAAGTTGTTGAGCTTACTTTGAAACGGGAAAAAATCCTGTTTTATGGGGTTCAACTCACAGTTCTGCAGCTTCTTTAGGAAAGGAAAGGGAGCCATTTCGACAGTTTCCAGATAGATCATCTAATCAGCCAGTTGCATGTCACTGGGGAAACAAACAGCCTCTGTCTGCAGAACATTCAACAATGGAGGCCTGGGCAAGGGGGCAGAGCCAGAAAGGGAGCCAGCGGCCGACCACACATTCGCTCCATAAGATGCACAGACATTTCCCCCTATTTTTTAGGAGGGGAAAAGTGCGTCTTATGGAGCGAAAAATACGGTAAATCAAGTGGTTGGAATTTTATCGTGTCTGCTTTGAACACCCTGTAGGTGCAATATTATTGCAAATACTTGTTGGCTGCTCACAAGGTTTCTGAACCTGGGTATCAAACCCAAACCAAGCACTCTTGTCGAATAAACTGAATCAGAGACAGGAGAGACTGACTCTCTCTCTCTCTCTCTCTCTCTCTCTCTCTCTCTCTGTGTGTGTGTGTGTGTGTGTGTGTGTGTGTGTGTTCGTGCCTGCCTGCAGTCGCATGGAAGCATTTATTTCATTGCCTGGTGGCAACCTCAGGCTATTAGCCTTCAAGAAGCTCTCTATTGTCCGCAGATGAACAATGGCAAAAATGCCTCACTTCACACTGTGCCTTGTGAGAAACATATTTTTTCCTTAAAAAAAAAAGAAATCAGTTTCAGTTGCTGATCCACGGCAGCCTCCGACTTTGCTGCAGACATGCTGTGTTATTTACTGTCACTTTGAAAGGGCCTGTCCATTAAATACTGTGTCACTCTTCTTCTTAAAACGAGGTGTCTCTCCCAGCCTCCTAGAAGGGAGACTGAGAATCCCGTGGTGCTCCTGGAAGGATCCACTTCTGGAAGAAAAGGTTTTGCTCCTAGGTTTTACCTTTCGTGATTCACATTTTTTACGAAAGGCCTTGTCAATCCCAAGAACGCCGAGAGAGCAAGATAATATTTGGATCTGTATGTTTGAGTATTAAATTACTTTTGCACTTGGCTTTTTCCATTTAAATTCATTTATCAGCCTCCCTCGCAAACATTTGTTTTAAATGTACACACACTTTGTAATAAGAATTGCCTCTCAGATTTATCTTCAATGGGACTCCCTGAGCTAACTCTGCAAAGAAATCCATTTGTAGGCAGATTACAAAAGCATATGATTTTTTTTTTTAAAGAAAAGCTGTCAAATGTTTTGCATCTCATTCTCCTTAATCTGCCATTTAGCTGACTCTTAAATATTTCTAGCAGACTGGAGAATTGGAGATGGACCCTTTTTCCTGCCTCAAACTTTCTCTGCATTGTGTTTATCTTGGGAGTTTCCTCTCCAAAACCTCTCAAAGAAAGTAAATTATACATGTGCTTGCGTTTACACATATAAAGATATATGTTACACACACGCATAAAATGTCAGTCCTTCTCTAATACGGCTTTAACTAACGTAATTGTTTGCCAAATCCCTGCACTTAACAAGTCCTGCAGAAATAGCATTGTGAAATAAGAAACGCTAAGCTCTTGGAGTGTGGCTTGGCTCCTTCTTCTGGTTATGGTGTGTAGGAGGGCAATATCAATATATCGCCCCAAACTGGTCTGAAGTCCATATCGTGATAGCAGTTTCATAATTTTTTGACCTGGCAATGTAGAAGAAGAAGAAGAGTTTGGATTTGATATCCCGCTTTATCACTACCCGAAGGAGTCTCAAAGCGGCTCACATTCTCCTTTCTCCCCCACAACAAACACTCTGTGAGGTGAGTGGGGCTGAGAGACTTCAGAGAAGTGTGACTAGCCCAAGGTCACCCAGCAGCTGCATGTGGAGGAGCGGAGACGCGAACCCGGTTCCCCAGATTACGAGTCTACCGCTCTTAACCACTACACCACACTGGCTCATGTAGCATGAATCATTCTGCTTGTGTGTTTGCTGTACAAGAAAATGTGGGGAAAACCGTGAAGCTTGCCAATGTTTTGACAGCTCCATCCTTATTTCAGACATTGGAGATTATATATATATATATATATATATATATATATATATATATATATATGACAATGTTTAGCTGGTGATATATAATATGATATTGCCCATTCAGCCCTATTGTGCAGGAGGACGCGGGTGGCGCTGGGGTCTAAACCACTGCGCCTCCTGGGCTTGCCAATCAGAAGGTCGGCGGTTCGAATCCCTGTGACAGGGTGAGCTCCCGTTGCTGTGTCCCAGCTCCTGCCCGTAGCTGTCAACCCTCCCTTTTTTTGGTGGGAAACTCCCTTATTCCAATGCCGTTTCCCGCTGCTATCCCGGATTGTTGATATCCCTTAAATTTCCCAGATTTCAAAGGAAGCAGCTCCTCTCCCTCCCTGCCGGCCAGGGAGGCTCTTCAGCTGCGTTGCTTGGCTGCCAATAAGGAGTCTGAGACCGACTGGGGGCGGAGCTTGCATGCCTTGTGCAGCCAGACCCTCACGCCCAACCAGACAGATAGCCTGCCTGCCGTCTATGCGCTCGCTCTTTCGCTCACCCGTTCGCACGCAGCCTCTGGAGCGCAGGGTGGCGAGGCTACTTGGTGCCATTGCACCACCCTTGCGGCATCCCTTATTTTCAAATCCGAAAGTTTGGGGGAAATCCCTTATTTTCAAATCTGAAAGTTGACAGCTATGCTCCTGCCAACCTGGCAGTTCGAAAGCACACCCGTGCGAGTAGATAAATAGGTACCACTGCGGCGGGAAGGTAAATGGCATTTCTGTTCACTCTGGTTTCTGTCATGGTGTTCCATTGCGCCAGAAGTGGTTTAGTCCTGCTGGCCACATGAGCCGGAAACCTCTCTGCGGACAAAGGCAGGCTCCCTCGGCCTGAGAGCGAGATGAGCGCCATAACCCCATAGTCGCCTTTGACTGGGCATAACCTTCCAGGGGTCCTCTACCTTTACCTTTTTATTGTGCAGGTTTACTGCCAGAGCCCACCAAGGCTGGGCTTGCCAATTGGGCACGGCATCAGAGCTGCCACACAGCTTGGCATCCTTGGTTTGCAGAGGCAGGAGGGGCAGAATAGGAGCATCAGGAGCTAGCGGAGGGGTTTCTTTTATCCAGTACAGTGGTACCTCTGGTTAAGTACTTAATTCGTTCCGGAGGTCCGTTCTTAACCTGAAACTGTTCTTAACCTGAAGCACCACCTTAGCTAATGGGGCCTCCCGCTGCCCGATTTCTGTTCTCATCCTGAAGCAAAGTTCTTAACCTGAAGCGTTATTTCTGGGTTAGTAGAGTTCTTAACCTGAAGCCTATGTAACCTGAAGCGTATGTAACCCGAGGTACCACTGTATACCTGAAGGAGCGTCTCCACCCCCATCGTTCAGCCTGGACACTGAGGTCCAGCGCCAAGGGCCTTCTGGTGGTTCCCTCCCTGCGAGAAGCGAGGTTACAGGGAACTTTGTTGGAAGCCGCCCAGAGTGGCTGGGGAAACCCAGTCAGATGGGCGGGTATGATTAATTATTATTATTATTGTTATTATTATTATTAATTATTAATAATTTATTATTGTTATTAATTATTAATAATTTATTATTGCTACTTTATTATTATTATTATTTAATTATTATTATGCGTTTGGCCTTCCTGGGCCACACAATGCAAAATTACAGGGGAGAACCCTTCCTCTCCCCAGAGTTCCCTCAAGCACTCCGTTCTGCTATAAACTGAGATCTCTTCTGGCTTTTGCATTGTTCATGTTTGCAGACAGGTTAGAGGGAGACGCAGGAGGTCTGCTTTGCACCAACCATCTAGGGGGTGGGCAGAAATTCCCTCCCCGCAGGATAATTCCTGCAACCCACCTCTTGCAGGTTCCCGGAGTCCTTTGGGGGGTGCATTGCCCCAGGGCACCCAGGTCCCGCACCATCTTGGATCAGTGGCGCACGTGGCAGAATAGGGGTGCGCAGGATCCTGCTTTCTGCCCCTTTTCCATTATGCTTCGAATCCTCCGGGAGCAATGGCCGTGCAGGCGCCGTTGGGACTGGGGCGGGGGGGGGGGGCAGGGCGGGGGTTGCTCAGTGACATTAATTTCCCAGAGGGGTGTGCAGTAATGTGTTTTCGGTGACTGCATCCATTCCCTTTACCTTGAGAAAGAAAAATGATATCTTAGTAAAGTTCAATAATCTTAATTTTGATCCCAGGATTTATTTTGGGGCTGTTGTCTTTGTTAAGTTGATTTAGAGCACCTGTTCCCCTTGTAATAGACTTAAGAAACAATAAAAGAGATGACTTAGTGTGCTTTGTCAATCGGCAGGGGCGTTCTGAGTTGGGCTTTTGTAATTTCAGAGGGATTTTGTAATAATGCAATTTGATAGGGAAAAAAGTACAAAACGCCATCGATTTTATCGCGTAATTTATGCACACGCATAGACTCGCACTTAAGCCAATCAATATCTGTTATTAACGAGGTCTGAGATAATTTTTATGTTTCTTTCTCCAAAAGGATTTTGCGGTTAGTTTCCATTGTGAGGTTATTGATGAGAGGGTAGAATTTATTTGGTAGATGCAATGTTTCACACACCACAGAGAAACACTTAGCAACCCGTAACAAAACACAACAACAGTGATTCCCTTTTCCTTGTCAGAAATGTTCTGTCAATCCAAAATTAGGGGGCTTGTTCTTGGTTTTGCCTCTGCTTCTCCCCGCACCCTTCGCAGTGTCCCAACACACAAGTTTTTCCCAACCCAGTTCCCAGAAAGTACCGTATTTTTCGCTTTATAAGGCGCACCTGACCATAGGACGCACCTAGTTTTTAGAGGGGAAAAGCCCCAATTTTTTTGAGGATCAGCTCAAATTTCTGCAGCTTCTTTTGCAAAGGAGAAAAGTACAATTTTTTGAGGATCAGCTCAAAGTTGTTGAGCTTACTTTGCAAAGGGAAAAAATACTGTTTTATGGGGTTTAACTCACAGTTCTGCAGCTTCAGTAAAGGGAGCCATTTCTACAGTTTCCAGACAGATAATCTAATCAGCCAGTCCCATGTCGCTGGGGAAACAGCCTCCCTCTGCAAGGGGGCGGGGCTGGACTCTCTCTCCCTTATCTCTCCCCGATCATTTGCTGAGCAGCTGCTCAGCGGGCTTCCTTTCAACACCCCCTTCTCTCTCTCTCTAAGACGCACAGACATTTCCCCTTACTTTTTAGGAGGAAAAAGGTGCGTCTTATGGAGTGAAAAATACGTTGTCTTTTGATCACCCATTAATGGACTACAAAGGGAACCAGATAAGTCAAACCATGGCGTTAGCAACACCAAAATGACCTCCTTGGGACACAAGATTAGGCGGTGTGCATGGAGGTCCTGGGCTTCCCAGATGACAGGACCACCACCCCCTTTTCGGCCTCACTGAAGGGACCTAGAGAACGATGAACTGTGGGAACTTGGCAAAATTCTAGGTAAAAAGGTAAAGGTAAAATAAGGTGGGTTTTTTTTAAAAAAAAAATTTCATTTTATAAGAAAAAACATTACAGTGAAAAAGAAAACAATACAACCTAAACATGGAAAAAGGAAAAATACAAATACCAAAAAAAAGTGTTTCTTACATTAACCTAATTTTCTCTTTACATTCATAAAAGACTTCCTTCAATCCCCTCTTCTGAATTTCATTTCTCTAGACTTCTTTGGCAGTTTCTAAAAAATAACATTTTAACCTATCTTTCTCTATAGCATCTTAAAATTAACCTATATCCTATATAACAGCCAAAAACCTATAATTAATTCCCTACACTATCATAAATATTACAAGATTAAAATATAATTTAAATTTCTTCCAATCTTCCTCCACCGTCTCTTCTCCCTGGTTGCGGAGTCTCCCAGTCAATCCAGCAAGTTCCATAAAGTCCATCATCTTCATTTGCCATTCATCAATAGTAGGTAAATCTTGGGTCTTCCAATTCTTAGCAAGTAATAACCGTGCAGCAGTTGTGGCATTTAGAAAGAATGTAATGTCCTTTTTGGGGATTTCCTCCCCTACTATTCCCAGTAAAAAGGCTTCTGGTTTCTTAATAAAAGTGTCTTTCAACACTTTTTTCAACTCATTATAAAACTTTTCCCAGAAGCCTTTTACTTTGGGGCATGTCCACCACATGTGGTAAAAGGTTCCTTCTTTTTCTTTACATTTCCGACATTGGTTACCAGATTTTTATTTTATTTTTTCAATGAATCTGGGGACACTTCAACTTCCTACTAAATAGATGGATTTTGTCAGGGGACTGATTTGTAAATCCGGGGACTGTCCCCAGGGAACGGGGATGTCTAGTAACATTTGTCACCTCTTCAGAGAGGTTGTTACGCAGCCCTGGGAAAAGAGAGGGGGGCTTCTGATCACTTGTGGGTAGTATCTCAGAATGCCTTAGGCTGTGTCTTAAAGGTAAAAGATAAAGGACCCCTGGACGGTTAAGTCCAGTCAAAGGCGACGATGGGGTTGTGGCGATCATCTCGCGTTCAGGCCGAGGGAGCCGGCATTTGTCCACAGACAGTTTTCCGGGTCATGTGGCTGGCATGGCTAAACCGCTACTGGCGCACAGAGGGCCGTGTCGAGTGCCAGAGCGCACGGAAACGCCATTTACCTTCCCGCCGGAGTGGTACCTATTTATCTACAGTGATCCCTCAACTTCCGAATGACCCGACTTACGAGTTTTTCGAGTTACGAGGGATCAAAGCGGCCGCCGCTTCCGAATTTTTTCGACTTCCGATCGGAAGTTGCGGCCGTTTTAGATGTGGTTTCCTCGACTTACGAGGTTTTTTTCGACCTACGAATGCGTTCTCCCAACGCATTCCTATGGGGATTCGAGTTATGATGATTTCGACCTACGAAGATTCTGTCGGAACGGATTATCTTCGTAAGTCGAGGGTCCACTGTACTTGTACTGGTGTGCTTTTGAACTGCTAGGTTGGCAGGAGCTGGGACTGAGCAACGGGAGCTCACTCCATCGCATGGAACTGCCAACCTTCCAAACATGCACCAATCCTGCTGCGGGAGGGCATCACTGCTCAGGGTGGGGGGAATCAATTTCCTCCCTCCCTCCAATAACCAGTCCATTCAAAATTGAGGAAGCTGTGTGAGCTCAGAGGGAACATAAAAAGAGCTTGCAGGACCAGGCAATGGCCCGACTAATCCAGCACCCTGTTCTCACAGTGGCCAAGCAGATACCTGTGGGAAACCCGAGCACATAAGCACTTTCTCCTCCTGCAGTTTCCAGCGACTGGTTTTCAGAAGCGCCCCTGACTCCAGCCATGGAGACAGGGGATAGTGGTCTTGGCTCGTAGCCTTTGCTAGCCCTCTCCTCCTTCAGGGATTTGTCCAGTTCTCTTTTAAAGGCATCCAAGTTGGTGGCCGTCACTGCCTCCAGCAGCTGTGAGTTCCATAGTTATGCGAAGAAGAAACCCACGGGTCAGTAGTGGAGTGCAAAGAGTTCTGGGTTCGAATCCCTGCCACCTCCAATTAAAGATGTCTGGGGAGTGGACCTCTCCCATTGCCACTTGGGATAGACATACTGGTTCTCGATGGGCTGGTAGGTTGCCTTGGTGTAAGGGGCCTTCACCTCTTCGTCATGGAAGCACAACGAATGGCTCACAGCATTTGCATGTGAAATAAAGAGGCATAACTAGATGAGTTTTACAATCCTGGAACAGGAAGGAGGGGAGTGCCAAATTTAGAATTGCATTATGGAGCTTCAACAGCTAAGGATTTTGTTTTTTTGTTTTTTAATCACAGCACTTTAATAGTGTGAAACAGGACCCCTGGGACAGAGCGCAACCGTCTTTGCGCATGTAAAATATCAGCACACCATCTGCCAAGGATAGGGAGCTGGGAGTGGTGCCGTTCATCCATAAAGCATAGGAGAAGTTCATAAAAACGGATATTAGTACAGGAGGAGCAATACATAATCGGAATGTACCTTCTAAGGCAATCCTAACTCAACGTGGCAGCCTCTGACTCTTGTTGGACTACAAATGGCACTTGGGTGTGATGCTGGAATTGAACCACTGCTGCTCTCCATGCGTCAAAACTGAATCGCGAGTAGTTCCCATTCCAATAAATCCTAAAGGGATTGGTGTCAGTTTGAATGTCCCTTTCTGAGTCCGTCTCATTCATAGAATCATAGAGTAGTTAGGGGACCCTGAGTGCAACTTGCTTCTGCAGAAGGCAGTGACGGCCACCAACTTGGATTGTGAAAGAGGAGCATGGGAATTCATGGAAGAGAGGAGCGCTGTTGGTGGCCACTAGCCACAAAAGCTGTGCTCTGCCTCTGCACATACGGTAGCTGTCAACCTTCCCTTTTTTGGCGGGAAATTCCCTTATTCCAGCGCCGTTTTGTGCTGTTTCCCCTTTTTTGCAGGAAATTGCCTTATTCCAACTCTGTTTCCCGCTGCTATCCCGGATTGTTAGATATCCCGTAAATTTCCCGGATTTCAAAGGAAGCAGCTCCTCTCCCTCCCTGCCGGCCAGGGAGGCTCCTCAGCTGCGTTGCTCGGCTGCGTTGCTCACCAACAGTTACAGAGAATAGGTTGTCATTAGACAACAGCACTGTTTGTGCTTTGCTTGCATGTATAATCAACCACTCTGGCCCAGCCCACAAATACACTCCTTCCAAAAGAGTGTTAAAGGATGCAAAGTCTGCAACACATTTGTATAATAAGTCATTAATGGATGCCAGAGAGCCCAAAGAGTGAACCTGATCAATCCCCCCATGAAGAATTGACGCTTTTGAATTGTGGTGCTGGAGTCCCGTGGACTGCAAGAAGATCAAACCGATCCATTCTGAAGGACATCGGCCCTGGCTGCTCACCGGAAGGGCAGATCCTGAAGCATCGCATGAGAAGAGAAGACTCCCTGGAAAAGAGACCCTGAGGTGGGGAAATATGATGGTGTGTAGCCTGGGGGGCTTAGCGCGGCGTGGACTGTCCCCGAGAACCATAGACTGTCCCCGGGACAGGTGAGGCTGCTGATCCCTTATTTTCAAATCTGAAAGTTGACAGCTATGCCTCTGCAGCTGGAGGCAGCAGTGCTTTTGAGTGCCAGGCATCCCCCCAACAAGGCATCTGGTAGCGCACTGTGAGAACGGGATGCTGGATTAGATGGGCCAGGTTATTCTTCTTAGGTTACTATCTTCTAAGAAGTGGAGCCAGAGGCACAGGGGACCTAGAGTTGTCGCACAACTGTGTGTGTGTGTGTGTGTGTGTGTGTGTGTGTGAAAACCCACTCCAAATATCTGCTTTGAAGTAGAGCTCTGGATCAAAGACGTGACGGGGCTCCATCTTACTATGTGCAGGTCTCATGCGGAGCTGGGCAAACCGAGTGCTCAACCCACACTCAGTAGCCCCAGTGACTTACCACACGGTTCCCGAATTACTGCTTGCTGGCACCCCCAACATAGAATCAAATAACTGTAGAGTTGGAAGGGACCCCCAGAGGTCCTCTAGTCCAACCCCCTGCAATGCAGGAATCTCAGCTAAAGCGTCCCTGACAGATGGCCACCCAACCTCTCCTTAGAAACCTCCACGGGTGGAGAGTCCACCACCTCCCGAGGGAGACCATTTCGCTGCCAAACAGCTCTTCCTGTCACAAAGTTTTTAGCTGGATGTTTAGCTGGAATCTCCTATCTTGGAAGCTATTGCTTCATGTCCTACCCTCAAGAGGGGGAGAAAACTACCTTGTTCCCTCTCCCGTGTGACAGCCATTCAGATATTTGAAGATGGCTCTCGTATCTCCTCTCAGTCTCCGTTTTTCCAGGCTAAACACACCCAGCTCCTTCAACCATTCCTCATCAGGCTTGGTTTCCAGGCCCTTGACAATCTCGGTCTCCCTCCTGGCCACCTTCCAGCTTGTCAATCTCCTTCTTAATCTGGGGTGCCCAGAACTGGACACACCTCTTCATCCAGACATTATGACAGTTCAGTGACACATTTGCAGCCAGGCAAAGGTGGGGTGGAGCGGGGCCTTTGAGGGGTGTAGCCTGGAGACCGGGGGCTTTGCTTTGGAAGGGGTGTGGCCTCTGAAAAACCCTGAGGGCCAGGCAGAGAGGCTTGGAGGGCCACATTTAGTAAGAAGGCTGGAGTTTCCTAGTCAGCCAGAAATGCAGTTAAAGTTCACCTGAACTAGGGAAGGCTTGGTTTTTCCAAGGACTTTTTTGTACGAGGCGTTGCGGGATGTAGGTGGTCGACTGGGCTGGGCTGGATGACCTCTGGGATCCCCCCAGATTTCCAGACATCTCTGTTCTCAGGCCCTTTCTGCTCCTGCGCATTTATTGGACGCCCCCTGCGCACATGTGATGCTTCCTGACCCAGCCTTTCTTCTCCCAGCGCGTTGCAAATCCAAACTCCACCAGGACAAGCCAAATGCACATAATTTATTGCGGACCGAGACTTTGGGATTGTTTGAGGGCAGAAAAATTACGGCCTCTCTCTGCCTGAGAACCGGCACTCTGCAAATGAGCGGTGCGGCGATAGCAGCCAAGTTCTGTGCAGCGAGAGGTTCCTTCGGCCGGGCCTGGTAAATGGCATGTTTAAGTTTGATTGCTGTTAGGGAGCTGTGATTCCCCCGGAAGGCATTCCTTATTTGCTTTACATTAGTGTTTCTTAACTGGCCCGATTCCTCCAGGAGGGGCAGAGGAAATCTCCTAACAGATAGGAAATGTGAATAAGATGAAAAGAGTAACTGGAGGAGAGAGCAAGGCCGAGGGAAGGAAGGATTTGCCAAGAGACGTAGCTTGCAAGTCTGTCCGGAGAGGGGGTCATTTAAATCGCTGCCTGGGGAAGGAGGAAGAATATTTTAAGGGGCTGTGCGATTTCTTACACCCTTCTCTTGCACTAGTTGTCTTGCGCCCGTAGGATTTATAATTCCATTCGCTTGCAGCGGCCCCCTCCCCACTTTCCGCAGAGAGGCAGTGCGGCATAGTGGTTAGGCAAACACAGAGGAAAGCAAAAGCACAGGCTTAATGTGAGGGTGAAGAAATGCCTTGGAAGGATGGCAAGAGGCAGGGCGGCACAGTGGCTAGAGAGGCAGACCAGGAACTGGGAGGCCAGGGTTCGAATTCTGGCTTGGTCATGAAGCTAAAGGGGTGACCTTGGGCCAAGTCGCTGCCTCTCAGCCTGCCCTACCTCACAGGGTTGTTGTGGGGATTGAATAGGGAGGAGAACCATGTTCTCCGCCTTGATCTCTTTCAGGAAATGTGGGATATAAATGTATTGACAAAGAAATAAGTAAAATTTGCATGGTTCGGGGCAGGTAATGTTGCCATTAACTTGCCCTTGACATCACCCCTCGTCACCTGCCCTCACTTGACAAGGTGGGCTGCCGAGTCTGGGGTGGCTTCTCCAAAGGGTCTCCCATCTTCTCCACTGGGCTACAACTGGCCAGAGATGGGCAATAATTTTATTTCTTTTCCATGGAGGTGACAGTGGCGTCATTACCTGTGGTCAGCCGGTACCCTCATCCCGTTATGGTTTCATTGGGTTTTGCAGGTTCCTGAGCAGTTTAGAAGGAATCGTTGTGTTACGGAAATTACGGGGGGGGGGGCAATCTTTAAAGTTTCTAAATATTACAAATATTTCAATGCCATCTTGCAACTCTGGTCTATGACCCACAAGGCACTGGGTCTCCTCCATAATCCCCCAAGCAGAGTGTCACGTACACACCCGGTGCCCCAGGATGTACCCCACCTGGGTAATCTCCTCTCAAGTACCCATCCTCTGATTTCCTATGTGCCAGACAACTCCCAATGTTTTCCCATTGTTCTCCCTGGGTAGATATTCAGGATGTATTTAAACCCACTCAGCTGCTATTCACATGCTCCTAAAACCCATCACCTGTATGTTAATCCTGTTTACCCATATGTTAATCATGTTTGACCCTCCTTCTCTCCACCCTTTTCCTGACGTTTTCCCCATGTAATAGTGATGTAGTTATGATGCATCTTGGGACAGGGCGGGAAGTTTTAAAAGTCCTTGTCACCCTGTGTTCAGGGTTCAGTCTCTGTTACTCGAACCTGTTGCGCAATAAAGTGACTTTGTCCTTTGCTCCGGTTGCTGGTTGGTTTCATCTTTAGCTCCGTAGTACCACGGACCTCCTGTCCGAAGGGCCAGGTTGCTGAGAGGACTCGTGCCTGGGATTTTTCCGTAACAGTTGGGATTCCTGCTTTGCAAACGGGGTTGGTCTAGATCAGGGGTCTGCAACCCGCGGCTCCGGAGCCGCATGTGGCTCTTTTACACCTTTGCCACGGCTCCGGGGTGGCGTGTCTTCTCCCGCTCCCCTTTCCCTCCCGTCGCGTCGGTGTGTGTAGTCGGGGGGGGCGGCGGGAGAGCGAGCTGCAGAGAGAAAGAGAAGTTGGCGAGCTGCGACGGGCGCGTTGACGGCAAACCAGAGCCGAGCGCGGAGCCCGAGAGCGAGAGCAGTGCCTCCTCCTCCTCCTCCTCCCGCTTCCCGGCTGGGCAATTGACAGAGCTCATTATCATGCTGCGCTCACTCGCTGCCTGTCTAGGGCCGGAGGGAGGGAGAGCGAAACGCGCGCGCACACAAAAGCTGGTGTGTGTGTGTGTGTGTGGAGAGGAGGCAGCGAGCCCCAGACAAAGCCCGTGCAGTGCGCACACAAAAGCTGGTGTGTGTGTGTGTGGAGAGGAGGCAGCGAGCCCCAGACAAAGCCCGTGCAGCGCGCACACAAAAGCTGGTGTGTGTGTGTGTGTGTGTATGGAGAGGAGGCAGCGAGCCCCAGACAAAGCCCGTGCAGCGCGCACACAAAAGCTGGTGTGTGTGTGTGTGTGTGTGTGGAGAGGAGGCATTGAGCCCCAGACAAAGCCCGTGCAGCTGTATTTGAGCTGGGCCAGCGCTGGCAGACGTGCTGCCATCTCGCAGGAGGCTCCTGATGGACGATTGCCTAAATCGCAGCGGGGCGGGGCGGCAGGGGGCGGGGCACCGTACGTCATGCACAATGACGTCACATGGCCCCGCCCCCTCGCCTAGGGCGCGAAAAGCGGCTCCCAGGTTTTTTTTTCCTTCGGAAATGGGTCCAAGTGGCTCTTTTTGTCTTAAAGGTTGCCGACCCCTGGTCTAGATGACCCTCGGGGTCCCTTCCAACTCTGATGGTTCTGTGATTCTCAATGGCTCCGCGAGAGTTGCCGGCAGGGGCCTTTCCTCCAAAGAGCCCCATCCGGCCTCATGGCAGGCCTGGGCAAGTGAAGGTGGAAGGTGTCCTTCTGTTGCTTCATTTGGTGGAAAATGCAGCCGGCTCTGCACACCTGGCTCTGCACATAATCGATGTGAGAAGGTCCCTCTCTGCGGAAGAGAGCGAGCTCAGCAGGCCCAGCGCTTGCCAGAGGCTCACTGCTGCGCGGAGAAGTGTAAAATTACAGGATTTGCAAAGGGAAGCCGGCAAAATTGGCAGCGAAGAGCGACTCTCGCGGGCTCCTTCTCCCTGTCGCCCCCGGGGGGTCTCTGCCACCCAGCGGTTCTCAAACTTCTTTCTCTGGGACACACTTTCAGAATGAAAATTTGCTCGTGCCATCCCATTTTTTTTATTAATTGGAAAACAATTAGAAGCGACTCCTAGCAGTGTTTACAACGCAGAACATAACTGCTTTATCATATGACCACGGGACACCCACAAAGTAGAAAACAATGCAGCTACGTAAGAACATAAGAATCGCTCCCAATTACATATAATAGAATCATAAAATTGTAGAATTATAAGGGACCCCAGGGGTCATCTAGTCCAAACCCCTACAATGCAGGAATCTCAGCTAAAGCATCTAGGACAGATGGGCGCCGTACATATGAGAGGTGTGAGCTCGTTTTTTGCCGGGTAATCTCATTTATATTCGGCCTAATTTGAGACAAACAATCTTCCATCTTCTCACCAACACAAGAAAGCCCTTCTCTTTTCTGACCTTTCACATTTGTCATGGTTGAACATCCTGGTTCACGACTATGTTGTGGAGAGCGGTTAGAAGCATAGCCGGTGCCCGTAGCTTTGCATGCAGACAGTTGCAGGATCAGACCCCGACTGGCTCTCTTGGGGAGGAAGACTGGGAAGCAGCATTTGCACTGCAACCCACAGAGCCACATTTCCGCAGTGTTGTGCCATGACTGGCTCCAGGTGCGAGACCAGGTTAAACCTTCCTGGGTGTGACCTTGGGCCAATCACTGCCTCTCTCAGACCAGCCCACCTTGCAGGGCTGTTGTGGGGATTAAATGACGAAGGTGGGAGAGCCATGTGCGGCACCTAGACCTCCTTGGAATAATAATGATAATAATAATAAAAAGTGGGATATAAATGCAAAAAAATCAAGGCAGACTGTTCTCAGAATGCTCTATCCGCCAAGGAGCCACCGTGAGCATCTGTGGCGATGGTCTCTCCATTTCCATTGTGGTGTAGTGGTTAAGAGCGGTAGACTTGTAATCTGGTGAACCGGGTTCGCTTCCCCACTCCTCCACATGCAGCTGCTGGGTGACCTTGGGCTAGTCCCACTTCTCTGAAGTCTCTCAGCCCCACTCACCTCACAGAGTGTTTGTTGTGGGGGAGGAAGGGAAAGGAGAAGGTGAGCCGCTTTGAGACTCCTTCGGGTAGTGATAAAGCGGGATATCAAATCCAAACTCTTCTTCTTCTTCTCAGAGCTGATTCAACCCCTGGAAATGTCTCCCACCTGAAACCCCGGAGGGATATTGCTCCCAGTCAGTGGAGAATACTGGGCAAGGTGGACCAGCGATCCTCTGTACCATTCCTTTCCCCCTGTCCTTTCCCACATGCACCCACATCAGCTGTGCAACACGCCCCCCCCCCAGGTCCTCTCGCTCACTTCCTGCAGCTTCTTCCTGCCCCTCCAGCCCAAGAACAAACCATCTCTGGTGGCCTTGATTTGCTAAATCAACCCTCTTTCAAGGCCACCTGTAATAACGCCGGCATGGGAAATTGACATTCCTCCTGCTTCTCATCAGGCCCAGCACACTTTGTTTGTGAATTAATAACTCTGATGCTCCACTGAGTTATCGATCTCCCCCTCTCCGCACAACGGCAAAATGCAAAAAAACAAATTAATGAGCAGATGATGGCAAAGCTCTAATGAACTTGCGCAGAGTCGATCAACGGGATCAGGGCAAGCCATCTGCGGTGGCGGGAGATGGGGGGGTGTCAAGGAAAGGGAGCCCAAAGGACACCTGGGTTTGGACTTCCAATAAATGTGGGGTGCCAAAGGAAAACGTCTCTCGCGGAGGTGGAAGCCGGCCTCTCCTTTGTCCTCAAAAATGCTGGTGAAACTCAAGGGCTAAGGGAGACTGAGTGACAGAGCAGGATGTCCCGGATCTGAAATCTGGGTGGATCTGAAATCTAGGATTGCAAACAGTGAGGTCAGAAAGAAAGAAAGAAAGAAAGAAAGAAAGAAGAAGAAGAAGAAGAAGAAGAAGAAGAAGAAGAAGAAGAAGAAGAAGAGTTTAGATTTGATATCCTGCTTTATCACTACCCAAAGGAGTCTCAAAGCGGCTCACATTTTCCTAGGGTGGCCCCAAGGGTTCGGCTATGCGCAATATTCATGTGTGCGCAGAATTCTTGGAACCGAACCCCTGCAAAAGGTGCAATTGGGCTGTACTATCCCCCCCCCCTGGTTTTCCCTTCTCTTCCTCAAAAATAGAAACAATCTTCATGAAAGATCCAGAGTGGAGCCCTCAATATTCGCATTTGTGAACAGGCATCGTTTTGGTTTCTGTGTGGAGAGGTTGGCGGTTTGGGAGATGTCTTTTCCGCACTGCTTCCCTCTGACCTGTGGAAGCTGTCAGTTTGGCAAGCTTCGTTCAGAGGAGTGAGATGGCAGCGAGAGACAAAGGCGCCGAGTCAAAATGCTGCCCATGACAGCAAGGATTAGCTGCAGGCAACGCTTACTCATGATAGCTGAGAAGATAAGAGCACAAGAATAGCCTGCTGGGTGAGGCCCATCTAGTCCAGCACCCAATTCTCACAGGGATTTGAGCTAGCAGGATCCCAGGGCAAACACACTCTCCCCTCCTGTGGTTTCCAGCAACTGGTATTCAGGAGCATTGCTGCCTCTCCCAAGAGTTCCTCTTATAACCTCCTAGACTCCCACAAGATTGTTGTTGTCGTTTAGTCGTGTCCGACTCTTTGTGACCCCCTGGACCACAGCACGCCAGGCACTCCTGTCTTCCACTGCCTCCCGCAGTTTGGTCAGACTCATGTTGGTAGCTTCGAGAACACTGTCCCACCATCTCGTCCTCTGTCACCCCCTTCTCCTTGTGCCCTCCATCTTTCCCAACGTCAGGGTCTTTTCCAGGGAGTCTTCTCTTCTCATGAGGTGGCCAAGATTACAATTACAAGGTTACAATTCCACAATAAACGCACACATGCTCATCACTCCAAAATTTGCTGGCTGGAGGAACATGAGGGTATGTTGAAGATGTGACTGCCACAAAATGTAGATTGTAATTTTATGCTGCGAACCGCTCTGAGATCTACAGGTATCCGGGACGGTATACACATTTTAATCATCCTCATCCTCATCATCTCGATGCAGGAGCATCCTCCCATTAGTCTGGAAAGGAAAGCTGCACTCACTCTCTAATAACTGTGACATGTGACCGAAGAGCAGGCATAGGCAAACTCCGGCCCTCCAGGTGTTTTGGGACTACAACTCCCATCATCCCTAGCTAACAGGACCAGTGGTTAGGGATGATGGGAATTGTAGTCTCAAAACATCTGGAGGGCCGAGTTTGCCTGTGCCTGCCGAAGAGGAAGCAAGCTTGTTTTCCACTGGTCTAGATGGTAGGACCTTAACCCAGTGCCTTCCAGTGACAAGAAAGAGAGTTTCCAACTCAAACTTAGGAAGAACTTTCTGGTGGCCAGAGCTGTTAAGACAGTGGAATGGACTCCCTCGGAAGGTGGTAGACTCTCCTTCCTTGGGGGGTTTTAAGAAGAGGTCGGGTGGCTGTCTGCAAAGGATGCTTTAGCTGTGATTCCTACATTGCAGGGGGCTGGACTAGGTGACTCTTGGGTTCCTTCCAACTTTACCATTCTATGAGTCTATGATACTCCAGAATGAGGGGTGTGTGTGCCATCTTCCCATGCTTGGGTGATCCCCTTGTCTTGATTATCCCATCTCAAAGGCTTGAGCTCTGATATTCAAAATAAGTTCTGGAGTTGCTGGGAAACCTTCCAGAGACTCTCTCCATCTCCCTCCTCCGATTTGATGAAGACACTTTCCTGGAATCAAATTCTTCATCATAATCTAACGTTCCTTATTGTGGCAGACAGAAGCCCTAAGTGTTGGAACTGACATTTCAAGCGGATTGTGTGCTCTTTGCAAACTCCCTCGTTAATTTTCGAATTTGGACAGGGGCTTTGAGATGCTGAGTCTGAAATCCTGATGAAATTGGATGACATCTCTCCCCCCCAAAAAACCCTGGGCACTCTTGCTGCTGTATGGGCATTTGTAATGGAAAGAAAAGAGGAGCCTGAGTGGCTGTTCCATCATCTTCTGTGGTTGTTTGACGGAGGAGAAATGAAGATGAACAGAAAGGAAGAAGCTTTTCTCCCTGCTGCTGCTGTCTCTGCTCATTTGATCCTTGCACAATGCAAGTCCATCATCTTCTAATCAACTAATAATAATAATAATAATAATAATAATAATAATAATAATAATAATTTATTATTTGTACCCCACCCATCTGGCTGGGTTTCCCCAGCCACTCTGGGCGGCTTCCAACAGAACATTAAAATACAATAATCTATTAAACATTAAAAGCCTCCCTAAACAGGGCTGCCTTCAGATGTCATCTAAAGGTCTGGTAGTTGTTGTTCTCTTTGACATCTGGAGGGAGGGCATTCCACAGGGCGGGTGCCACTACCGAGAAGGCCCTCTGCCTGGTTCCCTGTAGCTTTGCTTCTCGCAGTGAGGGAACCGCCAGAAGGCCCTCGGCGCTGGACCTCAGTGTCCTGGCTGAACGGTGGGGGTGGAGACGCTCCTTCAGGTATACTGGACCGAAGCCATTTAGGGCTTTAAAGGTCAGCACCAACACTTTGAATTGTGCTTGGAAACGTACTGGGAGCCAGTGTAGGTCTTTCAAGACCGGTGTTATGTGGTCTCAGTGGCAGCTCCCAGTCACCAGTCTAGCTGCCGCATTCTGGATTAGTTGTAGTTTCCGGGTCACCTTCAAAGGTAGCCCCACGTAGAGCGCATTGCAGTAATCCAAGCCAGAGATAACTAGAGCATGCACCACTCTGGCCAGACAGGTAGAGTCTCAGTCTGCGTACCAGATGGAGCTGGTAGACAGCCGCCCTGGACACAGAATTAACCTGCGCCTCCATGGACAGCTGTGAGTCCAGAATGACTCCCAGGCTGTTCACCTGGTCCTTCAGGGGCACAGTTACCCCGTTCAGGACCAGGGAGTCCTCCAGATGCTGAGTGAGCCCAGTTTGCAGGTTTCACTGCACTCTTAAATTTTGGATAGTCCGTTTCCTCTTCTCTGCACTGTGCTTCCAGAACAACACTCGACTCAATATGCAAAACATACAACTGGCAAGCCTGTATCTGCAAACTCAGCTGCAGCCTCGTGTTCACCTTAGCAACGCTGCTGGTGTTTTGCCACATCCCAAGATTGCAATGTACCGTGTGATGCATTTCTCATCCAATTCTTAAGAAACTTAGGAAGGCTCTCCGCTCTTTTCAGCCTCCTGTTTCAGCGAGAGGGTCTGCCAGGAGGTACATGGGGCAAAGCGGTAATTAAATCCAAGATGGTCTTGGTAATAAACCGGGGGAAGCCATGCTCAAAGCAACAAATTGAAATTAAATCAAGGACAACTGTGAAGTATTTTTCTTTTCCTGTGCGTAAGAAGCATGTGCGAGATTAAAGCAAACTGGCCACTTTAGAGAGCACCTCGAGGTTTGCTCAAGCTATGAAGCTGAAAAAGAGCCAGCAATGTGATGCTGCAGCACATAAGGCCAATTCCTTTTTAGGGCACAATTCACCAGGAAAGTCTTGCTGTGCCCTTTCGCCGCTCCCATTCATCTCAGTGCGCCTGGGGCAGAGGAGCTCCCCAAGGACTTAGATTATTGGGTTTCAGTAACAGAAATATTTGCTTTTCTAAATCTTGGAAAGCAAACTTACCGTTTCTGTTAGTACTGGCAGGAAATGATTTGAAAGCTTGCATTCCGTTCCAGGCAGCCTAGTTCCGTGTTGACAAGTTGGGAAAGATTCAGAGGTGAGCTGAGAAAACAAATGGCACCCAAGTCCCAAGTCCCTCTCTTTTCTAGACTTCTGTTCCCCGAAAGCTCAACACGTGGTTTATGTAACAAAAGAGCAGACAACTTCATAAAACCACATTTTTTAAAAAATCAACCGTGACAGTAGCCTGATGGGCCACAGAATGCTGGCTGATCATTGCAGGGAGCTGGAAATTGTGGGGGGGATGGAATAGAGTATCCTGGGAAGGGCACCACTGACGGGCTGGCACCCAAGCAGCTCTCCAAAGTGCAACATTCTGCTGCGGGTCCTGTCGGTAAGGTCTAGTTTTCCTCCACTTCTATAAGCTCACAAGTGGTTGGATTTTGACCTCTCCTTCAAGTGATGGCTGAGTTCTGGCCTCCCATGCCTGGCCTGGAGAAAGTGGATAGAGGACAGTTTTTCTTCTACTCTCTTAACCTTAGAACTCGTGGAGCTCCAACACAGATGATGATGATGATGATTTTATTATTTATACTCCGCCCAACTGGTTGGGTTTCCCCAGCCACTCTGGGTGGCTTACAGCACATAAATAAATGTAAAATGTATATAGCTGTCATACACAGGTGACTGCAATTCTTGATCTCAGTTACACACACACACACACACACACACGGCTTATCCACACTTCTGCATGTGCTGTGCCTAGAAAGCACAAGTCCTGGCAGTTTCCCGCTTGACCCGCACTTTCTAAGCATGGGCCCAAGGAGTTTCCCCCTTGTCCGGCTCCTTTCCAAGGGAAAACCCGCTCTTTGGTGATATATCAGAACAAATGGCAATCTGGGGGAAACCCAAATTCCTGTTAGCTCCGACTGTGTTAAGGATGGATAAAAGAAAGCACTTCTGCCTGCAGCGCATGGACTCTGGAGCTCGCTTCTGCAGGAGGTCGTGATGGCCACCAACTTGGATGGCTGTGAAAGAGGAGCGTGGGAATTCATGGAGGAGAGGAGGGCTGTTGGTGGCCACTAGCCACAAAAGCTGTGCTCTGCCTCTGCAGCTGGAGGCAGCAGTGCTTTTGAGTGCCAGGCATTCTCCCAACAAGGCGTCTGGTAGCACACTGTGAGAATGGGATGCTGGATTAGATGGGCCAGGTTATTCTTCTTAGGTTACTATCTTCTAAGAAGTGGAGCCAGAGGCACAGGGGACCTAGAGTTGTCACACAACTGTGTGTGTGTGTGACTATATGTGTGTGAAAACCCACTCCAAATATCTGCTTTGAAGTAATGCTCTGGATCAAAAACGTGAAAGGGCTCCATCTTGCTAGGTGCAGGTCTCATGTGGAGCTGGGCAAACCGAGTGCTCAACCCACACTCAGTAGCCCCAGTGACTTACCACGGTTCCCGAATTACTGCTTGCTGGCACCCCCAACATAGAATCAAAGAACTGTAGAGTTGGAAGGGACCCCCAGAGGTCCTCTAGTCCAACCCCTGCAATGCAGGAATCTCAGCTGAAGCATCCCTGACAGATGGCCACCCAACCTCTCCTTAGAAACCTCCAAGGAAGGAGAGGCCACCACCTCCCGAGGGAGACCATCTGTTCCACCATGCTCAGAAGGGTGGCATTTTGCCTCTCTCCAGCGCCTTGGGTGAGGGGAGGCGTTCTTTGTCACTCTTGGGGTGCAGTTCCATTTTCTGGGTTCCCGATGGAAAGGAGGGAATTTGCAGCCTTGCTGTATCCTGGCGGAGAAATGGCGCTGACCTTTTGCTGCCGGTTGCGGCTGAGGGGGAGAAGTGGCGGTGATATGACACACATGTGCACGAGGCCGGCACTTGAGGGCTGAGCCATCAGTCATGCAGATAAAAGGCTGCGCTTTCCCCCTCAAGCAGCTGCCCACGGCCGCAGAAGAGGCTGTCGAGGGCCCTCCAAGTGGCAATTATCAGCTCTGGACCCAGGAGTCCTGGGCTTGAGAGTGCAGAGCTTTATGGCTAAGAGGCTCCCATTAAGGGGCGCCTCGCCACTGAGGCCGGATTCAGGCTCTCCAAGAGGCACTTCAGCCCCACGGCCCTGTAGGTCGTGGCACAATATCTCCTCATGACGAGATCAAGCACCAAGCGGGTGAACTCTCCTTGCAAAGTCAGCAGCGGGACTCAGGAGGAACTCAGCAAGGTCCCTCGACTTGGCGCAGGCTCCCTCAGAAGGTGGCAGAGGACAAAATTTGGCACCCGCCCCTAAAAAGTTCCTGTTTCCATGCCCTCCCCCCTCTCGTCTTCCACTCTGCACATGCTCTCAAGTGCGCTATGTTCTAGTTGTGGCATCTTTTGCGCCTCCTCGACTTGGTACCCTTTGCAGGAGAACTGCTGCCAAGGAGTGTGGTGGAGTCTCCTTCTTTGGAGGTCTTTAAGCAGAGGCTTGACAGCCACCTGTCAGGAATGCTTTGATGGTGTTTCCTGCTTGGCAGGGGATTGGACTGGATGGCCCTTGGGGTCTCTTCCAACTCTAGGATTCTATGATTCTATTCTATGATTCTATGCTCGGGCCACCCTAAACCCGGCTCTGCCTTTGTTGGAGGTTTTGAAGCAGAGTTTGGACGGCCGTCTGCCTGCGATACTTCAGCTGCAATTCCTGGACCAGATGACTCTTTGGGTTCCTCCCAACTCTACAATTCTCTGGCTACGTTGCTCTGACTGACCGTTTCCGTCCAGGGTCTCAGGCAGTGAGTGGCCTCTTGCGTCACCTGCTGACCCATTCCTTTAATGGAGCATCCCCCCTTTAAGACATAAGGTGGACCTCTGCTGAGTCTCCACCTGGGCCCCATGTTCTGGTTCTTCCTCTATCAGATGTTTGGGGAAAGAAGGAGCTCCCCCACTTTGGATCTTTCAGTGACAACTTGGGCACCTGGTATAAGCCGTTGCCCATTTGTCTCATAAGAACCTAGGGAGAGCCTGCTGGATCAGGCCAATGGCCCATCTAGTTCAGCATCCCATCCTCACGGTGACCAAGCAGATGCCTCCATGGGAAACCCGCGAGCAGGATTCAAGAATCATCTCCCCTCCTGCAGTTTCCAGCACAATTCAAAGTGTTGGTGCTGACCTTGAAAGCCCTAAACGGCCTCATTCCAGTATACCTGAAGGAGCGTCTCCACCCCCATCGTTCGGCCCGGACACTGAGGTCCAGCTCCAAGGGCCTTCTGGCGGTTCCCTCACTGAGAGAAGCCAAATTGCAGGGAACCAGGCAGAGGGCCTTCTCGGTAGTGGCACCCGCCCTGTGGAATGCCCTCCCACCAGATGTCAAAGAGAACAACAACTACCAGACTTTTAGGAGACATCTGAAGGCAGCCCTGTTTAGGGAGGCTTTTAATGTTTAATAGATTATTGCATTTTAATGTTCTGTTGGAAGCCGCCCAGAGTGGCAGGGGAAACCCAGCCAGATGGGCGGGGTATAAATAATATATTGTTGTTGTTGTTGTTGTTGTTGTTATTCAGAAGCATCTCTGCCTCCAACTGTGGAGGCAGAGCACAGCCATCCTGGCTATTAGCCACCCATGACCATCTTGCTGAATCTGTTTATTCCTCTTTTAAAGCTATGACTGTCTCCTGTGGGAGGGAGTTCCATAGTTTAACTATGCACTGTGTGGAAAAAGGACTTTCTTTTCCCTGCCCTGAATCTTCCAACTTCATAGGATTCCTGTGAATTACGAGAGAGAGGGAGAAAACCTCTCTCTTTACTTCCTCCATGCCGTGCACAAATTTATAAACCTCTTATTTGCCTTGTCTCTAAACTAAAAAGTCCCAAGCGCTGTAATCTTTCGGGACATTGGATCTGGCCACGAGCTCCATATAAAGCATTGCTCTTGCACCCGGGCTTGCGGTCTTCGCTTTGGGGCATCCGGTTGGCCATTCTTGAGAATAGGATGCTGGACCGGCTGGAGCCCGATCCTGCCAGCTCTTCTTACATTCATCCAAACAGTGCCTGCCCCGAAAGGGTTTTGTGGATGCGGGAATAAAGTTCGCTGTAATCCGATCACAGCTTGGCCGCCGACTTCCCCTTACACAAAAGTAAAGGAGGACTTCAAAGAAAACGAAACCATCCAATTTGCTCTGCTGGCTTGGATTTTTGCTGAGCTGAGTTTTCTCTGGGCTGAAGCGAGGAGCTCTTTGCCCAGGCTGATCGCATCCAGCGAAGCCAAAATTGTAAGTGGTCTCTCCCCCCCCCCCCCCAGCTGCCTTTTCTCTCTCTTTTACTCTGGAACAGAACGAGCTCCGGAAACCAACCTGCCTGGGTTTTATTGGACACGCAGCAATTTCCAAAGCAAGATGTGCTACTTTTGCAGAGCCCTGGACTGGGCTAAGCATTAGGAAGCAAGGCAAGCTCTTGCAGAGGCCACCGTGGGGAGCTTTGACAGAAGTTCCCCACCTTTTTTGTATTTCTAGGACTCTCTGAAACAACCTCTCTCCCCGCCACCCCATCTAAACCACAGTTCTCTGCACAGAATCTCTTGGCTCTGACCTCTGGCTACCCTTGAAGAGTCCGTTTTGTCTCATGAAATCCCCTTGACTGAGGCTGCCCAGAGGCGAAAATTATTATTATTTATTTTTATTTCATTTCTATACCGCTTTATATTTTTTTAAAATAAAAATCTTGAGATGGACCATTGGAGAAATTGCCCTGCGAATGAGGTTCTGCAGAGCAATGTGACAATCTCTCCAGGGACGGTGAGAAGTGACCTGTTCTCTCCAGGGAATGGCAGGGAATCCCTTTTAGTTATCCAGTTGGTTAGAGTGTGGTGTTGGTAATGCCAAGGTTGCAGGTTCGATCCCTGTATGGAACAGCTGCACATCCCTTCATTGTAGGGCAGTGATGGCTAACCTTGACACTCCAGATGTTTTGGGACTACAACTCCCATCATCCCTGACCACTGGTCCTGTTAGCTAGGGATGATGGGAGTTGTAGTTCCAAAACATCTGGAGTGTCAAGGTTAGCCATCACTGTTGTAGGGGGTCAGATGAGATGATCCCCGGAGTCCCTTGGTTTCTATGATTTTCAAACAGGTTTGCAGCACAACTCAGGTCCATAGGCTGCAGGAAGCAGCAGGGGTTTAAAATAAAGGTATGTGGCAACCACACCCCTTAATGTAGCTGTCAACTCATCTCCCCCCCTCCAAAAATTATTAGTGAGGAGATCCTTATCTGCATTGCCTAGGCTAAAAGAGTTCATTTTATTTATTTCATAAAATTTATACATGGCTCGATTGTAAAATCATCACCATCATCATCATCATCATCATCATCCCCTCAAAGTGGTTTACAAAAAAAGATAATAAAATCATCACTAAGAAAACTCAAGAACAAAAATTCAAGACTTTCCAAAAGTTAAAATAACATTAGATATTCACCTCTGGGCAGGCTTGTCTAAACAAGAATGTTTTTAGCAGTCGCTGAAAAGGTGCCTTCCTGATGTCACTAGGCAGGGAGTTCCAAAGTTTTAGGTGCTATCACATTAAAAGATTAAATTATCACCAATGTGGAATGGGTCTTGTGACGGTGGCAGTTCTGCAGATGAAAGAGGTTGAGAAATGTGTTTGCTAACTCAGACCCTGCCCCACGTGGTGGGTGTTTTTTCTTGTGGGTGTCTCCTGCGCAGTGTTTTTTGTCCTGGGGGGGTACGCAGTACCAGAACCATTTTTTCCTAGAAGAAAAGCACTGGTTAAAAGTGTGGCCTTTGCTGTAACAACTTCATGGTGAGTACTGGCACTTCCCATGGTCCAGCTCAGTATTTTGGCCTCTGACCAGCCTCAGAAGACTGTAGGAAGAAGGGGCTTCCTTTCCTCTAAGTAGATTTTGGTTGCCTGCTGGGTGCCCAGGAAGCAACTGCTGACTTGCACATGTTCTGCACCTGCCATCTGTCTTGAGATCTAGCAGCTTGGGCTGTGACCCAGCCCCTTTAAATCCTTTTGCTGCAGTTGAACGAGATGATGTGTGATCTTCACCTGAATTTGCAGCAGCAACAGCCTGTGTGGAAATGTGTCAGACGCTCGGAGACAACTCCATTTGCTTCGGGACTTGCAACTTGAGAGATTTCACATCCCGTAACCCCCTAACTCTATTGCTGAAGCAAAACAGGTTTCTTGAAAACTCAACAGTCTCAGGCTCTCCAGAAGACAGAGGAAGTTCTCTCTCTCTCTCTCTCTCTCAGGGAAAGGGGTGCTGATACGTGATTTATTTCCTCTCTGGGAAGCCAAATTCCTTCACAGGAAGCTTTCTCTGTTTTCCGCAATGGTGACATTTTGCCCCTTCCACCTTCTCGTCGTTCGCTCCACACATTTCCTCCCAGTCTGCTTCTCAGAAAGAGTCCTAGAACAATGCTTAATATTATTACCCTTCAGCAGCAGAAGCAGGTATTTTAAGATCACATCTGCTTGCAATCTGGGCGCAGGGAAGGGGCGCTGTGCCTCCGCTGCAATGGGCTTGCTCAAAGACTTAGAGGTGGCAGCAAGACTCTCCTTAGGAAGAGAGGGCAATTATCATAGATTTGTAGACTCGAATGGGATCCAAGGGTCATCTAGTCCAACCCCCTGCAATGCAGGAATCTCAGCTAAAGCATCCAGGACAGAGGGCCATCCAACCTCTGCTTAAAAGCCACCCTTCTGAGGGTGCCTGTTCCACTGTTGAACAGCTCCTATCATCAGAGGGAAAGGACCCCTGGATGGTTGAGTCCGGTCAAAGGCGACTCTGGGGTTGCGGCGCTCATCTCGCTTTCAGGCCGAGGGAGCTGGCGTTTGTCCACGGACAGCTTTCCGGGTCATGTGGCCAGCAGGACTAAACCGCTACTGGCGCACGGAGGACCATGACGAGTGCCAGAGCGCACGGAAACACCGTTTACCTTCCTGCTTATCTACTTGCACTGGCATGCTTTCGAACTGCTAGGTTGGCAGGAGCTGGGACAGAGCAACGGGAGCTCAGCCAAGAGACCTGGACTAGGAGAAGATGGATTGCAAAGCGCAGTGGAGCCATGAGAGGAGGAGGAGGAATGGAGGAGAGAGAGAGAGAGAGAGAGAGAGAGAGAGAGAGAGAGAGAGAGAGAGATGCTCTCTCCATATTGCTGCGTCTTCTGTCTGGCAGCTCGCGAGAGATGGGCCCGGCGGGAGGAAGGCCCATTGCCTTGAGTCATCTGCAATGGTCCGGCAAGCGCTTCCTCTCCCTGGCTTATGTGGCTCCTCTGAGTGGGAGGACAGATTTGGAGCGCACAGCTGGCTGCGGCCTTTTCCTCAGGGCTGGAGCCTTCTCCCCCTCCTCAAAAAAGAAAATATAATTTTATTGGGTTAAGTCAGGGAATCTGTGGCCCAGTAGATGCTTCACAGTGCAGTCTGTTCATTTATTTATATCCCATCATTCTCTCTCCCAAGGAGCTCAGTGGGGTGTCCATGGGTCTCCCCCTCATTTGCTCCCCACAACAACCCTGTAAGGTAGGCGAGGCCGAGAGGCAACATGATTGACCCAAGGTCACAGCCAAGTGGGGATTCAAACCCTGGTCTCCTGGGTCCCAATCTGACACTCTAACCACTATGCCAGGCTGCACATAGAGATTGGATACTGACTCTGATCACCACCCCCTTTTTTGCTTTTTAAATTGATATTTTATTAGAAGAATTTCCATTATTAAAAACTGGTGAAAAGAAAAAAAAAGAAGAAAAATGTGATTGAAAATTAAAATGGAAGAAAAATACTCAATTGCATTTCCATACATTAGTATACAAATGTGCATAGTCTTATTATCCTGAAACAAATTTATTTATCAATAACCTCATATAAAGTCATTCCAAATATCTTTATATTTATCTGCGTCTATAAGTGGTCTGCGTCCGCTCGTATATTGCCAACATTGTCATGTTGTCAAGCCATCGATTGAGGGGAAACATATCTCTATTCTTCCAGTTCGTCAGTATCAATCTCTTAGCCGCCATTACGGCTCATAAAATCCATCTTCGCCGTCCCTGCTGTCGCTTTCCATACACTAGGTAGATTGTTCAAAAGAATATTCACCTCTGAAAATCTCAACTTTCCCCATAGCGTCTTAATTTATATCGTCCACCACTCTTTCCCCAAACGTAGAAGCAGCGCTGCCACCTTAGAAGAGAAGCCCTGAGCAGGAGGGGGAATGACAGATATCGCCTCTGCCCCCTCTGGCTCTGTGCAAGGTGGTGATGAGGCAGGCAGGTGACTTTTCAGGTGAGCGGTCCATCAGCTGCCGCTCGGGAAGAAGCCCTCCTTCTGGCACCAATCAGTTTCCTCTTATCGCTCGGCTTGACAGGAACTTTTCTCTTCGCTGCCAAGAGAGCGAGATCCAACACCTGGGGAAGGTATGCCTGGTGCACAGAGATGCGGCCGATGTTTTCGGAGAGACTCGTTTGTCCTCTCATTTTTTGCTTTTGCTCTCCCGTCGCCTCACCCGCCTCTGCACAAAACACCTTCGCTAACTCGCCTCCTGTGGCTCCCCAGATTCTTAGGGAATCTTTTCGGTCCTTTTGGAAATGGCAGGTTCCTGGGGCGGGTTAGGGCTGCCGGGGAAGATGGGAGTGAGGGCATCATGCTGCCTTCCCCAATAGCTCTCCCGAGGACTCTCCTCCAGGCCTGATCCTGCCACTGCTGCAAACCCCTCGTGGTCTAATAATAATAATAATAATATTCCCTGTAGCTTTGCTTCTCGCAGGGAGGGAGCCGCCAGAATGGCCCTAGATCTGGACCTCAGTGTCTGGGCAGAATGATGGGGGTGGAGACGCTCCTTCAGGTATACAGGACCGAGGCCGTTTAGAGCTTTAAAGCTCAGCACCAACACTTTGAATTGTGCTCAGAAACGTACTGGGAGCCAATGTAGGTCTTTCAAGACCGGTGTTATGTGGTCCCGGCGGCCGCTCCCAGTCACCAGTCCAGCTGCCACATTCTGGATTAATTGCAGTTTCCGGGTCACCTTCAAAGGTAGCCCCACGTAGAGCGCATTGCAGTAGTCCAAGCGGGAGATAACCAGAGCATGCACCACTCTGGCGAGACAGTTTGCGGGCAGGGAGGGTCTCATCCTGTGTACCAGATGGAGCTGGTAGACAGCCGCCCTGGACACAGAATGGACCTGCGCCTCCATGGACAGCTGTGAGTCCAAAATGACTCCCAGGCTGCACACCTGGCCAAACCAGGCATTGCTTAACCTTTTCCTTGCAGGCTGTGCTTTGTGATCACTCCTCTCCGGCTATCTCCCCACCCATGGGAGAAAAGATAAGGGGGCTAGTGCTTCTTTTTTCCTTCGGGGAGAGAGGTTGCTGGGGGGAGGGCAGTTTTTAGTGGAGACGCTGCCCGTGGGGAAAGGGTCAAGTATTCCCTTCCACTCTGCAGTTGCCTATCTATAATGGATGCCTTTCTTTACCTGCCACCCATATCAGATCTATCTTGACCACTGAATTCATAGAATTGTAGAACTGTAGGGCTGGAAGGGACCCCTGGGGGTCATCTAGTCCAACCCCCTGGAATGCAGGAATTTCAGCTAAAGCATCCTTGAATGATGGCCATCCAACCTCTGCTTACAAACCTCCGAGGAAGGAGAGTCCTTCCATCCCACGGTCGAACTGCTCTTACTGTCAGGAAGTTCTTCCTGATGTTTATTCAGACTCTCCTTTCTTGTAACTGGAAGCCACAGTTTCGAGTTCTACCCCCCAGAGCATGAGAAAACAACCGTGCTCCATCTTCCATGGGACAGCCCTTCAGATACAGTGGTACCTTGGTTCTTGAAAGGCTTAGTTGTCGAACAAATCGGCTCCTGAACGCTGCAAACCCGGAAGTAAGTGTTCCGGTTTTCAGACGTTTTTTGGCAGCCAAACGTCCAATGCGGCTTCTGCTTGAGTGCAGGAAGCTCCTGCAGCCAATCAGAAGCCACGAATGGTTTTGGGAGTCAAATGGACTCCTGGAACAGATTAAGTTCAAGAACAAAGGTGCCACTGTACTTGAAGAAGGCTTTCATATCTCTCTTGTAATTCTCTCTGTTCAGCCCTGGCAGTCTCTGATAGATGATTTGTGTGTGCCCGGTAAAGGGTAAAGGGACCCCTGACCATTAGGTCCAGTCGCGGACGACTCTGGGGTTGTGGCGCTCATCTCGCTTTATTGGCCGAGGGAGATGGTGTACAGCTTCCGGGTCATGTGGCCAGCATGAGTAAGCCGCTTCTGGCGAACCAGAGCAGCTCACGGAAATGCTGTTTACCTTCCTGCTGGAGCGGTACCTATTTATCTACTTACACTTCGACATGCTTTTGAACTGCTAGGTTGGCAGGAGCAGGGGCCGAGCAACGGGAGCTCACCCCATCACGGGGATTCGAACCGCCGACCTTCTGATCGGCAAGCCCTAGGCTCTGTGGTTTAACCCACAGCGCCACCCGCGTCCCTTTTGTGTGTGCCCAGAGGTGTGCAAATGTCCTTTTGCAAAGTTTCCCAGGTGTTTCTTGAGTAGATTAGAATACCCAGAAGTGTCATTTTCCCCTTGGGCTGTTTGGCCCTTGCACAAAGTCCCGGCAAGGAGCCTGTGCTCTTTATCCATTGCTGCCTTTAGTGGTGTTTCTGGATGCCAAATAAGATAATTTATTTATTGTCATTGCACAAGTACAAGCACAACGCTATACAAGTGCAACGAAATTGCATGCCATCCCATAAAAAAAGAAAAGAAAAAGAAAACAGCTCAAAACACACACACACCAGAAAAAGCCACACATACACACACACACACACACACACACACACACACACCCATCACAGCTCTCCAAGGTCATATTATCTGGTTACAGCATTTAAGATGGTTATAGCTCTTGGGTAGAAATTATTTTCAGTCTATTTGTTCTTGATCTAATTGTTCTATATCTTCTACCCGAAGGCAGTGGTGCAAAGAGGCTATATCCTGGATGAGATGGATCCTTTAAAATACTATTGTTGAGCTTTTTAAGGCAACGGGAACTGTATAGTTCTTCCAGAGATGGGAGAGGATGACCAATAATATTTTGGGCTGTGGTTATGACCTTCTGAAGTATCTTTTTCTCCCTGGCTGTGCAGCTGGAGAACCAGGCACAAATACAGAATATAAGAATGCTCTCTATGGAGCCTTGGTAGAAGGACACCAGCAGCCAGAACTTTTCTCTTTTAGGGGAGGGGGTGGTTATTTATTTTGGCCAGTTCCACATGCGCCCTCCAATTGCCAGCTCCCCTTTCTACCCTCCATCCCCTTTCTAGCTGCTCTCTCACTGCAGTTTCCTATCTGAAGAACATTCGTCTCTTTTCTGGGGGTCGCCAAGGACTCCCCTAACACTATCCTCCGATTTGCCAGGATCTGCTCTGGGCTGCAGACCGCCCCCACCCCCCACCCAATCCAATTCCATTTCACACATTTGAAATGTTGTCAGGAAAGGAGCCGACCTTTTTTCGGAGAGAGCCAGGCATGAATCAGTTCAATCGGGGAGATCTTTCTCAATTTCTAAATTGATTAAACAAGCAAAAAACGCCTCTTTGAGATCGATTCCGTAATTTTTGACCAAATGAATAATTTGGGAGGTGAGAATCAATCCTCTATTAATTGATTTTTAAAAGCTGGGGATGGAGGGAGGGAGGAGAGATGAATTAATATCGTTCTTGATGAAATTGCTTTGTTGGTACCTAAAAAGAGTAAGCCTCAACCTGCCGTCAGAGGAGAGATTTAGCCAAGGGGGTGGAGGTTGTCCCCCTGGAATCTCTCATTTGGGACTGGGAGGTGGGCAGAACCCTCCTTATCCTGCTTTCCACTGAGTTTCACTAGTCCCCCCCCCATCTCTCTTCTGTTTTCTCCCTCCCCCCCCCCCGACCACTTTCTCTTGGCTTTGCACAATAACTGCTAAAGGAAAGGCAATCAGTTACTGATATCCAATCTCACCAGTGACCGGGACTTGGACATGTTGATTTGTAAGAGCGTGGGGAAAAGGCCTGAGCTGTTGGCAAAGCCAGGTGAAAAATAATTTCGCCGGGTTTGGGAGGAAGCAAAGCGACTCTCTCGCTCTCCATCATATGAAGGAGCATTTCCAGAGGGAAAGGAAAGAATTTCCCATTAGAGGGGAGCTGGACAAGTCTGGCTCTGGGGCCTGAGAGTGTGCACAAAGAGGAACACATATACTCATCTCTGAACATGTATAAAGAAAACATATGATGCCCAGACCTTCAGCCTGGGTCTCCTCTGCCGTTAGCAGCAGAATGCGGAAGACAGCTTTCAGCTTTCTTCTCTCTCTCTCTCTCTGTAAATTTTTTGCTGCTTAGTCGTTTAGTCGTGTCCGACTCTTCGTGACCCCCTGGACCAGAGCACGCCAGGCACTCCTGTCTTCCACTGCCTCCCGCAGTTTGGTCAGACTCAAGTTGGTAGCTTCGAGAACACTGTCCAACCATCTCGTCCTCTGTCGTCCCCTTCTCCTTGTGCTTTTATTAAATTTTTTTATTAAATTTTAAATTATTTCATTTTTTATCATAGTAACATCAAATAACAAAACATACAATTCCCAAATCCCCCCCCCCATGACTTCCCTCAACTTTGGCTTTGGTGATTTCCAGCAAGTACATTTTTGTTCCCTTTAAGCTTTTGGGATATCATATGGCATGGTTTCTTAAGCAGAGAAGAGTTTGGATTTGATATCCCGCTTTATCACTACCCGAAGGAGTCTCAAAGCGGCTCACATTCTCCTTTCCCTTCCTCCCCCACAACAAACCCTCTGTGAGGTGAGTGGGGGCTGAGAGACTTCAGAGAAGTGTGACTAGCCCAAGGTCACCCAGCAGCTGCATGTGGAGGAGTGGGGAATCAAACCCGGTTCCCCAGATTACGAGTATACCGCTCTTAACCACTACACCACACTGGCAGAGATCAGTGTGCTCTCCCCCCTGTTCCAATAGGGATCTTCCAGGAATACTTAGGCACTGTAGACTTTGCAAGTCCACCATTCCATTAGCACGCATTGCCAGCGGTTAGGGACACAGAACTTTTTTAAAAAAGCAAACTAATAATAATAAAATGTGTGTGTGAATTAACCCTAAGGCTTTACTGATATCTTATAAAGCATTGTAGGTGACTAATAACTTGAACATCTTTTTTCCTTTCCAAACCTGCACTTTCGTTCTCAGGGAGCTGCGGGATCCTTACTTGGAGAACGAACTCCTTGATTTATTACGGTGCATTTGGGGCCAGGCAGATTCCTCGACCTCTACGGCTGAAATGGGCCATGCTTAGGAGAGACGGTATTCTCTGCAGATGGTAGGAAGACAGATGTGCTCGGGAGCCATCTGAGATGAGATAAACGGCGCAGCTGTAGGAGGGGACCGAGGGAGCTGGCCTGCGTTTGCACCCCCAGCCGCAGCCTCTGGTTCCCTGACTCAGCTGGGTCACTGGGCCTTTCAGCGTTTCCAGATGCGGTTCAGATAGGGAGGAAGCATCCGAAATCTTTGGGGGCCGTTCACTCCCAGAAAGTTTCCAGACCAGCTTTGCAGATGCTTCAAAGTTGGAACGCGCTGAAAGGAATATTGTGTCTCTTTCCCTCCTCTCCCCTCGCAAGCGAGTCAAACCACACACACACACACACACACACACACACACACACACACACCATAGCTGTCAACTTTCGGATTTGAAAATAAGGGATTTCCCCCCAAACTTTCGGATTTGAAAATAAGGGATGCCGCGAGGGCAGTGCAATGGCACCAAGTAGCCTCGCCACCCTGCGCTCCAGAGGCTGCGCGCAAACAGGTGAGCGAAAGAGCGAGCGCATAGATGGCAGGCAGGCTGTCTGTCTGGTTGGGCGTGAGGGTCTGGCTGCACAAGGCATACAAGCTCCGCCCCCAGTCGGTCTCAGACTCCTTATTGGCAGCCGAGCAACGCAGCTGAGGAGCCTCCCTGGCCGGCAGGAAGGGAGAGGAGCTGCTTCCTTGGAAATCCGGGAAAGTTAAGGGATATCAACAATCCGGGATAGCAGCAGGAAATGGCATTGGAATAAGGGAGTTTCCCGCAAAAAAAGGGAGGGTTGACAGCTAGCGCACACACACACACACACACACACACACACACACACACACAAAATTTCCCCTGCAAAAGTCACACTGCAGTGACTGTGAGCGGCGCAAGACAGCCAATTTAGCCCCGCATGTTCAGGATAAATCCCTCGTTGCTCATGCCCAGCATGTGGTTAATTGAATCTAACATGTGCAGACTCTGTATTTTGCTGAGGTTATGAGGGGAATGTTGAACTTGCCCTTAATAAACACTGGTAAAGTTTCACCCGGTGCCCTGGGCGCATCGCTGTTTCTGAAGGGCACTCCTCCCCCCTCACTATACTGAACATCTCTCCAATGCGTTAGATCTAAAACAACATACTTCATGCTCCCCACAAAATTTTGGAAGTGGCAGAAAGTTTTGAACTTTTGAAAGGTCGCTGACCCCTGCTTTAGCCAGACCCTGAAAAACTTCCATTCCCTTGTAATTACTTTTTCCTTTCCTTCTGGATCATAGCACCTTCAAGTCCTTGGTGTGCAGGCTGGAGTTTCTTGGTCAGGGCACCTGGGCTGCAGCCTTCCTTTGGCTGGCTCATCTGTTTCTTTTCTGCAGGAGATAAAGCTCTGAAGCACTGCTGGAAGTGCTGCAAAAACTATTACTAGGTTGGCAATTCTAGTAATAATGGGTCTATCCCACTGGGAACCTCTCTTTCCCGAGTCCCACTGGGAGGAACGAGAGATGCACCAGATATATCAGAGGAAGGCAAGGTTCTTGAGAGATCTAGCGGATGCAACTGTTATTAGACGCGAAAAGAAGATTCTCCCCTCCTGTCTTAAAATGTGGCTTTGAAAAATGATTTTTGCATTCAGAAATATAAATTATCTAAGCTTAAAATGACTTCAGGAGTGATGGCCGTAAACAGATTAGTGTCAGAATTTTAAAAGACACCGGGAAGAAATTGGTACCCGGATCACGGCATCCTATCAAATACAAAAAAATCCATTATCTCCGAAACAACAAGAATTGTCAGGCTGGCACTCGCTGTATGATGCCCTGGGTGCTTTGTGTTTATTTGTGTGTTTTCTTTCTTTCCTGTGTCTAACTTGAATTTTTAAGCAGGAAACAAAGGGGGTAATAAATAACAACTACAGAGTTTGCAAGGCTTGTCAGAGAATTCACACCTGCATTTAGTTTGAAGATGCAGCGAATCTGATAGGGGTGATATGGTAGCCATGTTCAAATATATAAAAGGATGTCATATAGAGGAGGGAGAAAGGTTGTTTTCTGCTGCTCCAGAGAAGCGGACACGGAGCAATGGATTCAAACTACAAGAAAGAAGATTCCACCTAAACATTAGGAAGAACTTCCTGACAGTAAGAGCTGTTCGACAGTGGAATTTGCTGCCAAGGAGTGTGGTGGAGTCTCCTTCTTTGGAGGTCTTTAAGCAGAGGCTTGACAGCCATCTGTCAAGAATGCTTTGATGGTGTTCCTGCTTGGCAGGGGGTTGGACTGGATGGCCCTTGGGGTCTCTTCCAACTCTATGATTCTATGATATCTCAGGGTTTGTTTTTTACTCTCCTTCCTTCCTTCCTTCCTTCCTTCCTTCCTTCCTTCCTTTTTTCTCTGTGTAGAAGCTCTTCACCAGTTTAAGAACCTGCCAAGGGCAGATGGAACAGCCTTCATTTAGATGGCAGCCCCATTAAACCCCATAGTAGGAAATATCCGTAGTCACCTTGAGCAAGGCTCTTTTAACAGATCTTCCCTAAGTCAGATTTCCTGGTGGCTTGAAGTGAGGAGTTTGCCCTTGACTCTGACATTCTGGTTTTCTGTGCCATTCACAGGAGACCTTTTTTTGTTTGTTTGCGGGGTGTTTGGACGGATGATTGCCTTTGCAGTTGGCAAGACTCTTTCTCCTGGAGCCCTGGTTATGGATAGGAATTGGGACAAAAATAATTCCTGCCAGAGCCGTTACTCCACCACCCGCTTGCTGCTCTCTCTGCGCTGTTTGAATGCAAGCGGTATTAATCATCATCCACACAATGTACTTGGAGCAGCTTTCACACTGCTCCAAACAGCGGCAATAACAGAGTCCCACATCAAATCCATCATCGAGCAGAACAGCTCCTGTAGAGGCTGAGAGCAAGGCAGGAGATTGGAATGGCCACATCCAGAGGAGTACCATAGGGTAGGGTAGCTTGGACTACTGCAATGCGCTCTACGTGGGGCTACCTTTGAAGGTGACCCGGAAACTGCAATTAATCCAGAATGCGGCAGCGAGACTGGTGACTGGGAGTGGGTGCCGAGACCATATAACAACCGGTCCTGAAAGACCTGCATTGGCTCCCAGGACGTTTTCGAGCACAATTCAAAGTGTTGGTGCTGACCTTGAAAGCCCTAAATGGCCTCGGTCCTGTATACCTGAAGGAGCGTCTCCACCCCCACCGTTCAGCCTGGACACTGAGGTCCAGCTCTGAGGGCCTTCTGGCGGTTCCCTCACTGTGGAACGCCCTCCCACCAGATGTCAAGGGGATAAACAACTATCTGACTTTCAGAAGACATCTGAAGGCAGCCCTGTTTAGGGAAGTTTTTAATACTTTATGCTGTATTGTTTTTAACACTTGATTGGGAGCTGCCCAGAGTGGCTGGGGAAACTCAGCCAGATGGGTGGGGTACCAATAAATTATTATTATTATTATTATTATTATTATTATTATTATTATTACATAAGAAGACCCCTGCAGGATCAGGCCCATGGCCCACCCAGTCCAGCATCCTCTTCTAACCAGATACATGTGGGAAACCCAGAAGCAGGATTCGAGCGTGAGAGCCCTCTCCCCTTCTGCAGATTCTAGCAAATGGGGTTCGGAAGCATCACAACCTCTGACTGGGAGCATGACTGGGATTTCCTGAGTCCCACAGCATAGATGGGAAACCTGCAGACTTCCAGATGTTGCTACATGCGAACTCCCCTCAGTCAAACACGCCAGTCAGTAGTTACCTGGGTCTTCTCCCTGGGCCCTTTTGGGAGAATATTTGCCTGCCTCCAGTCTGCAGGCACCTCCCCTGTTCTCCCAGAATTAATCATAGAATCAGAGTTGGAAGAGACCACAAGGGCCATCCAGTCCAACCCCCTGCCAAGCAGGAAACACCATCAAAGCATTCCTGACAGGTGGCTGTCAAGCCTCTGCTTAAAGACCTCCAAAGAAGGAGACTCCACCACACTCCTTGGCAGCAAATTCCACTGTCGAACAGCTCTTACTGTCAGGAAGTTCTTCCTAATGTTTAGGTGGAATCTTCTTTCTTGTAGTTTGAATCCATTGCTCCATGTCCGCTTCTCTGGAGCAGCAGAAAACAACCTTTCTCCCTCCTCTATATGACACCTATTGACTATTGACTGTCTGGCTCCGAAGCGCCCTCTCCGATTGCATGGAGCCCGGACAGCCCCGTGGTTTTCTCCGGAGCTGAGGGTGATGAAACAGTCGCTGAGACGGCTAGAGCGCCGGTGGCGGAAAACTCATTCTGAATCAGACCGGACACGGGCTAGAGCTCAACTTCGAGCCTACCAAGTGGCAATGGCAACGGCAAAGAGAACTTTCTTTGCCGTTTCTATTGCATCTGCAGAAAACAGCAGCAGGAGACTCTTCCAGGTGGTTCACAATCTAGCAGAACCACCTCCGTCATCGGGGTCTGGTAGGGACCCCAAGATCTCCTGCAATGCTTTTGCAAAGTTTTTTGCAGATAAAGTCGCTCAGATTCGGAAGGAGGTGGACTCCACCGTGGGAGCAGAGCCGGGGCGGGAGAGTGCTAGAGCCCTGTCTAGTCATGTTTTATGGGATCAATTCCAATCTGTTACCTCCGAGGATGTGGACAGGCTGCTTGGACGAGTGAAACCGACCACCTGTCTTCTTGATCCTTGCCCATCCTGGCTAATAAAAGCTAGCCGGGAAGGGCTGGGCGATGGGCTCCGCGGGGTGGTGAATGCCTCTCTCTGCGAGGGAGCCTTCCCAGACCCGCTAAAAAACCATCTTTGGATGCGGCCAATATGGCCAACTATCGCCCAGTCTCAAATCTTCCATTCTTGGGCAAGGTGATTGAGCGTGTGGTTGCTGAACAACTCCAGGCACGCCTGGAAGAAGCGGACCATTTGGATCCCTTCCAATCGGGGTTCAGACCTCATCATGGGACTGAATCTGCCTTGGTCGCACTGGTCGATGATCTCCGGCGGGCTAGGGACAAAGGTGAGAGCTGTTTCCTAGTTCTGCTGGATCTCTCAGCGGCTTTTGACACCATCGACCATGACATCCTTCTGGACCGCCTAGAGGGGTTGGGAGCTGGGGGCACTGTTATACAGTGGTTCCGCTCCTTCCTCCTGGGCCGTGTTCAGAAAGTGGTGGTGGGGGATGAGTGTTCAGACCCCTGGGCTCTCACTTGTGGGGTACCTCAGGGCTCTGTCCTCTCCCCCATGCTTTTTAACATCTATATGCAGCCACTGGGAGAGATCATCAGGGGGTTTGGGCTGGGTGTTCATCAGTATGCGGATGATACCCAGCTCTACCTCTCTTTCAAATCAGAACCAGTGAAGGCGGTGAAGGTCCTGTGTGAGTGTCTGGAGGCGGTTGGTGGATGGATGGCGGCTAACAGATTGAGGTTGAATCCTGACAAGACAGAAGTACTGTTTTTGGGGGACAGGGGGCGGGCAGGTGTGGAGGACTCCCTGGTCCTGAATGGGGTAACTGTGCCCCTGAAGGACCAGGTGCGCAGCCTGGGAGTCATTCTGGACTCACAGCTGTCCATGGAGGCACAGGTTAATTCTGTATCCAGGGCAGCAGTCTACCAGCTCCATCTGGTACGCAGGCTGAGACCCTACCTGCCCGCGGACTGTCTCGCCAGAGTGGTGCATGCTCTAGTTATCTCTGGCTTGGATTACTGCAATGCGCTCTACGTGGGGCTACCTTTGAAGGTGACCCGGAAACTACAACTAATCCAGAATGCGGCAGCTAGACTGGTGACTGGGAGCGGCCGCCGAGACCACATAACACCGGTCTTGAAAGACCTACATTGGCTCCCAATACGTTTCCGAGCACAATTCAAAGTGTTGGTGCTGACCTTTAAAGCCCTAAATGGCTTCGGTCCAGTATACCTAAAGGAGCGTCTCCACCCCCATCGTTCAGCCCGGACACTGAGGTCCAGTGCCGAGGGCCTTCTGGCGGTTCCCTCACCACGAGAAGCCAAGTTACAGGGAACCAGGCAGAGGGCCTTCTCGGTAGTGGCGCCCGCCCTGTGGAACGCCCTCCCCTTCAGATGTCAAAGAGAACAACAACTATCAGACCTTTAGAAGACATCTGAAGGCAGCCCTGTTTAGGGAGGCTTTTAATGTCTAATTCGATTACTGTATTTTAATGTTCTTTTGGAAGCCGCCCAGAGTAGCTGGGGAGACCCAGCTAGATGGGCGGGGTATAAATAATAAATTATTATTATTATTATTATTATGACATCCTTTTATATATTTGAACATGGCTATCATATCACCCCTTAACCTTCTCTTCTCCAGGCTAAACATACCCAGCTCCCTAAGCCGTTCCTCATAAGGCATCGTTTCCAGGCCTTTGACCATTTCGGTTGCCCTCCTCTGGACACGTTCCAGCTTGTCAGTATCCTTCTTGAACTGTGGTGCCCAGAACTGGACACAGTATTCCAGGTGAGGTCTGACCAGAGCGGAATACAGTGGTACTATTACTTCCCTTGATCTAGATGCTATACTCCTATTGATGCAGCCCAGAATTGCATTGGCTTTTTTAGCTGCTGCATCACACTGTTGACTCATGTCAAGTTTGTGGTCTACCAATTCTCGACAATTATAGATAAGAACCTCTCAGATTACACCCACAATCTCCTTTAACACTCTTGGTCACAGATCGAGGAGGGACATTTAGTTCATAGAAGTCCCATGATATGACAACTTGAGGATGACAGGGACAGACTTTCAGCCCGTTCGTGGCTGGCTGAGCCAAGGCACAGAGACCCCGGTCCCCTCCCCTGCCTGCGGAGTCCCTAGATTTTGAGGTGCGGGCTTGAGATGCATCTTCTCTCGTGTTCCCGACCTTGCCTTGAAAATGGTTGAGAGCGCGCCAGAAAGGGAGTCTATTTTTTATTTAGTAAATACTTTTTTTTTTTTTTAACAGAACTGCGGTTTTGATTTATAGGCACCTCGGTGGTGCTCCCAGGAAGACTCGTAGAGGTTTAACTACATTTTCTCAGCATCACACCAAGCCCAATAAACCGGCGTCCATGTGCGCGGCACACATTCTCACTCCCAATATAAATCGGGTTTTACGAGAGTGGAAGGCCCCTTTACTCGCCGGAGCAGAGCGTGTTGGTCCAAGCCCCCTGCGTGGTGGACGGACTCACTCTCTCTCTCTCTCTCTCTCTCTCTCTCACCCGCTCTTCCTCTTCAAGTTGTCAGACTTCAGTAACATTTACAGCTATTTAGCTATCAAACTTTATGTGCGGCTCTGAGAGAAAACGTGTCTCTTAACTACCGCAGTGTCATAAATGGCAGTCTGTTAAACCGCGCCGATTCAACAACTGTTTCGCCAAAGCCGCCAGTGCGATCGGCTGGAGAGGGCGCTGATTACTCCGGAGGAGGATTGCGTGCCAAGGGTTGGCATTCCTTTGCCACCGCCTCTAGTCCTTTGGCGTTAATCCGCCCTGCTTGGTTTTCACGTGGAGAATAAGGGGGCTCACTGCTGAAAATGGTTAGCCGCTCCACCGAGCCATTGGAAGTCCATCAAAAATGGTTTTCAAACACTTTTAAAATTTAATCCTGCGAAGGTTCCTCATATACCGGTACTTGCAACTGGTAGCAAGGAGAGAGGTTGGGAAATGAAACGTATAGCAAATGAATGAAACGTATAGCAAATAGCATTTGAACATGTTGCCTTGAAACCAGTCCATGCAAAATGTAGGCACCCTATATATAGAAAGGAGCAAACCAGTGATATTTTAGGGAGCAGGCTGGCAGGCAGGGCCCATGACTTACATCATAGAAGCCTAAACAAAACAAAACATGGTTGCTGTATGTAGGTTTTATTTCATTTGTTTTTTTTCTTATATTTTGGAAATGTACATCCAGGTTTTTTTCCCTTTACATTTGGGGGGGGGCAAGAGAGTGGGGCCCTAAGCTATAGCTTATTTAAAGGTAAAGGTAAAGGGACCCCGACTGTTAGGTCCAGTCGCGGACGACTCTGGGGTTGCGGCGCTCATCTCGCGTTACTGGCCGAGGGAGCCGGCGTACAGCTTCCGGGTCATGTGACCAGCATGACTAAGCCGCTTCTGGCGAACCAGAGCAGCGCACGGAAACGCCGTTTACCTTCCCGCTGGAGCGGTACCTAGTTATCTACTTGGACTTTGACATGCTTTCAAACTGCTAGGTGGGCAGGAGCTGGGACCGAGCAACGGGAGCTCACCCCGTCGCGGGGATTCAAACCGCCGACCTTCTGATCTGCAAGCCCTAGGCTCTGTGGTTTAACCCACAGCGCCACCCGTAGCTTGTTTAGCTTATACATACTGTGTTTCTCCTAAAATAAGACACCGTCTTATATTTCCCCCCCTCAAAAAAACACAGTATGGCTTATTTTGGGGGGATGTCTTATTTTAACTGCTCCGCGTCGGTACGCTGCATAGCCACGCCTACCTAGGGTGTCTTAAGGGAGAGGCGCCGCGTCACTATGTCTTATTTTTGGGGTATGGCTTATTTTTGGGGTATGGCTTATAGTTCACAAATGCGTAGAAATCCTGCTATGGCTTATTTTATGGCTATGTCTTATTTTAGGAGAAACACGGTAGCTGGTTTAGCTTATACATAAATCCGGCACTGGCGATGGGGCATGTGTAATGTGGCTAAGGATGACCGGGCTCACAGGACCTGGCAGGCCTCACCCTGCACAGCTTCTCTTTGCAGGAGGCGGCCCTCCCACTTCCGACAGAAATCCCAGAAATTTGTCCGTGCCCAGTAAGCAAAGCTGGAAGCTTGACGGCCAGCTCACAGCTCAGGGCTTTCCCCTAAGAACCAGCCTGGGCCTGACATCCGTCCTATTCATTCTCTCCTTGCAAGGGGTCGGGCGCTTCCTCCCGTCCATCACCTCTTCTCCTTCTTTGTCAGTCTTTCAAACCCCCCCCCCCCATTCCTTCGCTTGCGGAGGAGCACAGTTACAGTAACTCCTCGTAGGTGATGCGCAGGACTTTGATGGAATATTTCCCCCTCCTTTAATTTTGCAGAAGGGCATTAGCGAAAGCTTGCGCCCGGTTTTAATGGATTGTCTGACTAATGTGGTCTGAAAGGGCCGACCCCGGGGGGAATAGATTCCTAATGGCCCTGTCAAACTCTGAAGTGAGGCAGGAAAGGAGTTGGGGAGGGAGGGGGGGACAGGGCAAGGGGAGAAATCTTCAAAAGTTTATAACTTGCTCCAGAGCGAACCAAAAGCCCCCCACACTCCAAGCCCCCATCTCTCTCTCTCTCTCGCAGGAAGGGGAGGCCAGGGAGTCAGGCATGTTTTGGTTTGAAACTGAAGCTGCCTTTTCTCTCGCTGCCGTCCCAGAGGACCGAGAGCTGCTCAGCGCCGTTTGGAATGTGGCCCTTTGCAACCTTTCATCCGGAAGGGAGGAAGGCAAATGGGGAGGGGAGGGGACAGGAAGCAGGAGGTGGTGGAATGCGCAGAAGAGGCTTAGGGTGCCGGCACAGTACATGTCAAATCCCACACTTCACCAGCGTCGGAGATCATAGAATCATAGAATAGAATCATAGAATCCTAGAGTTGGAAGAGACCCCAAGGGCCATCCAGTCCAACCCCCTGCCAAGCAGGAAACACCATCCAAGCATTCCTGACAGGTGGCTGTCAAGCCTCTGCTTAAAGACCTCCAAAGAAGGAGACTCCGCCACACTCCTTGGCAGCAAATTCCACTGTCAAACAGCTCTTACTGTCAGGAAGTTCTTCCTAATGTTTAGGTGGAATCTTCTTTCTTGTAGTTTGAATCCATTGCTCCGTGTCCGCTTCTCTGGAGCAGCAGAAAACAACCTTTCTCCCTCCTCTATATGACATCCTTTTATATATTTGAACATGGCTATCATATCACCCCTTAACCTTCTCTTCTCCAGGCTAAACATACCCAGCTCCCTAAGCCATTCCTCATAAGGCATCGTTTCCAGGCCTTTGACCATTTTGATTGCCCTCCTCTGGACACGTTCCAGCTTGTCAGTATCCTTCTTGAACTGTGGTGCCCAGAACTGGACACAGTATTCCAGGTGAGGTCTGACCAGAGCGGAATACAGTGGTACTATTACTTCCCTTGATCTAGATGCTATACTCCTATTGATGCAGCCCAGAATTGCATGGGCTTTTTGAGCTGCTGCATCACACTGTTGACTCATGTCAAGTTTATGGTCTACCAAGACTCCTAGATCCTTTTCACTTGTACTGCTCTCAAGCCAGGTGTCACCCATCCTGTATTTGTGTGTTGTTGTTCAGTCGTTCAGTCGTGTCCGACTCTTCGTGACCCCATGGACCAGAGCACGCCAGGCACGCCTATCCTTCACTGCCTCTCGCAGTTTGGCCAAACTCATGTTAGTAGCTTCGAGAACACTGTCCAACCATCTCATCTTCTGTCGTCCCCTTCTCCTTGTGCCCTCAATCCTTCCCAACATCAGGGTCTTTTCTAGGGAGTCTTCTCTTCTCATGAGGTGGCCAAAGTACTGGAGCCTCAACTTCAGGATCTGTCCTTCTAATGAGCACTCAGGGTTGATTTCTTTAAGAATGGATAGGTTTGATCTTCTTGCAGTCCATGGGACTCTCAAGAGTCTCCTCCAGCACCATAATTCAAAAGCATCAATTCTTCGGCGATCAGCCTTCTTTATGGTCCAGCTCTCACTTCCGTACATTACTACTGGGAAAACCATAGCTTTAACTATACGGACCTTTGTTGGCAAGGTGATGTCTTTGCTTTTTAAGATGCTGTGTAGGTTTGTCATTGCTTTTCTCCCAAGAAGCAGACGTTTTCTAATTTCGTGACTGCTGTCACCATCTGCAGTGATCATGGAACCCAAGAAAGTAAAATCTCTCACTGCCTCCATTTCTTCCCCTTCTATTTGCCAGGAGGTGATGGGACCAGTGGCCATGATCTTAGTTTTTTTGATGTTGAGCTTCAGACCATATTTTGCGCTCTCCTCTTTCACCCTCATTAAAAGGTTCTTTAATTCCTCCTCACTTTCTGCCATCAAGGTTGTATCATCAGCATATCTGAGGTTGTTTATATTTCTTCCGGCAATCTTAATTCCGGTTTGGGATTCATCCAGTCCAGCCTTTCGCATGATGAATTCTGCATATAAGTTAAATAAGCAGGGTGACAATATACAGCCTTGTCGTACTCCTTTCCCAATTTTGAACCAATCAGTTATTCCATATCCAGTTCTAACTGTAGCTTCTTGTCCCACATAGAGATTTCTCAGGAGACGGATGAGGTGATCAGGCACTCCCATTTCTTTAAGAACTTGCCATAGTTTGCTGTGGTCGACACAGTCAAAAGCTTTTGCGTAGTCAATGAAGCAGAAGTAAATGTTTTTCTGGAACTCTCTAGCTTTCTCCATAATCCAGCGCATGTTTGCAATTTGGTCTCTGGTTCCTCTGCCCCTTCGAAATCCAGCTTGCACTTCTGGGAGTTCTCGGTCCACATACTGCTTAAGCCTGCCTTGTAGAATTTTTAGCAAAACCTTGCTAGCGTGTGAAATGAGCGCAATTGTGCGGTAGTTGGAGCATTCTTTGGCACTGCCCTTCTTTGGGATTGGGATGTAGACTGATCTTCTCCAATCCTCTGGCCACTGCTGAGTTTTCCAAACTTGCTGGCATATTGAGTGTAGCACCTTAACAGCATCATCTTTTAAAATTTTAAATAGTTCGGCTGGAATATCATCACTTCCACTGGCCTTGTTGTTAGCAAGGCTTTCTAAGGCCCATTTGACTTCACTCTCCAGGATGTCTGGCTCAAGGTCAGCAACCACAGTGCCTGGGGTGTATGAGACCTCCATATCTCCATATCACACTGCCTGGGGTGTATGAGACCTGTATTTGTGCCTGTCCTTTTTTTTTGCCCAAGTGTAGTACTTTACATTTCTCCCTGTTAAAATTCATCTTGTTTGCTTTGTCCCAGTTCTCTAATCTGTTAAGGTCATTTTGAAGTGTGATGCTTTAGCTTTAGCTACGATTCCTGCATTGCCGGGAGTTGGACTAGATGACCCCCCAGGGTCCCTTTCCTTACAACATGTGCTGCAGCTGACCAGTTGCTGGTCTCTGCCTTTTAGCAGAAACCCAATTAAGAATGTTGTTTCCATGCTCAAGCCTTCCTCTATCAGCCTGCATGGAGAATGTCAGACTTTGCTTATCGTGAACCTTGTTAGGCTTCTGCGCAGCTCGGCTCTGTCTCCAAACATCTGTCTCCTGCTCCTCCCAGCCCATCTGCTGATCCACACAAACAACATTTCCTCTGGTGCCTTGGAAGTAAACAGAACTCTGCTTCCTTTGGACGTTGGTGAGACCAGGAAGCAGCCAAAAAAAAAAAAAGGCAGCAGGTTGGCAAATCAGCAAGGGTTGCCATTTGTCAAGCAAATGTAAAATCAGGTTTAGTTGGGGGGGGGGGTGGATCTTGTCAACTTTGCTTTCGTTCAGTTTCTCATTTTTCCAGTCTTCACAGAATCACAGCTTTGGAGAGTTGGAAGGGATCACAGGGGTCATCTAGTCCAACCCCCTGCAATGCAGGAATCTTCCAATGTAGGACTCGAACCCACAGCCCTGAGATTAAGAGTCCCATGCTCTACTGACTGAGCTATCTGTCAGGATTCCGTCTGTGCATTTTTGTAAAAAGTCTGCATGAACCTTTGTACATATTTCTTCCCATACACGTTTTTTTTTTATATTGGATTTTACTTAATATATATACACTTTTGCAGTCAGTTTCCCCCAATGTGATTCCATTTTCTATGTTGTTTTAACTAATAGCAGACATTATTATGCACACTTTCCCCATATTTTTATATGCAATTTTTGGTTGGAAGACTATGTCAGAAAATAGGAAGGGTCTTCTGCCACAGGGCAGCCTGGCCCCTAGAAAGCTCTCTCATCTTCCTCACTTTACTGGCCGTTATTACCTGGCCTGTGAACACAGCTTGCACTAAGAAACCCCCACCTTTCCGCTTTTGTGCATTTGTTTATTCATCTCATTTATTTACGCATGGCTTCCTATAAACATCCCAAAGCAATTTAACAATGAAAAGCGTGTTTTATGCAGATACCAGACAGGGATTATGATTATTTAATTCAATTTAAAAGGCTTGTTAAAAAAGAAAGGTCTTAAATAGGCAATAGAGTTTGTGCCTGCCTGATATCTAGTGGCAGGGAGTTCCAGAGGGCAGGTGCTGCCTCACTAAAGGCTCAATTCCTGCACCATACGGAGCAGACCTTCTGATAAGATGATTTCTGCAGGGGTACAGAATGCAGTGATTGACAGGATATATAAGGAAGGATCTGACCTCTTAAGCATCCTCTTCCCAGGCTGTATAGGGCTTTGTACACCAGCAGCATCACTTTGACCTTACTGGATTTATTTATCTGAGCATAGCTTGTTGCCCACTTACCTGAACAGCACTGAAACTACCTTTCAGGTAGGGCCATAGTTCATTAGAGAATGCCTAGGTTAGAGAATAGGTTCAATTCCTGGCATCTCCAGGGATGAGTGGAGGGGAAGTTCATGTCAGGATATGTCCTACACATGAGTAGAACCTTGGCAGAGACACATGCCCGACTGGCATGTTCCCTTCCTCCTGGGCGATTGTTTGGGAGCTTCAAAAGCATTCCTCAGCCCAAACATCACAGCGACTGATGCCAGAAGACATCAGCACACTTAGGGATCCGCAGAAGTTTGCGCAGTTGTGTAACAGAACTCAGCAACTCAGCATTTAGGCTAATCTACTTTATTTACATATAAATACACACGGAGCGCTTCTTCATGGCTCCCACTCTCTCTATCATCACACAGCAAAGAGAAAGGACAAAGGACAATAGTCCCACTTCAGGGAACACAGTAAGACAAACATCCTGTCTACGTCACATCCCATTCCTGTGGAATCAAAACACATACCCAGTCATGTGATAGACAACAATCCCATGACTGCACACGGGGAATGAATCTCCAACAGTTCATCCCTGAAACCATGGAGAGATTATCCTAACAGTCAGTCTAGATCAGGGGTGTCCAACCTGTCAACCGCGATCGCCAGGTAGATCCGTGGTCGATCGTGGGATCCTTATCGCTCACGTTGTTTAGAATCATGTCTCCACACCCCTCCCTCCTTGGTCTTTTCCTGCATCGCGTTCAGCGTGCGTTCCTTTGTTGTCTGCTGTAGCTCTGTGTTCGTCTGTTAGCGACCATGTTGTTGGTGAGCGATTCAAATTCATTCTGCACACTTACTGTTTTAAAAAAGGCCTACAACTCTGGGAAGCCCCCCTCCAAAAAAGCTCAACGACCTTGCCCCCCCCAAAGCCCAACAACTTTGACCTGCCCCCTAAAAAAACCTCAACAACTTATGACTTGCTCCCCTAAAAAAAGCTCTACAACTTTGCCCCCCCCCAAAAAAGTGGGTAGATCACTGCCAGTCCCCCCCCCCCGGGAGTAGATCACAGTCTCTTGGGGGAGAGGGCTCTTGGGTTCGAATCCTGCTTGCATGTTTCCTAGTAGCATCTGCTTGGCCTCTGTGGGAACAGGATTATGGACTAGATGGGCCATTGGCCTGATCCAGCAGGCTCTTCCTATTATATTAAAACACGAGGTTAAGGAATGCTGAGCACAGATCCTCCAATCTGGTCTTCAGCCTGTGTGAACTTTAGAATCCTTTCTTCCTCTTTAGATGCATAATGGCTTTCTAGTCTTGTTTTCCCCCTGTGTAGGAAGGAAGCCTTTCCTCTGCGCACTTGCATATGTTGCTGTTATGTGGGGGCTGCCAAGGTCACCCAGGAACAGCCATGCTAGCACTGCCATCTGCGCATTCGGGTTGAGCATCAAGGGCACATACCTTGCTTATGCTAATCAGCTTGCGTCCCTCGTGCTGAGCCAATTCAGCGGGAGAGGAGCACAGCTCTTGCAAAGCGCCTCCGCCTTGAGGGAGAAGTCTGACGGTGGCAAGGTTTACCTGGCGTGGCCTGCCGATGGCGCTAGGGGGTAGCCACCCTACGATGATCGTGGGGAGAGAGGCGCCTCTAGGTTGTTGCAGGTTTTAAATAGATAAATGGGACCTACTGAAACAAGGCTCTGGAAACGAAGCCTGATGAGGAGCAGTGGAGGGAGTTGGGGATGCTTAGCCTGGAGAAGAGGAGGCTGAGAGGAGATAGGACAGGGGTAGGCAACCTAAGGCCCATGGGCCGGATGTGGCCCAATTGCCTTCTCAATCCGGCCCATGGACGGTCTGGGAATTGGCGTGTTTTTACATGAGTAGAATGTGTCCTTTTATTTAAAATGCATCTCTGGCCTGTTTGTGGGGCATAGGAATTCGTTCATTCCCCCCCCCCCCAAAAAAAAATATACCGTATTTTTCACTCCATAAGACGCACTGTTTCCCTCCTAAAAAGTAAGGGGACTGGCTTACTAGATTATCTGTCTGGAAACTGTATAAATGGCTTCCTGAAGCTGCAGAACTGTGAGTTAAACCCCATAAAACAGGGTTTTTTCCCTTTGCAAAGTAAGCTCAACAACTTTGAGCTGATTCTCAAAAAATGGGGCTTTTCTCCTTTGCAAAAGAAGCTGCAGAAATTTGAGCTGATCCTCAAAAAATGGTGCTTTTCTCCTTTGCAAAAGAAGCTGCAGAAATTTGAGCTGATCCTCAAAAAATGGTGCTTTTCTCCTTTGCAAAAACTGCAGAAATTTGAGCTGATCATCAAAAAATGGTGCTTTTCTCCTTTGCAAAAGAAGCTACAGAAATTTGAGCTGATCCTCAAAAAAAATGAGGCTTTTCCCCTCTAAAAACTAGGTGTGTCCTATGGTCAGGTGCACCTTATAGAGCAAAAAATACGGCAGTCTGGCCCACCACATGGTCTGAGGGACGGTGGACCGGCCCATGGCTGAAAAAGGTTGCTGACCCCTGAGATAGGATATCCATCTTCAAGTCTCTCAAGGGCTGTCCTATGGAAGAGGGTAAAAATGGTAAAGGACCCCTGGATGGTTAAGTCCAGTCAAAGGCGACTATGGGGTTGTGGCACTCATCTCACTTTCAGGCCGAGGGAGCCGGCGTTTGTCCACAGACAGCTTTCCGGGTCATGTAGCCAACATGACTAAACCGCTTCTGGTGCAACAGGACACCATGATGGAAGCTAGAGCGCACGGAAACACCGTTTATCTCCCCGCCACAGCCGTACCTATTTATCTACTTGCACTGGTGTGCTTTCGAACTGCTATGTTGGCATGGAGCAACGGGAGCTCACTTTGCCGCAGGGATTTGAACCGCTGACCTTCTGATCAGCAAGCCCAAGAGGCTCAATGGTATCAGAGGGTCGGAACTGAACCAATGAATTCAAATGGCAAGAAAGGAGATTCCGACTAAACCTCAGGAATAATTTTCTGGTGGCAAGAGCTGTTTGACAGTGGGAACGGTCTCCCTCGGGAGGTGGTGGACTCTCCTTCCTTGGAGGTTCTTAAGCAGAGGTTGGATGGCCATCTGTCATGGATGCTTTAGCTGAGATTCCTGCATTGCAGGGGGTTGGACTAGACGACCCTTAGGATCCCTTCCAACTGTACAATTCTATGCTTCCTTCCTTCCTTCTCTCTTCTGAATGTGTGTCTGATGGTGTTGGGGAGACAGCCGTCCTTAGAACAACCTCGACCCCAGGGAGCTGCAGCAGAACAGCTGGACAACAGCAGCCAGAGCCTGCGGGCCTCTCGCTGTGAGCTCTTGGCCTGTCTCATCCCATGAGCAAGAGCGAAAGTGATGGGGGAGGGGAGCATTCATGGATCAGCATGCAATTTCCACGCGGGGGGTAAATGGGGTGGGTAAGGGCGGCAGGTCTCGTGAATCCCACTCACGCCACACCTCCAGAAGCAGACGAAACTCTGGAAAATGAGAGCTGACGAGATCCAGGACATGCTTGGATCACATCTCGGTCCCTGGACCTAGGAGGCAGACCTCTTTCCAACCCCCTGTTTAGGAATGAACCCTTTGAGAAATCTTTCCAGTAGCACCTTAAAGGTAAAGGGACCCCTGACCATTAGGTCCAGTTGCGGATGACTCTGGGGTTGCTGCGCTCATCTTGCTTTACTGGCCGAGGGAACCGGCGTACAGCTTCTGTGGCCAGCATGACTAAGCTGCTTCTGGCGAACCAGAGCAGCACACGGAAACGCCGTTTACCTTCCCACCGGAGTGGTACCTATTTATCTACTTGCACTTTGACATTCTTTCGAACTGCTAGGTTGGCAGGAGCTGGGACTGAACAACGGGAGCTCACCCCGTCGCGGGGATTCGAACCGCCGACTAGAGACCAACTAAGTTCGTTATTGGTATGAGCTTTCGTGTGCATGCACATTTCTTCAGATAGAAATCTGTTTCTGTAAAATGGGGACACAGGTGGTCTGCTGCATGAGGTGGCAGCTTTTAACAGTACCCCTGAAAATGTTTCTGAGGAATGAGCAGTAGTTTGGACTCAACTCGGGAAAAAGGGGGGGGAATCCAAGGTTGCAATAGTGATGTGAGGAAGTCTTGTTGAATTTAGTCAAGATAATTTGCAAGTTAATGTGAATGATTGTTAAAAACCTACAAGTCCCCCCACCCCACCCCCGGACTGAGGTCATTTCAGACTTTCCAGGAAGAAAAGTTGCAGAATTTGTGATATTTTTTTTAAGACGGGTAAGATGCAACATGACAGAAGTTTATACAGTTATGCCTGGCATGGAGAAAATGGAAAGAGAAAAGGTTTTCCTTCCTCTCTCAAAACGCTGGAACTTGTTAGCATCCAATGAAACTGAATGTTGTGAGATTCACAAGATTCAGAGTTAAACTACGGAACTCACTTCCACAGGAGACACTGATGGCTACCAACCTACATGGCTTTAAAAGAGGATTCATGGAGAACACTTTAAATGGCTCCTAGTCACGATGGTTCTGCTCTGCCCCCATGGTTGGAGGCAGCAATGCTTCTGAACCCCAGTTTCTGGAAACCGCAGGAGGCGAGAGGGCTCCTTTTGGTCGAATCCTGCTTACGGGTTTCCCAGAAGAGGCATCTGGTTGGCCACAGGAGGCTGGACTAAGAAGGGCCCCTGGCCTGATCCAACAGAGCTCTTCTGATGTTCTTGTGTTCCTGTGATGGCCTGGGATTCAGACTCGGATGCTGAACCTGAGGGATCCCAGCCTGCACAGGATTCCCCGCCTCCAGAATCAGCAGAGCCGGGGCTAGGGCTTGAGTCTGAAGGGTCCTCACCTGTGCTGGATCCTCAGGTGCAGGCATCTGCTGAGTCTGCTCTGGCTCCTGCTGGGATGGAGGACCCATTGCCTGCAGGTGCTCCACTCCCAGCCCTGTCAGGGGAAGCTGAGGTTGCCTCTGGGTCCGGTAACCCACCAGCCTCTCCTGAGCTGCAGAGGCTCAGGGCAGAGAGGCGAAGGGAACTGAGTTCCCGCAGGAGGAGTGCTCGCCTCCAGGCCAGGAGAGGCGAGTCACCAGAGGATCGGGGCCGCCCTATGCCTCGGGGCAGATAAGAGCCGGCCAGCCCCAGCCCCAAGTTGCAGGAGCAACATCGTTGCTGACCAGTTCCTGCTGGTGTTCCTGCTTGATACCTGTCCTGCTTTCCAGCCCGAGCTCCTGACCCGCCCTACCTGTTCCTGACTTCGCCTGCCTCCCTGCCCTGCACCCAGCTTCAATTACTTCGGACTGCCTTTACGTTGTACCTTTGACCACGGACCGGACTTAGACCTCGCCTTTTGGATACCCCACGGGACCAGCACAGTTCCCCTGAACCATAGGAGCCAGACGTCTCCCCAGACAACAGGGATAGAGCACCAGGCATGAGCCCATGGCATGGAGGGATTCTCCACAAGGTGGTGGGGCCTGGGAGAGCTGGGCGGAGGGCAGAGAGTTTGCTTTCCACCTTGGTCAGAGCAAGTAGTTCACTCTGATCGGAACTGGCACCAGAGCAGAACAGGGCACATGCTTATTTAGTTACTGCATTTGGGGTGGAGTGGGGGAAACCCCTCTGGAAATGCTGATTTTTAAAAAAAAAAATAAGTGCGCTGGAGTTTCGCCAGTTGCTCACCTCTGGTTGAAACAATTGCAATAGCATTTTTGATTTTGCAAGGGGAATGGTGTGTTCCAATGCAGAAGCATCCATGAAGCCTTCCCCTGCCTGGTGGTCTGGGATGGTATCTCCCATCTGCCCCCCCCCCCCAGTGCAAGAGCCATGCTGGCGGGGGTTGATGGAAGCTTCACATGCCATCGGAAACAGTCCACCTTAGGCATGTCTTTCTCTCTCCGCCCAACTTGAGTCTTGCAGAAAAATGCTTCTTTGAAAGCTGTGTTGGGTTGTGGGCTGGTTGAGGTCACAGTCCATAGAAGCAGATGGTTCTGTGTCCTCGATAAAAGAAATTTCCTTTCTGAATCTGAGCAAAGGGCTGTTTGCCTCCTGCTCTCTGCTCAGCTGCTCCTGGCCAGTTCCTTTATCTCTGTTTTCCGTTTGCCCTAAACATAACACAGTCTTGATGGCTTTGGTCAGAATTTGTTGGCTCGGGCATCTGAAGGGCAGAGAGCAGAAGGCTCGGCTCTTGTCTGTGGCTTGATGGTGACTAAATTACCTTGCGCGCAAGGTGACAATTGCACACAGTTTCCCCGGTATTCATTCTGAAATGGAGAGCTGTAGCGAAAATTCATTGCATGCTTA